>UELW01000111.1:7182226-8552966 GCA_900490495.1 Danionella dracula
AAAATTGAGCAGGTTCCCATTGTAGGGCTGAAATGATTGAGTTACTCAAATTGCTTGATTGCAAAAAATGATCGAGGCAAAATCCTCTGCCTCGACACTTCTATTATTTTATTTTATGCAGTGGTCTGTCTAAATACTGGACTTTGAAATGCCGGCATGTGTTCCCGCAGGTTGGGTTGCTCACTCTGTTTCTTATTTACTGTATATCACATGGAAAGTGTCTATGACGTCACCCATAGGTTCCTGGCAAAGTAAAATCAAGCTCTAAATGGGCGGAGCCAGTTCACGCAAATGGTCCTCAGAGGCGGGACATGGCTGTAGCGAAGGTGTCTGATTGGCTGAAAGCTTAATTTTTATATATATTAAACAAACAAATGTAAAAAATTATTCACCCCCTCAGTGTTCACAAAGATCAAAACTAGCAAACTGAATCAACAAACCTAATGGATGGAAACATGGTTTTAACATTGAAGTAAATGAGAACTTGCTCCCTTTTGGATTCAGCTTCAAGCGGCTGCTCAAGGAACTCCAGTTCAATCACTTCCTGTCACAATTAAAGAAAAGCAGGAGGTTGCCTGTTGATGTATCCTTGCGCGACGTCATGGTTCACTCTATGTGAGCTCTAGAACTCTTTGAAGTGTACATATACATCAGTTTAGTTTATTACACCAAAATATTTATTCAAAGCTATGCTTTCGTTATGTTGCAAATACTTCACTTTTTTTTTTTACTTTTAGATATAGAGAAACCAAAATCACCTGTGGATGATTCCAAGGTAGTATTTTACCCGATTCTGCTTTATAATCAATGTTCTCAAGAGTTTTCCAACATAAATCTTTATTTTTTCTGGTCAGGTGAAGGAAGATGCTGCTGAAGTGGAGCTTGCCATCGCTCAGAATCATCCCATTCCTAAATTCTCTGCTAAAGGTAGCCTTTCTTTCAGTTATTCTTTCTGCTGCTTTCCTGATGTTTTCAAATGTGAATTTTTATTCTTTTATTCCTATTGGTAGAATCCAATCCAAATTCTCTGTCTGAGGATGAAAACATAGTTAAGCTGAAGACTACAGTGAAGAAGGTTTGTGAGAACATACTTCTTGATCTTTCTTTATACTTTCTTTACTCTTAAAAAATGATTAGCCTGATGATGATGTGGCTATCTTTCACTCAAGCTACAATCCACTTTGACCATATTTATACAGCAGTAGCATCACCACTATTAGTGCTGAAATGTTACCTCAAGTTTCTTGAATAGTTTGATTATGAAAATTGATCGGGTCAAAATCAATCAATATGTTTTGCATAGCGATTATTATTATTTTTTAGCAGTTTCTTTCAAAGCAGCTTAACAAAGTCCTAGTGTGGATCAGGTAGAGTAAATGGGGGCTCCTTAAGTGAGGTCTCAGGGAGCCTCACTGACTGAGGCAGGTGCTAGGCACATTACCAGTATAAAAACTGTTTGAACTTAAGTTCTATCTACGAACAGGTCGCCAGACAGCATCTGAAAAATAAACATTAAGCAAAACAGAAAAACAGTGACTAGAACGCTGTAACCCTGACAAAAACAAGTGTTCAGCACCAGCTACTGGATTTATGCTCAATGATGGGGATATGTTAGATAGGTACAATAAACCACATCGGGGTTTTTTTTTCATTTGTATGCTTTTAGGCAGTTATTGGAATACTAGATTAAACAGATTTGTTTTTAATCTAGTTTTGAACTTTTTGAACGTACAAATTCTCTGCCTTGAAGCCTATATTAATGACTTTTTATGCCATTTAATACTGGATTCTGATTAGCCAGCAGGTGTTAACCCAAGTTGGTTTGTTCCCTCTGTGTCCCCCCACAATGTTAATCACGAACATTATACGAACTTCACTGAATGCGCTGGCTAGTTAACAGTTCAGTAATTGTTCACTGATTTGCTCAACTTAACCCATATTATTTAAAATGTACAAGTATTTTGTTTTCACCAACTGTAGTCATTTGTGGAGTTCCACTGGACTGAGATTAGGACACCTTGACTCTTGATTCTTTGTTATGACATGTTATTGCTAACCTACACATAATGTTCCTTTTGATTTAAAACATTGTTGATGTAATAATAATAAAGTTTCAGCTGAATCTACCATTGAACGTCTATGGGTGCATGGAGCGACAGGCACTGGAAGCGGCGCATAAGTCACATATTTTTTTTACTGATTACTTGGTTAGTCTATTACATTTTTGGTAGAATAACCGATTACTCAAATATTAGATAGCACAGCCCTAACCACTGTATTAACACAGAATAACATTAAAAGGCTGGAAATCTCTAACCAGAACTTAATTATCTCCCCAACTCAGTCAAAAATCACTAGCAACCTTTCAAATAGTAACTAAAACTCTTGTCTTTTGTTAGCACTTATTGTATACCCCTTTATTTCTGTCTATTCCTTTCCTCAGAACAGTTCTTTATTTGGGTGATCTGCCAAGCAACCTCAACTCTTTGTCAGACGTTGTATCAATTGGCAGAGTTTCTCCCTCTATTGTATTGTAATTTGTTATTTTTATATTGTATTGTAAATAGACATATGCTATTTATTAGGGATGTCAAGATCAGCGTTTTTTGGTATATAATCATTTGTGTTTGAGTATCTGCTAATCCTGATATTTGCGATCTGATCACTTTTTTTTCCCTTGGGGTGTAATACAGCTCATGCAATGCAATAAGAAAAAATGTATTCAAGTGTCCGCAAGTTTATATTTATTAGCGATTCATGAACAAACAACCATGCATTTCTTCTTCACTTTTTGATAAGTTTTTTAAAATAAATTTTACAAAATATACACTATAAACTATGTAAAAAAAGTTTTTAAGTGCAAACAAAAAAATGACCTTGTCCTGATGGCAACTTGAGGAGGACCGAAGCATGGTGGAGTTGACAAACTCTGTGATGTTTGTTTGATGTTGGAATTCAAGTACATCACTGCCCTCTTGTCTGCCAATCAGAATCCAATATAATGAGGCTAATTTTGCCTGCTTAAGCATGCAACACCATTATTTTCCCACCAGCATTCTTTTGTATCTGCTTTTTTTTGTACTCTAATCACTTCCACACCACTGAATTCGATCCATTTGTGGGATTTTACTCTTCTCCTTAACCATGCTTGCTTTTCCAGCTCTGTTCAGCCATCTCTAATAACTTGCGCAAGCAAACTGTGTAAAGTGGTCGTTATGTCCGTGTGCCGAGATATGAACATTTTAAACCATTCAAGTAATTGTAGCACTATTGTGGATGATATGATATGGCCCACCCATGTAGATATCTATATTCATGTATGTCATTATTATTATTATTAACCTACGGTAGTTGTATCATTGAAAAAATATTTTTTCACCCAATGTATTTTTCCCTATTGCAATTATTTTAAAATTGCGTGATAAGACAACTCTACTATTTATGCCTGAAATATGTTAACGCATAATGTACATTGCAAAATATAGAAAAGTTGTTTTGTTTTTGAATTTGGATGCTTTTGTATGTATAGGTTGCAATTTAATAAATATGTAAGAATCAAAATTTGTTTTCATGTTTTGAGGGATGACTGTGTCCAAATTATGGACATGTCTGCAATATGAAAGGTATTGGAATTCAAGTACATCACTGCCCTCTTGTCTGCCAATCAGAATCCAATATAATGAGGCTAATTTTGCCTGCTTAAGCATGCAACACCATTTATTTTTTGTAGCTTGCCTGGGATTAAGATGTTTTCAGAATTTTGTTCTGTGGTTGTCAGAAATTAAATAAATACATTAAATTTGTCTATAGCAGAAGAAAGCACCGAGGAAGGCACCTTCCACATCCAATAAGTCCAGGGCTTTATCTGTTGCTAAACGGAGGTAAGGAATATTTTTCTCTCTTTTCATCCAAATATTTTTTTTAATCTCACTGAAGAGATATTACCTCCTTTTGATTTTGAATATGATTTATATTTTTTCCAGTTTGCTTCTTAAAATTAAGTTTGAGTCAAAATCTTCATTGTTGGGACAGCAGATTTTTGTTTTGTTTTGGTGAAATTAGATTTTTTTTTTTGTGCGAGTTCGTTAACATTACAAATAACCTACGTCTGCTATCCCAAATTAATGCACAGATGTAAAGACCGAAACCTGCTCTAGTGCACTTGAGACTTTGTGGGCATAAATATCTGATCAGAGTCAACTTTATTAGTGTTAAACCATAGTTACAAAAAGATGGAGATGGAAAAAGAACACATATTACAGTATATTCTCGAAAACACAGTTAAACATACTCCGATAACAACCGCAACTTCATTAAACTTAAACACACCTTTGGCTCTTCCTGAAACTATTTCCGTTTAAGAATGTCTTCTCCAGTGATTCGATTCTGTGAGACACTGTGTTTAAGTTGAGCTTGATGATGCAAAACCCAGAAAAAATGCGACCTGGCTGTTCATTATATTGATGATATTTATATTTCGGTTGATTTGCTCCTGTAATTGAGTTAATTGTTCTTATTTTATTTAACTTGCTTGTGTGTATTTGTGACCACGCAGTTTACAAAATTGACCTTTGTCTTCAGGTCTTCCAGGAAGCCTCTGATCACACCTGCTCGAAGTTTAATGGATTCGTCCATCAGCAGCGCCACTCCGCTCATCACTCCTCGCTTTGACCCCAGGTGAACATGAAGTGGGGTGAACACATTTCACAAATCAAACGTGAAAGCTCCTCATTTAAGTAAACTGTCTTCGATGGAAGACTTGACCTCATTCTGCTCTACCAACTTTTATGCTTCACTCTTCCACTTATTGTCCTAAGAATTCAAACACATGGACTAATATTTGAATGAGAAAGGAGGTTCGAGAGAATAACCTTTATAGATATATTCTATAACTTCAAGAACTTTCAGAGCTAATGTTAGATGAGTCAGCTGACCTTAATCTGGAAATCTTTTAAGCACCCAGCGTGAGTTCCCTACCAGCTTTCTTCCAGGAAATGCACCTACTGGAAAATTTAATGACATTTTCAGAATCAGCTTTATTGCTGTGTGTGTGTGCGCAAGGAATTTCCTTTGGTACAATGGAGTCATCAGTGCAAACAACATAATTAGAATACAAACCACATAAGTACAGTAAAGTGCAACACAACAAGCAATTAACATAAGGCTATGAAGTAGAATGAAGTATTGATGAAATGTAAACAGTTGAACAAAAGCTATAAAGTGTAGTGTGCTTAAGTGCAAAATGTAAGGAGATTTTTAACCTTTATCATTAATATAATTGGCTAAATCTGATATTTGATTCATGCCAACATCAAAAAATATACTCATTCAGAGATTAAATCGAGGGTTTGGATTTAAAAATATCTCGACATGAACTCAAAGATTGAAGATTATAGCCTATAGATTTAAACTTTAAACTAACTCGTTCTTTTTGCATTCTCTTATGGAGCTTTTAGAGAATGTGATTGGTTTTGAAGGTTTGTAAAGTTATTTTTGACCAATAGAGACTCGTTTTCTGTGTTTAGACTGCCAAAGACCCCGGGACAGAGAGTGGCTCATCATCGAGAGAGGGTGTTCAGCATGTCTGTCAACGGCTCCCCGATTTCTGCAGGAGGAGATGATATCGTGATCAGTGTCCCGCTCGGAAATGGAGAGGTACACGCACGACACGTACTACTTTATGATTCTACATGTACTGGGTGTGGAAAAGGACACGCATTCCTCATTGAACCTGCTGCCAAACTATATTTTTTTTAATTACCCAGAAGGGAATTTTGTGAAATGTGAAAAGATACAATTTAAGAAAATTACAATGTCAATTTAAGAATAAATAAAAATAACAACAGGATTATTTTATGTTTTGCTGAATTGTTTTTAAAGTAAACGATCGCTTGATTTTTCTGTCTTTTGAAAGTGATTTTTAACTTGCAGAAATGTAATATTTCAAGCTATTTTAAGTCTTAAGAAGTGCAGAATGTATTGCAATACAATTGTGCTGAACGTGTTATTAAATTGATAATTTAAAACCTCACCTATGGAGCTTGATTGTGGTGTTTGTGAAGTGTGGATACCCAATCAATGTTCATGAGGCAAGAAATATTCTTTAAATCACCTCTTGTTAATTGTATAGAGTTGTGTTTAGCACTATTACGTCTGTGACTCTGGCTAAGATTTGGAAGTACATTCTCTTCTGGGTGATTTCAGTGCCTTCAGCTGCTAGCCAGTGAGATCAACTCTGTGGATCTGAGTCAGCTGGATGAGAAAGCTCAACGATGCATCAGGAACCTGCAGGTATGAACACCTCTCTTAAATATTTCAAGAGCTACCAGCACGAGGCTGCTTCATAAAACCCAGTTCAACTTTTTTAGACAGAATTGTAAGACCTGTTTTAATCGTGAAGAGGTGCTGGAGACTCTTAATTTGCTACTCTTAATGGCCTAAAATATCATCTCTACCTTATTTGTGGTTTTTGCTCTTTGCTCAACAAAGATGTTTGATTTCAAATGTTTCTGTTACCGCTCTCTTTTAGTTATTGATCGAAGACTAAATCTGATGGATTAAACTTTAACTGGCTATTGAGTTCCTTTGTCCCTTTAACTTTCCATTAAAACTTTTTTTTCTTTACGTAGACTCGACTGACGACTCTTTGTGGACCTTCCAAATGAAGCCTCTTCTTTTTGAACCCCATCTCTGTTTATCTGACCTGCATCAGTTTCATTCTATGTATTTGAATGGTTTGTTTTTCTTTTACTGCTTCCACAATGTAAATATTTTGAATTTTAGTGATTTTTTATAACCGGTATTTCACTGGCTTTTGTAAATACGAATCTTAAACAGACTGATTTTACAACTATTTTGTCTTTGAGTCTTTTATTTTGGAGCTGTTTTACCATCTAATGCATGTAGTTTGATCGACTGCAGATGGTTTGAAAAAAAGCAATCTTTCTTTTTATAGCTTATAGACTAGATATTGATTTTCCAACACTTTACATAGTTTTCAACAGTATGTTCCTAATGAACAAAGCTAAAAAATAACAGTAGGCTAAAATAAAAGCATGAATTAATTACATCTTTGGCAATAAATGGCCTTTTTCATTTACTAGTGTTTTTCATCTAATGAGTAAAAATTATAAAGGAAATGTAAATACATTATTATTTTTGTAATACAGAATTTTAAAATGCATGTATTTATATTTTAATAGCATTTCATAACGGTCTTTAAAAGGCTAACTTATTTTACAAACATTGGTTTAACTATTTTGTTGCGTAAGACTGATGAAAAGAAGATGCTTGATTGATGAAGAATACTAGAATAATAGTTTATCCTCACATATTGGTATAATACAAATTAAGATTAGGCTGAAAAATGAAGAGTTCAGAAGAATACAAGTGTTAATAAACCTTTATCACACTTAGTTCCACTATCTTAAGTAGATAGTCAATAATTTGAATTAAGCTCAATTTTGAAGTGAATTTTCCTGCTGATGAAGCTTGTGCAGCTGACCTCGGAATGAGTTCACCTGTAGAGGGCAGTGTGTGCTCGCATCATGCCGCTCTATTGTGTGGAGATATGTGATGGAGGATCATTCAAGGACAAAGAAGAGCTGACAGCAGATGCTTCTCAGAGATCATGGTCAGTGTACTCATTAATCCAACTCTAAAATCATAAACAAAGATAAATAATAGGAAAGCCAGTTTGACCAGGAGTCCCTTGCTCTTAGTCTCTGACCTTCAGGGGTGAGCGGTGCAGGAAATGCATCTAATTGAAGTCAGATAAAGCATTGTCCTCATTACAGGAGACAAGGTCAGACTTCAGCTCCATCAGTCAGCTATCCATGAGTCCCTCTCATCGAATGTGAGGCATCGCTAAGTTAATCTCAGACATGAAAGTTAATATGTCCATTTAGTTTTTACCTTCTGAATGTAAAATTGAGGATTTTTAAGTGGTCATTTTGAGAATTTTTTTAATGTTAGACAAAATGTTTGTTTTCACGTAAGTTTTGTTTCAATTAATTAGTTGTTCAGGGTGAAACTATCCGATTTTACCCACAACACAAAAAACACATTTCACTTTTATTGGTGATATTTTATTTATTTTTTTGTTTAATATCTACTAAAATGTCCCATCTAACCATCTTTATTTATATACATTTGCTTTAAAGTATAGACAGTGACTCAAAATTTTATACTTTTTTTATTTGTATACCTTAATTATGTTAAGCCTTAATACCTTAATTAATACCTTAATTAACCCTTTAATGTATGTTACGTGTACTAAACAGTTAGATAAGCACCTTTGTAAAACAAAAATAAATAAGATTTAAAAATCCAATTTATCTGGGGAACATTTACTGTAAACTTTCCATAAAATAATAAACCATTTTTAATCTTCCTATTGTTCGTGGGTTCAAAGGACCCCTGAATTTGAATGGGTTTTCCTAATTTGATGGAGAGAACTTGGTAAACATTTGATAAACAAATTAACATATACATTTTTCTATGCCCCCATTTGGTCACACTAGTTTCTTTGGGTCTTTTAGCTGTATAAAACATAAGAAATAGAAAAATATATACTTATTTGTTTTAGATGATATCAATGTCGTCCTATGCTATGGGTTATATTATATGTGCTATGGTTTTTAAAAAAATATGCAATAAGCATGCATAGATGCTGTCTAAACTATAATGAATTCCTATGACGCTATAAAAATGATGTTCTGTTATAAAAAAAGTTATTAAAAAATTCTAGTCAAATTGACTGCAGCCATGATGTTCCTACCTTTGATAATGGAAATAACTGTTACGTGTTCCTGATTGAAATGTTTCCCAGCGATGGGTTGCGGCAGGGAAGGGCATCCGCTGCGTAAAACATATGCCAGTGAGTAGGCGGTTCATTCCGCTGTGGCGACCCCGAAAGGGAATAAAGCCGACATGAAGATGGATGGATGGATGGTGTTCCTGATTGATAGCAGGAGTGTTCCTTAAAAAATAAAATCCTTCTAAATGTTTTAAATTGTGTTTGTTGATGTCAAATTGACCCATTACAGTCCTATTATGTGTTATATATTTCTAAAATAAATTGTTATTATTTTCACAACTTATAAGTAACAAATACACCATCAAAAAGTACAAAACTTATAAAATAACGAATGTCATGGAATTAATACTCAAGAGACATTGTATATGAACACAGCAGCAAACAGCAATTGTATTACTCATCCCAAACATGATGAAATCATACCTTGGTATAAATGGTTTATGTGATCTCACTGCAAGTGCTGTGAAGAGAGAGCGAAACGGATAGGGACAGCAGACGTCCGAGAAGCAAGACAGGCAGGACAGAAGAAGACCCTTTTGGGGTAATTCCTTAAGATTTACTCCAGTATAAGTCGCATTTCTCCTCCCCTGGACCATCCCAAGCAAACATGCCCATACAAATGCAATCTTAAATGAAGTAGTTAACGAAGACATCAATTACCTGACACCAATCTTTTATGACAAAATTCAGAGTTTAAACTGCAGAGGTCAAAATGATAATGCTAGAAGATAAAAGGTGATTTTAGGATAAAAGGAGGGTTAAACAACCTTTCCATTTGTGGTCAAAAAGAGTACATGAAGTGTTTTGCAAGCTGCCATTGTTTCATCTCTCTCTCAGCTATCATACATCATCATCATCAGATCTCCTGGTGGGATTAGCATGGGTGCTGAAGCTGTGCCTCTGTGTTTTCTGGCACAGCAGATGTTTGCTGCTCTGAAGCGATGCGTTCAGTCCTCTGTTAGCTAACCTTTGCTCACAGACCTGCTTCACATCCATGCTGCTGTGATGCTCTGCTCATCGAGGCACAAAATATTCCTCTCCCCTGATGCATCAAAGCTGAATATTTTGATAGATAAATTGAGACACTGTCTCAGCGTGTCGATGTCTTGTTTAGTAGCCAATCTGCCAAATGTTAGATTTCAAAAAAATATCAGTTTTTAAATATTCGCTTTATAAAGTATAATAACATAACATTAACTAATGGTTTAGTTAGTTAACTGTAAAACTGTACAGAGATCTTTCTGTCTTTAATTTCAGTATCAACACCAACCTCTAGAGCATCGCCTGCAGAGGTTTTGAATATGAAACCGGTTGAACCTTCTTGTGCAACCTGGAACAATAGCAACTTTTACTTTTTAACGAATAAATAAAATACAAATGTTTAGAAGTAATACGTTATTTTCTCCATTTAAGCCCCAAATATTAATCTCAAGATTGATGATTAAACTGATGATGGTATCCTCATCTTGTTTGCATTGTGAGCGCAGAAAGCGTCAATCCAACGCTGGTTTCTGAGTCTTTCAATCCACCTCGGTTTCTCTGTGTTTTTCTTTTCTCTGCTAATAAATTGCTTTTACTCGGTTTGCTTGCAAATTTGCTGTAATCCCTCTCCCTTCCCTCCTCTGCTCATTTTCCAATTTGCAGAGTCATTTATGGGTAATTTGGGATAGCGTTGGGCCATATTACTTTCACAGATAAGGTGAGGGGCTTTATTGAGGCAGACAGAATGAAGACAATGTGAAACTCTGTGGGGAAAAACACAGAGTTTTAATTCACAGTTCATTCAAGATTAGAAGTCTATATTGAGTTTTTTTTCCTTGTGCAATGAAACAACAACTTCAACCTCTTTTCTTTCACTTGAAATATTTTAGAAAATATAACAGCCATGCGAGTAAACAGTTAGAAATTGGACGGTAAACTATAACACTGGTCAGTATGTTGCTGGCTGTTTAAACAGTGCAACTAAACCACTATTCAGTACCAATTGATTGGACAGTGAAACTGAATTATTATTCAGTACCAGGCGAAAAGTTTGAACAGTGAAACTGAAACACTATTCAGAACTGCTGGAAGATTGGACAGTGAAACTGAAACTATTCATTACGGGGCACAAATGGAGAGTGAAACTGAAGCACTATTCAGAACAAGACTAAAATTCTGGATGCAAACGGAAACACTTTTCAATACTGCTGGATGATTGGACAGTGAAACTGAAAAACTATTCAATACCAGACTAAAAGTTTGAACAGTGAAATTAAAACAGCATTCGGTACCAGACTAAAAATTTTGGACAGTTAACGTGAAACACTATTCAGTACCATGCTAAACTTTTGAACAGTGAAATTAAAACAGTATTCACTACCAGGCTAAAAGTTTGAACAGTGAAACTCAAACAGTATTGAGTCCTGTTGGAAGATTGGGAAGTGAAACTGAAACACTATTCAGTACCGTGCTAGAGGTTTGGACAGTGAAACTAAAACACTACCCAATGCTGTGCTGGAACATTGGAGAGTGAAACTGAATCACTAATTACTATCAAGCTGGAACATTGGAAAGTGAAACTGAAACACTAATCAGTACTGTGCTGTAACATTGGACAGTAAGTACAGTCAAGTAACGTGCTTCATTGCTTCCAGTAAAAAGACAAGTAATGTGGGTCCACTACATCTCCTGATCACATATCAGATTTAAAATAGTTCAAAATGTGTGTTTTGGGTGAGAGAGTCAGGTTTTTTAATGTCATTAAGTTCTGAAAAGGAACAGTTCTGAATTTCTCTGAACAGTGAATAGCAAGTCGTTCCCATCAGTTGGTACTGATGCAACTCTGTGAAAGTAAACCAGCTATTTAATTTAAAATTCCAACATTGATAGAGAAAAGTGGTGGATCACCCAATAAATCTTTACATTGAGTCGTATGTCCCAACCTCACTTTCACGCAGGCCGCTTTGACCTCAAACACATCTATTTGTTAAAGTCTGCAATGAGTCAGATGGCCAGGCAACCTGTGCACAGTTGATTTTCTGAGTCCTGCTGTGTTTCTGAGAGTCCTAATGATCCACAGAAACACAACAGCTTGTTCCTTTCAATAAAAACCTGCTTTCAATCAAGCTGTCAATCTCAACTCAGAGCTCACACTGGCTCAGACACTCTTCAGATTTCTCTTTCATTTCGTTCATTCATCTGGTATTGATGAATGCTTTCATGCACACACTGAGTGAAAGGCAGGCAGGGGTGCACAGTCATTCATAGGGCCACACACTCATGGTGGGAGACATTAAACTGTTGGCCCAAACGATGCTTTGTGAACCATTCTTCTGTCTTCTTCACCTAGTTAGCGTCATGTGGTTCTCCAGTTCACAGTGGGAGAAATGCCGAGAACATCCTGGACAGGTTACCAGTCATCACAGACCCCTTCATTCAGCATTCTCTCTCTCTCTTATTTGTCCTTAAGGCAATTTAATGTCTTCAATTCACCTCAACAGGCATGTTTTTCCTACTGTGTGAGAATATTGCAGTATTTAAAAGATGCACACTTGGGGAGAACATGCAAACTAGATTCATGAAGAACCTGGACGACCTTTGAACTGGCAAAAGGCAGAGACACAGTTTGAACTTTAATAATACAGGCGCAAAAGAAAAGCTCAACATTGACTGAGTCAGGTTTAACTTTAGGCCATACTTATTTCAAACTTTTTGTATTTTAACTAAAGAAGAGTTTCTGGTTTTGGATAAAGTCATTGAGTTTTTATTTTTGAGTAAATGCACATTCAGACTCTTTCCAGGGATTAATACTATATGACCAGTTTGAATACATTTAGTGAATGGCATCTTGGCAATTAAATGATCTAACATGTATTATTTAGTTCACTTTAGTTATGGATTGATTTTGAAACATGACTCAAGAAAATTCCTATCTCAAGGTTACTGAAGGTCTGTATAGATCAGCAATGACTATGTGACGTGTGTGAGCAAACGTGGTGTTAAAATAACTATCTGGGACAATTTATACCCATCATATGTTGTATAACACTAATTACAATAGTTTAAATATTGTTTCATTACCAAGGGTGTGAACAGAATTGGTCGGTCCGGAGATGCTTCACAAAGCTGTTTCTGTTTAAATGATCATCAAAAAATAACTTTAAATATGATAGCTATGGCTAAATCTACCTTTTGGTTTAATTTTCCCCGACAGCCTATGTCTCATATCACTGACATCTGAAGCACTCGAAGCATTCCCCAATATTAGACCCGTGAGCGATGCTTGAGATATGATGTGAATAAATAAAAGGTGCAATTGGAAATCTTTGAAAATTGAGGTGACTTTGGTTGCTCGGGTAAGGATACAGCTCACAAGGAGACCAATAAATGAATAAACAGGATCTGAAAATGGACTGCATAGTTTTTCTGAGATTGATGATAGATGGATGCTGTCAAAACATGAGAAAATATTAAAGGTAGCATAAGGATGAAGGTCAAAGACACATTTAGGTGCTCGATTCAATTTAATATGAACATATCTCTGATTTTGAGAAAAGAAAAATTTGGACGAGTTTCAATAGTTTTTTTTTATTTGAGGATAACCCACAAGAAGAATATTGATGTGGCTTAAACATTTCTTTAAGATACATGCTTACATACCAATTGGATTGGGATTAATTGACTCTCCTAATTTGATTTTACTGAACATATGATCAATTAATAAAACATCATCTTTAATAATGTCCTTACTCCCTGTACAACTTTTGTGGGATTTGGCAATTCAATTACTGAAAATAAGTTTTATTTAATGTATTAATAATGTTTTGATTCATGATAGAACCTCTTACATTGCATGCATCTGAAATAGTAGTTTTCCCAGAGAAAATGTAACACTAAGTATAATCAAATACATGGCTAAAAGGATTGAAAAGAAGTATTTGACTTGAGCCTGTGAGATGCTAACCAAGACATTTTTATGTAAAATGCTGATAAAATTAAGTATATATACCAAATTGTTACTCTAAGTATGCAGAATTGTTCGGCCCTGCATCAAATTTGCATCAAATTCTAATGATCAGTAAAGAAGAAAAATGTATCTGAAAGTCTTGCCTATGATGTTTTTGTTAATTTAATCTCTTGTTTATCAAAACACGCTTAATAAACATTTTCTGCAAATGACAACTTTTTTCCTATAAATAAGAAATAATGGTTTTGGAATAAACTAAATTTGTCCATTTTCACTAACATTAAATCAGTAGTGTTTAGCAGATTATTTGAAATTGTACCCACCAGACTTTATTGTTGAATTAATATTCACGAAATCATTTAAATTTGGATCAAAATTTGGAAACTGAATTTATTGCAACACCAAACTCTAAAAAAGTCAAATGTACATTATATTTGACACATTACAACACATTCATTTGTCATTTTTGTATTGTCTGGCCTTGCAGGATGAAGAACTGACATAGTTTAAATTCCACTTTTTAAAATCTACTTTTTAATGCTACAAAATAGTAAAATGGCAGTTTTAAAAATTCCAATGAACGATCAGTATGCTACTCTATTTCTCAACACAAATCATAGTATTTGTGTTATGCTTATTCTTAAATAACTGCTAAAGGTATTTGTGGTTACCAAAAAAAACCTTCAAAAGTAAATGTAAACCTTTCACCAATCAGAAGTAATCACTGCAGGATTGTCCCGCCTCTGTGGTCCCATTTTTGGTTACTTGGAAGTGACGCACATCCATGATGACGATAACTGGTTATGCCCATTCTGCCCCTTTTTTACTGTTCACATGAAACATCATGCTTGCTACGTCCTTGTTATGTACAATCAATGCCCCTGACCTAGTTTCTGTGAAATCTGAATTGTAGTTTGAATAAAAATATTCTTGAAAACCTGAAATTGTATTTTTTACAAACTTGTTATCTGCAGTCTATAAATTCAGAACAAAAGATTTCCAAATCATTTCAAAATAATCGCAGCTCAATATGAATATGCTAAAAGTAATCTCAAATGTTTAATGATACACTAAAATACATTAAGTAAATACTTACATAGAATAAAAAATTGCTTTTCATTATAATCATCCATCCATCCATCTTCATGTCGGCTTTATTCCCTTTCGGGGTCGCCACAGCGGAATGAACCGCCAACTCTCTGGCATATGTTTTACGCAGCGGATGCCCTTCCCTGCCGCAACCCATTGCTGGGAAACATTCACACACACATTCACACTTTAACACTATGGGCAATCGTTCTTATTCAATTCACTTATTCCACATGTCTTTGGACTTGTGGGGAAACCGGAGCACCCGGAGAAAACCCACGCGATCATTATAATCATAAATAGTTTATTTTAGAAATTTGATACAGCAAAAAATGTCCTTCAGTGGGCAAAACAAAACAGTTTCTCAAACATGTTCTTCATAGATCTTCCTGTTGCTCTGGATGTACTCCAGGATGGCATCATAAATAAAGCAGTATTGCTCCCTGCAGTCAACACTGAAGGCCCTCTGAGACCGCATGCGGTACACTGTTTTATCAATATCCACAGTTCCAATGTCCTGCAGGCGCGACAAACAGATATCCAGAGCGATGTATGTTCCTGTAGAGAAGTACACAACACATGAAACATTGTTCGATCTCATGTCCGTGTTTGTGGTTTGAGCACATCACAAAAATACAGCGTACTTGAAGCTGGTTCGGTCCTAAACTATCTTGTTTCTATTTAAAAAAAATATTTTGTGTGCTCTTTCACTTAGGCTAGAGAGATTAAAGTTAAACACAAATTAAAGGAAAAGTTCCCATCAGTCGGTCACTATAGGAAGCTCCGCTAGGTGCGCCCAACTCTCTCCACACTCCTTTCAAAACGCCAATCAGAGGCCGAATAAAGCAGATATAAGTGTGATACTCCACAAAAAAATACATTGGATTACTTTACTTGTGTAAAGAGATCTGGTGAAGTCTACGGCAACCAGCGGGGTTCCTTGGCTGCTTCCAGGGTGCCGAGCTGCTTGAAAGCCCCAGATTTCTTATCTTTCACTGCCTTCCATCAAAAGACTCCTTTATTAGTAGAGCCCTTAATTTGCCAGTCGACTGTTTGTACCATGTTCCACACATGTCGGGACCGTGCAAGTCTGTGGATCGATCTACTACTGATGTGCCCAGCTAGCCTGGCCCTCGGCTGATGCAGAAGGACCTAGGTTGTGGCTTTTTGTAGGGTGTTCCCATAGTCAGTAATGACGTAAGTCGTAGTGACCGACTGAAGGGGATTGTAATGGTGAATTTCGTCCCCCTTAACTCCCCCAGCCACAACTGTAAGGTCGTGAGTAAATCTGGTTGCCTAGGGGATGAGTATTGCTCCAGCTTCACAACAAGAAGAGTGTCACTCTTCATCTGCTTTAATCGCAGTAGCGTGGTCACGTGACAATAAGCACAGCTGCTGATTGGCGTATTAAAAGGAGTGTGGAGAAAATTGGGCACCCCTAGTGGAGCTTCCCATAGTCAGTACTGCCATAAGTCTCTGTTTCTTATTCGGGGATTGGGGGTTACGAAAGTAACCATTACATTCTTACTCCCCTGAAAACCTGATTTAATACATTTAAAAACTGTTTAAAGGAATGTGGATTATTATAATAGAACTGCTCTTTGAAAGGAACCTTGTCCACAACACTGATGACATTCTTAAAATTCTTAACAGCCATCTTAGTCACCTGTTCTGCCGACACCAGCACTGCTGTGCACGACCACCGGCGGACCGTCTGGATGTCCTGTCCAGTCTGGAAACGTTCTCCTGAGACAAGACCTCTGCATAGATCTCACTTCTGATTGCACCTCAAAAATGATTGACGGATCAGCTGCAGTTCCATACTGTGGCCAGTCCGTGAGCATGTAATGAGTGAGTGATCTCCTCTCCCGAGTCTGTACAAAAAAAAGGTTGATTTCACTCATTTTCTTGTGACTTTCAAAGAGATTATTAGAGTCCTGAGCAGAGACAGAGCCACTCACCTCAACATCTAAGAGCTCCAAGAATGTGACATTATAGCCTTCCCTTTTAGTTGACAACAAATTTCGAACTCTTATGTTGCCGTAATGCTGCGATTCCAGAATTCTGAGAGGCCAATATTGTCCACACAGCTCAAAGCGTCCAATCTTGGTCCTGAGTTTGTCAGAGACAAGACAAGATTGAGCGCAGGGGATCTTCAATAACATCAAGTTTGTACATATCAAGAAAACAATATTCTATTTTACAGTTTTATAGTTTAAAAAAAGTATATTTGTTGCAAAAAGTCACAGTAGTGCAATTTCTACATTAAACAATGTACAGTAGTGCAATGTACAGTAGTGCAAAACTTCCCAATTATGAAAGTGAAATATTGACTTAAAAATCTAAATTATATCAGAATTCTATTCAGGAAACAAAAGAGCAAAAATCCAAAGGATAGGTTAGCTCTGATTGGATGAGAAAAAAAAACCTAAAATACCCAGAGATCAAAGCTTTTAGATCTCAGTCAAAGAATCTAAACATAATTTTACTTACATCTGACATTTAAAGTTTACAACAAACATAATTCTCTAAACTTTCAGGTTACAAATGTTTAGGTTACAACTGACATAAAATAAATACACAACTGCCCCCAAAATTAAATTCAACATTTTCTATGTTTCTATATTATCTGTTACTATGACAACCTCAGCTCTGAAATCTCACCCAGTGAATGAAGTCTTGTGTAACTTTAGTAAAACATAGAATCCCATAGAATTCATAAATTCCATAAACAAAATTCCCCAATAGCTTGTGGTACATTCTGTATGCTTTGACAGATGTCTTGTCTAGTCCATTATTCTCAATAGATAATTTTCCTGACATAAAATTTAACTGTAGTGTTAAGGTTTTTGAGGCAAACGAACCTTGTGGTCATGACTATGATCAGCACCTTTTCCTGCCACACCATTTTCCAGAAATCTCCAAATGTTTGCTCTAAGGGTCCTGAAATACATAATTAAATAGATACAAACAAGTTAGTCATTGTATCATAAAGCTGTGGTTTACAAATTTTGAGATCTGAAAACCATAAAGGCTCACTCACCTTGTGTAGCGATGAAAGCATCAGCCCTTTTATAGCCATCCATGAAGCTGGCGTTGATGTAATCTGAGGCCTGAATTCAAACAAACAAAATAATCAGTAAAGTAGTGATGACACTTTTAATGAAACAGAATTTAAATGATTAAAACCAGGAAACTGAGGCTCTTAGCCTCAGCTAGTTCTCCTAATAAGAGAGATCCAGGAGCCAGGATTGTCAGGGGGTCACTTACTTATGTTACAAAAACTAGTAACCATTTTTCACATCATTTCAAACCCAAGACTAGATTTAAAGACCGATCATTTATTTCTTTTTAGGCAAGCAGGGGGTCAAAAAAAGGTAATCTTCTTGGAAAAATGTAGAAGTTTAAAATATATCCTCCTTGAGGAGGATGAGGAAACAAGGCATTATGCTCACCTGTTCATCTTCATGGCTAAGGGGGCGAAGTCGAACGCGGGTCTCATCATAACAGGGAAATTCCTCATACCGGTTCTTTTGCCGGTTGCAATCTTTCCTGTTACAATAAATGCACAATTTACTCAATTAAACACTTTCTAAATCAATCATTTCTAACAGCCTTTCTTAAATCCAAATCTCTCTTACTTGGACATTGTGAAGGGTCTGGTAGGAGGTACTTTGCACAGGTCATCATAGTCCTCATAAAAAAACAACCTCCAGATTTCGATGTCCTTCTGGATCTCGAGCTCGTCTTCTCCGCCGGCCTCTGCTACATGCAGCAGACCCTGAACAGGTTCTGGAACTGTTTCCAGAAGGCGGTGTCTTTTCTGGAGCACTGCAGTCACAGACTAATGTAGAACATGTAGTCTAAATGAAAAAGTTCAGAAACACTGCTATTAGGAGAATGTTAAAAAATTGCACACAATAAATCTTCCATGTTTAAAAACTATGGTTTTATTCAAAGCCATGTCCACACGTACTCGGTAATTTTTTTTATATTTTTTTCCTTACCCTGTTTGCAAAAAAAAAAAAAACTGCATCCACGCAAAACTGGGTAAAACTATCTGAATCGTTGCAGAGATCGTGTATACCCAGCAGAGAGCAGTTGAGGTTAAATCAACCAATCAGAAGCTTCTTTCAGCTTCGAGCTGAGACGCTTCAGAATTTCTTTTAAAGGCTGGGAAATACAGCTCACACAAAGACAAGAATAATGTCTTTTACGTATGAAAATTCTCTTTACCAACAACTGTTTCACTCCCAAAACTTCCTCATTCATCTGAGGCTCAAACGGTTCTTTTTCAAAACTGGCGCTTTTTCTGTCTGTACGAGGTGAGCGCGTCTGTACCAACAACACTCACATTGTCGTGGTTTGACATGTCTGTTCTGTGATTAAACACATTTTTAAATATTCTGCGTGCATGTGTAGTCCTGTACATCTCAGAAGATCTGCTTTAGCGAAGAGAGTCGGAGTGCAAACCCTTGCTCCATCATCATTAACCATATGGAGCTCTGAGCAAATGCTGCGCTGCATCAGTTAAAGAGCTCTATAACTCCTTCAAACTCTGTCTGCATCAGAATTTGCCCGGTTATTTTGTCCACAAGGAAACTAATCAGTAGCATTTCCAAAAAAACTCACTTTGGCTGGTGTTTTCAAATGAACTCGGTTACAGTGAAATCACTGCTCAGGTTACGTGTGGACGCACCCCGCAACCACATTAAAAATGTGGTTATAAAATAACGGCGTACGCGTGAACAGGGCCCAATTCTATCTAATGATGATACCTTTTTACTCTGAGCTGCTGGGATCTTCTTCTTTGCTGCTCCACAGCCTCCAGAACTGATGAGCCTATCGTCTTTCTCAGAGGATCCTGAAAACAGAAAAAAGATCAGAAAGTAAGATTAGACTATTTCAGCAGATTACTCTGGATATGTCAGAGCTGACAGGAAATAAACATGCACACACTCGTTGATTGTAATTAATGATCATTTAAACAAGATTTTACCTTTGTATTTGATAATAATGACAAGTCAAAAGATTTTACAAGCACAAGTTTTAACAGTAACTCACCATCATTTCTCCTCAAAACGGTGGAAACCACAGGACAGGGTTTTTTTTCATCGTCAAGAGGAGCCACAAAAGGCTTGACTCTTGTCTTAAAGCTGGGTCCGGGGGTTTCAGGTTGAGCGCTGAAATCGATCCAGAGGCTCACAGGAGAACGACACGGAGGCTAAAAATGGAAAGATCAGAAACACCGCTATTAGGAGAATGTTGAAGAATCACACATGAAAGATCTTCACATTTAAAAATGATGATTTCATTCAAATCTATCTAATGATGATACCTTTTTACTCTGAGCTGCTGGGATCTTCTTCTTTGCTGCTCCACAGCCTCCAGAACTGATGAGCCTATCGTCTTTCTCAGAGGATCCTGAAAACAGAAAAAAAGATCAGAAAGTAAGATTAGACTATTTCAGCAGATTACTCTGGATATGTCAGAGCTGACAGGAAATAAACATGCACACACTCGTTGATTGTAATTAATGATCATTTAAACAAGATTTTACCTTTGTATTTGATAATAATGACGAGTCAAAAGATTTTACAACACAAGTTTTAACAGTAACTCACCATCATTTCTCCTCAAAACGGTGGAAACCACAGGACAGGGTTTTTTCATCGTCAAGAGGAGCCACAAAAGGCTTGACTCTTGTCTTAAAGCTGGGTCCGGGGGTTTCAGGTTGAGCGCTGAAATCGATCCAGAGGCTCACAGGAGAACGACACGGAGGCTAAATATGGAAAGATCAGAAACACTGCTATTAGGAGAATGTTGAAGAATCACACATGAAAGATCTTCAAGTTTTATAAGGATGATTTCATTCAACTCTATCTAATGATGATACCTTTTTACTCTGAGCTGCTGGGATCTTCTTCTTTGCTGCTCCACAGCCTCCAGAACTGATGAGCCTATCGTCTTTCTCAGAGGATCCTGAAAACAGAAAAAAAGATCAGAAAGTAAGATTAGACTATTTCAGCAGATTACTATGGATATGTCAGAGATGACAGGAAATAAACATGCACACACTTGGTGAATGTAATTAATGAACATTTAAACAAGATTTTACCTTTGTATTTGATAATAATGACGAGTCAAAAGATTTTACAAACACAAGTTTTAACAGTAACTCACCATCATTTCTCCTCAAAACGGTGGAAACCACAGGACAGGGTTCCTTTTCATCGTCAAGAGGAGCCACAAAAGGCTTGACTCTTGTCTTAAAGCTGGGTCCGGGGGTTTCAGGTTGAGCGCTAAGTCGATACAGAGGCTCACAGGAGAACGACACGGAGGCTAAATATGGAAAGATCAGAAACACTGCTATGAGGAGAATGTTGAAGAATCACACAAGAAAGATCTTCAAGTTTTATAAGGATGATTTCATTCAACTCGGTCTAGAGATGATACCTTTCTGCTCTGAGCTGTTGGGATCTTCTCATCTACGGCTTCACAGCCTCCAGAACTGACGAGCTCATCCTCTTTCTCAGAGTAGTCTAAAACAGATACAAAAGTGAGTTTTCAAACAGACATACATATTTCACCAGTGTAACTAAAACAGAATGTTTTGCAATAGCCGTAGATGTCAATGTCAAAACAAGAATTATTAATTTAAAGCATGCAGGAACCTCTTGATAACCCTCAGAAAACTCAAAGAGAACTGAATTTAAGACAGGAGATTGGTCCAGGAAGCATAAGGTCTATGTTTTGATGAAACAATGAAGCGCAGATGGATATGACGTTCTTACAGCGTCTCCAACAGTAACTAATGCTCGAGATGAGAACAAGTGACTAGACCAAGGGGAGGTAAAGTCAGTCCTTTAGGGCTTCTGCGCTGCAGGTTTTTTTTTCGACCATATTTCAAGAGATACAAAAGTGTATTGAAAACTAAAGGTTGAAGCTAAATTATGCTGGACTGCTGACCTCTAATAGAGCAGCACATTAACAAATCTTTTTAGAACCTTTTATTAAATGTATGAAAACAACACTAAAAAGTAGATAATGACATAATAATAATAATATTTTATTTATTACAAAAATCGACATATAAATGGTTTATTTCAACATGACAGTCAATATCAGCAACATAAGTGGATGAGAATTGACTGATGAATGGAAGAATTGATAGCTGGCATTATATAAATCCTGTAAAGTTAGTTTTGTTTTATTCACTGCATTGGTTTAACTCCAATTAAAGTCACAATTATAACCTTGTTAATAGAGCTAGTTGGCTTTTATAACTCTCTATATATTTGTTTTAATCACATTTTAAATGTATTGTACAAAGCACATTTAAGCTTTTCTTTCTGGTAGTCAAGACAATGCAAATAATGACGTACCTTTTCTCCTAAAAACGGAGGCAATCAGAAGGCTAGAATCGTCTGTGTCAGGAGCAGAAAATGACTCGATCCTGGTCTCTGAGCTCACCCTTTTCCAAAATCCCCGGATCAACTTGGCCGCCTGTCTTCCTAACTTTTTCGGTCTCATATCGGACGCTTTTTGGATGTAAAAATTCGTCCGTCAAAAGCCAACAAAATACGACAACACCAAAGCTAAACTAAGTAATATAACGAGTTTGTCTAGAAATAGCCACTAGAAGCCAAAACGGACACTAAAACGTCGAGTGAAATTGCTGCAAAAGCGTTGACCAACGGCTCGGTGGTGACGTCATCAAGTTTGTTTGCGTTCAAATCTGCGCGTTACAGCAGACCTGCAAAGTTTCACAATGCATTACAGGCTATCTAATATATAAATTGCTCAGCTAATGTGTTTTTAAAATCTAGTTTGTCACCAAGTAGACAGAGATCCGTAGAAACCTATTTTAATTTTATTAGGATTATTATTTATTTATTTATTATTATTCTTTTTCATGATTGCCTGCCCTTTTGAGGGCCTGAACATAAGCGAAAAATCCCAGATTTCTGAACGCGCCTCGTTAAATTTGGGTTAAAAAAATATAGTGCCTCCTAACACATTTTTGTAGCTGTTGGCCAACCAGTTCGTCGTAGACGCATGAAATTTGGTACAAATGTAAAGTACCCAGATGCAACTGTTACTAAAAAACCCTGATTCCAAAACTGAAAGGAAGTTGGTTATTTAGCAAATTTCTCTATAATTGGACGTTTTTGCTCATGCTATTCTTTGATGAACTCCTCCCCCGGATTTTATCCAAACATCTTCAGTATCATCATAAGGCATACGGCATGTTAAATTGGTAAGCTTTTTTCGCTATCATAAAGTATGTGGCCAGGGAGGCGAATTTCCAATTTCCAAACACGTTCATATGACAAAGAACATTATAGCACCTAGTGGTGAGGATTTAAAACCTTTTTTTTTACACTTCCATTTCGGGCAGTGTTTGAAATTTTCAAATATTGGTCAAGTTTCAAAACTGGACCAGAAGTAATTTTTTTAAACAACAGTCGTGGCATGTAGCCCTACAGATTGGCCATGAGGGTGCATGCACCAAAGGTGCAAGACCTCTTCCATCGCTGCTTGTAGCTTTAATCAATAATTGTACTCTTGAATTTACATAGCCTCTGCACTTTTCAGTTAATGATTTGGATAAAACAACATTTCACGGTCACACCTTTTGAATAATATTGATATTCTTTAGTGTCATTAAACATGGGAAATTGGGATATTTATTTATTTTTTTTCAACAAAATTGGCCCTATTAAAGGTGATCTTTGGGGTCCAGCATTTACTTTGAAATTCACATTTTTTTCCAAATCATGCTGCCAAATTATGATAGCTTCTGTTGATGGTTCGTCTGACTAAGCTAACCCCTTTATATATATAGCAAGCCTTTTAAATAAGTAACAAAACATCAAGTCAATAAAAACAAACAAACAAAAAAGTTAAAAATAATACAATTGTTGCCCTTTTATCTAGCAAAGCTGGACTTTTACTATAAATTATTCTTATTGTCAATTCACTGGATTTCCTTCTTTTAATCAAAGTGTGTGAATTTACTTGAATGTGCTTCAACAGTTTAGAACTGAAGCCCAAAAAATACAAATACCTTAATATGTTCACACAGAAATATAAGATGTTTTTAAATGAACTGGCCTTCATTGGTTTATTACCACTGTTAATTCTGGTTTACGGCATAGAGTTATATTCTGAAGAGGCCTTTTTTACTTTGTTCATGGTGGAATTAGTATTGTAGAGAGACCGTCGGGGTTTCCTCGAAACATCACACTGTCCATTTTAATAATATTTCCAATGAATTAACAAGAAAACTGACACAGAGAATCTTTGCTTTTGTTCTCTGCCTCCCTATTATTCCTCTGACTCTGTGTGAGAATAACAAATTCTCATATTATACTCCATATTCTTGTGAAACTCTGTGTGCTGAGTGTGACTGGATTATCCTGTGTTATTTCTGTGATGATTTACTTGGTTCTTTATGCAAACTGCCACATTCCACCTTCTCCTGGAAATCTCATGCACACCAAATGCTCTGGGCAGGTGGTTGAAACTCTGACCATGCTGTTGTGGACCAGTTTACCCCTCCCTTGTGGGAGTATATAAGGAGACTAAAAAACTCTGTGTTTCGGGAGGTCTTTGTCTGAATAAACTCATACTAAAAGCAGTGACTTGTTCATTCAAAGCTTCTCAAGGGCTGCGGGGATCCACTAGCGACTCGGCTAAAAAAAAGAAATCCTACACTCTGTTCCAAGCAAAGCATTAAACGGGTAATGAGGAGAAAAACCCGATGGGGACCTGCAGATTCACTCTTATTAACACAGGCTGCGAATGTGAACGGCTGTGGATATTAGCGCTCGGAGAGAAGTGAAAGAGTCCTATTAAACCCACAGTCTGCTCACACACAAAGACAGAGGGAGACGATTTATATGAACACCAAATAATAAAACTTATAATCAGGAGAATCTCAATTTTATTAGTGTATTTTTCATTTGCTATTAGGCTCTATATGACTAAAACTTTTAAATTGTTAAAAAAATTCTTCAATTGAAACTGAGTGTTAAAAAAGACTTTTATTGAAAGTGAGTGTGCTGTCGCACATGCCATCATTGAATCAATTCTAAAAGAGTCCATAAGCTAAATTCGAGTGGGTACAAAAAAAAAACAAGGACCAGTCTCTGTACACTTCCAAATGAATTCTAGAGCAGTTTGTTTGGGGTGAGAACATGACCCACTGATCTGAACTAAATACAGACATAAATACAAAATATGGTTATTACATTTAGATATATACATACTGTGTATTGTATTATGGTTTGATATTATGAGTATGTTCTCAGATACTTAGTCACACAGAAAATAATTTTGTCTCAAACAAAAATGTAAAAAAAAAGTGAATTTAAAATATATTGTTGTTATTAACTTGTTATCTGCAGTCATAAATTCAGAACAAAGTTTTCCAAATCATTTCAAAATAATCGCAGCTCAATATGAATATGCTAAAAGTAATCTCAATGTTTAATGATACACTAAAATACATTAAGTAAATACTTACATAGAATAAAAAATTGCTTTTCATTAGAATCATGAATAGTTTATTTTAAAAATTTGATACAGCAAAAAATGTCCTTCAGTGGGCAAAACAAAACAGTTTCTCAAACATATTCTTCATAGATGTTCCTGTTGCTCTGGATGTACTCCAGGATGGCATCATAAATAAAGCAGTATTGCTCCCTGCAGTCAACACTGAAGGCCCTCTGAGACCGCATGCGGTACACTGTTTTATCAATACCACAGTTCCAATGTCCTGCAGGCGCGACAAACAGATATCCAGAGCGATGTATGTTCCTGTAGAGAAGTACACAACACATGAAACATTGTTCGATCTCATGTCCGTGTTTGTGGTTTGAGCACATCACAAAAATACAGCGTACTTGAAGCTGGTTCGGTCCTAAACTATCTTGTTTCTATTTAAAAAAAAATATTTCGTGTGCTCTTTCACTTAGGCTAGAGAGATTAAAGTTAAACACAAATTACAGGAAAAGTTCCCATCAGTCGGTCACTATAGGAAGCTCCGCTAGGTGCGCCCAACTCTCTCCACACTCCTTTCAAAACGCCAATCAGAGGCCGAATAAAGCAGATATAAGTGTGATACTCCACAAAAAATACATTGGATTACTTTACTTGTGTAAAGAGATCTGGTGAAGTCTACGGCAACCAGCGGGGTTCCTTGGCTGCTTCCAGGGTGCCGAGCTGCTTGAAAGCCCCAGATTTCTTATCTTCACTGCCTTCCATCAAAAGACTCCTTTATTAGTAGAGCCCTTAATTTGCCAGTCGATGTTTGTACCATGTTCCAAACATGTCAGGACCGTGCAAGTCTGTGGATCGATCGCATTGACGGAAAGCGACGAGCACTCTGGGACGAGTCGGTTTGAAAAGCTATTGAGCAACCTGCCCATTAAAAAATTACGTCTATACTTAAGGCCAGGGTGGAAGAGGCCAACTCAGTGCCGGACTACTGATGTGCCCGGCTAGCTTGGCCCTCTGCTGATGCAGAATGACCTAGGTTGTGGCTGTTTTCTAGGGGTGTTCCCATAGTCAGTAATGGCGTAAGTCGTAGTGACCGACCTGAAGGGGATTGTAATGGTGAATTTCGTCCCCCTTAACTCCCCCAGCCCACAACTGTAAGGTCGTGAGTAATCTGGTTGCCTAGGGGATGAGATATTGCTCCAGCTTCACAACAGGAAGAGTGTCACTCTTCATCCGCTTTAATCGCAGTAGCGTTGGTCACGTGACCATAAGCATAGCTGCTGATTGGCGTATTGAAAGGAGTGTGGAGAAAATTGGGCACCCCTATGGAGCTTCCCATAGTCAGTACTGCCATAAGTCTCTGTTTCTTATTCGGGGATTGGGGGGTTACGAAAGTAACCATTACGTTCTTACTCCCCTGAAACCTGATTTAATACATTTAAAAACTGTTTTAAAGGAATGTGGATTATTATTATAGAACTGCTCTTTGAAAGGAAACCTTGTCCAAACACTGATGAACATTCTTAAAATCTTAACAGCCATCTTAGTCACCTGTTCTGCCGAAACTGCACTGCTGTGCACGACCACCGGCGGACAGTCTGGATGTCCGTCCAGTCTGGAAACGTTCTCCTGAGACAAGAACCTCTGCATAGATCCTCACTTCTGATTGCACCTCAAAAATGATTGCCGGATCACGCTGGAATTCCATACTGTGGCCAGTCCGTGAGCATGTAATGAGTGAGTGATCTCCTCTCCCGAGTCTGTACAAAAAAAAAGGTTGATTTCACTCATTTTCTTGTGACTTTCAAAGAGATTATTAGAGTCCTGAGCAGAGACAGAGCCACTCACCTCAACATCTAAGAGCTCCAAGAATGTGACATTATAGCCTTCCCTTTAGTTGACAACAAATTTCGAACTCTTATGTTGCCGTAATGCTGCGATTCCAGAATTCTGAGAGGCCAATATTGTCCACACAGCTCAAAGCGTCCAATCTTGGTCCTGAGTTTGTCAGAGATAAGACAAGATTGAGCGCTGGGGATCTTCAATAACATCAAGTTTGTACATATCAAGAAAACAATATTCTATTTTACAGTTTTATATAGTTTAAAAAAAGTATATTTGTTGCAAAAAAGTCACAGTAGTGCAATTTCTAACATTAAACAATGTACAGTAGTGCAATGTACAGTAGTGCAAAACTTCCCAATTATGAAAGTGAAATATTGACTTAAAAATCTAAATTATATCAGAATTCTATTCAGGAAACAAAAGAGTAAAAATCCAAAGATAGGTCAGCTTCTGATTGGATGAGAAAAAAACCTAAAGTAACCCAGAGATCAAAGCTTTAGATCTCAGGTCAAAGATCTAAACATAATTTTACTTACAATCTGACATTTAAGTTTACAACAAACATAATTCTCTAAACTTTCAGGTTACAAATGTTTAGGTTACAACTGACCATAAAATAATACACAACTGCCCACCAAAATTAAATTCAACATTTTCTATGTTTATATATTATCTGTTACTATGACAACCTCAGCTCTGAAATCTCACCCAGTGAATGAAGTCCTTGTGTAACTTTAGTAAAACATAGAATCCCATAGAATTCATAAATTCCATAAACAAAATTCCCAATAGCTTGTGGTACATTCTGTATGCTTTGACAGATGTCTTGTCTAGTCCATTATTCTCAATAGATAATTTTCCCTGACATAAAATTTTAACTGTAGTGTTAAGGTTTTTGAGGCAAACGAACCTTGTGGTCATGACTATGATCAGCCACCTTTTCCTGCCACACCCATTTTCCAGAAATCTCCAAATGTTTGCTCTAAGGGTCCTGAAATTACATAATTAAATAGATACAAACAAGTTAGATCATTGTATCATAAAGCTGTGGTTTACAAATTTTGAGATCTGAAAACCATAAAGGCTCACTCACCTTGTGTAGCGATGAAAGCATCAGCCCTTTTATAGCCATCCATGAAGCTGGCTGGCGTTGATGTAATCTGAGGCCTGAATTCAAACAACAAAATAATCAGTAAGTAGTGAGTGACACTTTTAAGAGTGAAACAGAATTTAAATGATTACAACCAGAAACTGAGGCTCTTAGCCTCAGCTAGTTCCCTAATAAGAGAAATCCAGAGCCAGGATTGTCAGGGGCACTTACTTATGTTACAAAAACTAGTAACCATTTTCACATCATTTCAAACCCAAGACTAGATTTAAAGACCGATCATTATTTTTTTTTTTAGGCAAGCAGGGGGTCAAAAAAAGGTAATCTTCTTGGAAAAATGTAGAAGGTTTAAAATATATCCTCCTTGAGGAGGATGAGGAAACAAGGCATTATGCTCACCTGTTCAATCTTCATGGCTAAGGGGGGCGAAGTCGAACGCGGGTCTCATCATAACAGGGAAATTCATCATACCGGTTCTTTTGCCGGTTGCAATCTTTCCTGTTACAATAAATGCACAATTACTCAATTAAACACTTTCTAAATCATCATTTCTAACAGCCCTTTCTTAAATCCAAATCTCTCTTACTTGGACATGGTGAAGGGTCTGGTAGGGAGGTACTTTGCACAGGTCATCATAGTCCTCATAAAAAAACAACCTCCAGATTTTGATGTCCTTCTGTGGATCTCGAGCTCGTCTTCTCCGCCGCCTCTGCTACATGCAGCAGACCCTGAACAGGTTTCTGGAACTGTTTCCAGAAGCGGTGTCATTTTCTGGAGCACTGCAGTCACAAGACCGACTATGTAGAACATGTAGTCTAAATGAAAAAGTTCAGAAAACACTGCTATTAGGGGAGAATGTTAAAAATTGCACACAATAAATCTTCCATGTTTAAAAACTATGGTTTTATTCAAAGCCATGTCCACACGTACTCGGTATTTTTTAAATATTTTTTTCCTTACCCTGTTTGCAAAAAAAAAAAACTGCATCCACGACAAAACTTGGTAAAACTATCTTGAACCGTTGCCAGAGATCGTGTATACCACAGCAGAGAGCAGTTGAGGTTAAATCAACCAATCAGAAGCTTCTTTCAGCTTCGAGCTGAGACGCTTCAGAATTTCTTTTAAAGGCTGGGAAATACAGCTCACACAAAGACAAGAATAATGTCTTTTACGTATGAAAATTCTCTTTACCAACAACTGTTTCACTCCCAAAACTTCCTCATTCATCTGAGGCTCAAACGGTTCTTTTTCAAAACTGGCGCTTTTTCTGTCTGTACGAGGTGAGCGCGTCTGTACCAACAACACTCACATTGTCGTGGTTTGACATGTCTGTTCTGTGATTAAACACATTTTTAAATATTCTGCGTGCATGTAGTCCTGTACATCTCAGAAGATCTGCTTTAGCGAAGAGAGTCGGAGTGCAAACCCTTGCTCCATCATCATTAACCATATGGAGCTCTGAGCAAATGCTGCTGCATCAGTTAAAGAGCTCATATAACTCCTTCAAACTCTGTCTGCACCAGAATTTGCCCGGTTATTTTGTCCACAAGGAAACTAATCAGTAGCAATTTCCAAAAAAACTCACTTTGGCTGGTGTTTTCAATGAACTCGGTTACAAGTGAAAACACTGCTCAGGTTACGTGTGGACGCACCCCGTAACCGGTTATAAAATAACGGTGTACGTGTGAACCAGGGCCCCAATTCTATCTAATGATGATACCTTTTTACTCTGATCTGCTGGGATCTTCTTCTTTGCTGCTCCACAGCCTCCAGAACTGATGAGCCTATCATCTTTCTCAGAGGATCCTGAAAACAGAAAAAAAAATCAGAGAGTAAGATTAGACTATTTCAGCAGATTTACTCTGGATATGTCAGAGCTGACAGGGAAATAAACATGCACACACTCGGTGAATGTAATTATGAACATTTAAACAAGACTTTACCTTTGTATTTGATACTAATGACGAGTCAAAAGATTTTACAAACACAAGTTTTAACAGTAACTCACCATCATTTCTCCCTCAAAAACGGTGGAAACCACAGGACAGGGTTTTTTTTTCATCCTCAAGAGGAGCCACAAAAGGCTGGACTCTTGTCTTAAAGCTGGGTCCGGGGGTTTCAGGTTGAGCGCTGAAATCGATCCAGAGGCTCACAGGAGAACGACACGGAGGCTAAAAATGGAAAGATCAGAAACACTGCTATTAGGGAGAATGTTGAAGAATCACACATGAAAGATCTTCACATTTAAAAAAGGATGATTTCATTCAAATCTATCTAATGATGATACCTTTTTACTCTGAGCTGCTGGGATCTTCTTCTTGCTGCTCCACAGCCTCCAGACTGATGAGCCTATCGTCTTTTCTCAGAGGATCCTGAAACAGAAAAAAAGATCAGAAAGTAAGATTAGACTATTTCAGCAAGATTACCTCTGGATATGTCAGAGATGACAGGAAATAAACATGCACACACTCGTTGATTGTAATTATGAACATTTCAACAAGTTTTTACCTTTGTATTTGATAATAATGACGAGTCAAAAGATTTTACAAACACAGTTTTAACAGTACACTCACCATCATTTCTCCTCAAAACGGTGGAAACCACAGGACAGGGTTCCTTTTCATCGTCAAGAGGAGCCACAAAAGGCTTGACTCTTGTCTTAAAGCTGGGTCCGGGGGTTTCAGGTTGAGTTCTCAAGTCGATCCAGAGGCTCACAGGAGAACGACACGGAGGCTAAATATGGAAAGATCAGAAACACTGCTATTAGGAGAATGTTGAAGAATCACACATGAAAGATCTTCACATTTAAAAAGGATGATTTCATTCAAATCTATCTAATGATGATACCTTTTTACTCTGAGGACTGCTGGGATCTTCTTCTTTGCTGCTCCACAGCCTCCAGAACTGATGAGCCTATCGTCTTTCTCAGAGGATCCTGAAAACAGAAAAAAAGATCAGAAAGTAAGATTAGACTATTTCAGCAGATTACTCTGGATATGTCAGAGCTGACAGGAAATAAAACATGCACACACTCGGTGAATGTAATTAATGATCATTTAAACAAGATTTTACCTTTGTATATTGATAATAATGACGAGTCAAAAGATTTTACAAACACAAGTTTTAACAGTAACCTCACCATCATTTCTCCTCAAAACGGTGGAAACCACAGGACAGGGTGTTCCTTTACATCGTCAAGAGGAGCCACAAAAGGCTTTGACTCTTGTCTTAAAGCTGGGTCCGGGGGTGTTTCAGGTTGAGTTCTCAAGTCGATACAGAGCTCACAGGAGGAACGACAACGGAGGCTAAATATGGAAGGATCAGAAACACTGCTATTAGGAGAATGTTGAAGAATCACACAATGAAAGATCTTCACATTTAAAAAGGATGATTCATTCAAATCTATCTAATGTGATACCTTTTTACTCTGAGCTGCTGGGATCTTCTTCTTTGCTGCTCCACAGCCTCCAGAACTGATGAGCCTATCGTCTTTCTCAGAGTGCTCCTGAAACAGAAAAAAGATCAGAAAGTAAGATTAGACTATTTCAGCAGATTACTATGGATATGTCAGAGCTGACAGTAAATAAACATGCACACACTCGGTGAATGTAATTAATGATAATTCAAACAAAGATTTTACCTTTGTATTTGATAATAATGACGAGTCAAAAGATTTTACAAACACAAGTTTTAACAGTAACTCACCATCATTTCTCCTCAAAACGGTGGAAACCACAGGACAGGGTTCCTTTTCATCGTCAAGAGGAGCCACAAAAGGCTTGACTCTTGTCTTAAAGCTGGGTCCGGGGGTTCAGGTTGAGCGCTCAAGTCGATACAGAGGCTTACAGGAGAACGACACGGAGGCTAAATATGGAAAGATCAGAAACACTGCTATGAGGAGAATGTTGAATGTTGATCTTCAAGTTTATATAGGATGATTTCATTCAACTCGGTCTAGAGATGATACCTTTCTGCTCTGAGCTGTTGGGATCTTCTCATCTACGGCTTCACAGCCTCCAGAACTGACGAAGCTCATCCTCTTTCTCAGAGCAGTCTAAAACAGATACAAAAGTGAGTTTTCAAACAGACATACATATTTCACCAGTGTAACTAAAACAGAATGTTTTGCAATAGCCGTAGATGTCAATGTCAAAACAAGAATTATTAATTTAAAGCATGCAGGAACCTCTTGATAACCCTCAGAAAACTCAAAGAGAACTGAATTTAAGACAAGAGATTGGTCCAGGAAGCATAAGGTCTATGTTTTGAATGAAACCCTGAAGCGCAGATGGATATGACGTTCTTACAGCGTCTCCAACAGTAACTAATGCTCGAGATGAGAACAAGTGACTAGACCAGGGGAGGTAAAGCCAGTCCTTTAGGGCTTCTGCGCTGCAGGTTTTTGTTTCGACCATATTTCAAGAGATACAAAAGTGTATTGAAACTAAAGGTTGAAGCTAAATTATGCTGGACTGCTGACCTCTAATAGAGCAGCACATTAACAAATCTTTTTAGAACCTTTTATTAAATGTATGAAAACAACACTAAAAAGTAGATAATGACATAATAATAATAATATTTTATTTATTACAAAAAATCCGACATATAAATGGTTTATTTCACATGACAGTCAATATCAGCAACATAAGTGGATGAGAATTGACTGATGAATGGAAGAATTGATAGCTGGCATTATATATTAAATCCTGTAAGTTAGTTTTGTTTTATTCACTGCATTGGTTTAACTCCAATTAAAGTCACAATTATAACCTTGTTAATAGAGCTAGTTGGCTTTTATAACTCTCTATATATTTTGTTTTAATCACATTTTAAATGTATTGTACAAAGCACATTTAAGCTTTTCTTTCTGGTAGTCAAGACAATGCAAATAATGACGTACCTTTTCTCCTAAAAACGGAGGCGATCAGAAGGCTAGAAATCGTCTGTGTCAGGAGCAGAAAATGACTCGATCCTGGTCTCTGAGCTCACCCTTTTCCAAAATCCCCGGATCAACTTGGCCGCCTGTCTTCCTAACTTTTTCGGTCTCATATCGGACGCTTTTTGGATGTAAAAATTCGTCCGTCAAAAGCCAACAAAATACGACAACACCAATGCTAAACTAAGTACTATAACGAGTTGTCTAGAAATAGCCACTAGAAGCCAAAACGAACACTAAAACGTCGAGTGAATTTGCTACCAAAAGCGTTGACCAACGGCTCGGTGGTGACGTCATCAAGTTTGTTTGCGTTCAAATCTGCGCGTTACAGCAGACCTGCAAAGTTTCACAATGCATTACAGGCCTATCTAATATAATAAATTGCTCAGCTAATTGTGTTTTTAAAATCTAGTTTGTCACCAAGTAGACAGAGATCCGTAGAAACCTATTTTAATTTTATTAGGATTATTATTTATTATTTATTAATTATTCTTTTTCATGATTGCCTGCCCTTTTGAGGGCCTGAACATAAGCGAAAAAATCCCAGATTTCTGAACGCGCCTCGTTAAATTTGGGTTTAAAAAAATATAGTGCCTCCTAACAACATTTTGTAGCTGTTGGCCAACCAGTTTTGTCGTAGACCAGCATGAAATTTGGTACAAATGTAAAGTACCCAGATGCAACTGTTACTAAAAAAACCCTGATTCCAAAACTGAAAGGGAAGTTGGTTATTTAGCAATTTCTCTATAATTGGACGTTTTTGCTCATGCTATTCTTTGATGAACTCCTCCCCCGGATTTTATCCAAACATCTTCAGTATCATCATAAGGCATACGGCATGTTAAATTGGTAAGGCTTTTTTTCGCTATCATAAAGTATGTGGCCAGGGAGGCGAATTTCCCAATTTCCAAACACGTTCATATGACAAAGAACATTATAGCACCTAGTGGTGAGGATTTAAAAACCTTTTTTTTTACACTTCCATTTCGGGCCAGTGTTTGAAATTTTCAAATATTGGTCAAGTTTCAAAACTGGACCAGAAGTAATTTTTTTAAACAAACAACAGTCGTGGCATGTAGCCCTACAGATTGGCCATGAGGGTGCATGCACCAAAGGTGCAAGACCTCTTCCATCGCTGCTTGTAGCTTTAATCAATAATTGTACTCTTGAATTTACATAGCCTCTGCACTTTTCAGTTAATGATTTGGATAAAACATTTCACGGTCACACCTTTTGAATAATATTGATATTCTTTAGTGTCATTAAACATGGGAAATTGGGATATTTATTTAAAAGTAGCATTGTTGAAAACTCTGCATTTTTTTTTCAACAAAATTGGCCCTATTAAAGGTGATCTTTGGGGTCCAGCATTTACTTTGAAATTCACATTTTTTTCCAAATCATGCTGCCAAATTATGATAGCTTCTGTTGATGGGTTGGTCTGACTAAGCTAACCCCTTTATATATATAGCAAGCCTTTTAAATAAGTAACAAACATCAAGTCAATAAAAACAAACAAAAAAGTTAAAAATAATACAATTGTTGCCCTTTTATCTAGCAAAGCTGGACTTTTTACTATAAATTATTCTTATTGTCAATTCACTGGATTTCCTTCTTTTAATCAAAGTGTGTGAATTTACTTGAATGTGCTTCAACAGTTTAGAACTGAAGCCCAAAAAATACAAATACCTTAATATGTTCACACAGAAAATATAAGATGTTTTTAAATGAACTGGCCTTCATTGGTTTATTACCACTGTTAATTCTGGTTTACGGCATAGAGTTATATTCTGAAGAGGCCTTTTTACTTTGTTCATGGTGGAATTAGTATTGTAGAGAGACCGTCGGGGTTTCCTCGATACATCACACGGTCCATTTTAATAATATATCCAATGAAATAACAAGAAAACTGACACAGAGAATCTTTGCTTTTGTTCTCTGCCTCCCTATTATTCCTCTGACTCTGTGTGAGAATAACAAATTCTCATATTATACTCCATATTCTTGTGAAACTCTGTGTGCTGAGTGTGACTGGATTATCCTGTGTTATTTCTGTGACTGATTTACTTGGTTCTTTTGCAAACTGCAACATTCCACCTTCTCCTGGAAATCTCATGCACACCCAAATGCTCTGGGCAGGTGGTTGAAACTCTGACAATGCTTGTGGGACCAGTTTACCCCTCCCTTGTGGGGGTATATAAGAAGACTAAAAACTCTGTTGTTTCGGGAGGTCTTTGTCTGAATAAACTCATACTAAAAGCAGTTGACTTGTTCATTCAAAGCTTCTCCAAGGGCTGCGGAGGGATCCACTAGCGACTCGGCTAAAAAAAAGAAATCCTACACTCTGTTCACAAGCAAAGCATTAAACGGGTAATGAGGAGAAAAACCCGATGGGGACTGCAGATTCACTCTTTATAACACAGGCTGCGAATATGAACGGCTGTGGATATTAGCGCTCGGAGAAGAAGTGAAGAGATCCTATTAAACCCGCAGACAGTCTGCTCACACCACAAAGACAGAGGGAGACGATTATATGAACACCAAATAATAAAACTTATAACTCAGGAGAATCTCAATTTTATTAGTGTATTTTTCATTTGCTATTAGGCTCTATATGACTAAAACTTTTAAATTGTTAAAAAAATCTTCAATTGAAACTGAGTGTTAAAAAGACTTGATTGAAAGTGAGTGTGCTGTCGCACATGCCATCATTGAATCAATTCTAAAAGAGTCCATAAGCTAAACTCGAGTGGGTACAAAAAAAAAACAGGACAGTCTCTGTACCTTCCAAATGAATTCTAGAGCAGTTTGTTTGGGGTGAGAACATGACCCCACCTGATCTGAACTAAATACAGACATAACTACAAAAATATGGTTATTACATTTAGATATAATACATACTGTGTATTGTATTATGGTTTGATATTATGAGTATTTCTCAGATACTTAGTCACACAGAAATAATTTTGTCTCAAACAAAAATGTAAAAAAAAAAGTGAATTTAAAATATATTGTTGTTATCTTAACTTGTTATCTGCAGTCTATAATTCAGAAAAAAAGAAATTGCTTTTCATTATAATCATAAATAGTTTATTTTAAAAATTTGATACAGCACCAAAAATGTCCTTCAGTGGCCAAAAACAAAACAGTTTCTCAAACATATTTTAAAATCTACTTTTTAATGCTACAAAATAGTAAAATGCACAGTTTAAAAATTCCAATGAACGATCAGTATGCTACTCTATTTCTCACACAAAGCATAGTATTTGTGTTATGCTTATTCTTAAATAACTGCTAAAGGTATTTGTGGTTACCAAAAAAACCTTCAAAAGTAATGTAACCTTTCCCAATCAGAAGTAATCACTGCAGGATTGTCCCCGCCTCTGTGGTCCCATTTTTGGTTACTTGGAAGTGACGCCAATCCATGATGACGATAACTGGTTATGCCCATTCTGCCCCTTTTTTACTGTTCACATGAACATCATGCTTGCTACGTCCTTGTTATGTACAATCAATGCCCCTGACCTAGTTTCTGTGAAATCTGAATTGTAGTTTGAATAAAAATATTCTTGAAAACCTGAAATTGTATTTTTTACAAACTTGTTTATCTGCAGTCTATAAATTCAGAACAAAAGATTTCCAAATCATTTCAAAATAATAGCAGCTCAATATGAATATGCTAAAAGTAATCTCAAATGTTTAATGATACACTAAAATACATTAAGTAAAATACTTACATAGAATAAAAAATTGCTTTTCATTATAATCATAATAGTTTATTTTAAAAATTTGATACAGCAAAAAATTGTCCTTCAGTGGGCAAAACAAAACAGTTTCTCAAACATATTCTTCATAGATCTTCCTGTTGCTCTGGATGTACTCCAGGATGGCATCATAAATAAAGCAGTATTGCTCCCTGCAGTCAACACTGAAGGCCCTCTGAGACCGCATGCGGTACACTGTTTTATCAACTCCACAGTTCCAATGTCCTGCAGGCGCGACAAACAGATATCCAGAGCGATGTATGTTCCTGTTAGAGAAGTACACAACACATGAAACATTGTTCGATCTCATGTCCGTGTTGTGGTGTTTGAGCACATCACAAAAATACAGCGTACTTGAAGCTGGTTCGGTCTAAACTATCTTGTTTCTATTTAAAAAAAAATATTTCATGTGCTCTTCACTTAGGCTAGAGAGATTAAGTTAAACACAAATTACAGGAAAAGTTCCCATCAGTCGGTCACTATAGGAAGCTCGCTAGGTGCGCCCAACTCTCTCCACACTCCTTTCAAAACGCCAATCAGAGGCCGAATAAAGCAGAGATATAAGTGTGATACTCCACAAAAAAATACATTGGATTACTTTACTTGTGTAAAGAGATTGTGAAGTCTACGGCAACCAGCGGGGTTCCTTGGCTGCTTCCAGGGTGCCGAGCTGCTTGAAAGCCCCAGATTTCTTATCTTTCACTGCCTTCCATCAAAAGACTCCTTTATAGTAGAGCCCTTAATTTGCCAGTCGACTGTTTGTACATGTTCCAAACATGTCAGGACCGTGCAAGTCTGTGGATCGATCGCATTGACGGAAAGCGACGAGCACTCTGGGACGAGTCGGTTTGAAAGCTATTGAGCAACTGCCCATTAAAAATTACGTCTATACTTAAGGCCAGGGTGGAAGAGGGCCAACTCAGTGCCGGGACTACTGATGTGGCCCGGCTAGCTTGGCCCTCGGCTGATGCAGAAGGACCTAGGTTGTGGCTTTTTCTAGGGTGTTCCCCATAGTCAGTAATGGCGTAAGTCGTAGTGACCGACTGAAGGGGATTGTAATGGTGAATTTCGTCCCCCTTAACTCCCCCAGCCACAACTGTAAGGTCGTGAGTAAATCTGGTTGCCTAGGGGATGAGTATTGCTCCAGCTTCACAACAGGAAGAGTGTCACTCTTCATCCGCTTTAATCGCAGTAGCGTGGTCACGTGACCATAAGCATAGCTGCTGATTGGCGTATTGAAAGGAGTGTGGAGAAAATTGGGCACCCCTAGTGGAGCTTCCCATAGTCCAGTACTGCCATAAGTCTCTGTTTCTTATTCGGGGATTGGGGGTTACGAAAGTAACCATTACGTTCTTACTCCCCTGAAAACCTGATTTAATACATTTAAAAACCTGTTTAAAGGAATGTGGATTATTATTATAGAACTGCTCTTTGAAAGGAACCTTGTCCACAACACTGATGACATTCTTAAAATTCTTAACAGCCATCTTAGTCACCTGTTCTGCCGACACCTGCACTGCTGTGCACGACCACCGGCGGACCGTCTGGATGTCCTGTCCAGTCTGGAAACGTTCTCCTGAGACAAGACCTCTGCATAGATCTCACTTCTGATTGCACCTCAAAAATGATTGACGGAATCAGCTGGAATTCCATACTGTGGCCAGTCCGTGAGCATGTAATGAGTGAGTGATCTCCTCTCCCGAGTCTGTACAAAAAAAAAGGTTGATTCACTCATTTTCTTGTGACTTTCAAAAGATTATTAGAGTCCTGAGCAGAGACAGAGCCACTCACCTCAACATCTAAGAGCTCCAAGAATGTGACATTATAGCCTTCCCTTTTAGTTGACAACAAATTTCGAACTCTTATGTTGCCGTAATGCTGCGATTCCAGAATTCTGAGAGGCCAATATTGTCCACACAGCTCAAAGCGTCCAATCTTGGTCCTGAGTTTGTCAGAGACAAGACAAGATTGAGCGCTGGGGATCTTCAATAACATCAAGTTTGTACATATCAAGAAAACAATATTCTATTTTACAGTTTTATATAGTTTAAAAAAAGTATATTTGTTGCAAAAAGTCACAGTAGTGCAATTTCTACATTAAACAATGTACAGTAGTGCAATGTACAGTAGTGCAAAACTTCCCAATTATGAAAGTGAAATATTGACTTAAAAATCTAAATTATATCAGAATTCTATTCAGGAAACAAAAGAGTAAAATCCAAAGGATAGGTTAGCTCTGATTGGATGAGAAAAAAAAACCTAAAATACCCAGAGATCAAAGCTTTTAGATCTCAGTCAAAGAATCTAAACATAATTTTACTTACATCTGACATTTAAAGTTTACAACAAACATAATTCTCTAAACTTTCAGGTTACAAATGTTTAGGTTACAACTGACATAAAATAAATACACAACTGCCCCCAAAATTAAATTCAACATTTTCTATGTTTCTATATTATCTGTTACTATGACAACCTCAGCTCTGAAATCTCACCCAGTGAATGAAGTCTTGTGTAACTTTAGTAAAACATAGAATCCCATAGAATTCATAAATTCCATAAACAAAATTCCCCAATAGCTTGTGGTACATTCTGTATGCTTTGACAGATGTCTTGTCTAGTCCATTATTCTCAATAGATAATTTTCCTGACATAAAATTTTAACTGTAGTGTTAAGGTTTTTGAGGCAAACGAACCTTGTGGTCATGACTATGATCAGCACCTTTTCCTGCCACACCATTTTCCAGAAATCTCCAAATGTTTGCTCTAAGGGTCCTGAAATACATAATTAAATAGATACAAACAAGTTAGTCATTGTATCATAAGCTGTGGTTTACAAATTTTGAGATCTGAAAACCATAAAGGCTCACTCACCTTGTGTAGCGATGAAAGCATCAGCCCTTTTATAGCCATCCATGAAGCTGGCGTTGATGTAATCTGAGGCCTGAATTCAAACAAACAAAATAATCAGTAAAGTAGTGATGACACTTTTAATGAAACAGAATTTAAATGATTAAAACCAGGAAACTGAGGCTCTTAGCCTCAGCTAGTTCTCCTAATAAGAGAAATCCAGGAGCCAGGATTGTCAAGGGGTCACTTACTTATGTTACAAAAACTAGTAACCATTTTTCACATCATTTCAAACCCAAGACTAGATTTAAAGACCGATCATTTATTTCTTTTTAGGCAAGCAGGGGGTCAAAAAAAGTAATCTTCTTGGAAAAATGTAAGAAGTTTAAAATATATCCTCCTTGAGGAGGATGAGGAAACAAGGCATTATGCTCACCTGTTCATCTTCATGGCTAAGGGGGCGAAGTCGAACGCGGGTCTCATCATAACAGGGAAATTCCTCATACCGGTTCTTTTGCCGGTTGCAATCTTTCCTGTTACAATAAATGCACAATTTACTCAATTAAACACTTTCTAAATCAATCATTTCTAACAGCCTTTCTTAAATCCAAATCTCTCTTACTTGGACATTGTGAAGGGTCTGGTAGGAGGTACTTTGCACAGGTCATCATAGTCCTCATAAAAAAACAACCTCCAGATTTTGATGTCCTTCTGGATCTCGAGCTCGTCTTCTCCGCCGGCCTCTGCTACATGCAGCAGACCCTGAACAGGTTCTGGAACTGTTTCCAGAAGCGGTGTCTTTTCTGGAGCACTGCAGTCACAGACTAATGTAGAACATGTAGTCTAAATGAAAAAGTTCAGAAACACTGCTATTAGGAGAATGTTAAAAAATTGCACACAATAAATCTTCCATGTTTAAAAACTATGGTTTTATTCAAAGCCATGTCCACACGTACTCGGTAATTTTTTAAATATTTTTTTCCTTACCCTGTTTGCAAAAAAAAAAAAACTGCATCCACGCAAAACTGGGTAAAACTATCTGAACCGTTGCAGAGATCGTGTATACCAAGCAGAGAGCAGTTGAGGTTAAATCAACCAATCAGAAGCTTCTTTCAGCTTCGAGCTGAGACGCTTCAGAATTTCTTTTAAAGGCTGGGAAATACAGCTCACACAAAGACAAGAATAATGTCTTTTACGTATGAAAATTCTCTTTACCAACAACTGTTTCACTCCCAAAACTTCCTCATTCATCTGAGGCTCAAACGGTTCTTTTTCAAAACTGGCGCTTTTTCTGTCTGTACGAGGTGAGCGCGTCTGTACCAACAACACTCACATTGTCGTGGTTTGACATGTCTGTTCTGTGATTAAACACATTTTTAAATATTCTGCGTACATATGTAGTCCTGTACATCTCAGAAGATCTGCTTTAGCGAAGAGAGTCGGAGTGCAAACCCTTGCTCCATCATCATTAACCATATGGAGCTCTGAGCAAATGCTGCTGCATCAGTTAAAGAGCTCATATAACTCCTTCAAACTCTGTCTGCACCAGAATTTGCCCGGTTATTTTGTCCACAAGGAAACTAATCAGTAGCATTTCCAAAAAAACTCACTTTGGCTGGTGTTTTCAAATGAACTCGGTTACAGTGAAAACACTGCTCAGGTTACGTGTGGACGCACCCCGTAACCGGTTATAAAATAACGGTGTACGTGTGAACAGGGCCCAATTCTATCTAATGATGATACCTTTTTACTCTGATCTGCTGGGATCTTCTTCTTTGCTGCTCCACAGCCTCCAGAACTGATGAGCCTATCATCTTTCTCAGAGGATCCTGAAAACAGAAAAAAAATCAGAGAGTAAGATTAGACTATTTCAGCAGATTACTCTGGATATGTCAGAGCTGACAGGAAATAAACATGCACACACTCGGTGAATGTAATTATGAACATTTAAACAAGACTTTACCTTTGTATTTGATACTAATGACGAGTCAAAAGATTTTACAAACACAAGTTTTAACAGTAACTCACCATCATTTCTCCTCAAAACGGTGGAAACCACAGGACAGGGTTTTTTTTCATCGTCAAGAGGAGCCACAAAAGGCTTGACTCTTGTCTTAAAGCTGGGTCCGGGGGTTTCAGGTTGAGCGCTGAAATCGATCCAGAGGCTCACAGGAGAACGACACGGAGGCTAAAAATGGAAAGATCAGAAACACTGCTATTAGGAGAATGTTGAAGAATCACACATGAAAGATCTTCACATTTAAAAAGGATGATTTCATTCAAATCTATCTAATGATGATACCTTTTTACTCTGAGCTGCTGGGATCTTCTTCTTTGCTGCTCCACAGCCTCCAGAACTGATGAGCCTATCGTCTTTCTCAGAGGATCCTGAAAACAGAAAAAAAGATCAGAAAGTAAGATTAGACTATTTCAGCAGATTACTCTGGATATGTCAGAGATGACAGGAAATAAACATGCACACACTCGTTGATTGTAATTATGAACATTTCAACAAGTTTTTACCTTTGTATTTGATAATAATGACGAGTCAAAAGATTTTACAAACACAAGTTTTAACAGTAACTCACCATCATTTCTCCTCAAAACGGTGGAAACCACAGGACAGGGTTCCTTTTCATCGTCAAGAGGAGCCACAAAAGGCTTGACTCTTGTCTTAAAGCTGGGTCCGGGGGTTTCAGGTTGAGTTCTCAAGTCGATACAGAGGCTCACAGGAGAACGACACGGAGGCTAAATATGGAAGGATCAGAAACACTGCTATTAGGAGAATGTTGAAGAATCACACATGAAAGATCTTCACATTTAAAAAGGATGATTTCATTCAAATCTATCTAATGATGATACCTTTTTACTCTGAGCTGCTGGGATCTTCTTCTTTGCTGCTCCACAGCCTCCAGAACTGATGAGCCTATCGTCTTTCTCAGAGGATCCTGAAAACAGAAAAAAAGATCAGAAAGTAAGATTAGACTATTTCAGCAGATTACTCTGGATATGTCAGAGCTGACAGGAAATAAACATGCACACACTCGTTGATTGTAATTAATGATCATTTAAACAAGATTTTACCTTTGTATTTGATAATAATGATGAGTCAAAAGATTTTACAAACACAAGTTTTAACAGTAACTCACCATCATTTCTCCTCAAAATGGTGGAAACCACAGGACAGGGTTCCTTTTCATCGTCAAGAGGAGCCACAAAAGGCTTGACTCTTGTCTTAAAGCTGGGTCCGGGGGTTTCAGGTTGAGCGCTGAAATCGATCCAGAGGCTCACAGGAGAACGACACGGAGGCTAAAAATGGAAAGATCAGAAACACTGCTATTAGGAGAATGTTGAAGAATCACACATGAAAGATCTTCACATTTAAAAAGGATGATTTCATTCAAATCTATCTAATGATGATACCTTTTTACTCTGAGCTGCTGGGATCTTCTTCTTTGCTGCTCCACAGCCTCCAGAACTGATGAGCCTATCGTCTTTCTCAGAGGATCCTGAAAACAGAAAAAAAGATCAGAAAGTAAGATTAGACTATTTCAGCAGATTACTATGGATATGTCAGAGCTGACAGGAAATAAACATGCACACACTCGGTGAATGTAATTAATGATAATTTAAACAAGATTTTACCTTTGTATTTGATAATAATGACGAGTCAAAAGATTTTACAAACACAAGTTTTAACAGTAACTCACCATCATTTCTCCTCAAAACGGTGGAAACCACAGGACAGGGTTCCTTTTCATCGTCAAGAGGAGCCACAAAAGGCTTGACTCTTGTCTTAAAGCTGGGTCCGGGGGTTTCAGGTTGAGCGCTCGAGTCGATACAGAGGCTCACAGGAGAACGACACGCAGGCTAAATATGGAAAGATCAGAAACACTGCTATGAGGAGAATGTTGAATGTTGATCTTCAAGTTTTATAAGGATGATTTCATTCAACTCGGTCTAGAGATGATACCTTTCTGCTCTGAGCTGTTGGGATCTTCTCATCTACGGCTTCACAGCCTCCAGAACTGACGAGCTCATCCTCTTTCTCAGAGCAGTCTAAAACAGATACAAAAGTGAGTTTTCAAACAGACATACATATTTCACCAGTGTAACTAAAACAGAATGTTTTGCAATAGCCGTAGATGTCAATGTCAAAACAAGAATTATTAATTTAAAGCATGCAGGAACCTCTTGATAACCCTCAGAAAACTCAAAGAGAACTGAATTTAAGACAAGAGATTGGTCCAGGAAGCATAAGGTCTATGTTTTGATGAAACACTGAAGCGCAGATGGATATGACGTTCTTACAGCGTCTCCAACAGTAACTAATGCTCGAGATGAGAACAAGTGACTAGACCAGGGGAGGTAAAGTCAGTCCTTTAGGGCTTCTGCGCTGCAGGTTTTTGTTTCGACCATATTTCAAGAGATACAAAAGTGTATTGAAAACTAAAGGTTGAAGCTAAATTATGCTGGACTGCTGACCTCTAATAGAGCAGCACATTAACAAATCTTTTTAGAACCTTTTATTAAATGTATGAAAACAACACTAAAAAGTAGATAATGACATAATAATAATAATATTTTATTTATTACAAAAATCAGACATATAAATGGTTTATTTCAACATGACAGTCAATATCAGCAACATAAGTGGATGAGAATTGACTGATGAATGGAAGAATTGATAGCTGGCATTATATATTAAATCCTGTAAAGTTAGTTTTGTTTTATTCACTGCATTGGTTTAACTCCAATTAAAGTCACAATTATAACCTTGTTAATAGAGCTAGTTGGCTTTTATAACTCTCTATATATTTTGTTTTAATCACATTTTAAATGTATTGTACAAAGCACATTTAAGCTTTTCTTTCTGGTAGTCAAGACAATGCAAATAATGACGTACCTTTTCTCCTAAAAACGGAGGCAATCAGAAGGCTAGAATCGTCTGTGTCAGGAGCAGAAAATGACTCGATCCTGGTCTCTGAGCTCACCCTTTTCCAAAATCCCCGGATCAACTTGGCCGCCTGTCTTCCTAACTTTTTCGGTCTCATATCGGACGCTTTTTGGATGTAAAAATTCGTCCGTCAAAAGCCAACAAAATACGACAACACCAATGCTAAACTAAGTAATATAACGAGTTTGTCTAGAAATAGCCACTAGAAGCCAAAACGAACACTAAAACGTCGAGTGAATTTGCTACAAAAGCGTTGACCAACGGCTCGGTGGTGACGTCATCAAGTTTGTTTGCGTTCAAATCTGCGCGTTACAGCAGACCTGCAAAGTTTCACAATGCATTACAGGCTATCTAATATATAAATTGCTCAGCTAATGTGTTTTTAAAATCTAGTTTGTCACCAAGTAGACAGAGATCCGTAGAAACCTATTTTAATTTTATTAGGATTATTATTTATTTATTTATTATTATTCTTTTTCATGATTGCCTGCCCTTTTGAGGGCCTGAACATAAGCGAAAAATCCCAGATTTCTGAACGCGCCTCATTAAATTTGGGTTAAAAAAATATAGTGCCTCCTAACACATTTTTGTAGCTGTTGGCCAACCAGTTTGTCGTAGACGCATGAAATTTGGTACAAATGTAAAGTACCCAGATGCAACTGTTACTAAAAAACCCTGATTCCAAAACTGAAAGGAAGTTGGTTATTTAGCAAATTTCTCTATAATTGGACGTTTTTGCTCATGCTATTCTTTGATGAACTCCTCCCCCGGATTTTATCCAAACATCTTCAGTATCATCATAAGGCATACGGCATGTTAAATTGGTAAGCTTTTTTCGCTATCATAAAGTATGTGGCCAGGGAGGCGAATTTCCAATTTCCAAACACGTTCATATGACAAAGAACATTATAGCACCTAGTGGTGAGGATTTAAAACCTTTTTTTTTTTTTGACACTTCCATTTCGGGCAGTGTTTGAAATTTTCAAATATTGGTCAAGTTTCAAAACTGGACCAGAAGTAATTTTTTTAAACAACAGTCGTGGCATGTAGCCCTACAGATTGGCCATGAGGGTGCATGCGCCAAAGGTGCAAGACCTCTTCCATCGCTGCTTGTAGCTTTAATTAATAATTGTACTGTTGAATTTACATAGCCTCTGCACTTTTCAGTTAATGATTTGGATAAAACAACATTTCACGGTCACACCTTTTGAATAATATTGATATTCTTTAGTGTCATTAAACATGGGAAATTGGGATATTTATTTAAAAGTAGCATTGTTGAAAACTCAGAATTTTTTTTTCAACAAAATTGGCCCTATTAAAGGTGATCTTTGGGGTCCAGCATTTACTTTGAAATTCACATTTTTTTCCAAATCATGCTGCCAAATTATGATAGCTTCTGTTGATGGTTGGTCTGACTAAGCTAACCCCTTTATATATATAGCAAGCCTTTTAAATAAGTAACAAAACATCAAGTCAATAAAAACAAACAAACAAAAAAGTTACAAATAATACAATTGTTGCCCTTTTATCTAGCAAAGCTGGACTTTTTACTATAAATTATTCTTATTGTCAATTCACTGGATTTCCTTCTTTTAATCAAAGTACAAATATCTTAATATGTTCACACACAAAATATAAGATGTTAGAGAGAATAGGAGGGTGTTTATGACAAAATTTGATGAGTGTTTTATGACCCTAGTTGACATGTCGAGTTCATGACCTTTGTTGAACTTTGTATGACCTACTAGATGTGCTCGTACCCCTCCCATCGGTTGAAATGGTTTTTAGGGATGTGAATAAAATGTAGTTTAATTTCGATCTGTGAATGTGTTTTTCATTGTAAAAACTCTTCAGAGAGAGTGAGTGAGAGAGCGAGAGTGGTGGTAAAGTGTGTTTCAGTGTAAAAGTATTGGTTTTTGTAAAAACGGTATTTTTTTAGCCGTTTTTGAGAAATTTCGAGGTGTTTTCAGGGTTTGAGTCTGTGCTTTGTGATTTTGATAGTGGTCCCGGCCTCTGTGTGCTCATACCCTGCCCATTGGGTGAAGTGACATCCCTTTTAGGGATGTGTATAAAATGTAGTTTAATTTCGATCTGTGAATGTGTTTTTTTGTTGGAAAAACTCTTCAGCGAGAGCGATGGCAAAGTCTGGTTCGGTAAAAGATGTGACCCCTGCAACTCCTGTTGAGGAGTGGAATGAGGAGATGGTTGACTTTCTTTCAAATGCTCCTAGAAAATCAATGGATCATCTTACCTTGACAAAATTTCTTCATGAGGATACAACCTTTGTGAAGAAGGAATTCTCTTTGTCAGGGGGTCGTGTTTTAGGATTTCTGTTTAACAAGATGGGTCGAGTGGTGACTCTACACGATTGGTGTTAAAGATGTCTTTTCACCTGAGAGCCCCTGCCTCATCCTCCATGCAAAAGACTGGAAGTTATTTTATTCGACTGTTTTGGGTGATTTACATGGGCTCTGAGAGAATCCGTTATTTGTTGGTGACTGGAACGGTGTGATTCCTAACAGCAGATATCGTGTGGTGACTGATCATTCAAAGAAGAATCCTGATGAGTGTATCTACATATTTTTCTGCAAGGATAAGACAAAGATGTGTGATGACTATTGTGTCACGAAGAGAGGTGATCATCATGAGCTCTACGAGATGCAGTTTGTTGTCAAATGGTTTGATCTGCATCTGGTTGATTCTGTTTTTTCATCCATCGATAAACTGTTTGGCTGGTGTGACATGTATGATGGTTACAGTAAAGTGAAAACTAAACTCTTTCACCCTGAAAGATTCTGGAAAAGTGGGTGTGGATCCCTACCAGCTCCACCCATTCAATACAACTATAAAACACCGGGTGGACTGTCCTGAATATACTTTCGGTAAAAATGGCTGAGAGGAGATCACCCAAGGCAAGACGTGCACTCAGCACTCTTTTTGATATTAATGCTGATGAAAATGCTGTGGATTATATTATGAGGGCAGAAGTTGATAAAACTACTGCTCCTACTACTACTACCGCTGCCACTACCACCACATGGTTAGACAAATTCTGCAAAGAGCTGGGGTATCGAAACCTGACTTATCTGATGGAGTTGTGGAAACCTGCATACGCCACTGCTTTTGACACAACCGATGGTTGTTTCAATGATGTCGGCTTCAAAATCGTGAAAGGTGTTCGTTCTGCTGCAGACGGTCATCGAAATAAAGCAGAAGGCTCTCTGTAACGGATGTGAGATTCAACATCCCAGTCAAATGCAACATACCTGCGTTTTCGATCCTCCTTTATACTTCTTCAGTTCACACTTTGACGAACTGTGTCAGAAACTATTTAAACCCGAACTCCAGTCCATCATCGCGCATGCCCTGGGTGAGTTTGGTTTAAAGACACACCCCCAGAGGATTCACGGTACTGCCGGAGCTATTTTGCTGGAGTTGAAAGACGAGCCACACATTGGTGAAAAGTTGGATGAGATCAGAAAGAACCTCCTGGACAAAAAGCTTGAAAAAATCGTCTACGACGCTGTCGATTCTTGGGAGAAGAGTAAAAGCTCAGATTGATCCGGAATGGGGAACATCTGCTGCGTGAATAATATTTGTGATTACCTGTTTAAGTCTTATTACAAAAGCCAATTGAAACGACTGATATACCAAGTTATCTTTGATGATGGTGTAATGAAAATTCAACCAAGACGTGTGACAAATTTTTCTAATTTGGTTAAAGAGGTTCGGCTACTGTCAAGTTCGTGGGATATGATGGTTAATGTAATTCTCGAATCTGATGAGAGTAAAACCTCTGGCATGCAAATGGTTTTAGAAGAAACCTATAGAAACTCTGAAGAATTTCGCCCTGCTGACATCCTCACTATAATGGTCTATGTGGTTGCTGTTTGTTCAGCTTTGGTAAATGACAGGGGTAGTATGAGTAGCATTCTTGATTCGTCTATAAATTTCATGGTTGATAAAAACATAACCTCATGTATTAATTTTCTACACTATCTGGATACTCTGTAATTAAAGTTTACTTTTTTTGGGTGATGTGATGTCTAAATCCCAATAAAATGTTGTGTAGTTAAACTTGAAAGCGTCATTTTTTCAATATTCCTGACTCATCAACATGAGCGAGGTTATGAGAGAGATCTACTACACACCGTCGAACCCTGGATCATTAGGAGGTAAAAAAAGGTTAAAAGATGCAGTCTTCAAAGAAAGCGGGATTCGTCTGACCGATGATGAAGTTTCAGAGTGGCTAGCAGGGGAGGATGCTTACACACTACATAGGACAGCTCCTAAAACTTATAAACGAAATAAGGTGATGGTATATGGGATTGATGCTCAGTTTCAAGCTGATCTGGCCGATATGACTGAATACTCAAAGGAGAATGATGGTAATAAGTACATACTAACATGCATAGATGTGTTTAGCAAATATGCATGGGCTCGTAAGTTAAAAAATAAGACCGGTAAAGACGTTACCGATGCTATTGCATCAATTCTTGCGGAGGATCGTATTCCTCAAAAAACTACAGACAGATAACGGTACAGAGTTTTTCAATAAAAAATGTCAAGATTTAGTGAAAAAACATGCCATTATTCATTTTGCGACAGCTTCAGACTTGAAATCAAGTGTCGTGGAGCGTTTTAATAGAACGTTGAAGAGTAGAATGTGGAGATTTTTAATCGCTACAAATTCAAGACGATACATTGAAGTTTTACCAGACTTAATGTTAGGTTACAACACCAGCTTCCACAAGAGTATTAAAATGAGGCCTGTGGATGTGTGTAAAGATAACGAAGATGTTGTGTTTCAAAACCTGTATGGGTCTATAAAGAAGGAGAAAGCTAAATTTAAATATAAAGTGGGTGACGTTGTCAGAATTTCAAAAGTGAGAGGTCCATTTGCGAAAGGTTATAAACAGAACTACACCGAAGAATTTTTCACCATTTCAGCTTGCATACCGAGACAACCAGTCATCTACAAATTGAGGGATTATGACGATGAGGCTATTGAAGGAGTGTTTTATGAACAAGAGATACAAAAAATTAGTGTGAGTAAAAACAAAGCTTTTAAGGTTGAGAAAATCTTAGGAGAGAAAAAACAAGGTCACTCAACACTTGTTTTAGTAAAATGGTTAGGATGGCCGTCTAAATTTAACAGTTACATTGACAAAAAAACATTATTTGATACGGTCTGAAACTTTTTTCTGTATAATCATGGATAAGGACGGCTTCTACGTCACACTCCCATGCAACGCATCCTTCTCTACGTATCCTGAAAATAGGATAGGATGTTACAGAACAAGACTAGCCATACCCATTCACTTAAAAGGAGGTTGGGAAGTTGGATTATCTGAAATTGAATACCCTCGAAGCTGGTATACGCTCCACAAGAAGGATACAACGTTCAAAATAACACTCGGTCCTAAAAAGCAGAATAAAACCGATCCAGCACAGAAGAATTCTGCTGAACCTTTTGTGATGAAGTCAATTGCTGCTGGATACTACAACGACATTCCGATATTAATCAAGAGAATAAATGAAACCATCATACCTTATGGTGTTATGTTTTTTGACCGTGTGAAAAATAAGGTGTATTTACGATCAACGGGGAGTGTCGGCCTCACATTCTATGGAAAGTTGGCTATTATTTTAGGCACGGACCATATGAGCGAATTGGGTGACAGTAATCATGATCCTACAGACCTCACCAAGGAGATCGTTACGTATGCCAAACATCAAGTCGATATTAACTATGGATTTTACACAATGTTTGTTTATACAGACATTATAGACCACCAAGCCGTTGGTGATTCGTTCGTACCCCTTCTGAGATGTGTACATATAACGGGGGAAAACACTGAGAACGTTAGTATTGGTTATGACAAGCCACATTACGCACCGATCAACAAATCACTTATAAGCGATATCGAAATTGAGTTAAAGGACGATCAAAACAGCTAAATAGCCTTTTCTTACGGAAAAGTGATTGTGAAACTACACTTTAGATGGGCTAAATAATTATAAGAAATGGCCTACTATACGCCTCATCAACACACGAATGCTGGGGAATATATAGATTACTACAGAAATCAAGCCGGAGGAGGTTTATCTGGGTTTCGAGGAGTACCGGTCCTTTATGGAAATGGTCTCGGTGGTTTATTTAAAAACTTATTCAGAACAGCCATGCCGATATTAAAAAGAGGATTCAACATTGCTAAACCGCATCTGAAGTCAGCTGCAAAAAATATTGTCACCGATGTCGTTACAAATGTTCTAACAAGACCACATACTGATGATGGGGGGCATCAGGCAGGGTCAGGTCTGATGGTCATGTCTCGTAAGAGATCTGCTAAACCCCCCGGTGTACGGAGGCGTGGCCCACCATCAAAGAAAAAGAAGCGGGATGGTAAGAAGAAATCAGTCGTGACCAGAAGGCGAAAGAAGAGTGTGAGTCGCCACATAGGACTGAAGAAGGGTCTAAATACAATCTTTTAACATGACGCTACTTCATCGTATGTCGGGAGAGTGTGTAAAGTCAGAATTAGACGTATTCACCGTGCCAATGACTCAAACGGTCATTGATAAAAGCACATATTTGGAAGTACCCCCTCTTTCTGCCATAACAGATACAGCACCTCTGGAATTTTTCATAGCCGGTAATGGTGAAGATTATGTGGATTTAAACAACACGTTGGTATATCTACGTGTTAAAATCACAAAACAAAATGGGACCGATATCACAGAACCTACAAAAGTTGGATTAATCAATTATCCCGGGGCTACTATTTTCTCACAAGTCGATATCAGCCTCGGTGACAGACTAATATCACAGAGTTCAAATACATACCCTTATAGAGCCATCATCGAGACTCTCATGAACTACAGCAGAGATGCTCTGGAATCTCTTTTCTCAACAGCGTTATTTTACAAAGATACTTCCGGTCAAATGGATGTGAACGATCCTGCAGGACGTAATACCGGTCTGACAAAGAGAGCTGGATATACGAGCAATAGTAAAGTTGTAGAACTACTTGCACCTATTCATGCGGACATGTTTTTTCAGGAGAAGTTGATACTAAATGGTGTTGATATTAAGATACGAATGATCAGAGGAAAAGATGAGTTCTGTCTGATGAGGAGTGATGACATTCCTTACAAGCTTCACATTGTGTCAGCATCTTTGTTCATCAAAAAGGTGTCGGTCGCCCCCACCGTCAGGCTGGGTCACGCTCAGGCCCTTCTCTCTGCAACTGCAAAGTACCCGATAGATAGAGTGTGTGTAAAAAATTTCTCCATACCTGCTGGTTCTCGGGTCCTAAGTCAGGAGAATATATTTCTAGGGATCCTCCCGAAGTCGCTAGTATTGGGTTTTATTGATAACGACGCATTCACAGGGTCATATGATAAAAACCCATTCAACTTCAAACATTGTGACTTGGAGTATCTCACCATCTCTTCAGAAGGTCAGCAATTCCCAGCAAAACCGCTACAACCGAATTTCCAGACAGGATCAGCCGTGAGGGAGTTTTACCAGCTGGCTACTGCAACTGGCAGGCACCTGAGAAATCAACCACTCTCCATCGACAGGGATGACTTCCTAAACGGTTACACGCTGTATGCGTTCAATCTAACTCCTGATGAAGACTGTGGGCAACACGTATCACTCATAAAATCAGGGAATATTAGACTGGAAGCTCGTTTCAGAGAACAACTACCGAATACGGTTAATCTGATTGTTTATGCCGTGTTTGACAGTATTATAGAAATCTCTAATCGTAAACAGGTATTGGCTGATTACTATTGAATATGAATACTATTCAACTGACCAATATCATGGATAGGATTATGTGCGGTAAGGAATATTTTCTCGGTGTACTACCATGTGACCAGCTTCCTAAAAACCCTGTGACAACGCTACCAATGAGTGTGATAATCAACACCCACCCGTCTACACTATCTGGAGAACATTGGCTAGCAGCATATTTTACCCAGAATGGAGTTTGTTGTTTTTTTGACAGTTTCGGTAACCCACCAGACAGTCAACGATTTCCACCATCTATAAATAACTTTATAATTAACAATACGTCTACTGTGATGTACTCAAAGAAGCGTATTCAAGATTTCACGACTGATACATGTGGTCAGCATTGTATATTTTTTCTGTATCATCTTGTCTTAGGTTATGATTATAATGATGTAATGAAGTTGTATTCTCATGACTGTATTAAAAATGATACCATGGTTTCATTGTTTGTAAAAAAGTTTAAACCTTTATGTAGAGAAAAAAAAAATTTCTGTGTACAATCATGCTGTATTCCTTAATCATGTATTAAATAAAGATTCTGAAAACGAAGTATATTTTCATGTTTTTTATTACATTTTTATAAAAGGTAAAAAAGTAAATACAAATCATTTTAATACAATTTCACAGTAAAACAAATCATTTTAATACAATTTCATAGAATCATCAAAAACATTCACATTTCACAGGATTATCGAAAACAAAAACATTAAAAATTTAACCACCCGTCATGACCAATCTTTTTTGATTTTTTACCCATTTTTTGTTTTTTTTTTGTTTACTTTTTTCAAAATCACATGTGAATCATCATCATCAACACCACCACCATCATCATCATCATCAAAACTCGTGACTCGTTTCTTACTTCTTGCAGCATGAATGACTTTCCTGATGTTATGACTAGGTACCGTTGAAGCCGGAATGTTAATTTCTTCAAACACCTGTAAAAACTCCTGCCAACCTATAGGGCGTCTGACATCTGACACATTATGAGTGCTGATTAAATTCTTAAATAAATCTACCATGTGGGAACCGTGGATGACTCGCCCCTTAAACACAAACTCGCCAGACTCATTCCATGCTGACACATCTTTTGCTTTCAACATTTTCTCCAAAATGTATTTAGTGTTTTTAACATTTCTCACAGGCACATTTTTCAACACCTCAGTCTCCACAGTCTCGCTACCATTTTCTATAGAATCAGGAATAGTTTGATCCTGGAGCTGATTCTGTTGCGGTTGTAAAGAAAGCGTCGACATGTTACTCTCTTGATCACCTTTTTTCACAATTGTTAGAAACCTGTTGAGAACGCTAGCATAAAGCTTAGCCTTTTGATAATCATCCATCTTCTCCCTGTGCAAAATATTCCGTATTGAGGTATCAAGATCAGATTCTACAACATTTTGAATGTTCTCACGAGGAATAGATGATGCCGTCAACGTCTGTAGCTGATGCTGGGGTATTAAAAACATTTTCTCGGTATACTCCATCCTCACTCCCTCCTGGAGGATATCAGGCTACTTATAAAAGGGATGGCGACGCTTAAAAGAGGAAGTAGAAAACCACCCGTCTGGTTAATAAAACGCTTCTTTGCTTTGACACCGACTTTTTTGCTGGCAAAAAATTTTATTTCAGCCTTTCTTCTTTTAAGTTTACCCAACTGGCCCTTCTTGATCGGAATTGTACCGTACAAAATATTAAGAGCTACTTCACAGAGGGTTAAGATGAGCTCGTCGGAGGCTGACTGGAGAATAAGACGGCGTTCTTTAGGCCGCGCTTTATGAAGAATCTTCAAAAGAGGGAGGTGATTACACAATCGTCCCGACATTTTAAGCGGGTCTTTTCTTCTTCTGGAGATAGACAACCGGTCTGTCTGAAAATAACCTACTTCTGAGTCTTAATTCCTCCGGTGTTTTTGCTTTATAGTCTACTAAGAGATATCCATAAGGTTGACTCGTCGCATCTTGATAAGATTCGATAAAGTATTTAGCATTCCCCGGATACATTTGACGCCCCAAAACAGCAACTTGATTTGCATCTCGAGGGTTTTTGAAAAGAATCAAGTAGTTTGTGTTTAAACTTATCGTACGGCTAGATTTTCCTTGAACAAAAAGATTTTGCAAGACATAAATGACCGATAGATTTCTATGGTGAACATATTGTGTGAAACACCTTTCCACCTCCAAATTACCACTGGCAGCTTGCATCATATCATCAATTATTAAAAGGTTTGTTTTACTGCAGGGTAATAAATTATCATCATTCAAATTATTTGGTATCCCTTCAACAAATGTAATATTACACACCTTAGACAGCTCTGCATACAACGGTTGCCAACAATCATACAAAAAAACTATGTTTTCAAATTTTTTTGAGATTATATACACATCATTCTCCAAAAGTTTTTTTATAAAGTATGACTTTCCTGAGTTACTAGGACCACTAATAACGCATGAAAACGGGTGTTGAAGTCTGAAATCAAACCCACCAACATCTCTAATCCGTCCCTGCATGATAGACTAGAACCCGTAAGGCAGCGTGGTGAAATTCTGCAAGAGCCGACGTTTAGTGTAAACAATTTGAAAGCGTTTGACAACTGTTTTGTTGTGCAGAGTGAATCGTCTTTTATCCCTCACAATACTGTCAGACTTTGTTGAAAGGTATCTCTCAGCATCAGCCCCTGATCTGACATAATTTTCAACCAATCCGATCAGACTGTCTAATCTGATATTCTTTGAATTTTCAGCATTCAGGGTTATACCTTTGACCTTCATACATGATTTACCCTGAAATGTACGGTATTCATATGACTTCGGTCCGGCCGCCGCAAATTCGGTGATGAAATCACCATCACCTAATTCATCCGTCAGCTCGCCTAAATATTCACCAACTGGTGGGATCCAATCACCCTCCCTGGCCGTGAATATCACACTATCAGTGTCAGAGTACAATAATCGTTCACCGAGTCTATCCATCAATTCATACAACACCAAACGCGCACGGGCGGTTGTAAATGCGGCGATGAATACGTTCACATCTTTAGCATAAGAGGGGTCCTCCTCGCGATCGCAGTACTGTACGAGTGCTACATCATCTGAAACAAATATAAAAAATTTTACTGTTTCAGGATCGCCAAATACAATTTTGGCAAATTCAGCAGGATCGCTTATCAAAATGCTCTGCGTCTGATGTAGTCGTAAACCTAGCCTACCCCACAAACTGTTCAAACAGCGTTTCGCTATCGATCGCTGAGCGGCGTTATGCTTGATATGGTTCGGATCGAGACGCACACCCTCTTTTTCATAATACCTGCTGACGTAGGCTTTTTTCTCAACATCTGTTTTTACACCGGGAGGATAACCTGATGCTTGCTGTTTCAACCGGAGAAACTTTTTAACGTAGCCTGAAAAAAGATTATCCGATCTATCAGGGAAATGCCACACTTCATCGAGTTTAGCTATTCGATAACCTTTTTCGATCGCTTTCACCAATTCAACAGAGACCCAACATCCGGATAGCGCACGTTCCTCATCTGTGTGGCTGCAGGATGTAATCTGATTCTCACTCTCGGCGCATGTACGGCATAGGGGAAACATTAGCTTCCCCCCGCTCCTGTAAGGGAGGACCGGGTGTAACAGACTTCGTGGTGGATATACAGTGTCTTTAACAAGTCCAAAGTATGACTCTACAGGCTCAAAATTCTCTGTAATAATAGTGGGGTGTGAAATTGGAAAATCATACTTGTCCATAGTGTAAGGGTATAAAGAAATGACGTCTTGATAGAAAGTTTTCTCACCTTCTTCGGTCTTGTGATAAAGTTTATAAGCATTTGTTCTACCACCAAATAAAGCATCTCTAGGTTTAAGCCTCTCTACCTTTTTATACGTGGTCATGAATTCAATCACAGCAGGGTCTGTCTTCTTCATTTCATCCCATTCACATTCCCAAATCACCTCTACTTCCAGACCATAAGAATTTTTGAGAATTTCAACCTTGTCATTAAATTTATTCCTAAGAACGCTGAAAGCCTGATAACGGATGTGTTCTGTGGGGTTCAAAACGGCAGGAATGACCGTGATGAATACATCCATTATACTCGAGAGCGTGTTTGACTCCACCCTCTTCATAATAGCCATCTAAAAAGTATCTACCGATTGAAACTTCACCCTGATTTAGAGCATGTTGAATATCGATTTTTCTAGTCGATTTCAAAAACTCGAGCCATTCTATGGACCCTGAAGAAAAAGCCTTCGTGGTGGTGAGGTATGCTTTATCATGAGTCAGGGCCACCGTGTTTCTTTTCAGAAAATGTGTTTTGAATATACCCATGCAGCAGCTAGGGAGCGTTGTGTAAGTGAAGGGGTCGATCTCAGTGTGTGTAATGAATTCAGATCTGAATTTCATACACGCCTCTCTTAGGAGAACCACATCGTTTATACCATATTCTGCGAGCTCCTTTGCAAAGTCAAACTCCTTACCCTTCACAGTCTGGTACCAAACATTGAACACCTTCTGATCTTTCAAAGTCATGTTGTCATAACCATAAAATGTCTTATCAGGATAGGGACCGACATAAGTTTGATTCTCAACCGTGTTGAATCCGTGCGGAAAATAACCCTTACCCTGACAAGTCAAGCCTAAGGCTTCAGGCGTTTTTGACAAAGCCATGGACATGAATGCATAGCTGTTGATGTAACGTTGTTTGAACCCCTTGTCACGCATGAAGATTAATTTACACCCCTGCATTATGATATCCAGCAAAATCCCGGCGTTACAGAAATACTCGAGGATTAAGAACGAATCAAATCGAGAAGTATAATGAGCTATGAAACAGTACTCACTGTATTTCGGTTTTCTGAAATGATTCATCATGACCGCTATACAATCAGGACCTTTAGCTGTGAAACGTTCACCGTCAAACGTGATGGCACAGACGAAATTAGCCACATGTTTACCTTCAAGCTGCATAGTTTCAAAATCATAGAAAATATATTTTTTGCTGGTCGGTTTCAATCTGGTGGGTTGAATGAAGCATTGATGGATTCCTTCATCAAAAATGGCCTCTCTGCAAAACTCGCAATTAGAAGGTTGACATTCGTGCGCCTTTTGATCTGGTTCAGTTTTATAACGTCTGTTACATTTTTTACAGTATTTTGTAACATCGCAGTGTGATCGCTCCTCACCCTCGGGAATGGTTTTATGCATTTGATGGCAGAAGTGAGATTTGCAAAATCTCCCACAATCTTTACAACGGACTGTCTTTTTCCTCCGTTTATAACAATCTGCATGGTGACATACATCGCAGACATATTTACAGCTATGTTTCTTTGTGTTGTTGTGACCTTTGTAGCAAAATTGACACACATAATCTGTACCGATAAATGCTTTTAGATTCAATATGGTGTGGTAATGTTCGTTTTGCAAGTATAGAATGACAGTCTTTGGATGGGGTTCTGAGTTATTCTGATAACATTCTAACGCTCCTGGTTTGGATCTGAACATTACAACAATTTTTATACCGAGTAGATGTTCAAACTTCACAATATCACTGAGACCAATCTTATCATGCGGTCCGAAGCCTGCATTAGCTTGGATCGAGACCGCTTCAGCTTCTAGCTGATGCTCGGGAATGTCAGGCTGGATAAATCTTGCCAGACATATGGAGAAGCAGAGCTGATTTGAGATGTTGGTAGGTGAAAATAGACACAATTTTTTTTTTTGATCAGTAGATCAAGAGCCACATCTGTACATTTACGACGTCGATTCCCTCCACCCGCCCGTCTCCTTGCCACATTCACTATGATATCGAATGTAGAGTCCGCTGCAAGATCTTCATTGCTCTGTAAAGCGTTTGAGATCTGATCTGTGAATCGGTTGATGTCATACTGGTCTCTCTCTGTTAGAACGACATTGATGTCGGATGAAAGACCAGCGCTTCTAAGACCAACGCTAATTACACACCCGTCACCCCCGACCTCTCTTGCATCATTAATCACCTCATTCATAATGTTATGTACTCGGTTGTGATAATCGGCAAAATCTTGTGATCTTACATCTCGTAAATTGAACGATCTCCGTAGCTCAACACCATTAAATCGTGGTAGTTGTCGAATTTGATATTGATTTTCACCCATTCCATTTTGAACAGCATCATTGGGAGCTGGTGACCGATTATTTTCTGGGTGATGTTCATTATCCAGAGAGTCAATTAACCTCTGAATTCCTTCGATCGGATTTATAATCACATTCTCATCATCAGATTCTAAATCAGATGAGAGTGTGTTTTGAATTCTTTGAACCATATTATTCAGCATATCATTATTTTCAGAGAAAGGGGAATTTGTAAATAAAGTTTCATTTTCAAATTCCACCGCATCATACTCATTTTGAACAGCATAGTCGGTAGAGGGATCTGTAAAACCATCATGGTTTAGAAGTATAGTCAGTAGGGCATCGATCTCATCTAAACTATGTTGATGATTATTTACGCTTAACTCTGACCCTCCATACCCATTTTGACGACCAGAAAGAGGTGTTGAATCGTTTAGACTGTGAAGCACATTTTGACCAGTAGATGATGGTGGTGTTGGAGCGTTTAGACTGGGTGTTACTTGAACCCTTGCTCCATCACAAAGTATTGAAGCCGTGAGTTTATCAATCTCGTCCAATGCATGACCTTTTACAAAACGTGCAGCCTGAGGTATATCAACCACCATTTCAGGGGTATCAGAATTTGGTGATAACACATTCTGGATGGGTTGTGTAAAGATTTCTCTATCATATCCAAAGTCTGCTAACAACCGTTCTAAACACTCCACATTATTTAACCCAATCCCAAAATCAGGAATAAACTGAGGCAGAGATGACACTGATGGCATGGCATTAGTGTGATTGACATGTATTTGTTCCAAAATTTCACATATGTTTACAGGATTGTCTTCAATCATTCGTTCAAGCTGACGTGCAATATCTAGATTCTCGTTTACAGCCATTTTTTGGTTACAATTTGATCGAAAAAAATCAAAATAACACATACAGCCAACTTTGCTTTCACATTCTTGGTAAATCACGCGTACCGCTCTGCACTGAAGCTGCTAATGACGCTAAAAGACTCACCATCAGCCGGCGCTCGCGAAGACTTTCTCTTGAACGGTCTTCTAATACTGTACAGATATCGGACAATTTCCCAATGTTCGTGTTCAGGTTATCAATACCCACGCTGACAAATTCGATGGCTGACAAGATGCTCCCGATTATTGTCACGTTTCCATTTAATTCCGTACGGACCTCGTCGAGATGTTCAGTCAAACATTCCACCGCTCTGCACACAGCGTTTGATCTTTGACGTACTCTAGAGAGGCCCTTGTCAATTGTGTCCAATCGTTGGGAGAAGACGGTTTCAAGATTGATATTAACTTCTCGGTCCGGTCCCGTTGTACTCTCCGCGCTCATGAAACTTGCAGCGTCCCAGTTAGCGATGAATTCATCCGTCCATTCAACATCGTCTGCGTCTGTAAAATAAAATAAAACAAAAAACAGCTTTAGAACATGTATAACTAAAATGAGAATATATTTTAAAATAGATTACTCACAATCATGTTGTTCAGCAGCCTCCCTCGGTTCAATCACTTGTATAACCGGCGTTGTTAACACATCTGTAAGATCAGGAATGAGGTTTTTATTAATTTACATCATTATGAATATACTTAAATAACTTTGTATATAGAGAAAAACATATTAAAACTTACCACCATGTGTAGGTCCAGGAGGTTGCTGGCTTGAATTAAAAGGTTGTGGCGTAATGAAACTCAACAATTCTAAGAAAAGTAAAAATAACGTTATTGTAAAATCCTTTTTTTAATTTTAATTTTTGAAAGTTTTACTCACCGTCAGAAAAGTTTTGTTGATTATGACCGTCATCTGGTGAAAAAAAAAAAAGTTTTAAAAACAAATATATAAAAAAAACATTTTTCTCATTATAACCGTCCAGATTCGGTAATTACCCGAATTTGCTACATCTTGTTGGTGTTCGCCGTCAGCCTCGTAAATGAAGACATTATTGAAAAAAGCTGTGAAAAATAGTAGGAATGAGTTGATAGGTTAAACAGGATAACAACGAATAAATATATTAAATATTTCACCTTCTTCTTCTTCTTCATCAACGCCCCGTCTAATTTCACCATTTACTATGTCAAAAAAGGAATAATTGATCAGGTATAATCTTCACAATATTCAGTATATAGTATGTAAACTTACATACAGAGGTGATTTAAAGACTCCGCGTGTCACGGCCGGTATGCAGACAGAAAACCCAAAAGCAGATGAAGCAAAACAGTTTATTTACAGCCGGCCAAAATCAAACAAGTCAGGTTCCAGGCAACAAAAAATACCCCTCCGCTCCAAGGGGAAACACAAAATTTCTTAGTTCATAAAAAAAATCACAAACAGACTTGCAGACTCAGAAGGTAAGAGCCAGGAACCACAAAACGACTCAGTCAGTAGACAGGAGCAGTTGGACCGGTTAAGACTAGGTCAGTGTCCAGAACCTGAGACAGCACCGAGCAAGGACTTCAGGTTGGCCAGGGACTACACCACAATCTGAGACGGTAGGGAGAGAGTCCTGGAGTCACACAAAAGTGGTTAGCGACACACAAGCACTTCAACTTCTGATGTTGCTGGGTCAGAAGCGAACAACAATCTGGCACAGAACAGAACACACTAAGGGAATAAATAGGGGAGCTAATGAGGAGAAAATGAGCAACGACAGGTGAGACGAATCAACTAACTGAATGACAACGAGGGGGTAGAGAGAAACAATTAGGAGCACAAACAAGGGAACCTGTGGCTAAAGAAAAAAGACCAAAATGGATAGAATCAGCCGATCAGCCAGGAATCCTGACAGTACCCCCCCTCCAGGATCGCCACTGGGCGATCCCAAGGGAGGAGACTGTCGGCTGTGAAATTCCTCAATCAATGACTGGTCCAAAATATTGCGTGCCGGGACCCAACATCTCTCCTCCGCACCATATCCCTCCCAATCAACAAGGTACTGGAATCCACGTCCTCTACGCCTACATTCTAACAATCGTCGAACAGTAAATGCTGGAGAGCCGTCAATGAGAGGGGGGGGGGGGGGGGAAACAGTAGAAACAGTAGGATTCAGAGAGCTAAAAAAAACAGGTTTAATACGGGAGACATGAAATACCGGATGGACACGACGAAGGGACGCTGGGAGCCTGAGACGTACCGCCGCTGGACTGAGGACCTGACAATAGGGTATGGCCCAATGAACCGCGGAGCCAGTTTACGGGCTGGCACCTTAAGTGGCAGGTCCTTTGTGGAAAAGCCATACCCTCTGCCCACTAATGTACCTAGGAGCCGGAGTTCGATGACGATTAGCAGAGCGTCGAACACCTCTCTCTGTCCGAAGGAGAGCTTCTCTAGCCCTTCGCCATGTGCGACGGCACCTCTGGATAAGAGCCTGGACAGAGGGAACCGCAGCCTCAGGCTCCTGTGAGGAAAAGAGAGGTGGTTGGTAACCCATGCAACACTGAAATGGAGAGAGGCCAGTAGATGAATTGGGCAGAGAATTATGGGCATATTCGGCCCAGGTAAGCTGTTGGCTCCAAGAGGAGGGGTTGTGAGAGACAAGACAACGAAGCATCTGCTCTAGGGCCTGGTTTGCCCGCTCAGACTGCCCGTTGGTCTGAGGATGGAAGCCTGACGACAGACTGGTGGAAGCACCAATCTGCCGGCAGAACTCCCTCCAGAAATTGGAGATGAACTGGGGCCCCCTGTCAGAGACGACATCCACCGGAAGGCCATGTATCCGGAAGATGTGGTCAACCACTACCAGTGCAGTCTCCTTGGCAGAGGGAAGCTTGGGAAGGGGAATGAAGTGGACCGCCTTAGAAAATCGATCCACAACTGTAAGAACAACAGAATTACCATTAGAAAGGGGTAGGCCAGTTATAAAATCCAAGGATATGTGGGACCAAGGGCGGGTGGGGATGGGAAGGGGTTGAAGCAGACCGACAGGAGGCTTATTGGATGACTTGTTCTGAGCACAGACCGAGCAGGCAGCAACAAACAGACTGACCTCTCTGGCCATGGATGGCCACCAAAACCGCTGACGGATAGATGCCAATGTCCTCCTCACTCCTGGGTGGCAAGTGAGTTTAGATGAGTGACTCCACTGTAGGACAGAAGGACGAAGCAACTTGGGAACAAACAACAGATCCGCTGGGCATCCCTCAGGCACCTTAGCTCCCTGAAGAGCCTCTCTGACCTTTGATTCAATGTCCCAGACAACAGCTGCCACAACCCGCCCAGGATGGATAATAGGCTTGGGTGTGAGGTTGTCCCCTGGGCCATCGAATTGACGAGACAGAGCATCAGGCTTTACATTCTTGGAACCAGGGCGGTAAGACAAAATAAAATTGAAGCGCCCGAAAAATAATGCCCAGCGAGCCTGCCGTGAGTTTAATCTCTTGGCTGAACGAACATATTCTAAATTTTTATGGTCTGTCCAGACCAAGAATGGCTCAGAAGTCCCTTCCAGCCAGTGGCGCCACTCATCCAAAGCCAACTTAACCGCCAACAACTCCCTGTTACCTATATCATAGTTCCGCTCAGCAGGGGACAGACGATGGGAGAAGTAAGCGCAGGGGTGCACCTTGCCATCTGCTGGGGACCGCTGTGAAAGGACCGCCCCAACCCCCACCTCCGAGGCATCCACCTCCACAATAACTGCCTCTCAGGATCAGGGAAGGAAAGAACAGGAGCAGAGGAAAAGCAGGTCTTAAGCCTTTCAAACGCAGCCTGAGCCTGAGAAGACCACTGAAAGGGAGTTCTTGTGGAGGTGAGTGCCGTCAAGGATGCAGCAATCTGGCTATAGTTGCGGACAAAACGACGATAAAAATTAGAGAATCCTAAGAAACGCTGCAGAGCCTTGCGAGAATCAGGGGTCGGCCAGTTGGAGACGGCCCTTACCTTGGTTGGATCAACACGGATCCCCTCAGCAGAGACAATGAACCCCAGGAACGGAACCGACCCTGTGTGGAACAAGCACTTTTCAGCCTTGACATACAGCTGATTCTCCAGCAGCCGTTGCAACACCTGTCTGACGTGCTGGATGTGCTCCTGGAGAGAATGGGAAAAGATCAATATATCATCAAGATATACAAATACGAACTTGTTCACCATATCTCTTAGCACGTCATTGACCAGGCCCTGGAAGACAGCCGGGGCATTGGTTAATCCAAAGGGCATTACCCGGTACTCAAAGTGCCCAGTGGGAGTGTTGAAGGCTGTCTTCCACTCATCCCCCTCACGTATGCGGACCAGGTGGTAGGCGTTGCGGAGGTCCAACTTCGTGAAGAATCCTGCACCCTGCAACAACTCAAAGGCTGAAGACATTAAAGGTAGAGGGTACCTGTTCTTAATTGTAATGTCATTCAGCCCCCGATAATCGATGCAGGGTCGTAGGGACCCATCCTTCTTCTCCACGAAGAAAAACCCCGCACCCGCTGGAGAGGAGGAGGGTCGGATGAGGCCAGCTGCCAGAGAGTCGCTGATGTACTTGTCCATAGCTACGCGCTCAGGACCAGACAGGGAGTACAACCTGCCCCGAGGAGGAGAAGTTCCCGGAAGCAGATTGATGGCACAATCATAAGGTCGGTGCGGAGGGAGAGATATGGCCCGGGCCTTGCTAAAGACCAGTCGAAGATCATGGTAGATCACTGGAACCCCCGACAAATCAGCCGCCTCCACCTGAGAAACAGAAAGCACAGAGCCAGGAGACAAGGCCGCACCCAACAATGTCTAAGACAAAAGAACCCAGGACAGGACGGAATCTTGGCCCATTCGATATGCGGATTGTTGTTTTATCAGCCAGGGGTGGTCCTACACAATGGCATTACAGGGGGACTCTAGCAGATAAAACACAATCTCCTCCCGGTGGTTTGCCAGAAATAATAAGACTACAGGAACAGTAGTGATGGAGATGAGGGCAAGATGTGATCCATTTAAGGCTCGAGCAGTCAGGGGAGTCGGTAAGGGGTGGTAGGAAGCCCCATTTGGCAGCCAGAGCCGAGTCCCATAAAATTCCCCTCCGCTCCAGAGTCGATCAAAACCGCACATGAGTGACAGGAGCTACCCCACTGAACAGTGGCAGGGAGGAGAGTGCGTGCTAAGGGGGGATCATTGACAGGAGTTACGCTCACCAATACCCCCCTGGCTACTGGTGAGCCTTGCCTTTTAGCGGACATGTTGCAGCAAAGTGACCAGCTCTACCACAGTACAGGCATAGACTATTAGTTAGGCGGCGCTTCCTCTCTTCTACTGAGAGTCGGGTATGGCCAATCTGCATCGGCTCGGTCTCTGGGAAAGAGTCAAGATTAGTTGAGGGACGAGAATCTTGGGCCCCTCCAGGTTTCCAAGCTAAACGAGTCATTCGGTTGCGCTGACGTAGTGCCAGGCGATTATCCACTCTGATGGCTAAGTCCACCAGACCATCAAATTCAGCAGGGAGTTCTTGGGCTGCTACCTCGTCCTGGATCTCATCTCTGAGTCCATGCAAAAATTGGTCCCATTGTGCTGCGGCATTCCAACCACATGAGGCCGCCAGGGTTCGAAACTGGATGGAGTAATCAGAGACAGAGCGATCCCCCTGACGAAGAGAAACCAAAAGTCTGGCTGCCTCACGCCCATGAACAGACCGATCAAAAACTTTGATCATCTCCCTTTCAAAGTCATTGAAATTATCACAGTAAGGAAATTTGGCTTGCCATACTGTGGTTGCCCATTCCCGAGCCCGGCCAGTCAGAAGCGTGATGACATAAGCTACCTTGGATCTTTCAGAGGAAAACGTGGCTGGTTGGAGGGAGAATACCACTGAACACTGGGTTAAGAAGGCTCGACAGACAGAAGGGTCCCCGTCATAGGGAGGTGGGGTGTTCGCTCTGGGCTCAGAGGAGCGATAAACAAGGGGAGCTGACTGGGCTGACATCTGCTCAGTACGGAGGTGCAGAAGCTGAGCGGTAAGGTCTGCGATCTGGGAGCCCATTACTTACAGGGCCTGTTGGGATGAGGTGAGCTGACTCGCATGGCGACCTAATAGAACTCCTTGCTGGGCCAGGGCTGCTCTCACAGGATCCTCCTCTGCTGGGTCCATTCTTGGCCAGATTGTTCTGTCACGGCCGGTATGCAGACAGAAAACCCAAAAGCAGATGAAGCAAAACAGTTTATTTACAGCCGGCCAAAATCAAACAAGTCAGGTTCCAGGCAACAAAAAATACCCCTCCGCTCCAAGGGGAAACACAAAATTTCTTAGTTCATAAAAAAAATCACAAACAGACTTGCAGACTCAGAAGGTAAGAGCCAGGAACCACAAAACGACTCAGTCTGTAGACAGGAGCAGTTGGACCGGTTAAGACTAGGTCAGTGTCCAGAACCTGAGACAGCACCGAGCAAGGACTTCAGGTTGGCCAGGGACTACATCACAATCTGAGACGGTAGGGAGAGAGTCCTGGAGTCACACAAAAGTGGTTAGCGACACACAAGCACTTCAACTTCTGATGTTGCTGGGTCAGAAGCGAACAACAATCTGGCACAGAACAGAACACACTAAGGGAATAAATAGGGGAGCTAATGAGGAGAAAATGAGCAACGACAGGTGAGACGAATCAACTAACTGAATGACAACGAGGGGGTGGAGAGAAACAATTAGGAGCACAAACAAGGGAACCTGTGGCTAAAGAAAAAAGACCAAAATGGATAGAATCAGCCGATCAGCCAGGAATCCTGACACCGCGCTTCGCATTTGCTCCCAACCTGCGGATCGAATAAGCGTTAGATTTTGAGATATTTAAATAACGTATTTAACACTATTCCACTCACCAGCCATTTTACACCGATGCGACGTCTAAAACACAGAGTTTAAGTCTCCCGGGTCGGGTCTTCCACGTGTAGTTATCTCCGCCGATAGGCCGGCGTACACTCAAGGGGCGTTTTTAGACCAGTGACGCACTCTACTTTACGATACCATTCACACACACACATACATACAATTTTATGTTGAAGGTATCATTCCAACCCCCAAAAAATCTAACTAGTTAAAATACTGATAGGATCCAACAATAGGTCTCACTTCACAGCATGATAATTTATTTAGCGCTATTTTCCAGACATTCAAAGACAGTGTGTCTCACTAGGTTATCACTAAATGGTCAACATCAAAAGAGGCGCCGATCTAGGTAAGAAAGAGAATAAAGGTGACAATTTACATGTTTTACAAATTATCTTACATTTGTAATCCTACACTATCTAAGATTATTCACAATTGAAGACCAGGACAGAAACACAAACTTTACCGCTGAAAACCTCCACTGTGTTGATACTGATTGAGTTCAACAAAAGGTCCCCCTCGCAAGGCTTGATAATTTAATTAACACTATGTTCCAGACCTTCAAAGACAGTGAGTCTACGTAGATTACCACTAAATGGCAGGCATCAAAGAGGAGCCAATCTAGATAAGAAACAGACCTTTTTAAAACATTGTTTTTTACATCATTTTGTTTTTTTTTAAACCACACATACACACACACACACACACACAGAATTCTCTGTTAACCATTCAAGAATAATGCTTTATTCATGAAACAAACGAGAATAAGGTTTCCTTCTATACAAAAACCCATAACACAACACCAAGGAGGTTCAGCACTGAGTGGTGAAATTCTGGTATAACCTGCTCTATCTTAACCATATAGTGGATAGAACTCTCCTTAATGTTTTGTAGATGTGCTTTTAAAATGATGTTTCACTGTTTGACTGTTGTATTTTCCATGTGAGAAAAATCTTAAATTTGTGAAGGACCCTATTCAAACAGAGTCAAACATTAGGTGTGTATCCAGAGAACACATCTGAAAACGAGCACTGTGGTTTTAAGTTTATGTGGAAAAGATCTTTGCTAAAAAACAAAAGTCTTTTATTTTATAATCTCATTTAAAATAGGTACCGGCACAATTGTTTTAACCTAAAACTAATATCTTACCAACACTGTATTCTAAAATTAAGCACTATCATCCACATTCACTGGTTCAATCACTTCACAGTATAAAGCTTTAGGGTGTAAGTTTGAAGTCACACCATCCCTCACCGATCTAACCAATCAGCTTTCACAGACATGAAGATAGCTTGGAACAACCCCTTAACCATTTTGACTGGCTGGAATTATAAGCTTGCTGGTTTCAACCAATCAGGAAATCTGTCAAGAGCCATTATTTGATTTACACCCCTCCAGTCTGGAGAGGTGGGGGCACACTGGAGCACACAGAGGCCGGGACCACTATCAAAATCACAAAGCACAGACTCAAACCCTGAAAACACCTCGAAATTTCTCAAAAACGCCTAAAAAAAGACTGTTTTTACAAAAACCAATACTTTTACACTGAAACATACTTTACCACCACTCTCGCTCTCTCACTCACTCTCTCTGAAGAGTTTTTACAATGAAAAACACATTCACAGATCGAAATTAAACTACATTTTATTCACATCCCTAAAAACCATTTCAACCGATGGGAGGGGTACGAGCACATCTAGTAGGTCATACAAAGTTCAACAAAGGTCATGAACTCGACATGTCAACTAGGGTCATAAAACACTCATCAAATTTTGTCATAAACACCCTCCTATTCTCTCTGATGTTTTTAAATGAACTGGCCTTCATTGGTTTATTACCACTGTTAATTCTGGTTTACGGCAGAAACCAGAGTTATATTCTGAAGAGGCCTTTTTTACTTTGTTCATGGTGGAATTAGTATTGTAGAGAGGCCGTCGGGGTTTCCTCGATACCATCACACTGTCCAATTTAATAATATATCCAATGAAATAACAAGAAAACTGACAGAGATTCTTTGCTTTTGCTCTTGTTCTCTGCCTCCCTATTATTCCTCTGACTCTGTTCACGAGCAAAGCATTAAACGGGTAATGAGGAGAAAAACCCGATGGGGACCTGCAGATTCACTCTTTATTAACACAGGCTGCGAATGTGAACGGCTGTGGATATTAGCGCTCGGAGAGAAGTGAAAGAGTCCTATTAAACCCGCAGACAGTCTGCTCACACACAAAGACAGAGGGAGACGATTTATATGAACACCAAATAATAAAACTTATAATCAGGAGAATCTCAATTTTATTAGTGTATTTTTCATTTGCTATTAGGCTCTATATGACTAAAACTTTTAAAGTGTTAAAAAAAATTCTTCAATTGAAACTGAGTGTTAAAAAAGACTTTGATTGAAAGTGAGTGTGCTGTCGCACATGCCATCATTGAATCAATTCTAAAAGAGTCCATAAGCTAAACTCGAGTGGGTACAAAAAAAAACAAGGACCAGTCTCTGTACACTTCCAAATGAATTCTAGAGCAGTTTGTTTGGGGTGAGAACATGACCCACCGCATCTGAACTAAATACAGACATAAATACAAAAATATGGTTATTACATTTAGATATATACGTACTGTGTATTGTATTATGGTTTGATATTATGTGTTCAATTGATTATTTTTCTCTTTTTATGTGTCTTTGTCGTAAAGTTTTGTAATTAGATAAGATTTTTTCCAATATGACTGAAACAAATGAATCGTTCAAATGAATCATTCTTTTCAGAGAACAAGAGTAAAAAAAACAGCACCAAGTTGAATGAAACTTTCCGTCATAGTTTCATAACCTTTGAGGGCTTTATTAACAACTCTTGGTCAGACACCAGCAATACAAGCTTATGGATGTTTATAATCTCATATTTCCCGGTCTCATCCTCTGCTGCTGACCTAGTAGTTCCTTGGTGCAGTTTTCTGTCGTGAAATTAAAGCGGGAGTGTGTATCGAGCTCTCACCAAAGAAAATGATTCACTTTGTGAAAAGAGTTATTACTAAAGAGTCAGATTAATTCTGTTCAAGAACCACTCATCAATACCCATGCGCACCAACCAATGGCAAGTAGCCTCACTGCATCCATTTTCAACACCAGCTTGCGAAATCCACCCCGCAGAAAACCATCCGAAGATTCGTATGATTCTCTGTTCGGAAAGATGTGTAGCAGCCTTTAAGCATCCATTGTTAGTCTATAGCAGATAATACTTAGAATCACAGGGATGAGTCATCACCCTTACATTGTAAGGAATACACGCATCATGCAAGACTCAACAGCCCTTCAGTTTAGCAAAGCAGGTTTATTAAAAGGCTCTAAATAACAGTGTCTAATTCATTCAATCTCTTTTGTAGTTCTCTTTGTTATCTTGTCCTGCCACTGCAGTGAATTCAAGGAGAGAAGCAAAGATTATTTCTCGGGACAGAGCGTCATGGCTCCTCATTAGCATGCTCTCACACACACTGGATTTCATCTAAATGGGTAATTTCTCCTGTCAGAGATCCACGGCATGGTAAACCTAATGCAAATAAGACTTAGGAGAGAGAGAGAGAGACAGAGAGAGAGAGAGAAAGAAATAGGAGAGAGAACAAGAAGAGACCACAGATCTAGAGAAAAATAAAAAAGAGCAGGTCTGGAGTTCCCCTGCCAGTGGTGCATTAATCCACAGTGAGCGCACTCATCTGACTGATCTTCCCCAGACTCTTAACTCATCTTTCATTCACTCTTTCATCCTTAACAGCTCCATTAGTTTCATCTCAGTGCCTCCATAATGAAGCAGCACACTTTTCTTTAGTCATCCATCCATCTACCTCTCTCCTGGCATCTGTCGCAATAACACAAGACTTATTCCAATACCCAAGCAGCCATTATTAATATCAGAGTGCTCAGGGTGTAATAAATGCAACGCCTACGTTGCTTCCCCATGTTCACAGAAAAGGAGAATATTCATCTCTGTCATCTTATTAAAATAACTCTAATTATAATAATCTCCCCTCTCTAAGAATAGAGGAGCGGAGAGGATGGATATTAAATGCGTAGCGGTTATTAATAGGATTATAACAACAGTGGACAGTAGTGAAGAGAGATGGAAGAGAGAGACACCTGGGAACAAACCTTCATCACAAACAGCAGTTTATGTAGAGTCTCTCCTGATTCGCTCATTAAAAACTCATTAGGATCAATCACACTGTCTCCTCCAGCATCCAGAAGCATGATCATCCACTAAAATTCTTCTCATTTCCACGAACCCATCTTATATTGCAGTGTTAAGACAGTTTTGAATGCATACTTTGACTAGCTATTAGTCTTCTTCTTCTTCTTTCGGCTGTTCCCAGTTTAGGGGTCGCCACAGCAAATCATCTGTTTCCACCTAACTCTGGCCTCAGTATCTTCTACTCTTGCACCAATTACCTTCATGTCCTCCTTCAGCACACCCATATAACTTGTCTTTGGCCTTCCTATTGCCCTCTTGCCTGGCAGCTCCATCTCCAACATCCTTCTACCAATATAACTACTATCCCTTCTCTGCACATGTCCAAACCATCTCAATCTGGCTTCTCTGACTTTGTCTCCAAAACAACCAACCTGAGCTGTTCCTCTGATGTGCTCGTTCCTAATCTTGTCCATCCTTGTCACTCCTAAACTGAACCTCAACATCCTCATCTCTGCTACTTCCATCTCTGCCTCGTGTCTCTTCCTCACTGCTACAGTCTCTAACCCATACATCATAGCTGGTCTCACTACTGTTCTGTACACCTTTCCTTTGATTCTTGCTGACACTCTTCTGTCACACAACACCCCTGACACTTTTCTCCACCCACTCCAACCTGCCTGCACTCGCCTCTTCACCTCTTTTCCACACTCCCCGTCGCACTGGACTGTTGACCCCAAATACCTAAACTCCTCCACCTTCTTGACCTCAGCCCCCTGTAACCTCATTGTTCTACTTCCGTCCCTCTCGTTCAAACACATGTATTCTGTCTTACTACGACTGACTTTCATTCCTCTTCTTTCTAGAGCAGACCTCCAACTTTCCAGGTGTCCCTCCACCTGCTCTCTACTCTCACTACAGATTACAATGTCATCTGCAAACATCATTGTCCATGGAGATTTCTGTCTGACCTCATCTGTCAATCTGTCCATCACCATAGCAAACAAGAAGGGACTCAAAGCCGATCCTTGATGTAGCCCCACCTCAACCTTGAACTCCTCTGTCTGAGCTGCAGCACATCTCACTGTTGTCATACTCCTCTCATACATATCCTGAACTACTCTGACGTACTTCTCTGCCACTCCTGACATCCTCATACAGGACCATAGCTCCTCTCTCGGCACCCTGTCATACGCTTTCTCCACAAACATACATACATGTCACAGACATACATGTCTGTATGGGCACATACCAGAAGCCAGTTGTTTGAAATCAAGATCAACAGAACACACTAAATCCTAAAAAAGTGATAAACCTTTTACACACATGTAAAAGTTATCCACAATGCACTAAGGTTACACCATAACAGAGTCCACTAGTGGGCTGGCTTCCACTGAGGGGCAAGCCCAAGATTTTTTCTTGAAGCACAACAGGAAGTAAATAGCAGTTCATCTTTTGCCCATTTGAGGCTGACTCAAGTGATTAGGTTCTCATTGATAGCCAAGTTAAACATAAGCAATGTTTACCCCCCTGATTCCCTATATTAAAAGTTTTGCATAATTAAAGGTAAGGTAATTGAAGTGAGAGCCAATTTTAAAGCACTGAGGTTTTATTGACTAAAACTGTAATCCTAACCCTCCAAATTACAATGTTTTGCCTGTTTTTCCCTCTTTGGTAGTGAAGCTTTATCAAAGAGGAAGTCACTGATTTACCCATTCTGCTGAAAGCTATAGGTGGGTTCGCGTGTATATACATATCAATGTTTTAAATAGTCAGTTGCTAAAACAATGCCAAACAGAATTTTCCTCATAATGTTTTGTTAATACCATTGGGCTATGAGGTTTGCATCTTTGCATTTGATGCATTTTCTTGATGAGCCTATATTCCAAATCCCACAAATTCATTTTTGTCTAAGCCAATATATAAAGCTAAATGAAAAAACAAAAAATGCACTGAATACGGTGAAATTAAAATCTGCACAAGACATCCCTAGAACCTCAGAGGAGTTCAAGTAATTCAAGCTTAATTTGTGGGCTGTTTACCATGATGGTTTAAATCTGAAGATTAATTCAGAACGTTTAATAATTCTTGTAATGGGGTCAGTGAACTGTCTCGTAGATCTTGTTTTAGATCTTGTTTATCGCTGTCTGATGCTCCGTGGATGTCATCGCACTAATAACATCCACTGTAATTTACACCTTGTAAGTGTGTATCCGTCCTGCTAATAGATACATGCACGTTGTAATCTGAACAGTGCGTAAATCAATGAATGTGAAGCAGTACCAGCCAGAGGATAAATCAGATCATCACAGACAAGCGCTAATCAGTGGTGTGGGTCATTAGCAACAGAGGTGTGTGTGTGCGCGTGTGCGTGCGTGTGTCTGTGTGCGTGTCTGTGTGCGTGTCTGAGGTGTGTGATTGAGCTCACGAGAAAGAAATTTATGCATTAATATACTGTCTAATTATCTTAGTGTTCTTGAAGATGAGGAGAAGATCTGGAAAAGTGGGGACTTTGTGCTTTCCACAATTATACAACAAATTTATCAAAGTCTAACAATGATTCATAAATAATGAAATGTCACAGATTCAGGTTATAACTTTACGGTTAGATTTGTGACCTAGTGGTTAAAGTTTCAGCATCTGAAATAGCTAGCTCCAGCAGGAGCGATATACGATTGATGAGTGAATGAACCAATAATAAAAGACTGAAGTGTCCTTGTGAAAGGAGCTGAACCCATAACTGCTCACTGCCACTCCTCTGTGCTCACTACTGTGAATGCACTTGGATGAGTTGCATGCCTTGCACAAATTCCAATCGTGGGTCACTAAATCCCTTAAGTTAGGTCACGACAAACCATATGACCCATCAGGCCTAAATCATAAAAAGTGATATACAATGTTGTGTTTTTCTGTTAGTTCCAAGGACATTTTCAGTGTACTTTGTAATTTATAGTCATTTTACATATACATGACATATATAATTTTCTCTAAAATCAACTAAGTTTGCTTGCAATAAACAATTCAAAACACTAATTCCAAAATGACAGCTGAAACTTTTACATGTTGTACGGGTTTTTCTAATTGGTTACAGACAGTAAAATTAGGCTATTACTAATGAAGATTATCTAATGAGAAAAGGCTTTGAGAAAAAGATAGGTGTAGCTTGATGCAGCAAGATCTAAGGATCTCTATTTAATGGGACACTCCTCCCAAAAATGAAATCATTAATCACTGACCCGATGTCATTCCAGACCCATTAGAGCGTTATTTCTCCTCTGAACATGGTTTCAGATATTTAGGTTAATCGAGGAGACCAGGAACTGTTTGTACCATATAGATTTTCATGATTTTAAAACTGCAAAACTAAAACTAAAAACTACCACCTTAAAAGTATTGTAAAGGGAAAATGAAATCATTAATAGAGGTATTAGTGTCTATGATTCTGATTTTAAAAAATAACATACATAATAAACACATAAATCCACATTATTGGTTCCTGGTTTTCACTGTGACAATGCTCTTTCTCAAAATCGGAAGACAAGCTGGGTGTGCTCACATCTCTGGTTTCATGCTCCTTGATGACATTTCACGAGTGTTGTGCATCTGCAGTCCACTGACACACAACATTGTCCTGGCAATAAACTGACAATGTACAATGTAGATCTTTGATACCGTGATGAATTTTGATGCTATCATTAGCACTAATAAGTTTCTTCAGGTGAGATTTGTGAGTAAGCCAACTTGAACTAACGTACAAATGTAATTTTCATAATTTTAAAATCATATCAATAGTCAAATGACAAAATGACTCGTGTATGCATCTAAATTGGTGTTAACAGTGAGTCTGCACTCAGGAAATCCATAATTTTGCCATCCAAAGACTAAGGATAGCATTGTACATCAAACCTATGTGTCCATGAGCTTCTTCTTCCTCTTTCATGGATACATCTCCCTCAGGATGCAGGAGGGGCTTAGAAAAGAGCATGTTCACCTCTCATTCCTGACTTTGAAAGATCTGGGTGAAAAGTTGCTCATATCTTTGTCTTTTTGCGTCTCCCCTGGGGCTCTGAGAATGAGTTCTTTTACACACTCCCCATGCTGTCGGTCCCAACGATGGCCTCGCTCAGTGTGTGTGTATAAACTCCATTACTGCTGCACACACTCCTGTGGCGTCCATCAGAAACTCTGCCTGTTAGAAGAACACAAAATATGAGTTAACATCCCACATTCGTGTAGCAGTAATACAGATGTATATCAGAAATTCATCATGATCCGGTCCCATATGAATGTAAATGACTCCCACGCTGCATCGGAGTCAACAAACAGTGGTTTTTAATGTGAAACACCTCCGCGGATGCTGAAATTGAGTTTGTGTGCAAGCTGGTGCAGTGTGAATGGAAATATTTCTGTGGAGGCGAATGATGAATGATTTCATAAATGGAGTAAGAATGGGAACAGTGTTCAAACAAAGATGAATTGATATAAATTGAAGAGATTGAAAATAATTGTATTTTAAAAAACGTAAACATATTTTGTGGAGGCCTTTCATATAAAAGTTTATAGCTGCATGTTTTTTATGTGTGTTCCAGTGTGTGTGTGTTCCCTTATCTTACAAACATGAGCTGAGGCAAGCTCGACAGATCACTGTAACTACATTTCTTTACTAGTTATGGGCAGTCTTTGGAAATTGTATTATTGTGTATCTGCTTTTTTCCCATCAAGCTTAGAAACATTTCTCACCTATGTTGAATCAGTACTTTATAAATAGAGAAACTGCATCTGTGAATTTTTCAGAAATGAACAGGGATGCTTTATTGTGTCAATCTGTCTGTTAAACAGAAACAAGGCTGATCTGTGTTCCTAACAGGAACATGAATAAATGATTATACAGAAATGTCATGTTTGGTGAACGAATGATTGCTTTAAAGCCCTGCGTAGCCCCAGTCCTCTTCTCTGATGCAACACGGCACCAACAAAAGGTTATAAAAGACATATTTCAGGCTAAATTCACAAAAAACAGGCACAAAAAAGTGTTAGGTCGCTGTTTTCTTAATAAAAGAGTGTAAAATGCAAAAATCGCTCATTCTAAATAAACAAAAAATAATGTTTCAATTCATTACCTAACTGCAAGAACATGAAAGATGTTACCAAACTAAGAACTCTAAGAAGAAGTCTTAAATATATAAAATATCCCACAATTTTAAGTCACTAAAGATACAAGGAGCAAATAAAAAAATTTAAATATTAAGTAAATCTCTGTCAATGTAAGGATTTCTAAATGGAGTCTGGATGTAAAGCTCACAACGTTATGCATGCAACAGTTTGCCAAGCATGTGCAAAAGATTTGAACGTAGTTTTCTTTTGTGGCAACCCATGTTTCTAATTTTACCCTCTCTTTTTCTCCTATTTATTTCTCCTCTCCTTTAAAAAGTGTCCCTCAACCCTTTTAACTTCTTTCTGCACACTGCCTCTGATAAATAACCTAACTAGCATGCTAAACTTTAGCTATCAAACACAAAATATCATTATATATTACCATAAGTTGATTAAATAAAAATGTATAACTTACCAGATTCAGCCACCTCCTCGCCCACTTATTCATTCTGGCTGGCCACAAACTGTGATATTTGTGTCCTCCATTGTTGTTGCAATGTTTCAGCTTGATAAAATTCATAAAAGGAAACCCCCTGATTGGTTGCCAAGCATGCAAACTTTGGCAGCATAAGAACTTTGTTTGGTTAGTACATATTGCTGAACTGTTCTGTGACTTATAGGCGAGCAGCAGCACTTTAAAATGTATTCTGGATATACTGGCAGCTAGTGTAGAAACCTAAAGACTGGCATTATGTGCTCCGACTCTCTAGTTCTGGTCAGAATCTGTGCAGCCGCACTCTGAAAGAGCTGCAGCAGGTATTTTGGGAAAACCAGTTAGGAAACCATTTCGATATCCCAGCATACTGTTGACAAAACTGAAAGGCCACTTAAACTTCTTCCGATTTGTCAATCTAGTTCCACTTGGTGAATAGTGACAGAAATGCAAAAATTTGACCACACACGGCACCCAGCAATAGTGACACAATTAGCTTTGTTTTAAAAGAGAGATGATTGAAGTTAGACGAAAAACTACCTTAAAGTGCAGGAGAGTGCTCAAGTCTGGAGCATTTATTTCTGACAAAATAGCAAATAAGAATATGGCTTTTAGAAACTCATTCAAATGGTTACGAACAAAGGATGGTTTCTGGGTACAAAATCATGGACAAGATCCCCCAAAATACATACAGTCAAGCCAATTACAACCCTTGTAAAACAGGGTTTTTGAATCAGATTTCAGTAGGATTTTTTAAAATTATGCACAGTTATGGTTTAATGTAGCTTAACTATTCATTAAAAAGGAGATACATCAAAAGTGTCATCAAAGTTAAAATTAAAATAAGTCCTTCATTGTGAATGGCTGTGAACATCTTGTTTCTACTACTATCAGCTCTGAGAGCTAGGCACCTGATAAACAAAGTAACATCACATGTGAATCAGATAAAAAACTCATCAGGTGTTCCATGTCCAGCCAATCACCTGCTTATTAACCTAGCACTTTCACCATAAAAGTCTCCACCACTCACAAGTCTCCGTGTCATTTCCTCACCACTGCAGTTTCCTCCTGTTTACTTTTGCTCTTCACCATCTCAATATGTTCCATCCCATTGTTATCCCCTCCGTACACCATACTCATCCCAACAATCCCGGAAGCATCGCTGACTCGAAGAGGCTACACACAGATTGAGATAAGCCTGCAAAAGGCATTTTAAAAGGGCATTAAAGCCACAACAGGACTCTGAGGTGGACATTTTGCACATTTCCAGTTGCTCCACATTCTGATGTTCTGTTGCTGCACTTTACTTTACTTTACTCTTTGATCTGCACATTACCTCCAAAGCACATCTCTTAAGCACAATGCACTTCTATAGTTATAGTTCTATAACTTTATATTTTACTACCTCTATTTCTAGAATATTACTATAAAAGATTTTGTTTACATGAAAACACATTGAAGGCATAATTCAAGAAATTACCTCTACTGTAATAAGAGATTGGTGACTAAAACAATAAAAGAGAGTGCGAGTGCATCATAAAAACAGTCTCTTAGAGCAGAGCCGAGAAAATGCTAAGATAATTTACGATATGATTCCAGAGCATAGGACATAAATCTGCCTCATCAGCATTAAAGCAAGGACGCTAGAGGGCAAACGTGATGCACGAGACTGAAAACACTTAACTGGATCACCTAAAACTGTGTCTGGTTAAACAGAACAATTCAACATTTAATTGATGTAATTAATGCGGTTTACCCCCTCCTCTTTTTTTTCAAACAAGGGAAGAGCTTGCCTCAAATTATAATTAAGTACAACTCTGATTAACAGGGTTTGGACGGTTGTGAGGTTGGAACCTGAGGGAGAGTTATTTTAAAAGAGCTGTCACTTTAAGAAGTCAACCCTTTATTCATTTATCCATCACTCTCTTTCTTGCGTTTGTACATTGACCCTGAGCATCGCTTCAATTTGAGCTCTGGCTCTGAAGGGTTTCGTTCATCGATCCTCTGGACTCGCATTTCTCTGATGGAAATTGATTCAACACGTGAAGAAGATGAGAGGTGGTGTAGAAAGGGTTTTATTAATATTAATATTGATATTAAACTTGTCATCGGAGGACAAACTGTTACAGTTCAGTGTCAAGAACATGCTGAACATTATGGGTTTGATAATCACAGTTATACTAGAATGCAGAAAAAGTTCCCAGATATGAAACATTTGTTGGAATAAACATATAGAAAGATTTATGAAGAGATTGTAATCAGAGACTGATACTACTGATAAAACAGAAGTATGCAACCACTGTTTATTTGAATAGATCTCCCTGGAATTTATAAACAAGGAAATTTCTTTTAAATACATATGATTGTTTTGTTCCTTTGGTCCTGCGATTGTACGATCTTATATCATATTCAGTTCAAACCAAACCAAACCAAACCAAACCAAACCAGACCCAACCAAACCAAACCAAACCAAAGCAAACATGCTTTACACATGTAGTTTCTAAATTATGTAGTAACAACCATGCTCAATGCATACTGCTCTTTAACAAGTCAAGCTTTTTGAAAAGCTAAGAAGACTGTAATGAGTATGATCAGGTGTGTTTCATGATGGTCGAATCCCTGCTTTACTTTTCATGTGAACCAAATAATCATAAAAATGATCATAATTATGAAAAATGTATCAAGTTTGTTTAGCATATTATATAATGTACATCAACCAATAAAAAAAATCAACATTCAACCTCATATTGTCCATTGGTCACTTTGGTCACATTTACGTATTAATTATTCATTATCCAATCTGAATCCAGCATCCAACTTACATAGCTTTGCCTCAAATGTATTAAAATGAAGAATATAGATGTATGTAGCCAAATGTAATTAATTTTTCAATCTTAGCAAAAGGTCAGTCAAATCACTCATTTTAACTGTGAATGTTAAAATCATAAGGCGTCACGGTGGCGCAGTGGGTAGCACGGTCGTCTCACAGCAAGAAGGTCGCTGGTTCTAGGCTCGGCTGGGGCAGGTGGCATTTCTGTGTGGAGTTTACATGTTCTCCCCGTGATCGTGTGGGTTTTCTCCGGGTGCTCCGGTTTCCCCACAAGTCCAAAGACATGCAGTATAAGTGAATTGAATAAGAACAATTGCCCATAGTGTTAAAGTGTGAATGAGTGTGTGTGAATGTTTCCCAGCGATGGGTTGCGGCAGGGAAGGGCATCCGCTGCGTAAAACATATGCCAGTGAGTTGGCAGTTCATTCCGCTGTGGCGACCCCGAAAGGGAATAAAGCCGACATGAAAATGGATGGATGTTAAAATCATAATCAACAAATGAACCTCAGATTGTCTGTCAGATATTTAGGTCACTAGCAGAAAAAATGTTTTAAGTAATCTAAAATTACTGACAGACCCATATTGTTAAAGGTGCAGAAAACAAAAGAAAAACAGGTTCGAAAAATGCTGTTCTGTCAATAACAAAGAAATGTCGCCAATCAACAAGGGATGAAGTCTGTCTGTCTTCAGTGAATATCAACACATAATGAACAACAAATAATTCGTTAATTTGACTTCATTGATTAGCACAGGGCGTCACGGTGGTGCAGTGGGTAGCACGGTCGTCTCACAGCAAGAAGGTCCCTGGTTCGAGCCTCGGCTGGGTCGGTTGGCATTTCTGTGTGGAGTTTGCATGTTCTCCCTGTGATCGCGTGGGTTTTCTCCGGGTGCTCCGGTTTCCCCACAAGTCCAAATACATGCGGTATAAGTGAATTGAGTAACTATGATTGTCCATAGTGTTAAAGTGTGAATGAGTGTGTGTGTGAATGTTTCCCAGCGATGGGTTTCAGCTGGAAGGGCATCCGCCGCGTAAAACATATGCCAGAGAGTTCTGCTGTGGTGACCCCAAAAGGGAAGAAAGCCGACATGAAGATGAATGAATGAATAATTAGCACAGAAGCTTTACAAAAAGACAAAAATGTCAGGGGACCTTTAGTTTTTACAGTTTCCACGTTTAGTTTTTCATAGCTTTGAGCTTATTTGAACATGAGGTATTTGATTTGTTTCCATCTTTTCTTGGCTCTGATGTTCCAGTAGTCATTAACAGATATCTGTTGATTGCGTGTATCATATTGTGTGGTATGGTATCATTAAAGCATCACGGAGTTCATCAGAGTAATAATGAGGGGTTATTACAGCCTGTCTCGTCCTCCTCGATCGCCTAGCTCTCTGAAGTAAAGCCTGTTTGATCCACAGCGCTGGTAATGAAGCTGTGTTCAGCCCAGCCTCCATTACTGACTAATGAGAGATAATTGAGCTTCTTAACAAGCCAGGTGTGTCAGAGAAAGAGAGACAGCATTCACATACAGTCCATCCTTATTTTTCCCAAACAACTAACTTACCAATATTTAATCAAATGATGCTTATAACTACTTTATTTAATAAACATTTTTACTGCAAATCTTGGTGTTTATTTCATGCTTTTTCATCCTAATTTGTCTGCTTTCTTCTCTCTCAAACACTTTCGATGAGGTATTGGGAGGCTTCACAATCACACTCGGTGTGGGGCTGCTGACCGGAGGGGACAGGGTGTGTTTGGGGTAATTACTCTCTTTAATGGCTGCTGGGTGAGCGAGGGATTCCTGTAATCCTGCATCTGTTCAACTCTTACCGCTAATCTGCTTTGCACATCTAACACACACACAGATACACACACACGCAGGCATAATAAAGGATACACGCTCCTCCTGCACACATACACTCTCTAAACATTACAGAGCTGTCTTTTACTCTTTCCAAAACCCATTAAGGAATTAAAAGTGAAAAATAGCACAGAAGCAAAATATCTACAATAAGTGAATTGATCGAAATTAAAATTGGGAATTATTTTAAACAGATTAATGTGGTTGATGTTATAAAAAAAACACTTCAAGAGACTAATGGCACTTTATATTAAAGGTGGATTAAGTAAGAAATAAGATAGAAGTATCAACGCTATGGTCTTGATATTAGGGAAGCTAATAAATAATAACATAATAATAATTCCCCATGATCACGTGGGTTTTCACCGGGTGCTCCGGTTTCCCCACAAGTCCAAAAACATGCGGTATAAGTGAATTGTGTAAGAACGATTGTCCATAGTGTTAAAGTGTGAATGAGTGTGTGTGAATGTTTCCCAGCGATGGGTTGCGGCTGGAAGGGCATCCGCTGCGTAAAACATATGCCAGAGAGTTGGTGGTTCATTCCGCTGTGGTGACCCCGAAAGTGAAGAAAGACGACATGAAGATGAATGAATGAATAATAATAATTCCAAGCAATGATATTGATAAAAGTAGCACTCCAGCCAGAATATTTTGAAAAGTTAAATTACGTTACAGTACGTTACAGTGTCAGACAAGGCCTCTTTGAGTCACTGCTATAGTCTTGTCTCATCATTTGCTGAATTTTTCTCACTCATCTCAGAGGCTGCTGCGTGTGACCTGATCAGGTGCAATATTTAGTTTCGATCTAGGTTTCTAGGTTTATTTGTGGATTATTACTGCGTATCGCTCTTCACAGTAACTTTATGCCAGTTTTGTCTGAAAATTCCAAGTGTTATCTTGTGCTGTCTAGATCAACCCAAATCTTGTGAGAAGGAAATTCATCCCTGTTACCTGGAAGCAGACTAAGTTTTCTGGAGGTGAGTCCCAACCAAACTGCTCATCTTTTTTTTTTCAAGACCTGTGAGTGTCTGGACTTCATTTTCCTGTTTTGACAAGGACTTTGCTTTGTCCTTGTTCTGTTGAATAGAAGTTTTCAGTTCCTTTTTGTAAATAAAGCCATTGAAGATACTCCACTGCATCTGAGTCCTCTTTTATACAAGGCGGTCACAGTCTTTTGCAGAGTTCAGAAATCTCGTAGCTGGAAACATAGCTGGAAGGGAAAGAAGTGAATCCATGCTCCAAAAGTATTTTATGTTACTATCATATTAGCTTTGGCAATAAACACATATGCCAAATTGAGATAAAATGAACTATAAATAAAAATATACCTACCAGCCAGTCAGGATCTGTTAATAATCAGTCTAGAAAATTTGGTAATTCTTTACAATAATCTTCCTTAAAGAGCTTTCCAAAGAAAACAACATCACAGTGTAACGATAGCAATAAGTACCAAGCAGGTACTAACAAATTGCACACAAAATACACCAGCTTAAACAAGATATTTTTTTTATTTACAAATCTGTAATATTCATCAGTTGGCAAATTCTTCCAAAGTCTGAACATCCACCACAATTAATTTTTTTTTATTCCAGGGCAACTACTTCCAGGCAACCAGATTTTCATGTCATGTTCATCACATATTTTAGCTCAGAACTAGTTGATCAAAACAAGGCTGCTCTTAGGTTCCTTGGACTGTGGGTGGAGTTTATCAGATGAAATTCATGTTTACTCAAAAGCAAGATGTTATTAAAGCTCATATTCTTTTATGATTCTGATCGTGAATTCTCTTCGATGCCTCTCATTTGCTAAATTATTTTTCTTCTGATGTGGATGAAATGCCTCCTCTTCTCATTACTTGCTGATTTGAGTTTATGATCTGAAATTTTCCTCTCTGGGAGGTTTAGAATAATTACTTGGGTCTCGCTGACGGATTGAACTGTGATGACTCCATTGCTTAAATTTAACCATGGCTTCAACTAATGAACACTTGTTACAGGATTTACTTGACACACCATACTCTACATTTCAATATAAAAAAAACACATCTTCACTTTTTTTTACTGCATGTGCTTTTACATTTTTGAGAGGATTTGATCTGTTCCTTTAACCTTTTATACTATACATATCAGGTTTTGACAGTGAAACTGAGAATTGAAATAAGAAGAAATGGAAGAGTGAGAGAGAGAGAGAGAGAGAGGGAAGACACTGTTCTCTCTCTGCTTTGCATCTGGGACTGCGGAGGTGAACTGGGATGGAGATTTCACACTCCAGTGACTCCATCGACCTTTAGATAAATACACAAACACACACACACACCGTGTCACACATACAAACACACGCACACATGCGCACGCACGCACGTATGCATGCAGATACACACACTCTCTCTCTTCATCACACACATTTTAAAGCCAGGAAACATAATCACACACTTTTAGAGACTTGGACAAAGATGAAAAAACTGCAGAAGACCAAACACATACACTCCCATTTTACTACTGTCTGTCTGTCTGTCTGTCTGTCTATCTTTGTCTGTCTTGTCACAAACATACACATAACCTGATTATGATGACAGGCAAATGTCAAATGGTCATATGAACAAATGATTGACAGCTAGTAGAGAACTGACAAACAGTAAAGGTCACATTAAACATGAACAAGAGAGAGAGAGAATGAGAAATTGAGGGAGACAGAGATTAAGGGAGAGAGAGAGAGAGAGAGAGAAGGAGGGAGGGAGACGGAGAGGGAGCGAGAAAGAGAGGGAAGGGAGAGAGGAAAGGAAGGGAAGGAAGAGAGGGAGCATGAGTGAGAGGAATGGAAGAAAGGGAATGGAGAGAGAGAGAGAGAGAGGGGGCAGTAAATATTTGTTAAGTGTGCTTGTTCTCTGAAAATATATGCATTTTATTACACTCAAAATATTTGACCCCCAAAACTGGGAATTTTTGATTACTTGCATTTTTTCCATGTAGTTAGATTATATCAATTCAAATGTAAAATTTGCATATATTACCACAGAAATATTTTGTTCATAATAAATGTAAAAGTTTAAAGCCTTGTGAGAAGGAAATGGTGTTACTATTAACTGCTGCCATACTATTTGTCAATTAAAAGGTGGTTACAAGGAAAAATGTGTTAAAATCTTGTTTAAACCGCAGCTTTAGTAGTATGGCAAAGTATGGTCTATATGTCTGTCAGAAAAGTAAAGAAATCCATTATAAAAGGCAAAGTAGTGCTAAGTGAATAAAGTAAAATATGAAAAATCTCTGTCAGGTTGGTCAATTAGAATGTCTCTTTGGTGGTCTCCTCTTTTCTCGATGACCTCAGAGGAATATTAATTTTCTACCACATTAACGACTCGCCCTCTAAAGCTCCTTCATGCTCCTCTCTCTCTTGTGGAGTACAGCCGCGCTAATGTAATAACCTTAATAATGCAGCAGCACATAAAGAGCCGTGGCGCGATGATGTCAGTCTGAGGCACAAACCCAGAGACCGCCTGCATCCCAGCAGGTCTAAGTGCTGTGGAAGAGGCAATGCTAATCAGCAAAGCAGAATTTCATCACCCTTGATGCAAAGCTTAATTGACTGAATGACTGAAGATATTGATCAGCCTTTTTAAACATGATCAAATAAATTAAATTAACATAAAAAAATTGTCTACATTTTAAAATATATTCTATAATTTTTTTCGGAGAGCAATATTATTATAGAAAAAGAAAGGATTTCCATTTTCTGTCAGCTCAGAGCTCAGGTGGACTTTATCCCAAAGGACTGTGAAATAAATTCAGCAAATCTCTTTATTATATTGTTTGTTATCTCATAATATTCCTTTATTGTCCTGATGTGTGATGACTGAAATGGCAGTATTTCTTCTTTTCTCTCTTTTGTCTAATAAATATTTTGTCAAAATATTTTCCAAACGTCCAAGTAATCATTCTCACCCTTTATGATAAAGCAGATGCTTTCTGGCAAAAGCAGCAGTTTTGCGTATGTTTTTTAGTGCAGGTGACTCCTTCTGGTAAAGCTTCCATGGCTTCATTAAAAGTATGATGATACAAAGTTCATTCGGAATAGAGCTTTCTGGAAAATTGGAGAAATTAGAAAGGAACTCTGAGCTTCATTTGCTGCTTGCGTGGGTTACTTTATTTTCTCATATCTGTTAGACAAGACTCTAATAATGCAGTGCCAATAAAGAATTCACATCACACGATGTAGTTAAAAATACATTTTCACAATAAACAAGCCTCCTGTCTATCTAATTGCCTGTCTACAAAATAATCTCAATGAATAATGCAATGCTTTATGTTGTATAGAATATATTGGGTACCAGTCTTATAATTACTGTTATAACTACACACTATGAGTCATTAATTAAACATTAGTTAATTCATATTTTAATAGACACTGTTTCTATATTAATACCATTTTGTAAGTAGTTATACGTTTAAGTGTTTTATTGTTGGTTTATAAGCATTGATTTAATATGCTTAGTAATGTTCATGTCATGCTTTATTGAAGATCAGTTAATCGTTTATTATTTTAACTCTTCATTATGTAAAAACCAGTTAGTTATTAGCTGTAAACGATTCATGAGATCTTTTAAAACAAATTAATAAATTATTATTAAACTAATTAAAAGCACATTCATTCATTTTATTATTCAGACATTTTGTAACAGTTACTCAGAGTAATGCTTAATTAACACATTCCGATAGTTGTAAACATTTTCTAGTAGCTAGTTTGTTGTTTTGTGAGCTCACCTAAAGTGAAAATGATTTATGCTTTGTAAAGTATTTACCTGATACTAGATATTTCTGGTATGGTATATTTCTACAATGCTTACAAATATGTTTCAAGATAGAAATAATTATTTATTTAACGGAATATTAATTAACAAGATTTGCTAATGCTTAATTAATGATTTGTAGTGTGTAATTAAGTGTTACCAAATACTGTTATATTGTTAAACGTTTATAAACACACAATTATGGCTGTCATTTTTTTAAAAATCGGTAGGATAAAGATCAATTAATCGAACCAATCAAACTTTTTTTATATAGTGCCAAAAACAACTCACAGAAGTTGACCAAGAGACTGCACAATCAAACTAATAACATGAGTTACAATAAAAGACCAATCCAACTAGTTAACATACTAAAAATAGTAGAATAAAATAGAAAAGATTTAAAAAATATATTTGTAAAGAAAACATAAAAAAAAACCCACCATGCTCAAGTCGTGTTAAAATAGAAAGATTAATAACCAGTTGGCCAGATATGGAGCGACCCATACCTGGAATTTGTGCTCTGCATTTAACACATTCAGTGAAAACACACACAGCAGTGAACAAACACACTGAGCAGTGGGCAGCCATAGTTGCGGCGCACGGGGAGCAGTCAGGAAACTGGGGCCTTGCTCAAGGGCACCACAGCTGTGGTTGTTGAAGATGGAGAGCATGTATTTCATCGCTCACACCACCTTCAACTCTGTGATCTGGGGATCGAACCTGTGACCTTCAGATCACAAGTCAATCTCCTTATCCACCGGACCACAAGTGCCCACAAAAGACACAGACGCCGATTGGAATAAATAAGTCTTTGTATTAGCTTAAGATGTTAGGACATACATAAAACAATGAAACAACAGCAGCATCTCTAGTGTAAGTGATCGGTGCCAAGATCACAAAAATACCTTTTGCAAATGTGGGTTTAGGCAGCGCTTTTTTCAGCTGAGCTTGTGGAATTAAGTTGCTGCAGTTGCTTAAATATGTGCAGCACAGAAGCTTGAGTACTGACAAAATAACTAAATAATAGATAGCATTCATAAGATCACAAGTTTTACTTGAAATACAGTTTTGATAGTGCACTCTTCTGTAATTTGAGATCTAAAGAAGAATTAGTATGTTCATGTGAGTGCAGAGATCTTAATGCAGGAATACTAATAATGCAAGATTACAAATGAATGCATTCACTTATATTAAATGCATTAGTGTTTAACCGGGATATTTCATGTGTATATATTATGTAAAATCTGTGTTAGGATCACATTCGATCAGTTTTTTAATCATCTGTATTTCATGCATGTGTGAGTAAACAAGCGTTTTTAATTAGTGAGCAGCTCTCAATCCAGCACTGATGCATTATGCATTCATCGCTTCTCTCATTCATCCATGCGGAGCTTGAACCTTTGACCTTTATTCTTGCAGCCAGATCTTTAAGCACTTCAGTGTTTTGCCTCTGGGGATGCAGACAGTGTTTTTCTCTCTTTGATTCACTCTTTGCATGTTGAACCATGGTTTATAATTCAAGAGGGCACCTACTGTACACAATCCATACATTATGCATCACGGAAGCTGTCGAAAGAGCGTTTATCATTTTCAGACAGCTCTGTCTTGAAGAGTGGAAAATAGGAAAAAGTAGAAATTATACATGTAGAAACCGCTAAATGCACTTGATAAAATCCTGTTTTATTGGCTCATTTCTCACTTTTAGATAAATCTCTCTTGGATTATATCACTTTTGTTCAATAAATATCTCTTGGTTTATCCTCAGTTTTATTGCACCTTCTGTAAAGCGCTTCTTCAATTTGTTATGCAAGGTATGTAATGTTTGTAGAATATCTCTTCAATGATTACTTCTTGTAGCTATTGCATTAATGATCTGTTTACACAGCAGCACTGTGAAATCAAAACTAATCCTTGTTTGTGTACATGCGCACACATGGTCATAAATCCTATTAATATTTCTGATGCTAAACAGTTAAATAAGTCCTCTAGCTTTAATTCTTGTCATTCATTAGCCACCGCTGCTAGAGATCCTTACATTGTTTCTTTAGTTACTTTAGTTTTTAATAAAAGTTCAGTTGTATGCTCCTCCCATAATGGAGTGACGGAAACGAGTCTGGAATCCTTGCACTGGTTTTGAACTTGCTCTTGATCAGAGAGAGACGATGAAGATCTTTCCTGTCTAAATCGATTAGTGTTTGAGTAAACGTCCAATTAATCTGCACTCCAGTGTGTGAGTGTGTTTAGCAGCATGAAATATGCATGAGAGATCGCTCACACAAGTCCTTAAATATTCCTTTTATCTTCCAGCGGGAGAAGAGTCATACTGGGGAGCATGGATATTAAGAAAGAATAAAAATAGCCAGGATAACATGGCTTCATTTATGACATTTTTGGGATTGGGATGGATTTTAAATGAGTGTATAATTAAAATAGACATACTTTGGTCATAATACAATATTTTCTTCAATGAGACACAAAATGTTTAGTTTATTTTTACAAATGATTAAAGTCATTGAATGCCGATGTTTTACAGAAAATGACTTTTAAGTGCTGTGCTGCAGCCTTTTCAGATATGAGAGCAGGCATTTTAGCTGAAAGAAGCCTTATTAGTGGACACAAGTAAAAAAAAGCTCTATAATGAACAAATTCAGTGTTTTAATTTGTGTTTTGTTGAATTTGAATCGTGTGTTTTAATTTGGGTTTTGTTGAACATTTGAATTATAGCTAAGTTTGCAGGTCAAAAGAAATGTGAGTTTAGACACCCATATTCACTTAAGCAAATTTAGCATTTCTTAATCTGTTTCATTTTGTACTTTTAATGTAATTATGTACTGATTTAATGAGTTTTATATTACTGTTTTCATCTGTTGAAACTATTTAAATTACTGACACCAACAACATAAAGTACCTAAATTAGATTTTAGCAACCCTTTTAACAGGATCCAAAATTATGTTTTTTCTCCTGTTAAAATATTTTTTATTGATTCTATCTGTACGTATCTTGTTTTACATAAACTGTGCGTCAGAAAGAGTCAGAAAGAGTGAACATGTGCATGAAAGAGTTGGAAAGAGTGAACATGTGCATGGAACCGACAGATGAGCACATTCACGTCTGCCGATGCTAAAAATAAGCTGTTTTAATGAGTGCTGAGAGAGTTACTGTACAGTCTGTAATTAGCCAGACCCTGACCCTGACCGAAGCTGCACCTGAGTTCCAGGTGTACCCAGTATTTTATTTTATTTGCATACTGTCACCCTCTGGCTAATGAAGCAGGACAGGGAGCACTTGTGTGAAAAAAAAAAAAGAAAATAGCTTGTAAGAAAAACAATCAAGTAAGTCAGACGGCAGGTGTTTGGTTTTGTAACATCAAGAGAAATTTCAGGTTTGGTTAGATTTTCCTAATTATAAAGACCCCAACAGTAGCTAAATATTTTTACGTATTAAAACACCTAAGTCAATTTAATGTCTTACAATAGCAAATGATGTGTGCTCTTAAACCAGAAACAAACCCAGAGATGCAATAATTCATGTCATCTTGAAGTGCCCAAGAGAACAATCTTGTGCATATTCATTAGTGCGATGCATTGCATTATTGAAACCACATGCTTCTTCAGTGCCATCCGGAAAGAGGAATGAATGTAGTAGAGAATCAAAAGAGATGCTCGGAGCTGTAATAATCCTGGGTTCCCAGCAGACAGATTGTTGTAAGTGCCAGAGTCTACACACACTTTTGTTTGTCTCTGCAGGCGATGACAGGAAAGATCCAGCAGATCAGTGCAATCGCTCTGAGGAACAAAGGGGTGATGAAGAGCATGAGGAACTAGCCATAAATCTGCATGGAGCTATGGGAGACCCTGACAGGTGAAACATGTTTAACAGCTAAGTGCAGACAGTTGGCATTCATAAGGGAAAAAAGCTGGAATTCTAGTCTAGTCTATTGAAGTAGATTTTTCTTTCTGAGTGAAAACAAAAACAACAAAGAGCAGAGAAGTCTCACCATTGAGTACCACACAGTACATTCAACATCATACTGATCCTGCTGCAGTTCTTACATTGTTCATTACATTTCCCAATGTGCTCCACAGTGATTCGGTTCAAGTTGATACAGGTCTATGGGATTCACTTTAACATGACTCACTTCAAAATTATTAATGAGTACCACTTCATACCTATAAAAGACGTGATCTGCACCACACATTTAGCACCCTGTCTCTGTGATTGATCAACTTATTTGTAGCCAGATTGGGCTACAAAACATTTATCTAGGTATGTCCGGATTTAACGCTTTCCCACCATAAAGGTACAAGGACTACATCAATCACCTTCATAGTCTGAGGCAACTGAGATAGACAGTAGTGAGGACAGCACAGAAAATGGCAAATAATCGGCAGAAGCCATGCGATATAGAATTTACATTTGGCAGATGCTTTTGTCCAAAGCGACTTATACTACAGATACAGATTGGGTCAGGGATCACAGAACGAGATCATATGGATTTTTTTTTACAACACATACAACAAGAGCTACCAAACAAGAAAATCCCTTAAAAATGACTTTAAGGCTTACTCATGCTGTGGTGCAGGCTTCCTCGGTTAAGCTGTACTACCGGGGCCCTTGAGGTGAAAGTGACGGGTAGAGGTGGAGATGGAGATGCCTGAATGGAGATGGTTCACGGATCAATCGGTGACGAAGAGTCAACAAAGCACAAGGACTGGTGACAAAGTAATCGTGGAAATACTGGGATTAGTATGCTGGTAATTAGGTGCGAGAGAGAGAGAGAGAGAGAGAGAGAGAGAGAGAGAGAGAGAGAGAGGAGAGAGAGAGAGAGAGAGAGAGAGAGAAAGAGAGAGAGAAAAAAGCTAGAGAGAGAGAGAGAGAAAGCTACAGAGAGAGAGAGAGAGAGAGAGAGAGAGAGAGAGAGAGAGAGAGAGAGAGAGAGAAGAGAGAGAGGAGAGAGAGATAGAGAGAGAGAGAGAAAAGAGAGAGAGAAAAAGCTAGAGCGAGAGAGAGAGAGAGAGAAAGCTACAGAGAGAGAGAGAGAGAGAGAGGGAGAATACCTATGTTGATGATGTAGTAGGCCCAGCCTACTTCCTGGGAGGAAAAAGCCTGTTGGAGGAAGTTTTCAGGCCTTATTCTGTGTTTTACTTTCTCCTCATGTGAATGTGTGGCGCAGCAACCAAACTGAAGTTGGCACCCCTGTCTTTGTTTCAATTGCTGGATCATTTATCCTCCCATAGTCCATAACATGAAACAGGTGACCCACAAAACCAGTAAATGGTTAGAGTGTGCAGCGCTGCAGTTGATGACTGGTGACCTACTCGGGTGTTTGATTTTTCAGGGGTGATGAGAATGAAAGCAGGATAGTGTAAAATGCACTGTAATGCATGAGTGATCCAGACAGAGTTGATAGTTTCATTAACAGCTCTTCCTCCCTTTGGGAGCTACAAGGATAATTACCAAATATACCAGCTGTCAGTGGGTGAGGGATCTCAGGCGTTCTCTTCATATCTCCAAGAACACATATTTTGTAGATTCAGGTCTCTAATGGCTAAAAATTGAATTTGAATAGAATGCTCTATCCACCAATCAGTGAGCATGTTTAACTGTGCCCTCAGCATTGTACTCACGCTCAGAAATTCTTATTGCGGCAGGTCATCCAGCATGAAGCACTTCTGGAGAGTCAGATGGTGGTATTCCATGCATTTTAACATGTTGTTTTCTAAAACATGTTATTTACCTAGTAAAACAAATAAATCACTGCATTAGCAGATACTTCAGATAAATATTACATGTAACATTAGAGATCGGGATGGCTTTCACTATAACATTGTCTGACTCTGATATTTATGCTAATACGTTAAGATTTGGGAAAAACCTAGCATTTCATGTAATCATATTTGTCTGCAAAGTCTAAACACAAACTTGCATGTAAATGAAAAACAGGTTTTTTTTCATATTTTTTAATGTTATCTGTTCAGTGCATAGATATACCACTTAAATCTTATTCACACACTGCCTTATAGTCAGTGCTGTCTACACATTACAATAATCTCAGTATATTCTGTATTTAATGTCTGATAAGTAACTAGCAGTACTAGAGGATGTGTTTTGTCTATGAATTTCTTTGAGAAAAACAACAGTTTATTTTTTTCTAATTCAATCTAATATCTATTACTTTTTTAAGGTGCTTTATCTTTGTGTTTCAGTTTGAAAAAAAAAAATCTAGCAACATCAGAAGTCTTTTATAATATTTTTAATAAAAGACTGACATATTTTAAGGCCAGAGTTATACGGTAATGTAAATTCTACTCACAGATTAGAGAGATTACAATGCACTCAGATTAAAATCTTTTGGATTATCTCTCTCCATTTTCTTCAAACACTGCTGCTCACTGTTTGTTGTTTTTTGACCTACTTCTGCTTCTTTTCCTAAAATGCTGACAAATTAATGTGACATATCTCAGATTTGAGATAAGAACAGGTTTTCAGAGAGTTTGCTTGGAAACAGGAAGAGTTGATTTGATTTGTGCCCCTGTGTCACCTCAGAGAGGTAAAGGGTCTCATTGGATTAATCCAGGATTTATTTCAATCTGGGGTTTCCCTGAAATAGCCTGAAAACTGCTCTTGAATCAGCTGCGTTCAGAGTTTAATCACAGACACACCTGCTGCATGATCTGAATTGAACCAATCGCTGGTTTACCCTGCTTTAACTCCAACCAGAGTTTGTCTCTTACAGCGCAGAGCTCAAATACCCTTTTTTGATGACAAATATGAATATGACGGCATGTGCCAAATACTCAGGTTCTGTAAGAATTGATTATTCCTCCAAATTGCATCTTTTATGTATAACAGAAGTAATAGCAAAGGTTTGGAATGTCTTGAATTGGAATTGGAAATATATTTGGAATTGGAAAAATATTATACTTCGCCCCTTTCTCAGAGTTGTGCAATCTGAGAAAGACACACATAAAATCTTTTTAGGAAAAAATCCTTACCAGAAGAAGTTTTAAGGAGACATGAGCTGAGAAATGTAAATGCGTGTCAGGACAAAGTTTTAAAAATATATATTGTTTATTAATGCCAACAATAATGTGACTAGAGAGTAACGTTGATCTCACAGGCAGATGCTCAACCTTCTGGTCTCAATTAACGCTATTCGTTTAACCCTCATTGGCTAAATCACTAACAAGCATTCATGAAGTAAGCAGACTTAACAATAAGCATTCTAATCACTGCACTAATCAACAATACAAAAATTAAACAACAGAGGAGATTTATGGACCGAATGCTCTGTCGACTATATTAGCCAATGAGGAGACATATAATCCAGAGAGAGACTGACAAAACAAAAACTAACAATGTTAAGTGGTCTATATGTAAATAAGGAAAGTTCAGTGCTGCAGGCAGCAGAAAAAATACAATAGGGTAGTTGGACTGCTAAACCTTCAAATCTCTTTACTAATAGTGGAGAATCATTGGCGGATAGTAGTGATCTCTCCTGGCTGAAGCCCAATCTATAGTTGTGCAACAAGCCAGCAAACTTCTCTCTGCTGTAGAAGCTCAAGCTTTGCTCTGATTGATATTATAAAGTGGTGTGCTAAAAATGTTAACTTACAGCTAGCCAAAACTCAACTCAGATAACAAAGGAAGGATATTTATTTTATTGGCAAAGTTTGACTGTCAATCAGTGTTTAACATGGAACCTGAATTGACAAAACAAAGTGAAAGTGCTCGCTCTGCTCCACCTCGACCAATCACAGTGCTCACTCTCTGTAAAACCTTGACGAGAAGTTTGAACATTTCAGACGCGCACGACAGGCTCCGTAACGGGGTTAGTGTGGAGTTATGTGAATGCGCAGCCTTCACAAAGGGAAATCGGTAGACTTGACACACAAGTATAGATTAACTTTAATGGCAGCACAGAGACAGATAACCTTCAGCATTAGAGGATGGTTTGAGCCCATTGTTAGAGTGTGGAGGGTGCCTAGTCCTGTAAATTCAACCTTTGCTTACTCTTTCACTGGCTTTGAGCCCAGGGTGTCAGAGTGACAGGGTTTACAATCACATGCTACTTCAACCTCTAAACCTTTAATGACCTCAGTAAATGTGATTTTACTGAAAAGGTCATTATATATATATATGTATTTTATACACCAGTACCAGAGTAAACATAACATAACAGAACCAGGCTTGTGGATTATCATTTGTGTATACCTGCTAGAACATCTAATACATTTTGGATCAACTTAAACCCATCTCTGTCATCCACAAAAATAATGAAAATTTCAACTATGTTTTTAAAAAACTGATTTTCAAAGTCAGCTGAGACTATTGGGTTATCCAAAGGATTTAGTGAATTCTCGCTCTCCCTCTCCAACTCTCACTTTGTCTGAGAAGACTAAAGAAAAAGGGAAATGCACATTAAAGCAAAACCTGCATCTGTATGCATCAGAGTTAAGCCCCCTGAACCTCCAGAGTCTCAAACTCTAAAGATCATCCCAGGCGCTCAGGGATTTCCCTGCATGTCTTTCACCTCACCTCGAACCCTTCTCTGGAAGCACCCTGATCCCTCCGCAAAGCACACACTCCAAACGAAACAAAGTACCCTTGCTTCTCCAGTGAAACTCAATCAATAGGGAACCAAATGCCCTCATGCCCCTAGTGGAGTATACCCTCGATAAGGAACCAAATTCCTACGTTCTCCTGGTGAAACACACTGGAAAGGTAACAAAGGGCTGGAAGTGAGCAGATTAAGAGCTTAGCAGCTTTAGAAACTGAGCTTTTACTCCTGGTTTGCTCTTCCAGGACGTGTCAGGGGACGGAGGGTTTATTTGTGTTCTTTATTTGTTAATCATGCTTTTCAGTAGCCAAGGAGTCGACAGAGACCTCATGGAAGATCACAGAGGCTCAAATAACTCTTCATTTACTTCACTTTTGTATGACCTCATTCCTCATGTCTGCTCTTTAGGTTTCATATTCAGGACTTAGTGGAAGCTAAACACAGCCACAGAAACAAGCTGCTAAATAACACAAATGCACACCATTGATGATCTAACTCTCTGCTATGACATTTATGACAAAAACTAAATAAAAATAAAAATCAAACAAAACTTTCTCTATTGTAGACATTTGATTTAAGGGTTAAACACATCTTTTGTATTCTGTTGAGCCTCTTAGAGGGGATTCTAGACGACTAAGCTACAAAGAATAAAAGAAGAAACGTTTTAAAGATATGCAGACATCTCTGAGGAAGTACAGAGTTCATGCAGAAGTGAAGGGAGATGGGAAAAAGAGAGAAAGAGAGTTGTGTATATTGTACAAAATATAGTACAATATACATTTACTTATTGAGGCTTCACTTTTAAGATTTTGCTATTTTTTGTCTGTTTTTATTCTTGTCTTTTGATGAGTGTGTCTGGGATCGTCTCTCTCTGGACAATAACAAAAGGATTTCTTTTTTCAGTTTAAAGTCTTCCAAATATTTTTTGTCATTGTTTAATGTTCTTTCTTTTGCTAGGCTGATTCAATATGTTAACGAATATTGGAAACTATCCGTTGTAGCTGTTTATTGTTAAATGCTTTTGATTCATAGTGTTTTATTCAGTTTATTTGCTTCTTTTTTTAGTTAAGTATTGGATTAACTTTATATGATGATTTAACCGTTTTTAAGAGAGAGAGAGAGAGAGAGAGAGAGAGAGAGAGAGAGAGAGAGAGAGAGAGAGAGAGAGAGAGAGAGAGAGAGAGAGTAATCCTGACAAATTGGGCTTTTGTGTGACTGAACTCCTATATCTGTGTCATAGAATTCTCTTTCACAAAAGAAAGCTGCTCTAGTTCTGTCAGACTAGCATCGCAATCTTTCCCTGTGTCCAAAACCAGAGGCTGCTTTCTAGACAGGTTATATAAATGAAGACAACAATCTGTTTGCTGTTTTCTAGAACTGAAGGAGATATCTGAAGCATGTGGTGTTGAATATCAGAACTAATCATTTTATGTCTGATAAAACTCTAATTTTGATTTGAAATCAGTTTTTGATATGGAACTGATGATATAGTTGATAAGTAAACATCTGTTCTACCCTGTTACTGCTTTGTTTTTTCCAAGTTAGCTTTTTTACAATAAAATTTTTATCTCAGTTTTCGTTTACTTAGCTGAACTGTAGCTCTACAGCATAACCTCATTCAAGTTGGTATACAGCTAATCCAACAGTTTCTGTAAGCTGCTTTAATGTGTATTTGACTATTTGCACGTAAGAAAGTTTCTATACTTTACCAAAACATACTAAATGACAGTTTACTATTACTGTTTACTTTTTTTTAATGTTAAATAGGTACTTGAATGACCTGGTGCATGAAGACAGCTTTCTCACAAACATGCAACTCCTAAAATGGGACACACTTGTCCTCTTCAGGGTGTGATGTCTTAATGATGAGTTAATGAGTCTGGTGTTCTGTAATCAGCCTCGTGAAATCTGCTCATTCACCGAGGAGAGAGATGTGGGGGTAAGAGGTGGGGGGGTGCATGGAATAGATAATCCTCTTGCTCCAAAACAAGGACTGGATGCTTATAGTGAAACTGATTGCAATTCCAAGCTGATTAAATTAAGTATGCATTAAATTGCATACTTAATGATGAAATAGAGATGTGTTAAAGTAAAATCAAGCTATGACTTTCGAAATGTACTCTTGTCTGAGATTAGAAAATAGAGTAATAAAGCTTCAAAGTCAGGGTCTAAAGAGGTTGGACATTGAAACAGATATGTTGCGACAGGTTTTCTAGCTGAAAAACAAATCTATGTGGATAGTGAGACTGAAATCCTAGGCAATATGCTACTTAATGATGCTTTAGCTTAACTTACTTTAATAATACTCCAACCTCTGTTTGTCTATGTAAAACAGAAATGTTGATTCTCAATCCATGAAACTTGTTAAAAACCTTTAAACTCATTTCAGGCTGTGAATTCAAATAGATTTGCTTTAAAATAAACAAACTCTTAAAAGTCTGTTTCGGACGTTTGTAGCCAAATGCCAAAAGCATCAGATCTTTGTTTTCCAAAGTATGTCTCACCATGAAAATTTAATGATCTCATCCTCATTCAAACTCTGCCATAAAGAGACTTTGACGGCAAACAGCCCTTTATTCTGAATTCATACGCTGACTGGGATTGAGCACTGTATGTTGAATATTAAGCTGAGTGCTTGTGATCACAGCTTGGCGTCTCAAAGACACATTCGCCATAAAACACTCTGCCATCTGCCACCGGAATGTGACAGGCCTCATACACAGTGTGTGAATCCTCCCTCATTTACCTCCAGTCTGTCACAGATGCACAGATACCTTTATTCATGTTAACGAAGGATATCTTGTCTATTACAGCCACCAACACTCTTCCACATGAAAATAATCTGGAAGCAGACGAAGTTGTAATTCGTCAACAGTCCACAGGAGGCAGGGAAAACATGTCAAGGGCTGTAAACAGATTCATGTTGACTTATGACAAATGTAAAGCAACCGGAATGATTGGCCAAAAGGAAAAAAATCATGTTCAGTGTTCTGTTGAACATGTAAAAAAAACTAATTGTATTATGTTGGGCTGGAAAAAATGCTATTGCAAATAAAATAGCAGGTTTTACGGTCATTATTATTTTCATTTCAAAAATAATTGTTTTAAAAGTTCAGTGACATTGTGTTTTTTCAATAATATGTGCTTCACATTGTAATATAATTTTTATACTCATGAGACATGATTTATGAACACAATCGCAAACAGCAATTTATTAGTTGTTCCAAACATGAATTAAGCTCATCAAGCTTGATATCAACGAAGCATGTGATCACATCGCAAGCACCATGGAGAGAGAAAGGGAGAGTAAGGAAAGAGAGAGAGAGAGAGAGAAGGAAGAAAAGGAGAGAGAGAGAGAGAGAGAGAGAATGAGCAGCCCTTCTCTGGGCAGACTCGGGAGCCAGAGGCTGGACACGGGGCCTCCCTAGAGATTTCTTTCAGTATAAATCCCGCCCCTCTACGTCCCTTCCTGTTTCCTCCCAAATATACATACATATACAATCTTATTTGAGAATTACTTACAATGATTAAATATTCTATTACAACATTGGTCTAATTTTATGGAAGAGGGGATTCTTTTACTTATGAAGTCTCTATTTTTAATTAAAATAGCATTCAATCTCCTGATTTTCTAGCCGAGCTTATTCCGGAAATGAGCTGAGATTTTAATTCGGCAAACTTTGTAACCACTCCCTAGTTACTCACCTATTGGTTGGTGATTTGCATATTCATGACGTGTATGCAAAGCTACTGTCTGACAGTCGATGTGGATTCAAGAGATATTAGAGGGACTAATTATGAGTAAATTCACTAACCATAACCCTATCACACAAACACAAAGCTACCAATATTTATAGACACTATAATAACTTTACGAGGGAATACTATTATACAACCTTTACCTCTATGAGCCAGAGTTAATTGAATGATTGGTTTCTGTACACCATCGAACTGAGCATCTTCTTTTAATTCTTACAAGTCCTTTTAATAACCTCCTTTTAATAACATAAGTTGTTTTCCGAATATTTCCGAACAAGAGAGAAGGTGTTACTTCCTGAGGAGGGAAATCTTGAGGTTACAATGAGACTCTAGTGACATCGTCAATGGCTTGAATAAAGTCAATTTTTAAAAGAAACAAGTTTGTTTTTTTGTTTGGGAACATCCATGGTTTGATTTGTTTTTTCAATCTAGTCTTATAAATAAAAGCCACAAAAAGGCTCACCATAGCAAGATAATTTAAAGACTCTTTTGCTGGGTGCAATTAGATCACCCAGTGAAAGTGGGCTCACTGTGTCTATCTCTTACACTCACGTTGATATTTTCCCAAGCCATGCTCCTGAAGGATGACACAAGAAATCGAATGGGTATGCCACTCCTCTCGTGCACTCTTGTTGAAGCAGGAATGGGTGAATAGGTGGACATCAGCCAGTTTCCCTACCATTTTTTTGGGGGCAATTTGATTCCTCCATTTATTCCACATGTTTTTTTTTCTTGGAGTGTGCATAATTTTAAATGTTCAACATTCTTATATTCTTAAACAGATCCCCCATACGAAAGAGAAATATATCCACATTCATATGGAACATGTTAAAAATATTTCATTTAAATATTTTCACAATGCTGTAGGCGCAATATAATGGAAAATTATTAAAAAGGGGCCAAAAAATGTAAACATTTTTTCTTATTTAAACATAAAGTGTAAGGAAATCCCATAGATTGAAATGAACGAGTAATAAATATATTTCAATGTACTTAAAGACATTCAAAGAATCGGTAGAAAATAAATTTGTATTTATCTGTTATATAAAGTAATCTGTTAAAAGCATATTTAAATATGTGATTTTGCCCCCTTTTTATCTTTTATCCATTTATAATAATTTTATATTTATTACTGTATATTATTTTATTCACATATGTTTATGTATGTTTCTCTTCTAAATACTATTTGGTTGAAAATATTTCAATTCATGGAAATATTCAGATGTATATTTTATGTAAAGATTTTTGCTATTTGGAGATTTGGGCTGTTTTTATTGAGGTGGGTGGTTTAGAAGACAAAGAGAATTAGAATTGTAGGTTTTTACCTACTCCATCCACAAACACATTGGCTGATTAAACACAGACTGTTTAATGCTGCATCTCATGTCATTGATGAATAGAGGACTTGACTTGACATGAAAAGGCAGAGAAGCAACTGCAGAGCACATTGAACTGTTTATCTTAAAATGTAGGCTTCTGTCTAGGATGATTATGCCTTTCAAAATTGGCTGAAGAAAAGACCCAGATGGATGCCATTTTGAATATGTATTATCAACAGAAATAAAAAAAATAACTGAGATTTTGGAGGATTTATGGGCTAAACCAGAAATTTTACAAGAAATGTTTAATACAGCTATACAGCATGGGTACTAAAAAGCATTGATACAAGAAAACATGGATACCAATGTACAAATAAAATCAAACTAACTAACTGTGGATTGAACTTCTCTACCTCCAAGGTTGTCTCTAGCATAGCTTTCCTAGTTTAAGATCATCTCCAGAAACAACAATATTTATCTAATAACATAAAAGTCAGAACTTAAAGATAATCAGTTTATGATTAAATAATTAAATTTATAATTAAAGGTTTGCTAAAACCATATTATTTATTTAATACATTTTCTTTTATTTCTTTACTTTAAATTCGGCACACCACTCTTCTATGCAACTTTATATATATATATATATGAAATATGTATGTATTTATTCATGTGGTTAGTTACATGCTAGCCACAGATATTCAAGTAATACAGTGCATTCAAAAGCTTTGGTATCAGCATGCACCCACATTTGTTCGTCTTTACATGACCAGGAGAAATGCACCATTAATATTGTCAGGAACCTACAGGGGATGTCATGGAAATTATGTACAATATTTTTTCATCATAGTAACCCATTTTAATTCGATGAGAATGATCTGAGAGCTTCAAAAGATCTTATATGTTTTTTTGTCACCTATTGTTTCATCTTAATCACTGAAGTGTAAATGTCTCTGAATTGAGTATTCTTTCTGAGAAGTTATCACCTGGGGCTTTGTATTTCTGAGTATGCATAAACTTTGCTCTCTTTTTCTACATGTATTCAGTTTTCAGCATGGTTACGAGCAATGAAGAAAGAAACAGAATAAGAAGATGCTCTTAAACATGGCTTTGGGTGATGTTTCCTTCAGAGATGTTAAAGGGCACTGGTGAGCGAGAGCTGCTGTTGAGTTAGAGAAATGATTAATTCATGCCCGTCCTACGAAAAGCAGCCAACATTCTCAATTAGAAGGAAAAGCATTGCTTGCGTGTGGGAGAGGAGTCCTCTCTGAGAGGAAGAAGATATAAATGCTCAATCCATAAATCCTGGAGGCAGCTCTAAATACTGTTAGTGATTATTTTTACAATTGAAAAACTATTACAGCGATCGATGAGTGGTTTCATTCAGAAAGGCATTCAAGAGATCTGAAGCATTTAGGAGAACAATGGTATTTTTACATCGGTATGAGAGTCTTTCTTGTTATTCTTGTAAAGCCATTTATTATAAATGTATTTCTTTACAAGTTCCAATCAAGACTGCATTAATGCATGGGCTTACCAGGGCTTAAGCCGGTGCCTATCATCCAAGGAGGCCCATCACCCATGAACACCAAGAAAAAAATAAACATAATGGAGACCCACAATGTCTCTCCCTTCTCTCCTGCTGTCTCTGTCTCCTCTTTCTCTCTCTTCCTTCTCTTTATTTCCTCTCTATTGCCCCTTCTCTCACTTATTCCCTTCCATTTGTTACTCGATTCACTCTTCCTTCTTTCTTTCTCTCTCTCACTTCTATCTCTTTCTCCCTAATTTCTCTCTCTCTCCATTCTCTCTTTCCACTCTCTTGTTATAATTCCTCCAATAAACATAAAAGCATTCAGAGTGATTGTGTGTTTGTATTCAGACCTTTAGTGTTGTAGCCCCTTTGTCCATGGACCTTAATGCTTCTCTGGTTCCAATACCTTGATATGTAGATTTTTGTCCTTATTGCCGTTCTGTGCTGGGTTACAATATTGAGTTTGAAAAAGATTTAGATTTTTCTTTGATGTCTGGAAAGTGTTCACTAACTCTATGATTATGCCAATATTACATGTTGAATTATATTTAGCTATGTTCAGCTTAGTGTGATCCCTTCTCTCATTGACATGGCAAGGACATCCAAGGTTCCCAGGTTATATTGATAAAAAACCATCCAAGACCTTGTTGTTGTTGAAAGGGCTTCAATCACATTCTAGTGTTTTCTAGTTCCATTTGCATGCAATTTTATTGGTACTCTTGACACCAATCACCTACACCAGACCTTCCTTAATCATGGGAAATAGTCTCTCAATCATGTGTACTCCTTGTCAATCTGTGATGTGGTATCCTGATCATGGCATCATGGTGGCGTTTCTAAGGCACCTCAGTCCATGAAGGTGTCAATGATGACTGTAAATTATTGTCATAAGTCGAATGGTAAGCTCTTTCAAATTTAAGGGTAAACCTGAGAAAGGTAAATTTGCTCATTGACTGCTCTCAACCTTCGCAGGAAGCAAAAAGTACTGTAGAGTAGAAGAAAAAGGAGGAGAAACAGGATGGACTTGCTGGATCGTAAAAAGGATAGTTCTCCTGGCTGGAGAAGGGTAGTCACAAGGAACAGACCACAAAGAAGTGCTTGCACATTCCTTGTGCTGATTTGATCCTGTGACCACAGGGTCCCAGGTAAAAACTTCATTCATTTTCTGTTTAATAAATCTTCATCTTCATCTTGGTTCTTGTTTGAGACTCGATCATCGAATTGGGAAGAATGAAAGGGGAGTTTTAATCTACATTTTAGAATCTCAACCTTGCTGTTCAGAGAAAATCCTCTTGTTCACGGTCCACAGCTGCTTGTAGTCTTCACAAGCCCTTCAAAACTCCCCTTCAGTTTCTGGCCCAAATTCCTCTGATACAACCTTGGCTCTCTGGAACATTGTTGTTACCAAAGCTATCTTCTGGCTCATTAACACCTGAGAGTCCTCCCACCAATGCTTTGGTGTCCTGTTCACCACCTGTTTCTTGGTTTAGAATCTTTCATCCTGGGTTGGGGGCTTACACTGCAAAACTGATTAACTGAGAAATATATGTATGATAAATAAAAATGTTTTGACATGGTTGTGAATCCTAGTGATCCCTTTTAGATGTTATACCATCATAGGTATCTGGATCATACCTTGCAGCTCAGTGGGATTTGGTAATCTGGAAGAAGATTGACTTTAAACTATTGACTTTAAACAGTGTCAAATATTTGAGACTTGTTCTTAAATAGTCTAAGATCAGCCTTAAATAATGGAAATGTTTGCTCTCCCTTGAATGCTCAGAGGTGTGTTAACTTATAACTCTTGTGACTCTTACAGTTACAAAAATGATACATTCAAACTAGCAGGCGTTCTCCTAAAAATAATGATTATGATAAATAGCAGAATCTTGTATAAAAGTATCAACATTTTTGCTTTGTAGCTCTTAACTGTAATGTTAAGACTTTATGCAATCTTAAAAGAAAACAGTATAATTTAGTCTGTCATAAATAAACAAAGCAATTTCAGTCTGCAGATTGCGTTGTCGGTTCTGCTGTGATGAATAGTGAATGATTGTCTGCTTTCTGCATTTGTTCTGTCATATAAAGGTCAAAGAGCTTTGCTCTGAACAGATGTACAGTGCCCTTTGTTGCATTCTTGGCTTTGGTTGCAAGATTTTCAGTTAGGTTGCCAGATTGTGATGCGTTGCATTTGCCATATCGCTCTTTGCCAGAGACAGAAATTTCACCTTTGTAATTAATTTGCCCTCACCATCGCTGCCAAACTCTCTCACTCTATAAAAAAATATCAAGTAACTTCATAGAATAATTATTTTGAGTCCAAAATACTTTTTTGTAAAAGGTTTGTAAACATTGTTCAGTATTGCGCTGAAGGTTTGAAGGCTGTTTTTGGATATTGAAACTGAAACACTGTTTTGTGTAGTATTGTAGATTTCATGTTGTATTGGGGCGGTGAGTATGGAACACTTTTGTGTATTACTGTAGGCTTGGTATTATATTGGGCCAGTTAGACTGAAATATGCTCGGCATTGTGTTGGAGGCCCAATGGCTGTTATTGAACACTGTTCATTGAAGTGCTGGAAGCTTTATGGCTGTAAATTGTCCTGTGAAAAAAAGTCCTGTGAACAACAGCGTTTCTTGGGACTGAGCCCAGATGTTCCTTTTATAATCATTGTAGGAGATCCCACCAAGAAAAAAAGCTTGATGGTGTCTTGAGCCTTGTGGTGTCTTTTAATTAGATAAAAGCTATGTGCTGGGAATCAACTCACAATCATCTGTAATAGCTCAAAATATGAATGACAATTAATTAGTGAATCACTACATCAATTTTGCATAGAATAAGTTCCTTTTTAGTTACTTAGCTAACTTACGTAACTAGGTGCTCGCTTATGAATTAATTAATTAATCGCTTATAAATTGCCACCTGAAATTTTCTTCATTCCCAATGCTTTCTGATAATGCTTGAGCAGCTAGTGTGTGATTGGTCACCAGTATGAATCACATTTTGCTTCAAGTTTTTTGCTTCAAGTTTTGAGCCAGGAAATACCAAACTTTGATCTGCAATCCTCTGTTCTATTGCATTTCTTCTAAAATTGTCCAGAAAAACTGTTCTGAGCTGAATTCCTCAATACTCAGGCCAGGCCAAGCCACTGTCAGGGAATATTCTCAGCAAAAAAAAGTATTAAATCCAGTCGACAGTTTGATCATGTGGTGAAAGAACACAGTCTAAACTCAAACATGCAATGAAATCAAAGAGAGTTTTGTGAGAAATGTTGAGAGAAACACTGAGTGGTGTTTAGTGTGTTTGATGTATCCACCTGAGAAGGAGAAGCTTTGGATGGAATGATGGGAAATTGAATGAAAGCTTCAATACGAGCTGAACTCAGGCTTTTACTGTAAGCAGCTCATTACAGCGTCTGCCAGAGGGAGACTGAGAAGCTTTCCGATACACACACAGACACACATGCACCGCACTAGAGCTACTAGATCGGTTTTAAAGCAGAAACCCACAAGATATCCTTCATCTGAGTTTATCCTGATTTCTTCTTTCAGGAATAGAACGTTGCTAACCAGATCTTTCATACCAAGACCTCAGGCAAATAAAAATGTTCATACCTACAATAACTAATTTCTTCTACATCCATATGCTCATCATGTGTAATTTCCCTTTCTTTTGACTGCACAGGAAAATAAACTGGCATAACTGAGTCGACAGCTCTTGACAGCCTGGAAGTCTCTCTCTCAACGTGAGATGCATGTTTCCCTAAGGCCTCAACAGAAGTGCTACTGTTCATGTCAAAACAGAAATGTTTTAATGATCTTAATTAGAGAACGATGCTGATTAACCTCCAGCTCCATAAGAAATCAGACCATTTTCCTTCTTGCTTATGACAGAAAGATGTCAAAACTGTTTAAGAGGTGGATAAGTGTCACTCCTAACTCATCTTCATTACTATCAGATGTGTTTATGTGTTGTTTTATTATTTTTTCCTAACCGATGCTCAAGAAATGCAGGGTGCATTATTAATTGTGAAAAGGTTTCTTTCAAACCATGCACAGGAGTATTTAATTCACTTAGAACTTCGAGAGCATAAATCACATGTATTTACATTAATTTAGCACCATGTTAAACTGTTATTCAGCTTTCAAAGTTCAGCTGAAGTTTTTGTTCTTGATCTTTAAAAATCCCCTGACGCAATCTTAGTGTACCTCGAATAATCCTGACTGATTTGCATGTATTTTGCATATCATATCTTTGCCTCTTCATGCGCATAATCATTCAGAGCCTCAAATCTCCTCAGACTGTTTCTACAGCCTGTTTATTTGCTCCTTTAATTACAGTTTAATATAATCAATAAAGTCAACATTTGTGTTTCTCAATTATATTGATGGTGCTGAGGTTCTATTTTTTTTTTGGAGGTTGGCGAGACTGATGTATACAGGCTTATTAAAATGAATATTAGAAAACAAAGCTTTAAATACTTGAGTGTGTTTGCACTTTAATTTCAATCAGTAAGATGTAATTAAAAGGTAATTATTGTTTGCTGGCACATTTCTTCCCTGAGAGGTATCTCTGCAGTACCGTCTCTGACGTTTAGTACGGTTTCAATATTAAAGTGATTTTGACTAAAGGGTTAGACTGTTCTCCTTCTGAAGGTCACAAACAGTAGGATGCTCTTTATCAAATAAAAAGTTGAGAAAACTCAAAGGCAAGGTTCACATTGAAAGTAACTGCCATGTGAATTGAACAAGTACCTGAAATAAATCCATAGGCAATAAAAATGTTATTCATTCCTTTAAAATTCACTTGCAGGACAGACTTTTTTCAATGGCATGCCCAAAACTATAAATATAGGGTTTTAGGTAGGTGTGAAAAAATGAAGTAAGCAATGAACACATGTGATGAGATAAGGATTCTGAGGAGACCATGTCATTACTTCTGGTACTTCTTGTTCATCTTAATGCTGAAGACAGTTCTTATTGAGTTTGACTGTGTCTTTGTGGTTATTGTTCTGCTGCAAATTATTTTGGGCCAATTATACCCCTCATCGATGGTATTGCATGATGGATACACATTTGCCTGTGTTTCTCAGCATTGAAAACACCATTAATCCTGACCAAATCTTCAACCCTATTTGCAGAAATGCAGCAACAAACATTTATGAAACTTCCACCATGCCACTCTCCAGCCCTTAAATAAACAAGCTGCCTTCTGTTTTAGCCGAATAGTGACTAATCTGTTCAGAGCACCAGCTGACATTTTTTGCATCCCTCTTCCTTTTTTTGTGCATACTTGAGTCTCTTCTTTCCAGGTGAGTCCTTTGCAACTCTTCCATGAAGATCACTTCTGGCAGACTTCTCTGTCCTGCTGGTTACTGGAGTCAGTTCTGAGCTAATGAAATTGATGGGCATCTTCTGATTTTGAAGGCTATTTCTTGGCTAGAAACTACTTCGATAACAAATCCTCAATGTTGTCTGTGTGCATATTCAAATGAGTTTAAACTGCAAAATTTGAAAGCCCAGTCAACAAATCTGTATCTGCCCTTAATGATGCAGTAGAACTACCCTGTCTCTTGTTTCTGTGCTCAATCGGTCATGAGAAGAACCAGTCTTTCTCAACCTTACCATGGTAGCAGAGTTTGCCTGTTTTCAATTCTAAGCCTCCAAAATCACCTTTAACCTCAACAGATCACAATGATCCATATCTACATACGAATTTAAACTGTGTAACACAAATTTAAACGCAAATAAACACATTTAAACACAAATAAAACTGCTTAAAAAATATTACATGTAAGAAAATATTTATTCTCATAATAGCAAAAATATTTTAAAACTATCTAGAGAATCAGGAGCATTTCTAAGCATGGCTATGTTTGCTTTTCGAAGTGCTATCAAAGGTAAATGATCTGATGGCGAGCATTTCAGAAGAGCTATTATGTCTGATGTGAGCTGAGATTGCTTTTTAGAGAGATGCTGAAGATACAGAGGATTTATAGGGATACAAATACAAATAGTGCTATCGGTTCGATTGTGTGCAATCTCAGTGCGTTTATTTGGTTTTAAACTGCTTGAAAGTGTTTGGGGTATCACATTGAAGAAGTTTTGATCTCCTGCAGCGTCTGTTTAGCCAGGATTCTGTTTGTTGGAAGCTCTTTTTTGCGCTTTGAAGGTGCGGCCACAAAATTGCTAACTGTGTTAAAATTTCATGCTACGGTTCCTCTGTAACTATCAATGAACTACACTCTGACTCACAAACACAATTTGACCTTTTACTCGAGGCTGATTTTCACAGTCATTCAAGAAACAGGGAGAAATTACATGGCATGAGTTTTTTTTTTACTCTGGTGGGATCGAGTGTGAGTTTTAAGGTCTATAAGACTACGATAAAGAGAGAGAATTGGCGCTGATCTAGCTATATTCATTCTTTGAGTTACAGGTCAAAAATACAGTACAACCATTAGCTTTACATTGTACATAAGAGGGACATTGAGTAAATTGACTGAACTAGAGTAAACACATCATCTTTCTTTTCTCCTGATACTTACACTATTCATTTTTCTCAGGTTTTTGTCATTTATTCTTGACCTGTTTTCAGTCAGACCCAGAAGGTTTCTTTTCTGTTAGATGAGAGGCATCGGAGAGTTCTGATTTGAAAGGGAGAAGCGTGTAAATGAGTGGACAATGGCAGTCTGGATCTCTTTAGGGGGTGTTGGAATGGATTTGGCTGCTATACTCTACAGGATTTTGATCATCAGCTGCTCTCACACACCTCTGAGTGCTCTGTTAACTCTTGATCTATGTCAGGAGTAAATACAAGCATATAAATCTTTATTTTTGTTATTGAAAGAAGCTCAGGGTCAATGGCTGTGATTAAAGACTAAACAAATGAGCTTAAATACCCTATGAAAACTTCTCAAACGAATAACAAACAATAGGAAGTAGTTCATGCAAAATGTTATTTTAGGTTGAGGATCAGGGACATGGAAGTCAAGGAGTGACACAGAAAAAGGAACATCGGAGGGTAAAAAGACAAAGTGAGCCCAGGCGATTCTTCCTTCATCTTGATGAATAATTGTGTTCATGTCTGGAGAATCCAGAGACAAATTCATGTCTCTTTCCCTCCCTCATCCTCTCCTCCATATTTTTAGCCTTTTATTTTATCTCTTTTAACCACACATGTTTTGGTGATTTTTATATATATATATATATATATATATATATATATATATATATATATATATATATATATATATATATATATATTATATTTGTGTATACCATTTAAGCCATTTCTATTTCTTTATTTTAAAATGTACTTTTTGTAAACTTTATTTAATTACACTTCATTTACTTACAGATTTTTTCATATTTTACTTTTTTGTTAGTTTTATTTTACTAAGTTGTTATATTTTAATTTAATTACATTTTATTTTATTTGACTTTTTCTTAGGCCAAAAAAGGCAATTGTTTTATGTTCAATTTTATAGTGGATTTGTCATTTGTTTTTTCCACTAAATACCATAACATTTTATGGTGTTTCTTTTTTTAAGTTTTCTATTACCAAAAGTCAAAACCTCATTTAAAAAAATGCTGCAGTTGCATCAAAACAGCTTCAATTTTAAGGGCCCTGATGTACATTTAAGGAATATTAATATGTCATATTATATAGATCAAGTCTTATTCAAATACATTTAATTTTACAATGCATTAGCCATAGGGTACCTATTTTAATCTGACAATATAATTTTCTTTGTGTAAGGCCAGATTCAAATTGGGAATAAACGGCTGTAACTAGCAGCAATCCTAGCCTATTTCGTGCCCAACATGAATATCGCCATAAAAAATATGAAGGATTTTACAATAACAAGTTCACCAAGGAACAGGCCACAGTACTTGTCAGGCTTCCTTCTCTCTACTGCCTCAATAGGAAACTGAATGGAGCCTATGCAAACTTAAACTGCAGGGCAGAAACTATACATACCAAAATGTCCCCTGTTTTTAATAATTTACTTATTATTCAAGTCAAATTTGTGATCAACATAGAGGAACCATTGAGTAACCAATTGACTAATTTAGATGTTTTGGGAGGAAAAAAAACACATGATCTCCTCAGAGAGATTTCTTTTTGTGAGGTGTCTTCAGGTGAAGCATGGAACCTAAATAAGAGGAATAAGATAAGAATTTGTTCCACAAATTGTACCACTGGGTACTGCACTGATGATGAGACATGTACTGCTGGGAGCCTTAACCCTGTTGATGATGATTAAAATTAAAACAAGTAATAAAATTTGGAAAGATTTTGGGAAAACTAAGATGATCGAAGCACTGAAAAGCCAGAGTTGCATCTAGACTGAAACCCATGCTGCAGACATAAAGAAAGCAGAGGAATGAAACCATTACACTGAAACAGTCACACACCTGTGTGTTCATCTCCTCAATCACTGCCCTCTGCATGAGAGAAAGCCTTTTCTTGCTGATATTGTTCTTATTTCTAATGTTTGTTTATTCCTTCCCTGATGTTTGCACAGATCAGTGTGTGATTCCTCTGGTGTTGGTGATAGGAAGAGGATTCGGTTTCATTTCTGCTAGGAACAGCTAGATGAAGGAGTGTCTCTGAATGTGGCCGTATATCAGGGGAATATTAAGATATTTCATCCAACCAAGGAGCTTATCTGCAATCCTGCACACTGTACTGACACAGAAATAGAGCACAGCAGTCACATCCCTCTCGTAAAAGAAAGCCCAGTAACCCAGCATTAGAGAGCAAGTAATAGTGATGGTTAGATATACGAGAGAGAGAGAGAGAGAGAGAGAGAAAAGGAAAGGTTATTTTTTGTGTATTTCGTAGCTCATTTAAAAACTGAATACTTATATTAGATAAATAGTTCTGTCAATCAATTAAACAATGAATCAATTAATTACATAATACTCAAAATATAAATCACAATTTTCCATTTAAATGATAAATGGGTTTGCATAATTGGATAATTCAATGAGTAACACACACAAAACGTTTCTGTTAAAAAAAACTGAGGTCAGTTTGCAGGAGTATGTAAAAAACCGGTTTCAGATAAAAAAGTCTGTGAAATGTATTCTGTGGGAACTGCCACTAAACTAGAACAAAAGAATAAAAAATCTCAATAGTTTAATTTCTTTTAGCTACAGTTCGCAGTCAGAAAAATAATGGGCCAAGTTTCCTATACTCCAGCATGTATGACATTCATTTGGCACGAGCATACAGGATGTGGGCCACATATCAGAGTCTGGCAGGATAACTTAATTTTTAATGTGAAACTGAAGACATGGCTCAGACATTAAATGCAATGTTAACTTGGCTGGGAGTTGGTCTTGTCATGTAAAGAAATTTTTCGTGGTATTTTAGCCAAGCAAATGAGTCAGCTAAATTAAATTTTCTATGTGGGTTAAAGCATGGCTCTCTTCAGATGACCCGAGAGTGATAAACACTGATAAGGCTCTGTGGGTGAGGACACTTGTTTGTGGTTTCTCTAGTATTACCACAAAAATGAACATTTATTATCCGCATAGTTCCATGCCACTTCTCCCCCACGACACACACAACTACAACACCCATTTTAAGACATCCTATAGGGCCAAAACGAAATGCATAAAATAGTCCAAAGTTTGTGTTTGTATATATATATATATATATATATATATATATATATATATATATATATATATATATATATATATATATATATATATATATATATATATATCGTTATGATAAAATAAATAACAATTCTTAAAAATGTAATTTTGAATACCAACGCTACAAAGCTTTTGAAATGTTTATCAATTTCATATAATCATTTCTCCATGCCTACTTTTGAATGAAATGCTACTCATTAGATAGAGCAAGGCACTGAGGCATTCAGCCTTTGGCACTGCTGGAAGTAATGTAAATGAATAATACAATAAGATGACTTTAAAAATGTAATAATTTATAAAATAAGTAATGAAATTACTTTCCCAGCGATGGGTTGCGGCAGGGAAGGGCATCCGCTGCGTAAAACATATGCCAGTGAGTTGGCGGTTCATTCCGCTGTGGCGACCCCGAAAGGGAATAAAGCCGACATGAAGATGAATGAATGAATGAAATTACAGCTTTTACTCCCCCCCACCTTTTTTTCCTGAGTAGCGGAAATATCCAGCGTACAATCTCATTGGACCTCTGCTGAACTCCTCTCATTGTATTGGCTCGTCACGCTATCACTCATCAAAGCAGTCCCACCCCTTTCTAGTTCTGTGGAGGATTGTACAGCAGCTCGTTTTCTGAATGTGAGAGTGTGCGTGCCAGTACCCCGGACATCTCCCGCGTCTCAGTCCGTTGCGGAGTCACTCGCGCTCGGCTACAGCATGACCAGAGCCTCGCGGTCCTGGATCTTCAAACATGGAGCACTTTAAAACTCTCGTTTCGGTGATTTGGATATTAATGCTCAACAGAAGTGAGGACTCCCGCGCGGAGGAAGGTATGTTCGCGCTTTGTGATGTTCTAGATGTCAGGTGGATTTGTACAGGAACTCGTTGCAGGTGTGTTTGATTAAAAAAACCGTCACATTGTGTCACTAATTATTCCGACAATGGCAACAACGATGTTTCGATCTCTTCTGATGTTAGTCTTTTTGTTTGATTAACCGCTTTGTGTGTTTGTCGCTTTGGATTAAAGCCGTGGCTAAATTATTAAATTAGAATATAAATTTACATTAATCACCGGCGGCAGCTTTGATGTGATGGAATTCACGGGATCCACTAAAAGAAATGTATTTTGATGATACAATAGCGTTATCATTTCATTTGTTCTTTTTGGTGTGTTTAGAAAGTGCTTAGGTGGAAAGTAGAGGGCTTATTTCTTTGTTTAGTTTAATTCAAATGTTTAGAATTGAAAGAAGACAAGAGTGCAGAGGGTTACCAGCTGAGAGATGGAAGAGCTCAGTGCAGGTGTGTGTTTGATAATGGAACTCTTTCGTTCACCTGCGGCATCCTCCGAACTGAGGGCATCCGCACCACAGCCGCAACAATGTGTCAGTCTGTACGGGACAATGGGACAAGTGCTCTGGGGCTTGGGATGCTGCGTTTGTTCCTCATGATGTTTGTAGTTGAAAGGGATTTAAAAGATTTATAGACTAGAACGAGCATCTCTTTGTGTCTGGTGTATCTTTAGTAGTGTAATCGATATATATATATATATATATATATATATATATATATATATATATATATATATATATATATATATATATATATATATATATATAATGTTCGAGGGATAAATCTGCCACAGTGGTGTGGATAAAACAAGCAACAAATTCATTTACTAAAATTTTTTTTAATGTTAAGTATGTTGCAATTTCCTTAATAGTGTTATAGAACCAGTTAAAGTGAGGTGATATTTCCTTTAACCATATTATTTTTATTTGAGGCTGGACACTTTTCAGGATGGTGGTGGACTTAAATGGTTGTGTTTGAAACTGAAACACTTCTGTATAGCATTGCAGGCTTAATCCAGATTAATGGACAATGAAATTGAAACACTGTTCAGTATTGCACTAGAGGTTGGACAGTGAATCTGAAACACTGTTAACTGTGTACTGTGTAGTGGAAAGGTTTGATGCGTTAGTCGATTATGATGAAATGAAGCTCTTCAAAGAAGTTCTTTAAATGTGTTTCACTCTTTTTCTAGTTTCTCTGTCAAGAGTGGGTTTCTGTTATGCTGTCTATTTGTTGTCTTTTGAACTGCTTTTCCACAGGATTTTGGTAACTGAATGACTCGTGTGATAATTCATCTTTGTGACTTCTTTAAAAAAACATTTAAACCTTTTATTCTATTTTTATATAAAGCTTTTTACTAATACAATGTATAACAGAACACCCCCTGACCCTTACAGCAATAAAAAAAAAACACCTTTATGTTTTCATTAACTTCCAGTCATTTTTGAGTAGCCTAGCTTTAGACGTCTAGACGTGTCACTCCATTACTTCAGTCTAGTTCTGCTTTGTGAATAATGAACCTGTGACAGAAACACACAAAGTTGATGAGAAATGAAAGACAATGGAGCAGTACTAAATGTGCTGCATATGTGGCGACTTTTAATGCGCAGACTAGAAGCTTTATTTAAAAATCCTGCTTCTCCTGCTGAAAATTGCAGGAGAGCTCTTGAGTCCGCAATCTTTCTTTCTGACTAAAGCTAAACTCAGAGATTGACCAATCAACAATTAACAGGACATCGTGTCACTCTTCTCTCTGCAATAAGAGAGAAATATCACTTAGCCTCTACATCTGCTCGTTTGTAGAACCTCATCAAGAAGGTTGCAAATTAAATATGGATGTATAACATAGAGAGGAAACCCCCCAGAAGTGTGTTAAGTTAAGTCTTACTGTTAAAAACCCAAGGGGTAACTCCCTTTTCTCCTAAGAAGTGACCGAACTGTAATACCTCAACTGGACACAAGGGTCAGAAGTGAGCAAGTTCTCATTCACTCCAATGTTAAAAACTGTTAACTTTGGAGCTGTTTTGAAGCAATTACATCCCTGGTGATAGATCTTAAGTTTTGGCCTTCGTGAACACTGAAAGGCGTGAATTATTTTTAAATTTGTTTGTTTAAGATATATAAAATGTAAACATTCAGCCAATCAGACATCTGTGATATGTTTATGTCCCGCCTCTCTGGACCCATCTTTAGTTACCTGGAAGTGATGCACTTCCACTAAGGCGATGGTTGGCTTCGCCCATTTATAGCTTGTTTCACTGATCATACTAAACAACGCACATGCTACGTCCATGTTGTATACAGTTTATGTACGAAACAGGTCTGTGGAAAAGCAGCATCAATATCAAGAGTTAAACATTAAGAGCACAGTTGTAGTTTAATCGACCAAAGTTTGAGACCAGACTTGTGGTCCTTTGCAGTCATCACCCACTCTCCTCCACTTCACTTTCTGTCTTAATGCTGTCTTATCAAAAGTATGACACCAAAACTTTCTTTGACTTTTCTTTAAATTTTCTTTAAAGCAGCGTTTCTCTCCCTCTCCCTCTCTCTCTTTCCCTCTCTCTTTATCTCTCTTTCCCTCCCTCCTTCTGTGTGTTATGTAATTTGTGGTCAGATGGTCAGTTGGTGCTGTGCTGTCTCTCTCAGGAAAAGCCAGTTCCTCCTCTGCGTCCTAAACACATTGCGTCCTCAAACACGTGCACCACACACACTGTTCAGGGAGACGCACTTATGTACACTTAGCTTCAAAGACAGACAATATTTAGATTTGATTATAAATAAAAGCAAATTTACTTCAAACAAGTTTTTTTATATAAAATAATCTATTTTGTTGTAATAAAACACTGTAAGAGACTTCTTCATCTAATAAGTTGCCAATGCAAATTGAAGCTGTTATAGTTTTAGACAGTATTGTATTCTTTTTGTCTGTTTTCACAATGCAAAATAAAAAAGCAGATGCTCACACGTCCTGAGAGACTGGAGTTAATAGCGGTCTGTGTCATCCTTTATTTCTCCTGCCCTCGGAGGTAATTGTCCATCACTTTATCTCTAGTGAAGGTCAGACCAAGAACAGCCCAACACTCAGAGTTTGTTTGCTCTCTGTGCTGCTCATTCTGAGCATTCAGAGTAGATTACTTCTGATCTCACCACGACTCACAGAAATCATCCTGGAAGTAAACAGAACCTCTGGCAAGCAATACATGTGTTTCACGCTCATAATTTTAGCTAGCAAAGTTTTGCTTTTGTGAAGATATTGACTAAATGACTCTGAAACTGTAAAAATGTGTCAGTGAAGAAACCCTCAAGATCAAAAGTATAGTTTGAAATAGAATAAATCAATTATATCTCACCATTGTCTACATTTATATAAATTTTTTTAGATCTCTATTGTAGGTGTTTGGCTTTTCTGTCTGAATGCAACATCAAATCTCCATTGCTACACTGATCAGCGTTTCAGTTTCACTGCCTAAATATAGCCATTAAACCCGCAGCAAGATATCAAACTGTGTTTCAGCTTCACAGTTTTTTTACTTTATACTATATGTTTGCTTACCGTTTAACTTCAACTCCATGGTCTATGACATTAAGTTGTCAAAATTCGGATTTGACATTTAAAAATCGTGGTAGTGTCCAAGCAAGTATTTGGCATAATTTTAAAGTCTTTCTACTTTTAATTTCACAATAAAATACATATTTTGTACTTTTATTAATAGAGTTTAAATTTTTTTAATTTTAGGTTTATTAGATGCATGCGACAGATTATTTTTGTGGAAAACAAGTTTTTATTTAATGCACAATGAATGATGGGGGAAAACTGTAAATAGAGAAGCTCCTCACGATGCATCCATAGCCTTCCTTTTAGCCCTTAGGCTGCAAGGAATTGAGCTTGAGACTCCTGCTCTACAAGATTTGGTGGATGAAATAAGTCCGTCTAGTGACTTTGTGCTTTAACACTGTTGCATTAACTTTAAATAGAGCTTACACGCTCACTGTCATCTCTCTAGCATATCCATAGCTGTATGCAAATTTGTTTACAGAACCTACAGTTACAGAGGTATATAAATGTTTGCCCCCCAATGGTTCTTTTTTGTGCTACTTTTGTCAAGATCAAAATGCATGTAAACCAATCACCCCATTTTAAAAAGAAGGCTTCCATTTTAAAGAGAACACAAAATACAACATCCTGTGGGGAAGGGCCTGTTTACAATCAAAACCTCATTTAAATATGACCTACTTGACAAAGTGGAGATTCCTAAAGTCAACTTAACCTAGACATTATGTGGGGAGCCAAAGAAATTCAAAAACCATTGAGATGTAAACATGGTTATAAAACTTACTGTTTTGGGTACAGACGTGAACATTGGGAGATATTCTATTCAAAAGGAGTAACCATGGAACAGTGAAGTACCTTTCCAGACATTCTGAGTCATCCAAGAGGTTACAAAAGACCCTTCGGTTACTTCCAAAGAACTGCAGGTCTTGTCTCCCTTCACAAGTATGGCTCTTCAAGGGGGAAATAGCTTATATTTTGGTTTTCCTTATTAATTAAAAGTTTTAAGAAAATGGCTTAGTTGCCATTCTTGTGTAACTTGTCACTTGTATTTGCTGAAACATTAGTGTTAAAAGTTAGGGAAAAGATGTTACCAGGAAGGGGAAACCTTTTTTCACTTCATTGTATAGGTTTTTAAAAATATATATTTGTTTTTAAATATTGGGAAATATTGGGGCATCCCCTGTGTAAAACATATGCCAGAGAGTTGGTGGTTCATTCCGCTGTGGTGACCCTGAAAGGGAAGAAAGCCGACATGAAGATGAATGAATGAATGAATTATAAAATAGTTTTTATTATTGAGACTATGATATTAATGCATGTAAGAATATAAAAATGATCTCACAAATGATCTCACAAACTGTCTAACAAATAACCGTAATGGCTAAAATTGTTCCCTTGCAAAGCCCCGGACATATAAACCCTCTCAAAACTAGTTGATTGTGTTTATGCTGATGATTATGCTCAATGTACTAAATAGTGTATTATAGTGTTTCATAAAAACCTAAAGGGGTTTCCTCAAAATACTAGCAGTTTTGTCTTTCTACATCAATAAAGTTTTTGTAGGTAGGGAAAGTTTTTTATTTAAAGCAGGTTATATACAGAGTGGAAATGCACAATGGGTTTGATGAAACCATCATCATAAATAAATGTACAATTACTTTTAAGCAACCAGTGTATTTTGATCAAAAGTAAAGAAAACCTTTCAATTGTACAAAGATTTGTTAGTCTGAACATAAATCTCAGATAATCTCTTATTGTGTAATTGAAAAGCTCTTTTAATCTCTATCTCTTGATGAAGCTCTGGCTGGCGGCGTCTTCAGCTCAGACAAGAGCGTGCTCTTCAGAAACTCAAGAGTTGTTATGTAACTCCAGACTTTCTGATGTGCTTACAGGAGGAATGTGTGCTGCGGTGAGTGCTTTCAGCCTCTTTCTCTTTCAGACGCACACAGTCATGTCCTTCGCATGAGGGCAGAGCTGATGAAATATTCACCTCTGTTCCGTGCTCCTGAGCAGTTAAGACCGTGTTTAATAGTGCAGCAGTCTCAGAGGACACAGAAATAACACTGAAACACCAGGGCAGTCGTTTCATTCAATTCTGAATACATATTCAAAATGTGTTTTATAAGAATGGGTCTCCTCAGGACCCGCTGCTAGGGTGGCAAACAGTACAAATGTGCTTTGCTTCAGTGATCAGCAGTCTAAGTTAATACAACAAAAAGTTTCTGAAAATATGTTCTTATTAAACATTTTAAGTTTTATATCTGAGCATCTCTGGGATGTTCTAGGATGAGCTTTTCCGTTTAGTGTGTGAAAGCACTATTGCTTCTGGTTGAATTCCCTGTTCAGAACATACGCTATAGGAGAATTGCATAATAACAAAGAGGAAAAAATGTGTTTATTTGAACCTTACTTTAATGTGTTATGAGCCATTTTACAATTAACTATATAAAGCTAAGTAAGACCTTAATTAACATTTTGCATTATTTATTTTTTGTTCTTCACCGTGAAAGTAATGCCTCTATATTATAAAACCCAATATTTTGCAATTTTCATATCAAAAGGTTTATATTTATATATATATATTGATAATTTCTTAAAGTTCTCCTATTATTTATATATATATATATATATATATATAGTTAATTTAGAATGTTTTTTTTAGTTAAAATTACTTGTCAGTTAATTTAGAATAAATGTTGTACTCCTTTAGTCTAGAACTGCACTTTATATATCTTTTGAAGTGCTATTTTTATTTTAAAAGGAATGTTTGAAACACCTCATTAATATCAGTCTCCCCAAAATGTGCAGTTTACACCTACTCCGCCATGCTTCCGCCATGTCCCTTTTGCCCTCACCTCGTAGCCCGAACTTATTGAAATATCTGCTTTTTAAGTGGTATTGCCTAGAACCTACTTTCTCTGCATTGTTGATCTGCACAGGTCTGCTACTCTTACATTTACGCGTCAGAACCCATATCTGCTCTCCATTATCACTTCCTCTGATTGGTCTGTGAGCAGGGCTATAACAATCGAAGACTGTTTTGAGCTATGAGAAAAAAAATACACAAGGGTTACATAGAGTTACACAAACATGCAAGAATGACAAAACAATTTGAGCCATATTTTTGATAAGGGGCAACACAAAAATGGTGTAATAGTCTGATAATTTGTGTTTACATGATGGGGCACCTTCAGGCACATTGGAACATATTGCTACTTCTCATGTAGTGGAAAATATTGGCCAAAATATGATTATTTCGGTTGACCGAAAATGTCTTGTGTGTTAATCCTGTGTTTCTGAGGTTAAGAATAAAGATGAAGGAATATTATGTTAACCCCCAAAAGAATTTGAAGAAAAGCCCAACTTTACTTTTTATCTGTTTTTTTTTCCTCTTGGGGAAGGGTTTAAACGGAAAGAGACTAGCATGAAATTAATTTGATTGGATTGAGGTTTATAATTGCATATCTTCGTTTGTTAAAGTGACCAGAGCCCAGAGGAGGAAAGGAATCTGCCCCCGACATTGACGCAGACAGAGCTGAGATGGGTGGTCAGGCGGTGGAATACTCCATTGAAATTGTTTTTGTCTCATCTGAAGAACTTCGATAGCCCTGTTATCATGTTAAATCCTCCCAACACGATAACCCTGTTGTGTTAGAATGGATTAAAACTTTACATTATATAATTTGTATTTAAATATATCAACGTTGAAAAGCTACAGCAAATGTTTGAGATGCTAATAGGATTTGTCAAAGTAACATGGATGATGGGGACACAAAATTATTCTACCTGGTTTGTAAGGGATGCACCACAAATTTAGTGACTTATTTTAATCATGTTCTGTAAACATGTTGGCAAAGTTGTAGTTTTTCATTCAAAGCAATACATCCCAAGGTGAACAGGTAGTACACATGTCTTTTAACACAGGATACCTAATTTACCAAAACAAAAATGATTTCACACAACCATAACCTGAAATTTAATATAGGCATTTTTGCATTATTTAAAATCTGTTTGTGTTTTTACTGCAAAGTTGCCCTTCTTACGCCAGTTTATTACAAAATGCTGTTACAGGCCTAAAATAGTCATGTGGAGTGTTCTTACTGTACTGCCACATCCATGTGATGGATGAATTGATAGAAAAGAGGACTGATGGATAGAAATAGACTGAACAAGAAACATTGAGAACTGAAGGTCCTGAAGCTCTTTTAGTGTGCAAATAAATACGCTAGAAACATGTAAATAGGAATATACTATGCAGCAAGGAGCCTTGCTTGTGGTTTTGCCAAAACAAAAGTGCTTCTTCATAATTCAACATTTATGTCGATGCCATGGCACACTACACTACATCATTAATTATTATTGCATGGCACTAAAAAGAGCTTATGTTGCTTCCATGTAAATTTACTTCACAGTTTTTTGATTCTGTGTTTGGGAGAAATGGAGATAGTGTATTGTGTGTTTTGGAAGATACTGATTCTTATTTGTTCTTTTTTTGTAAAGTCATGACATTTAACTTGCAGTAAATTAGCATAACTGAACAAATTACCCTCTGCTTCTCTGCTCTAAGCACAGTATAATCTTAGTGTTCGTAGAAAAACTGTGCTCAAACCAGTGTTAATCAAACCTCAAACAACCGAAGCTCATTCTGGAGTCAGTTTTGTTCATTCGAGGCTTGCCTGAGCCGCGCTCTTCAAATTCCTCCCATCTGCGAATCCAGCAGATGCATTTGCATTTTAATTTGCATTCAATCAACGCACGGTGTGTGTTTACGCGTGTGTTTGAGTTCAGGGTGTCTTCTGACAATCGCCCAGCGCATCCCTTCTTTCCTTAACTTTCAATCTTTCCTTTCATGGCAATGTAGACAAGAAATAAGCATCTCTTTGTTGAGTTTTTAAGTTATTTACCGCTTTAAGGAGGGAATGATGGACGGGGAACAAAAGTTGGGTAAATAATGGTGAAAGAAGGGACAGGGAAATGTAAAAAATAGAAAAGAAAACAAAGACGGATGGACAGAGTGGTTATTCTCAAATAATAAAAATGGGATTAAGCCAGTAGGTAATGTGGATGAAAATAGAGAAAGAAGAGATTTGTTTAAGATTTGAGAGATGGAGAGGGAAAAGAGGTAGACTAGGAAGATGATGCCGGAAAATAAGAAAAAAGCACAGAACAAAGGATTCAAGGAAAAAACAAAAAGACAGAAAAATGTAAGAAATTCAGAAAATGAGGGTCATAATACAGAAAAGGAGAGGGAGGGAAGGAATGGAGAGGAAAGTAAGTATTAAAAGGGTGGAGAAAAAGATAGGAAATTAAATGCAACCTCACCTCATATAACTGATTTTAAAAACTCAATTCATATCAGTGCATTAATGGATCTCTCTCTCTCTCTCTCTCTCTCTCTCTGTCTGCGCTGATGGATATTGGGGTGTCTCTTGGTTGGGCTTTGGGTCATGACCTCTTCTTTTCACTGGACGTGATGGCTGTCTCATTTCTCATTTTCTCCTCTTAAATGCTTTTGCTCCCTCTCTCCATCCAACACCAGGCTGAAATGTGCAATCTCTTCTTCATTCCCAGGTGCTAAATAAGAGTGGGAAATAAAAATAAATAAATGAATGAATATAAAGAGACTCTGAAGCGAAGCAGGGTATTATTATTATTGATCCTGATCCGGTTCCAGGGAAACAGGTCTGGCAGAGGCACTAGCAGATGATGGGAGAGAACTGAACGAGAGGGGGGCATAGAGAGAGTGGAATAATCTCCTGAATCAGCCTAAAATTTACCCACGGAATGGATGATGAAAAAGAGAGAATGGAACGGAAACCAAGAGAGAAATAAAAATGAAAATAACTGAAGGATAAAACAGGGGAAAATAACTGAAAAAGATGTTTGGTAGCGAAAAAAAATGTAGTGAGGGAATGGACTGAGAAAAAATCTATCTTGACTTTATTTTTATTTTTTATTCCATCTTGAACCATATGTTGAACATTAATCAATATCTATAATAATATCTTCTTAATTGTATTGTGTTGTATATGTACCATACTTATAATTGTATGTTTCTTGTGCCATATATTTTGTTGTGTCTTCTGAAATATTTTCTTGAACTATATAGGTTAGTTAACCTGAAGTCCTTGTCGAAAGGGAATTTGTTTCATATCTTTATTCATAACTTATTTGTACCGTATCTTTCTAACTGATTGATACATATTCTTCATGCCATTTTGATCAAAACTTCTATCGAATCTAAATCAGAATGTTGTATTCTTTTTTTTATTTGTTGACTCATTCGACAAGCTTTTACACATTTATGGTATGCATAGTAAACATGCAGATTTAGATTATTAATGTTGTTTTTTAATGTTATGTCAAATTTTCAGTGCTTTAATGCAAGGAATATATAATACATTGCAACTGTACGTGAATCATTTATGGATGGCTTTGTACTTTACTTTGTACTGACATTAGTTTCTTCTTTTAAATGATTGTATTTTCTATTTAAAATTTGCAGTTTTACACAAATAGATTTCAGCTAAGCCTGTGGGCAACTTCGACACAATTGAATGAAAACAAAACCAGAAAAAAATGTTGTCTCTACTTTTTATTAATGCTTTTCAAATCTAATATATTTTTCATACTCAAGTAGAAACTGACCAGAAACTTTTATATTTTTACTTTTAACCTCTGTCAGTCATTTGCTAATATGGCATTTCAATTTTTACTCAACGACTTTCAAGTACTTTAAAAACACTGCAAATTATCAGATATAATGTTCAAGGTAGGATTTATGGGACGAGAATGTATAAGAATATATCCTGCTTTTCTTTTTAACAATTTTAGCCCTGTGACAATCGTTACTCAAATGTTGCTTGTTTGATTGACTCCACTTTCTTCAATGAACATCAAACTGAAAAAAGGTTTCTCCACTTATGACCTTTACTTCTGAGGTGAGGGAATAAAGCTGACCTTTGACCTCGTAGAGATGACAGACGGAGAGGAAATGAGTAAGAAGGAAATTGGAGTGTGCTTTTGGATAAATGCTTCCATCAGTTTCATTAGTACGAAGATCGATTTTCATACACAATGAGATTTAAAAACTAAATATATCATATTTTTTCATGCTTTGAACACTACAGCTTATAATGTGAAGCCACCAGAAGTTATAAACCCGCTTTATTTTTACATTTCAGCTGCTTTCTCAACAAAAATCTGTGACTTTGTAAAGCTTGAATGTAACAACTAATATAGATAATATCATTTGGAAAATGCTTTAGTTTATGTATTCTGTTGAGTGTGAATATTTCTTAAACTTGCACAAATGTGGTTTATAGGCAGGTGCATCCTATGTATGTATAAAAAATGTTTAGTTTGAAAATGTACCAAATTCGGCTCTATATTATTTTTTTTAACAGTAATTTTTTAATATATGCAGTACATTTTAATAATACTAAACTGTTTTAAAAAACTACAGATTTTTTTCAAGTGACTTTTTTTACAGTAACTGTACATTTACAGTAAACTTTTACGATACTGAGCTGTTTTCTGAAAAATAACGTTTTTACAGTAAAAAGCTGTAAATTTACAGTAAACTGTAATTGTACTCAGTTGTTCTAATTTATTTACGGTAACCATCTGTAGATTTACAGTCCACTTTAACAGAACTGAACTGTTTTCTGAAAAAGTTTTTTTTTTTTTTTTCATTTACGAAAACAGGAAATTTGGCTGTAAATAGTTTTTTACAGATGGTAATACCAATAAAACAATTATTGCACCAGCACATGGAGATAAGAAACGGAATGTTCTTGATATTTTAAGGCTCCATCTGTCTGTGTTCCTTCCTCTGTCTCTCCTCAGTTTAAATGGCTCAGATCTATTATTTTAACTCTATGACTTCTCTCGTGTTCTTCCTCGCAAGTTACCGTGTCTCCTGTCTTTTATCGATCGGCTGTAGAGTTTATTGATTCTCGTGCTTTCTGTGATTAGTGTATGTGGATGGATAGTCAGTCACACTCGACCCCAGACCTCTCCCAGACACCTCTGAGACACTTTCTGATTCGTCGGGAGCTCTGAGATGGATTTGTGAAGCAGTAATGGAAAGAATGAGTGTGAGGATTTGACTGAATATTTATGACAAAAGAGAAGAGTGCTATACTCCGAATCCTTCATGGGATTCAACAATACTCATTGAATGGAACGCACAATACATGCTTTTTCACACTCCGTATAGGATTGAAAGATGCAGTGTTGGATTTCTCCAGCGAGTGTGAGCTCATTAGAGTGCTAATGTCTGTCTGATGAGCGCCTCTGAGCTCTCTGAGTGTGTTCAGATAAGCTCATGCATGGCAGTGAGCTCGACATGTTCATAATCCTCTCTGTTGAATGTTATGCTTCTGTTGTTATAATTCTCTTTCTCTGGGGTTTAACAGAGGAGATTAATGCCCTCATGACCTAACACATCCCTCTGCCGGTGCTTCACACACCCGGGATGCTTTTTTTGGGGATCTTGCCTCAGGTTTTGCTCTTATGTGGGAAGCAGAGCTTAGGGGGAAATCAAGGTTATCTGGTGTGACCTTATGCTAATAGAGTGATTGTTTTTTGAAGGAAAGCAGTGTTTTATTTTCACTAGCCTACGTCTGTTGTTCCAGCTCTTTTTGTAATGGTGGTTTAGTTGTTTTGCTATGTAGTTTTGGTTTGAGTGTTGTTCGTAGTATCTTATTTTATTCAGTCCCTGCTCTCTTTTTTCTTTAGTTAGGGATTCTATTCCTGTTTGTCCACTCTCTACTCAAAGTAGTTTTGTACTGTCTAGTTGGTTTTAGTTGCTGATTAGGAGGTAAGTCCTTGCACCTGTTGTTTCTTGTTAACTCCTGATTTGTCAGTGAGTTCTGTGTCACTCTGTACCTAACTTTTCAGTCCTACCATTGTAGAAAAATCTGGTGTGTTTGGCAGCTTTCTTTGGTTTCTTTTGCCTAGGAACGTATTTGACAACCATTGCCCTTTCTGTTCACATAGTGTGATGTTTCCAGGTGCGGAAATATCACTACAGAAATTGACCATCCTGCAACAAATTATTCAATAAATCCAATGTTTAGTTATTTTTGAAAACCACTCATTCTCAATACACCCAATAGCTCTTTGTCACATAAATGAAAATAAATGTGACACTGGCTTCTCCTGGAAATCTGGAGAAATTCAACCAATCAGATTACGACTTCAGGAGTGCTACCATAATATTGCTCCAACCTCAACAGAGTTATAGCCAACTTTCCGTGGGTGTGTCACCTGAGGGGGAGACGAGGTCAAGTTTAGTTAGTGCAGGCATTTCCAAAGTCTGCACCACCGCCCAATCAGTTTTCATTCAATGTCATACATTCTGCAGATTCATGCCGCAGTCAGATTTTGGGATGTGGGAAGGAATTCATTAATGGAGCATGTATTTATAATAATTATAAATGCAATAAGAAGATTCATGTGAGAAAAGGGAACTTTGTGTGCAAAAATACAAACTACAAGATTTTTTTCAGACCGTACGCGCACTTCACAGCACTTGAGAGAACACTCACACTCTTGTGAGTGAGGGACGGTCCTAATATGCTCTCATTATTGTCTATCTCGCTCGCTCTACCTCTCTCTCTCTCTCTCTCTCAACTCTCCTTGCGCAATTCATTCCTGCCCTCGAGTGAGTTTGATTTTAGTTCAAGAAGGGATGGGGCCTCTTTTCCCAGAACACAGCTGTGATAGGGCACCTGTCTGTCAGTTAGTAATGTTACTTTAACTTCAATGTCAAATCTCTTCCAAAAAATATAGTATCCTACTTATAAAATTAATCTTTATCCAAACAATGACAGTTTATTATAACAAAATAAACAATAAATATTACTACATTTACAAAATATTACTAAAACAGTAATATTTTCTAACAAATAACATATCAAAGATGTTTTTACTTGTAAAGTATAAACGCTTATTAGTACATTGTTTTAATCCTAACTTAAAAAAAGTTGTGAGTTGTGTACGTCTCTATGGATGTATGAAGACATAATCTTTACAAGCTGTTTGAGTAATAATATGTCAGATTTATATTGTTAACGTACTCATCTTTATTGTTTTTGTTGTAATATTTTCAAGTCTCCTTGATCTGAACCAACAGACAGTTTTAGCAGTGAAAAAATGGCCCCCAGGCATCTTCCTTTTATAAAATGCGTGCGCCCTTACACAAAGTTTGGACACCCCTGATGTAGTGTTTTGTGTTTTTTTATTAATCTGTTTTAAATGCAAACTAATAAATTTTTCAGTTCTAGCTCTACTAGCTATAGCCTCCAGTGTGCTGTCAGGATTAGCCTTAGAATTGAGGTTTTCCGTCATTAGACTAATTTATGCTTATGTTTACTTTATATTTATTCATAAAGAGACACTATCTTGAACCCTGGCTGTTGTGTTTAGTTGTCAACCCTCTTGCAAGAGATCCTGACAGCCTATATGCATCAGCAGATCAGATCAGCTGGCGTCTTGTCACTTTGTATGTATTTTCGTTAGATTTAATATTTAATAAAATACATTTGAGGAGATACAAGACTGAAGTGCTCTAGAGGGGGACTCTTATGCTCTTTTAAGTGCAAGTGACAGCCTTTCAGACCATGCTAGTAAATGGGTGCGTCTGTCAAGCTCTCATGTTCAATAGTGGACATGTGATGGAATCTAGACTTGTGGTTGCCCAGCAGATGTTATTCTGAAACGGTACGGTTGTTTGTGGAGGACCTGTTAAATTTTCCTCTCACTTCAGACTGGTCAATGTTCATGGAAGAGGTTTACTGTCTTTCAGCTTTTGTTTAAAGTTCAGTTGGAGCTGTCCGCTATGCTGAATTGCAGAGCTTTCTGTCTGAGATGCTTTTGTTTGCGTTTGCATTCTCTGTTTAGGCTCTGTCGAAAGTGTTGATTTTAAGCATTTTCTTCCTCCCGAGTAAGTTTAAACTCTCTTGATCTTAGCTCTGTTTAAATTACAATAGTATATAAAGATAACAGTCATCTGGAATTTCTAGACTTGGACATAGGAAGGGCTATACTTAAGTTTGTTCTTTTGCTTATGGCCGTATTGATACCATGTTCTGTGTCTTCATAGTATATTAAGCTCCGGACTTTATTAATGCACTTAATAACTTTTTAAGTGTCTTTTATTTGCTTTCAGAAATCATTGTGTCAGTAACATTTGCTGGAAAGCTCACATTTTAATGATGAATGTTTCTGTAGTTCATTATAGTGCTTTGCCCTTTGTATGATTTGATACTCCTTAAGGAGTTGATTAATGCCTTTGTGAGTTTACAGGAGCTTGACATTTATTCAAGCTACATTTGTACTCTGATTTCAAAGAACTGATGAAGGTTTTAAATCTAATCATTGCGTTTCTCTTGATGTGATTTGTACTTGGAGACAAGAATTTGATTTAACTGATAGATTCTTTCTGAAACTGATGTTGTAAAGTGCTATATATGAGTGTGATCACCGGAGTGTTGAAGCTTTGTTCAAAAGGCTGACTCAGATGCTGTTAGTGTATTATTTGGTTCTCAGTTTGCTGTTCTTTCTGTAAGGCTGAATATAAGTGTTGAGTGGTTGACTGCTCTTTTCAATGCTTTGCTTGCACAGGGTTTTACCCAGGGCTTATGACAGAAGCTAAAAGTGAAACTGTCAGTGAGAATTTTCTTCAGGTCCGCTGTTTCCACTGCATCATCATTAAACATTCATTTTTTTCATGAAATAAATGTCTGGATGTTCTTAGTTTCTGTTTCTGGGTGTGATCAAGTGCTGACTGGGTTCTTTTGTGCTTCTCTGTTTTTTACAGTTGTTCTGCTGAACTCAAAAGAGTCTCAGGCTGAGCTGGGTTGGACCTCCTATCCTTCCAATGGGGTAAGAACTTATTGTTTGTTCATTAGTACGGGCATGTGAAGTGGAAACAAAGGCTCTAGAGTCAGAAATTAAAGAAACAGTATGCAATGATTTATTTAGATTTTTATTAAAATATTACCCAAACAATCAACCTCACGTCGATTGCTCAGAGTGCCGCACGCAAATGAACCCTGAAGCTTTTCACTGCAGCAAACAGACAAAAATAATCTGAAAACGCCAAACATTAGTTCGAAAAACAATGGCCCATCTGTAGCTTTACTTATGTGGGGCCTGCGATTGGATTAGAACACTCTTCAAGCAAGAAAATATTTACAAGGTCAGTTAAATTGTCTAATATCTGTTGCTTAATAAGAATGCATGTACGCATGCATCACCATTGTTTGGTTTCTTTAAATGTACGCCTGCAAAAAAGATAAATGAGTAAAGACTACAAATTGAAAAAAAATGTCATGATTTGCAAATGATCTGGTTAAAGAAATGTTTTTGAAGATCTAATGAAAATAGTTGTTTGCATGAGATTTGTTGGCCAAATTTTAGCTCCTCCTCTAATAAATTAATTCTGATTGAGTCAGCATTGTCAGTGTTTTCCAGTTCATCTTCTGCAAAAGGCAGGTTTGAAATATTATTAATGGTTAAAATAATTAATACATGCAAAATAATGTCATACAATAAGCAAAAAATGTGCAACGATAAACATAACTAAATTTCTGATTTGAAAATTCACCACTATTTCCAGAAATATATGAAGCGTTTAAAGTGAATGCAAAATTAACCTGTAATGTAATGTAAACTAGTCAAAATTAGATTAACTAATTTTCAGACTTTAACATAGACCCAATAAAACTATGGACTTAGTGTTTGTGAAAAAAAGATGGAGTAAAAATGGGCAGTACCAGCCATTGACATCCTAATGGTCCCCTATAGTCAAATTTTAAAGCAATCACACTTGTACTGACATAATATCTAATATTCAGTGGGTTCTGCCACTGAAAACACTATATTATTATAAACACCATAATTAATGCCTTTCGTTCACAACACCAACACTGACCAAAGACATTACTCACAGAAGATTGTGTTTATGGTTTAGCTGATGTATGAAATAGTTGTGTGTGCTAGTCTCAAACGATCTCAGATCAGTACATTTTGTGAATAAGCAAACTTTTCTATTTGAATATTGTTCAAAATTTTCTAATTTATTTTCACATTTTCTTCACATAATGATTGCAAAATAATGCAAACTAATGATTGCAAACTAAACAAATCTTTAGCTTCTTCTAAGGAATCAGATTTATTCGGTTCTTTCGTTTGCTAAAAATTATTAAAACTGAACGTGGTTAAAAACTGAGATATGTTTTCAGCAGTCGATACTTTATGCTGTATACTAAAGTTTATAGATCAGTTTACCTTCACCGCAGTGAAGAGAGTAAAGTTAAAAAATTGAATAACAAGCTACTCAATTTTAAACTAATTGGATATTTATTGGTCTGGGTGGTTCAAAGCGAGATAAACAAACAAACAAACAAACATTATTTTAAATGAAGAAATAAAACAAATACAGTTCACACTTCACAAGGTTTCCATTCATTAAGTTATTCATTGGTCTCTCTCTCTCTCTCTTTCTCTCTCTTCTCTCTTTCTCTCTCTCTCTCTCTCTCTCTCTTCAGTGGGAGGAGATCAGCGGTGTGGATGAGAAGTATAAGCCTATCCGTACTTATCAGGTGTGTAATGTGATGGAGCCCAACCAGAATAACTGGCTGCAGTCACGCTGGATACGGCGTGGAGATGGCCACCGCATCTTTATCCATCTGCAGTTCACCCTGCGGGACTGTAACAGCATTCCTGGTGTCTCAGGGAGCTGCAAAGAGACTTTTAACTTGCTCTATGCCGAATCAGACTCGGATCTAGGAAAAGTCGTTCGGGAGGACCGCTACAGCAAGGTCGACACAATTGCAGCAGACGAGAGCTTCACGCAGGGCGATCTGGGTGAGAGAAAAATGAAACTGAACACAGAGGTGCGGGAGATCGTGCACCTGGGCAGGAAGGGCTTTCACCTGGCCTTCCAAGATGTGGGTGCATGTGTTGCGCTGGTGGCAGTGCGTGTGTATTACAAGCGGTGCGTGTCCACAGTGCAGAATCTAGCAGTGTTTGCTGATACGGTAGCGGAGGTAGCGTTTTCCACCCTTGTGGAGGTACGAGGGTCCTGTGTAAACAACTCTGAAGTGGACACAGACTCTCCTCCAAGAATGCATTGCAGTGCTGAAGGGGAGTGGCTCGTTCCCATTGGGAAGTGCAGCTGCAGTGCTGGTTACGAAGAGGGACACAGTAGCTGTGAAGGTAAGCTGATCGTTTGTTATTATGGAGATTTTTTTGTTTAACTCCCAATATGTTTCTGTTATTAACTTTAATATAGGAAAAAAGACTCAAATGATGATTTCTGATTGTGATGAACGGTTTAAGGTTGCATACTTGATTTTGAATGCTTGAGTTACATCTTGAGGTTGAATGCTTGATTCTGATTGGCTGATGAACATATTGCAATAGATTCTGAAGGGTGAATTCTTTTTTGGATTTCTTGATCATGATTGTCTGATTAACTTTCTTAGTTTGCATCATTGACTGTGACATCACCCTTACTTTTTAACAAAAAGCCTTTTGAGGCTTATAGTTGGTGTGGCCTACCAACGCCATCTTGGCATCGCCTCGCTCTCAAATGTCAAAAATGGGAAGAAAAGCAGGCTTCAGCAGAGCCCCAAACATAAGCCCACCCTCTCAGCACGAATGGCTGTCACTCAAATAGGCTTGCCATTAGTTATTCTTACCTTTAAGTCTTAATTTAACCTAAATTAAATAATAATTAAAAAAGTCATGCTTAAGAGATATCAAAGGACAAAGCTTGTGAAGTTTTTTGGACTGACTGACTTTCATTTCTTAAAGTAATGATGACCACTTGTTTTTCTATTCTTCCCTGCGTTTTTCCTACCATAATACAAATTCTAACAATCTATTCAGTGGGACTCTCAGCTGTGTATCCAAGTGACTTCTGAACAACACAACTGATGGTCCCGACCACATTTATAAGGCAAGAAATCCCACTTATGAGTGCAAAGCGTAATCAAAGCAAAAGGTGGCTACTTTAAAGAAGCTAGATTGACTTGTTTTCAGCCTTTTCCCATTTTTTTGGTATGTATACATTTCCACGCGTAGAAATGTATACATTCAAAGTTTTGATGCAGTTTGATGCCCTCGGTGTGAATCTACCATTTTCAATTTTTTTCATTGTCATGAAAATAAAGAAAACTTTTTGAATATATATATATATAGATAACAATACCATGAAGATAGGTAGTGCATGCCTCCCTGTCACAAGGTTTTATTTTATGATGTAGTGAGACAGGAGTTTGTCAGAATGATTCGGTGACACTCTGGAAGTGTGTGTTTCTATGACGCCATCACACACTCCTACAGCTAAAGTGTGTCTGTCATCTGACCTCTGCGTCATCGTGCACTGTCTGTCTGTGAGAAATGTCTGACTGGTTTTAGGCCTTATGGTTTTTGGTGTGAAAGTTTACTGATCATCTTGAGATTCTATGCTTCTGAGATTTAAATGTTTAAGTTGCTGTAAGCGGTAGAATTCATCATAGGTGAAGTTAGAGTTCTGACTGGTACAGAATGTCACTAATAAAATATGCTCAAACGGGATCATGAAAAAACTTTAGTTTGCTCTTACATGAACTCTTCCTCTCAATGTGGCGATCAACAGGAAATTTAAGCTCTGTGGAAAATGGTGTGTGGAGTCTCATTTTCAACATTTGTTGCACTCCTGATTCACACCAATTTTTGAGCTCTTCTGCAATCCACCAGGGTGACTGGAGACACTGTAAAGCTTGACCTCAGAGCTTACCTCTTACCTGCTCATGACTTCGAATGTTCTTTCAATGAAAAACAACTACCTTATTGCTATTTTAATTATAGAATCTGTTTTTTGGAGGAGGATGAGTGTGAGGTGCTGTGTGGGGGCTGCCGTGAGTTCACAAGAACATGTTCAGCCTGTGAATCTGATTCTGCACTCGTTCATTGTGTTGTTTTGTTAGCGCAGCTGTTCTCCATCCGTTGTGGTGCTCTCACGTGATGTGTGGGCGACAGAGAAAATTATTAATTCATTTATCAAAGCGCCTTTGTTTCATTTATAAATAAATTCTGACCAGCATCCACATTTCTAGTGTTTCTCTGTCTTGGTGAGCTTTGTGAAGAGTGCTGAGTTGATTTACCCTCCTCTTCATGTTGACTTTTAATTTTACTAGATATTTTGAGGGGTTTATTAATTTTTATATCTAGTTTGCTATTCAGTTTGTTGTTTATTTTATAATTTGCTTTGTAATTATTTACATTTTAATACATACATTATATTGTATTTATGTTTCAATACGTATTTGTCTATATTTATTTCATTTAACAAAGACATGCCTTCTCTTAAAATGGGATTAATTCCACAAATACGTTAGTCAAGTTATCTTAGAGCTACTTTATTTTGTTGTATATGTATTAAACTATTATTGATTTTCATGAAAGTGTTGGTCTCCTGCTCCTTCTTATGCTTCTGAGGTATTTGGACCAGAGGCTCAACTCCGAAATGGCTCAAATGATTCAAAGTCCAGATGAAGATGATTTGACACCCCCCATATTAGAACAGGAAGTGAGAAACAGGCGTCCATGAAGCGAGCCGAGCTCTGCGTGAGTCTGTGTGTGCAGAGACAGATGGACGAGGCTTGAGAAAAAAACTAAATCTGGAGGTGGATGCTAATAATACAATGTCTAGAGCAATAATGAATCTCGAATGAATAAAAACATTATACTTGCTGATTGTAAAATATAACTGCATAAGTGAAATTTCCATTAAATATAATATATTATATACTATAATGTTAATAAAAACATGAATAAATTAATTTCATTTTATAATATATTGTTTGGTGAGCCTGAAATTCTTTTAAAAAATAACAAAGAACTAGGCATTGCTTCTTAAATAATTTAGAAGAACCCTGGATAAAACAGGTAAAACACACACATTTATTTTCAAAATGTAAGACACACTTTATGATTCAATTAATCAAACTAAATAGATTGGTTGAATGAAATGAAAATGTATCAGGAAAGTTACCATTATTTTAAATCAAGTTAGATTGATTGTTGTTTGTTCCGGTAAGTGAGAGATGTGGAACTAAAAGCGAGTGTGCAAGGGTTTGTGCCCAGGCTGGCACTGCTGATTGTGTTCATGTGAGCTCCGTGCCAGCGATGCCCATCTGTAGAGGCTTAGTTGTTCATCTCCAATCCAATGAACATTCGCTCTTTATCCTTGAGAGACTGATAAATTTGATTAGGATACATCACAGTCACAAGACTTCAGTGCTGCGATGGCCAAAATGAAAATGATTCTGGTCATGCAGAAAGTTAAAGAAAAAGTCTTAAATGCATTGCATCAAAGGAAACCAGTTAATGTTCTGCCTTGTCTGAAGCTTCTGGTAGAGAACCAGCAGAACACCGTGTTCTTTACTGCTAGTTTTCTCACTTTCCAACTTTTCCTATGTAGAGGACTGACATTTTAGGGTGAGCAGACTTGCTATATTAAAAACTGTTTAAATATCTGGAATAGAGGTTGAGATTTCGAAAGTCATTTTACTTTGGACAAAGCTTTCTTACATGTCAAGGATTGTGTAAATGGAGTTTTCTGGAGTTGAAAAAAAACCCTCTGAGTCTGATTATAGCTTATATTGACCTCTTAGGACACCCCGGTCTAAAACTAGCCGCAAACAGCTAGAAAAGAGAGAGCTGCATTTTATTCGACACCAGTTCTTAACAACCAAAGATGTCCAAATGCTCATTAAAAGAGACCTCAGATGAAAATCAAAACTTTCCTGCAGTTTGGACAGATATGTAGCTCATTAATGTCTGTGCAAATCACCCCTAAATGAGAAAAAATCTAGCCAAGGATTTTAATCACAACAATTGCTTTATACCTTTTTGTATAGTTGTGTACGTTGGTGTACAACTCTCTGTAAATGATGTCAAATACTTTGAGGCCTCACAATAATTACCACAAACTCTGCCCCTCTGTGTCCGGTTGTAAACATAATCAGCCTCCATTTTGCTCATGAGAAACCCCAGCTCTGAAAGTCTGCGACATACACAACTCTGCTCATTTACTTCCATAAAAGAAACCTGTAAGGACTCAGTGGCTAACTTTAATTTATGGAGGAAATGCACCGGCAGATGTTGGTTTGTTTGTTTGTTCAAGACATTTTACTCCAGACTGTTTTTAAATGATAGTCAGTACAAAACAGGATGTGCAATGAAGTTGAGACAAATCTGTACCAATTCTTATTTGTTCTGAAGTTGAGGCTGAATCACGGAGCGTGTTATTTTAAAGTAAATAAATATCTAATAACACAAACTCAAAATAGCAATCCTGTTAATGGTGGTGAACTTTTTGGTGTCAATAATATTCAAAACTCTTACACAAGATCATGCTACAGCACATTCCCCATGAAGAAAAATTGTACTTGCGTACACCCGAGAGCAAAACACGGTGCAGAGAGGAGTGGGGTGAATGAAATCATTTGGCACAGAGCTTGAAACCAGAAGAAGGTTTTGTTGAGATAAAAAATGTGTATGTATTTCTTTTTTATATTCAGAAATATAAACGTAGATTGTTACAGGCTTTACTTATATGCCGTAAAGAACCAATTCACTTTTCTTACATTGGCAACTGGGGTCTCCTTTTAAAGTTTTTTTAATGCCTTTTGCCCCAGTCAATTTCTTACAGAATGCAAAACTGGCATGTCTATTTCATTTCAAAGTAAAGCTGTCGGTGACCTAGAAACACACGTGAGCTCTGCAAAACCCCAAATTCTGCTAAAAGAGAGGGCTTCCGGTAAACCAGTTGTTTTGTGAGACCAAGTTAACAGCAGGTGCTCATGCTGCTGCAAATTTGGAAAGGAGAGATTTGCCTTGTGGGAGTTTCCCCATGAAGGGAAGCTCAGCCATCATGCTTAATCAAGCTAGTCATAACTATTTTTAAGTTTATAATTGCCCAACTGTAGCTGTGTGGTTGTATCTCCACTGTCTCTATTAGAAAGTAAAACTACACTTTTAGGGTTAAACTACACATTTTAGGGGTTTGAAGGGAACAAAACTGTGCTTGTGAGGATGAGCGCAAGGGGGAAAAAAACCAGCAAAACCGTTGTAAAAATATCCCTGGAGACTTGAAACTCTTTTGGATTGAAAATAGGATTTTATTTGTTATTTTCACATTCTTATCTTATACATATCTTTTGGTTAGATTAACTATTTGACTTCATAGATATTCACACACCTAATTAGATATTAAAATGTTTTTTATTTGTATACATATGTTAAAAAGAAAGGATTTGAAGGGGCCAACCCGAACTAATTGAACCCTCCCCCTGACATCAGTAGATCTGGTGTATTGCCCATCCGAGTGGATGGGGTGGAGGCAGGTTGTGTCAACCTGTTCTTGGATAGACCAGTCTTCAGATCATCTGATTTCCAAAATCAACAAGCTTTCAGCTTCAAAGCAATAAATCTTAATTTGGTAAAATAAGAAGCACTGGAATATTTTTTCCTTATTTTGACTATGATTTTATTCTTTAAATATTCCTCTCATGTTTCTAGAAGTAACATTTTATGAATCTTTCCCTTTAAATTCAATACAAAATCAAGTTATTTTATTGTGATTTCTGTTACATGCTCATGCAGTCCATCTGTGCTGGCATCTCAAGTTGAACAAATGTGAAGTCGACTGTGCTTGTGCTTGTGCGCGTGTGTGTGAGGGTTAGAGCGAGAGACTGTGCGAGAGCACTGTGAATCCCTCGGTGAGGGAGCAGGTGCTGTTGGGAATGTTGTAAATGTCGTCTGTTTGCAGCTGTGAGTGTTCGACACACTGTAAATGACAGCAAACACACAGACCCCAGCACGCGTGCGACTAAAACAAGAAGCAGACAAACTCGAGCTGACACCCACAGTCTCAGAGGATCGGCTCGGAAAGCAGAGGAAACACACCGGAGAAACCTAGCCCAGCTAATCAATGTTGGAAGTGATTCTTTTTATTTGTAAGGAACCATGTTCCAGTGAACTGATTACACTGAATTATGTCACAGAGATAATCAAGCATTTTTTTCTAGACCTTTACACAATTAATACTACATCAAAGTAGCTTCACTAATTAGTTAAAATGATGCAATGTTCTTTAAATATTTCAATTTGGATGTTCTAGTCGACACTCATGCCTTGTTTTCTCATATACTATGCATTTGCTGATTGTTTAAAGCAGGGTTCCCCAATCCTGGTCCTAAAGGGCTGCAGCCCTGCACATTTTACATTTACATTTACATTTATTACATTTATGCATTTGGCAGACGCTTTTGTCCAAAGTGACTTACATTAGGGGAGAGACAATATGCAATTTGTTACACCGTCAAAGTCTATCGCAGCTTCTCATAATAGAATTGTATCAACTGATCAATAAACCTAAGCAGTGAGGAAGTAGAGGAAGAAAATAAAGACAGAGGAGGGAAAAAGAAGGTAGTAGTTTTATTTTATTATTTTTTTAAATTTTTATAGTAGGTGTTCTCTGAAGAGAAGAGTTTTCAGTTGCTTTTTGAAAGCTGTTAGTGTTGTTGCTTTCCTGACTGGATCAGGGAGTTTGTTCCACCATCCAGGGACAGTGAAAGAGAAGGTTCTGCTGAGAGATCTTCTGCCCTTGTGGGAAGGAACCACAAGTCGCTGTTCCTTCTCTGAGCGCAGGCTTCTGGAAGGCATGTAGGAGTGTATGAGCTCATGGAGGTAGCCAGGGGCTGATCTGGAGATAGTTTTGTATGCCACCGTTAGCGATTTGAATTTAACCCGAGCTGCAATGGGGAGCCAATGAAGAGTGATGAAGAGGGGAGTAACATGAGCTCGTTTCGGTTCCTTGAAGATAAGACGAGCTGCAGAGTTCTGGATTGCATTTTAGTTGCAACCCTGCTGTAGTATGCATACTACTCTAGTTTCAGACAATCAGAGGACCCTAATTAGTTCCACTGGTGTGTTTCTTAATGGTTGAACCAAAAATAAGCAGGCCTCCAGCTCTCCAGGACCAGGTTTGGAGATCCCTGGTTTAAAGCCTTTGCTCATTGTGAGCAGTGCAGATTACCTCTACTCACTAATATTCATGTGCAATTAAACAGACCATAGCGTCAAACAATTACTATGTGAATATGTGACGAGGTTTGATTCCTCATCTAGTAATGACATTTTGCTGCAAAATACAAAGGAAAGGGAAAAGACTGGGTACAATCTTTATTTTAAAGAGATGCAATATCGAGAGCTTCATAGTTTGGTACTGGAGGTGAAGATAGCTTCCAGCCCTACGGTATGTCATAAGTCCTTGGAACAGTTGGAGAAACCTACCTTGGGAAGGTAGACGGGTTTCAGATCTAGAGAGGGTTCTATAAGCAAACATCAGTGATTTGAACACGAGCTGCAATGTGGAGCCAGTGAAGAGATTAAGAAAGATATAATGTGGGCTCTCTCTGGTTCCTTAAAGAAAATAACCCTGTTTTGCAAAAGAACAACATTAAAATCATGCCTTACATGCTAAGGCCTTTAGACAGTCTGTTGCATCGCTTTCTGTGGAAATCATTTATGAAGCTAATTTTGGGTGTAGATATTTGACAAGGAGGTGTATGGCTGTCACTAAAGTGTTTACATCCCGGATCTTGACATGATGAAGTATATGGGTTTTATCGTTAAAGTGGCCCTATTGGGATTTTTTGCTTTCTCATAATTTTAGTTTGACTATTTAATTGTACCAGATTCATTGTTTGACTTGTCTGTAATAAACCTTCCTCTACGTGACAAAACAGGAGCTTATGGAGTTGAGATCTATCTAGCTCGGTTTGATTGCATTTCATCATGAGAAATGACAACCAATAAACACAGTAAAATCAACAAACAATAAGCAACTGAGGTTTATCAATTTTGAATTAGTTTTTGAATTCTTTGAATGAATGACGCAGGTGGGAGGGACGTCGATTCTGTGACTCTGAATTGACTTGTTCATAATAAAGACAATAACTTGATACACAATGCATTTTCAGTTTCAAACCTCCAGCAGGGTGTTCCTCAAACTTTAAGCTGTGTTTCACACCATATGAGAAGTAATTTTCAAATCGTCCATAGTAACTTACGAACAAAAGCTCAGTTTGCATTAGCCTTTCAACAAATGTGAACTTTGTTTTAACATCGGGACGTTAATTTACATAAATTTTAGGTGCCTCCAGATGTTGTTTAAAGCACACTAGGAATAGTGCTAAAGTTATTATTGCGTTGAAGCAATAACATTAATGTAGTAAAGAACTACACATTAGAAGTCCCCATCTAAAGCTTACAAACCTGTTCAACAGAGCTGGTTCGTCTCCGGTGATGATCTAATCACAGCACACCATGATAAAGTTGCTCGTTCATCTTGCCAGGGCCCATGGTACGCTCCATAAACACGCTCTGCATCTGTGTGCGTTCCTGCCCCTATAAAATCACTCGGAAAGTGTGATGAGAGAGAGAGAGATTGAGGTGAGCGGCTGGAGAATGAATTTAATGCGACACAGAGAAGGCCAGGAATAAATTCAGCGTGACACCTCTGATACGGGCCTGAGAGGGGAACACACAGACACTCCCAAGCACACGCTGGAATCCATTACACACGGTGCAGACAGCAACACTGACCTTCAGCTGGAGCATTTGCATGTTATCTGGAGTGTGCGAGTTTGGTTCATATGAGAGGGAGCGAGACCCAGTACATTTCACCAGGGCTATGTTCAAACTCCAACTTAATGAGAACATTTCGTCAAAGAGCTTTTTTCTATATCTATTGTGTCCTCCACACGCTCATGTACCTCACTCTCATTGAGCTATGACTCTAAACATTTACAGTAGCTCAGTGTTCCAGTTTGATTGTCTAACCTAGTAACAGGACAGATCATAACCATGTGAAATATGAAAGAGTTGATAAATGAATGTGCAAGTTTTGTAAAACAACATCAAATGCTAAATATTCATACTTTTCCATAACACAGTGACTCTTTGTAAGCTTTGTTTTGACCATCCAAGCGAGATGGTTTTCAGATCTACTCCAGGGTGTCTTGATTATATAATTGTTATATTCATTTGGAGACATCTGTGTGAAAGAGTGAGAGAGCATATGGTTTTAATTTATACATAAAATTGAATGATTTGACAGCTAGAGCGGACCTTGTAAACAAAGGCTAACATTAAACTATCTTTTTTTTATTAAATATTTTTAAAGATGTCATATCATTTTATACGTTTTAAATGTTTTTTGTTGCTTTTTTCATTTTCATGAAATTCTCAAGTAAAAAAAGCTTTATCTGAATTGAAAGATGAGGAGAACAGTGAGATATTCAAAGTTCCAGAGAATTGATCTCGCTCTCTCTTTTTCTTTCTCTCTTTCTTTCTATTTTTCTCTCTTTCTCTGTGTTTGTTTCTATCTATCTCTCTCTCTCTCCCATGCACTCATATGAAAAAATGGCAACCATTAAATCCATTTGTCTGACTATTTGCGATCTCTTCCCAAGGCCTAGCTCTCTTTCTGTGTCTCTTCCTCTGTGCTGCATGCTCCTCGGCTTCTCAGTGTGTGTTTGTTAACTCCACAGGGGGCACTCCCTCAGGAAATGCTCTGCTTCTCCTGTACTTGCCGTGAGTTTGATTCCGTTCTGTGTGAATGTTTTAAAGTTCAGGGGAAACTGACTGTGCTGAGACTCCAGACAGACAGATGAGATCGATACTGAGGGAGATGGAGAAACTGAGCTTAATGAAAGAAAAGAAGAGAGGGAAACTGACCAGACAATAAGAGAGAACCAGACCGACTACAACTTTAACCCTCAACAAAAGTCTTATTGAACTGTATTGAATTGATTTGGGGAAAAACAACGCACAATTACTGACCAAATTGTTGACCAGAATCCATACAATTCATTTGAATCATTTTGATTCAGAAGTTCTTTCTGTTGAATTCAGCTGAAGAGAATCATATTGAAGTGGATCATTTTATTCTACACCATTGACTTTTGCAACAGGAGTAATATGGAGTTTTGAGTTTGTAAATGTAGGTGTTTGATGCAGTTATATTTTTAGTTTGAATGTTTTGTTTCCTCTTTAGGTCAATTATATTCAGCTGGTTGTTTGTTTACTCATATTGTGGTGTGCTTACTTTTAACTTACTTACAAGCCTCTCAAATATCTCATCAGATACTTGACTTGTTATTATTGTAAGAATGTAAGTCATTTTGGTAAGAATGTTGCAGATCAGTTGCATATCTCACTGTCTTTACTTTTTAATGGTATCACTATCAGGGATAATTCAAATTTTTTTTCAAAGCTTACTATTTGTGATTAATAATCAAACATTTAACATACCCATTCAGTCTAATGTGACAACTTACATTTTTTTTATCAACATCAGATTTGTGTGTGTACCTTTAGCTCTGTTACAATTCACTGAATCTGTGCAAATTTTAACTGGATATAATTTACTCTATGGATATCAAATGAAAACTGTTTTCTTTATTAAAATAGCCCTTTATAAAAAACAAACAGAAGTGTGTTATGAACGCTGTTTAAAAGAGCCTCACTTATGGATTTCTGAAAATGATCTTTCATGCATTGTGTAAAATGCAGAACTATCCAGTTTAGCTTTAAAATGTCTTAATTTGTATGATTTTTAAAGAGAAATAGTCTAATCATACAAGAAAGACATAAGAAAGTTATCTCACTTCGTTAGAACCAGGACCATATTATACCAGCAATATATTCCCATAATAATAATAACTGCAGGTACATAAAGGAGGGATTTTTAGCATAGAGACTGCACAAGTCATGTATTGGGACATATGGGTAAACATAAATCCATATTATAATGTGTTTTGTTTAACTTGATTTTCTGTTAACCTGTTGCTAGTGAAAATCATAATTGTGGCACTTCTATAAAAATATTTAAAACCAATTTCTTAATTGCCCCCCTCCTGTTTAAATGATCTAAATTTGAGGCAGAGCAAAGTAAGAAAAAACTCTTGGCCCTATGAGCTGTTGACTTTAGTTAAAATACTACAGCAGTCTGCGCTATCAAACAGATAAGTAGCATTATCTAATCAAACACAAAAGAAAACAGTGCAAAAGGCAACAAAGCCCATCCAATTATATACCATCTTGTCTAAATCAGGAGTAGGTTAGCAGGCACAATGCAACCCCAACAAAAATTGAGCATCCTCCTTTACTTTTCAAATCAAGCAAGACCCATGTTTTAATACAGATCCTCTTCACAGAATAATACCCCTCTTTACAGATCCTGAACCATACATCTGCCACTGAATTGGATAAACCAGGTTTGTGTTACCTGCTCTAAATAACAGGTATGTATTAAAAGCATACTCCATCCCAAAAATGTTTATTCAGTAGTTAATATATATTACAGCCGGCTCACAAACTGTAACAAAAGAGGAGGACAGACGCACTTTGAACTAAAGTATATTTATTTGTATGAATAAAATAAAGAAGATAGACATAATTAAAGGAGGGACAGAGGATAGGCATGTCGAAGGCCAGCTGATTAAGCCGCATTTCCTGGCTCATCGTTCCACGCTACCGTCTGAGATGTCAGGTACACTGCGGATCGAATCCTGGCCAGACATCATCGCACCGCCTGGAGAATGACGCTTCCGATAATGCTCACTATAATCCAGGAGGTTTGTGACATTGACACTCAAACCATAAGGTTTGTCAAATTAATTAATTAATGACAATCTTTTCATTTTTGGGGTGGACCATCCCTTTAATATTAGATTCAAAGAGCTTCAAACACGGTTTGGTTATATAACTGTTCTTCAATTTTTTTTCTTGCATGTTAAAAGTGAGATTATAATCCTCCCAAAGAACATATTGAGTATGAAAGACAAGAGAACTCTGTGACCTCACCCCCAAGGCTGTAGAAGCTAAAGCTGAAGATGAGTTAAGAATGTGTTAGTCCCAAAAATTTTTACTATTATCTTCATTTCATTTCACACGTATGCTCCTATACATTGACATGGATAGACCAGGGTGTAACATAAAACACAAGTTGCACTTGAGGTTGAAAAGAGGTGAGTTTTCACAAGGAGACTATGCTCAATCTCCTGCGGAGAGAGAAATAGGGATTTAGTGTGGAGTTTGGACTTCCCTGATGATGGACCACATGATGGGTCTATCACAGAGATGTGACTGGGAGAAATTCACCATCTGTGAGTTTCATCACCCTGCAAACCTTCATCTTTCTTTGTTTTCCCAATTCCTCTGTTCATCTTGATGTGTTGCAATCAGTATAACCTACTCATTGATATTCCTGTGGTGAGTATTTGTGAGTGTCTGATTGTATGGTGGAGGTGTGTGTGAAAGATATTGATCTGATGGAGTCTGCAATCAAACACAATTAGCTGCTGAACTGCTGTATATGGAGCGTCCGGTGCTAAGATCAATCCAAAAAACAGACAGAGGGAGAGAGAGAGTCCTGTCAGAGTCTCTGAGCTTGTACAGATCCCTGCATTCTCCATCAAAGTGTCAGAGAAAGTGTCAGGGGATGGTAGATTGGTCGATCAGCTGATTGATCAGGTTTTTTCTGTAGTTTAGTTTGTTTTGTGCAAAGCTCTATGGTCACCTCTTTGGTTTTGAGTGTAAAATTGGGTTTCTGAGCTCCAACATTGTACTAAATCACGAAGCTACACATAGTTGACTGTTAGCTTCATGTGTTATCTTCAGAAATTGAAGTCATCATTAGCATTTGTATACAATATTATACATAAGCACATTTTTTTGCTCTTACTTTGGTATTGTTAGATTTGAAGATTTACGATCAAGGGCTTTAAAGCCAGTTATTCTTTACTCAAACTTTGGTGAATAAAACATTTTACAGAATTCAGGATATTTGACCAATCCACATGTCCCCCTATCTGCTAGCATCTTTCACTGTTGAATTTATAGTAGTTAATGCCTGCTACACTAAATTCCTTAAGGGCCGACTTTTTTTTTATCTTATCTGCACAGCGAAGCATCTAAAAGAACATAATCCTTTTTGTTCTAAAAGCTTATAAGAAAGACATGCAAATAGCTTAAAACAAAACACAAATCTGTTAACCAACACAACTACTAAAAATCATAGTTAATTATTTAAATAACTATAGTGAACTGAGTAAATGAAATAGCAATATGGAAACTAAATAAACTTTTTAATTTTTTATTTATTTCCTTGAAGTTATAAGTCTTCTGATTAAGACTTCATGGACACCTTGGTTGTCATTGAAAATGGAGTCTCTAGAACCCTGAATGGAACTCTGTGGACAAATTATTCAGTGCTATAAAAGATATATATATATATATATATATATATATATATATATATATATATATATATATATATATATATATATATATATATGTGTGTGTGTGTGTGTGTGTGTGTGTGTAATCCTTTTTTCTGTGATTTATGAACATACCTTTCACAGCTATTTATGTTCTCTGATAGCATATAGTATTTTGACAAGATGTCAACTAATACCTCAAAAGGCCAAACATTAATTACAGATTACACTTTCATTTCATTTTTAAAAGTTTTTTTATAAATCATTGCAAATGATTAAGTAGGCCAATTAACACTTTATAAATGGCCCAAACAAAATATCCAAAGCATGGGCCCTTGCTTAAACTCTGCAACCCCTTCATTGAGGATGACGTACTAACCACTAACATTGTCAGCAAGTTTATTTTCTGTTTTTCATGTCAAGATAATTTATTAAAAGACGGAGATGAGCACTCTCATTCTCTGTTCCCGTCTGCTGGGTGTGAAATATGGAGGAGGTGGCAGTACTGTGCTCTGATGCTCAGTCGCAAGTTCTTTGTCTTTACTTTCTTCTCTTCATACTTCCTTCTGTGAACGCCTTTATTCTATATTTTTGTCCAAATTTTCTTTTTGTTCTAGCATGTTGACGTTGTGTATGCTGGAGTTTTTTTTGTTTTGTGTAAGGTATTGTAGCTTAATGCTTAAAATTGGTCATACTCATATTATTACAACCGGTTTTATCACTACTGTAACTACTATCTGCTATTTTACCACTTATACTTCAACAATCACTAGAACTAATTCCAGTGCAACCATCACGAAGACTATTACAGCAACTCTCACAAACACTGCCACAATTATTTCTACCACTACAACAACCTCCATTATTACTTCTAATACTACCCCAACCATCAATACAACCACCATCACTATTACTACTTTTACAACAATGGCCATTACTTGTACTAATTATACTATTATTTCTACAAACATCAGCATTACTAGTACATCCACCACCATTACTACTTCTACTAATACTTCTACTACTACCTCTACAACCATAAATATAACTAGTTCTACCACAACCACCACCATTACTAGTACTACTACTTTTCAACCCCCACCATTACTAGTACTACAACGACCGCTATTGCTAGTAATACTACTACTTTTACAACCATCATCATTGCTACTTCTACTTTTACTCCTACAACTTCTGCAACCACCAAAATTGCTACTTCAACTAGTACTTCCACAACCACCACTATTATTAATACTTCTTCAACCACCCCTATTACTACTATTACTACTTCTTCACCAATTACTATTACTAGTACTACTCTTATGTATTACTTCTACCGCCACCACTATTGCTATAACTACAGTTACAACAGCTATCACCGCTACCACCCCTCATAATTTCTACCCTTTTTTGCTAACAATTGCTAATTAATATGGTATTTAAAATATGTAATGAAATCAATATTATTTATTCAAACATATATTGATTTTTTTTATAAACAGATTTTATTTAAAGCAAAGCTGGGGATAATATTATATTTGTTGAAATGTGTAGACGTGTATCGCCCAAATGCTACACCTTTTGTTTTTGTTTTTGTTTTTTTGCTTTGTAAGCATCCCTGTCAGTAGAATCTGTTTTATTCTAATTATACTGAGTTTCGATGTACTGAATGAAATCTCAGGTGAGCTAAATTAAGAGGACTTTATCCTAAAGTAGTTAATCTCTCTGATGCTTCAGCATGCGCAACATCTCATTATAATTTTTAGAGTTATTCTCAAACCCAGCTTGCCCCCTGGTCACAATGCTAAAATGCATAATATGTTTCAAAGCATCTTGATGCATGCTCTGTAGAAGATTGGTCATTCAGGCATCAGAAGGACTCGTTGAGCTCTGCTGTGCACTTAATGTCCATCTGTGTTCCTTCTGAAGGTTTTCTGTGAATTGTTTTCACTCTAACAATCCTGTTTGCTCTTTGCTGCTTTGTATATTACCTCTAAATCTGTAATAAATTCCAAAAGAGCGCAGTCATTTTTAACCCTTCATTCAGCGTTTTCATTTTGTCATTGTCCAACCTCTGGCATAATTTCAATTGTATATGTAGATGTCTCTGATCATTAAGTTCTATATCAAAATAAATTAGATCCTTTTATTTCTTAAGTGCAAATTGTGTCAATATATTGAATTACTTTAAATAACCGTCTTTCAATCTTCATTCACATTTGCTTCAATCAATGTCCTGAGTTTGTTTCACCACCTCCCTGACAAACTCTTGCTTGTTAATTAAAACCAGAGCTTTAAATAAAGAGAAGTTCTAATGAAAGACGAAGTCATTAATTACACAAGGTCACATGATTTTTTTCTTTCTATGTTTTCCTGCTTAATTGTAGCCTTAATGAAACAGATTTTCAGCATTTATTTTGTGTTTCTCAAAATTTTACAATACTATTAAATGTTTTCCATCCTCTCATGTAACATAAAGATGATGAAATCTTTAAACCTGTTGTAAAAACATCCTCTAAGTCTTTGGTTTTACTCATTTTTGTTAGTGCAGGGCCAAAAGCTGAGCGACTGTGTATTTGTATATGTATTTATTTTATTTTTCTGCTTGTTGAAGCTGAAATTGCTTTGACATTCACATACACTGACACTGGCATTGATGGGTTTAAAATGCAAATGGACTGTTTTTCTCTCTCCGATTGCTTCCTTCCTTCTCTGGCTGATGAGTGATGTGCACTCGCTGAGATTGGGGTTGAAGGGGACAGAGGTGATGTCACTGAAGACCTCCAGGAAAATCAATTTCACAAGTGCACAAATCAAGTATTCACACTGAGAGGCGAACGAGCATCCAAACAGCACACACTAAACTCACAGCTGTTGTACAAAAGAGCAGAAAATCATGAATCTAACAGGAAAATAAGTGTCAAGCCTTTAAACTATTTTTTGTCTTGTTTTTACTGTGCACTATATATTTTCTTAATCATTTTAAAAGTATTATTTTTGTGTTCTTCAAAATTCAACATTTAATGCTATGTCGACTCTATCTTTATATAAACTAGTTTACTGAGCAAATGCAGGCTTTCATTTAATCATTTGTATTTTAGGTGTTAAGGCCTTCAGGTAGCAGTATAAAGTAGTTCTATTTCTACCTAATAGAACTATCTGATGGGAATTCCTATTTAACCCATTTTAATCCACACTAGGCCTTTGTGAAGCTGCTTTGAAGCAAGTGCTAAAAAACCACTATATAAACACATTTTGATTTGATTTAGACTTTACACAAATGAATTTTTTGGAGAATAAACAGAAAATCCAGTATTGTAGTCTCTGACGTTTTGATATCTAGTCAATCCATTCTAAAATTTTTATTTTATTTTGCTACTTGAAAATAAACCCATGTTTATCAATTGTTTATTATTCATCGTTTTTTCCCCATTAACAACATCTTAATTACTGCTATCCTTAAAAACTATGCAATGGTGGCTTGTGGTTTGAATACACGTGTGAGGAAAGCTGTACTCGTGTGATCCGGAGAATTCAGGTCAGTGACTTTACAGATCACAGAGAGACACACGGGAAAAATCTCATCTCATAAAGCGTTGAGGAGCTTTTAGAAATCTGAGAAGATGAGAAGGACTTAACAAAGGAAGAAAAGGAATCTGGATTTAACTAAGAAAGATGGGAAGGGGAAGCAGGGGAGGGTAAAAATTTTTTTAGGTAAAACATAAAATAGGGTAAATAGAAGGAAAATGTTTGGTTTGCATATGAAAAGGAAACATTTTTCAAGCGTTCTCTTTAAATGCTTGACTTCTGTCTATGGAAAAAAAAAACATTCAAATTAGCTTTGTGGATGTTGATTACCTCACAGAACGTAATCAAACATGCTGTGCTTGTGCAGAAATGTAAGGTTGACAACACAAAAAAACCCTAAAAAATAATTTTGAAGAAACATGTTGATATTCAGTCTCGCATTGATTTGCATCTTAAACAAATCTTAATTTAATTCTGTGGAAACATTGCATTTCTGAAAATTTTTCTTAGCATTCATTTATTTATTAGTTTATTTATTTGTTTGTCCATTCATCCATTTATTTATCTATTTATTTATGGATATATTTATCTGTTTTTTATGTTTGATCTATTTTTTTGTTTATTTATTGCTATGTGAACAACTAGGAGTTTGACCTTTGTTTTGTTGAATTGAGTTTATATTTGCCTGCCCCACTAAAGAAGGACTGAGTGGCACCCGTTCGGATTGGGATTAATAATATTTTAAACGCCAATCATTCATGAGGGATTTGTTCACAAATTGAAATCAGCAAGTGTTGAGGCATTGATCTGAATGTGATTTGATGAATTATTGATTCTCTGACAGCTGCTGACATTTAGAAGAAAGTAAAGCATGCGAGATTAGCTTATGAATATAATGAGGTTTATATTTGTGCCAACATCTTTTTAAGCATATTAATATTCATTATTGTTCTGTCAGAGCGTAATTGAAACTATTTGTCTCTCTCGTTTATTTATTGAGTTCGTTATGATCTGCTAATGTGCGTTAACCTTGAGGTATTGCATTTTAGTTAATGATTTGCTCATTTTAGGATAAAAAAATACAAAAATCAGAGCATGTTTGTGAGAATAATTGGTGTTTATTATTATTTTCAGAAATTGAAAGGAGAAGGAAGGGTGTAGGACACTTTAGTTTTTCCATCTGAATGATTTTCTTACATAACCTTTGCTGATGCTTTAGAGAGATGGGCTCATATACCAGCTGCTCTGCTGTGGAATTAGAGATATTAAAACTATGTTCTCTGAGTTCAGTGTCAGGTGTTTTTGTGTTGTGTAATCTTGTTCTTTTCACTGTTTGCTCCTGATTTTCTGTCTTTGGTTTTAACTGCTGTGGAAAAAATCGAGACAGAGTTTGTTAAGTGTTTTTGTGAACCTTGTGGGAGTTTGTCTTAATAGGATTTGGTGATTATGATGGTATAGCATCATGAATGTTTTTATTTGACAAAGTATGTATGTATTTCTTTTGGCAAAGTGTAGCCAAAATATGCTATTTAATTTTTGTTTATTTAATTACTTTACAGGGAAATGAGTTTCTTTATCAAGTATATCTGCCATTGTCTGTATTTGCTACAGAATAAAGGTACCCAAAGAAAGAAAGCTGAATAAATGCAACCACAAAAAATATAAAAAAATTTTCAAAGAATAATTGAGCACCACTACCAACACAATGGCAACCTCAGGGATCTGAGCCAGAGCACCCCACCCCAGTGGGGGCCACCATGAGTCCCTAACACTAGTGGTCAGGGAGGCTGCAGGATGCAGAAGAGGAGATTTCCTCAGTCGCAGGGGGAGAGCGAGCCCGGAGCCAGCACTATTTAATTTCCTATGAAAGTTCTCATTGACTGATTGGAATGAAGTCCATGCAAATCTTTGAAAAAAAAAAAACATAATTTTATTCTGAGGTTAAAACCTGGGATGACCTTTTTTAGCCATATTGTATATTCTTTGTCTTAGTTTTCACTTTTTAGGTTGACAAAGATCTGTCTCTCCCAGTCATACCATTTAACGCAAACCGTCTTCATATCTTGTACAACGATTTCTAAGGCTTATAATATTCAACTCAGAGCCTCCAAATGTTTTACTTTATTAAGTTCACTCTTAATTCTTTATTATGTGTACATGATGCATATGTACACCTTAAAGGAGATTGTTCATTTTGAACTCTGGTGGAGAGTTTGTATTTTATCTGATGTTATTTATGTTTGAGATATGTGTACGAGAGACCGGAAGTGTGACGCATAACTATGCAAAACAGCAGAGTTAATCTGAAATGGGGAGGAGTCAGATGCCAATCATTTGTTGCACCAACTTGTACCTTGAGAGAGACTGTCAATCAAACAAGTACTGATCTCGAATGTCAGTAATCAACATAATCGAGCTTATTAATTTAATTAATTCAGAGATTTAAGAGGGCTTTTTATGCAAGTATTCTGCCTTGGGTTTTTGAGTGTTTGCTCCAAACACAAAACATTTCATCTGTATATTGTTGTTTAAATGTATGATTATTTGTACTCCACCTATTTATCCCCCCTCAACAAGACAAAAATAGCATAAAATAGGATATAAAGGGTTCATATTGACCAGTTGATTGATTTTGAGTTTTTAGGAAAATAATGAAGTTGTCCATGAACGTTTCATATTTGCAAAATTTATGAAAAGTTTAATTATTTTTAATTTAGGCCACTGATGGTATTTAACATATACTTTTTTTGTACATCAATATTTAATACTAATATAAGTTTATTAGCAACCATTTATGTCTAGCCTTTGTTTTTTCCATTGTTATTTAAGCCGGTTATTTTTCATCAAGATATTTGTTAGCAAAGTTAGTTTTTATAAAGTTTACCTGAGGCTGTAATTTTCCTCATAAAACCAAGAGAAGAGATAAGTGGGGTAGGTGAGTTGTAATTGTTGGTTGAGGATTTTGCATTCATCTATGTCAGTATGAGGATGTTCCCTGTGCGTTTGATCCATTCGATGCATTCATGCTTTGATAAAGTAATTGTTTAATGATTCAAAATGAAGATTAACATATGGATGGATGGACCGAGTACCAATGACCCCATTGTGTGCTTTTTTATAAAGCGGTTTTCCTGCTTGGTTTACAATATATTTATTTATTCATTTTTTAATAGATACACTTCAAAATTGTAATTTTTACCCAAACTTGCCATTGATTAAATAATTTAAAGTTCTACAAAATTTTCCTAACATTTCTTTTAATTGTCTCTTTGAAGTAGTTAAGGATATTAGAATCTTCAAATGCGTCTGTAAGTGAAATTATGTAGTTATTATCTCTGACAAGCAGCTGGTGTTTAAACAGATTTTTTTACCTGGAATTTTGTTTGAACGCTCATACACAATTTTATTAAATTTTCGCATAAATAGCACTCTGGCTTTTCAAAATACATTGTTGATTTTCTACTATTCTTTGCCAAAAGTACATGTTTTTTTTTCATTAAGGTATTCATAGTTTTGTGTTGTTTTATTCAGTGAATAATGCATACATTATATAGAATATATTCTTATAATAATTATTATAATATAATTTGCCTCTCTATATAATATGAAAACAAGGTAAATCAATATGCTTGATGTGTAGGTCCAATAATATAAAAAAGAAATTTGTTCAAATCAAATAGCTCTGTGTGTCCTCAGCAGTTATATTGGGCTAAACTGTGACTTTAAACTGCTGTTTCTTGCTTCAATGGCCTCATGTTCTCTGTGTGTTTTCTCTGGTTAGCATGTCCTCCGGGGACCTTCAAGATGTCCTCTCGCCAGCAGGAGTGCTTCAAGTGTCCTGCAAATAGCCGAGCTGATGAGGAGGCTTCGGTGTTGTGTGTCTGTGAGGACGATCACTTCAGGACCCCACTCGACCCGCCCTCCGCTCCTTGCACACGTAAGAGCCTTTAATAAATCATGAAGAGTTTTCAGAATCAATCATTTTTTTCCAGTTGAGTTCATAGGCAGGGAAATCAAACTCTTAACCTTTCAGCTTCTGTATGCGAGTGTCAGGATGCTTGTGGCTTTTATTTACACCATTAATTACCATATTGATTGAGCTGCTTTTGTGTGAGTGAGAGAAGCAGAGTGTGATGCTGGTAATACCATATCGATTTTGCCATCACTCTTAGGAGGAGTCTCCATGGCTTATACTAATGTACATCACATCCGATCTCCATAAGTGCACTCTAAGGATGTGTTTTAATGTAAATTTAAGACAAAATTTAATTGACAATACAGGGAAATTACATTTATGGCTGCAGTGACACCAACTGGCCTTAGCACCGCCCACTAACCAATCAGATGAACCACGAATGCAGCTAATCCTAATAAAGAATGCCTGCACTGACATGCATTTGAAGACTATTAAGGGTTCAGTGTTAGTTTAGAGGGGTCAAATATTTATTACAAATTATTAAAAAGGGCATACTGTTGCACCTTTAACAAACAATCTGAATCTTTGAGCAGATTAAATACTCTTATATGGATTTTTTAAATTGAGAAGAAAAAAAGGCATGGTTTGCGAGTGATTTATATTAACTGAATATGACTAGGTGCCATATGGAATCAGCATTGACAAAGTAAAATTTTTACAACTTTTATTTTGCATTTAATTGCTGCACAAACCAATCAGAATCTTTCTAGAGTAGTCAGGGGACAGACACCTCAAGGTAGAGTTTGCCTACAGGAGAAGTGACTGAGTGGACTATTTCTAACATTCGCTAAGAAACGCTTCATGCTTTTTCCAATTCCTGGTCTGTTCACGGCTTAGGAAATAGTAAAAATAGTTCCTATTGTTTATAACTTGAATGGTTTAATATTTCCAATAGAACCCCCATGAATCCGAACTTTGAAGTAAAGCTAAGGTCCTCTTTGAGTGTTAAGATCTGACAAGGTTGGCTAGCTAAAAAAAGAGGTTCTCGAGGGTTGACCAACTTTTAATGTCTATTGCAGTGACTAGTTTGCAATGGCAACTGCATAGAGGCCTCGTACTCATGTCTCTCATAGCGAATATCTATCTCCATTGACCTACTGAAAAAGAAGATAATGATAGCCTGCAAATGTTCGGGTTATACTGGCACCTGTTCATTTTTTAGAATGGAGCAGAAAGTTTCAAAATGTGGATAAATGCCTGTATATCATGTTAACAGACAACTCCATAAAATTTAATTTGCATTTCATCATCCTGTATTTCTACAGAAAGGTTTTACAGACAAGCTTTAACAGTTAAAAGGTCGCCAAATTTGTGTTCCAAGACCAATCTTATGTGGCCAGGGCAAGCTTTGGAAATGTAGTTCTAAAACAACGGGGATAAAAAAAGGCTCACAAGCTTCGTCCAGTTAAATTCTTGTAAATACTTAGTCTTTGTTTTGCATAAATCTTTTGTTTATTCCTTGCTCAGGTCCGCCCTCACCTCCGCGTGGTCTGGTCTACTCCCTTAAGCAGTCTTCAGTCATTCTGGAGTGGACTGAACCATCAGACACTGGTGGGCGAGGAGATCTTAGCTATACTGTGGGCTGCAGGCGCTGTGGACAGGGTCTGTGTGAGGCCTGTGGTGCGACCGTGGGGTTTGTCCCACAGCAGACTGGCTTGACTGAGCGCAGTGTAACTGTGGTGAATGTACTGCCCAACTCCATCTACAGCTTCAGTGTTGAGGCCAGGAACGGCGTCTCGGAGCTGCTACCCAACAAACGCTTCTACACACACGTCAATGTTTCAACCAGTCTACCAGGTAATTATTTTTGCTTTTATCAGATATTTATTCTATTTCTGCTGCTGAGCGAGTCCCGGCCAGCATGTGCTTGGGCAGTTTTGTTAAAGCTTTTTCCAATGAAGAGCTGCAAAATGAATTTCTTCATTATAGAAGCAGGTGCTGTAGGATGCTTATATTTTCAATGAAAACCTAATTGTGTTTTGTCATTAGTTATGCTGTGTTGCATTTGTCACCATTACGTCTGCCTCTGTTTGCATGAAAGATGTCCTCTCCAGAGATTTGAGGAGGATGTTATTAATCCAGCAGCAGATGTTTTCTCTGCTCGTCTCTTGATTTGAGTGAATCTTGTGTGGATGAGTTTTTTTTTAAGCAGATTATTATTCTGAACTGGAATCTTCTTCTTCTGTTTGGGATTAAAAAGGCTCTGGTTTCTTTAACTCTGACCTCTGCGGCTCCTCTAAATTATTGTCACTTTTCATATTGGTATTTTATATGGTTATTTTCAGTAAGAAGATTAAAGAATGTGTCATCCGAAAAGATTGACATTTTTTTTTACATCTTCCCCCTTTAGATTGAAATATGTTTTATTGTGGTTTACTGCAGCAGACACAATGCATGAAAAGATCTACAATGACTGCTAAACCATCTTTGCAATGAGACCTTTTCCTTTTTTATTTGTATATTATTTTCAGAATAAATTTTAAAGCATAGGATTTTTTTATTTCTTGTTATTTGTAATTTAAATTTTAAATGTGTTTTATTGCTGTTACTTTTTTATAATTCAGTCTAGGTTGTCTTCATTAAATTGAATATATTCATTCATCTTCATGTCGGCTTTATTCCCTTTCGGGGTCGCCACAGCGGGATGAACCGCCAACTCTCTGGCATCTGTTTTACGCAGCGGATGCCCTTCCCTGCCGCAACCCATCGCTGGGAAACATTCACACACACATTCACACTATAACACTATGGGCAATCGTTCTTATTCAATTCACTTATTCCGCATGTCTTTGGACTTGTGGGGAAACCGGAGCACCTGGAGAAAACCCACGCGATCACGGGGAGAACATGCAAACTCCACACAGAAATGCCACCTGCCCCAGCCGAGCCTAGAACCAGCGACCTTCTTGCTGTGAGAGGACCGTGCTACCCACTGCGCCACCGTGACGCTAATAAATTGAATATAATTTAATTATATTTTATTAGAAAATTTAAGTTTGTTAGCATTATTCCTTTTTTTAATAAACTTTACTTTACAATCCCAGCAGCATTAAAAAAAGGCAGCATTATATGATAATTCTAGTTCCATAAAATGATAAAATAGGAGTTCCTATTTAACTCTTAAACTACACTAAGACTTTCTGAAACTGCTTTGAAGCAACTGCTAAAAAAGTCCTATATAAATGTATTTTTGGTGTTTAATACACTTGTTTACTCTGCTATTTGCAATTTTGTAATTCAATACTGACATCAAACACACTACCATATCAGATAGAGTCCATCACGCCACTCTTGGCATGCCTAGATGGTATAAAGAGATGGCTTGCCAGTAGTTTTCTAAAACTGAACAAGGATTATTAATGTTGGTTCTCCTTTAGGATTTTGAAAAAAATCTTTATTTTTCCAACGTGTCATTGCATTTCAGTTATTTGATGTATTGTGAATTATTTAAATGTTTTTACATTATTTTTTTTAAACATTCAACAGATTTTTTGTCAAGTAATTTTAAAATTTATTGCAAAAGCCACTAAATTGGTCCAATGCATTTGTGCTCAAAATCTCAGATTAATTCCAACGTGTGACCCCCAATCTTAAATGTTTTCATTACAGGTTTCCATTTGTTTTGGGGATTAAGAATGAGAGACTCTCTCCCAGACACTAGATCAGGGGTCTCCAACTCTGGTTCTGGAGGGGTACTGGCCTGCACACTTTAGTCGCAACCCTGTTCTAGTATGCATGCTACCAGAGCTAATGGCACTTGCAGTTGATGATGGTGTGCAGTGAATAGAGAAAATTTTATGAAAATGAAGGAAAAGTTTGTTTAAGCAAAACACATCTTAACACTTTTAATTGTAAACAGCTCCAGTGCAACATTATGACGAGACAGCTGACAATTCTTTCACTTGTGCAAAGAGTGGTTTCTCACACATTTAGTTTTATCATTAAATGCAAGTAAAAACACAGAAGTGACACTGTCTGTGTGAGAGATAATGGTTCGATGTGTGATATGCACTTCTACGTTGGTTTTCATGGTAGAGTATGTATCAAGCCAATCACGTCGATTTAACGCAGTGTGCTTTTAATACAGACCTCTGCGGTTGAGGTAATGACACACCGCTTTTAGTGGGCTCCTGCAAATTATGAAATTGTCACTCTTTATGTTAAGACGCCATTGCTGCTTAGTTTTGTATAGAGCTTTGCACAAGTAAAAACTGATAAACTGAAACTGATGGTTTCGTCGATGGAATGTTATCCTCATGCGCTCTATGTTTGTTATGGATTGCTTATATGGCTTTGTTGCATGCTGGCTAATTCGAGTGCAAGTCAGTGGAATGTGCTGAAAGAGCAGGTGTGTGTCTCCAGTTTTACTGCTGAACAATTAGAGAGTGCTGTTGTATAAGAGCAACATCTGGATCCGAGCGGGGTCAGTGAACAGCTGCTGTGTGTTTCTGTGTGTGTGACAGAGAGGTCACATCCAGAGGGTTCTCAATGATCAGAACGCAAGCATTCATTCTTCAAACAGCTCTTTCAAACACACACTACATATTTTAGTATGTAGCTTCCTGTACCCTTCTATTAACTGTTACCAACCCTAATGCTGGGGTTTAGATTAATAGTGTGTTAATATTAGACAAATGAAATAATTTATAATGATATACTATCAGATGAACTGAGATGCCATGGTTGCGTCATTATCTCATGATGCAGGAGCTGATGAAGATGGAAACGCTAAGGTATTAGAGGGCTGTTTGTCTCTCTGTTTACTGTATATTGAACTTAAGCTGAACTCTTGGTGAGCAGATGAAAATGAGCCAAGCAATCTTTTTAAAAGCTCTCTACTGCCAAACTGGGTCAGTAAGAGAGAGTCCCAGTAAAACCCTGATCTCTGCTTCAGAAACGAAGACTCCAAGGGCTGTTCTCTTAGCATGAACTGTGAAAGGACTCAAAATGGGTTTATCCTGATCAACTCAACATTGAGGACAATCTGTATCCTCAGTTGATGAGTTCAATCAGATGGTTTCAGTTAGTGGAAGGTTAAATCCACTGTATTAAGAGCACAGGAGTTTTAAACTTGCATTCAGTTTCAAACCTAGGTTATCTGCTTTCAAAACAAGTGGTTTGTTCCCAAACTCCATATGATTTGCTTGTCTCACTTCGTGATTCCCAGTCAATCATGAATTATGCAGCCTAAACCTCAATGGTTGACCTTTAAATTGTTTTGCATCAGCACAGTATTTGTTGCTTCTAAACCACTACAAGGTACATTCAAATCCCCTACACAGCTCATTTCATCTGAAATATGCGTAATCATAAAATTACGCATATGAGATACTTTCTACCTCATACGAGAAAATAAAAGCGAAAATAAAAACGCAAGGAATATGTCTGAGTTCAAAAACAAAAGTAAAGTCACTATAAGGACTTTAAAGTCAATTAATGGAATTTAAAAAAAATTTAATTTTGAGAAATGTATTGTACTTAGGAGGCCCTTTCTCAGACAGCACTCCCAGTAAGCTTATTATTGCTTGCCAAAAAACGATATTTTAGTTTTTTTTTTTAGCTGAAACTGCTTTTGTTTTTCATGGCACAAATTAAATTACATACATTTCCTCCATTGAAGGTGAACCCCGAAGAGTGTTAAGGATAAATCATAGCCATAAAAAAAATATTTTTATTTTATATGTCTCGTCTTGTCTTCTCCCGCTTATCCGGGGCCGGATACACATGGTCGATGGTCAGATGATACGACAACGAAGTCTATCATTGACCTTCGGCCTAAGGTGTCCTGATGCCACATGCACCGGTGGACACCCTTGTGCTTTAACATGGTGTTCGTTATGCACAAACCGTGACGGGCACAGAAGTCCAATAACAGAACACCACTCGAGTTCAGGTCGGGGAGGCCATTCCTCCCAATCACGCCCCTCCAGGTGACGCTGTCATCCCCCACGTGCGCATTGAAGTCCCCGGGAGAACGATGGGGTCCCCGGTTGGAGCACTTTCCAGCACCCCTCCCTGGGACTCCAAGAAGGAGTCTGCACTGATGTTCGCCCCGTAGACCATAATAACAGTGAGAGACTTGCCCCCAACCCGAAGGTGGAGGGAAGCGACCCTCTCGCTCACTGGGGAGAACTCCAACACATGGCGGCTGAGATGGGAAGCTATGACCAGGCCCACACCAGCATGCCGCCTCTCACTGCGGGAAATGCCAGAGTAAAGAAGAGACCAGCCCCTCTCGAGGAGCTGGGTTCCAGAGCCCAGGCTGTGCGTGGAGGTGAGCCTGACAATCTCTAGCCGGTAACGTGCCACCTCCCGCACAAGCTCAGGCTCCTTCCCCCCTAGCGAGGTGACATTCCATGTCCCCAGAGCTAGCTTCTGTGTCCATGGATTGGGCCGCCAAGGTCCCCGCCTTCGGCTGCCGCCCATATCACAAAGCACCGGCCCCTTACAGTCCCTCCTGCGGGTGGTGGGCCCACTGGAGGGCGATCCCACGTGGCCTTTTCGTGCTGAGCCCGGCTGGGTCCCATGGGAAAGGACCCGACCACCAGACGCTCGCCTTTGAGCCCCAACCCCAGGCCTAGCTCCAGGGTGGGACCCCGGTGACGCCAATCCGGGCGAGGTCGCGAAATCTGTTTTTCTCATCATAGGGGGTCTTCTGAACCGCTCTTAGTCTGACCCCGTCACCTAGGACCTGTTTGCCTTGGGAGACCCTACCAGGGGCAGCAAGCCCCCGACAACATAGCTCCTAGGATCCTTCGAGCACGCTAACCCCTCCACCACGTTAAGGTGGCGGTTCAAGGAGGGGCTATTTTATATGTAGTTTATCAAATTAAATTTAAACCAAAAACTATTAATTTAACTAAATTTATTAAACCATAGTTTTACCATTTTAAATATTTACTGAAGCCAAATAAACTTGCACTACTTTTTGGTCCAATCTGATTTACATGGCTGAGATCAGAGGGTTTAATAAGTGTGTGAAGAGTGCAAACCCTGAGTGTGTAATGATGAGGGGTTAGGGACATGAGAATGAGTCTGAAGCCACAAACTGTAAACTCGTATTTTTCAAGCTGTGCTGCAGAGACTGATAAAGCGAACTCAGAGCTGCTCCTCGAGCGCAGAGGATCGGTTAGTTCAGGATGAACTTCTGTTGCTCCTCTGATCTCAAACCTTGCCATAGAAGCTCTTAAAGTGTTGAGAGCTTCATTTACAGCTACAGGAGAAGAAGCTGCGGGATCAAGCGGAGCGCATGGGTGATACAAACAGCAAAGGAATGAAATCTCTCTTGAAATTATGAAAAGCCACAAGCACACCAACTTGTGGTTTCAGAAATGTAATTTCACAAACAATCAACGTCAATGGGGTTGTTAGTGATAATATTTATGCATGAAGCTCCTGCCTGTGGCGCCAAAGCACAGTCGCTTCTTTAAAAATCAGAGGGTTCTGTCTTTTGAGACGTTGTTTAAATGTCGAAAAGCATGTTCACACTGCACGCTTGGTTTTGATACTCAAATCCACAGCTTTCCAAAATGTAATCTCTCAGTTTGATTGTGCAGCTGTTCACTCTGTTGTTTTTAAATCAGATTCCACTCTGAAAAGACTTCTGCATTCAGCCTCAAGCACAAAATTGTGAGTTTAGCATCAGTAATCCACCCGACTCATGGTTCTGTACTGTGGAAGGCTCGCAAATAAACTGTTTATACAGTCGTAGTTATGGACACCCAGGGGTGTCTTCTGCTCCTGTGAGCACTTTACTGCCTTTGCTGATGGCAAGATCACATTCAACCTTCTGGAGAGACAGACTTTATTTACACTAAGATGATGACTTTAAGCAGTTAGCTTTAGGGGCTTTAAAAATTGCATGAGTTGCCCATTTCATTCAAGTTGTTTTGAATCATTTGTGTGGTTTAAAAATGTCTGCATCATAATGAAGTCAGTTCATTTCTTGTTCAAATTATGACTTGAAATGTCAGTTTGACCCATTACAATGTTCCCGAGTTGCTTCTAAACATGCCTTCTCCTAAAGTAATATTATGTATGTGTTTATTAAAAGGGTGTATGAATGTTAATCTTTATACTCAACAATGGGTGGTTGTTGAGGAAAAACCATGGAGGAATTTTGTTTCAAGGGTGAATGTATTCACACCTCTTATCAGAATTCCTCCTTCATGTACAATCATTTAATCTCTGACATTATGAAGAATTCTCTCTTTCTCAATGATGCCTTGGAATCTGATGAGAGCGTGATGCATGTACTAAAACAGCTTGTTTAAGATCAGTGACTCATCAGTGGGGTGTCTTTCGCATCCTCTCAATGATCACTCGATGAGAAGGTTTAAATCAGGAGCTGAATTCAGATGCTGTGAATTGCTCTATACCCTTGTGTGTTAGAAAGAGCATCTGTTTCGGCATCTGCTTAAACCCTATGAATGCATTGCAAAGCTCTCTCTTTTTAATATTAAACCTTCAACCCATGCTTGAGTATTGTATTGTGCAAATTGTTGGGACAGACGGACAAGGCAGACGAACACAGACATGGAGTGAAACAGATACTGAGACAGAGAGACATGGACAGAGACTCTGAGAGAGACAGATGGATGGACACGGAGACAGATAGACAGACAGGCAGACAGACACTCAGATAGAGAGATATATAGCGACAGACAGACGAACACACACACGGACAGAGAGACGGACAGCGACAAACAGACAGAGAAAACAGACAAAGATAAAGACCCCTAGACAGAAAGGGACAAACAAACAGAGAAAGACAGACACCTAGAGAGAGAAAGAGACTCAGAGAGGACAGACTTTTAGACACACACATAATGAATATCATAATCTGAAAGAGAGAGATTTTTCTGTTTCAGTTTCTGGCTGATTCCAGCATCTACTGTCTCTGTGCAGTGAGCTGTCAATCATTAGTGGAATGCGTGATTGACAGCGCACTGCTGGTCTGTTTTTTTTTAATCATATCTCAATCAGACAATGATTGTTCTCTCTCTCTTTCTGCAGCTCTTTCTCAGGTGGGCGAGTTGCGTGTAGAGAAGCTGGAGCAGCGCAGTGTGACTCTGATGTGGAATGAACCCGATGTGTATCCTAACAGCAGCCGCACAGAGTACCAGATTAAATATTACGAGAAGGTACACTCTCACTCTCACTCACTGATAGAAAGAAGATTAACCTTTGTGGGGTATTCCCATTTTAAAAGCAATTAAAAATCTAAATTTTACTCCATAACAAAATTAACATATATGACTTATCTCAATTTCCCAGTAATGGGTTGCAACTGGAAGGGCATCCGCCGCGTAAAACATATGCCAGAAAGTTGGCGGTTCATTCCGCTGTGGCGACCCCGAAAGGGAAGAAAGCCGACATGAAGATGAATGAATGAATGAATGACTTATCTCAAATTCAAACAATATAGAGAACATATCTTAAATTATTGCAACCAGTCCCTACTAGAAAATAATATACACTAGTAACATTTTTATTATTTTAAAAATGAAAAATGGGTCAATTTGACCTGAAGGCCACACAAGAGTTAAGGAATCATTTTTGCATCTTTTGAAAGTTGTTTACAATCACTTCCCAATCTACATATAACACTGCATTTTAAGGAAACTCTCTTCTCTGTAATGCAAAATGAAAAGGAAATGCATCATCTTTTAAACAATAAATAACATTCGATAAGTATGAGCAGACTTGTTACTATAAACATAACTTATTGAAATTGTGGTGTTACTGTATTTTCAAACTCTTATTGTTGACATATTGTCTTCAATGTTGATTTTCGTTTTTCTCTGGCTGTGATTTATCAGGATCAGAAGGACCAGAGTTACTCGACAGTGAAGACAGCATCCACCAGAGTCATCATCAACAACCTGAAGCCCAGCACGACCTACGTCTTCTTGATCCGAACCTGCTCCAGCCCGGCGCCCTCTGCTCTCTCCTCTCCTCCTCTCTCTTCATCCTCTTCCCGTGCTCCATCCTCCCGACCTCCATCTTCCTCCTCGTCTTCCTCCCGCTCTTCAAACCTCTCCTCCTCCTCCAGTCCGGTGTCAGCTGTGTCTCCACCTCCCCTGGATTACGGAGCATTCAGTGCCCCTCTGGAGGTCCAGACTCTAGGGGAATGTGAGTATAGGGTATTGTACACCAATGGTGATATAGCTGTCTGTAATTCACTTTTCTAAATGCTTGATTAAAGTTTTTGTGTGAATAAAACCAATGTAGCTTGAGATTTAGTTTTAAAATACATTCTTTTGTATGTGTGAGTTTTAAGATTTTGATTATGTTTTAAGCTAGCTTGTGCTTGACGAATACAGCACAGGCATCAAACGCATTCTGCAACTCGTACAGTGAGCGTGTTAAAGTGCCATCATCTTTCATTTACAAGACTCGTTCATATGAAAGGAGCCTGTGTGAGCTCCTCATTGATTTTTTTCTTCTTTTGACATGAAATCTCAATGGCTAGAGTTAGACCATGCTTGATTGAATCTGAGGCTGAGGGATTCTTCTGTCAGATAACCCAGCCTGAAAATGATTCCAATCCATGTATGAGAATAATAATGGGTTAATTGAGAAAATTGAGGGTTATTGTGATTGAATCGTGTGAATTAAATATGTTTTACCACCATCTTGATTGAATGTTTTCTTATTCAATGTTTTTGTGTATTTCTGTCAGTGGCACTGCCGTCGAGTGAGCAGAGTCCAGTGATCATCATTGTGGTGATTTCTCTGGCGGCTCTCATCATGCTGCTGACACTCGGAGTCGCTCTGGTTGTCTGGAGGAGGTGAGACCTCCATTCACTTCCTATGTTCTTCAAACGGGGTTTCCAAGGGGTCTTTAAAAATAAATAAATGAAAGCCCAAATTTTAGCCATTAAAAAGTCTTAAATTCACTGTTCTAGGTCTTAAATGATTTTTCACAGGTCTTTTTTCTGATGTTTATGTAAAGCTTATCTGATAAGTGTTTATTTTGTTGTTGCTTGGGGCTTGAAAAAATGTTCCTAAATGCAAAAAAAAATATATATATATATATATATATATATATATATATATATATATATATATATATATATATATATATATATATTTTTTTTTTTTTTTTAAATGATTGATAGGGTTGCCAGGTTTGCAGAGTTTGAGAAAACTTTAGTAAATCCTCAAAAGCACAAAAAAGTTAATTTTGTCCGTACCATAGTTTGAGAAAATGCTTATAAATGCTCAAAATCTTAAAAGTGATTGTTAGGTTTGCCAAATAATTGCATAAGACTATAAATGTTGAAAACGCACATATGATAATAAGAGTTGCCAGAGAATGAGAAAATCTGCATAAATGCTCAAAAGCATTGAAGGTATATTTGAGGTTGCCAGAGTTTGGAAAAATGTTTCTAAATGCTCAAAATCTTAAAAGTGATTGTTGGGGTTTTAAACAGGGTATTTGAAGCTTATGGTTTTTAATGCTAAAAAAGTGTTGTAAGTGTTTTGTATATGGTCTAATATAGGTCTTAAAATATTTTCTTAATGGTCTTATAAAGGTAATACATTGTGAAACCTTGTGAAATCTGCAGAAGCCCTGTTTCAGGAAGACCGGTTTCAACTCGTTTATAAAGTCACAGTTAACCACTCTCCCTTGTGTTTTCCATTTATCTAAATCTTAATCTTCAATCAGAACAGACGTCAAAGATTCCTTTTAACCAGTTAACATTACCATGACTAATAACATTTTGTTTATAGTTTATCAGAATTTGATGAAGTCTAGTGAATCAGGAGCTCTGAATTAAATGCAGGGGAGAATGTGAATGCTAAGGGAGTGTGGCAAGCTGGAATGAGCTTCAACAGACCCAACTTGACCTTAATGAGGAGTATTGATGAGTGCTAGATGAAATCCGAGGCATCGAGGGTATATACACCGACTCCTGCATCATCTTTCGATCATCAGTTTGATGAAAATGGATTAGAGGATATGGAGCTGCTGGGAAGCGCTCTTGTTCTTCATCGACCACACACAGAGCACCTGTCAATCACTGTTTGTGAAGGGCCGTGTTCGCTAATCCCTCGTGGGGAGCCGGTCTGTCCCAGGGTCTCCTTGTTGCATTCATTCACATGTAAACCAGATGAAAACCTCAAACCTCAAACCTCAGGCTCTAGTTTCTTTCTTTTGCTCTTTCCCTCTTTTTACGCTATTGAGTCCTTTTTTCCTTCACAATTTTTCTTTCTTTTAATTTCTCTATTGGTTCCAAATTGTCTTTTTCTCCGCACTCTCTCTTTCTTTCATTCTCTTTCTTTTTTACCCTCTCATTCTTTCTTTCACTCTTGCAAGATTTCTTTTTTGCTCTCTTGATCTTTCTTTCACTCTTGTTTTTTTCTTTCCCTCTCTCAAAATCTCTGTCTTCCGCTCTTTCAATTATTCTTTATTTTAATATCTTGCTCTTTCTTTCACTCTTGCTGTTTCTTTCCTTTTCTCAATTTTTTTTTTTCTTTTATTATCTTGCTCTTTCTTTCTTTCTTTCTTTATTTTGTTTCCCTTTTTGCTATTTCTTTCTCATTTACTCTCTCACTTACCCCCCTCTCTTGATCTTCATACAAGTGTATCATTTTACAATGTACAGCACAATGTTTCTATTCTTGCAGATTTTATTACATATTTTACTCAAAACCTGTCAATTTATATGTTTTCATTTTCTTTTAGAAACGATTTAAAAAGTAATCACAAAATCTATTAAATCCGTTTAATGTTAGAAAGTAAATAATCACTTAATATAATTGACATGTTCAGCAATTTTATTTTGAGAATACATTTTATGAGTTTGACATTTGTTGTCAAAATGATTCTGATATTAATGATGACAACAAACAGTTCTATGTAATTCTGTTTTAATAGCTTTTAACCTTTTTAGCCTGAAGTTTTTTCTGGACTGTTTTGTTTTTGGAAACTTTGATGAGAATGTTTTTCTGCTTGTTTCTCATCACAGACAGTGTGGTTACAGCAAAGCAAGTCAGGAGGGCGACGATGACCTCTACTTTCAATGTGAGCATCAACACACACTTTTAGAGGAATCAAACATTTGCAATTTGAAAAGGAACATTTAATAGGGTACATTTCCCCTGTAAACCTCCTCATGAATTTCACCAAACTACACAGCCTGAGATGATCTTGATCCCAATGATGACCCATAAAGATTTCCTGTGAGCTATTCTGAAAGTCTATTGCGAAAAGAAGCTGTCCAGATGAACTTTATCATTTCCTTGGAACACTGGCTCTGATAAATGATCAATTTGCAGATGGAAGACATATTAAAAAAAAACTCATCCCAGCTTTAAGAAAAGGTATTGGGTAGCATTTGATAACACAAATGCAACTCCTTTTAAGTGCATTCTTCTGTTTGTCAATATCTAATAGTCTTCAAGTTTTATGCCATGACAAAAATAACTTTCAGACTAAGCAGAGTGCTTCATTGAGACAGACAATTTTGAGTGAAATCAAAGGGTTTTCTTCACAAATTAAACTTTGGAGTATCTCGAGTCATAACTCGAACTTAAAACTTTAACATTTACGTTATCATGGTGACCCTGCTTTACTGAGTATTACTGAGCAGTTTGTCGTGTTAGTCTTGTGCAACACTTTTGCTTACAAATAAGAGGACACTCGTAAATATATAACTGTGCCGAAAAGGAAGTCTCAAACCTACTTTTACCTGAAAATACCAGTGTTGCGTCAGAGCTCTTCTTATGAAAAGGAAACAGTTCCTTTCCCATGGAACTCATTTACTCCTGGAATGCAGAAGTAACAACCAGGTTGTCTTTTAGCAGATTATTTAATCTGCTAAGGACTAACAGTAGGTTGATGTCATCAGGGAATCGACGATTAGAAATCTAATGGGTCACTGTCTCAAATGTGGATTTGAGACTCATGAATATTCAGATCCAGCTCTCTTTGAGCTCTTTCAGAGGTCGGATAAAAACAATGGCTTGGACGTTTTTTTTTCTGGAGGTGCTACCAACTCGTCACAGACTGAGGGATTATATGAAGAGCATGAGAAAAACAGAGTGATAAAGAGAGATTAGAGCTGTGTAAGCTTGTAGTGCATTATCAGTAAATCCATAAACGTGACTCTACAGAAGCTGATGGAGATCAGAAACGGGTCATGTTAATAATGTATCCCCCAGAGAAGGGCATTAGATCCGTTCGAATGGATTCCTCACTCTGGGATTAAGAGCAAGTGTGAAGTATGAATGATTTTTGTCTGTTTCATCCTCATAAATTACAGGAAAAAGGCTAACATTTTGATCTAGTCCTCATCTGCTGTGCCTGCACGCTTGTCTATGAGTGTACTACTGCACAGTTTTTCCAGTTGTTACACAATCACTCTCTAACAGTTCGTCCGCTGCTTTTCTTGTGTGTGTTTTACCGGAGTATTTTTGGATGACCCAGAAACAATAGTCGCATCAGTGCTTCAGCTGTCATTACATGTGTGCAACTCTGTGTGTATGCAGCGAAAGAGCATCTAATGCTTTTTATCATGCAAATTCGCATCCATAATCATGATGGCTGGTGTGTTGGAATGCACTCATTATTTTTGGGAAAACTTATGAAAATCCTCATAATAAAAACCTTTGGGATTGGATTCAAAGATGCTGATTATTCTTAATTCATGTCAAGTCTCTATATGATGCATTCAGTACTATTCTACACCTTCCGTGCTACACTGAATGCTAATTCAATATTACTGTCTAATTACAGCCTATAAACCTCTAGCCTCATACTTTCCAGTGTTTCTCTTTTACCGTCCATCACCATACGACTGTTCCTCTGAATCACACTGAAGATATTTATCTCGTAAGGTAACACTTCAGCTTTCCCCAGGGGAAAAAAGGCTTAGTGTAAAAGCTGGTGACTATGAAAGAGCCTTCGATCCTCATGATGGACGCGGCTCCTTTAATTTGCTCAGTAATTGTGCTGTTAAGTGACTCTGGATGTGTGCTTGAGATCAATAATCTGTTATGAGTGAGAGCTTGCCCGCTCGATGAGGATCTGTAAGCACTCTTCAGGCTCTGACTACAGATCAAGCTAGTGGAAGGCCTCAGGTTTATTCTGATCACAATTTGAACACGGTCAGCAAGAATAAAGCACAAGTGGATTCACTGTTTACTCTTTAGAGTAATTACACTGGGATTTTACTAGGCAAGGCAAATACATTTTATTTCTTTTTTTTTTTTTTCATTTTTGTGCACATTGACAATTCTAAGAAGAATAAAAACAAATATGAGATTAAAAGCAAGGGATAGGATGTTAAACACATTAAAAAGTTGGGTGTCTGTCTCAAATATGTTTTAATAATGCTGTTTGAATAAAGTAATCATTCAAATATACTTCATTTTCGAATAAAAAAAGGACTAAATTATTCAAGGCCATCCTTAAAACCTCTTGAAGCAAGCTTCTAATCTTTTAAATTGTTGTGTTACAAAAAGACAATGTAAAAAAAATCTAACTGAAAACAAGTCTGTTGCAATCAATAATCTTTTTCAGTTCCTCTGGCCACTGTCGTAATATGTTTTGAAATGTGTTTTTTTGTTGTTATATGACTGTATGGGGATCTTAAGGGACTCAGAAGGCCCCGAATATTGTTGTTATTGTTAATATTATTTATTGTGGTGAAAGAGATTATCATGTACTAAATACATGAAGTAACTTTTCAACAAGAAGATCTTTTACAAAACAATAGTTGACCAAAATGCATAAATGAAACAAATATTGTAACTTTATATGCAAATTCAGAAATGCAAATAATATTTTTTTTTTTAAATACACATGCATGATACACAAAGTATATGCAGAAAAGTGAATTTACAAATGTTACCATATAACCGACCACGTAAATGTGATTCATTATAGTACTTCCTGATTGTGGTGATGTATGTTACTAATGGTGTTTGTCTCTCTGCTGCAGTTAAAATTCCAACCAGACGGACTTACATTGACCCGGAAACCTGTGAGGACCTTCTTCAGGCTGTTCATGCATTCGCTAAAGAGCTGGACATCTCCAGCATCAAGATCGACAGGATCGTTCACAACGGTACTCAAATAGGGAGAGAATACAATCGCTGCACTGCTTCAGAAGGTCCATAGCATCTGAGGATTTCAACCTGTTTCATTTCTACACCATAAAATATACTTAATCAAATCCTTTCTGTTCACTAGTATAGTCAGTCACTCTCTGAAGAGAGTTACAGTTTAATATTAAGCTGCTAAAGTCTTCAGTTGTCTTCTGATTGGCCAGTTTAAAAAAAGTTTGTCTTTATGTAAGACTTAATTTCACTATAGAAACACCAATTTCAATTTAGTACTTGTAGTTTTTTCCCTCTTTAATGATTCATGGGTCAGACATAGATTATTTTTATATTCAGTTAATTTATTGCAGCTTTCTCAGAGATGGGCTGAATGTCATCTGAACAGAGGAAAATGTACTGTGGGGAAATGAGGAAGGATTATGGATTTTGCTCCTTTTGTTCCATTAAACTTGTTTATTTGCTGTACTGTGACCTTGAGAGTCAAATGTTCAAAAGTTGAATGTTCCCATTGTTCAAGTCCTCGCTTTTTATTTGATATGTATTTATTAAAAGCAGGCATTGTTCAGATGAAGAATTGAGACATCTAAAACACTAATATTTACCTGAATCTCTCATTTGATTCCAATCATTGAAAATCTGCTGATATTGTGATGCAGGAGATTTTGGGGAAATTTGCCGTGGCTGTCTGAAGCTCCCCAGTAAGCGAGAGCTTCCTGTTGCTCTTAAAACCCTGCGCTCTGGAGCGTCAGAGAAACAGCGGCGCTCTTTCCTCAGTGAAGCTGCAATCTTGGGCCAGTTCGACCATGCTAACATCCTGCGTCTGGAGGGAGTTATCACACGAGGTGCACCACAATTAAAACACTTCACAGCAAGCTTTTGGTCTATTTCGTTACAGAGTTGAATATGATTCTGAGATGTTTATTACCAGCAGGTGCTCTAAAACAATATAAACTTCATTACAGTATTGCATTTTGTAAGACGCAATTCATTTGCCCAACTATGGTATCGAAGGTGGCGGGAAGGTGATTTTGTGTGCCTGCTGCTCTCTGCTTGATAAACATGGCTAGAACAAGGAAATACACACGAACGCGCTAGCCGCTGGTTAATTTTTAATATTTGGATAAAACCAATAAAATCTCTAAATCTGACTCCTTTAAAAGTAGTATTTCATGGTCTCTTTCTCTTGTTATATTAACTTTTACAGTTATTTCTATTAATTTAGAAAAACATATTGGTTATTAAAATATTAAAAAGTTCAGAACACTGTCGCTTTCCAGAAGTCTTAATTTACTTAAGCTCTGACGATCTGGAGCCAGTCACAGACGTGTAGTTTAATCTCTCAATGGATTATAATATGTATTGCTTCACAGAAATCTTACTCTAGAATTAAGTTTCTGCCGGCACAAACCATTAATAACTCTGAATAATAAATACTTAAGGCTTAGAATATGATTCAAACCGAAAACAAATTGCATGAAATATATCCAAAGCTAGGAGTAAATCAAACTATTTTAGGAACCATAAGAGATCAAATATTATTAACCAGATGTCGAATTGGGCATCCAAGATTAACTCATAGTTTTCTTCGTAAAAGTGAGACAATGTCTTTATGTAGAAATTGCAAATGTATTCTATCTATAAAACACATCTTGATGGAATGTCCAATTTATAATTCCATGGAGAGAAGGCACCTGACTGGACAAGATCTGAAAGAAATCCATGCTAACCCAAAAGAACTAAAAAAGGAATTGCTGGGAATTGTAACTTAGTTTTAAAACAAGTTTTGAATGATCCTATCAGCTTTTAAATTGAAATATTAACAAAATTTTAAAACGAGGATAGCCATGAAAAGGCCATGTTGACCTCAGTGCTTTAAAAAGAAAAGAAAGAAGAAGAATACTATGCCTACAGGGATTGCAGAGATCAAGCACAATCTTACTGTCAGAAGATTTCAATACAACAAAAATACAGTTTGGTACACTTTAAAGTACAAAACAATCATAAGAAAATTTACTTTCAAACTAAATGTGTTCTGATTAACCTAACAAGGAGAAAACGTAATCATTATTTACCTGATCATCGAGAGAGAGAGGCTGCGCACCACATGACCTGGTGCGGGAGCTCTGATTGCTGAATTCCTCAAAATATCAATGTCAAATTACGTCATTACACTGATTGGTTCTTTAACTTTGGAAGGCTGACCTTCTCTGAAAACCCTTTGTTTAAAAAATGCTCTTGTGTATGATTGGTTCTCTGAGAAATGAAAGTGAGAGATCAGACATTATAGTGTGAAACAAAGGCTCGTGGTTAAATAAACTCAGATTTAGTACACAGTATGATACCTTCTTGGCTTTAAGGTTCTTGAAATTTACTTGTTTGGCTTTCTCGACTGCATCAAAAGAAGCTTTTTTTTCACATAAACATGTAATCAGCACTAAGTTCTTTCTCTTATCTGATTTGGCACACATTTCAAAAGATGCGTACTGTTACATCAAAAGACCATTGTCCTTTTCAAATCGGTCGCTTGGAAAAAACATTTTTTAATTACCAACTTAAATAGAAATGATAGACAAGGGCTGCCAATCTCATTATTCTTTACTTAAGTGTTCATCATCCCTTCTGTGGGGATTCACGCTGAAGACCACACCTCCCCCATGTTCATGCCTTTTATTCATATAGCGAAGATTCCCATAAAGCCCTATTCTGTCATGCGGGGTGTAGTGAGCACCTGGCCAGTTCATTACTGTGGAATTGCAAATAATGCTCCTGTCTGATCTACACAGAAAAGATCCAAGTGCAACATGGCCATTTTTATTGACAACAGACAGGCTTTCAAAAGCAAAATGTGCGCGTGTATGTTGTGTTTAAAATGGATTCGATTTTTCCTTGTTAGATTGACCTATTTTGATTTGGCTTTTTTTTGTTGCTCCTTTTGTTTGATTTACACTTGTCTGTTTACTGTATCATGGCCTTGAGAGTCATGAAGTAATATGATTTAAATAAAATGTATTGTTATTGTTGATCCTAATACTAAGTCAATATTTTTCAGTTAATATCTTTAAAAAGTTCTATTCCACATGTACTCTTGTACAGTTCTCCCCTGAGTGAGAGTTAAGCAAGGCAGGGATTCATGCATTGAAAAGAGAATCAGGATTGAATCATGGGGATAAAGGAAAGCAATCAATGTCTGTTTTAAAGTCAGCCGAGGATAGAATGAACTCACCAGACTTCAGAAAAAGAGAACAAGTCAATATTGGCTGGATGAATGGGCGATGGAAGTAACGGAACACAGACAAGGAGGAGATTGAGATGTTTTAACCTCCAGGAAGGACAACAGTAGGAGAATGGAGTGGAAATTAACAGCTCTCATTTCGAGCTAAATGCTTTATTGAGTTAGTTGCAAAGCATCATTGGGATGAAAGAAACAAAAGCATCTGAGCAATGGTGCTATTTAGTCTCAGTTTCCTGGAAATGAAGAAAACATACATTAGATTTTTCACGACTTTGACTAAACCGTTTTTCGTTGCATAGTGATGATGCCAACTCGATGGTTAATACTTGAGAAAAACCTTCTACTTTAAAATATCTCTCTTCTTTTTGTCTCCACAGACTTTACTGTCTGTACGTCTATCTGTTTTTCTGTATTATTGAATCTCAGCTAAATACACCTCCATTGTTCTCATATATCCTATTTCCTTGAATTAATCAGACTTTTTTCTGGCATTCTCTCCCTTGTCTGCAGTCTCTTGCAGACTGTAGATAATCTATTACATAATGCTTTTATCTGAGCATGTTATAACTTGTTTCTTCTCTCTCACTCTGCAGGGAACACTCTGATGATGGTGGTGGAGAGCATGGCCAATGGTGCGCTCGACTCATTCCTGCGAGTAAGAGAGATAAAGTATTAAAGATTTTAACGTTTTTTGTCACATGATCAGCATGTTGGCTTTCAGCAAGAAGGTCTTTGTGGTTATATGGGTGCTATCACCTTGGGTGTGGCCTTTTCATGCACCACAAAATGAAGCTTCTGGTCCCTATAGCCTTGACTGACTCTGTCTCTCTCTCTCTCTCTCTCTCTCTCTCTCTCTCTCTCTCTCCCTCTCCCTCTCCCTCTCACACAGCAGTGTGAGGGCCAGCTCTCAGTGCCCCAACTAACTGAGTTCTTAGTCTCTGTGGCCTCTGGGATGAAATATTTGACTGATATGGGTTTCGTCCATAGACGATTGGCAGCTCATAAGGTTTTGGTCAGTAGTAGTTTGGTCTGTAAAGTGTCTGGGTTCAGACCTGTGCACGACGACAAAGTCCAGGCAGTCTACAGCACACTGGTGAGTGAGACCTTCTGTGTAGCGTTTTCTAATGCAACATAATGCAATATTTTGCAGTAAAATTCTTGTCTGTTTTAGCGTGGAGGGAAAAGCCCAGTGCTCTGGTCAGCTCCAGAGTCCATCACTTTTGGTCGCTTTGGCTCATCTTCAGACGTCTGGAGTTTTGGGATCCTGATGTGGGAAGTTATGTCTTATGGAGAGAGGCCATACTGGGACATGAGCAACCAGGATGTATGTCCAACACACTGCTTAATTTCACATTTTATGATGTTGTAAATAGCTAACAAATCAATTTGTCAAATCAAGAAGTGTTGAAACTCAATAATCAAAAAGTCCTTTTCTGTTCTTAAAGAGCATGGTTTGTTTAAAGCTTTTGTATGTCTAATTGTTAGGAAGAAATAATATTTAGGTCTATTTGTTTGGCTTTGGGAAGATTTTCTGGCTGGTCTTGGTCATGTTCGGGTTTTAGAACTTGAAATTAATCTTTCTTCTTTTTGAAGATTTTTCCATTTCTTTTGCCTCCCATTTCTCCTCCTGCTTTTGATCCCCTTAAAATCCTATTAGTTTTGTTTGTGATTCAGAAATTTTTATGCTTCTGCTCCCTCCTGGTCCAAAGGGATTTCATTTAGTGTAGTGAGGAGCTCTGCATCTGAATTTAACTTTTAAAGTAGCCAAAGCGAGTGGCCTTCAAAGAACCCAAATATGCGAGAGTGTGATTGTTGCCTCCATTTCGTGCTCTCAGTAACGTTACTACAAGCACATGAAGTAAATCCAAACTGAAGGAGGTCACACTTTCCTGACCCCCGTTATAATACGCTTGCTAATAATGAATTTAAAATTAGCTAACTATCTGTAAAATTTAACTCCTGTGTGATAGGAAAATCAGTTGCTTTATTAAGTAATAAATGTGTCCTTGAACCCCAAGTCAGTTCGCCCGAGTCAAGTACGTTACCTTTGTTCACTTTTTAATTTTTAATTGTGCACCACACCACAGTGCGTAGGTAATAGAAGCAGGATGTTCCCAGGCTGATTACTTGTATGGTGTTTGTATAAAGGTGCTTAAGGCGGTGGAAGATGGCTTCCGTCTCCCGGCCCCTCTTCACTGCCCTCCATCACTTCATCAACTGATGCTGCTCTGCTGGCAGAGAGAACGAGAGGAGCGGCCGAGCTTCACTCACTTACACAGCGCTCTGAGCCAGAGCCTACGTAACCATGACAACGCCACCCTTGGCTCATCAACCCTTGCACGCAGGTGACCTCATCATCACCAAGAGACATTGTAAACAATATTCATCATCACCAACATGCTGATTTTTTTCTAGATAGCTAAATTAGTTCTAGCAGATCAGAACTTAATCACCATCTAGTCAATCAACAACCTTATCTGCCTCACTACCACCACCGTCATGATCACCATAGTTATCACCATCATTTTCACTTTTTCCTCATCACCAACATCCTTGTAAATATTATCGTCATGATTGTCATAACCATCATCACAAATTATTGGTACTGTCTTGATCACAATGTTTAGCAATGATAGTCTTGACCACCAACACCTCCTCGCTGCCCTCATTATGGGTACTTCTTGATCCCATCACATCTTCATAACCATCACTGTTACATCATCACTATCACCAGCATCATCGCAGTCATGTCTTGACCAACAATACCTCCTTGCCACTATCATTGTTTCATAATCACAATCACAGTCATGTGTTGACCACTAACACAACTTTACCACCATCACTGTTCCATAATCACCATCCCCAGAATTACCACAGGCACTTTTTGATCTCCATCACATCTTTATCAACATCACTGTTGTATCGTGATCAGCATAATCACAGGCAGGTCTTGACCCCCAACACCTCGTCACCACCATTAATGTTCCATAATCATCATCTTGCACACCTTGATCCCCATCGCATCATCATCATCATCACTGTTGCATCAACACAGGCATGACACCTCCTTGCTGCCATCCATGTTGCATCATAACCATCACCAGCATCATCACAGGCATGTCTTGACCATGAACACCTCCTCACTGCCGTCACTGTACCAGCATCGTCACGGTGTACTTCTTGACCACCATCACATTCTCATCACCACCACTGTTGCATCATCACTATCACCAGCATCATCATATGCATTTTTTCCACAACCATCACATCCTTGGCACCATCATCACCAGCATTTCTTCATCGTCATCACAGTGCATTATCACAAACACCAGCATTATTACAGGCACTTTTTGACCACCATCACACTCTCTTCACCAATGCTGTTGCATCATCACAGGCTTTTTTTCACCACCATCACATGCTAATCACCTTAATCACTTTCACCAACACATTCTCATCTAAATCCCTGATGCATCACCCCTACAACCAGAATCATCACTGACCCTTCTTCACCACTAGCACAATCTGATAACTTCCATCAATATTGCCAGTACATGCTCAATATCACCATTACCAGCACATCCTCATTACTGGATCATTACCATTCCCAGCATCCTCACAGACAGTTCTTCGCTACCTGCATATTCTCTTCACCATCACGAAAGCCTTGTCACAACCAAAACCACTATCTATCGTACTACTTCACCATTGAAACATCACCACATCCATCTTAGCCATATCCTCATTACCATCAAATATAATTATATTGCCATTTCCCTCATCACAATCACTCAAATACAAACACCACTGCTTTCAAGATTAAAATAATCTTTATTGCCATCACTGTCACCATATTTATCCCTGATTATCATCTAAATGTAACAGAGATCGAAAGTATGTTCTGAATACTGTTTTCTTGTCTTTGTGTGTCTGTTCAGAACACTAGGCTCATCCCTCTCTCTCTCCGAGCGCACTCTTCCCACCTCACTCCCATCCTTTAGTTCAGTTGGCGAGTGGCTGGATGCAGTAGAAATGGGGCGATACAAAGACAACTTTACAGCAGCTGGATACTGCTACCTAGAGTCAGTGGCGCGCATGACTGTTCAGTAAGTTAGTAGTTTCACTTCTTTTAATTTTTTTTATTTCAATATGTATTTCAAATTGTCTACATTTATAACAGAAAGAAACAATGGGGATCATCTATCAATATTTTTGCATTAGTCCTAATCTTTGGAAAATTCAGTGTTCAACACGTCATCCATTTTCTGGATCATTGTGCGATTAGTAATGAATTTACAGAAGTAACAGTGAGTGTTGTGTGTGTGTGCAGGGATGTCCTCAGTCTAGGTATCACATCTTTGGAGCATCAGAAGCAAGTTCTTTCAGCTATTCAGACTCTTAGAGCGCAGGTCATTCAGATGCATGGCCGTGGAGTTCAGGTGTGATCATCCAGGACACTAAAACTGAAACCTTGCTCTCCACCAGTCTCCTTATGACCTGCTGGTGAAGACCAGTACACTTCCGAGGGCAGATCTTTTCTTGTTCTCATACATCAAACTTTTCTTCAGCACTGTTTCTTTCCTTCCGCAATCAAGGAGTATCTAAAAGAAATTGAGATATTCAGATTTCAACATGTTTCTCCTCCCACATTCCTGTTTATTTTTAAAAGAATTGTGTAAGGTTTATTTTACTCTTCATAGCTTGCAGACTCATGCTTTGCAACCTCAGATCTTCCAGTGAAGTGGATTTAACCTGAGGCATCTCATCCAGACAAGAGATCTACAGTTAGTTCTGAAATGTAAAAGATTGTTGTTGGAAGGAATCTTGTATTCAGAGTAAATCCCTTTTGCCTTTGTATTCTGTTTGATGTATGTCTACTTTTTCACTCATTGAGTCATTTCTAAAACTAATATTTCCACTACTATCTTTCTTCTTCTGTCTACTTATGAGACATTTTTTTGCACTGCAATGTCCAACGGCATTGTCTAGTATACCATATTTATTATATATTATTTATTTATTCATTTATTTGTTTACAGATGCATACCGTAGCTCAGTTTTGAATGCAGAAGTGTTATGGGGTGTTTCACAAACTCATTTTTTGTCACCTGTAATTACATTTTCCAATCAATTCAATTGATGGCTACGCTGCAGCTACAGCTATATAATATCAGATTGAGCATGAAGTTGATGTTTTTATTTTTTGCACTTTGAGAGTGATTTGGAGGGGTGATTGCTTGAGAAGACTAAGTAATTAAAACTTTGCTAACTGGCTAAATAGATCATTTAAGACGGAGTGACTGGTTGAATTAGTAAGTCTGCGAGTAGTTGGCATCATGGAGATTGTGTGAGGTGTTGAGTTGTGTTTTTGTGTATGAAGCAACAAGCGAGGGGAGTGTAGGGAAAGAGACTTTTTCAGTATTTGGTTTAGGCAAGTGATTGAATGAAAGGGTTGTTGTTTTGGGTTAAACAACAACAATGAGCAGTTGATCATCTGTGATATGTCAGTTTTCTGAAAATATTGGTTGCTTGAGTAGGAGCGTGACAATGTGTTAAATTGGTAAGTTTGCTGAAAATATGGGTTGGTTGGTTGAGCATGAGTGTGTGACTGATTGGTCAGTTTGCTGAAGATGTGGGTTGATTGGTTGGTTGAGCATGAGTGTGTAGTTAATTGGACAGTTTGTTGAAAATGCGGGTGCGTTGGTTGAGTATATGTATGTGGTTAATTTGTCAGTTTGTTTAAGTTGTGAATTGGTTGATTGAGCGTGAGTGTGTGAATGAATGGTCAGTTTGTTGAAGATGTGGGTTGGTTGGATTATTTATTAGTTGGCTGTGGATTATGTGTTTGGTTTCTTGGTTGAACATGAGGGGGTTTGTTTGGAAGCTTGGTCAGCCGGTTGAATATGAGAGTATGTGTTAAAATTTGAGCGTGTGTGGTAAGTTAAATGGTTGGCTTTATGAATAGTTGGCTGCGTGTGAGTGGTTTGATATGTGGTTTGTTGTTAGGTTGGTTGATGGGGTGGCGGTGACAGGTTAACAAGTTGAAGAAGAGGGTTGGTTGGGTAGGTGAATAGTTGATTGTAATTGAGTGAGTGGATAAGTGCATTCTGGTTCACGTTTTGTTGTTGAGTGTTTGGTTCTTTGGGTTGAATGATTTAAGAAAGTGAAATTTGCTATTAGCAAGTACACAAATGGGTGTGTTTAAGTGGTTCAAGTGAGTAATACCATTGAACTCTTTGAAAACATTCCATAATGGCAGTTGTTAAAATTACTTGATGATGTCTTGGTGTGGAACAGCAATGCTTCTTTGACCAGACTATTCTGCAGATAAGTTGAGATTATTTTATTATTATTATTATTATTTGTGTTATTATCGTTGAAAGTGAATACAAGGTTTTTGATCAATTTCAGTATTGTTTTAAACTTGTGGTGAGTGTAAATCACATGAATAGAGACTGCATCCTGATCCACTAAAACAATCAGTTCATTCTGATCATAATTATTACTAGATTCCACCTTCTCCTGAAATTTTTTGAATCTAACTAACTGAAGCATTTCATAGATTAGTCATATGAGCAGCATTATAATCAAAGTCATTCAGAAACTCATTTTGGTTAGTTTTACAGTCCTATCTCATCTGGTATAATCACTTTAATGCTCACTTCTAGGTCTAAACAATGAAGAAATCTTGTACTGTACTGTTGAACAGCCCTTTACTGAGTCTGACATGTTGCATTGTATCATTCTGCTCTGTTTGATACTGTAAATACGTACTTGAAATGCAATCTATTTTTATAATTTGTTTGAATAAGGATATGTTGAATGAGATCTTCTCACTGTGTTGAAATGATGTAAGAATTTGATGACTCGTGAAGACAATTTCTGAAAATTGAGTTTTGTTTTTATTTTCTCCTCTCAGTTAAGATTTTTACCTGTTAAGAAACAGAAGGCTGTTGCAATATTGAACCTTGTTATTAAAAAACATTCAATGCAGTCGGTCTGTGTTTTTTGTTTGCCCTGCATGACCGTATGAAGTATGATTTCATATGCTCATGAAGTCTATTTTTAATTCTGTGAAATCAATGAGGAGGCGAGAGAATCAAACTTTCAATACCACGAGAGGAAGCGAGCAGCAGGGAGCACAGACGCGGATGCTCTTTGTGCTGTAGTTTTATTAGAAGCAAATTGCTTTAGGTTATTATAGTACACTTTAAAGTGGAGAACGCTTTTTAAAAGCAGCTTCTCAAAGCTTTAAATGATTTTACAACAAAGAAGTCTTACAATTACTACGGTTTGGATTTTGTGGCATGTTGAGAATGATTAAGTGTTTTTGCAGTTAAAAGAGATGGAGCTAGAGTATGGATTAGTTGAATACAAAAGAATATTAATATCTACTGTTAGCTGGATGGAGATCGAGAGCCAGGAATTTACATGTGACCAAATGCTGACATGATGATTAATGTCAAACCAGAGCGCGTAGACTCAACACGCATATAAATGTTCTTAGCTCATTCATAACAATTTATTCAAAATGTTATGTTTATGTTGGTAAGAAAAAAATAATTTATTGAACTTTGTATGGTAAAAAGATGACAAAAGTCCTTAAATGTATTTTTAGCATTTTTTTAACCTTTTTTTAAGCCATACTGTTTAGTTTTACAGGCATGTGTGTTACAGAAGGGATACTCTCTGTTGTTTTATATTATTATTACATTAATGTTATTTTTACTTTTGCTAGTTGAAATAAAAAAATATATATTTTAACTCTTGTTAAAATGGCAGATCTCTCAATTAGGTACAATTTCGCAATACAATTTTGTTTTCTGAAAGAGGATGGATACAGTGTACTATAGTACATTGCTGCCTCCCTGTGTTTGTTTATGGAATTTTGGTTATGAAAAGAAATACTTGCATTATTACTGCTGTCACACATACTGTAAGCACACAGTATTATTATCTGAAATGGTCAGAATTTTTTCATGAACTGGCTAATTAATTCAATGCATAAAATAAAATATTTCCAAGTGATGCATGTGTCCCTTCAGAACCGGAAAGTATTAATGGTTCTAAAGAATTAAAATGCACTTCTTTTTGCCAGTAACCCTGACATTATCTTAAAATGTGCAGTAGAGGCATGGAAATTCAACATTCGATATCTACATTAAATATCGTTTAGTCTATTGTAAATTCATTGTTAGTTAAGCATGTGTTGTGTGTGTTTAATTGGTTATGATTAATGATTTTAACTTAAGGTAATTGTTATTTTAAAATCATTCATAAATAAATATATGACCCCTCTATACATCACACCACCCTAAATAACCTCCAGAAGGCAGTATTTATGATAAACAATGTCTATGAATCACCTTCGATTGTTGTGCTCCACAAAAGTTGCTGCTTACGCCTCCGATGCTGTTAAAGCATCCGTTTTTACAGCCAGCCTTATTATAAGTCAAATTCTGCTTCGTTTAAAAACCAGTCAGAACTGCAAAAAATATACTACAAATGTCAGAAAAGTCTAATTAATATACACATGTGGACAAAATTGTTGGTACCCCTCAGTTAAAGAAGGACAAACCCACAGTTCTCACTGAAATCACTCGAAACTTACAAAAGTAAAAATGAAATACAAATTTATTGACAATTAAACTATCAAAATCAGCCATCACTTTTGAATTGTTGATTATTTCAACAATTATTATAAATATATTATTTATTGACAATTGTTTAATTATCAATTAATTTTTATTTATTGTTACTTTTGTAGGTTTCGAGTGATTTCAGTGAGAACTGTGGGTTTGTCCTTCTTTAACTGAGGGGTACCAACAATTTTGTCCACGTGTGTATTATTGCAGCTTTAAAAAATGCGACATTTGAGACCCAGTTAACTTTAATTCCTAGACTGTAAGTACTTAACTAACGTCAAAGTTTGAATGTGTTAATTAGTTTATGCTTAGCTGATGTAATATCATGAGCTCTTAAAAATAAGTGTTACATGCGGGACATAAAAAAAATCTCAAGAAAATATAAAAGCTTATTCTCTAAAGGGAATTAATTTAAAGAATTATCTTCTCTTTGTTGCGTAATGGGTAAGTCAGTCGTGTCTGATGGCTAATGAATGAAATGATAATACCTGCTATTATAACATGGCTACTCTTCATAGTAGACTATAATGGCAGAACCCTGTACTTGCACACTTTTAAAGTTCAGAGGATTAGCCATTCATTAGCTTTGGCTTTGAGTCTCTGTGGACTGAATGGATGAAGTCAAGCGAAGATACCTTGAGTCATGCAATGGCTTCCTCTCGTTTTAATGCCACCAGTGAGAGTGCAATGCTTTTCACTCTTCAAACTTGCTCATTCTGTTGTGTTTCCGTTTAACCTTTGCTAAGCACTCACACACCTTGTTCATGTTCATCATAAAAGCCTTCATTGAGGGAAGCAAATCATGCAAAGAGTTCTGGAGGAATGAAAAGGCTTTAAATTTGGTTTGTTGAATTTTCTGATGCCTCAAAAACGGAAGTTCTCGAGAAGTGCTTAGTAAACGCATTGTTGCACTCCATAGCTCCCGCAGGACACTAGATCCTGAATTTATGATCACTATTATTTAATCAGCTATATCAACCATGGTGCTACAGCGTTATAGTTTAACAATTTTTACTTTTATTTTATGTTTTTGGTTTTGCTTTTCTTTTCCTTTTTGCTTGTTGTAATACAAAATTCAGTTAAGAAAAACTTACTTTGTGAGATGTTGACATCTCAACTTCCTTTGTTGAAATAGCTGGAGTCCCTCTACATCCTTTTATTTTCTGCTTATTTAGGTTTTCTTTGGAGTATGTCGCACAACGTTTGAGGAGAAATCTCTTCATGATGGGAACATTCACAACAGTGTTTTTTTTTATCAACTAAGACTTTGACCTGTTTCTTTTTTACTTTTTAAAGTATCAGAAATCACAATCTCTGTTTTGTTGAGTGAATTTGATTTGTGTTTGAATGGAAATAAACAGATACAGTGTTTTAACTTTTAATTAGTTGAATCACATTCTTTAAATCATAATTTCCGATGAAGTGGTTTCAGAAAGATTGAATGAACACAAACACAAAAAAGGCCAACTATTCAGAAGGTGATATTATCTGTCACGTTTAGAAATTGTGGAAAACTCCTGTCTCAGTTTTTCTCTCTCTCTCTCTCTCGCTCTCTCTCTCTCTCTCTCTCTCTCTCTCTCTATCTCTCTCTCACACACACACATCTCTCTTTTATTTTGTTCAGTCTGTTGCTTACTGTTTTTTTTGTTGTTGTTTTGTTTAGTTTTTTTACTTTAAAATGTATTTTATTTATAATTTTTTTCTAGCGTAACAGCCTCTCCTGGAGCCTCTCACTTCAACCCATTTTGGAACGACAATTTTTTTTCTTTGATTATACATTACAGTTGATAATTTCTCAATGTCTGCTCGATAATTTGATAAAAATTGTAAATGATTCCTGCTCAGGACATTGTGTCTCTTGAAAGATTCAGTTGTTAATAGAGCTTCATCAGCCTGACTATTACACTGATACCTTTATAAATGTTCATCTTCACTTTGGTCTTTGATTCAAGAATGACAGTTCAAAAATGGGATTAAAAGCGAGGTAAGTGTATTTATGTAGCACATTTGCGCATTTATTAAAACAGTCTGTAAATACACAATTAAATACTGTAGGTGTGTTTTAAATCTGGATTTGATTTAGAGGTAGATTATCTTTTGATTTCCCTTTAATCTCTTCTGGAAGCTAACTAAAAGCAGACTCACTCTGTTTGAAGAAAACCCGTGAAAATTAGTCATTGGCTATTAGTTAATCCTAGTGATGCAAAAGCTATCAAATGACCATACCTGTAAGGTTTTTGTTTATGAGCTATTTTGTGACGTATAAATAAGCAATGTTACTACTGTCACATTTCTACTACGAGAGTTCTAGTTCTGGTTAAAATCCAGGCAATCATACTCTGAGCAATGCACAGTGATGTAATGTTTTTTTTGGAAAGACCAACGAGAAGCTCTATTCCAGTAGTCCAGCCTTCTTGTGATAAGAGCATGGGTGAGTTTCTCTGGGTCAAGATGCTCCTTGTGCCTTTAGGTGGCAGAGTCTGTATGTTATGCTACTACTGCCTCTCTTTTTATATCTTCCTCAATCTCTCAGTCAGAAGTGAATACATTGCTAAACCCTCCCTTCTTCATTGATCCTCTCTCTTCATAAGAGAGTCTGCAGACATGTCTCAGATTAGCAGATTAACAGTCTGATACACAGACCTGTTTTCCTCCTCTTCAGACTCACAGATGAACCTTAGTCTTAAGTACTCCATTGTGTACATAAAAATAATTCCATTGTTTACTTTTATACTAAAGGAATGTATACAAAAACTGAGGGAAAGCCAGAAAGAAACAGAGAATTAGTAACGGTAGAAAATCAAATAAATTTTTTTCTTTCATTGTCGTTGGTGGACCTTAAGTTTTTTGTTTTGAATTACATTTATTTTCTGGTATTCTACAAAGCTCAATGGCAGGCTTTTTCTATTTTATTTATTTCCTTACCAAAAGTATCAAAATCTCCCTTTGGCAGCAACAATGGAGTGTTGAGATGAATCTGGGTTATATAATATCATAGAATTCCTTTTTATTTATTGTGAGAAATCCTAAAAGGGTTTATTTTGTGACCTAGGTGGTGAATTAAAGTGTATCTTGGACCAGCAATCATTTTACTGCATTTAGATTAGTGGTTGAATTATTTTCGAGTTACAGAAAGGTAGGAAAATCTACCAAACATACTGATTTGAAACCTTGAGGGCCTTCGCCTGAACTGTAATGAATGTGGTTTAAGTGTTCATGTTTGTTGTTACTTATGTTACACTACAGCTACAATTCTCGGTACTTTTCCTATGTTTTATATTTCAGTCATTTTACCATATACACAAGACAATGTTTCACCTGTAAAAATAAAAATCACTCATCGCACAGAAAGACTGATGATAAACATGATGTTAAACTAATAATTGCACCAAACAGCTAATGTTACTAATTGCCTGTTATCCTTGCAGTGTGTTGAGTGGTAAAGGGTTTAAAGCACTTGATTTCCGCTCGTGTGCTTTAATTAGTGTCTGAGCGGATCTCCAGATATAAGCAGATGGCAGATGAATGTAATCATTGATCGTAATCCACTGGAGCCAGCGATCTGTGAGGTTATTAATCATAATCATCTTAGAGCCTCCTCGTCATTCATTAAAGACACTAGGCAGATAAACACACCACAGAAACAGAAAATAAGAGAAATTAGATTAAGAGATTGTCTGAAATGTTTTTGTTGATTTGAAACAGGCTGATCTTCATTACCTTCTGGAATGTATATAATCACATTACCTACATGCATAACATTCTACCAAACTTTTACTGAGATTTTAAGGTTTTTAAGGGTATTCAACCTTATTGACAAAACCTACTGATAGATGGATATGAAAAAGTATTATATCGCATGGGTATAGATCTGGCCTTTTTTTGACACTGTTGATTACTTGCTTTTAATAAAATCCCTCTCTGGGATTGGAATGTCTAATCAGTCTTCCTCTCTGACAATTTCTGAAACAAATCCCAGGTTTCATTCCTTCCTTTTTATCAATCTACAAAGGAGTGCCACAGGGCTCAATTTTAGGATCAGTTTTAGTTTCTATTTATGCGATGATCTGTGTGACAAACTCTCAAATGATTTTAGCATTTCTATGCTGATGACACAACACTATTGCTGCTCTTCATCTTTTTGGTTAGGAACAAGATCAATTATGATCTGCTTTTAAAATTGTACAAGCCTGTGTTGTTTTATTAAAACGTTTTTTTTTAATACGGACAAAACAGTCATATTTTTTCTCAGTCACATGAGAAATCAGAATGAAGGCATACAGATTCAAGAAGTCTCAAGTTATGACCATCTGAATTTTCCTGACTGGTATCTCTGTCAAAACAAAAATGGCAGAGTAAGTTCCAAAATTACATTTTTCTCTTTGATTGATTGTTGTGGAAGTCATGTAAATTATATCACAATAGTGAGCATTCAGTTACTGAATTATACCACAGCACTTTTCATTTTATAACTGACTGTTAGCTCTTCACTTATGGGTGCGAACTGTATCAGAAAGCGGGGGTGCAATTCAGTATTGACTTCGACATGAGTTTAGAAACAAAGTTGAGCTTTTAGGCTCTTTTTGGTCAGGTGCCATTTTATTTGTGTTCTTTCTTTGCTCAGACCTCAAAGTCATAGTCTCAAAAAGTCTCAAAGTGGTGACTGTTACAATGTTGGTTTGCATTTCAGGACTGAAATAGGAAAGTGTACTTTTGCTTAAGCATGAACTAAAACTGCCTTCAAATGCATCTTGGAATTTAAAAAAAATTTCATTCTGCTGATATTTCATTATGTAAGAACTGTGCTGAAGTCAAAACCACTCAAAATTGTGCTGAATCAAACATGACTTCTGAGAGAAGGCGCTGCAACGGTGAGCCTTTATTGTTATGGTCTTCTTTCTGTGTTTCAGTCAGATTTGCGCTTTTATAATGCATCCATTATAACAGATGTGTGTATCTCAGTGATGTGATTGTGCAAGGCACTTCTTCTGTACATTATGTGTCCCCAGTAGTCTACTCTCCTGTAGCTCTGACTCTGGAGAGGGCGAGACCAAAAGACTGTCGGGATTGAGGTAATTAGAAGAATTTACTGTTGTCTGAACAGAGTAGAGAAGATTAAAGAGAGAATTAGGTCAAACTAATGACAAGGAAAGAGAGAGAGAGAGAGAGAGAGAGTGCATGCTTGGTTTCGGGTTTATTATATTTATAAGGCTTAAGCTATAGTTATATAGCATTATTGACCTTAAATATCACATACAAGCCTTTAACGACTTGTTTGTTATTTTAATAATTTTATGAACAAATTCATTTCATGTTGGTCTCTAATATTGTTAATTTTTCCTTAAAGTCTATTACAAGCCTCCAACATCAGATTTAAGACTTGAGTGAACTTTTAAAGTCCCTTTGAACACTTAAAAAAAGTTCAATTGCATTCACAGCCATTTGAGATAATTTAAAACCTATAAATCTGTTTTACAACCATTTAAAGACACAGAAGAAAATTACACTTGCAAACTAAATGGCAAGTGCACAATATATGATAATATCCTTTATTTTTTTTTTCAAAACAATTGATTTAATAGTACTTTTTTAACAGGTCTTTAAATTTCAGAATTATTGTGTAATGTAATAATAACATTAATGAAGTGTTTTTACCCAGTTTAGCCTATTAAATAAAAAATCTTAGTTAAACATAAAAAAATGATACAACATGGTATTGTACAAAGCTTATATAAGAACGTCTTTTTCATCTAGTAAGTCTTTAAACATTTTTCCAGTCTTTTAAAAGCCGAAGTTACACACTTTTAAAATTACACTTTAATGTTTCAAAAAGCATTACGAGGTGATGAAAACTATTATGAGTTGATTACATTCATTGCTTTTTAAAGCCTTGAATTTAATTTGTTTATACCCCTATGCCTATAATAACTGCTAATGGCTTTTGTTTTAATTTACCTCAAAAGCCATTAACCTCATACTATCGTGTAAAGACCTCTGTAAATTAGTTCTATCCTTGCTGTGTTGCTTAAAAGCCTTTAATGTTAATCTGGTGTTTGGACCTCTTTTGAAGCGTGGACCCTTAAACGTTTCTTATATGGCCTCAATAGAATCTATCAGCCTTTACAATTAAATCACTTCATAAAAAACCTGTATTTATTAAATCTTACTCTTTTGAAAAGGCAATGTTTTCTAATAAAAAAGTACTGTTTCAAGAGTTAAAAAAATAGGTCCATATGTATTTTATATGATTAAGAGATGAAGGTTAAGAAATTTCTTCATATCATGTCTCAGAGAAGATGGTTGGACGTAGCGTGCTCAAGACGTCAAGGCGTGTTCTCTCTCTCTTTCTCTCTCTCCCTCCCTTTCTTTCTTTCTCCCTCTCTCTCTCTCTTGGTTTTGTTTGGTCTAGACGCCTCTGATTCAGCACGCGTCCTCATCCTCATCGGCCTCTTAATTAGCACATGTCTACCTGTAGGGATCTGAGGGAAATCCTGTCTGTCTGAGCTCTGTCTTTCAGCTCTCCTGTCGTCTGCTCTTCCTCTCTGTGTGTCACTCTGGTCATCAGAAATGGTCCTTTCATCAGTTCATTTTAAGAGAGAATGAAAGCAGGGCTTAGAACAATTTTCATTAAGTAAATTTTTATCACTATTTTCCTTTATCTGTATTGATTGCTTTTCTAATGTAAACCTGGCACAGAGGCTGCAAATTACCCACTGATTTGTGACTATCATTCAGCCTTTTTTTAAAGGAAAAAAGTAAATAAACGTAAAAAATTTAAGAGATTTCTTCATAGTGTGTCTCAGAAAAGATGATGGGACTGAGAGAGAGTAGAGTCATGAAACAATGTTGTGCAATACAGATATAATACAAAAAATTTGAATAAAAAAACAATAACAATATATAAAAATATTGATTAATATTAATGCGTGCGTGCGTGCGTGTGTGCGTGTTTATATTAAAAACAATACACAAGTACAAAAATTTTGCGTAAAAATTAAATTGGCAAAGTTGAATCCTCAGATTCAGTTGATGATGCGTGGCAATAGAAGATAAACAAACTTCTAGTTAATTGTGAACAAGTTGTTCTCATTTGAGTGTCACCATAAATATAGAAAAGATTATTGAAGTATCAAAAGAGGAAGTAATTTTTTTTTGTAGAGTGAAAGTGTTAGTCTGCATTCAGAGAGCAAAGAGTGGAGAGAGAGATAGAGAGAGAGACTCAGTGGAGAGAGAACAGACTACTGTATGTGCTGCACCTGCACAGCAGATAGAGGACCAGTGAAACAGTCTTCCCCAAATTCCAAAATCTCATCTCATCAGAGGCAAAAAAAAAACTCTGTGATTATTAAAAATACCATTTTTACTGGAGAAGTACTGTTTACTAAACTTTCACTTAATGAGAAACTTCTCAATTACAACTTATGTTTATTAGCTGATGAGCTTGAACTGATTTAAACATTATTTTAATACACCTTTAGTTTCCCTTGCACATTATCACTGTAGTAAATTTATGATTTGTGTCGAGTTGAGTTGAGTTGAGGAAGCCTCTTGCTTGAAAGGAAAGTGAAACTCTTGAGGTAGTCATCACGTTTGTTTCCATCATATTTGCCTCACTGCAGTCTGTGGTAAAGACGCTTCATGCTGAGCGGGAAATGGCACGTAAAGCTGTCACTCATTTCTCTCTCTTTTTATTTGTACTAGGCTTCAAAACCTTTTTATTACAATACTTTTATTTTCAAGCCAAGGAAAAAAGCTAGAGTATCAACAAAGGACCCAGAGACAGACTTGAACCCAAACTAACAATGTCTAAATCCCTTTTAGACCTTTCCCCTTTCAGTTTCTTTCAGTAACCACTATCTGAGTCTGAAAGAACAAAACCATTGTTTTCGACATTAAATTCGTTTTCTAAAAGAGACATCTAAACATGAAATCTGTGTATTTGTCTAATGTAACACAGAATACACAGGGACTCAGTGACCATAAATCACATCTGGAGGCAGGGTCTGGATCTCAATGAAACATAGTTTTTAAAGATAAATTGAAGGCATTTTTCTCATTATTGAAAGGAGGGCTATCAAAGTTATATGGGAAAGAGAATAAGGACAAGTTTGGGAAAGGATCACGAGCCAGGACTCAAACTTTTATCCAATGCTCTTTTTTGGGGTGTACTGTCACTTTTTAAATGCACCTGATGTTGGTTTTAGTCTATAATGTCACTAGGACTTCACCGCCGATGTTCCAGATGTTTCCTCCAGGTACACCTGCCCCCCATCACAAGTTCATAAAGTCATGCATCCATTTCAGAAACGTGTTTAAAGAGTGTAATAGAAATTTATATTCATTATAATGGGTGTTGGTAATTATCTATTTTGGCATTTTAAAATGATATTGAATGTATGTAAACAGTCTTAGCTTGGTAGGGAGGCGACTGGGTGAGTGGGTGGAGTCTCCGTGCAGCGATGGACCTGTCCCCTAGGGAGAGCTTAAATTCTCTTGTCCCCCGGCTTTCTTCCTTCTGGACTTTACCTGTAGCTTTCCGTAGTCTTTCTTTAGAGCACCGTTTCAGGTTTTGTTACAAAATAAAGTTGCCGCTGTTGCTGTTGTTCTATACCCTGCCTCCGGAGTGATTTTCTACGAGAGAGAGAGTTTAATATTCTACGACAAGAGGAAACAGAATTGTGTATAGTTCCATCTCAGAAAAGCAGAAAATCTTTCTCCAGAACTTTCCCACTCACCGTCCCTTGCTGGTAGAACAATATATCTGACCCAGTCAGAAAGCAAGCGACCAGTTTTCAGTCCTAATACTTTCAAAATAGGTGCTGGTGTGCGAGTGTGTACAAGGCGAATCCTTTATTCCTAAGCTGTTGTTTGTTTTGCTCTCTCTAATCCTCTCTGAGCATTGAGCTAGGTGTCCGTATGTTTTCCTCTCTTTCATTCTCTCAAGGGATGAATGGACAGAAAAGTGATTGGACGAGTGTTTTCCTCTCTTTAATCTACTCTGAGGATGAGGTGTTTGTGTGTTTTCCTCTCCCTCCAGATGTTTCCTTGGCTTCTCCTCAATCAATCAGAAAAAGCTCCTCGCAGCAGCAGCCAATCGCACAGCAGCTGTGTTTTCTTCAGAGGAAATGTGATGAAGTGATCAAGATGATGAGGAGTGATACAAACCATAGGACAGATGGAATTTGGGGCACACGCTCAGGATTACAGGGGTTGTTCAATTCTCTGATCATTCAGATTAGGAACGTAATACTCAGATTGTTGTTCCAAACATATTTGAGGGTTTTCCTTTCTAAACAGTGACTACTTTCATTATTAGATTCACTGATTTATTCATGATCATGCATTGCACGGTGGGGCAAAGGTTAGTCCCCAGCTGGATTTTTCTTGTACTTTTGTAGGTTTAATCCACAACTGGTTTTCTCCAGGAGATTAAACAGACAGGTGGATTCTTGTAGCTATATATCTAGTCCTGGGAAGATCATAGTAAATAGCAGATAGTAAAACAGATGATTGAACTTATTGGGTTGGTGGTTAAAATGACTCATCTAAAGCAGGCTTGATTGTGTTGTTATCTTCTCCTGCTGACTCATTATTGTTTTTTAGTAAGATCAGAAGATAAACTTCCCTTGAATACAATCATAAAAAAAAAATCATCCAATGAAACTGGATGTGTTTTAGCTGTAGAAGTTGTAGCAGTAGAGTGTGGTGGGCATTTTAGTAAAGTTACAACTGCGTCACAATCTGCAAACTGAATTTTCACTGCTTTTATAGCGATAAATAAAAAAATGTATATTATCTCAAGATAAATATAAACTATATTCTCTCAACTCTTCATTTAAACACTGTGTTTCTGTTGTGTTTAATAGTTTTTTTTGTAATAGAAACCCTTATTTATTTATTTTATTTATTTATTGATTATTTGATAAAAAAATACATTTATGTAAGAGATTATGTTTCAGGTAGAAAAAAAAAGTCTTAAAGTTGCAACAATTTAGGAGTGCATTTCTTGTGAATTTTGTAAGTAGAATTTTGACTCTTAACTCAGGATGCAGAAATCTGAGTTGAATAAGGTTTTACAGGTCACTATACTGTTACATGCAGAGAAATTGGACCCCTCTGACCAAGATATAGGCATCACGTTGCAGAGGAGCAGACAGGTCAGTGAAGTAGAAAATGAAATAAGGAAATATGTAAGTTTTGTTAAATTGCAACTAATAGGTTTGTAAAACAACAAAAAAACAGTAAAGCTCAATCAAATCAAATAAAGATTTATTGAAACACCATCATCAGTGACAGATTCATCAGTGTCCGTGTCAGGGCAGAATTCTTTTCTAATGTAATTGTTTCCCTAAACTATTCAATATTCCAAGGTATGGATAACATCTAAAAACTAGGAGGCCCAAGGCAAAATCCACTTCTGTCATGTTCATCAACCCCTAGGCTACCATGACACAGCATATAAATTGCATTAAAACTAGACCAGTTTCTAAACTGACCAATTTAAAGCCCTCCCCTGATCGTTTTTGTTGACAAAGGTTTCCAAATGTATTGTAAAGAGTTTTCAAATCCACTGTGTGATGAGATTATCTTCTTTCTAAAGTTGTGATTAGCCCCAACAATTAAGGGGTTATTTACAGCCAGAAAAATTCACGAAAAAGTACCATGGCTTGCAAAAAAAAAAGAATAATGAAAGTAGAGTATAAGTATTCGTTCTAAACAATACTAAAAATATGAGTAAAAAGTAGCCTTTCTAAAAGTACTTAAGAGTAGTGAATAGTAAGTATCCAACCCCCCAACAGTTTTATTTCTGACTCCAAAAACGTGTGGAAAAAAATCAATAACAAAAAAGAATTAGTTCACGGTTAAAAATAGTACAATAACATAAATATTGAGCTTGTTGGATTCAACTGAAATGACTAACATTAGTAACAATAGTTAATTCAGGTCTCATACACTAGTCATATACTCCTACTCTAGTCAGTGATATATTTAGTCTGTATATTTTTATGTTTAATGCTATTTTCACGACATAGTGAATAGACTGCCACAATATAATTCTAGCATTTATCACATTTGTCAAATGTGGAAACTTACCTCAATGCGGTTCTTCAAATTAGGGGTAACATCAGAACTCTTGATAAAAACATGAAAAAGTACAACAAATCTGTACTATAAATGCATCATTATGATCGTATAAATGGGAGAAAAATAGAGTTTATTTATATGTAAACTTATCTTTAGTCATCAAAACATTCCTGAACAACCTGCGCTCGTTTCCCAAGTATTTCCTCACAGTTTAGGAATTTGGGTAATATGATGGATTCCAAGTTATTTTTGATAGAACAAATAGTCAACAAGCCAGGCTTTAAAGGAGGTGGTTTGGTAAATGGACGATGTATATATTAAACCAATGATTTTATTGGTCTGTTTTTGCATGTGAGTTGATCTTATAATCTGTATTCAGGAGGGAGTTCCTTGAAGCCCAGTGGAGGTGGTAAACAAACTGGTGTAGTACCATAATACTTTGGAATTTAAGTCAAACACTTTAATCTGCTCCATAGATGTATTTATAGAGGGTTTTAGGGTGAAACATTCTTTCTTTTTGCTTTATTGAAAGTGTTTGTTGAGTTGAGTGTACTGGTGGCTGGTTTGTGTCCATAAGATGTGCGGGCTGAGTCTGTCACCAGACGTCTGCGCATTAGAGAAATGATCCAGCGAAAGAAGCCACACACACTTGCGCCACGCTTGCCTCATTACCAGCCCCCCGTTATTAGCCCCCGTTAGCCCCTCAGATTATTAGCCCATCTGTCAATTGGGCTTTTAGTGACTGTTTCACTGGCCAAGAACAGACTTCCCGACAGTAATGCACCCCTGTAAGACAATAATCAGGTTCCTTTAAAGGTCTGATCAGAGGATAGGGTCAAATCAAGCGTCTCATTCTAGATTATTGATGATCATCGTAACATTAAGAAGACCATCTAAAGTTGAAGAAAAAGGGTTGAAATGAGAGCAACAGGTAATAATCAGCACTTTTGAATATTAGTCTTGTTGTTACACACCACCAAATATCGAGGAGGATCCCAGACTGAAGTCTTGTAGATCCTCCTAATAAAGGATCTAAAAAGACGGAGATTTTAAGAATTTGGTTTCGAAGCTGCGGGATGATGGCAAAAACATCAACTTGTAGCATCTCCACTCTAATCTGTGAAGAAGAATAGTTGATTTGATAGAAGAACCTGAACTTGAGAACTGATCTGAGAACACTGTCTAGTAGAGACATGTTTATTTTTATTCATCTACTTAGATGTAATGTACTGGCTAAACTCTTAAGTATAGGTTATAAAAGGATGTTACTCATGTGATCTATTAGAGCACAGTGTATGTAAGAGTCTGGTCTGAGTGTCCTAGGTCAAGAGTGAAGTGATGAGTCTCAGACATTCCCCTGTCTGACCTGCTCTGATTCTTGACACGCTTGCCCCGGACAGGCCTGGATGTAGGTCAGAGAGGTTCTGCTGAGGGAGTGAGAGAGAGAGAAAGAAAGAGAGAGAGTTTATTTGGTGGTTTGAGCTCTACAAGTGAAAATGTTTAATGTTTTAATGCTGTAAAAATCATCGTTACTTAATTAGCAAAAACTGATTAAACTAAGAAATGGACAATCAACCCTTTTTGGGATTTGTTATAACTGAAAACTCAAGGTGAAGAAAAAGCATAAATATGATTAAATTAGGTGTGGGTATAAAACATAAAAAAAAATAACAAAATACATAAAATATATGGCTTTCAAAAAATATATTTGGAAGAAATACGAGACATGTTTTAGTAGACCTAATACTTAAGCTACATATATTATTGATAAAAAGTTCACATACAGCATTAAGTTATCATTATTAAGTAATTAATTAAAAAGATAACAAAACAAAAGCATGTTAATCTGAAAATATGGCTAATCCAATAAGATCCTAATTTAGCTTAGTCCACAGCAACGATGACTTAACTGTGCAGAAGTGTATGTGGTGTGTATGGTCTATGTGTGGGCTATGGTGAGGGGGGTTGCCTAATTGTTTTGGCAGCTCGTTAGCTGTCCATCCAAGCAAAAGTTTACTGGTGTGTTTCCACTCTTCCACCATCTGTTTTCCCTCTCTCCTTCATCCAACGTCTCCTTTGTCTCCTCCGACTGTTCGTGTGGATCTGAACGCTTCCTATGCCCCAATTGGATCAACTCTTCCTAATCCAGCAGGTCACATGACTCTAACTCGCTGCTGATTGGCTGATGTGGACTCCTCAAAAGCTGGTAGTAGCTCGCCGAGGGCCAGTTTCAGCTTCAGAGAGCCGTAGTGCATGAAGTAAAGGGAAACCTGTTTCAACGGGTCTTCAGTCAAGCGCGGATGGCCGGAAACGATAGGTGACAAAAATCAGGTGAGATCTGTTCAGGGTTATTCTAATGTTTTGTTTGTCTCAGTTTTTGTTACTGCTGTGCTATGATTGGCTGAGCTGTAATTGGATAGTGTTTGTAATTGGATGAAGGGTCTGAGAATGGTTCGGCTTCACTAACATTTCTCTAAATGTCATGGGTAAACCCAAATTTATAAATTTTACCTATTTTGTCGTAATGTTGTGTTACTACTGCTGATGTAGGTGGTTTTTTTAATAAACAATTTTCTTTTTTTAATGATTATTTATTCTGTGATTTAGATTGCATTATGTTGCATACATTTGTAAAAAAAATATTGAATTGAGTATTATTTAATAAAACCGTTTTTGTTTTTTATCTTTAATGAAGTACTTGACAGGATTTTTGAAAGCAGTTGCTAATGGAAATCTGTTCTGTTTTAAATCCATAACTTCAGGAGACGATGTAGTTATATGTAGGTTTTTATTAAATTATAGAAAATAACTAACAGCCAATAAAGTATGTTTACATATTGTCAGCTAATAAATTAAAAAATAGGTTAATCCTGCTGAATTTCTGAATCCTGCTGAAGTATATTTTGTGTCATCAGAGCATGTTTATGATAAAAGTTGAAAATTTTTCGACTCAGAATTCTTAAATGTCATATTTTGTTGACTGAAAGTTTTCCTCACAAATGTATTTAATCACTTTTCTATCTCTCAGATTTGACCATATCTGTTAAAGAGAAAGGAGTAAATCTCCAGCAACAACCAAAGTAGCAATCACCAAAGGAAAGTCCACCAGGCCCTCTTAAACACAGTCAAACCAATCCAGGAGTCAGGGATTGCTCCACAACAGACACGGATGAGGTAAACAAAACCAAAGTGGACTCAACTGAATGTTCTAGAACAGAGTCAAACCAAAGAACAAGAAAGGAAACCAAACTCTGAACAAACACAGACTCACCAAAAGAGAACAAACCAAATCTAGGAAGAAAAGTATTCCATAACCGAACTTTATAACACTGAACCAAATGAGAAGACTAAATCAAATCGAACCCAGCTCTTGAACCAATGCTCACAAACCAAAGCAGAAACAAAAACACAAACCAAAGGACATTAACCAAACCCTCAGAAGAAATAAAAATCAAGCTTATCCTCAAACCAAAGGTCGATTAAATAAACTTAAGCACAAACAAAAGCTTCAAAGAATCGACCAAACTCTTCAAGCCTTCAAGCAAGCTTTCAAACCAAAGGACAACCAAGCATAAACTTGGACGTGTGTGAAGATGAAACTAGAGGCTAACATAGAGCATGCTTGCGAGACCAAGGCTAGTCTGAAGCATGCTAGCATCGAGGACACGAGCGAGTGGACGGAGCAGGACTTTTCCTCCAATGTCACCTACATCGTCCTGGACCAGACAACAGAGAGCGGGTCCAAACGCAGTCATGGTCACACGCTTCCCCGTGCCATCGGCTCCCTTCCCAGAATCCTCTGCTTCCATCACAGCCATGAAAAGCAGGTAAGACCCTGCACACTGTCTGATTGGCTGAATCAAAGCTTGATTCTGATCGGCTGAGGATAAAGTAGTTCAAACTTCATAATAATTACCTTAAAGTCTGAATTTGAATGATTTTTCACTTAAAACTACAAATTGGCTGATGTTACACTAGGAGCCAATTGATGAAGGACTACAAGAGCTTGATAATTTGGCTGAATATGACCTTGAATATCTAACTCTGATTGGCTGTTCAGTCTTGCTTAAATATTTTTATATTATTTTGTATTATAGATATTTTACAGTAATTTCTTCTGTCTGGTTTTGTGTGCAGTACATTTTACATAAAAATAATGATTCTTATTTAAAATAATTGTGATCAAAGGTACCACGAGTATGTTTGTGTGCTGGTATCAGCGATGAATGAATGAATGAACGAACTAATGAATGAAAGCACATCAGCGGGTCAGTGTGTCGCGCAGTGAGAGTGTTTCAGTGGGTCAGCATGACGATTAACCTGTTTTCAGGTCAGGGATCAGAAGATCAGTCAGGTAACTGCTGATCACATTAACTCTCTCTCGTTCCCTCACCTGAGTGCTTCTCAGTGTAGGGTCAGTGCAGAATCGCTTGCTGTATGCAGGCCTTGTTGAATGGGTTTGCTAGGGTCCCTGCACATCTCACTTTAACCCATGCACGAGCAAGTTGCTTCTTTACAAGATGCTTAATTGGGACATAGATGAGACATAAGCATATTTTTACATTTTAACCCTTCACACTCACAGTCCATCAAACATATTCTATACAATTATAATGCACCTTCACACATTAACATTGCCCTTTATTCTCAAAAGAAGTTTGTGGAAAAAAAATTTCATCAATCAGTTATCAAATATACAATTTTCATATCTTATCTCAACAAATTTTATGCATCGTCTGTTATGTATTGTATTTTAAGTATTTTTTTTGCTGTTTTTTTAAAATGATCTAGCCATAATATAGCCTGAGATACTGAGATATCTCTGACATATACTGATGTTTAAAACAAAGCTTGAAAAAAACATTCTTGTGTTGAATTTCAGTTCACTCACTAATCTAGGACGAAACATGTTATCCCATGAAAGACATGCTATATAAATTTAGGGTTATGAGTGAGGAGGAATGTTCAAGGCTGTATGGAGGACAGCATTCACTAACAATAGTATCATGTGATTTCTTACTGTAAAGGATCTTGTGATAAACAACATTTATTTGATTGAGATTATTTATTTCAAATTAATTTTCTTTTCCTCCTGGCATTTTAAATTTAATTATCAGTGTTACACTACTTGATACGAGCATGGACTTTCTTTACTAATTTTAGTATTATATTGATTTTATTTCGATTTTTTGTTGGTTTTATGCTTCTGTCATCTTATATGAACATGTTTTATTAAACTCTATTTTATGTTATTTTTATTAGCTTTTTATCATAACTGATGTTATAGGTCTATGAATCTGAATGTGCAGTGCCTTGGTCAACTTGTGTGAGTTATTTTGGCGCTATAAAATTTAAGATTGATTGATTGATTGATTGATTGATTGATTGATTTGATTAGATTGTATTAGACCTTTTATAGTTGGAAAAAAACATACTCTGAAACAGTCTTGATCAACTTCAGATATGCTGATAAACTGTTGGAAGTTTGATTGATGAGTAATTTTTACACAAATTGATGGTGAAAAAGGGAGTCATGTCAGTGAGCTAATTCATGCTAAGTATAATGTGATGCAATGCTACATTTGCATTAAATTCATTGTAAATGTTCTGTTCTCTGGTACAGTGGTTAAGTAAAGTGCAGATCTCTCCCACTTTCAATCCTGTTTACTGTCCTATCCCAAATGGTCAATAAAATAATCTTTAAAAAATCTACGTAGTAATAGAGTGAGTTGAAAACTGTTGTGGGACTCTCTAAATGTTAGTCGGGGAAGAGGAAATATTTTTTATTACATTTATTATTTAAAACTTCTAATCATTTGTGTAAATGAGAAAAAAATAATTAAAATCCTTTGTGCTTAGCCAAGTATAAATCACACACATATTTGAACTTCACCTCATGTCTATTGTGTATTAGACCTGTAGCTGTAGCTGTATTTCCCTGTGCAGTGCATCATGGGCCAAACCAACCGTTAAAATGTGCATCAGTCCACCCAGAACTAGTAGACCATCTGTGGACTCTGTCTGCATGCCTAGAAGGATTCAGATTGGAAGTCACCCAGCAAATTAAGATCAATCCAAACCAGTACAAGCTTCAAGCATCCGCTCTCTTCAGTAAACATTGAAGAGACGATTGTGAGGCTCTCGCAGGGTGCATAGACACGAGCTCAACCTCCACTTCCTCTTTCACTATTTATTATTGTGCTTTTAAACTTCCTCTGACATCATTTCCCAAATATTGCTTTCTCTTCTTTTAATCTGTAGTTAAGTTTGTACTTAACTAGCTGAAATTCTTCTGTGTTTTATTGTATTTCTATTTACATCACTGTTTATCAAGGCACCACATAATTAAATATAAACATATTAAATAAGCTTGAATTGTAGTTACCTAAGTTTCATGACTAGGCAGACATGTGCTAGCATGTTTATGCACTCGATATCTGTTTTTACCAGGTCTAGAATGGTGGTGTTGGTAAGAAGGAGAGCAAAAGAATGATTCAGGGATGATGGAGACCTCAGTATGGTGTCCCGTAATCACCCTTTGGTTTCGCTGACAATGTGGTTTCCATCTGTGAAGTCATTTACAGTCAGAACCAAACGAGCATGACTTTCAGCCTTCGGGTTTTATTTCCATTAGTTTTTTGCCTTCTTCACACACTTCACACATTTTATAAATAGCAAATTTAATCCACGATAACAAAGAAGATTGCTGCCATTATCCTTTACTGGTGTTTGACCCATTAAACCACTTGGTTCTGGATTTTGGTCAGAGAGCATTTACATTAGAAACTTAAAAGTATATGTTTAAGAAGAGCAATATATATATATATAAACCAATATATATATATATATATATATATATATATATATATATATATATATATATATATATATATATATAAACCAATATATATATATATATATATGATATATGGGGTGGGGTTAGGGTTAAATAATACCTTTAAAGAATTAAGTACCGTGTATACATAAAACGTGTAAACATTCAAACTGAGCTAAACATCTTCTTAACTGAAACATTTCTGATCCTGTTTTACTGTCCATTCATGCAATCTTTTTACACTTCTCCAAAAAAGGTGCATTAAAATGAGAATCATTTTTAGATTTAATAAAACCTACATTAAAGGAGAACCTAAAATAACATTAAAGTGACACTTAAAGAGTTACATATATATTTTACTGGTATTTAAGCAATTTCTACATCTCAGCGGGGAAGAGGTGAAGGGATACTCTTCACTATTCCCAAACCTACTGCTGTGGCAGCTAGCCGTGTCCCTTTCTCTGCCTCGTATGCTAATCAAACCAGTGAGCAGCAGGTTTCTCTGGCTGTTGGTGGCAAACGAACACAATTGGACGCAAGGAAGTGTGTCTGAGTGTAAACAGTGCCCCCTGACCCCTAGCTGGCAAAGTGTGCCCTAACTAGGGGCCACGTGGCAGATGGCTAGGGGATATTTTGATCTGAGGCCCAATCTCAGGGCAGAAGTAGGTTAAGCTTGAGCGATTAATTAACTTTCCTTCGAAGCAGAGCAGATTGAGACGTTGGCTCGCGTGTTTTTAGCGTGGTGGCGTTATGCTTGCTAACGGGTGACACACTTGCCTCCTTCTCATGCTCGCTAAACCCTTAATCACTGAAGAGGGAGCAATTAGTCACGCAAAGCTGAGCAATCACAATCCTGTCAAGAACTTCATCATCAAAGATGAGCACGGTCATGTCTTTAGACAGAGAGAGCTTGTCCGAAAGTGAACGGAGGTCTCTTCTGTTCACTCTGCTGGAAAAAAAATAAGGCAGGCTCTTCTCAATGAAGAAGTAAAGACCAGAAATGGGTCACATGACTCAAGTTTGGTGCAACTGCTCGATTCTATTCATCTCAATAAATCCTTTAGTTATCAAACATTTCAAATCCTTTTTTATCAAACATTTCAAATGATAAATATTTCACAAATTGTAATGGTCATAATCAAACAAACATCAAGTAAGTCTTGATTTTAGGACAATTATTTTCCATTGCTAAATGTTTTTTTACACATTTGTTTACATAATTTGTTATGTCTTATTTAGTTCTGTTTTTATATCATCATTTAATTCTTTACTTATTTATCACATACTTTTTTGTTATGTAAATGTCTATTTTAAAAAACATATACGTTTTCCACTATATATTTAATATTTTTTATTGTTGAAATTGATGAAATGCAATTAATTATTTAGTTCTTAATTGTTAATTTAATCTTGATTGATTCTAAATATTAATTTATTTCCTCAAAAATATCTAAATATTTGTTTTTGTTAATAATTATTCTTTTATCACTTCTATGATTAAATAGATGTTGTATATTATTACATGTAATGTTTTATATTGTTTTTTATATATAGTTTTTGTCCTGTTATATTTGTATTATATTTTAATATATTAACTATCGTGGTTTCTTTTTTGTTTTATTCAGTACTATATAATTTGTACTAAAATAATTCTACCAATTTCATTCTACTCTTGATTCATTCTTTTAGTTCTTATATCATACTTAGAAATAGTTGTTTGTCTATTTTTTTGCAGGTGTCTGGAATTTTACTAGAATCTTTGTAAACTAATTAATTACATTGTTAATACCACTCTAATAATCTCTCTCTCTTTTCTCTTCTCTTCTCTCCCTCTCTCTCTCTCTCTCTTTCTCTCTCTCTCTCTCTCAGGTGACTGGTGTGTTCAGTAAGGAATATATTCCTCAGGGTACACGGTTCGGGCCTCTTCAAGGTGTCATTTACCCCAAAGAAAAAGTCCCTGCTCACAGCAACCGCAAGTACTTCTGGAGGGTAAGAGACTAACTCTAGAGACTCATCCCCCTGATGTAACACCTTATTACAGTCTAAGTTTTGGGAAATCAGTTTGAGTTCATAAGTTATATTTATTCACCTGAAATCAGTGTGCAATGCCCCTTTTATCCTAAAAAGCACTTGAATCTGTCAAGACTCTTGATACTATCATTTACATCTTCTCGGAAATGCAGGTAGATCAGAGCATGGGATCATCTCTCTCTCTGTCTCTCTCTCAAACACATACAAACACTCCAGAAATGGTTATCTTTAGTTAAACCTGTCAGACCAGGTATGTGGAAGAGGCTTTTCTTTCCAAAGAAATTCAGCTGAAGACAAAATGGAAACACATTCATTTTCTCTTTGATTCATGCTCAGACAGATGCAAACACTTCTCCGGTTTAAAAGACACCTAAATGCACTTAACACTTCCCTCCTTTTGAAATCATCACTTTTGGGTTTTGGTTTCAAGTGATGCACTCAAACGAATGAAGGTCCGCTCATCATTCAAGTAAACAGTATTCTATTCAACCCAAAGAATTTCCTGAAACATAGGTGTGCTTGCACTAGCATAAGTAAAGAGTGTGTCATGTTGGGTTTTCCATTTCTGAGCCAGCTTTCCACTTTCTGTAATTCCACACTGACTTCCTGTAGCCATAAAAGCCCAGGATGGTGCAGCAGGTCACAAGACTAAACGCAGGTGAATGGATCCTGCCCTAGCTTGTCTATACACTCTGATTCATCACCTCACTGACGGCTGAGAAATGCCCGGGGCTTGGTGTATGATTGACAGCTTGGAAAGTAGGCGGGGCGTGCCGTGTGACAGGCGGTGTGTGATGCTGTTTAAGAACTCACATCACTGACTCAGACAGACACTCGTGAGATACACACTCTCCCACTCGCTCTCATTCATTTATTCACTCACACACGCTTTCAGAAGCTGCACGCGACGTAGAGCAGTTCACAGAGGACCCATCTGTTCATGGCAGAGGTGAAAAACCTTTCATTGAATTCAACTTCATTGATTTCAATAATTGATCTCAGATTTTTCAAGTTAGACATGCTATTTTAAAACAAATATCTAATTGTTTAGCTGCCATCTCTGAAGATTACAGCTATAACTATGCTGTAAAACCTATTATATTGTTATTACCTACATCTTTTTTTATTCCCGCAATTTTTTGCGATGGAACATCTTCATCTAGTTCCAATGATTTAGGAGCATTCTACTGCAATTCTTCTAATTTTTTAATAGGAACCGTCGAATGGCAACACATGAAACATTTTTGGAAAGTTACATTTAAGACAAAGAACTTCTATTTGTTGTAAAAAAAAAAAAGATGTATTGTAGAATACATCCAATACTTTTAATTATATTATTCTTTGCTCTGGAGAAATGTTCCTCAAAATGGAATTTCAGAAACTTTCTCTTATTTTGGAACATACATTTGCTTTTTAGTCTTGTTTTTTTTCCGAGTCCATGAAAGGATTGTGTTTTTCTCATCCAGAAAAAGTTTGAAAAGTTTCTCAGACAAAAGTGAAAGGTTCAGCATTTGTCCTTCATCGGTCCTGAGGGTTTTTAAAGTTCCTTGAGTGGATCCGAAAGGAAATAATCCAGTTTCCAGTAAATATGAAACAAATGAAAGTCTCTGACATCTTATTTTACTTTGAAAGTCTCTTTTATTTTAACTTCAACTTTTCTGTTAGATTTAAGTCCATGTAGCTTGAGCTGTTTGTTGAAAATTGTTTTGAGCTGCTTTTGGTCCGGATATGTTAAGTGCCTTTTATTTTCTTTCATTCCAGAGTGAAAAAATACATGTTTAGAACATTTTTAGAATTTTTAAAACAGTCTTAAAAAGATTTCAAAAGTTTTAATTGTCTATTATTTTACTTCCAATGGAAAGCTCTGTAAACGCTGTCCTTATATGATGAGCACAAAAGGAAAGCAGGAATGAATAATAACCTCAATATTTCCTTTTCTGTTAGATCTACAGCACTGATGGGTACCTCCATCACTTCATCGATGGTCTGGACGTCAGTCGCAGTAACTGGATGCGATATGTGAACCCAGCTCGATCTGGCTCTGAGCAGAACCTGGTAGCCTGTCAGAACGAAGGCCAGATTTTCTTTTACTCTCTGAGAGCGATTCCTCCAGGAGAGGAGCTGCTGGTCTGGTACAGCTCCGAGTTTGCTCAGAGGCTCAGCGGCCGAGCGGAAAGTGAGGTTCTGTCTCGCACACACTCCAGAGGATGTTTGGAGAAAGACTCAGAATCAAACATCAGCACCGGTGAGTCTGTTTCTGAGAAGGATTGTAAACAGAATCATGTTGAAAAACTAGCGTAGTTATGTTTCGTGGTCTCTCAGTGATTGCGCTTCATTCATCTCTTTGAATTTTCTCATGAGCTTCGGTTTTGTTCTAAGAAAACACCCAAAAATAAGAGAAAGTGTAAAATGACATCATAAGTGATACTTCCTCTGGACAAACATTTACATTCTGAGAATAAGTTTGAAGATGTACTGATCGTTATTCTCACAAGTTATTTTCTGATTGTAACCATCAGATTGTAGTTCAAAGAAAAGCCCAGGAGACTCTTACAGAGAATTCTTCTTGGTGTTTCTTTGGCTATTTAAATCATCCGGTTTCTCTTTCCTCTCTGATGCCTGTAAATGATGTTATTCATCTGCTTTGGGCTCGTGTGAAAGTCTCTCGCATGATTCAGCAGCTTTTCATTTGAGTCAGTTGAAACACTAAATGCTTTCACTTTACCATTTCAGGAGGAATGCTTGATGATAATCAAAATCTTTTTTGAACAAGTATTCTTTTTTTATTACATTTATTTACACATTTATTTGTTCAGCCACTTGTTTTATTTTATTTTATTTTTTATTTTTTTATTCTTTAAATATTTTATATTAGTATTGCTTGTTTATTTGCTATGACATATTTAGGAATTATTTTTAAAAAACTATAAACACTATTAAAATGTATTTTATATTCATTAAACATTTTCACAACCATGTTTGTTTTAACATATTATTTACTCCTTAATTTAGAAGAACTATATTTTATGTATTTTGTTTAATTATTTTGACATTTTAATGTATTGATCTTAGTTAATTTGGTTATTTTATTCTGTGTCTGATTTTATTTTATTAAGAAAAATCTTTTGTCACTTTATTTAAATTACTTTACTATATATAACTATATTTTATAGTTTTATGTCATTGTAGTGGTGTTTCATTTTACTTTCTACATTGCTTCATATATAATACAATATGTTTGGTTAATATTGATCCATTTCTGAGAGAGAAACACACATACTGACACAGTGAAAAAGAAGCAGTGTATGATGAGAGAGAGAGAGAGAGAGAGAGAGAGAGAGAGAGAATGTGAAAGCTTAACGTATCTGTGAGTCAAACAGAAACTGCTCTCTGAGAAAACCGCTTCACGCTTTCAGAGTGCACTGACCGTAATTGAGTGCTAGAGAAGGAATCAATGAGAAAGACGAGTCATGTTTGATGAGTCACAAACTGCACACTTACCAGACTTTGACCCACAACCTTGCTCTGCGACTACTTATATTAGATAATAGTTAACTCAAATCACTGTGATGCATCAGATATCATCCATTCAACTCTAAACCAAACACTTTCAGTTTCTCTGTCCAAATATGGCCATTGAATTTTCTGGGTCACATTGAACCCTCTTTCAGTTTTAATGTCAAAATGTCTATCAGGATTGTCGACAGGGTTTCAGTTTTAAGGTTCAAACTTCTACAATGTCTGATTTTTTTCCTTGAATTGCATTTTGGATTGTAACTATTAATACTTAATAAAACAAAACAATTAGACTGGATGTTGTTATAGTACCAGTAAGGATACAAAAACATATAAACACATGTTTAAGTAATGTTTAAGCTCTTATTTATTTTTTTTTTATTTTTTTGCTTTTGAACAGCAGATCTGCAACATCATCTGTCTAGTGGACATAAACTCCTGCTCAATAACGACACACCCAAACACTCACATGAGATGCTCACAGACATTGAGAGGGACACCCCGCCAGACACCCCTGAAGAAGATGTGATGGATTTCAGCAAGAAAGCCTCCCCCCTCCCACAACAGCATACACTTCTCCCTCTGCACCTTCACGGCCTGTACGCTCCTCATGAGCGCCTCCTCACACACCCATCCCCTCACACCCCTTACACAATCCTCCACCCACACTACCCACACCCCTTCCTGTCGCAGTACTCTCCTCCTTTCTCTTCCCTCTTTCCCTCAAAACTGAACAGCCCATACAGCTACCTAGGCTCGGACGGGCTTCCCTACCCTTCCATCGCTCACCCTAGTGTACTTCCTTCACCCTACAATCACTCTCTTGCTGGAGGGGGTCTGAGAGAGCGAGTGTTGAACTCTCCTCCAGAAACACCCGAGCTTTCTCCGGCCAGTACCGAATGTGATGAGGCCGTCAATCTGAGTCTAGATTCACAGAGGAAGAACACTTCCGTTCTGATGAGCCCTAGGAAGACACCTCCTGTAACCCTGAGCCCCAGGAAGTCAGCTTCACCAGGGTACAAATCACTACCGTATCCTCTGAAGAAGCAAAATGGGAAAATCAAGTATGAGTGCAACATCTGCATGAAGACCTTCGGACAGCTGTCCAATCTGAAGGTGAGCGGCAGAACGAGGTGGTTAAGAAATGGTTTGTTTTGGGCAATTTTTTTGGCTAGATTTCATGAGTACAAACGAAACTGATTGACTGATATATTGATTCGTTGCTCAGGTGCATTTGAGGGTCCATAGCGGTGAGAGGCCGTTCCAGTGTGACCTGTGCAAGAAGAGTTTCACACAGCTTGCTCACCTCCAGAAGCACCACCTTGTTCACACCGGAGAGAAACCACACCAGTGTCAGGTGAGGCAGATCTGCACATAGCATCATGCAGCCAGAATCACACTCACAGCATCATGAGGACAGCTCCTGCTTTTAGCATAACACACTGTAAAAAGCTTCTATGAACACATGCACATTTTACAGTTTTCATGATTTACAGAGGTTAATTCATGTTTTAAAACTTAGGGTTAGGGTTAGGGTTAAAGATGGCAGGTGTTATAGGGTTATATCCTGAACACCTGCTGGCTATTCTTGTGTTCTTTATCAGTTAGTCAGTGGAGAAGGTAAAACTTTGCTTGTTTACTAAAAAATTGACTAGTTGACATGTCTCTGTCTAAACTAAACTAAATGACGTCTGTGTTGAGTTAGTAAGTACAAGTGCTTATCAGTTCAGTAAATTTTATTGTTTCATTATAACTATTGTATTTTAAGGTTTTATAACTTTTAATGATTTATAACTGTCTCTACATGAAAATAAATAGGCAAACTTCTCGGTTCAAAGGTTGAATCCCTATCATGGTGATTTCTTTCTACGGTTCTCTCTCGCCAAGTTCAACTTCTTTCTACAAACTGTCCTACATCAATAAAGGCGAAATGCCTTACAAAATCTGTTACATTAATACATTTTCTGTAAAATTACAGAAATTTTCATTTTCAGATTTATTAAAATCCCAGTTTTTTTTAACTGAAAAATGTTTTGTTAATTTTCTGCCAGCACTTTACTGCAGAACTGAATCCCCCTCAATCCATTACATCTCAAGTGAAAAATCACATTCTCGCGATCGCAAGTGGAGCATTATATGCTTTACACTTCACTCTTTGCATACACAAGTGAAGCACTACAAGCAAAGAATCACATTTTCACCATCACTCTCTTGAAAACACAAACCACACTCTCTAAAGTATATCACACTCATAGCATCACATTCCCTTCTTTACACAAGCAGCACCACACTCAGAATCATCAGAGCAGTAGCACAATCATAGCATCATGAGCAGAGCAGCATCACGCTCACAGAATGGCACTTTTAGTCTCATACTAATTACATCACACTTTCAGCAGCCCAATCACAGAATCACACAAAGAATTAAACATGCAGCATTTCACTCAAACACAGAGAAACCTCTCACTATAGCCCTTTTCACTTTGTTCTAAGACTTGAAGAATAATGAATAATGAAATGTCATTTAATGTCAATATGAACTGTAATCTTAAAGCAGAGTCAAAACCAATTTCATCTTCATTATCTTCTGCATGATCTTCCACAAGCTGTCTTCATTGATAGCTAAACTGTTTATTTCATTCTTTCTTCTCTCTCCCTAGGTCTGCCACAAACGCTTCAGTAGCACCAGTAATCTCAAAACCCATCTCCGTCTGCACTCAGGGGAAAAACCATACCAATGCAAGCTCTGCGGGATCAAGTTCACGCAGTACATCCATCTGAAGCTCCATCGGCGACTCCACAGCACCAGCGATCGGCTCCATCACTGTCCATCTTGCCAGCAAGGCTTCCTCCACAGCTTTTCTCTGAGACTTCATGAGAGATCAAGCTGTAATGGAAGGATCTCTGAACTCCTGGAACGCTTCGATGCCAGCCATGAAGCCCAGGAACTGTCCTCCAGTGCCAGGGAGGATCAGATCCATTCCACATTTAACTGTTGGATCAATACTTTGGAGAACACAGAGGGGAAAGAGGACTTAGGGTTTAATAAAGGAATGAGTATAGATGTGCGTCAGGAGAGAGCGAGTGTGCTGCAGTTCAGCAGTCGAGTCTCCGTCAAAACTGAGGAGGAGTAGAAGAGAAAGTGTGCATTAAAACTGAGGAGATTGATCAATGACTTGTTGAATAAGAAAACAGACATGACTACCACCTGTTGAATGTGCAGAGCATTACAGATACAGAGCCAATCAACTTTTTTAGCAACCAAGGAGGGAGTTTCACATTTGAGGGCTCTGTTCTTTTAAGATGGACATTGAATTACAGGATGGGAGGAAGTAAAGATAAAAAAACATTCAACTAAATCAGGTCCAACAGGAACATTCCAAAATGAACTTTTGTTTATGTACAGACCAAAAACAGAAAATGCTTGAGCAATTAGTCAACCAATCGTACTCAACGTTACAAACAACTTATTGAGCAAACAGGTTTTTGCGGGTATCATCTGCCAGAAACCAAATGCCTTAGTTAGAGATAACCTAGAGGAACATTATTATGAGCTGATGCATGAAGAAAATGTTTCTTCTTCTCTATCACACTGTTCAGCTCTTTCTAAAGAACACCATTTAGTCCAATCATGAGTTCAGAGGAGATTTAGATTTAGCTTCAACCAACACTGAATTTCATGAACCCAAAGAGGACAATGACTAAACCAGTCAAACCTTGTGCCACAAAAACACCAAAAACTCAGTTCCCTTGAATGTGAGGGATGAGAAGAGCAAACAGCAGCGTTTCCAAAGACGTCCCGATTGCACGACCATCTCAAAGACTCTGATCTGACTTTGATTAACAATCAAACTCTTCTCTATGTGTCGTTTTGTCTTAACTTATTTTTTTTCTTGAGCACTGGATCCTTTTTGTGATTTTAAGGTTTTTTATTTCGTGTTTTAGGGTGTTTTTTCAATGTTAGAATTTCTCAGGAATGTTGAGGTAATGTGAACCTGGCTTGATAGTTTTCAGAAGTGATCTTTTGTCTGTTAATTTTTTAACGAATATATATAAATCCTTTTAAAAGGGGCTAAATGGACTGTAGCTTTTTGCTGATGATAATCAAATATCTTCAAGCCCTTACAAAGAAGATGTCTGACTTTCATATTGCTTTTTAAAAAGAAAGATTTCTGTGTCTGCAGATGGTAAAAAATACAGTTCATTGTTTTCCCTCTCGGATGCCAACTCTCTATAAAACCCAGGTTTTACAGACACAATGTGGGCTCAAACTGTAATGGATTCGGAACAGTTGATCCTGGAATACTTTTATCCAATGACCTTAGGGTGCAGCTTTAATTAAACCATTCAGGGATCATTAGCTTTAAAAACTGATCAGATTGATGTAGCAGAATAACTGTTTAAATTAATCTCAGATGCAACAGTTCAAGACCTCACAATGCAAAGTAACTTTGATAGTTAATTATTTAATTTATTTTATCATCTGCACTGGAAAAAGCAGGAACTAGATCCAGTTGCATTCTTTGTGTATGTTAGCGATGTGTAAAACCAATTTTAGAAAGTCATGCTTGTACAGTTGTTTTCTGAGTGTAGAGTGACTCTGAGAGATGTTATATTTGTCTATTTTTTACACATTTTCTATTGTAGCACATTAAAGATGACTTGTCTAAAACTTTTCTGGTTGGGATTTTGTTGTGCATGATGTGGGAAAGTTTAGCTCGCTCACGGTTATATATTTGACAGAGTAGAGGAACTGAAAGTGTTAACAGCACAGCTCAAAACCCAATTTGTGTTAGCTTTGCTTTAAAAAAATTATTTAAAAAGAAGCATCAGATTTTAACCTAGTCTTTTTTTTATTGAAATTAGTTTTATGCTCTTGAAATCCTCCAAATGAAAAATGTGGCTACATTTCTAAGTGCTTTTTAACAGTTAAATACAGGACAATAAAGATTAAACTGAAACCTTTCAACTGATAACTTCTTTCTTGTTTAATATAATTTCTTCAAACAGTGAAATATTTTACAGAGTGCCTTTGGTAACAAATAACATAAATTCGCAAAAATAAACATAATGAAGAATAAAAAAACAACCAAATAGTAAAAAAAAAATTATACAAATTATACAAATTATAACACAGATTATAAAATGTCCCAAGAGATCGTTTGAAAATTGTTCAAGTTACAACAATAGTAAGACAAATTAAGAATAAGACAAATATTTTTCAACGTATTTACATTTATAGTTGTTTTACTATAGAGCATCAGAGGAGCGGCAAAGACCTCTGAAAACTCTCCTTAGATTGAAAATTAGTGAAAAATGAGTGGAACTTGACTTAAATGCCAATCTTGATGCTTTGTTTGGAGCATCAACTGCTGACACCCACACACTTTGTTCTGAATTTCAAAAGAAGATCTTGAATGTCAATTTGTGACTGAATGTTGATTGTCCAGACCTCTGTTTTTCTCTGAAAAGCCTCACTTGAGATTTCAGTCTCCTACAGAGATACAATCAAATGCTGATTAACCTTTGAGAGACTCTCAGTTGTTCAAAATGGCACAAAAATATCCCTATTTTTTAAACTGCTTTTAGAAACAGCAGTTGTTTTTAACAGTAATTCAAAACATTTGTATTGCATTTTTTTATTAATCAAACCAGAGTTCAATATCCACAAACTGACATCTCCCATTCTTACATACAAAACATAACAATATTAGTGAACGTCAATTGGTGGTCCATGCTACCCCTCTTTAATACAGTATTACATGGACGCATATAAATATATATTCATAGCCAATTAAAGCCTTTGGCGACTGTCACTTGGCAGTTGACTGACAGCCAAGGAAACACACTGCTTTTCCAGATAAGAGTGTCTCTTGGCAAACACTTGGGATTTTTATGAAGAGCAGAACCGTTTTTATTGGGATCTCTATTTAAGCTTTCCTATTTCGCTTCAGTTGAACATCAATTCTCTCCTGATTAGCCCATCTATCTCAGTTCATCAGAAGTTTATCCTCTAAACAAAATTTCAGAAGAACTCTGAGACATATTTAACCATGTTGTCATTTCAGAGCTCCTGTAAGAGATCAACCATACTACTATCAGTCCACATGATCAAATATGTTTTTGGCTGCTTGATATTTCTGTTGATCTTTTGTTAACACTCAACATCTATTTGATTTAACAAACCTTTTTGTCTACTGTCTGGCGCCACCACCTGTACAATAAATATCATCACATCCAGTTATTCCTTATTTATTTTTACAAGATCATCGTTGAGTTAAATGAATGTTTTATTTATACAATCATCAGTATCTTAAAGTGTAACTTTATAACAGTGTAAAATAACTGTTACGAGTTTTTTTGTCTGGAAGGGATTGCAAGTATTTATTTTTAAAAAGCTTAATTTTAAATAAACAGCTTTTATTTATTCCGTTATGATCGATTATCAGTGTCATTCCACAAAATGATCTGTATTGAATATAGAAAATTAGTAAGAAATGTAAATTTATTACAGAAATGTTCCCTAAAAAATGACATAAAAAAGAAAAAGTACATTTTCTGCAGGAAGAAAATAATGTTATTTGATATTTAAGTTTGTATAAGGTAACAAACCTTAAACAGTAATTGAACTCAGTCTCAGTATACCTAAAGCATATTCAGTTTGGAAATTACCCAGAAAAAGGCCAATTTGCACCTTTCAGTTTTCCAACGTATAGGCTTTTTACAATGAATAAATAATTTTTTCAATGTTAATGAATTACTTTTATTGTTATATTTAGATTGAAACTAGCACTTATATTGTAATCATAAATATATAATATGTATAATATTATAATATATCAACCACCTACAGACGTTTGTGGTAAACATGCTTTTAACAAGAATAAAAACATTACTGTAACAACTGCACATCAAAACCAACTGAACTATAATACCCTTTTTATGAAACATCTTTACTTATTGTTGTTTGTAAATTTTTCTTGATTAATACAATGATTTTTAGTATTTTTCGTGAACAAATAGACCTCTGATAATTGGTCACTGGTCACTGATTAAGACAAAAATGTAAATTAAAAATGCTTTACTATAACGATCCGTCCTGGAAGTGTTAAATCAACACTCATTCTGTTGCATTGGCAACGCAATCTGTCAAGTTTTTCTAACCTACTTTATATGTTAAACGTATTTTTATTTAGTAGTTTTTCAGTTGTTCATGACAGTAAAAGAGCCCATCGGTTGTTCAGCCGGCGGGTATTACCGGTTTCATCCGCTAGGCTGCGTGCACGTCCATCTGTGCAAGTCTGTGCGCGTGCACGAGAGCCTTATGGTGCGCTGGACTGCAGCGCGTTCTCGCTCTGAACTCTCTCCAGTGATAGAACGAGAGGAGAGCGAGAGAGAGAGAGAGATGGCCGGAGAGAGCAGCTCGTTCCGGAGGAGTTTGAAGAACGTGTTCTCCAGGAGCGAGATCAACCTCACTCACCCCGAGAATCAGAACCCAAACCAGAGCAAAACCTCCACCTTCAAGCTCCTCAAGTGGAAGAAGAGGAGAGGCAATAAAGAGAGTGAACTCCACTCTGACAGGTACTCACCGCTTCACCCCTTCAATCGAACCCTTCCCTAACATCTAATCTGACCCATTCATTTCCTCAAATATTTTAGATCTGTATGTGTGTTGCTCAAATGTGAAAATCATTTAAGTTTTTATGTCATCATTTATGTTTTTATGTCATCTAAATAAATGGTATTCATTACAATAATCATTCTTATTGTTTATTGTGAATTAGAAAGCCGTCTCTGCATTAAACTGGTTTGGCACCTTTATACATTTTAATCATGAAGTTATGATGCAAAGCTCATCAAAATATGAATATTTAGGTAGACTGAAGTCTATTATAAAAGAAGTCCTTCGACGTGTTTTTGGTATGAATCATAATATTTTGTGTAGGTTTTTCTGCTCTGGTGCGGAGAAACACACAAGAATTTGGATATGTTTTCATGAAAAAAAAAATCACTTTCAACATCAGCATCGGGACATAAAAAAAGTAATATAAACATGCAAGATGTTAAAACAAGAAAAATATATTTTAAAATGATTCCAAAGAACCTGGTCGTTTTCGTTGACACATATAAGCAAATTTTAAGATATTTTTTATAAATATTACATTTTTACTAGAAAATATTTCATTTTGTTCTTAATCTCTAAAAGTTTGGATTCCTGTTCTGTTTAATTCACACAGTGGCGTATCTTTCAAATGAGCTTGAATGACAAAATAAGCAGGTTTATTTAATTAAGGTTGAACCAATCTGTTCAGAATGTCGTCTCTTCAGGAAATGAGTTGACATTAAAGTTGACATTGCTGTTACAGTAATACTGTACCCAATTATATGTTTTTGCAGTCTTGATTGTTTGAAACGCCTCTCCTACTGTGCGTGTATTCTTCAGTTTAATTGTGGCTCGTCAGCTGGTAGATGTGCTGTTGATTTTTATGATCTAATTTACAATAAAGTAGAAGGGCATGATCGAGAGTCATATACTGATGTCGAATGATGCATGCATAGTTGTGAGCTGCAGTCCTCTGGAGTAGGTTAGAAGCTAAACAAATATGCTGCAATCATGTGACACACGTGGAAGATGTTTTGTTATTCTGTGAGCAAGGGTAATTAAGTTAGTAACAGGGTGATTCCTCCAGAGTTTAACCAACTCTAAAGTTATTCATTTTCAAGTGATTCAAACTGAGGATTGTTTTCTTTTAAAGGAAAGGAACACAATACCGTTTTCTGAGTTCTGAGATAAACTCGAGATAATAGCCTTTTGTTCCTCTCTTGTTCTGTAGGTAGCACTTTTAGATTAGCCGATTTTAGATCTTTGAATCTTGAGGTAAAGATGTCCTTTGAGCCCTCGTCCACAAAGACTACACACCTCCCTATAATGTGTTTGTGTATATTGTGCGCTTTGATTATTTGTTGTGTATCACTCACTGATTGACCTCACCCCGTGATTGGCTGCACCCAACCACTGCAATTAAGATAAGGGCATATTTAAATTGGTGGAATTTAGCATAGAGACCGCAGTGTTTATGGATAGCACTGTGAACTGAGGTTCATTTCGGTTGCAGTCTGCGACAATCTTATTTTTAGCATGAGCAATTTTTTGCACCTTGCCTTAAAGCAGTGCTTGTCAATTATTTTCTGTCATGCCCCCCTAAGAAGAAGACAACATCTTTGTATCATTGTCTATAAAATTGTTATAAGTACACCTCTGCATAACACTGTATCCTTATTAACGTATAAATATTTTAAATATGTTAAATATTTTTGTCATGAGGGTCTCATTTTACTTGGGGGTCTGCTACACTTCGTATCTACACTTCATACTCATACTCTGTACTGTGTGCAAAGCGCGCATGCTCAGTGCAAACAAAACCCCTACACCACCGAGCGAATGCTCCCTGCGCACACTCTGCCAATGAGAGCACCACTGCCCCCTAATGTAGTGGAGTGGTATTGCACTTTATTCTAGAACAGTAAAAAAATCAAAATAGAAAAATAAAAAAGCATGTTCCCTGAGGTCAAACGCGCCCCCCCTTGACGGAGCCTCGCGCCCCCCTGGGAAGCTATTGGAGAAGCACTGCCTTAAAGAGAAATATCTGTTCTATGTGGGTTGATCTGACTGTGAATGAGAGTGTTTTCATGCAAACCACCATGATCCTATTCAGGTTTTGCTGATGAGCAATGTTTATTGCATGTTGTAGATCAACCAGTTTTTCTTTATTGGATGTGTTCATGTTTTCTTATTTTTTAATTGGCGTCAAGTAAATTCACAGAGCACTGTAAGTTCACATTCTGTTTCCCCTTTAACGCCTCTACTCTTTAACTCTGGTTTTACACATTATAACACTGTACATATAATCATACATATGAAAAATAATCTCAATCAATTAGCAAATTTGTCAAAGTACATGAAAAAATACCGAAAATACCGGTATTCAAAACAGATTGAATGCCGATTGCTACTTATCCTTTTTGAAACATAATGTACTTCCAGGTCAATATTATTAGGAACTATGTTCTCATTATTCTATTTTCTAAATTGAAAAGGGTTTAATATCTCTGGAAGGGTTGAGTAAGAGCCTTGTTTAAAGAAAAAAAAGTAGGAATTTCTTTTAAGAATAAAAGTTGATATCAAGTGGAATTAGACGCAATAACTAAAAAACAGTTGAGGACTCAGTTGGAAAGAAATCATTGTTTTCCAGTTTACAAATTGACGATGGCTTGGTTTGGACAGTGAAATTGAAACACTGTTCGGTATAAAACTGGATGAATGAAGCACTCCAGGTTCAGATTGTTATTGTTCTTATTTATTTCCTATGAAATTGTATTCATAACCTGACCATAACGTTGTGATTTTGTTTAGAAACTGTATTTGTTTTGATTGTTAAACTTGGCAGTTTGTGGTTTCAATTCATGAACCAATCACAACCTGCTTTGCATCGGCTCCAAGAGCTTTTCTACAAATCTAGAAAGCCTCACCCTGTCTTAAAGGCATTGTCACACCATAAAAACTCAATTACTAGTTTTGGAACTGTTTCCTGCTCATTAGCTCCAGTATCTTCTATATGTGTTCCTCAGAGATCGCTTGTTTATAATCGTTCACACAGTATCGCTCACAGTGTTTGCTGAGTTCAATACTCTCTGATGCTAACTCAAACACGGATCCCTCCATTCTCAAATAAACGTAGACACTGACGGATCAACTCTGTGTACTCACACCGCTGTCCTGTGCATGATCATGAAGTCCACAGACCCGTTGTGCATGTTGACACTGCTCAGGAACATTACATAAGTCACTACAGTGTCAAGCAGGTTGCTAGAGAGGATTTAATCAGCAAATACGGCCTTGAGTGCTCCTATAATTTGCATGGAGCGACCAAACTTTTATTATTCAAAATTGCTAGCTTATGTTCTTAAAAAGGATTGCAGGATCTCCTCTTGCAGATCAAAATCTTTTCAAAGAGGGGTTACATCAGGAGTTCCTTTTAGAACATTCACTTCTGAATATTTTCCTCTCAGTTGTGAGATTTGAGGTTTTCATTTTTTTTATGTTGTAAGCTGAACACCGTGTTTGGGAAAAGTCTGTGTCTCAAAATTAAAACAATTCTCTGTGTTATAGTATTCCTACAGCATAGTATATTGTTACTTGATACACTCTGAAGTGAAATTCACCAACATTTTAACTTTAATGCATAATTTCGATAATCTTCTTAGCACTTAGCAATGTTTTTTAATAATTTATTTTTATTGTAAATCACCAAATCACCAAATTCTGGCCCACCAAGGGTTAATTAAAGCTTTATGATAAACTATCATGTACTTGTCAAGTTTTGTTTTCCATTTTTGTTTAATTCAATGCCAAAATGTGGCAAGAAAGAAAAGAGACCCAGGAATATCAACAAGTTAATGGTGTGTTCCATTGTCTCTCCTACGTTTCCTAATATTCAAATACTATACTATTTTTATAATAACATACTAATCCTTTATTTATTATTAATAAATAGTTAATAAATCATTTATACAGCATTGTTTCTTTGTTTCATAAGTAGTTTGCATAACATTAAGTGCTTTATTCTTGGTTTATAAGATTTTTTGAGAATCAGGTAATAATTTATAAGTTAAATTTTTCACTATTTAAAACCCAGTTCGTTATTAGTTGTTAGCGATTAATGAGATAATTTAGAACATGTTAAAAAATGATTATTAAATTATTTAAAAGTACATAGCTACATCTTATTATTCAGATATATAGTAACAGCTACCACAGAGTGATAAAAAAATCCTTTATTAACTCACATTCCAACTGTAACTCATGATTAATTCAGTTAGTTATAAAATTTATGCTTTGTAAAGCATTTAAAAACCAGCGAGTGTCCCGAACACAAGGATAACAGCGTTCCTACACTGTAAGATGACGGAATACGGACGCTTGCCTTTCTTTGTGCTGCCTGTAGTCTCACGTATGAGTCTCACAAAGGATGACATTAGACCAATTCCAGAAAGGTCTGAATAAAACTTTACTAAACGAACGTTTGCTGACGTCGCGTCTAAGAGCGTGTCAGGGGAAGCTTGCCTCTCAAGCACGTGAAATCAGGAGTTGAAAAATTATCCCTTTCCTTAACAAACCTCTCATCGATATTTTATTTAAAGCGAATAGTTGCATTGTCGAGCTCGATCAAGATCAACGATCAAGTATGCGTCAGATTCAAGTACGAGTCCATTAAAAAAGGTCTCTATCGGACATGGAGGAACCATGTAATGTGCCACCGTCCTTTTTACTGCGTGCATGTCATGGGACTGGTGCGCAAATGGGATGCATTACCATACTTGTCAAAGATACTTTGCAAAACTGTAGCCATATTCCTATGTGTTGTAAGTTGTACGTTTTTGTTTTTATTTGTCAGAATTTCATACGGGCCTAAATGTGTATTCAGGATAAATATAAAGAGTGACCATTCATAGTAATGATTTATCTGAATTAGTTTAGTCGCCTGTTAATGTGTAGCAGCTTGCTCCCTCAGTACTGTTAAGCTTCAACAGAAATCTTACACATGCTTCTGGCCATCCATGCCGGCGTATTATGAGACGTTTCCAAAAATAAAAAGACTGAGATGTGAGAGGTAGATTTCAAACTGGTGAGTTCTGCTGATACCCTATATAGCTAAGAAACCAGTTGGACATATAAGAAAGCAGTTGAATAAATCAGCACCCTTTACTTTTGGTTGTGCTCGTGTAACAAAAGTTTCTGGAGAGAGATTCTTCTCATACACTGACGATAGCTGTATTAATATAGCTGTGCTTCTCAAGTTCTGTTTCTTTCAGGTTTGTCAGCTGTCTGAATACAAGTAAGCACAAGCTACCAATTCAAGTTTGCTTCAGGGGAGTTGCTCTAAAATGACAAGATTCAAGGGTCGTCTTGTAGTTAAAGGATTACTGAAACATTCCAATCTGACGTATAACAGGAAAGTAATACAATGGCTAAACGATGTGAGCTTTATCTAACTTATTTATTATTTTTAGTTTCATGAAAAATATTATATTTTTGCACTAATACTAGGTTTTTAACAGATTTAAACAATACTAACGCATCTCTGCCATCTGAAGATGAATATCTTTGACTCACAGTCTAAAAGATGCAGCACAATCTTCAGCATAGGTGTAGTCAGGTTCACTTGCATAGCTATAATACCTAAATAGAATAAGATATCTCACCAGTCTGCTGAGCATGTTATAAGAGTTCAGTTCATGGTCGATGCAAAAACTGTGCAGCTTGAACACTTTCTGTGTTTATGCAATAGAAAAAAGTCCAAAAATCTGTAGAATATTAATTAATCAGATTAAAATGAACATTAGCAGACATTATCTTTTTCTTACATGCCACAAAAAAGTGAAAAAGTTTTAATAAGTTTAAAGTTTAAAAGTAACAAAGATACTAAATTGTAAAATTTTTGGTCAACTATATGTAGAAACCTCACTCAAAGCTAATTTAGTTTAAGTTTAAAAATAATGTTTAAAGTGGTTTAAACCACATTTAAAATCTGTTGTAACTATAGGATAAAAAATGTATCGATAACACCTAAAGAAACACTCACAGGCCTTCATTTATGCTTAACATGCAATGGATAAACATTTTTGAATTATAACTTTAAGTTGTTTCTTCGCTTCATTGATTTGTTTCTCGGCTCTCCCCAACAGCACTCTGAACACGTCATTGAAAGAGTCAACGTTTTCTACTCACAAAAAGTGGAGGTAACAGGACAGAGCAGAACTTTTTTTTAGTTTGCTCCCATTGCTCAGCCAGATGGGTGCACTTGGTTGGAGGTGTCTTCACACACAAAATTCATCTAGATGTGTGATGGACATTGCCTGTATATAACATGGATGTAATGTCCGTGACGTGACCCAAAGGTTTGTGGTAAAGTATTTGCTCAAAGTGGGCGTAGCCCAGGTGGGACATGGCTGTAGTGAAGGCATCTGATTGGCTGAAGGTTTACATTTTGCATATCTCTAACAAACAATGTCAAAATGTCAAAATAACAAGGTAAAAACTATCAATCTGAATCAAAAAACCTAATGGAGACATGGGTGGAAACGTGTTTTTTTCAGCTCCAAAGTTGATCTTTTTTAACAAGAATGAGAACGTATTTCCTTTTGGGGTTATCACAAGTGGCCGCTTGTCAAACAGCAGTTCAGTCACTTCCTATTATTATGCATCGAGAGGGAAAGCAGGAGGTTGCTTTTTGGGGTTGGCGAAAGAGTGGGTTTTTAATTAATGCTGTGTCAATTAAAACACTTTAAAGAAAGAACCTCAAGTGAGCACCCCATGGTGCATTATTTAATTCTGCTTCAATGGAGGAAATAAAGCTACAGTTTAACCACCAAGATGTCAACCATGAGAGAGAGTTTACAGTGATAGTTAAAAAAAAATCTACAGTTTACATTCCACAATTCTCATACTCCTCTGACAAAAGTGCTTTTCACATCTTTCGCATCTGCCCACCAGGGCACCAGCGGTGATTCTGCTCAGGTACATTTGTGGATGTTTTGTTTTGACGTGAGTTCGGTCTGATGTGCCGCGGGTGGGATTGCCATGGAATGCAGAGTTGTTTTGAAGGATTATGCAAATATCAAAGTCTCACGCTGAATACATGTAGATGCATGCCGAACACCAAACTATCCTTCGAATCAAAACAAGAGACATTTATCTTCATTTGTGTCTTTATTTATAGGAAACTCACAATTTACAATTGATTGAAATGATCCCAGATTCTCATTAGTGTAGAAGGGCAGATCAATGATGATAAGTGGGAAAGTTTTTCCAGGTGAATTTATCAGGGTTTTTATAAATGGTGATACAGAGTTTGACAACATTAGATATCAGGTAGCAACATTTCTTAACTTTTCGAAACCTAACTTTTGATGAGCTTATTAGAACTTCCTGAAACTGATATTTTATCTTAAAGATATCCTTTCATTCTCTTCCATGTGAAAGCTACCATTCTGCAGATTTGTTGGGTTTGTACGATGAGGCCTAGCCAATCAGAGAGTGAGATAAGCAGTTGGGGACTTTTCTGATTTGCAATTTTTGGGTACCTTTTTAACTACTTCCGGTAATTAAGGGGCTGGTCATATAAATCTATTATCATATAAAAGTTTGTTTATTTATTTCTGTAATAACATTTAGAAAGTGCTTTTTTATATACTTGTGTATGTGCAAGGTATAAATGGTCATCTTTTGGGGAACTTCCACTTATGTGAGAGACTATATAAAGGCCTTTGGAGGTGTTTTTAGTTAATTAACTGATTAGAGTGTGCTCCCAAGTCTCTTCAATTAAAAAAAAATTCACAAAATGATTTTGGGTGATTTAAATAGTTATCAGTTCTAATCATCAACATTTTTTATTACATGCAGGGGAAAGGCCTGTGGGACGCTAAGGTTTTATATCAGTCTTATTACTTTAGATTGTTCTTTGGTGGAGCCGGAGCATGTTTGTTCAGCTCATCATGCGAAAGGAGCTCTCTCTGCCCAGTTAATCATAAGTTTTGACTCACAAAGTTTGATGAAGGTTTATGTTCCACCATCACGAAAGGCAACGGTTATACACACATTCTTCACTTTGATTCTCACAGTCTCACACATGATTACTCAAGCTTGTTGTTTAAATGTCATGTATTTAAAAATGTTTAGGACCATTCTCACTGGGAAATCACCAGTTCCAGCTCTGCATTCGTTTAACTTCTAAAAATACAAAAGCCTCCGGATGTTGTTGAGCAGCGGGGGTTTTGTAATCAAGATAACCCTCAGATAGCTCTTCTTTTTTCTCTCGAGATGCACCTAAGTCTGCAATCTCATTTTTGTATTTCAAGACAAGAATAGCAACTTAAATGCCTTTTAAATGTATGCTACTTAAAAGTTTTTATTTATTCTCTAAAAAAGACTAAATGCTGATTCTTAATTCTAATCACGTGTGATAATGTGAAGCTGAAGTGTGAACATTTAAATAGGTCTAAAATAGCACAAAATAAAATAAAATAGCCTTTTTGCTTTGTGAAAGCTCCATGATGATGATGTTCCTGATGCTCCTGATGGTGTTTTACTTAGTATTGAAAGAGTGATGATTTCAGATGAATTAATTAAGATCTGCTGATGGACGTGGGCGACTGCAGCACACAGACTCAAGGACACATTTTGTTTGTTCTTTGCACTTCTATCTCTGACAGACTGTGTGTTTCCACAGAGTTGAGTCTGGAGCTTTTGCTGACACTGAGAGTCCTGATGGAGGCGAGAAGACTCACAGCAAGAAATCACTGTTTGCAAGAGTCCTCAAAAACAAGGTGAAAACATCTTTCTCATTTTCAGTCCTGTACACACCGATAACTGCAGCTATACCTGAGGTGGGCAAGAAGAGCCTCACTTCTGCATGCTTCAACTTTCATTAGACACACCTGAGCTATGTTTTGCTTTTTTTAGTAACTGGTGCGTATCTTGAAGCAGGGTTTTAACTAAAACTAACTCAATCGTAGCCATCCAAGAATGACTTTTCCCATGCCTGAATTATACTGTAATTATACAGACAAATAATTGTCATAAACCTCAGACAAAAGATTAAAGTTTTGTGTCTTGAAATGTCCTCCTATATGTGAGGTATTGATCAAAATGTCTAAAACATCAGTTGGTTGTTTCAAACTCAGTTTCAGCGCATTTATACCTATAACAGTTCCAAAAATCTCTGAGTAATTCTGACTATTTATGTATAAACATTTATATTTATTTTTAACTTCAGACTAGTTTTTTCTTCACATTTGCATAATGCTAGTCATTGTTTTATGAAGATCAGTTTTTTATTTTGACATTTTTTATTTCGTTTTTTTATTATTTAAAGGTTGATTTAAAAGTCTCTAGATTGGCTCATTCTCAGGTGGTGTTAATGCTATGTTCATCTGCTGTTAAATGACTTTAAAGCAGTTAAAATGTGAAATACATTTCATTTTGAATTTTTAAAACTGTTTAGTGTTTTTGTGGGTGAGTGATGTTAAGGGCTGTGAGCCTGTCCTGCTCGTGCTCAACAGTGCAGACATTAATTAGCATTTTTTGTGTTAAACATCAGACGCGTTCTGACACGAGAAGTGCATGGCTGGTTAAAGCTTTATATTTAAATGAGGATTTAGCTAGAAGCAAAAACATCTCAGAAACATAAATGAAACATCAAAACATCTCTCCTTCTGTTCAGACACGAGGTATTCAACTCTGAAGAGGATTGAGCAATCCTAAATAAATAGCTCAAGAAATATTACATAATGTTACACATTTTCAGAAGTTATTAGTTTTAAAATATGCAATGTCTGTTTTTAATCGTTCTTCGTTTACGTTTACACCAGGGGGAGCTGTTTGTAAACAAATGAATGAGGTTTTGTTATTATTGAAACAGATTAATATTAGGTATACATTAGTAAAAGTTAAAAGATCTATTTTAAAGACAAAGAAAGAAAGAAATTAAATGAAATACAAAAAAACTTTAATAAATACACAGTAAAATCCTCAGAGTAAAAATAACTCTAGACTAAATACTCTCTTAATGGAGCACAATTAACACTGAAATGAGGTCATCATCTATTCTAACCAACTCTTCAATGAAAACTTGCACTTTGCAATAAATGTTTGTATTTCCCTATTTCAAAACCTCACAACTCTATTTTCTATTAAAAAAAAGTTTAACTCTATATAGAGATTAGTTACAGAATTTTATATAGAGTTATATAGAATATATAGAAACATTTAGTTTCTTGTAAACATCAAATACAAACTCTGCTAGTTTTCTTGTCATCAGTCTCAAAGCAATGAGAAGATTGTCCTTAATGTCTTTTTTGAAGATAGAAAGCACAGGTTTTATTGTTCTCCACTAGATAAACATTTTTTATTAATTCTGAACAAACTTGTCCTCTGGGGTTATACCAAATACAACATACTCTAATGTCAGAGGAATCACGCTGGCATATTTTCCTTACATAACCATATAAACTCTAACAGAAGGACTCGAAGCTACAATTGTTCAATATTTTAAGTTGGATTAGAAGAGTGAACATGGATTCTTTTCTATATAGTTACATTTTTTATGTAGACAGGTGCTGCCAAGAAGTTTGTTTGTGATTTATAGTTGTGCTAGATTTAAAAGTATTGAGACGTAACAGGGGCAGTTGAGGACAGGGGAGCTCTGATTGATAAAACACATAATTTTTATACTTGTGCTGAACAATTCTGCTGTTCAAAGCATTTTGAGGTTAACCTTCATCCAGAAGAGTGTGTGAAAAAGACTGGTTGAACCTGATCAGATGCTTAGATTTTTGTGATACGAAGTATTTGGAACGGCTGCTATTTAATTAAATTGGCTTATTTGCATATTAAGCTGTAAAGAAAATGTTCCTCGGATGACTTCTGAACCTCTCCTAACTCAGACTGTGATGTAACACCAGCTGTTTCAGTTTCACTGTCCAAAGCTCCTTGCAGCACTTTCATCAGATAGACTCATAGTGATCAACACATGCTTTCCTAGTGATGAAGGAAAGCATGGTCTCCATCCTGACATAAGAACGCGACATATCTTTTTAAATTTTTATGAGATTTCATGCTTTGATTTTTTTCAGGAGAACAATTCCATCCATCCATCCATTTTCATGTCGGCTTTATTCCCTTTCGGGGTCGCCACAGCGGAATGAACCGCCAACTCACTGGCATATGTTTTACGCAGCGGATGCCCTTCCCTGCCGCAACCCATCGCTGGGAAACATTCACACACACATTCACACTTTAACACTATGGGCAATTGTTCTTATTCAATTCACTTATTCTGCATGTCTTTGGACTTGTGGGGAAACCGGAGCACCCGGAGAAAACCCACGCGATCACGGGGAGAACATGCAAACTCCACACAGAAATGCCACCTGCCCCAGCCGAGCCTAGAACCAGCGACCTTCTTGCTGTGAGACGACCGTGCTACCCACTGCGCCACCGTGACGCCCTGGAGAACAATTCTTTTCACTTTAACATTTTTTACAAGACAGAACTAGACTCAGTATCTCAAGCTGATCTTCAGTCTTGCTGACTAATTTCAAAGATACAATTACAACATACAGATTTTTAAAACTTGATTTTAGTTTTTTACTTTACTGTCTTATTTCCTTTTCCAAGCACTTTGACTGTTTGTCTTCTGTTATTATTTTCTGCACTGTATTTATTAGTCTGAATTGCTAATTTGTGAAATTGGCCACAGACATAAAATACCCTTGGCGTTTTTCACCTGTTCAGCAATTGATCACAATTCTCAACAGTCACCAAATTTTGACTTAACCTAATATTAGTTGCTTCTGATTCATGGAGACTTTTTCACCTTTCGGGGATTTTTGCTTACGCATTTTGTTGATATGAATGAATACACCATTTTTTCCCATGCAGTATATTTTTGGAAATTAACAATTACATTTTTAAATGTATTTAATGCAAAAATATTATTTGTACTTCCTGTAGCGCAGTTAAGGCCAGTTAAAGTCCAATATAAAGGCTTTATGCAACCACACTACATTCTCAGCATTTACACTGATTCCCGACTGAGGCTTGGGCACCGACTTTATTTAAATTCTATATTGACTGTTTATTGACGAGCACAATATCAGATTGAGCAGCTTGATCCGAAACTCATATCTCTGAGTACCAAACAAACCCCAACACGGATGAACATCATGGAGAGAAGAAGCATGGCTATTTTTTTATACTGGAATGAGCTCCAACTTCAACACAATCCACTCTGTTGCAGTTCATTAGCAATAATTTCTACCACAGAGAGTCAACATAACATCAAGTTGGAGACACTTCAGAGCTTCTCCAACCTCAAACAGCATACACATTCCATGTATGGAGGGTCGATAGGGTGAAAACACACAACCAAAAAATGTGTAGACAGTTTTTCAGACAGCATTGAACCTCCAAATTTTGAAGAACCATGCATCTGATTGTTCATTTTTTCAATCGATCAATAGCACTGTTTTTTTGTAGTATTTTTTAATTGCGTATTTGTCTCTATACTTTTAAAAAGAGTCACATGATTCAGCTCCTGTTGAAACTGCTTGAATAAATCGCAGGGGTTAAAAGTTTAAAGCACACAAATCCTGTTCTGCACTACTCAATGCTCAGATGCAGCCTGGCTGCTCACACTGTACAGCATCCAGATACAGCACATTATGATTATTTCAGAACTGATGCTGCTTCTGCTTCTTGTACCTTTTACATTCGCTACAGATGTTTCTGCATGTGTAGAGTGAGATGTTGACTTAAATCGGCTCTTGGCACTGCTTTAACATTGCGATACTCACATGAGGAGCCATAGGATCCTCGATCAGGAGCTGGTCATGAGGTGAAGATGGCTTCTTGTGACCCTAGTACACTAACTGCACAAGCCTCAACACATAATTCAGCAGAAACTCAGATCGATACAAAAAATCGTTGCACAACTGAACAATCTTGGCCAAATGACACAATGTCTCCCTAGCTTTAGTCTCAGATATTATCGAAGTGGACCTTCTAATTCCTCCCTCTAGCTCACTATCACTCAAACACTGTACACTCAATCACCACTGCACTACATGAAATCTCACCTGTGCCCATCTTTGTTCAGTGTCTCTCAAACTGCGTTTTTTCCTGTTCCTATATAGTGGAACTATATATGTTTTCTTCTTTTCCCTGTGCTTTCTGGAACACTTTCCTTCAACTACCATGTTTACGGTCACTCTCTTTTTGCAAAACTGAATACAACTGAAAAAAAATTGGAAATAATTCTTGGCTTCTGACTTATCTCAAAGAATGTTATAGTTAGGGTAACTTTTTACACTGAAAGAACCTTAAAAATGCACATTTCTACCAATTAAAGTCCAAAATTATTTTAAAATGCTAATAAACCTTCTGAATTATAATAAATTATATGATAAGTTGTGTAAATGAACATAAAGAAGAAATAATTTTTTTAAATATTTGAATTTATCAGATTTGTTTTTAATTCTTTACTCATTAATGATCAATGTGTTGTGTCAATATAAGGGGTTACGTGTTGAGGAAAAATATTTAAAAGCAAACCAACAAATGTGAACTAAATACAGCAATTTATCTTTAATATTTGGGATTATTCTAAAGACCGTTGAAGGATGTTTGCCTGCTTTTGTTCACTTTTGTCTTTCATTATTTAATGTGGAATAAACATTTAATAAACATTTCAGTGGAAAGAAGCTACATAAATGCTAATGCTCAAAATGACTTTAAATGATTTCCAAAGAGCTGTTAGCTCATTCCTCTCATACCAAGAGAATATGCTAGAAATGAAAAAAGGTATGAGGTTAATGCTCAATGAGAACTATTCTACTTACACAAGTAATGTTAAAGTATGTGTGTGATCATTGTGTGGGTTTTAGGAGAAAGACAAGTTGCATGTGAAAGAAACTTTTGTCCCATTGTCTATTCAAATACAAAAACGTAAAACAGCTTTAATCTAGTCTTCATGTGGGAAAAGTAATTTAATATGCTGAGACAGGGATTGAATAGTGAAGATGAAACACTTGATTTGAAATTATAATTATCTGTTATTTGGGTGGTGTAGCACCACCTTCATGTTAGTCTGATGTACTGTAAGGTCTTTTTGTGTTTATAGTTATTATTTTTACATGCCACTATACTGATGCTATCAAGGTCAGTCAAGGTCTTTCAGTTTCTTTGTCCAGTCCTTGTACAGCAACAAAATTGTTTATTATTCCACATTCACAACCTTCTTCTCGTTATTCCTTTTTGTTTGGTTTTCAGAAAGGACAGCGCAGCTACTCTGAAAGTGACCTTCGAAAACCCAGGAGCTTCATTGCATCCCTGTCCTGGAAGAAAAAGAAAAAGAAGCAAGATCTGCCCCAGGGTCTTAAAAGCTATGAAGAATCCCCTGAAGATGAGGATCACATCAGTGAACAGGATGAACTTGAAGTGGAACAAAAACAGGCTGATTCCGGGTCAGATACGACTGAGCAAGAATGTTTCTGCTGCCCTCAAGATTGCTTGAGTGATGAATGCAAGCCAAAGAAAGACGATTCTGGTTTTATGCCTCAAGATGAAGAGGGATTGTCAATACCTTTCATTGACTCATCCGTTTCTGATAGTGACACTTACCAGACTCCCCCAGAGTCCCCAAGCCTAGACCCTCTAGAGAGATCAGTTGAAGCCCAAATCGAGCCTGAAAGTCAATCCACCAATAGATCTTCTACAATTTCAAACACTTCCATCGTCTCAAAAAAATACAACATCTCATATGATGTTGAAGGTTCTGATACACTCTGTAAAACAGTGCCTGATCTCTCCACCAGCATTGTTTCTGAATGCAATGATCTGTATTTCGTCAAACAAGACACTACAGATGTTGGTCTCAACACAGGAAACAATATATCTGAAAAAGATTTAAAACTGGAGCATGGTGAATCCACTAGCATTCCTTCAAGGATGTACCTAAACAGCACATGTCCCCCTAAGCATTCCTCATCTGCTAGTTTGCAAAGGACCTCCTTGGCTCTTACAAAAAGTTCAACCTCTTCCATTCCACAAAAATACACCTCTTCGTTGCAAGGTTTTCCTTATGTAATTAAAAATAGATCACTCAGTTTACCTTCTTGTAATACAAGATATTCCATGTATGTGTCTGAAGGTTTTTTCTCTTCAGCAACCCCATTCAATCGCCCTTGTGTTCTCCCCAAAAGGTCTTTTTCCTACTCCCCAGAAAGTTCTCAGTTTTTTATGTTTGAGCATTTCTCCCCTTTTGTTTCTCAAAGTTCACACACTCCACACAGTTCACACAGTGCTCAAAGACCCTCAACATCTATCCACAAGAAATCCCCTTCTTCCATTCCCCAAAGTTACCCCTCTTCCTCTCCAGAGAGTCCCCCCTCTGCCCTTCACAATATCTCAGGTTCCTTGCTAATCAACCCTGAAAGTTCCTGTTCCAGCATTCTACAAAGTTCACTCTCATCTGACCCAGAAAGTTCTCCTGATTCAAATCCTGCATGTGTTTCCTCCTCAAACATTGATAGCTCTCTTTCACCCACCCATCAAAGTTTGTCAACTTCAATTCAAGAACATTTTCAGTCTTCCAGTCATCTTCCTCAAGAAAAGTCTATAACTAAAAATGACTTTTCTTCTGTCCTTGAAAATTTCTCCACTTACATTCCAGGACATGCATCTCCATTAGATGTGTCTGTTAGTCCCATCTCAACCTCTCCTAATGGGTTATCTTCTGCCACTGATGGTTTCTCACTCTCTGTTCTCCAAAGTCCAGCCTCTGATATCCTTGAAATGTCCCAGACATCCATCTGTGACAACGCCAACAGTCCTGTGTCATTGACCTCAGAGAGCCCCTCTTCTTCAATTGACCAAACTTCCATCTGTAGCATGTCTGAAAGTTCCACATTATCATATCCCCAAAGATCACTTGGTTCAATTCCTCAAATCTCACCATCCTCCAGTTCCTTTTTGTCTTCTGTTTGTGAAAGTTCCCTCTCTGCTGTTGCCCAAAACGTGTCTTCCTCTACCAAAGAAAGTCCCCTCACTTTCATTGGCCAAAGTTCTCCCAAAGAGAGATATTCCCCCTCTTTGATTTCAAATAATGTGTCATCTGTCAGTCTAAACCACCTCACGTCCCTTGTCCAAACATCCTCCTCTTCTCTTTCTAAAAGTTCTAATTCTACCTGGTCTGAATGTACCTTGTCTGCTGTCTCAGAAAACTCCACTTCCCAAACATCCTTTTCTTCTGTTCCTGGAAGTTGCCCTATAGCCACTGATCAAACTTTATCCTTTTCTATTCCCAGAAGTCTCTCCAGTTCTGTAAATGAAACGATCACCTCATCAATTCCCACTTCTTTCATCCACTCTCCACCTTCTTTTTTAGATAAAAGTAACCAATATTTCCAACACGAAAATTCCATACCTACAAATACCAACATTTCTGGGGCTTCTATTCCATCAAGTTCCATCTCTGATACTTCTAACACATATAAGGGCTTCAAAAGTTTCAGCTCAAACACATTCCCAGAAGCTTCATTCAGTGATCCATCTGACACCAAATCCAATGAAATAGAAGCTCCTATTTCAAAACCTGCAAATAACAGGGGTGTGTCTTTCAGCACCACAGTGCACCCAGACCCAGAACCAACAACTACTGTTAAGTCCAAACAGGATCGAATTGGTTCCTCCCCAAGGTCACCAGAGACTAGTTTTGGAAGTCTTATAGATGGAAAGCTTTCCATCAGAAACAATGGTGCTTCTGACACTGCACAGAGTTCAGAAATTAACCCTAAGATGAGTCAGAAGGTTATTTCTACGGAATTTAAGCAAACCAATAATTATTCTTCCTCAGCATCTGACTCCAAACCAAACCCAGCAAAACCTGTCCTTCAGAATGAGTCAAATGTCACCTCAACTTCATCAGCTGAGTCAGAATCCATCATCATCATCAATGAGCCAACCAAAATAGACTCCTTCGACCTTTCAGCTTCTGACAAAGATTCTGAAACCAGCATTTCTTCATCCCTATCAGCCAAGTCAGAAACCAACACAGTCAATAAGGCAACTAAAAAAGTCACCTTTGACCTTTCACCAACCTCAATTAATTATAAGCAACCTGGGGGATATCATTTGAATGATAAATCCTACTCAGAAGAGGAAACCAAGATTTCTTCATTTCTTTTAGCTAAGACAATCAAAAAAACAACCAAAACAGTAACCTTTGACCTTTCCAACTTTTCAACTCCCCACATACCCGAGAATTCCCAAAGAGATGACCCTAACGAAGTGCTTCACTTAGAAGGAGAAACAAATATTTTAACACACCACTTGAGTCACGTCAACAAAACAGAATCTAAAAACCCTGTGGAATCTCATCAACCATTCAATGAAAGCTTAAGAACTTTGACCTCTCAAGCCATAGGTCACTTTGAAGATTTGTGCATTCATAATGAACAAAGGAAAACGTGCACAACAAATGAGAAACTTGTCCATGAGCAATCATGTCCTGAGACCAGTGTTCAAGTTGAAACTGAGACTCCAGTGCATATCAATAGAGGGAATAATCACATGCCAGAATTGAAGCAAATCAACACTAACCAAAAAGACACGTCAGCAGACAAGTTTTCTGAGAAATATGAAGAGAATCTTGATGATTTTCATGAAACCAAATCACAGGATAACCAAGCAGAACTCCAGATGCTTCAGAAAGGCACAACCCCTGAAGAGATAAAAGTAAACTTGGACATAAGTTCAAAAGAAGCATCTGCGATGGAATGTGAAGGCTCTGAAATGTTGACTACTCAAGAAAAGCAGCACATTCCCAGTCTCTCTCTCCTCAAACCAGCCTTTCCAGTTCACCAAGAGCACAATTGTGAAGAATGCACAGAAGCCCCTCCTTCTTCCCAGGTATCACTCTTAGACTCAAGCATGAAAACAGAGAGTCACCTGGAGATCACACTCCACCCTTCAACTCTGCTCCAATCCGGTGGAAAGATAACAATAGCCGAGGAACCATGCGTTGAGGAGCATGCTGAGAGGGAGGACCATAGTCAAGTTGAAGAGTCTGGAGATACAGAAGCACCATTTATTCATGCACAGGACGGAGAGAGTCCAGAACAGAGCCGTGAGACATTCTTGCTCACAGAGAATAACAACAACAGCAGCAATCAAGGGGAGGGGACAGGGATAAAGGTGAAAGGAGGAAGAGATAAAGTCACTCCAGGGGAAGTCAGTCAGAGGACTAAAGTACAAAAGAAAGACGAACCCCGTGTTTCCCTGGATCCACTGGCTTCAGAGAGATTAACACCAGGCCGAAGGTAAGCAAGAAGCGGATTTTGACAGGTATTAAATCATCTGTTTGTAAATGCAGTCATATGATTCATATAAAGTAAATTTAATTTGTTTGGTATATGTGGTCGATTTTACATGTCAATATAGCTTAACAAGATATTATTCCACTTAAGCGGGGAAATGCAGTATATTATTTGGCCATTAATCACATAAAAGGTAAATACAGATATCAACATTGAGCTCGAGTTATGTCATAATTCAACTCCCTGTGTCTTTTGGAGTTTCACTGTTTCTAGAATCCTTTATCATCTTACAAAATATTTCAAACATTAGTGACACTATATTAATATTATTTACATTTTTGTTAATGTAATAAGAGTAAATTGTTCATTGTAACATTTCAGGTTTCAAAAACAGTCACATCTCTGTTTTATAAATGTGTACGCTTTCTTTGTAAAACTTTAATTATGTTTATCCACATTAATAGTTTGTAAATATGCTTTGAGGCAACTGCAAAAAGTGTTTTTTAAATAAATTCTGATTGATTGATTAATTGATTGATTCATTTTAAATACAATTTTCTTTAGACTTAGTAGGTATTTAACAAGTAATGTCGTGTTTAACTCTTCACTCTATCAAACATGAATGAACTCTACTGAGAAGCATCTGTGTACAGTAATGCATTCTTCTGTCTGTAACATCATCTGATACAGCAACTGTCACTGGCTCTAGTCTAGTTCAGTTTTAATAACTCTCCTGTAGCACCAAAGTGACCTCTTTTATCCAAAACACAGACTATCCATAAATGTACTTTTTGTGCAAACTTAAGCCACATTCCGGATGTTGCATGTGCCATCAGATCCCTGTGTTCATTTGGTCTTAATGAGAAGTGGATAACATTGTATTGTTTAAGTTCCCTTTGACTAACAGAAATTCCAGATTAAAAAAAATATACAATTAAATCATAATAAACTTAAAATATAGGTTTTATTAAGTTATTTGTGTAGTGGTGTTCTGCTAAGCATCTCACATCCTTCTTCTTTAATAGGCCAGTCCTTTGGTTCACCTAATATAAGTAGCATCAGTGCTTGTATTTTCTTGCAAATGTTTTGAACTCTGAAGGAATAAACTTATTCAGACCATGCATCATTTAAAATAGACATCACTTCAACAAATCAAAAATTGCTTTATATTCCGGGTCAATTTTAGTTAAATCACCTAATTACTGCTTGTTTTTCCAGACACCAACAGTGTTTTATTCAGTATTTGATTTTGTGAAATGACTCTGCACTGAGATTTAAAAAAAAAAGGCTGCACTATTCTCCAAACACAAAATTAGACATTTCACTGGGTTTTATTTAATGTTTATTATTAAAAAGCAAAAACAAAAAAACAATATATCCATTGTCCAATGTTTTAGATGACCTAGAGTCCACTGAAATTAACAAAGATGTCTTTTTTCAAACAGTTATTAGAGTATAATTATAGTTTTATTCTGCAAGTCTGAAGAATAAGAAAAATGTACACTTTTATTTATGGTAATTAAATAAATCAGGCCTGAAAGGGTTAATCTGCAGTCACCTGAGGATCTTGCCGTTATCTGAATTTGAAATATCTCTGTTACTTACATAGCAATAGAATCTGCTTACTGTAACACATACAGAAACTCATTTATTCATAAAACATGTTTTAGATGTGTCTGAGGGTAGGTCTGTTAAATTCAGATTCTCGTTCAGCAGGAAGCTGAAGTTCTTGTCAGTATTGGCTGTTTATCTGAGCCTCACCCATTGTTAAAGCTGCATCAGCGCGTCGGGAAGGGCAGCTGGAATCCAGAGAGCTCAAAGTAGCTGTTGACTCACGCTCTGTCATAAACATTCTTCAGATTGCTCCTATGAATGTGACAGATTGCAACAGAGCGGACGGACCTCAGTGCATCTTAGACACATGGTAGCTGCAGAAGTGCACGGATGGATTTACATACTGATGTCTGACATCTCGCGTTACTCTCCTGAATGCATCCACTCAAGGTCTTTATGTGGGAGCTTAAGTTATGCAAGTGTTTCATTCATGTGAAGTATGCGACAACCAAAAATTTTACTCCAGCGTCTCTAAATGTACATTAATTATTAGATCAATTAAACAACGAGTTAATAAGTGGTTAGGTAAATAAATGAAAAATGTTTTTATTATTTTATTATTTATTTTATAACATGTAAATCATACAAAAAAACAATACTGCTAAAAGTTCTAGATACAAATATGTATATATTTTATTTAATGTATTGTTATATAAAAATAACAATTATAAAAACATCCCAAAAAAGTGTCAAAAAGAAAAGAAAAAGTTTGAAATAAAGTATACATCTAAATACCAAAAATATTTTTAAACATTAGTATAGAATGTATTAAATAGAATAGCAACATACTAATACACAACACAGTTAAATAGTTACACAAGACCACACAGTATCAGCGCCATAAAGATTTGCTTTTAATTCTCATGTTTGTAATATTGAATAAATTGGTAAGAAAAAAGAATCCCGTTATGAAACCAATTCATTTTCCTGATAAAAACATGACTGTGTATAGCAAAATAAAAAAAAGTAATATAATTTCATAATAACTAAGTTATTTTCTTTTATCAGCCTCAGGTATAACAATCAGTTATTAAAGGTATTAGTCCTTGTCTTTGACATTTTACCTCCGGTCCTTCAGACAGAAATGCCAAATATGATAATACGCATCGCTTTTCTGTATGTCGGAGCAGTTAGACAGCTTGCGTTTGGGAAACTGATGACAGACAGCTGTAGCAGAGAATGTGCTTAGATGAAAATAATCGTACACATTCACAGCACACATTCAAGAGAACCTCGTCTTAAACTACCTCTTTACTAATGAATGCATTTTAGTACAGACAATTCTTTCAATTAAAAAAATAATTAATATTTTCAACTGTATTTCACAAAACTTGAAAGAGTCGCCTTTACAAATATAATCAAAAATGTTGTCAGGGTTCTGTTTTGGTTTATTACTTTAGGTTTTATTCTTTTTAAGTCTTCTTGTTTTCTTCTTTGTTATCTTTATAGAGATTAGCTTCTCTTTATTTCTTTGCAGCTTGTAAATTCACTCCTGTCTTGTTGACTGTCTTGATTGTTTTCCACCTGTCTAATTGTTCCCGGTTCAGTTGAGTTAAGTCACCGTTGTTAGTTCTCGTTTAGATTAATTGTCCCATGTTCAGTGTTGCAGCATTGCTAATGTCACACCTTTTATCCCATCAAAGTTGGTTAGTTGTGTTGTAGTCTTTTGTGCCGTTTTAGTCCTTAATCTTGTACTTTTCCTGCTAACTTTAGTTATTGGAGGTTTACCCCCCCATGGGCAATTTTATGTTGTTATTTTATTCTACACTTCTGTCAAAATCTATAAAATAAAACATAAAAAACATTTTCCCCCACTTTTTTTAAATTGAGATTTAAACATTTATAAATCTTATGAATACTTCTGTATGATTCATTTTAGTTGCAATAAGTGTTATTTAAATAGCGAAAGCGGACTTTAGATCTTTTAGTGGTATTCAGACTCGCATGAACATTAACTCAACTCTTTCTTTGGCTGAAACATGTCATTTAACCACGTAATTTGTAGAGAAACAAAATCTTTATTGACGATAGCTGGCAAGTGTTGGGGTGATAATGACGCCTTTTCAAGAATCAGACATTGCAAGCTTTCCCAGAATGCAACATAATTTTTCCAAATTGAGATAAAACACAGCAAATCATGAAAAATTAAAAAAATGTAACTAGCATTCTGGTATTTTCATGAATGTTTGGTGTTTGTGTTTCCTTGTATTTGTTTATTGTAATATATGTATATTATTTCAGCGATAAAAACAACTGTCTAATAGTTTTATAGGTTTATAAAACAAACACTCGAGACAATTTTAACCATCCATAAAACCACCCTTCAGAATTTCTGCTCTAGACAAATAATTGGCAATAGGTCATGCACTCTACAGCTCTTAACAATTCTGTTACCTGTTGTAAATCTCATTTACGCTTGAAGAAAATAGTTTTGAGTTTTACTTTAAATGGCAAGTACAACTACATGGCTCAAATATCTGAATTTCTGAAATAGTTCCAGCTTCATTGGCTATGTTAGAACTGATACTAGCATTACCAAATGGGTTCCAAACTCATCTAACATGTAAATAAGTGATCAGACAAGAGTCATTGTTTCAAAATGCAAAGTGAATATGGCACTAAATAAACATTCTTTGGTTCTCTGCCTTCCAGTAATGCACTGAGAACTTAATATTCGTTAAAACTATTTAAAGTAACAGTATGTACTGGATTATATTCTATTGCAATTGAAAGTAATTGTAGTAAAACACAGGTTATACTAGTAGTAAACACAGGTAGGTTTTCAATTTATATAAGAACTTTTATATCTCAGGGAGTGATGATTTAGTGTTAGAGATTCGGCAAGAAAATCCTTGAAGAATCAAGATTGAATCAGTTCAGATATGTGATCTACAATTTTGTGCTTCGGAGCAGTTATTAATAGTCAGCAAAATCTCTCAAAATCTTTATCTTTAAAACAAGCCATGTTTTTATTAAACATGATCTGATCTATGTGCATCTCTCATCACAAGTATTTTTGAAGGATTTCTGTTTTTTCAATGTATCATAAACTTCTTATAATCACAGCTTTCTTGTTATTCAGAGGCGATTTTTATTTGAAGCTTTTGAAAACAGGCTAACTCTGTTGTAGTTCTGTCACAAATGGCCCGAGAGAAGATGTATTTTAGTGATTTGCTTTAATGGTATCTTCTGAAACAAATCATAAATTTGACTGTTGGGCATTCGTGCATTTGAAAGGGTGTGTGTTTATGTGGAAGCTTAAACTTTATGAAAGCTCTTCTAATCTACTAAAGTTGGTGATTCTTCTGCCGTCTCCAGTCAGCAGGAGGCAGTGCATGCTGCGATGCGCTGAGTCTACAGTGGATTGAGATCACTACAAACACTGCTTCATTTTAAGATAATTTTCTTAGAATAAGCCCTTCTTTTACACTTGATCCCAGAATCCACCCTTTAGCTTTAGGTTGGTTTGAAATTTATTACACATTTTCTACCATTTTTTTTCTTTTGTGGACTTTGTGTTCCACATTTTATCCTTTATGTGACATATTCATCCTCTTTGTAGAGTTGTTTTCAGCACACAGATGGTCCTCACAAAACCTGTAGCAAAATGGTAATACTGATACACAAGTGTTTAAATGACTGAGATAGTATTAAAAAAAAAAAACAATTCTTCCCTAATTAGTGAACGAGATCCTGAGGAGGTTTTCAACAATTAATGGTTTTATTTCTAGCCAGGTTGCTATTAAAAATGTCAGAATTTTGTTTTGTTTTGCTTTGTTCTTTTCTGTTTTTACAAACTGTGTATACCCACGCAATTCATCGAATTCAACAATTGTAACCCTATAAATCCAAAAAGTTCAGTGGGTGAGTTCACTGAGTTACTGCGCAAACTTTGACTCATATAATTAAAGAATGTTCATTATTCAAACATGTTAATAGTTATGAGTTGCATGAAGATTTGACAGGTTTTAATTGTAGCAGTCTCAGATACTTTACTACACGGAATGATTTTTAAAAAGTCGTTTTAAAAGAGTGACTCCTTCAAAGTTATTACTCAGAAGTCCCATCTAACATGTGTTTAAAACAATAAAATATGAGTAGGATCTAATGGATTTATTCTTGATCTTGATGTTTAGACTGATTCATTTGAAACTAAACAACTATTAAAATATCTCTGAAAAGTTTCAATTAAACATATTAGAATTAAAACCTTTACTGTATTATAATTTGTTGAATAAGTAATAGGTCATAAGTTTCTTTTAGAAAAAAATAATTTAGTTGTGAATATATATATATATATATATATATATATATATATATATATATATATATATATATATATATATATATATATATATATATATATATATATTCACAACTAAATTATTTTTTTCTAAAAGAAACTTATGACCTATTACTTATTCAACAAATTATAATACAGTGTGCAGTCAGCAAACAAATTCTGCTGGAATTCAACTTAAAGGGGTGCATATAGAAAGTTGCCAGTAGAAAGTTAGGTGAGAGTGAGAGTGTTTGCACTGAGTTTAGAGACTACTGTCAGTACAACACATGCTCTCAGCTCGCTCAGGTTAGGTTCAGGGCTAGTTTGTGTTTGTTCATGATAAACCCAACCAAGGTTTTTCCTGCTTTGGCGATGTTCTGTCCAAATAACACAGAAAGAGGAGATGTGGAATCCACTCGTTCTCAGCTCTCAGGTATTTCTTGTTTCCGATGATCTCAGTTAGACCAAAAACACTTCCGAGTCTTGAACTTGAACTTTTACCTCAGAATTGATGTTTAGCAAGGTTATAAAGGCATGAGCCTCTAAGGCATCTAAGCCATAGGTATATTTAAGCCCAGTGTTTCCGTTTCTTTGTCCTTTGCACATAAGAACTCATTTACAGGTCCACACAGATCATTACTCACTGAGTCTGACATTAACAAACAAACCTCAGATATTACATTGTACAAACCATGATCAGAATATTTTAATAGAGTTCTGTTTAAAGTAATGAATCCATAAGTGATGAACTACTACTTAAACTCATTTCTGTCTATTCCTGTTGCAGGCTCTTTCCTTCATCGGCTGCTCTGAGTTCATCTGAACCTGAACCAGACGCAGAGATGACTTCTAGCATAGCAGTACTCAACACCACACTCAATCGGCCCATGTCTGCTCGAGAGGGAAAAGACGACAGCATGGTGGTGCATAAGGTTTCTCTGGTCTCCTCAGAAACCCCAGGAAACCCCCAGCTAAATGGTGTGGACAAGTTCCAGCCTAGCACAGCCAGCCCTGAGCTCCAGAGGAGGTGGAAAAACCTACACTCGCTCACTGAAGAACCAGAGCGTTCAGATTACATCCATTACATCAGCTTCCAGTCCTCTTCGAGGGAGGACAATACTCACTACACAGCTCACGTTACCTCAGAGAGAGAGTTGAGCACAGGGAGGGATGGCTGGGAGGCGTCAGAGAGGAGCAGGGAGGAGTCTGTCTCACCTGGAGCCTTGGAGAGAGAGATAAGAAAAACACAGACAAGCCTCACCCCACAGCTGCTGATCGTGGAGGAGGATGATGATGATCGCTCCTCTGTGTTCCAGGCCACAAGGGTAGAGCTGGATCATTCTCCCACCGACCCTGAACTTCCTGTTCTTCCTCCATCATCCTCCTCCTCTGAGATTGACAGCCTTGTGGACACTTTAAAAAGCATGGAGCGGCCTTTGAGACAGAGGGTTTCACGAACTCCAACCAACAACCCCTTCTCCTCGCTTCCTCCTATAGAAGAAGATGCACCTGACTCTCCGCTGAATCCGGTCTCTCCAGTGACCCATCTTAATGGAAGCCCCAGCTCTCCTCTGGAGATTAACTTCAGCTGGAGCACTCCTAAAGAGATGCGCTCTCCCATGACCATGATGAAGGAGCAGTTTGGAGAAGTTCAGAACCGAGGGCTGTTGCTCCCCTCACGCGCATCTGCGCTGAACAGCATTGTGATGCGCCGTGGCTCAATGAATGATGCTGAGGATGGTCTCTCTAAAGGGGTCGTGAATGGAGCCAATTCATCTCGACTGGAGAACAGCTTTTTCTTCCAGGGAAGTGAGAACGCTAACAGTCGCTCCATGTTTCGTGCAGCATCACTCCCAGACATCGGCTCCAGTCCTGACAGGATCAGCTTAGCTAGTAAACCCACTGATGCAGTGCTGGGGTCACGCTTTGAGCGCTTTTCTTTCCTCACATCTCCATCCAGCTCCCTAACAGGCCTCGGAGAGAGCTCTCGGATCAGCGTGGCTCCCTTCATCCAGAGCAGCTCTTCAGAGACTCTGGGATTCATTCAGAAGTCTCCTACAGAGGCGTTTCGAGCTCTGCCATTGGACTCTCTGCGGATGTCTGCCCAGTCTCCAGCTCTCCAGCGCAGCAACAGTTTGGATGGAGGCATTTTCAACAGCCTGGATGGAGGCATGTTTTCTGGAAACTTCCACGGTAACCAAAAACCAGAGCAGGAGCAAAACCTGGTCCTCAAGTACAGAGCCTTCCCAGATGCTTACGTAAGTCTGCCTTTGTACGTTCTTCATTTGTTTCTGAATTGGTACAAAATCCTGTGATTTCTTACAGTTTTTTTATTTGCTGCAGAAGTTATATCTTATGATGGCCGATACGAGCGATACACATTTACAAGTTCGAAACACTTTTACAAATTTGGAAACATAAATACATATAAGAAATCAAAAAGGATATATACCATTGGGAACCAAAAATTTGACATTGGATTGGATTGGATGAGACTATTGTCCATCACGATGAGTGTGCACAAACGAATCCCTTGAAATGCTTCTGATGTTATCTCTAAAATAGGGTTATAATGACTGAAATGGAATTCATTAAATACTGTTTTGAAAAAGAGCATTCTTATGCAGTGATTGTGAACATAAGGGCACTCCATGGACTAAAAATATGAGTCTGTGTTGAGAAAAGAAAGCAACAGACCGCAGCATTGTCGCAATTTTGACTTTAAGACTAAAAGTATCAGACTTTGGTGTTAACAGAACGATCCTCTGTGGTTGAATGATGTCTGCCGCATCATGAACTTACTTTTTCTGCATGAACTGCAGAACTTTGGAGTAGCATCGTATTGTTTTCTACAAAGAGAACGATACATTATACACAGCCAAAAACAATTAAAAAATGTAACAAAATCAAATGTTATGGTTTCTTGCTTCAAACTTTATCCTCCGATAGGCTGTGATGTCATTTCCTCTGTAGTTTGATTGACAGAATTCTTGTCCAATCAGCACCAAATTGTTGGGATTTGAGAAAACTTAAATGTGTTTTCTAAAATGCAAAAATGTTTCGGAATTTGTACATTTGTTTTCTGCAATGTAAAAGTGTTTCACATTATGTAAAATACATAAGCTGCACATACAATTTCCTTATTATTATTATTAAAGTCACTGCTTTCTATAGTAACTGGCTGGTTTCCTAACACAGCTTTCATTGGTTGCATCACTGTTTTTACTGTCTTATTTGAATATTTCCATTATTTTCACCTCTTGCAGCAGTTGTTTGCTATCTCGTGTTGCTTCCATTGATGGTCTTTCATACCGTTCCTTTCCTGTACTTGCATGGTTTCATTTGCAGCTTTCTCTCTCTATTTGCATAGCTTTTATTTGTAATTCTCCAACTCTAGATACATTTATTCTCTAACAAGCCTTTGCATTTGACAACATCCTTTAAAGTGAAATTTTTTCTTAACTTCTGAACTACTTATTATCTGCTCTTATACTGTCTATATTATACTCTAACTCTAATCTTATATCTCTGAAGTGTGTTTATTAAAGGGGTAAAATTGTCAAGGTTTCACTATACAATGACCAACTTCAGGATAAAGAAAAAATGGCTAGGTTATTAAATTCATATTGCTCAGGTACATATAAAAAGTTCTGTCCGCAAACTAGAATTAAAATGGCATGTCTCTGAATGGAATGTACAGAGGAATTGTGGAAGGCTGTTTTAACTCTGAGAATGGGAGCACTTGATGAAAGAGAGGGTTGTTTTCTCATCACGTCTCTGTTTCTGTGTCTGAAACCCGATCAGGAGCTGCTCACAGTCGCAGAGAGCTTTGTGGAGCACTGGGTGGATGTGTGAATGCTGTTGTGTCAGACACTGAAAGTGTGAATTATCTTCCTATTTTTCCTGGTTTGCTGCAGTTTAGGCTTCATTTTGTACTTTTTCTTTGGACATTTGTTTTACATGTTTTATAGTAGACCTCTAATCTGCAGTTTTCCTTGTGGTTAAAATTTAGCATATTAACAAATGAAGTCTAGAGAAGGAATTAAAGCTACAAGACTAATCAAAATAAACTGTGTTGACTAAAATAGTTTTGAACTTGTCACTTTAGACCAGAAACCTGAATTTTAACATAAGTTCTGCTAAAAATGTATTGCCAGAAAACTTTAGTTGTGTTCCTGTCGATAACAGTACCGAGGTGCACCACCAGAGGTGATGCAGAGTCAGTATTTATAGCATTTTCCCAAACTGAACATTTATGCTATTGTAATGTTTTCTTCGTTATTTTCAAAACACTGGTAGAGCCTGTATTTTTTTGAAAATCAAAATAATATTTCTACTTTTGAGCACTTGTAAAATGTATCTATTTGCTTGTTTATTAGTTGGTGTCTGATTGCTTGGTGAGTTTAAATTTAAAGATAAAGAAGACATGCTCTTAAAGAATCGTATTGTTTCAGCAAAAATCTGTAAAAAAAATATATATAATAATAATAATTTGTTGCCTGCCTCTCAGGCCTGGTTCATCTCATGCTAAGAGTCATTTACAGCAGAAACACATCATGAGACAAAATATCCAATTTAGAATAAAAATGTAAACTTTTACATTGATGGCATGAGATGGATTTATTCTAGACAATATAACATCTGTAAAGATGGAACAGTATTGTGTATTCAAATGGTTTAAATATTTAAAATACAGCTTGTTAAAAGAATTTAAGGTTTTTATTTATAGCTCAGTAAACTGAGAAGTGACAAACTCAGCATTAATAGTATTAATTGAAATATTAGATAGAGTCAGTAGCAAAATACATTCTACTTTGGTTTTGTTCGTTTAATTAAGATAAAAACAAGCTTGAAGCCAGGGTATAGTGCAGATTTAGTCTGGTGTAATGTCACCTGCGATGGGGTTCACAATAGAGAATGGTGTTTGCTTGTGTGCGTGTGTGTGTGTGTGTGTGTGTGTGCGTGTGCGTGTGTGTGCATGTGTGCATGTGTGTGCGCCTGTTTGTGTGTGTGTGTGGGAGGCGGGGTGTCCATATCCATTACCTCTGTCTTCATAAAATTTTCATCCTTTGCTTCCATTAACTGTACAATGCACAACAGTTCTTTCAATTAGAGCTGCAGCAACTGAACCTGTGTAATCTTTAGAGTAATAAAATAATCAACTTGAATATGTTGCTGCCCAGTGGATCAAATTATGCTTAATCAACTTAATTTATTTAAACATTTCTGTGTCAGCAATTCTGATCTTAAAACAGAAATTCTTTAACAGCCAATATAGAGCATTCCACTATATAGGAGTATCATCCTATTATGAATTAATTGTGGTGTCAAAAATGTACTGTTGTCAAATTGTGCAGCATTTGGACAGTGAAAATGAAACACCTGTATTTCGATGGTAAGAATGGATTGATACAATCAACAAGGTTCCAAATTAAAAAATTTAAAATTAGATTCAAAATATATCAAAAATCATACATTAAGGACTAATTTGTGCATCAACTACTAATGCTTCACGTCACCCTATTATAAAGTGTTAACTAGACATCTCAGGTTGATCCTGAATTTGCTCATGTTGTTACTGACCTCATTATCGAAAATCAAAATGCTGATTGTAAAAGTACTCAAATGGCATCCACTTCTGAACTTAAAATTATTTTAATCTGTGTTTATAAAAGACATACCTTTATAAAAGGTTAGAGAAAATAGTTTATCTGTGTTGATGGACACATACATCCCACATCGTGACATTAACAAAAAATCACTAACACAGATTTTTTTTGCTTATACTCAACTCAAGTCATTTTTTACCGAAACTTGTCAAGACATCTACTTTTATACAAAAGATCTGGAATCAAAAGAAAAGAACTGTACAGCATTTCCTTGTTTTATTTTTGCTCATAAAATGTTGTTTATTTTTGCACTTTTAAACAAACTTTCTGATAATGATTGATTGACTGTTTCAGGAGTCAAGAAAAACATCTGAGCTTCCTTTCAGCTGCAAATGGGTTAAACATATGGGGGGGATATTTAGTTGATAAACCTTCACAAGTCTCCCTTTCCATCATCTCAGCAATGGAAGAACATATTAGCAATGGAAGAACAGCACCAAATTAAGCATTATAAAATATACTTAGGTAAAAGTATTTTGAAAATTAATTTACCCTTTAAAAGTATAACTTTTTAAATTTACTCAAATTCAGAAGCTATTCATTCACCTCTGCAAATTGAATAGTCCTGACAATCCATAACTTAAGTCACATTGTAGGAAATCCAACAGCACATAGGGATGATATTTCAGCAGCAGCTAAGCTAAGGCTAGTGATATGTGGATTATTAGCACATCACAGTAAGAGTTTTAAATCCATGTAAGAGTTATCAAGAACAGTAAATTGTAACGTTGATCTTTGAGAATATTTCCATAAGGTATGGGATTATTAAAAATGCTTAAGGAGAGCCTGGTCGGACTCGCTCGGTGGTACCAAAATTAACATGAAGACAATCAGCAATCGAAAGCCATCAAAATATCAAAGACGTGCTATTTGTCTAACATATTGGATCTAAAAGATCACATTAGGCACCTATAACTCCACAAAAAGCTTTGCCTTTTCTCTGCTTTTTCAATATATATCAAGCAGACTCTGTAAGCTGACGTAGCCATTATAAGTGTATCGCTCTCATCTGTCTGGGAGGGGAAGTGTTTTCTGTTATGCAGAAAATTCAGAGCAAATTCTGTCGACCTGTTTTTTCATGATGCTAGATGTTTGCCGCTTCCTCTTTGCTATTTCAAGCTCTTTGTTTCTTCCTCATATAATTTCCAATTTTTTTCTTTCCTCTATCATTAAACATGCTCTGCAGATAGGTTAAGCGTAGATGAGTGCACATAAAAGTATCACCATCAAAAGATTGCCCTGTGGTACGAAAAATCCCATAAATCTCGAATGTGTGTGTTACTAAATACGTGTTAAATGTGTTTAACACGACTCTGTCATACAATCCCCCGAGAAGAGAATAAACAGAAAATGACGAGCATGACTCAGATTCAACCCTTGGGCAATTGTCTGAAAATCATTATTAAACAACCTGTTGAGTCAGGTGATCCAAGAGTTTGCATACAAGCTTGTTTTTTTTTTTTTATTCACAGGTTTCATCATGCTGCAGAAAATTACAGAGTTCTCAAAATAACTAGAGTCGATGCCTTTGTTTTTTTTTTTTGTTTGTTTTTTTTAAGTGAGGTAACTTGTACAATCATACAACATTAAATCTCAGCACACGTGGAATTCTATACTCCGGGTTCATTTTAAACAGAGTTTTATTACTTATAAAAGTATACTGTCAGGACATAATCTCAAAACTGATCAGTATAATTAAAATGCTCAGCTTGTGTTTAATGATGTTTAATAATGTTCTCAAATTCAGAACATGCTGCGTGTATGTATTTATTGTGGGGGTAGTTGTGGTCTGGTGGATGAGGAGATCGACTTGTGATCAAAAGTTCGACGATTCGATCCCCGAATTCACAGAGTTGAAGGTGGTGTGAGTGATGAAACACTTGCTCTCCATCTTCAACAATTACTGTGGTGCTCTTGAGCAAAGCTCTAGTTTCCTGACTGCTTCCCCGGCTCCTCACCATGGCTGCTCACTGCTCCGGGTGTGCGTCACGGTGTGTTTGTTCACTGCTGTGTGAGTACACTGAGATGGGTTAAATGCAAAGCACAAATTTCTTGTTATGGGTCACTCCATATTTGGCCAACTGGTCAATTTCAATTTATTTACCTGCATTCATTTCAATGGACAACACATTTCATCTATAATTTCCTGGATTTTTTTCTTTTGTTTATGTTGTTGGGTTGGAAAGATGGCGCAGTGGTGTAGTTGGTCGTCCTGTAACTGGAAGGTTGGTGGTTCGATCCCCGCTAGGGCTAATCTGCCGTTGTGGCCCTGGGCAAGCCACTTCACCCACATTACCCTGTATGGATGTGTGTGAGTGGTGGGGTGTGTTTGGTGGTGGTCAGAAGACCATAGTCCTGTCACACTACACCAGGGCAGCTGAGGGCTACTAAGGTACCAGTGTGTGAATGTGGAGTGAATGAATAATGCACTAAACATTGTAAAGCATCTTTGAGCTCTGTAAAAGCGCTAAACAAATTGAACGCATTATTATTATTATTGTTGTTGTTGAAGTTTTTGCACATACAATGAACATTGAGTCATGTACCTCAAGGTTTACAACACCTTTTTAAAGTTTGGGAAAATGATATCCATTCGTTCACTTACTGGAATGGACAAAAGACCAGCAATATAGTTTATTAACTTTATATAAAAAAAAAAGCTTTGACTAAACATAAACAGTTTAAGTTTTGTGGTTTGTGAGACCTAGAAAATAATTCAGGTTTGAAGGTGATAAACGGAGCACATCAGTGTGTGCTCCAGTGATTATATTTTTACTGTCAGTTTCTTGGGTGATTTATAGACAGCCCTTAACAGCAAGTGTGTTATGCAATGGTGGTTGACTTGATTAGCGCTTCCTCTCGTGCAAACACTGGGGTAATTTGCTTAAGACTCTCGAGCAATGTTTTCACTTGACTCTGTTAAGCTTCATTACTAATGCTCAGAAATGCTGTCACTCAGGAAAAGGCTCTCATCATCTCCTTCAAAGATAAACATGAAGCCTTCACAAAGAGCGCGAGAATGATCTTGACATGTGTAATGTAAAAAATGCAGCATTAAGGACATTCCTCCATGAGACAAAGGATTAGAAGAACTTACACTAGTATAACATCTTTTAAGATTTGTGTGTACCTACTATGTTGCATGCTCATATAAGCTCGTTCAGCTCCAGAGTGTGTTTAGAGTTGAATGCTGGGCTCAGGGAGTGTTTTAACAGGAACGGACAAGTCCTCGTTTACATGGAAAATAATTTTAAGAACCTAATGAGAGCCAAAATTAAGAAAGAGAGTCTCATTCCATCAGCCTCTCCCTCTTCAGCTCCAGGGAAAAACTCGTCAGTTTAACACTGAGCTCAAACTGTGGGAGCTGCATTTAAATAAAAAGTGGAGCGAGGCTTTTACAGATGATATGCAAACATTATTATCCTCTGAACAAACACGACCAGAAAAGAGTGAATTTTTAAGGCAGGGCTGTAAAAGTGAAATAGTGTTCAGTACAGAGCTGGATGTTTAGACAGTGTCATCGTTACACTGTTCAGATGATACTGTATTAGGACAGTAAAACATTAATCTTTCTAAGATATCCCTGTGTTGTGTTTTAGAGCATGTGATGCTGTGCTTGTTGCAAAAGATGGTGGAATATTGAGTTCTTAAACCAAACGTTTGGTTTTTATTGGCCAAAATTGGTTTTACTTTTTCTTCGCTTGATCTTATCAAAGCCATCTAGTTTGTCTCATATAAACTAGTGGAATTTTTTTTTTTTCGATTTATCTAATTACTGAGATGTTGATTGATGTGTTGTATTTTTTTTTATGAAACTCTGTTCTTTTTTTTAGCTCACAAAAGAAAAAGAACACGGCAAACTCAACCCTCGACCTGGAAAGGTATGCTTTCTTCTCAAAATCTTGTTGCCATGTTCCAAACAATACCAAATAGAATAGGGACACGAATCTAAATCTTATTAACAAACGTTACATTAAATCCAGATAAGTTGAGCTTACTCAAAAAAATTTGAGAATGAGGGTTTTCTTTTTAAGTATGGAGAAATATTGTTTTTAAAGCAGATTAAAACAATTGAGTTGCCTTACCGGTAAATACAGACAAACTCACCTTGACGTCATTTATTAAGAAACCCAATTCATATAGTTTTATAGTAGCAATTGAAATTATTATAGCAACACAGATGAATTCCACCACTCCAAGTGGGGCTCCATTGAGCTAAAAGGATCTGGGCTTTAATTATTAAGGATAATGGTTACAATAACTTATCTTGGATCTCAATTTACACTCGATCCACAAGTGCAGATCTACGAATGCTCAACCGTCTGATATTGCCCACAATCTACTTTAAGGGGGCAGTATAAGTGTGCAAATTAGGACAAAGAAGTAGCTTGCAGAGCTAGAAATTCTAAAAGAAGGGACAGAATTAAATTCTTACAATTTCTTATCAGCTTTATATTCCCTAGACAGATCTGCTATTACAACTAGGGTTTAAACAATTACCAAAGCATCTAATCTGATACACATTTCCCCACACCTCGCTCTCAACAATAGCAAGTAACATCACCATAAACTATTAGCATCATATTGATTGCCCAAACATTAGAAACACATTTTATATAATAATAATAACTGTTTACATTGATAATTTACAATAGCAGCACATAAACTCAGCACATAAACAGCTTTTAACACAAACTTGCTGATTACCCACAAATCATTGTAATCTCATGAAACTTTTAGTTAAGTTAAACCTAAATGAGTTATGTTGCACAACCTAAAACAGAAACTTTTCTCAGCCTTCTTGAACCACGTAATTTGGTTGTAACTTAATTGACAACTTATAAATATAAAAAGTGTATAAAACTACTCAACAATGTTAATTAATAGATGCTTACTGTAATATTTTATGTTAATAGAAATCAAATTGATTCATTACATACAACATTCAGGTTCACAGTATGGAACATTAAAGTTGGGGTCATTACCAAAATTATAATAAAGCTACATATATTCATGGATATCTGTAATAATGTAATACTAGTAAGGACTAGCCAAATGCTCCTTGTTGTTGAACCTGCAAATGCTCATAATATAATAAGAAAGTGTTCAGGCAAAAAAAAAATTTTTTAAAGGAATAATTAAGTAAAGCCTGAGGGAGGAAACACAGGCTTCTTCAGTCGCAGACGCCTCACATGCCTGAACATCGAGAAGTATGAAGCAATATGATGATGGAAGAGCTGATTATCGTTAAAGCGCTGCTGTCAGCAAGAGATGGTCCCTATTGTGATGCTGCTCATTCATCAGAAATAGTTTCAATAATCTGACTTCTCTCAAACAGATCAGAATTTAGATGAACTTGTGTGAAAGTCAGAATGGAATTCTTACGTTCTTCATTATCTCTTCATTTGTGGTGAAAAGAGAAAAAGAACTGTAGATCTGAAAATACAATATGGAATTATCAATAATAAATAATGAAAGTGTTTGTTGTTGTTGAATAAAACATTCCTAACCAACACATAAGGTTGAGATTCAATATCTGCTGAAAGCTAGTGATTCAGAACTGTTACAGGGTTGCCAGATATTTTTTTTTTTTTTCAAAACAAGACTGGGAAAAGTTTAAATCAATGTGGGCTTCTTTAATTAATAATGTAGCTTTTGAGCTCTACTGATACATTTTTAATCAATATCCCCACTTTCACAACTTCGCTGATTCCGCCCAGACACGGAAAAGCTTTGTTCTTGTCAGGGGTTTTCCTCCTGCGTTCTCCATTAGGAGTGATATCTGAGTGAACGTCTTTAGAATAGAGAAGGTCACTCAAACTGGAAGAGCCTGCTGTCTCTGACTCATTCCGCTGCTCTTTTTCTCTCTCTCTGGGATCGAGTTCAGAGTTTGTGATTTCAGCCTTGAGGATCTGAATGAGTGAGATTAGCTCTTTCTCCATCAGTGATATAACTTAACGCAAATCAATGTTTATTTACAGTTTGTCACAGTAAATGACAGAGTTAATTAGGGTGTTGAATAAAGTAAAGCCTGTGCATAGACAAATAAAACCTAAAACAAGTCAAATTAACTAGACCCGCCTGCTCTAATCAACAGCGTAACCCAAAGCCGATTTTAACAACAGCCAACTTCTTTGACCAACCTAACCAGTAACAAAATAAATTAAGCTGAAGGTGCCATTTGACTGACACATCTTGGAATATATTTACATTGCATGTTATTGTATTATGTCAAAGTTACAATTGGAATAGAGACAATGTGTGTTTGGGTTGCTCACCCAAACAAAGAGGTGCTCTGAGGATTGGAACAATGAGGAAGAAAGTTTTCATTAAGTCAGGCTCAGTTTTGAGTTAAAAAAACAGCGTTTTTGCAGTAGATTGATAGTTATGTTAGCTTGAGCTTTCCCAACTGGCAAAAGCTTTATCAAACTTTCTTTTACCTTTTTATCAAATAATTACCTTTACCTGTCCGAACTTTAAAATCTAGTTAGTGTATTGGCATTGCAGCTGTGTTGCTACTGTGTCTCTGAGAGCAGAGCCTAAACACCAAATACAATGGAACTATAGCCTGCTTCAGATGTCTCAAATTAGTTAAACACAAATTTTAATTATGTAATTATAAAGTAATACAATGTTATACATTTATCTCAAGTACACAAAATGTATATTTCAACACCAGCTAGTCACCTTCCATCTGTTCCTATGGAATAGTCTTTCATAAAACTGATTTATTCCTTACTTTTCACTTTGTAAATTATTTATAAACACCATTATATAGAAAAGACTGAAAAAACAGGCTATCCAAAACAATTATTTGGATAACTGGATGGATTACACATAAAATGCATTTAAACACAACAAACATAAAACAACAAATAAATTGTTTCTCTGTCAAAGCTCAGATTTCATTTTGTTCTGGGTTGATTGAATTTTTTTTTTCTGTTAGTTGCTGATCTTCGATAAACCCGGGTTCATTGGGGAACGGATCGAGGTTCGAGGTGATGTTGTTGACGCAACGCCATGGGAATTTACAGACACAATTTCAGTCCGGGTCATCAGAGGAGGGTGAGTTGGAGTTGGCATTTGCGTCTTTAAAAAAAATATCTATAAGCTCCCCTAATTAATGCCATCGCCTTTTATTCAAAACTCAATTGTAGATGTTGGAAACTCTAGCTAAAGTATTTCTGGTGTAAATAAAAATGTAAGTATGTTTTTAATTGTCTTAGAACTTTGTTTAATAATAACTCATCTTATTTAAAATACCTAACATAACTACAATCTTCCACTTCAATAATAAGAGCATTAAGAATCAAGCATTCTGCTGTGATATGGACCAATAATTTAGCAAGTACAGGATTCCTTGTGCTTTTCAAACCGCAGACTCTCCCAGCCCTGTGGCCAAAAATTTTCTCGATTATATAAAGCTAGCTTTAAATCGTTACATAAGAAAAAATTACCTGCAGGAACACCCCCCTCCTCTCCTAAGGAGACACTAACTGATGATAAAACTAAGCTCTTTAATTATAAACATCTATTTTTAATAATTACATAATATTACCCCAACGGAACACATGGATGAGATCCTGAAGATCAGCTTTTTAAAACAAAGCCGATGTTAGTAGGAAAAAATTCAACTCTTGATTCATCGACAATGACTTAATTAATATAATATTTTCCATCAGTTCTGTTCATTAATACTGAATGTACTTCTGAAGGAATGCCATTATGATCAGGAAAGTGCTGTTACAGTATGGGTTTAAACCACACCATAACTGTTTTAAAACTTACCGGCTCCAATCTGAGCTCTTACACCAAACACGAAAACAAATTTCAACCTGGTTCTAATCTTCTAACTTTTTGAAAGGCTTCCTCTTAAACTTGTAATATGTTTCAATCAGCGTCAGGGTGGAGCAGTGGGTAGCATGGTCATCTCACAGCAAGAAGGTCGCTGGTTCTAGGCTCGGCTGGGGCAGGTGGCATTTCTGTGTGGAGTTTGCATGTTCTCCCCGTGATCGTGTGGGTTTTCTCCGCGTGCTCCGGTTTCCCCACAAGTCCAAAGACATGCGGTATAAGTGAATTGAGTAAGAACGATTGCCCATAGTGTTAAAGTGTGAATGTGTGTGTGAATGTTTCCCAGCGATGGGTTGCGGCTGGAAGGGCATCCGCTGCGTAAAACATATGCCAGAGAGTTGGCGGTTCATTCCGCTGTGGCGACCCCAAAAGGGAAGAAAGCCGACATGAAGATGAATGAATGAATGTTTCAATCACATACTTTTGCATCATTCTCAATCTAAGAAAAAAATTTTGTTTTAGAATCTTTTATACTCTTTCTGTCATGTGTATCTGTCATAAAAATTATCAATTACACTTGTAATATGTTTTTATATAGCGCTTATAAGTAGTTGCTTTCAAAGCTGCTTCACAAAGTCCTACGGTTGTTTAGGTAGAAGTTCCTGTTAAATAATTCTGTTGGGTAGAAATAGAACTACCTTACAATGCTACCTCAGGGATTGTAAAGTAAAACGTATTACTATGAGAAAAATGTTTATTAAGCTGACCAGTAATTTCTAACTTTCTATATAAAAAAAACTGGTTTAAACTGATTTTGGGGCAAAATAAAGCACTTTTATTGATGTAGGAAAAAAAGATAACCTGGAGTAACACATCCACACACATACAGAGAAAGATCTCCTCTGTGAAGAACCCCAAGAAGAACAAACAGATAATTAGCATCAAACTTTCGAACTGTTCCAACCCTCAATTGTTTCAAACTATTTTATTTATTTAATATTGTTTAAATTGTTTCAATCTGTTGACTTTGTCACATTGTTTAAATGTTAAATAAGTCTCAAACATACAACTCTTTCAAATTATGTCAGTACCTAAAAAACTTAAAATAATTTTAATCAGTTAGATCGTTGAACATTTTCAAAGGTTTGCAGCTGTTTCACATTTGTTTCAAACTGTTTAAAACCATTGTAAACTTCAAACTAATCCCATTTTAATCTATCGTTTAAATGTTGAAATGGTTTTGAATGTTAACTAGTGCGATCTGTCAGCTTAAAAAATATTCCATTGGGTTTAAAAGGTTTTAATTTGTTTCTTCGTCTCTTTCTTTTTTTCAAATCTCATACTTTTAAACCATTGAAACCGTCAGATTCAAAGCTTTTCAGATTTTTTCTCAATTCACACCTGCAAATTTCACTTCAACAAAATTGGTTCCACAAATTATGCTCCTTTGGGCTTGTTTGAAGCTACTTGAGCATCTCTTTAAAATGAGGTTGAAACAAAAGCCAGCAGGGACTGCAAGCCTCCAGAATTTTTTTACAGATTCTTTCATGCCATTCAACATTGTATTAATACCCTCTTGTAACATGTTTATTTTACTAAATCTTTATCACTCATCAGACTCCTTTAAACAGTTTTATAGGTGTGTTTAAGTTTGTTTATGTTTGCTCCTCTCTGTCTCTCATACAGTTGGGTGTTTTATGAGAAGCCAGATTTTAAAGGAGAGAAGATTGCTCTGGATGAGGGAGAGGTAGAGCTGACAGATCCATTCTGCTTTGAGGAGGAAGAGGAATGTGCTCAACCGAATGGAAACACACCGAATCATGTTAATAGCCAAAATGGCGATGATGATGGCAATGCTGGTGATGTTGAAGAGGAGGGTCCTCCAAAAACAAAGAGGAAGTTTGTCATTGGATCCATTCGGAGAGCTGTGAGAGTAAGAGAGCTTAGATTTTACTTCCTGCATTAAGAAAATGTATCTTGTTTAGGAAACATTTGTCTGAAAAGGTATATAAACTCTTATTAGAAAGAATATGCCTGAACCCCGAGGTTCACACTTTTTTCTAGAGTGATAGCAGTTGACACTTTAGTTGAACTGCAAACATTAAATCAATTATAGAATTGAATTATAGTGCATCACCTAGTGGCTGAACACAAAGCTAACAAAATATTCGAAGCTTTTGTTCTGATGTACAGTTCTGAATAGCATTTAAGAATATTCATTAAATAATGCAAATACGAGTTTGTAGTTTTAAAAACTAGATTTTTGTTTTTTCCCCCTCTAGGATTACAGTGTTCCTGAGATCAGCCTGTTCCCTGAGGAGAATGCTGAAGGGAAGAAAGTAACGTTCAGAGACACCTCAGAGGACGCCAGAATTTTTGGGTTACCCATTAAAGCAAACTCCGTCATTATCAACGCTGGCCTGTGAGTAAGCTTTATTTGACTGAAGTACAATGATTTCAGAAGAATAATCGCTGACATTTATTTATGCACTTATAACTGATAGCATACTCCAGGGGTCCCCAGTTATTTTCACAGAAGGTTAAATTTTTTTCCTCCACCAAGATTAAATAACAGCCCCCTCAATCAAGGTAATTTATAATAAAGACATTTAAACAACACAAAGAAAAAAATATTTGTTTTTTTTACATTTATACTCCTTAATCTAAACAAAAGGAACAAATTTATTTTGTGCACATATCTTATGGTTTTACAGAAGGAAATACAGAGAAAGAGAAAGAGAGATATTTAGTGGAGAGAAAAAAACAAAGAGGGGAGAGAGGGGAAAGAGGGAGGTTATAGAAGAGAAAGATCAAAGAAAGAGGAGAGAGAAATGTAAAGGAGAGAGAGAAAGAGAGGAAAGTGAGATAGAGAAAGAAAAGAGAGAGACTTGGTGGAGAAAGAAAGAGGGGAGAGGAGGGAAAGAGAGAGAGAGGAAATAAGAGAGAGAGAGGAGAGAAGTAAAGAGAAGAATGGAGAGAGTGAAAGAGAGGGGGAGCTATAAATGAGAGACAGAGAGAGAGAGAAAGTAGAGAGAGATTTAGTGGAGAAAGAAAAAACATTATAGAATGCTTTGAGAGTATTTTCTAAATCAAAGGAATAAAAAATAATTTAAAAACATGCCAACATTTTTAGATTAACTTAAGTAAAGGTATTTAAAGCAAGTTAATACAGTAATGATGTTCTGTATCTTCAGTTCCGTATGATGCTCAGCTCTGGTTCAGTATTTACCAGTTAACTTCAATTTAATTCTGTGTGCTTTTAGTATTTTAAGTTCAGTTAAGACTTGATCCATTTCAGTTCAGAATGATTCAGTTCAGCTCGGTATCTGTGCAATTCAGTTCATGGCAGTTCAGTTATTTTCGATGTGATTCAGTTCAGCTTGTTGCAATGTTGTTGATAATAATTCACTTGTGTTCCATATGATTCAGTTCAGTATGATTCAGTTCAGTTCAGGGCAATTCAGTGGATGATGATTCACTTGCGTTTCATATTATTCAGTTCATTGTGATTTGATTCCTCTCAGTGAGATTCTGTTTATTATAATTAACTTACATTCCATGTGATTCAGTTCATTGTAGTACAGTTCCAGAGTCAGATTGTTGACTTTCAAACAGGGGGAGGTCGTTTTTACATTAATAAGTGTATTATAACTCAGTATAACTATCACTTCCAGTAACTTTCTCAGAACCATTAGAAGGCTAGGGAGATAATTTGTCCAGTCATATTCTATAAAACTCCCTGACACTTGCATTCTCCATAGACCCCTCAGATGTTCAGCAGCCACGGAATAGATGTCAAAGTTTCTGTTCAGATTTATTCAGTTTACTATGACTTAGCTCACGACACAACTAAGCACATAATTAAGTCCATATATTAGCTTCCATAATTAATTTAGCTCATAAGTCGTATTGTATTTATATATCTATTATAAGTTGCACGCTGATTGATAATAGCTCAACTACTAAAAATACTTTTTTTAGACGAAATTTTCAAATAAGACTATTGAAAGACCTGCCAGATCTAGTTTAACTGTATTTTTCTCTCTCTCTCTCAGCTGGCTGGTGTTTGCCGAACCCTTCTTTCAGGGTGTCCCACGAGTGTTGGAGGTTGGCGGGTTCTCATCTCCCTCTGCCTGGGGCGTAACTCACCCCTATGTGGCTTCACTGCATCCACTCAAAATAGTACGAAGCTTTCTTTTTATAAAATAAAGGATGAAATGACACCAGAAATGTCATGCAATTAGCTTTTAAGCTTTAAAGCTTCAAAGGTTGCCATATCTGTACATCATGATTTAAAAAAACACTAAAATAGTTTATTTTACTTTAACTTTTTGTTAGGGTGAACCAAGAGTGGAAGACCTGCATGAGCCCAGAGTGAGTATACGTTTAAAAAAATACTTTTTCATCACAGTTAATAAAAAAAAGAGTGAGACATAAACATGTTTTTTTTACTTGTTTTTTTTTCTCTCTAGGTGGTTTTGTATGAGAAACCATATTTCACAGGCAAGAGCAGAGAGATCCGCAGCAGCATGAGAGACTTTCTGTCGCGAACAGACAACCAGCAAACCCTCTTCATGTTCAGCGCTGGCTCAATCAAAGTGCTCTCTGGCTGGTGAGAGTTGATTGCTCTGTGTAGAATGTGAGATTCAGTGGTGTGTCTGCAGCGCACGTGAGCAATCCTCTGCTCTGTCTTTCAGCTGGGTGGGCTTTGAGAAGGAGGGTTTCCGGGGTCACCAATACCTCTTGGAAGAGGGCGAGTACCATGATTGGCGTGTATGGGGTGGAGTCGATTCAGAGCTGCGCTCAATCAAATTCATTCAGGCAGTAAGAGTCAACTCGCATCACACTCACATCACTACTGAGAGTCATGGATAATGCTCTCTATTCATCACAGCTTCACACTTTTATTTTAAGTGAGCTTTAAGAGATACATGTTACTTATCAATACAAAGTAGATTATATTGAGAGTATTGTAGGAGGAGCCTAAAATAATAGCAATGTTTTGTTTAGAATTCAATATTCAGGACATGCATTACTTTTCAGAATTTGATTTGATGTCATTTGGAGCCTAAAATAGTAAAGTTACCCTTCAGGTGTTAGCTCACAGTGGATTCAGAGAGGAGGAACCTAAAATAAAACTCCACCTGCTATTTTATATTTACTTTAACTGCATACCTTAATAACTTTAAGCAGCCATGGCTTGCAGGATGGCTACGATGGACAGAGATGACGTAGACATTGATTGATATAACAACAACAAAAATATATATGGAAGAACCAAAATGTAATTTAACCCCTGGAAGAGAGTTTTTATACTAATAAATAGGGTAGATCTGATAACAAGTTATAAAGGCAGAGTATGAGTACTGACTTTTTTCCAGATACTCACCAATACTGTTACTAATAATTATGTCAGTTTTTTTAGGGGAAGTAGCATTTATAGAAATAAATGAGACAAATAAATGTACACCGCTTCTCTGTATTTATGATGAAGCTAATTGTACTACTAGAGGATTTTTTCTCTTTGCCCTTGTGTGTTTAGTTTTAGATTATTTATTATTATGGTTATTAAAATATTTATTATTAGATTATTTCTTTGTTTAATCATGTGACAGGAATGTGGATACATACATTCACAAAACATACAATGGAGTCGTGTGAAGCCCTTTTATTGAACTAACTGGCCTTTACGCACCACAGGAAGTTTAAACAACACATTTGCTTTAAATGCATTCTTTTTTACTGTATTATGTTTACATATATTTGTATTAAATATATTTAAATTAAGATATTTAATTACTATTTAAGTATATTTACTTGCTGAAGCTGACATTCTGTTCTCGCTGTCCTAAAACGTCTGTGTATGACATCACAAGGTATCAATCCATGGTATCTACATGTATTTATCAGTAACAATATTGGTGCTTGATCTTGGTATTGGATCTGAAACCAAAACCAGCATCGATATCAGTGCCTCACTACTAATAAATATGAATTAATTGTGAAAAAGATTGCATAAAATGTTTTAAAGTAGAGATTAAAGGGAGGAGCCTGACAGTAAACACCACCCTCTACTCAATAAATAGTTAAGCAACACCCCTTCAGTTATGAGTGGGAGTGTAAAGTGAAACACCACCACTTCTAAGCAATCAAGTGAGAAAATGTTTTTCCACTTGTTCACTTGTACATGTTGTTAAAGATCTGATGCACTTTATAGTTTTTATATAGTGTTAAACTGATTTATTTTTTTATATAGTGATAAGCTACTTTTAAGGGCTTGCCCTCTGCCAGCCGCTTCAGAGCTACTAACACCAGGACTGTACGGCACAAACAAAGCTTCTTTCCCCAAGCTATCCCTCTGCGGAACTCTTAACGCTTATCTTCCCGCAATCTGTTATCTGCTCCCGGACTCTCGCACATTATTTATCTCCTTACATGTTGCACTTAAGCACAGCACACTTTATAGACTTTGTTCAACTGTTTACATTTTATGAATCCTTCATTCTACCTCATAGCCTTCTTTTAATTGCTTGTTGTGTTGCTCTTTACTGTACTTATGGGGCTTGTACTCTGGTTTGTATTGTACTTATGTTGTTTGCACTGATGGCTCCATTGTACCAAAGGAAATTCCCTTTGTGTGCACACACACACATGGCAATAAAGCTGATTCTGATTATTTCTTCAGGACCTTTCAGATCCGGAGCTTGTTTTGTTTGCAATGCCAAACTCAGAGGATGAGTCTGTGGAGTCTCCAGAACAGGAAACCTTCGAGGTGACCGAAGCAGTGGCTGATGTGGAGTTGTTTGGGTTCGGCACCAGCACACGATCCATTCATGTGATCAGCGGAGCGTAAGTTTCTTGTCTTAATGGACTTAAAAACAGAGACAGTTTAGTCACTCACGACAGCTGAAAATGTAGTTACATTGTATTCATAATCATTATAATAAAGAAGAACATTTGGTCAAGGGAAAGAACCTGATTGCATAACTGTTACACTAATGAATTCTTTGAGGTTTAAACCTAAAAGTAATCCTGAGAATAAAAACAGTTGTTTTCACATCTTCAGTTATATGTTCAGAAGTAATCCTCTGAGCTCAAACGTTTTGTTGATTATGTTATGAGAGCACATGATCATCCCTCCATCTCATTCCAATTATTTTTCCCTTCTTTGTTCTACAGCTGGGTGGCCTACTCTCATGTGGACTTCTCAGGATGCCAGTTTGTGCTGGAAAAAGGATTCTACAGCAACTGTGGAGACTGGGGTGCATCAGATAACCGCATCTGCTCTCTACAGCCCATCCTCACGGTATGAGACACAAGAAACCCTTAAAGAGAAGATCTCTCATTCCTCAAAACTCTCAAGCTGCTTAAACAAGCATTCATATCTGTAACAAAAATAAGGTTCCTTTGCAAATTTGGTCAAAATGCAACTCTGCAGGTCAAAGATACAAAAACTGGAAGTCTAATCCTGTTTTACTGCCATATTTTTCACAGTGCTTGCTGATTTACTTTTTACTATCATAATTGCTGCTGTTACCTATATATTGGTTGCACCTTCTAAATGTTTTCTTGTCACTTACAGTTGAATCTATACCTCTGTGTTTCAGGCTCCAAGAGATGGACCAAGCTTCAGAAATGAGGTGAGGATAAAAATAAAAAAGTCTTTAGAACTCAGTGAATTGCTTGTTTTCAATTAGAAGAAAAACTTTCTCAAGAAGAAATCAATTTGTAAACATACAAAAACAAACACTAAAGATAATGATTTTCAACTGATTTTAATTAGACTTTAATTAGTCTTTAATTATACTTATATTCTTTAAACTTATACTTTAATTATACGTGGTGCTTTACTTCAACCACATTTTAATTAGTCATTCTTAAAACATCTGAAAATTTTAGAACAAATAAAGCAACCTTAACACAGTAATGTAAAAACTCATGAGTCCCGATGGTCAGGACATTATTCAAAGTCATATTGAAATGTTAAATGAAAGCTCATAAGTTTAATACAGGATAATAAAAACAATAGAGCTTATCCTGGCTCTGAGGTACCCATCAGAAGTCCTGATAAAATTGAGAGTGTGTCTCGTGCAGGTCTTGTTGTACTCGGAGGTGGATTTCAAGGGCTCGTGTCGGGTTTGCCATCAGAACCAGGAGAGCTTGCCAGAGAACCTCATGGTGAAGTCCTGCAGGGTCGTCGGAGGAAGGTCAGTATTTTGAAGAGATGTGGAAGAGTTTTCATTGTGGTGCAGGCAAGTGTTTAGCATCTTACAATAGCATTCACTTTGAGTAAATAATTCAGGTCTCCAACTACAATGAAAATAAGGGAGCGTATAAAAGGAACAAACTAAAACCAAATTATTTGCTATAAGAAGAATAAGGACTAAAGAAGCGCACCACTTTCAAATTATTTGGGACTGGCAGGTAGTAAGATCTTATTGGAAAGACATCCACAAACATATAAATCATGTATTTAGTTTTTATGTACCATTAAAATTTGAAACCATTTATATGGGGAAAGTGTTTACTCAAATATGTATGGATTAGTTTGTAAAAATCCTGAGACTATTGCATAGCTCACAAAATGTTTATGATATAAAAATTAGTTGCTAAAGTTCATGAATAACCTGATTATTAAATACTAAAATGTGATTTAGAACCTGTTTAAGGTTCACCGTCCAACTCCTTTGTCATTATCAGAACTTTGTTCTATTTACCATAAATCACTTAAAAGCTACTTGCTTTAATCCTTTTTATAAGCTCCATATTTGCTAACTAGCAATTGGTTATAGTTGTTTTGTTTTGTTCTGTATGTTGTTTTGATTAGAAAAATTAGTGCAGGAGAGTTCTCTACATTTGTATTTAATTATTTGTTGTTTTAAAATCTTGTAAAGTGAAATAAGCTCAACTATAATAAGCTGAAAACAAGCTGATACTCTATCACTGTCTCTCTCTCTCTCTCTTTCTCTCTCTTTCTCTCTCTCTCTCTCTCTCTCTCTCTCTCTCTCTCTCTCTCTCTCATCTCTCTCTCTCTCTCTCAGCTGGGTTCTGTATGGAGGAGAGAAGTTCTCTGGAGAGATGTGTGTATTGTCTGAAGGAGACTTCCCCAACCGCATCAGCATGGGTTTGTCTGGAAACATCAGCATCCGCTCCGTCCGAGCCGTGCCGCTGGTCAGCTAAACTTTTATTTTCTCTAATATTGGAATGTTTTTGTCTTTCTAGAGATAGACAGTCTGGTCCACTCAAGGAACCATCATACACTTGCATGTTTTAGTTTAAAAAGATACTGTTAAAGAATTAAAGGATTGAAATATTATTTATTTCATCAAGTATTTTTAATAATCTTAAATCTTGACTCGGTTGCTATGCTAAAGATGGGTCTGTTTGTAAGCCCTTGATCTCTGATGCCTTTATTAATTTGTTCTCTGTCAGAGTTTTTCGCTACCATCAGTATCTCTCTTTGGACTGGAGTGTTTTGAGGGTCGTGAGGTCACACTGGACGTACCGCTCTCTAACCTGCAGGAGGAAGGATTCAGCACTCACTTCCTGTCTGTCAGAGTCAACAGTGGATGGTAGGTGACCCAGTCTGGCTTGCACAATGCTCAATTGCACAATATCATCATGGGTTCCGTTCCCAAAAAGAACAAGAACATTTTTCATCTTAAGTCAGCAACAATAAAAATTTCTCTCTCTTGCTGTGGGAGTGCAGTTGGGTGCTATGTGAGTACAGTAACTTCAGAGGACAGCAGTTCCTCCTGGAGCCCATCGAAATCACTAATTGGCAGAAGTTTAGCAACATCTCCTGCATCGGCTCCCTCTACCCTGTCAGACAGGTAACACCCATACCTACTGTGAAAAAGCATCTTAAACATCTCTGATTTATTTTCTTATAAAGAAAATAAAGCTCTTATAAAGCTCACCATACACAAGAATTACAGGTGTTTAAGGTTTATGTTTACTTGATGTTTAGAAGCAGAGACCCTTCCGGATCCGGAACAAAGCCTCCGGTCTCCTGGTCTCGGTTCAGGGAGGGCTGGAAGAGAAAAAGTCTGCTCGAGTTGTGGTCTCAGAGGAGGTTGAGGGTTACACTGACGTCTGGGTTTACCAGGATGGGCTCATCAAGAATAAGGTGCGTGGTTCTCCTGAATTCAGAAGATCTTATAAATACATTCCTTCATTCATTATCTTTTATGTTTGCTGCAGCGTGCACGCAACATGAGTCTGCAGGTGATGGGGCAGGTGGAGCCCGGAGCAAAGCTGGTGCTCTGGGCGGAGTCTCGCGTGCCGGTTCAGACCTGGAGTGCTTCGAGCAGCGGTTTCATTCAGAGCCTCTGTTTCCACGGCATGGTCCTTGATGTAAAAGGTTTGGCCCCCTTACCTTTTATTGCATAACTATGCAATTACTTCAATTAATAACAGTTTCACCACATAATTTACTAAAAATATCAAACTATCTTAAAGTCTTAAACTGACTTGAAGTTTTAAGAGGTAAAAAATATTAGTGGAGCATTTTAATAACAGGCTTTGTACCCGGAATCAAGTATTTCAGGTTTGTTTGTACTTGTACAAATGACTTGACTACATTTTTTATTGAATAGATGTTTGTTTTCAGTCCAGTATATTTCAACACTGATATATTGTGAAGTCGCAACTTTAGCTACCAGGAGTCATTTCTTCGGTATGACAAACCAATATTGTCACCTGCAGGGTACTGATGGTACTGTTCGAGGCAATTTACCTAGGTGTGCCAAAAACTATATATGTATATATATGGTATTTCATTATACAGTAATTATAGGGCAAAAAACTCTGAAAATGTATTCTTAAAACAGAATTATTTTTTTCCATTGTAAACTGAAAACTCCTTTTTGAAAAAAAATAAAAACATTTCGTTCACCTAGATTCGCTGACTTGGTTGATCTATTTTATTCTGTGAAAAATTAGGTGCTTTATTTACTTGGAAATAAAATTTAACAAATAAACAGATTTCTGGTGTTCTTTGCGTCTACAGTCAGAAGTTAAACTTTTTTTTGTTCACTCTTGTAACACTCTTACTCGGTTATTTTTAGAATTTGGTGATTGATAACTTTTTCAGTAAGGTATCTGTACTCTTCCTGTGGTAGAGTGCTCTTTACGATGCTGAAAAACATAGATATTATAAGTATATGGTATACTCTTCTAATGGCGTTTTTAATGCACTTCTCTGTTGATTTCAGGGGGTCAAACATATGACAAGAATCATTTAGTGATCCGTGAGGAGAGCGAGGAAGTCAGCCAACAGTGGGAGCTGGAGTTTGTTTAGCACCCGCCAACTGGAATCACATGACTATGTCTCCCATCAGCATCCATCACACCAGGAATATATTTTTTGCAAGCACCCATCATGAAACATTGTTGTACTGTTAAACATCCCAAGAATTGAACATAAATGTGGGGGTTATCACTACTGATGCTTGACAATGATCCTTAGTGAATGTTAACTCAGTGATGCCTTTATCATATCAAAGATGATGGAAATCCAATATTTAAATCCTCCTGGTCACATTCTGGTGGATTCACAAGGACTAAACCCAGTTTTTTTTTTTTTATTATTGTATTGTCCAGCTGCAGCATTTTCCCTACAGGTCATTACTCAACTAACCTGATGACGAGGATGATGATAATTAACCTAAATGTAAATTGATTTAATTGTAAAGATTTTATATGATGTCACTAGATGAGCATTTGCTCAGATATCTATTCACTGGCTCTTCTAGCTTTGTTTTTACTCATTTCTAACGTTATTTCTTCGAATATTATCTGTTTTAACAAAAATATTATATTTTTCTACTTGTGTCTGGGATTTCTGAGTTTTCCAGGGCAGCACAGTGAGTTAGTGGTTCGGTTTCTGGTTCTTGAGTGGGTTTCCCCCTGATCCAGTTTCTCTTCTCGATCCCAACCAAGCCAGGAGTACTGTTGAATGTGAGACTTTTATGGTACCTGTAACTCTACCCTCTGCCCAATTTTTACATTTGAACAATTTGAACCTCTATAGGGTCTATAAGACCACTGAGACAAGATCGATTAGCAGGTTTAAAGATGAGTGAGAAAAACTATGTATGTTGTGGACGGTGCTGACTGAGTGATTGTGTATAAAATTAAGATGCCATGTCTATGGAAAAACACTTTTTATTATGTACAAATATTATTTTTTGACTAATTATGTAACAGGGAGGGGCCTTTTATTTTATAATAAAACCAACAGATTTTAAATTCTGACAGAGCTTTGAGTGTCTGATTGAAGATGAAGGAACCTCAATCATGGCCTACAGACTAGCTGCAGTATAGCTCCTAAATCCTATCTTCCTCTTCTAAGTCTCAGACTTCAGCCAATCTTAAAATATGAATACCGCTTCAATTAAGTGTTCTGCCCCCCTAGTTGGCCCAATAATGGATGCCAGCCAGAACGGAAGCCTGTGTGTTCTGTTTTGAAACAGTGCTAACAGGATTTAAACAATTCACCTAAATTCGTATATCTAACTCCATAATTAATATTTAAAAGGCTTTTATAATTATTCTTGATCTCAACCAAATAATTTTATTGTTAATTATAATGTTTTGTTGTAACTCACTCATTGATCTTTAAGTTTAGTTATTTATATTATTTGCTTGATGCTAATATTAACCCTTACAAAGAGTCTCGGTAAATGAAGAATAACCGAAGAGAGTTTATTACCATTGTTGTGAAGTTAACAAGCACTACATCAAATTCAATCAACATAAAACTTTTAAAATATGAACTAAGAATAAAACATTATCATCTGAAGCTAAGAAGAAAGTGATCATTTTAAAGAATAACAGTAAAGGACGAACCAGTTTTTCTAAATGATTAGTGAGTTCTGAATCATATACTTATCATTGACTAATACAGAGACGAAAGGGGCGAAGGACCCTCTGTGTCCTCAAACAAATCTCCTCCCAAAGAGGAGGAACTTCATTAGGAATGCAAACTAGAAAGTATCAGAGAAGTTTTAAAAAATCTTAGTAGCTGTAGTTTTGTGAAATGCAACAACATTATTGTAATAAACACTCCAAAACATCCAATATGATACCACACATTAACTAGTTCCATGATCAACAACACATTTTTAGGAGTAGGTGGTATCTGATTGAACCAGTGAGAGGTGTCCGGGGGCTTAGGCCCGATTGCCATCCTGTGGCAGGAGGCTACAAACCATTGTTGTTTAGAAAGGGAAAAGGGAAGGCACCACGTTGTTTCATTAACTGAAGGCTAGAAAAAACACTGTAGATTCATGAGGAGTGAAACTTTATACAAGTTTGCTTAAAGGCCTCGTGCCATGGTTAGAATTTTTGTGATTTTTATAGTGATTTATAAGAGTAGATTGAATCAATAATCGGACCATAGACATTCCCAAACAAAAAAAAAATATTTGTTTCTTTTAAAAATGGGGTTTCTTCGCGCCATTGACGATGTCACACTTGTCCCATTGTAATCGGACATGAAGGGGCCGATTTCCTTCCACCGGAAGTGATGCACTATCCACAAAACAACACCTTCTCTCGTGATATCCGGAAACAAACGCGCGTGACTCAAACAGAGTGACAGGGTAGAGCAAGCAGCACACTTAAAAGGAGGTTATTAAATGGTCTTTTAAAATCAGCTTATTTCCAGAATAAGCCTGGACTAGAAAATTGAATGCAATTTTAATTAAAAATAGAGACTTTCTAAGTAAAAGAATCACATCTTCCATGCAATTAGACCAGCGTGAACAACCTATTATTGAAAATAACACAATGAACCTTTAAAAAAAATGAATGGGAAAACCTGGTTCTGTGGCTCCACCCACTCCTCTCACTAATTCACCGGAGTATGTGCTGCCACCTGCTGGCTGTCATATACTCGTTGGTTTGACATCACATAGTCCTAATGGATGTGGTGACTCGAGGTAATTAGGGGCGGGTCCCTTAATGAGTCTCCACGCCAATATAAAATAAGCAGCGCTTACCGTTCCAATGCATGTCGGGAAAGACATTGCTTCCGGGTAGTCGTGGCTTCCGCTCTCCAGTGTGGACCTAGGGAACCATTCCAAATGTGGCTGTTGGTGTGCAGATTGTGACCGATACTACAGTCCACCGCATCTCCCAGCCGTTGCAGCAGGTCGCTGTGTGGGGCCGCTTTCGCGGGTCGGAGCGTTTCCAGGTCGCTGTGTGGGGCCGCTTTCGCGGGTCGGAGCGTTTCCAGGTCGCTGTGTGGGGCCGCTTGGTTCGCGGGTCTGAGCGTTTCCGGGTCGCTTGTTGGGCTGCGGATCTGATCGTCGCTGTCCGGTTCACCTCGCTACATCGCGGCTGATTGTCCCGGCGGGACGAGTGAAGACACAGCGGGACTGTTGGCGTCATTAGCTGGGGACTCGTGGAGTGCACGAAATCACGCGCATCTAAGTTGAGTGCGGCTTTCAGTGGAGTCTCTCTCTCTCGCTTACTGTTGCGATCGGCCGATCGTTCCTTTCCCAGACACAACTCTCGTCTCGACGTGGTTTCCCTCCTCTGTTTGGACTGTGTACAATAAGGTTGGTGCCCCCCCCATGCTCGGCTGCTAACCCCTTGAATTACTGAATGTGGGGACGAGTGCAAAATAGTGGGTTTCTCTTTCAATGTGGGATAAGTGCAATAGCTTCCTTTTTTATGCTGGTTTTCTGGGTTGTGTGGGTGTGAGTGCATCTCATCAAAGTTGAAAGGTTTTACATAAAATTGTGATGAGTGTTTCCCTTTCAGAGCTGAGCAACAGGACCATTAAGTTCGATCCAGACTTTGGGGTGCTGTGGTTGTTGCCTGATTCACATTGCTGTGTTGTGGAAAGTGTACACGAGGATATTTAGAATGTTCCAGTAGCCTCAGCTCTGAAAAGGGTTTCCCTTTTTTTATTCTAGTGTGTGTGACTATTTATTATTAGTGTCAAACTTGATATTCAATAAAAATGTTGATTGTTCCTCTCTGGTACTGATTATTTGCCTCAGCCACAACAAATCTGTGTGCCGTTTAGGTTTATCTGGGGTAATTCTTGGGCCCCCACCCAAGTGGCGTAGTCGGTTTATTGCAGGTAAATTTAAAATAACTCTTTCCAATTCCACTCGGTTGCCACAAGTTGGCGAAGTCGGCAGGATTGTGGCTGTTGTGCAAACTCAGAACCAGACTGGATGTAAAATTTAGCTTAAAATAGTTAAATAACTCCTGTTTTGTTTAAGCAAGGGTTGGGTTTTGTTGGTACTTTTGAGGATGGAAGCTGAGATGCAGGAGATGAGAGAACTTATAGCACAGTTAAGAGCTGACAATGAGAGGCTGCAGCAGGAGAGGGCCCCAGTTGAAAGGTCTGACCCTGGTGCCTCCTCTGAGACTGAACCTCAGCCATTAACACAGCATGCTGCTACACCTAACAATGTTGAGCGTTTTGTATTTGTTCCGCGGGAACGCCGGTGCCCAAATTTTAATGGGAAGGCCGGTATAGGGATTGAGGAATGGATAGAGGAGGTAAAGTCATGTATGCGTGTGCGATCAATGTCTACCGTGGAGCAAGCATTATTTTTGTTTGATCACCTTGAAGGCGAAGCTCGAGACGAAATTAAATACCGTCCGCAATCCGATCGCCATGATCCAGAGAGAATATTTGCGGCGTTGCGTGACCTTTATGGGTGTGCTGATTCTTATATTACACTACAAGAAGTGTTTTACTCGCGCCGACAGACAGAGGGGGAGACGCTCCAAGAATTCTCTTTAGTGCTACTAAGCCTGTTTGAGAAATTAAAGCGACAATGCCCAAACACTGTTTCCAATGCAGATGTTATTATTCGCGACCAGTTTGTTGAGGGGGTGCTTGATAATTCCCTTCGACGAGAGTTGAAGCAGTATGTTAGACAGCGACCTGCTGCAATGTTATTGGAGGTGCGTGGAGAAGCAATCCGCTGGGAGAGAGAGGGATCGTCTGGTCGTGTCAGGGGGCGGAGTCAATCTGTACCGTTGATTCATGGGGTTCAATATGGCGTTTCTGGTAATTCCAAAGTACCTTGTGATAAGGGAGATCGTTCCTCTGACTTAAGTGAGTTACGGCAGATGCTTTCTCAGCAACAGAAGCAAATTGATCAACTTACCCAAATGGTCACTCGTAGTTATGGTCCACAATTTAGAGAGCCTCCTTCTGCCGCTCAAATGTTATGCAGGAAGTGCCATCAGCCTGGCCATTTTGCCCGGGAATGTAATTGGAACAGTCATTCAGCTGGCCCTCCACGTCATTCGCACAATACTTTTCTGCCTAGGAATACAGGACCTTTACCTGGTCCTAGGCGCTCGGAAAACTAGCTCCCACCGGACTGGTGAGCCATAGTTCGGTAGGGGTTACTAGTGGCTCTAAAATACCTGTAATTTCTGATTCTCTTTCTTATTTGGTTTCCTCGTGTCCACACTGCACTGTCATCATGGGCGGTGTCTCTATCTCGTGTTTGATTGATACCGGGTCAATGGTATCAACCATTACGGAAAGCTGCTTCCGTGGAAAGTTCGAGTCACGGGGCTTAGATCATCTTCAGTCTTGCCATTGGCTGCAGCTCCGAGCAGCCAACGGTTTAGAAATCCCTTATCTGGGGTATCTGGAACTGGACATAGAGTTGTGTGGCCAGGTGATATTGGGCTGTGGAATACTTGTAGTCAGAGATCCTCCAAGTGGAAATAATAATGTTCCTGGCATCTTGGGTATGAATGTGCTGGGCCGTTGCTATAAAGAGCTCCTCAGTGTGCATGGACCTGCTTTATTTACTCTCCCCATTGTTGAATCTGCTGTAGGGCTGTCTCAGGCCTTCCAAGTCTGCCAGCGCATTGACGGTGCCCTCAGTAGTGGGGGCAAGGTTAAGGGACGAGGACAGGGGGTCTGTCGTGTCCCCGGTGGTACTTTAAAGCTGGTGAGTGCTACATGTTCATCTGCCTTCACTGGTAGAGTAGTACTGTTTGAACCCCTAGAATCAGGACTACCAGCTGGTTTATTGGCCTTTCCAGCATTGGTGCAGGTCAGAGGTGGCACTGTTTCTGTACCTCTTGTAAATGTGGGGACCCAGGATGCTGTTTTGTATCCAACAGTTGTTTTAGGACGGCTTACTGAAGTCTTCCTGGTGGAGCCTGCGATTGGAGGGCACCAAGACGCTGCTGAGGGACCCACTGCGATTTGCAATAGGACTACTGTGTTGCGGTCAGAGTTTGCCAAGGACCTTTCACTGCCAGGGTTGGCTGAGCAGGAAAAGGAACAGGTCAGGTCCCTTCTCTGTGAATATCAGAGTGTTTTTGCCAGTGGTGATGGGGACTTCGGGGTTACAGATCTCCTGTCCCATGAGATACCATTGGTTGACGATACACCTGTTCGCCAACGCTATCGGAGAATCCCGCCGTCAGAATATGAGCAGGTCAAATCTCATATTGGCCAGTTGCTAGAGGCTGGGGTAATTCGGGAAAGCTGCAGTCCTTATGCCTCCCCCGTGGTCTTAGTGAAGAAGAAGGACGGTAGTCTCCGTATGTGCGTGGACTACCGTCAGCTCAATGCCAAGACCCGAAAGGATGCGTTCCCTCTCCCCAGAATTGACGAGACCCTCGATTCATTGGCGGGAGCACAGTGGTTTACCACGTTAGACCTGGCTTGTGGCTATAACCAGGTTCCTGTAGGGGAACCTGATCGACATAAGACTGCGTTCTGCACACCTTTTGGGCTTTACGAGTGGAACCGTATGCCCTTTGGATTGTGCAACGCTCCCAGCACTTTTCAACGCCTGATGGAGAGGCTTTTTGGTGATCAGCAGCACTCGTCTGTCCTTCTGTATTTAGATGATGTGATCGTGTTCTCGTCATCCATTCAGCAACATCTGCAGAGACTGAGGATGGTCCTGGAGCGCTTTAGAATTGCAGGTCTGAAGGTAAAGTTTGAGAAATGCACCTTTTTCAGAAAGAGGTACAATACTTGGGCCATGTGATTTCACCCCAAGGCGTAGCAGCAGACCCAAGTAAAATAGATGCTGTAGCCCAGTGGCCGTGCCCCAAGTCCACATCAGAACTGCGAACCTTTCTGGGTTTTGCCAGTTATTATAGGCGTTTTGTGGAGGGGTTTGCTAAAATAGCAACACCTCTGCATCGCCTCGTAGCAGAGACGACGAGAGGGAGAACTGGACAGAAGGGGCAAGAATTTGGAGTGCTGTGGACTGATGCTTGTGAAGCTGCATTTCAGAGCCTCAAACAGCGGCTGGTAAATGCCCCTGTCTTGGCCTACGCTGATTTTAGCCGCCCGTTTATACTTGAGGTTGATGCCAGTCATGGAGGGCTGGGTGCCGTGTTATCGCAAGAAACCGATGGCAAGGTGCGGCCAGTGGCGTATGCCAGCCGGAGTCTGAGACCCGCGGAGCGAAAACACTGCCACCTACAGCTCCATGCGACTGGAGTTTTTGGCCTTAAAATGGGCTATGGCGGAAAAGTTCCGTGAATACCTTTTGGGACACCGCTGTATAGTTAGAACAGATAACAATCCCTTAAGCCATTTAGCGACAGCCAAACTTGGGGCTACAGAGCAGCGCTGGGCAGCAGAGCTTGCTGTTTTTGATTTCAAGGTGCAGTACCGTTCCGGCCGCCTGAATCAAAATGCGGATGCCCTGTCACGGCTCCCAGCCATAGTTCAGGCACTCCCAGAAAATAACCAGCGAGGTATGGTGGTGCCTGAGTTATTGAGAGATGGAGTGTATGCTGGACCACCCCAGCCAGCGTCAGCACAAACAATCCAGGCAATACCGGGTCGTTCTGTGTCAGACCTTCTGACACTCCAGGGAGATGACTCTATTATTGGTCCTATTCTCCCGTTTGTCCGCCAAGGAAGGAAGCCAGGGCTGCAGGAGCGGAAGGTTATGTCTCAATCGCTACTAGTCCTACTTCGGCAGTGGGACCGGCTAAGTTTACAGGAGGGGCTTACTATACCGTAGAGTCCAGCGCCCTGATGGGGGTGAACAGTGGTGGCAGCTAATTTTACCTGTCTCATTACAGGCAGAGGTGTTGACCCAATTGCACCAGAACCATGGGCATCAGGGGATTGAGCGCACCTTGGAGCTGGTACGACAACGGTGTTACTGGCCCGGGATGACTGCTGATGTCACCCGCTGGGTGCAGAAGTGCGAACGTTGCCAAGTAGCGAAAGATTCCGCCCCAGTTGCTCATAGCTATATGGGGCATCTATTGGCCTCACCGCCCTAACGAAATTGTTGCTCTTGACTTCACTCTCTTAGAGCCATCTCACTCAGGGCTGGAGAATGTGTTAGTCATGACCGACGTATTTAGTAAGTTCACGGTAGCGGTCCCCACCCGAGACCAAAGGGCAGAAACAGTGGCCAACGTACTGGTGGGGGAATGGTTTTTTCAAATTTGGAGTACCTGGGCGGATACATTCTGACCAGGGTCGTAATTTCGAATCCCGTTTGATCCAGCAGTTGTGTAGTCTCTACCAGGTGAGCAAGTCCCGCACTACCCCATACCATCCAGCAGGAAATGGTCAGTGCGACGGTTTAAACCGAACCATGCACAACCTATTGCGGACATTGCCACCTGGTAGGAAGAGGGACTGGGCCTCCTGTCTGGGTCAGGTGGTATTCTGCTATAATACCACCCCTCACCAAACTACTGGAGAAACTCCACACTTTCTCATGTTTGGGCAGGAACCCAGGCTTCCCATTGATTTTCTGCTGGGTCAGGTACGGGAACCGGAGGCTCGAGGTACCCACCATTGGGTGGAAGAGCACCAGTCCCGGCTAGAGGTAGCCTTTGAGGGAGTCCGAGAAAGGCTGAAAGAAGCTGCTCAACATCGGAAGGCCAAGCATGACCAACGGGTTAAGTATCAACCCCTCTATAAAGGCCAGTCAGTGTATTTGCGGGAGCATGGATTTGTGGGCCGTCACAAAATTCAAGATTTGTGGGGCTCTACTGTTTATGAGGTAGTGGGTGTGCCTCAAGAGGGGGGATCGGTGTACATTATTGCTCCAGCGCAAGACTTGAGCAAAATCCGACGCGTCCATAGGGTTTCAATAAAGCCTTGCATACAGGACGGTCTCATCTGCCCTGAACCTCCGGAGGGGATTGTTCCAATCCAAGCTCCTTCTCCAGTTGAGACCCACCGGGAGGAGCCTGGGCCCTCCTATGTGTTGGTGGAGGCTCGTCCAGCACAAGAGTACCCTCGGGATACTGGCCCTCGAGTACTTTCTCCCCTGGTTCAAGCACGGGCTGGGGTACCCCAGGAGCATCTGGATAATGTGGAGGAAGGGTTAAGGTTGGCCTCTGTGCAACCAGATCACCCGACCACTAGTGAAATGATTCCTAGGAGAACCACTCGTCGGGGTGCTGGTCAACATAACAATGTACACCATCTCCCACGAACAGTAGTGCGTGTGATGAGTCCAGCAGAGCCGAACCCTGCCTTATCCTCCCAAGCGATACAGGTGTGGTTCAGACCATGGGATTAGCCCGTGCTTAGAGTTTCATCGTCGGGACTACGATGACTAATGGGGGGGTAGAATGTGGTGACTCGAGGTAATTAGGGGGCGGGTCCCTTAATGAGTCTCCACGCCAATATAAAATAAGCAGCGCTTACCGTTCCAATGCATGTCGGGAAAGACATTGCTTCCGGGTAGTCGTGGCTTCCGCTCTCCAGTGTGGACCTAGGGAACCATTCCAAATGTGGCTGTTGGTGTGCAGATTGTGACCGATACTACAGTCCACCGCATCTCCCAGCCGTTGCAGCAGGTCGCTGTGTGGGGCCGCTTTCGCGGGTCGGAGCGTTTCCAGGTCGCTGTGTGGGGCCGCTTTCGCGGGTCGGAGCGTTTCCAGGTCGCTGTGTGGGGCCGCTTGGTTCGCGGGTCTGAGCGTTTCCGGGTCGCTTGTTGGGCTGCGGATCTGATCGTCGCTGTCCGGTTCACCTCGCTACATCGCGGCTGATTGTCCCGGCGGGACGAGTGAAGACACAGCGGGACTGTTGGCGTCATTAGCTGGGGACTCGTGGAGTGCACGAAATCACGCGCATCTAAGTTGAGTGCGGCTTTCAGTGGAGTCTCTCTCTCTCGCTTACTGTTGCGATCGGCCGATCGTTCCTTTCCCAGACACAACTCTCGTCTCGACGTGGTTTCCCTCCTCTGTTTGGACTGTGTACAATAGGTTGGTGCCCCCCCCCATGCTCGGCTGCTAACCCCTTGAATTACTGAATGTGGGGACGAGTGCAAAATAGTGGGTTTCTCTTTCAATGTGGGATAAGTGCAATAGCTTCCTTTTTTATGCTGGTTTTTCTGGGTTGTGTGGGTGTGAGTGCATCTCATCAAAGTTGAAAGGTTTTACATAAAATTGTGATGAGTGTTTCCCTTTCAGAGCTGAGCAACAGGACCATTAAGTTCGATCCAGACTTTGGGGTGCTGTGGTTGTTGCCTGATTCACATTGCTGTGTTGTGGAAAGTGTACACGAGGATATTTAGAATGTTCCAGTAGCCTCAGCTCTGAAAAGGGTTTCCCTTTTTTTATTCTAGTGTGTGTGACTATTTATTATTAGTGTCAAACTTGATATTCAATAAAAATGTTGATTGTTCCTCTCTGGTACTGATTATTTGCCTCAGCCACAACGAATCTGTGTGCCGTTTAGGTTTATCTGGGGTAATTCTTGGGCCCCCACCCAAGTGGCGTAGTCGGTTTATTGCAGGTAAATTTAAAATAACTCTTTCCAATTCCACTCGGTTGCCACATGGAGAAGGCGAGCCATAGTGTAATGATTCTCTTATATTGATAAACGTTAAAACTCAACGGTTTTACCTTCTACTCCAGCAGACTTTGTTCAGCATTTTGATGCTGTTGAAAAGAAGCAAGATTTTAAACTAATGGAAAAATACTAAACTTAACTATCATTCAATCCAACATCCTGGCATTTCTGTGTGTGTTTGCAGATACTTGATGCTGTTTTTCTTTCAGGCGTGGGTTCTTCTTATATTTACAGATCAAGGTCATAACATACACACTGTTTACATGACGACACTCCCACACACTATAACCTGCTCCCTGTAGAGGAAAAAGCCACATCACTCTCTTAAACTCTAAGCCTAGCTCTATGAATAAATCAAGCTAACATTGTTGACATATGTTGGTATTTCATTTGCAATCTAGCACAACACATGTTTAATTTGAGAAATTTCAGCCCTAATTTGTACAGGATAGTTCTCACTGTACTGTGTTTAACTACAGAATCCGCTCCTTTCTGTCAGTTCCTCAATAGTTCCTTTTGGAGCTTATGCTCACATTTTTACTTGAGGAGAAAGATCTGAACACTTTTGAATGTGTCTGTCGTTCTTCTCTGAAAGAGCAGTCTGAAGAAGCAGATACTTATCTGAAATGTAGTATTTGGTGTTTGTTCTTCTGCTCTTCATCCAAGTATAGGTGCCTTCTCTAAACTGAAGATCTCCTATTAAATCCTCAAAATTTTAGACTATTTAACAGACTTTTAATCTTTAAATGCATTTAGGCTCCACCTGACATGCCAGAGATTCTGGAGAACATTTCTCACTAAGAGAACTAATCTTCTGTTAATGTGAACATTGGCTGTACTTCAACTAATTATCTATCAGAGGAATGGAATCGAGGTTAAGAAGAAGAGAAAGGAAAGAACATTTTTTTTTTTTTTGAACAGTCTCTTTAAGCGATTGAGTGTTCTTTTATTCTGAGTGTGATCTCAGACCTCTGATAGCCTTATATTTCTGGATGTCCAGTCAGGCAGGTTTGCTATCGTCTTCCAGCTCAAGAGTGGGAGTGAAAGAGAGCGTGAGTTCCACCCTCAGATCAGATCTCAGATCCTGATATTTGATCCAGAGCAACACAGAAACTGCATCAGGAAGGGTTGTTCATCTCACAAATCTGGTTTCAAGATTTACTCTCTAGTTTTCACATTCTCTAACAGAGTCTTCATCTTCTACCTGATTCAGGTAAAGCTCTGTTTTCAGTGATTTATATTTTTAAGTGCCAATTCTGTTTGAAAGGAGAGGAACTACTTGAAGTATCAATCACCAGAAATAAATTAAAAATGTTAAACCTCTCATTTACAACTTAATTTCAATATTAAATGTATTTGATTCAGAAACCAACACTGCTGTAAAGATGAGAAAAAGAGATTGTTCTGCAATTTGGGGATGATGGAGTTGTTTAGCTTTTAATCTTGAAATTGAGTACCCTTTATGTTCCTCGTAGTTTGTGTGGATCATCATGAACAACTCTCAGGAAAAGTCACCTCTGGAGGTGAGGGTTTGTGTTATTATTAAATGTCTCTAAAGCTTTAATGTTTAAAACAATTAAATATATTGTTCGAATCATCACAAATCATCCTCTTGGAAATATAAAGTTATACCTGACATTTTGGTCAAAAATTAGTTATTCAAATATTCGAACATTTTGAACATATTATTTCATTATGTGATGTGATTTATAATGTTGTTTATATGTTTTGACTTTTTGTTATAAAACAAAAGGTTCCATTAACATTTGCTACATGAAATGCAAAATAGAAATGTTCTATTTACATCTAATTCTGACAAGGCAACATTTTGACACCATTGACATAAAGTTCCTTCAAAAACTTACTTCAAAAAGGGAAATCTTTGTTTTTCACAATACAAACATTTTTTTATTATTTACCAGAATTTGACATTAATGGCAGGGGGTTAATGGTAAATCATGCGTGGAATCTTTTGGTTTTGTGATAACTCAAACCAGAGCAATCTGGGCCGAGGGCTTGTTTTAGAGGGCTTGAGAGGTTGTGTAGTGGGATTTTTTTTCATTGGAACTGTTTGATTAATTTAATTCTCTCTCATCCTGTTTTATTATCTATTTTATTCTCTCTCCCTCTCCCTCTTTCTCTCTATTTTCTCAGACTGAGGACATGTGGTGGGGAACCATGGGCTCTGTTCGCCCCTTCCCTAACTTCAAACCTGAACGAGATGTTACCTCCCTGCAAGCTGCTCTTAACAGCAAAGGTTTATATAAACAGTTGTGCATTCACAGTTCTCTGGAAAAATGTCGCTTTCTAAAACTATTTTAACTAAATAAAACCTAAAGTACACTAAACTGTAGTTTAAACTAAACTAAAAACTATACTATTTACATTAATACTGTTATATATAATATAATATAATGATTTCATTGTAGTAAAATAAACAGATGGTGGCAGGACAGACAAAAATGACTAAAAACATTTTCCACTTAACTTGAAGTATAAAAAAACTCTTTTTAAAATAAAAAAAATGGCTTCTGGAAATTGATTATAATGAGGATATGTATAATATTAATAATTGATGCTGTATGGAACAGTAAAAGCAGAGTAATTGGGTGTAGTAAACTATAAAAATCTACAGTAAAATTATTTTATTAAACCAGTGTGAACTTCACTATTCATAAACAACAAAAACCAGTAAAACAGCATTTAACTGTTTTGGGAAAATATAAAAAATGTAAGTCTTGTAGCTAAGCGAAACATTAAAATGGTGCCCATTCATTTGAATCATGTGCTGTTTTAGCAAAATAATAGTTTTGTCTTTCAGATCTGAGTGTGATCGTGAGGATTCTGACCAATCGCAATACTGCTCAAAGACAAACCCTGGCAAGAGTCTACAAGAGCATCACTCAGAAGGTCAAGATCCAAGACTAAATCAGTAACCTTTACCAACGCTTTTCCCAATTTGGTTTTAATGAGATGGCTCTGAAGCAAGCCATAGGTGAGCTTAATTTTATGCTCCAGACTTCACCTGTGCTGAGAATATGAAATCTGCACGATAAAAACTTCACTGATAAAATTAAACAATCCCATATTTACATCATGTATATACTTTTCACCTGCAAAAATTAGCTGTTTTGTTAACTTCTGCATATGAATAAGACTTAGAGAAACTAAATTGAATTTTGAATTCTGGTTATGTTGTTATTAAGAATGTAACTACTATTTATCTATCAACTTTTTTCATTGTCACTCTTTGTGTTTTGAAGATATGAATTAGAAATGTTTGGTCATGAGAATTAATGTATTTGTCACATTTGTTAACAAATATGGGAAGACCATCAGTCTGTAATAATAAAAAGAAAGCAAATTCAGAACTCATAACTCTTTCTCCCTCTCTCAGGAGCTGGAAGCAGCTCTGAAGAAGGTTTCCTCAGCTGATCTTCAGTTTTTTCTTTTGGGTTTACTGAAGACGTCAGAGCAAATCGAGGCTCATCGGTTACGCAGAGCAATGGAGGTATGAGATAAAGAGAGGGTAAAATCAGGGGTGTGATGACATTCATCTGTCTCTGTGTGCAGGGTGCTGGGACAGATGAAGACACTCTCCTGGAGATTCTGAGTGTCCGATCTCCACAGCAGCTCAAGGACATCCGCGCTGCATACTCTCAAGGTGCTGGATCTCTCATCTTACCTTCTTAATTGTCTTAAATCTTAAGTGTCTTAAATGCTAAATTCTAATTTGATAATCCTCCAAAAATTAAATTATACACAGAAACACTGTATAGGATTAAATACATGAAACAAATTACATGTTGCATCATGTGGAATTATAAAGAGGTTAGTATTTAGAGTTTGTAGAATGTCCATTCTAAGAGAGAACCATTAGTCCTGCCCTTTAACGATCTACTGGATACATTCATTGGAAAGCTTAATCAATTGATTGATTGATTGATTGATTGATTGATTGATTGATTTGCGCAATTGTCCTCTGATCAGGTGGGTCCTTACCCAGTATATGAACTGGCAAACTGAACTGGTTTGTTTGTTTGGTTAGTTTGGTTGTTTGGTTTTCTTGACTGTTTTATTGATTGTTTGTTTGGTTGGTCATTTGGTTGGTTTGTTGGTTGGTCGGTCGTTCGGTCAGTTGGTTGGTTGGTTGGTTGGTTGGCTGGTTAGCTGCTTGATTGGTTGATTCTTTGTTTGTTTGATAGATTGGTTGGTTAGAGAGTTGGTTGGTTGGTTACCTGGTTGGTTGGTTACAGTGGTTAATTTGTCCATGAAGAGGTCTTTAATTTGTGCACCAAGACCCTGCTGTTCCAGCCAGGTCAGAGGGACAGGGTTTCACTGCAGCATAAGCCAGGGTCTGTTAAATGAGCTATTCATCTAAAACACTTGACAGGATTTGGTTAACGTTTTAGGTCTCTGTATAGACTCATTATCAGTCTATAAATTTTGAACAATCAATCTGAATAACTTGAATACTGAAATGTTTTCTGTGTGCCAATGTTAATTATAAAGCAGATAAGGAAAATTACAAAAAATGGAACACAAAACAAAAAATAACTGGTAGAAAAATGCTTGTATCTGGACATTTTTTTTACATATTTCACAGTCCAAACAATATTCAATTTAACAATAAATGTTATAAAAAAAAGCATGTCTTGCTTACAAATATAAAAGGGGAGACAATGTGTGCAGCCTGAAAATTTCAGCTTTTTCTAACTTTAATTTTAGACTGAATAAACTCTGGTGCAGAGTTATAAATCTGTGTATAATAATGTGACCCAAACTATGAAGTACCGGAGCACACTCTGGCTTTCTCTGGCACAAATTAAGCACAAGTTGATTAGTTAGTTTAATGGTTATTTGTTGTTCCTCAGATTTTCAGAGGGATTTGGAGAAGGATTTACTTAGTGAAAGCAGCAAGGACTTTTCCAAACTCCTCCTGGCTTTGCTGAAGGTTCGAGTCACTTAGGGTTACATTTTAAGAAATCAGCAAATTTTGAGTGTACTTTACTAAAAGCTCATCTTCTTTTTCAGAAAGAGTATGAAAAGGGGGGTGTGGAGCAGGATGCAATGGTGAGCACTCACACAATCATTCATCTGTTCATGGGAAATGTTCAGGTATCTCTGCATTCTCTGCTCTCAAGCGGTTCAGGAGATGAACATGATAAAGCTAATGCTCACCTTGTTTCAGTTCAAGATCAGCTCAAGTTGAAGCATCAAGAAACACTCTTATAGCAACACGTTTCAATCTATGCACTGATTAACGCACACCTAGAGCAGCGAGAGAGTTATAGAGGCCCAACTGGTCCAATTTTACTTGCGGTGCATATTGTGTAGCAATGTCTTTAGACGTAGAAATGGATTGAATGGCCAAAATTGTGGACAACAGCGTCTGTGTTCATTATTGTGTGTGATTATCTGCTTTTTTTAGATTTTATAGAGGGGGAAATATATGAGTGGAGAAATTTTGATTAATTTTGTTTAGAATGTTTGAATATCAGTTAGTTATCTCTCAATCCAAAATATTTAACTTTTTACCCAGCACTGTCATTTTGTCATCATGTTAAATTGGGTGTGGTCATGTCATAGACGGTGTGGTTGTGTCATGGTGGGTGTAATAATGTCATAGTGGGTCTGGTTATGTCATTTTGGGTGTGGTCTTGTTATAGTGGGTGTAATCATGTCATAGTGACAGTTGGCAGAGATGATCTGTGCAAGTTTTAGTGCATTAGCCCAAATTTCATTGTCTGTTACTAAATAAAAATTGGGTAGTATCATATCATAGTGTGTGGTGAGATCTACGTGTTTGTAGTTAAAACAAACAGAGTTGAAATGATAATATTTTAGTGGATATGTATGATAATAATGAGCAGAGACGTGTATTTCTGGCTATATAATTGGTTTACTTAAATAGTCAATTTATATATTTGAAAATTGCTCAAAGTAAAATAACTTGCTTGCTTGTTTATTTATTATTGTGTTGTGTTACAGACACTTGTAGATGAGCTGAAAAATAAGAAACCTTCAGCTGATGTGTGGATCAGAACCCTCACCTCAAGGACCCCGGAGCACCTGAGAGTCGGTCAGTTCTACACACACTATAGAAAGATGTCTGTCCTTTCTATTATATTTGGGATCTGGAGGAATGTAGTCAGCTCTGCTTCAATTTTTTTTAATGGTTCACTTTGTTGTCATTGTTGTTCTATTGTTTGTGGCGAATTGTAGTTCTGGAGGAGCTGGAATGTTTGAGCGGTCAGAAACTGGAGAACACACTCGAAGAGCGCTTTGGAGGACTCCTTTCTTCAGATCTGAGGAAAGGCCTGAAGATCTTGGGTGAGAGAGAGTGAGAGAGAGGGAGAGAGAGAAGAGAGAGAGAGATGAGATCTGAGAGCGAGATCAGAAGAGAGAGAGCTCAGAGAGAGATATAGATCGAGAGAGATCTCTAGATCTCTAGTCGCTCTCTATAGATCGATCTCTCATCTCTCCTTTTCCTCTCTGCTATCCTACGTCTCTTACTCTTCCTTCTTGGTGTTTGTGTCCTCGTTTACTTTCTCATGTTCTCTCTCTCCAGCATGGTGTATTCAGGATCCTCATCTGTTTCTGGCTCAGCGAATTCAAACCATGAAAGTAGGATTTCCTTATTGTCACCATGTTTGTATGGAATTAAATATAAAGAGGATCACTTGGGGTGAAATAGTTGCCTCTGTTTTCTTCCTGTTGGTTTGAGCTCAGACATGACAACTTCTCACAGTGACATTTGTAAGATATACTGGTGCTTGTGTGGGTTTCTTCTAAAATCTAAGTAAGTTGTAGACCTTCAACAAATTCTGGAAATAAATACAGTTTTGTTAGATCTTCTGTCAGATTTGCAGTCCATTAGGTAAAACTACACTATAACTGCATGCTCTTCTTTAATCTTCGACTTACTCTCCATTTATGGATTGTAAATTTATTCAGTATTGGTTGAAAGTCTACACCTCCTCATCATTCACACCCATACTCTCTCCTTAGGTCTCTTATGAGTGTCTAGTCTCTCTCTGCAATAGGAAACCAGACTTAAGTCATTCAATGCATATATAATGTAATCTTTGCTGAGATCTTGTCAAATTTGTATTGACGGTAGATGTTGTAACAATGTAACACAAAACATGGCAAGCCTACGAAAAGCAGAAGAGAGTTGTGCTTATAATTCATGCTATTTATACCAAATTTGGCTGCAGTCGTCCTTGAGATACAGAGGGTGCATAAAAGGTAGAGGAAGGATCTGATGAGTGGAGATCTGCTTATTGGAGGTGTACTCTGTAATTTGTACTGTGCTGAATTTTTTGTGAATATTTGTGTTTTTTTTGTTTTTGTTTTCTAGAGCACAGTAGTTCAGGGTGTGATACTCTCTCATTGTGAGGAGGATCTGCTGAGAGTCAGGGTGTGTTTCCGGAGGGTAAGCGAGACATCGCTCTACAGTGTTTTACAGGTCTGTGCAGATTGCTCTTCTTCACTGATTTGAGCTGACAGTAATAAAGGAGAATTGATGAGGGTCTTTCGTTTGTGTGTTTCTCAACAGAAGCAGTTCAAGACTGAGCTCCAGCTGGGACTGTCAGCGCTGTGTCGTGCTGAGGATTAGAGCTGATCACACTCTTTATATGCATAACGAATTACTTTTTTGATGTTAAATGCACTTTTGTTTCGCATTGATTTTTTTTTTGCATCAATCGTACATTTTAGTGTCATTTTATTTTTGCCACTTCATCAAAGTCAATGATATTCAGACATTGATTGATAACTAGTTGCTTTTCTTCGCATCACACTGAGTTACTGCTTACTGTTACTCAAAAAACTCACGTATCATTACATTAATTTATTTTCTAACATATTGCATCTTTAACAGTAGAATAGATATTAGATATAGTTCTTCTGACTTCTCTAGATTGTCTGTGGTTATAGTATGGTAATCAATGGTTTCAATTAGTCTTTTAATCATCTTCTTTTGAGCTCAACAGGAACCAAATCTTCTTTCATGAATGTCACAATGTTAAACACTTCACCTCTATACCTCTTTCTTAATAAGAACATTTGCACATAAGAATATCTTCAAATCAAGCTTACAGAAGTCGAAACTACAGTGAACATCAGGTGAACATCTCAAGTTCTTTATAAAGTTCTTTATACTGGTATTGATTAAACTGATTCTAATTCATGGTTGTGCTCCAGTTTCTGGATTGTGGTTGTTCTGTTCTTCTGATGAATCTGGATCTCACAACTGGTTCCAGTTATGTTGTGGAGTTCAGATGGATTTTAATCTTCTTTGCAGTTCTTGCTGTCTGTGTTGAGTTTCTGGTTTTGTATGGTTTTGTAGGTTAATGTTTTATGTTATGGTGTTTGATGGTTCTAGATTTCATTCTGTTATCTGCTGGTTGTTTTGTAGGTTCAGGTTCTCGTTGGGTGTTGCTGTTGTCATATTTCTGGTTCTGTTCTGTCCTTGACATTATTCTGGTTCAGGTTGTGGTTCAGGTCCAGTGGAGGATGAGAGAAACTGGGAGAATGAGGATCTGGATTGGAGCGCTCAGAGTATCCAAGCTCCTGGCGGTGCTGTTCACTGAAGTTGAATTCAAATTGGCCTGAAAAACATAATGTTTGTTGTTATGATGCTCTTATGTTCTGTTGGTCATTTTTTTCTATTAAATTACTAGATTATCATTTTATTACTTATGATAATTACTCTAAATGACTTTACTTTGTCCGGCATGAGTGCTAACAATTCAGGACAAACACACAACGTATGCTACACAGAAGACATTTAGAAAGCACGTGTTGGTTACCTAAGATGGTTGATGTTTTTTTATATTTCAAAGTTCACATTTATACACAAGATACAAAGTTATGGAGGAAGCATTTATAAAGCAACTGATACAACAATGTCAGACGTGGGAGTAACACATAAAAGGTCACTTATTGAAATACTGGAAAACACTTAAGTGTTTCTGAGGACTGCAAAGATGTTATGACTTAAAGATACATTGAAGGTCAGCTCTTACAAAAAAGTAATGGCTGCTGACTTCTATGTGACTCTACATTTTCATTCGGGTTATTAACACAATCTTCAATAATAAACACATCTTTCCAGCTATGAAGAGTACGGCATTGTGTTAATCTGAAAAAAATATTGTAAATTAACTCCAGAATCAATTCATTTATTTTGCCATATCCATATCATATTTGCTTTGAAGTTTAGCTGTATGAGAATAAAGATACAGACTTTGAATTCAAAGAAGAATACATGAAGGGGGTGAAAACAATGCAGTGGGATAGGAAAGTGACAAAACCCAAAAAGGGAAAAACTATTACTAAAGTCTGTTTCAGGGACTCCATTTTGTTCTTCTGCTTAAACTAACGAAGAGAATCCTAACAAACCAGGTGTGAAGAGTACCTAAAAGCCATACTTGAGTAATAATACAGAAAAACATATCCCAATAAAAGTAAATATCCCAATTACAAGTATTTTAAGTAAAGATCTTTAATTTCTTAATTTTCTTAAGTACTTTTACTTATACTGAATAAAGGCAAAAGCAAATACATTTTATTTGACATTTTATTTCTTAACAGATAAATGATATCAGACAAACTCAATACTTAAAAATAGCAGAAGTAAAAGAGAAAAAGTCAGATGTTCACTCAGTGTACTCAGATGTCACTGCGCTTCATTTGATACTGATTCATCTCGGGAATCTTTTTGGGAAAGTCACTTAAAATATAGCCATGCTGCAGTGAGTTTTGCTAAATCAACAATATAATTGAAAAGGCAGATATTATAAAGATTCAGTTGACTAAATTCATATTAAATTACCATTAAATGCCCATTTCCTCATAATTTACAATGAAATCCTGTTTTATTGTCATGTTTAAAGGCAAACAAATAACTAATACTGAGTGACAGTTTTCTCTTAAAATTTACCTTCAAATAATTAACAATTCTTTGTTTTAATATTTAGTAAAAAGCAACAATAATTACCTCAGTGGATGAAAACATCATCCCAGAAGCCAAAAGGAATGAGAAAACCAGGATCTTGAGCATCTTTAATTTTATCTGACCTATGTAGTGTCACTAGTTTATTCCAATCTTTGAGAAGGCTTTTATGCTCTCCACAGAACACGCAGTTCACTTCCTGGCCATGATTGACACTTTTTCATTGGCTCTGAGACAGTTGTGCTTTACATATAATAATTCCACCTTAATCAATGGTTTTTGTTTCCAACATTCTAAAATTGTCTTTTGTTTTATATTCTTTGTTTTTTTATCTTGTTTGGAGAAGTTGATTTGAATTCAGATTTTGTAATCCTATCAAGCCGTGTGATCATCACTCACACTAACCACTGTCAGCATGCTCTTGAGGACCCATAACCAAAACATTAGACAGTAGATTTAATATTGAAGAATTTCAATAATTAAAATCCTTACATACAAAATAATCCCCAACTATAATGTTATAGAGGAATATTAATCTCATGTCTGACACATCAACTAAAGTTTACCATTGCAGGTCTGACATGGTGATAAATTTCCTTTTGCATTTTGCTTCCTGATGCATTTGATCAGATAAAACTGAAGATTTGAATTTGCTTCACCCTGAAGACAAAAATGTAAATGAGTCTGTGTGGAGATGTTGTTTAGAGGACATCTAAATAATTATAAAAGAAATTAAGAAACTGGGGCATTAAAGGAGAATAAATAATGTTTAACTAATGTTCAGATTATTCTGTTAAAACGATAGTCAATTTTACAGAAACTTTGATTTTTCTGTATAAAAGAAAACAATAAATTTGTTTTGTTTTTAAAAACAAATATTTACCATTTTGGCAGCCAGATGCTTTTTTTTACGATTCCTCAAGCATTGACTTCTTCTGTTTATTATATATCAAAACTATGAATCAACACATGTGGAATTGTATCTTTCTTGGACTTCTCTGTCCGACAGTAGATTGAGAAAACGGATTCATACACATCGTGTATGTTAGGGGTTCGTTTACCTTTTAATCATTCAATTTTATATTCAAACAAAATAACAACATTACGGGAAATTTCTCGCTTTTCTATTGCCATTCCAAAAATGGATTTTGGGTTGGAAAATAAATTTTCACACATGGGTCAGACTGACATACTTTTTATTCACGATTGGTCCAACCGCTTCATCAATGTCACATAGTTTTCCCCAATAAAAGTCGCGGATGCGGTTAATTCAATTAATGTCGTCTATGGGAATAAATCATACATTTTCATTCAGCTTGTCATAGTTTAAGCTAAATATTGCAATGATATATGCTGTAGGCTTAAGTGTCAATAATGTCTTTTCACATATTGTTTAAGCAAGAGTCTTCACAAAAATAATAATGGTATATTAAAGCCATAATAAACCTTAGTATTTTGGATACTTAAGTACATTATAAGGCAAATAATTTGTACTTAACTCAGGTAAAATTCTGAAGGGAGCACTTTTATTTTTACTGGAGTAATATTTTACCTTGTGTATATAATAATAATAATAATAATAATAATAATAATAATAATAATAATAAAAAGAATAAGAATGCCTTAAATTTATATTAGACACTTTACAGAGCATTATTCATTCATTCCACATTCTTTCTCAGGTGGTGATAAGTCCTTAGGTGCCCTGGGACAGTCTGACCGCACCAGTCACACTCATCCATACAGGGCAATGCAGGTGAAGAGGCTTGTCTAGGACCAAAACGGCAACTGCCAACCTTCTAGTTACAAGACCACCAACTCCACCACTCCGCCATCTTTCCACCCAATAAAAATTATCTACTTGTGTACATTGTCCACCACTGCTGAAATCATGTTAAACTTAAATTTTAATTTTTAAAATTAGAATTATGATTTATGTTTTATGATAGATTTATATTAAGGAATTGCAATTTGATACGATTTAATAAAAGTTTGTTTGACTTTTATTTAAGTAAGTAAAATCTGAAAATTATTCATCCAATAAAATTTAAATACTTAAATATCTTAAAGAATCTTTAAAAATCTATGTTACTCAATATTGAATCAAATAAATATTTGAATAAAAATATATTATTAAGAAATAATATAAAAATACACTATTGACATCATAATTAACCCAGAGCAGCAAAAACAAAATTAGTCAAAGGTTTTTTCATCAGAGGATATGAGAATATGAGAGGAAACATTGATGTTTCCAATGAATGAACAATAAAGATTTCTGCTTCCTGGACTCTTCATCAGATAAAGGACGAGATTTGCATTTGCTTCATGTAAGAAAACATGGAATGAATAGAGTCTTCTGTACAGGTGAACACCTACACAAGTGGCTTATTTTAACTTTATTCACATTTGAAATTATATCTTGCAAACCATCAAAAGTAAAATAACAGATTACAAAAAACAACATATTCTTATTGTTAGAGAAAAATCTAAGCTCTTCAGACTCTCTATAGTGATCATCAAATGTGATTTTGTATTATATAGATCTGAACACTGAATACTAAACTAAAATGGCTTTCAAATGAACAGTGCTCCTGTTGCGAAGATCAGTTGATGCTTTGCGGCTGTTATTAACTAAGCTTCACTATTAAATCCCTTCTTTAGACTGTTACAGTTATTGTCACAGCTGCTTACCACATTTTCAAAACTATCACCTTATCCCAAAATCCATCCATTCATCCATTATCTTGTCGGCTTTTTCCCTTTAGGGCTCGCCACAGCGGAATGAACTGCCAACTATTCAAACATATGTTTTACGCGGCGGATGCACTTCCAGCCACAAACTTTTCCCAAAATCTACTCACAATTACATAAAACAGAACAAAACACAAAAAAATGTCAAAGCCCCTCACATCTGCTGGCACAGTTCGCATAGCATTCAAAATGCGAAAATCCCCTTAACAAAGCTTTTCCATCAAATTACACCACTTCTAATTTCTAACACCTTGATTAAATGCTTGTTTTACATGGGCTTATAACTGTATGTCTTTTCAGTGTTGTTCAGTGAACGTTATCTGATGAAAGTTGTTGCTTGATCACATTTTGCGAAAATTAGCTCACTGTGTTAAAACTCCATACACAAGAAACAAGGCACAACACTGATATATACGGCTCATATTTATGTCAACTTGAAACTAATAAAAAAATAACCTAAAAATTGCTTGTCAAAGTGTCAATTTACTGACAAATGGTTACATACTTCCATTGTTTAATTATAGTTTAAAATTAGCAGCTACACACTAATGTACATTACATTAAATTATTTATTCAGTTTCACAGACTGATAACTCAAAATACGTTACTCAGACTCAGTACTGCACCTTTCAGTTGTACACTTTACACCACTTTTTTCCTTCAAAAACATTTGCATTTATGTGTTCAGACTGGTGTTCAGACCTTAAATGGTGATGGCAGCTAGGGTCAGGGTGTAACAAATAGGTGGAAGAGCAGAAATGAAAACTGGAAACAAAGAATACATTTTGCGAAACAAACGCGCTTTATTTACAATAACACAAGACAGATAAAAAAGTGTAAAAATGTGGCGGCAGGTAAAATAAAACAGTAAATATAAAAAAATTTAAACTAGAAGGAAGATCACACAGAATTAAACACACACAAGGTTCTAAGCCAGGGGTCGGCAACCCGCAACTCTGCAGCCGCATGCGGCTCTTTAGCACCTTTAGCCTAGTGGCTCCCTGGAGCTTTTTCAAAAATGTTTGAAAATAGAAAAATGGAAACGGAAAATGGAAATGGAAAAAGATTTTGTTTTAATATGGTTTCTACAGGAGGACAAACATTCTTAACGTTTTCCAATGCTATAAAAGTGTGTAGAATAAATATTTAATTTCAACATTTCTGTCAGCGAAGATTTCATAGAAGTCATAGCCTGTGACACACTCTTCTATCGGTGGGGCAGCATGCCAGTCAGGTGGCTGTTGTAAACAAACCGGCGGCTGTGTGAATGAGCTGTGAGTGATCACGGGGAGAACATGCAAACTTACAGAAATGCAGAGGCTCGAACCAGCAACCTTCTTGCTGTGAGATGACTGTGCTACCCACTGCGCCAGTCTCAAAATAAAATGACATTAATCATCAGATTACCATACGTTCGGGAGGAGCTTGGCTGATAATTGACTGATCATACGGTCCCACCTACCCATATTATTTCCAGTATATAATGTCATAATAATAATGATAATAATATCATGCAAGCTATCCCTCCTTCCACCCCTTTGCCCCTCAACATGCATGTTTCACTTCTGACTTTGCGTAAGACAGTCTACTCATTTAAACTGCGTTAATAGTTGGAAATCTAAGGGGGAGTATTCTCCGGGCCCAGGTTCTATAACGGTCCTGGACTAATATGGCTAGTACGCTTTACCATTCTCACCAACCACACTTTTCTGAAATTCTGTTTCACTAGAGATAAGCAAGAAAGTTGGTTATAATTGGTAATCTTACTGAAAAGTCAAATAGAACTAATACAACATATATTGTTTGGCTTTTATAAGATTAAATTGCACAAGCCTTTGGTAAAAACTTGAACTGTGTTCTATCCTGACGTTTAAGTGGTTGATAAGGAAATGCTCAAATGAGGATACGCCAAGCTGCAACCTTATACAATTCATTGTCTGACCACTCGAAACTCATAAGCCTATTGTAGATAAGACATTGTTTGAGGTAATCATGTGCTTAAGTGTTCTATTGTAACTGTGAAAAAAGCACAGATAATGGTGGTTGTAAGATTCACACTGCTGGGAAGCAAATTGCTGACTCTACAAATTTAGAGCTTCTGATGCTTGTTGAAAGTATACTGCAACTCCTAAGTTTTCATAATTCCTATTTGAACGGCTCTTGCCCTTTGGGACCTCAACTCCGGAATGAGAAGTTTTATTGGTTTTATCCAAATAAAGATTACTATTCAGTTAGCGCATTTGTGTGTATTTCTTTGTTCTAGCCATGTTTATCCAGCATCGAGCAGCAGCACGCAAAATCTTTGATTCTGTCTTTGGGCAAAGGAATGCCGCCTTACATTGTGTGTGTATATATATATATATATATATATATATATATATATATATATATATATATATATATATATATATATATATATATGTATAGATGGATGGATGTGTGTGTGCGTGCGTGTGTAATGCAAAATGCCAACAGTCTTTAAAATATAATTTACTTGTTTTATAGAAAGAAGAGAAAATCAAACAGACGTGCAACTACATAGAAAGTGAATAATTTGATATAAACTTAACAAAAGAGATACTCATGATATTCATCAGAGATGTTTATTTCTATACAGCATGTTTCAGTTGCTTCAAAGCAGCTTCACAAACAAGAGTTATAATTACATTTTTACCAACTGACCCGTTAAAGACATTTAGTTTATTGATTGATCATAGTTCTGCAATGAGCACCATCAGGAATATCACACCAAGCTCTAGAGCCGGACCTGATGCGCAGCTGTGAGGAGCAGGTTTGAATGTGCTGGAGCTAGAACCAGAACTAGAGCTGGAGCTGGAGCTGGAGCTGGAGCTGGAGCTGGAGCCAGGCTTGGAACTGGAACTAGAGCTTGCCCCAGAACTGGAACCAGTGGTTGAAGTAGTATTGATCGGAGCACTGCTGCTGTTATTGTTAGCTGTGTTGTTGTTGTTGTTGTTGTTGTTGTTGTTGTTGTTGTTGTTGTTGTTGTTGTTGTTGTTTGCATTGTTGGAGACAGGATTTGATACACTGACATCAACAGACAAACCTGAACAGCATACCTGAAAGAGGCAACAAAGACGCTTGTTCATTTGAAGCATGTTACAAAATAATATTTTTTAAGTAAAAAACCTCAAAAAGTCTGACTTTCTGGTTAGAATTTGCTTACATAGAATTAGCCCAGTATCACAAACGTAAATGACGAGCGTAACGAATCATACGGGGCAAGCTGTCCACAGAGGGGTATCTAGCAAGGCGACCTGACCTGAGACAACCCCTCCATGAGAAATGAAGTGGTGAAAGAAGTGCTGGTGTTTTTTTTTGCTTTCAATCATCAACTGTACAGAGGAGATTTAGTTATTTATATCCTACAGAGTGGGTAAATTAACCTAAAACAGCTGGGATTGAATGGTTAGTTAAATTTGACGCTGCATTGTATTTCTCAAAATTCCATAAAGAGCGCAGATTGACATTCAAATGAATGATATTACCTTCAATAAGTCTGGTCCTTCCCTGCCTCACTTTCTCTCTCTCCGACTTCGCTTCATGTATAAATCTACACTGTAGTAATAAATGCAAAAATGGTTCCTGGGAGTAATCTTTCAAAACAACTACAACCCCAGTGATGATGATGAGAACAGAGAACTTAGCATCTGAACTTCCAGTTCCACAATTTACTCAAAATAATGAACAAATGAACAAACAAAAACACTTATATAGGCTTGTCACAGTAAGTTAAACAATAAATATAGTGTCCCATACCTTTCACATATTTGTTTTGTAAAATGTACCCCAATAACAGACTTGTATGCGATCATGATGGCTGAATATCTTTTGGTGAATAATTCAAATAAGATCTGATCAGCGTTGGAACCATCGTGGACTTCAGCAAACAGATTGCTAATAAAAGCTCTTTTGCTCTCTCACTTCAACCTCTCTTTAATCCACTCATTTGAAATCTGTTTTGCCCCTTGCCAAAAAGCAAGGAGCAGAATTAACCAAATTTGTTTCCGGTCATTGAAAGCTCAGTCTCATTTTCCTGATGGTCAACTTGGTTAATGATTGGATTAAGTGAGAAATGGAAGTTTTGCATGTGTTGCTTCATTTACTGCAGCTGATTTAAATCTGGATGTAAATCTATAGAGAATGCTAGCAAAAACATCACGTCACCCAGTTAAAACTAACCCCAAAGCACCTAAGGAGTTCAATCTGAGCTATGTTTTAGTATCTCTTTGTTAGATTTACATGTAAAATCTCTACCAATTAAAAAATATTAAGACATTCCTATGATTTTAAAGCATGGAATCATTTTTCTTTTACAGCATTAAGAACTTTAGTTACTTTAAAAGGCTTGTCCTTTTCTACATGAAAGTGCTGATCAACAGAGAATACAATTTCAATTAAACTTCACAAAAACCTGTCTCACTTGGATTCCCCAACACAAATGATAGGATAATATTTGTAGATATTAGCTCTGCAATTCATACAATAATGCCCCATAAACTGGTGTAAACTAAAATGTAAATCAAGCTCTCAAACTGATGATGATTCAATATTTTTAAAAGTATTTTGTACGAAAGGCCTTAATGTTCAAATCTTTGAAGATTTTGATGCAAAACTTAAATTATTTAAACATGTAACACAGATATAATTAAATAATACTACTTTATGAGTATTTTCTATGGTAGTAAAGTGATGAGCTATCTCACTAAAGATGTAATTCAATTGCAAATGAGTTGAGCAAGATTTAGGTTATCTACATTCGATCCAGTTCTACACTTATAATGGAACATTCTCTTTATTTTTTTTGGGGGGGGGTTTGATTAAATGCATGAATTTTTTTATTTTGCTGCAAAAATTCAATACAAAAAATGAAGATCCGTCTTAGAGTAGTAAATGCAGACATAGAATTGCTGCAGTACAGACTTCCTTTGCAAAGTAAAAACAGAAAAAAATAGCAAAAATAGCTCTATATTGTTCCTTTTTCTACTCAAGATCAGTCCAAAGAGTCATCTTTTGGAAAATATGATCATGTGATTGCAGAATTCTCAAATCTGAGAGTGGTTCTAGATGGAATAAGCTTTGATTTATACATTTACATAGCTGTAATAAGCAATTTCTCATATTTATATATTATATTTGTGTTTCAAATCACAACATGAACAGTGGTAAATTTTGACTTTAGGCTATAAAAGTTCTGTTTTGAACATGATGTTATCTGTTCTGACGTACAGTGTGAAAGCGTTTGTAAACTTTAAAACAACAACAAGAAATGTGTATAGCCTACCTAGACAGATGTTGTGCAAACCATGTTAAGAGTTAAGGAAACTTGTTTATGTTTTGAAAAAACTGTCAAAGCAATTATGAAAAGCTGTAACAATGGAACTACCACAACATATTACTTCAAGCACTTAAAAAAAATATTATATTACACTAAATATGACACTTCATTATTTAGTACTAAAGTATTTTTTCATATTAACATTATAGACACTTAATGCAGTGAGTTTGCCACTTTTAGCTTTTTTTATGCTATTAAAATCAGAATCCAATATGATGTAACTTTCTCAATTAAATTTTCTAAATTGAATTGAATTGCTCGTGTCATGGAGACCAATCAGAAAAGCAGTCTGTTGTGGAGCAATTGCAGTTTAGGCATTTCCTATTAGGCATCACAGGGGAAAGTAGTGAAAAAGTGTTAGAGCTTGATTTATAATATAGACCCGTTTTGGACTCGGACTTGTATGGAGCCAGAACGATATCAAAAAGATTGTAGATTTATTTGAGATTTATTTATGTATTGCTGATTCTGGATTTGCAGCCTCACTTACAAGCACACTCCACTCTGAATTTGTGCTCGCTCCCTTTGAGACCCTTCTCACATGTTTTGGGTTTGTATCTGTAACTTCAGAGCTGTTCTGGACTTGTCTTGGACTCGAAAATGGTGGAGTTGAATACAGCCCTAGTTCAGACTGCAGAGGACAGTGAGAATCAAGCTCCCCAACCTGGACACAGTCTATGATAGCCGTTTAATGAAGAGAGCTAGCAACATCTCCAAGGTTCGAACCCATCCTGAACATGTTTGAGCCATTGCCATCAGGAAAAAGATACAGGGCAATCAAGACACTAACTAACATACTGAGGAATAGCTTCTTCCCCAGAGCCGTAGTCTGCATTACCCCATTACACACACACAGACAAATACCTTATAAGGACTGGAAGGTGGACAAAACAACTGAGCAGGTCCCGCTTCCTATATTGCTGCTAATACACCAGACGCTTTACACTTTATATCAAGACTATAATCAAGAATTTTAAATCATTCAGTTGTCAGAACATACCAAAAAAATATTTGCAGTATAACTGCAATGACAATAAAGTATCTTCATCTTTATTTTGCATAATGATTCAGTGATCATTTTAATGAATATATCAATCCAACTTGTACTTAACTCCTTATTAATACAGCAACCAAAAACTAAATAAACATGCTTTTCATAAAAAGGGGGTTTGAAACAGTACATAAACCGATGGATGTAGTAGGATGAAATGGTACACAAACAAAAGTTATTTGAGCAATCTTTAAAACTGCTTTTCAAAACTCTACACATTGAAAACCACCTCCAGTTCATTTAATATAAAATGAACAATACTGATTCACTGACAAGAATTTTCACTGATATTTATGTGTAAAATAAATGATCTCACCTGCAGAGAGCAGAGAAGCAGAATGAAGCCAAAGATGCTCATCGTGCTGCAGCGCTTGTTCTTGGTGGAGTATTTTGGAAGGAGGCGTTGAGTCTTTTGAACATAAGAAGCAGCTTGGCCTGGGTTTTATATCTTCAACTCTGCACATTATTCAAAGCAAGACAAATGCACCTGACAGAGGTCTGAGTTATAACAGAGACTAGAGAGGAATCTGAGCGACTCACTCTGAGCTCTTGAGGAAAATTATTTCTGAGATAACATTTTTTTTTAAATTTAGTTACTTTTTAAAGTAGATTTCTTTCTGTTTCAATTGTCTTTGTTAGCAATCTTGTTTTGTATTTGAATCTTGTCATTGTATTTATTTCAGTGCCTGTCCTGTGTCAGCTGTTTAGAGGATAATACAACGATAATATAAGAAAATATATCAAAATATATATACATTTGTTCAGTTTGGTAAACATATATAGATATATACGTGAAATACAAACACTTGTTCAGCTTCCTTTTGTTTATTGTGTGTTATTTTTGATTTGCTGATTCTTAATTTCTTCTTTCTTTTAAAAGGGGTTTAAACTTAAAACCTATTAATTTGTTTCTGGATTTGTATTGCTGTTGTGTTAATTCTATCTCATTCATTCATTCATTTTCATGTCGGCTTTCTTCCCTTTCGGGGTCGCCACAGCGGAATGAACCGCCAACTCTCTGGCATATGTTTTACACAGCGGATGCCCTTCCAGCCGCACTCATTTAAACATTCTTTATTAAATAACTTTACTTGAATCTTGTATTCCAAAACTACATTAAAGATGCTAAGGGAAGAAGATTTTTGTTTTTATTAATGCATTTATATACATTTGAATTCAATGAAAACAACAACTTTTCTGTGGTAGAGCTTTCGTGCGATGACATATTTTACACCAACAAACTAGGAAGACTAGTGAATCTCAGTGTTTAAGTTGAAATAGTAAAATATAGCCAGAAAAACAGAAGAGGCCTGTTTTTGCTTCAGAGCTTTTATTATAGCTTGAGTATTTAATCAGTAAATTAACTTTTCTTAATTCTATTTAGCTTGGGGCGATTTAACCACTCTACAATTGAGTATATAACATTTGGTCATTAAAATAAAATTATTAATAATACATTAAAAGTTTGTTAGTCATTTTAACACCTTGTTGAATATCTTGAAATGAAAAGGGGCTCACAACTATTTGTTTAACTTTTAACGATATTCATTAATAACGTCCATATGTTTTTAGTTGCCTTACATAAAAAAAGAGATGTTCTGAATGTAAAGAGAGAACATGAAGCTGTTATGAAAACTGATGGAACACTAATTTGCATCTAAACAAACAGCTTGTCAATGGCTTTAAATGCTGTGCACAATGAATCACTCTTCTCTCACGATTTTGAAGGAATATTCCAGTTGGCATTCAAATTACAATCCAAGTTTAGAAGTATAGAAAAATCCATCTTCCAAGCTTAATTATTGGCTCCTCACAAGTTATGTAAATATATATGCCTAATAGTGATTCTTCAAAGAATCACAAGTTGATAAAGTTTATGACAAACATACAAGCATGAAAATTGGTTCAAAATAAAGAAACACATAAATAAATATAAAAATAATAAAACAAACTGTTTAACGGTTAAAGCTTAGTAAAAAATAGCATTGCAGTTAACTCGCATAGCATGAATTAGTTTGTGCGACGCATATACAACATAACCTAAACCCTCCAAACGTTTTATGAATGAAATGCTTTCAGGCTGTTATAAAGCGTAACGTTACATAATCTTTTTTGTATTTGTATTGATTGTTTATTTTAAATGTAATATTTTTTCAATGCCTTTGCTTTACGTAATACTTCTAGAAATAATGAGTAAAGATTAATGAAAATATTAAATCGAAAGGCACTTCTTCTTCTTCTTCTTTTTTTTTGGTGTTCTATGGCAGTATCCTTTCTTTTGCTGCATTACCGCCATCATCTGGGATGTAGTTTGGACAATTGTTCAAATGGAGATTAAGATCGAAAGGCACTTTCGTCACAACTTCCGTATTAACGGAGGAAGTGACGTCAATTGCTAGTGACGTCTTTCACCCAATCAGAACTTGCAGCGCTAATTTCGAACATCAACGTTCCTGCCTGGGAGAAAGCTCGGATCAAGCAGTACAATCTTCGTCATTCGCTAAGAAACTTATGTTTTTGGTATTTTTTTGGTGGTGTGTGAGACCATTTTTTCGTTAAAATGGTACGGGAGCGGTTGGTGCAGAAGAAGAGTTACCAGGAGACCCTGGCAGATATTAAAGAGAAGATGAAGGAGAAGCGTAACCGACGGCTCTCCAGTGCCTCGGTGGCCGGGGGAGGGCGCGCGAAGCTACCGCTGCGGAGCTCAGGTCAGAATGCTGCTCCAAAACAAACACCTTGTGTGGTCCTTTTTATATTCATAAGAAATAGAATGCATTTGGGTTTAAAACAAAAAATACAGTGTAAAGATAAAAAGCACTCTTGGTAATCAAAACATATGTTGTAATAGATGGTGTTCTGAGTCGTGTGGTGAAATGAGTTCTCTGTTCTTCTATGATTGCATGATATTTTGTTATCTTGAATGGTTATAATAATTACGACGATCATGTTAAGATAATTAAGTTTTTTTTTGTCAAGATTATTAACAAAATAATCAGGAGGATGATCATTATACGTATGTGCACTCTTTGATAGCTTTCAAATTACTTTAATAACTCTGGAACCATCAGTCTCCCTGTTCATTAAGACTCCAGAGATTCTTAATGTAACAGACCTGTTGTAGAGCTTACGATTAATACTGTTTTCTGTGTGTTTCAGTCTCGACAAGGCCTCTGGTGCTGAAGAGTGTTCAGCTGAATAATAAAGCTCTGGCATTGGCTCTCCAGGTGGAGCGAGAGAAGGTTCGGCAGGCTCAGAGTGTCATCCTCCAGTTGAAGAGAGAGAGACAAGCTCTTGTCTTCCATCTTCTGATACTCAAGCGTTCGCTCCGCGATGTCAAGAATGTTCCTCCTCACTCTGTTCAGGTACACACTCCTCTTCATGGAGTGAATAGTCTACAGGTGATAACAGAATCTGTGGTGTATAAAGGATAGATATAAAAATGAAAATTCGCACTTCAAAACGCTTAAAATGTTGGTGCAGGTCTCAAGAATAAACTTGAAAAGGAAATTGTTATTGCACTTCTCTTTCTATCTATAAAAATACACAAGTACATAAACTCAATATACTTCATTATCACAACATAAACATGACATGGCAAGGCACAAAAAAAGTTTTAGTCCTAACTTTGTGAAGCAACTGTCGGAATACAATTGTCCCACATATCAACATCACTTTGATTTCCATTCATTCTTGCTAACATCTTTACATGAGATACATTTTCCGCTATAAATTTCATTAAACTATTTAGTATAGGGCATTTATCATCCTTTCAGAATCTGAATATCAGATAGTTACAGTCGTGCTGTTACTATACCCTAAGTGAAGAGAGAACTAATATTTTACTTTTGGAATTTCTGATTTATCCTGGGTGAACGTGTAATATTTGCTTCTAGTCTCCACATGCATACGCTTACAATCAGTCCAAAATAACACAAATGTACGTACCTCAAGCCCAAATAATGGGTGCGGACGGCAACTCGCACATCTGCCTGTCGAAACGATGGCAGTGGAAAAAAATTGAAAATGGAAAGACTAAGAATATGAACAAAAGGAAGGAAATATGACATGGAATATTATTGTCTTGAACCTTGGTGTGTCATTTATTGTCAGTCTAACAGCCCTTCTTGTTCACCAAGTGCAGCTGTAAGTTTTAAGTTATTAAACCTCAACTGAAGTTGTTGATTTACTGAAACTCCGTAGTATTGAACCTTCCTGATGTATCTCAGAAGGAATAATATCCAGGATCTGTCTCTAGGAACACAAGGCTGTTTCATATAGTGTTTTGCCTCAACTTTTTGTTGCACACTTTAGTTTCTCCCCCTGCTCTTTTACTTTATTGAATATTTTTTCCCCTAACCAACATTCTGAATGTTTTGTTAATCAGTGACCCTCTGGGGACTTTAATCCACTTTATCACTGTGTCTGTGCCTCATTTGACCTGTGTTATACTCATAAATTATATAAATGAAATAAGTAGTAAATTTAAAAAGGTTATTGGGAATTGACAGCTCTACACTTACATTTATACATTTAGCAGACACGTTTGTCCAAAGTGACAATATGCATTTTGTTACACAGTCAAAGTGTATTTCAGGTCGCTCGTTGTAGAAGTTGTGTCAGTTGATCAATCACCATAGCAGGAGGGAAAAATAGAAAAAAAAATCATAGTGTTCCCTGAAGAGAAAAGTTTCCATTGCTTCATGAAAGCTGTTAGTGTTGCTGCTTTTCTGACTGGATCTGGAAGTTTGTTCTACCAGCCATTGACAGTGAGAGAGAAGGTTCTGCCTTTGAGTAGAGATAGAGGTAGAGATTTTCTACCTTTGTGACCTAGAAGAGGTGGAGAAAAGTATCTGATGGTGGACTGTGTCAAATTGCAGCAGAGAGATCTCGCAGCGCTTTAGTCACAGACAACAAAGGTCTCTCTGTTGAGTGACCATTCTTGAAGCCTGATTGGTTGTCATAAAGCTTGTTCTGAGTCAGGAAGAGTTGCTTGAATGAGTGATGGTAGGTGAGATATTAAGAGCATTACATTTTAGCAACTGTAAAATTACTTTGCTGTTGTCCCTCTAAACTATTCTTATGAATCAGTTTCATATGTGCAGCATAATCTGAATTTAATTAGCAGGAAAGAAAATCTTCATTATAAAAGAACTTAATGATTATTGGAAGTGTAGTTGCTCTTACTGAAGTCTCTGCTTCTGTTTCATAGGTTTCTCCTCCTGATGAGACCAGTCCAGCTCAGAACACCCATCCAGAGTGAGTAACCGCTCTGTGTTCGTGTTTGTATCCTTGTCAATGTTCCTATTGTGTCAATTTTGTCATGTTGTTTGCAGGTCTGTTTGTTTGCCTGAACCTGAGATCCAAGAGTTTCAGCCTCAGCCGCTACAGAAAACAGGTGAACACAATTACATCTCATAGTTTTTTTTATTTGATGGATGCCTTCATCTAAAGAGGTTATTGTTAAACGTCCTAGTCTAGTTAAGTTCTGGAGGAGGCTTAAACTAGTGTTACTACTAGGAAAGTAGTAATACTAGTTTAGTGTTGAGATTGTGAATCAAAAAGCTCCCTTTCTATGCAAACTAGAAAAAACACAGCCATGTCTCATCTGCTAGCTTTACATTAAAATAGGAGAGAGAGAAAAGAGAGAAACGAGAGCATAGTGAGATAATGGCTCTTAATATCATGAGATGTTCACACACAGAAAGATGCTTCATGAAAATTTATTTTTAAATGTTTCATTTAATAAATACCGTTTTCCAAACAGTACCTTAGTACACAATAGTCATAAAATGAATGTGGGTTAAAAGGAAAAAGCATGCATTTGAACCAAGCAATTCAAATTTGTTGCAAAAGTGTGGAGGTTAACTATTAATTAGCAGCAAGTTGAGAGTTAAAAATGTGTTCATTGCTTACATGATATTTTGATGACCCCAGTAACATTTTATACATCTTCAGGGGTCCACAAACAGATTAGAAACCTGGATCCACCTTCATGATCATGTCACCTACCAGGATATTATTTTTCATTCGATCAAGCTCCCGATAGGTTGATGAGATTGTTTTTTGGCCGTTACCACAGAAAAAAGTAGAAATAAGCTGCAGGCTTCAAACAGCGATACAAAAGTAGGGGGTTAGAGTCTGGAAAATGCAGTAAATTAATAGTGTTTGTGTGTTTTTGTTTTGCAGAGTGTGTTTCTGCCATCCGCAATGAACATTCTGTCTCTCTTCATCCCACTGTCGGAACGAGAAGAAAAAGATCCAGATCTAGGAGACACAGCTCTCGTTTTGACTCTGTCGCTGATGATTTGTATCAAAAGAGAGGAGAAACTGAGAAGATACCAGAGACTGTCCAGAAGGTAGCAGAGGCACAAGAGGTGTGAACTAAATAAAAAAATCCTTTTCTTGAATTAAAGAAGCTTCAATTTTAAATCGTTAAGAATTTGAGCATGATTTCACAGGAAATTCAGCCAGAGATCAGATCGAGCTCTGAACATCCCAAAATAACGCAGCATTCCACTCACCATCAGAACACCAGGCGAAAACCCAAACCAGAGCTGAAGAGGCCCTGGGAGAAACCAAGAGCGCGCTCCAAGAGCAGAGACCGATCTCAGACTCGCCCCCGAGCGCATCCCCGGTCTCAGGAGCCCATTAATAACAATTCTTCTGTGAACGCCAATGACACCTTCGATTTCGACTGTGAGGAGGCCGTGCATCTCACTCCCTTCAGGGCTGTTACTAAACCTGAAGAGGAGGTCCTGGAGGCTCCGCCGGAGGAGAGGACAGCTGATGTGGAGAAAAGTGTCAAGGAGCCAATTGAGTGCAGCAGTAGCTCTTCTGAAGACGATTCTCTGTATGTTCCAGAGATTAAAAGCAAAAGGGTGTTCAGTCCTGTGATGAGAAGAGCACGTTCAAAGCGGAGAGAGAACAGAGAAAAAGAAAAGCCTTCTCGAAAGAAGAGAAGTTTGAAATTGCTTCATGCAGGTATAAAACTTCTTTTACCACTTGTACTTCATGGGTCATGGTCAGGGTGAGGCGGCTCATCAAAATTCAGGTTTCAATTGGATTAAATATTTAATTTAATTGTTAGCTTTATAAGATTGTGGGAGAGCCTGACATTGTATGTGGAATTATTTGAAAGATTGATGTCTCTGTTTTCTGAATTAGAAAAAAAACATTTTAATGAAGTTTCTTCTCATAAACCACTGTGCCAAAGTAATAGTGATTTATGCGAGTGTCCATTATTTGTTAATTAAAATTAACCGTCTCTCAATATTTTATTGAAATACAATAAAATGCCCCTTGAACAAAAAAAAAAGACTTCTTTTGATGATGCAAAGCCCTGCGCACAAGATACCTAACTTTCTGTGTAATTGTCAAAAACACTTATTCTAAAAATTCAGTCATTTTAAACAGTATATCAACTATGCCTTTTTAGTCTCTGGATGCTTTACTTATGAAAACCATTGACTAAGTAACATGTCGTCACCCATAAGTTCCTGGCAAAGTCAAAATGGGGCGTTGCCAGGGGTCAAAAACACATCTTCAGAGGCCAGACATGGCCATAATGAAGGCAAAAAGGGTTTAAGTTTAAAGATTAGGCAGGTGAATGCTCATCAACTAAAAAATTATTAGAATTTAAAACTGTTTTTTTTCTACTGTATTTGAATAGTATAATTAAAACTATAGAGTTTAATAGCTTGTTTGGATTGTAAACATTGGCTGAAATGTTCCCTCTGGTTTTCTGTGCTGGACAGATGAAATTGAGTCTGAAGCTGAAATTGAGGATGTGATGGATCAGCAGTTTCCTCAAGACTCGACTCGAGAGAAACCAGAATCAGAACTGAATGTGTTCACATGCAAGTGTTTGTTTTACCATAGAGCTTGCCTCAAAACTTGTTTCAGTTTTCCTTCACACAGCATCTTATTTTTAAATAATGGGTTTGTTGGAGAATTTGGCATGAATTCCTTCATTATCCCCACAGCTGAGTCTCCTGTCAATCACCAAGTTGAGGCGGAGCTAACGAGGATTGACAGCCCCATGTTTACTTTTCTGACACCTCATGACAGCTTGGCTAACCAAGAGAACGAAGAGCCTTTGATCACGAGCAGCAGAAGAACAGGTGAATCCAGTCACGTGCAGATCTGTTTTTCCCCTCTCTTCCATCGATCTCTTCACATTTCTCTCGTGTGCACTGTTTGTCCAGGTGACCTGGTGTTGTGCTCCTCTCTGGGTTTAGCTCTGGCTGATGTGAGTAATTTCTCCTCAACAGTCTTCATGAAGGCTTCGTCTACCTCCAGCACACCAGAGAGCTCCGGACGGAAAAGAAGATGCACCAGCACCATCAACTACAAAGAGCCATCCCTCAACGCGTATGTGCAGCACAATCACTGGCTTATTTACTCTTAACACACATCTCTATTAAGCCTCGTTCTCTACATCTTCCTGAGATGTCCAGTTGTTTTAGCAGCTCCCCTGATTTAATGTTGGTACTTTTATCATGGATCATTTAATTTAACTCCTTAAAGTATAGACCTGGAATTATTAACTTCTCATTTTCTATTGGTTTTTGAACAAATTGTAACTAAAGAATACTTGAGAATAATAGCCTTTTTCTTAGCAAGTGTAAATTATTGTACTAGTACACGCAGAACTTAAGCATTGAAACTATTGCGATATAGCATCTCATCACAGAGTTAGTTGGTTAAATTGTATGAGAAATAAGACCACATGGATAAACTGAGCTAAATCCCCAATGTCTTTTGGATGATGAAGCATTGCTTTAGTGCCCTCCGTATTCCTTTTGTTCCAGGAAACTTCGTCGTGGAGATAAACACACAGATCTCCGTTTCCTGCGCTCACCCATATTCAAGCAGAAGAATCGTCGCAGCTCCATCAAGAAAGAGAATTACAATGAATCTTTTGTTGGTTGCAGATGAATTGCTGTTGAGCTGGTTTTAATTGCCACATTTTAATTGTTTTAAAATGTTATTATATATGCTTTTAAAGTTTTGTTTTTTAGAAATAAAGAATATGCAATATTATTTGTTTAAAAACTGAATTCTAATGTCCAAATCCTTTGCAAATCAATTGACAGATACCAGTTTTATTTTTGATTGAAAATTTATTGAGGATTTTGAGCTTTTTTCTGAGCAGCTTTCAAGAGCTTCTTCGTCTCACTTTTGATAATCCTGTTTCTCTGTGGAAAAAAAACAGCACAATTAATTAAACAATGTTTATTTACGAAAAATAAAAAGTTATTAATTAGAAATATTTAACAACTTCTCAATTTTCAACAGTGAATAATACACCTGGTACACATTACAACTGTGATGAGAAAAAAAAAATTAAAAACACAACACTACAATTAACCATAATATACCAACTGAATAAAAAAAAGACTTATGAATAATTATGTTTAATAATTTTCCACAATCTTCAGTCACAATTTACTCATTCTGTGTGGAACAGAAGATCAATTTTTAACATGAAAATATCACCAGTCACAAGCATATTATGCTAGACAAGGCAATAACTTTAAGATTATTTAACATTTTTACAACATTTTAACTCTAATGAATAATTATTTAACCTGTGTCTGCATGTAAACAGCTCTCTATGAACATTGTTCCAACTGAGAATTCGAAATGTGATGTTATATATAAATTATAATAAATGTTTTTTACTAAAACAGTATGTTTATACCTGCAATTTAATTAACCACTTCAATAGACTTTTAGTACCCGATATGGTTGTTGATGGTTATCTTAAACACATCTGCTACGAGTGGAAGTTGGTGCCATTTATTGCTGTTTAATAGTCTGTTCTTGGACAAATTACTGTTAAGTGATGGACCTCGCAATCCCAAAATGTATTTAAATTATTATCTGTTAACTTGCATTTACATAACTCTATTTTTATACAGCAACTTTCATCATACATCCTAAAATGACATTATCATTTCAAACCATATTTAGCAAATATTTTTTACAAGAGTAGATTAGTAGTATGCGGTCCATTTAACGTTTTCAGAAGTAACATTAGATGTTCCACTACACATCAGACATAGGCTCAGCACCAGTTGATGCCAATCAAATAAATTATTATGTAAATGTTAGAGCAAAAGGGGCCAAGACTTACCATTTTCTTCGCCTTCATCACCTTGTAGCGATCGAAGTCAGACATCTGAGCTCTCTAAAGACACAAAAACATTTGTTCAGTTGAGAGCATGAAGACATTTGTTTAATTTCGACTAAGACCTATTCAGTTTACACAGAAAGTATTCTATTTTAGTACATGTATTTTACAGCTTCCACCAGTGAAAAAAAACATAGAAATATATAGCTACACAAAGAGTTCACATGTATAAAAGGCTTCCGTAAAGAGCTGGGCAACCAACTTGTTAAGCTAAATAAAAGTTCATCTTCATCATTTCTCAAATAACCAAAGTGAATTTGAGGTAGTAAAGATTCAGTTAATGTAGAAGAATTGTTTTTCACTTAAAACTCTGGCATGAGTCTCTTTTTTCTTTTCTTTTTAGTGTGATCCATGTAGATGTACCTTCTTTTTAGCCTCGATCTTCTTGGCCCAGTTGCTCTCCTCCCATTTCTTGTTGACTTCAGCCTTTTCCCAGGCGCGTCTCACATATTTCTGACGTGCACTGAATCACACAGAAACAGACAAAAACAGGATGAGAATCTGATTTAATTTTCTAGTTAAACTGTTTAAATCAACAGTTGCTGTTTGATTAACATATTTCAATTTTAACAATGTAACAGCAGTTTCAATCAAATCTGTAATTTAACAATAAATAAAGTTAAAATGCTACAACCAAAACAAGTTCAAATGTAGCTGTGTGGAGTTTAACAAACAAAGAAGCTTCTCAAATGGTCATACCCGTGAGGAACCTTGATGACATAGTCTGTGAGCTGGAGTCGCTTGAAGGGCATCGACTGCCTCTTCACCCCTGAGCAGGGTCCATCCACTAGAGCCTGGGAGAGAAACAAAATTACCATTCCAACTCAAAAGGTGCCCATATACAAAACAGAAAAAATGTAAGTATCAAGAGCTTACTCGGTTCTGGTCAATAACATCAATGATGGCCACCAGCTTCCCCTCGTGAGGACCAAAAGCCACAAACGCAACACGGCCAATCTCGACGAAGCGCTTGAACACCTTTGGATGGAACACATGATGAATTTAACAGACTTGTGCTAGGAACTGCTACTAGCAATTGTACTTCACTGAATCTTAGGCTATCGTTACCAACTGCCACTCGAAACACACTCAACTTCCTCAGTTAGCCATACTGGTGAATGTGTTTAACATTATTTTTATAACGTTTGGAAATAGTATACCAATGTTCTGACTGTAGCAGGAAATGTTTCACAAAAGGCGAAATAATACACATGTAGCATTTTTATATATTGATCACTCGGGTACTGATCGTGTAAGTGCAACTGAATTCTGACGGGCTAAAACAGAATATCTGGGAAAGGTGTTGGTTGCTCTGTCAGTTTAAGGGCCTAGTAGCTGTTAGCTGAATAACATACATGCTGCAATTCTGCTTTAGCAATACAACATTTCTACGCAGACAAAAGCACTAGACTGCATACTACATCGATATTTTTGACATTTGGAGGAAGAGCACACATCTAAAAACTGCAAATGTATCTAATACAGTTTTCAAGACTTCGGAGCAGCACGTTTTCCTCTCCACGAACTCTTCTACCATATATAATACGCTTAGACAATTTAAAACCTAATACACTGCGTCACAAAACCTCAATTAGCTTTCAAAAAACAGTTCCAACATAAATTTAACATTGCCGCTAACTGAAATGGTAAAAGATTTTCGACTTTTGTCTCGGCGTTGCTGCTTTCACCTACCATGATGGCTGACCGGGGTAGAAAAGAAAGACGTCACTTCCGCCCAGCAAGGAAGAGGCTTCCACTTCTGCACTGCGCATGCCCAGTGTTGCACAGCTTTGAAACTAGCGTCATGTACTATTTTCTGAATAATAAAAATAATAAAAAACACACTTATAAAAATACACTTATAAAATAAGTTATTTTGAACTTGGAAAACAAAGCAAATTTTGAGGAGAGCATTGCAAAAGGTTTTTAATATGGAACATAACAGGATTTTTCACATGATTTTGAACCTTGACATTTTACAGAATTTGACATAAAAAATCATATTGCATGATAATTGCTATTATGCAGGATGTTAATACGAAGCAAATGGGCTGTAAATTGTATTGTGACTACACAATTAAATCAGTCTCACATAGTTTGTCCTTTAAAGAACAAACTTGCCACTTTAATTGAACCCTGTAAATAAGTGTACAGAGATTGCATTTCAGGAAAACTGTGACTAAATGTCTAATAATTAGTTCACATACACAAATTGTACAGAAACTGAGCATTTTATATGCTTTAACATTCTAATATAAACACTGCATGTCATACTCAAGAGACTGTACTGAAATAGACATACCCTATACATCCAACGATGAACTTTTTAGCTTTTAAACTATCTACTCATGCCTCTCTTTCTATGGTTAGCCACAAAACATATGGATACATGTAGAAGCCTTTATTTTTAATAAAAAAATTATAATTATAACTTATAAGTGCATTTTAAGAGCTGATGTTGTCACTTCAAAACAAAAACAAGCGTGTCACAAGGTCAATAGCTTACTTTCCCCATTTATTTGGCTTTTGCAGATTGGGTTTGATATTTTTGTGCTAGAATGTGAGGCAGGCCAATTCTATTCCCCAAAAGTTTTTGAATATCTGATCAGAAAAAAAACACTCAATCTTAATCCATGGGATGAATTATACATTTCAACAGTCCTGTATAATTCACATTTTATTTACATGTTTAAACAGATCGTCAGATACCCCTGAAATGCTAACACTAATCATAAAACTGCACTGCAGAAGTAGTCTTCTTCTTTCCTTTTTAAAGCAATATCAGCATAGATTAATTTCGTGGCAAGTTCTTTAAAAAAAAACAATGAATATCTTACTTTAAAAACTCATGAAGCCATTTTAAAAAAAATGTATTAAACATCAAAGTTTCCAAACCAAGTCTCATTTCGCAGCACAAGTCACGACTTAGTAAAAGTGTTACCAGGCTTTTAGGGTAAGCATGGATTTCCTTCAGATCATGTCTGATCAGATACAGTACCTTCTCCTCATGGAATTATAATTTGTATACTTTACCAAGACGTGTTTAATGGATAAAACACAATTGCAGTGTCTACGTAAAGGTATTGTCTCACGTTTAAGAAGAAAACTATGAGTTCATCTTGAGTGCCCTATACAACATCTGGCTTGTATAAGCTGAACTCTTCTGGTTCCTAAAATTATTGAGTTTGCTCCAAATTCTGAGTATGTTTCATGCAAGTTATTTTTGGTTTGTTGATTCCATTTCTTGCCAAAGCAGTCTCCGATAGATCATGAGTTACTTGTTGCAGAGCCTAATTGAGTGAGCTAGACCTCAAGCAACCCTTCTCTTCAAAACAGACCAATAGCACAAATTTATGGGTGGTCAAGAAGGGGGATAAGGTTGAGTGAAGGTAAATTGTTGTTGAAGACAATAATTTCTAGCAACTAATTAATAAAAATGTAATCTATATTCATTTGCACGTCAAAAGCTTGTTGCAGCATCCTATCCTGGAGACAGGGGGAGCTAGAGCTCAGAAAAGGCGCTTACTGCTGCTATTACTCTCTGCAGCATAAACTCTCTCTATTAGATCTTTGCATCAGATTGAAGGCCCTTACAGACATCATATTCTGGAGAGAGAGAGACAGATAGAGAATTTGGATTTTTATTTATATGTTTAATAGGCTGACAGACTGAACACGGAGCGATGCAGAAAATTAAACGATCTGAGCCCCGAAAAAAGGGAGACCAATTGAAGAACACAGAAGAGATGATGATCAAGCCACCCCAGAGAATTAAGGGAAACTGTCGTCATCATCCTCTGCCATTTCTTTAGCAAACTCCAGGTCCTGCTGTTCCCGCTCCCTCCTCTCCTGCTCAAACAAACAAAAACACACAGCTCAGCTTCCACATGGTGTTGATAAATCAACAAAATCAAATTCCTCTACCTTTGACACAAACAAAGGCATAGAGAACAAACAAAATCCCTGAGTAGATTTAGAGTCTATTTTAGGGATATTGCAAAAATTGTAAAAAGAATGATAGCCGTCAAGAAAAGGATTTTAAAAAGGTTTCCATAGGTTTCGTGCATTCAAATTTAAGACCTATACCTTAAATTCAAAAAAAAAAATTTACAATAAAAAAAAAAAAGTATGCTTCAGATACATTTTTGGAAACCCTAAAAGTACCTACCCACCACACACGAATGACCCGGGAAGAGCGGCTGATTTCAATGTAAAATCTATGTAAAGGCACCCCTCAGCGGGAAGGGTCCGGACCATGCGTGCAGGGGACGTGAATGCCACGAGAGACAAGGCACGGCACTGATCATCAGAATACAAGTCTGGTCTATTTAGACGAAGTTCGTCTGTGCGGCAACCAATCAGGGCTTGCTCTTGTAGTTACATGTTTGTTTATTAAGTAGAAACAATGCCCAACAACAACGAAGTTATAAATTTTAATTAACCAACTTGATATATATATTGCCCTGATGTTAGCTAAAGCTAAGCATGCTAGTTAGTTTATTTATCAGAGGCAGTGTAATGGAAGTTGAGAGGTTTAAGGGACACTTTTTGAAGGAGAGAAGAAAAAGAGTGGGTCAGTAGCAGGCATGCACCGGTCTCGTCAATCCTGTCTCCCCCCCGGCGAGCTCGTGCTTAGTTCCGCAGCATTCTTAGACCAGACATCCTCATGCGACTCATGCGAGTAACAATGGGTTTGAAAGTGGTGAGATAGGTTTTTACATTAACATTTAGAAGCATTTTCTCAATCTCTAGCAATCCCTAAATAAATAAAAAAAACACATCAGATGAGCGTTACATGGAAATCAGAAAAATAAGACATATTTGTCCTTATAAATTTTAGACTTTTTAAGAAAAAATAAATTCTGATTTTAGCTATATTTGAGGAGAAAATAACAATATAATTGAATATATTAGATAATATTTTAGTGTAGTAACTTTGTCACAATACATAGCATGGATAGGTGAAGCTTATAGGCAGGTACCACATCTTCATAATCATCTTTATTTTTCTAAAAATTATTCTATGTAGTTTATATTAAGGTGTTCTCTATAGTCCAAAGATTACAGTAAGTAAAAGAAAAAATGCTTGTTGAATTCTTGTTATGGGGATTTTCCTCTAAAAGGTCTGTGTGTAGAGTAAAAGCAACAGACAGCAATAAGATTTTGTCAGTGTGTTACCTCAGCTGACTCCAAATCTTTGTTGTAAGCCTTTGGAGGAAACCGCATTGCCTGAAATGTTGTGAAACACACAAACGACATAAGCAAACCTGATCATGAGTGAGCTTTAAGAGAGAAAATGTGTAAGTGTGTACCTTGACACTCATGTTGTGGATATCTAAGCAGAAGCTGATCCTCTGGTGGAAGGCCAGCTGAGGCTCTCTGGTGCTGTAGATGTCCATGGTCTCCTTGGACTGAACAAAACCTTTCTCGTGGTGAATGCTGGCTTCAATAACGCCATCACGAATTGCCTGCATACATACGTACATACCAGCAGTCAGGACTAATACATTGGAGAAACTACGTGATCTGGAAAGGAATCCCGACCATTGGATCTTTATCTGAGAAGATATACCCCTTTTTTTTAACTAGGAGCGCCTCACACTACTTAAAATCAGCATTAAGGGAGAATACCAAGTGGAATACGGCATCAACAGCATTTTATTGAAGACTTGTTTGTGTACAAGGGACATTATGACATTGAACTCAGTCAGGAGTTGGAGTCTGCGATTAGCAAAAAAAAAATCCCGCTCCCAGCTGCTACAGAGATATTCTTTTAGCAATAAACTATTGAAGCATTTTTAACAAGCAAGCAGCACAGTCTGGACTGTTGCAGCTGTAACACTGGACACACTTGCCTTGGATGTCATTAGAAGACTTGTGTTTAAAAAAGTTTGCACTCTTCAGGTGTTTACGCACAAGACTTGACAGAACAGCTTGTCCACTATATTCTAGTAACAGGATGACTCGGCTTCGTATTGCTTCAACCAATTCACCAATATTTGCCTTTGTTTAGCTTTTTCCACCAAGCACAGGTATGACCTCTGATTTGGCTTGTTTTAGACACATCACTTAAGATGGGTCACTGATCTATGGTAGTCTAGTTCCGTTACATGTAAAAAGCTGATCTCACACACACACAACACAGGATAGTGAAGACTATAGAGCAAGTGGTGTGCTTTAAGCTTCGATCTGAATTTCAGCAGTCTCGTAAGAGCAACATTTAAATCCACTTATAATATTATCAGAAACATTTCGAGGATTAGATGCTTTGTTCCAGTCAGGATCTGGATAAACTAGTCAGTGCTATCGCAAACAGTTGTAATGCTACCTGACTGGTCTCCCAAAAAGATTATTTGACATGACAGCAAGATAAGAGACCACCCCAAAACCCAAGGATAGCGCTCAAGCTCATGCCATCCCTTTTGAGAAAATTCTTGAATGAATTGAGGGTGTTTTAGAAGTAGTTAAATTGTCGGTGGCATCTTTTAAGCCTAGAAGAGGAAAGGATGGAAAATGGACGTTGCTAAAAGATCAACAGAATTCTGTAAAATATGCTATTCATGATTCATGAATATTTACGTAAAGAATAATGGGATTGGAAGCCTCTGTCTATCATTTCTATTTACAAGTGGTTGTGGGTGTTTTGGCAATTAGGTGACCTGATTTAACATTTATTTAATTCATAAATTGGACCTGACACCATGAAAAAGACAGTCTGACCTTAAAAGCTAGAGTCCATGAAAAAGACAGTCTGACTTAAAAGGAGTGACGCTTTTCTGATAGGGATATGCAGCTAGAGACAAAATATCTGCCACATGAAACTTCTCTGCAAGGATAGCTTTCTGCATATATGCCCCACTTAAAGAGGGATATGGGTACAGTTTTGGGAGTCGGTTCTGTCACCGTGCGTGCTGCTGTTCATTAAATCTTATGCTAAAAAGTAGAGAGAAAATCGGACTGAAAGTCGTAGTCTGTCTTTATTGAAATTATGTTGAAAAGTTTATTTTGAATCGAGGGATGAAAAACAACCACATGGTATTTAAAACTACGCCTGCAAGATGACTAAGAAGGGTATTTATTTACTATGAGAGCCTAATATTACCAAACCTGTATGGATGTCGCACAGACACCACTTTTCCACCAACCTGTTTTGTATGGCAACTTGGCCGATTTAGCATACTTCTGGGAGTTTTACATCATGTTATTCACCAAAAAAAGCCATAATCATTTTTCCATAACCAAAAATTTTTCTAAACACGTTACATAAGACTCATGCCTAAAACAAGCCTACTTCGAACAAATGCTGGAAGTTGGTGGAAACATAGCGAACTTCTGTCAATACCAAAATAGTACATGGCAAAAATTATAGTTTATTATTAATATTGTAGAATCAGCTCTAAAAAGGCACTGCTCTTTGTGAAACACACTTGCAGCCTGCTGTTTGTAAGCTCTTTTCTTAATAATGCACGAAATCAAATATCAGTAAACAAAAACTATAGAAATGTCTGGTTGGTGGCACTAGACTTTCAATAAACCAACAAGAGGAGTGTTTGTATGATAGGTGGATTGAAGACCTTAGCCACGATGAACTCCGCATCCTCTGAGCTGTCGAGCTGCAGTTTCTGAGCGATGTCAGACAGAGAGATGCGAGAGTATGACAGGCTGATCATGCGCACACCTGGAAGACACAGAGGATCAGGAGCGGTCAGAAATCAAGATCATCATCCTCAACCTCATGAACAAACACACACACCAGTTTTGATAACATTATGTCGCAGGCGGATGATGAGTGTATATGTGCCATCAGTCTGAAACTTCTCTCCAAACTGATCCAGGACCTGGTTGAACTTGGCCAGGTTACCAGTTCTAACCGCTGCAGAGAGTAGCAAAGAGTTAGCGGTAGAAGGGCTACTTGGATTCAGTACACAGTTAGTTATGGGGTTGATTTACCCTGGGTCAGCAGGAAGTACGGCATCAGAGATCTCTTAAGGGAAGGTTGTCTGAATTGAAGTCTATCTGGAATCTCTCCAAGCAGAAGCTCCACCACAATCAGCAGCTTATGCACCTGACACACACACATGAACGCAGATCAACGAGAGGCCTTTCACAGAGCACAAGCTCACAAACAAACCCACTCACTGTCTGTTTGAAGCCGACGGCGGTGTGCTGTGGAGCCTTCCTCAAGGCGTTGGTCAGAGTACGGCGTGCCTCTGAGTAATCCAGCTGAATGGCTTTGATCCGCCCTGCAGCCATACATTTAATTAATTGATGATTATTGACTGAATCTTTTGGGATTCATCTCCTTATCATGAGCGTTCATGTGAGCAAGTCACCCTGCCAAGGACCATGTGAGAATGAGGCCTCTGACCATGTTTTCCTATTGCTCTGGCTAATAAATAAAGGGTGATTAAAAAAATACTCCAAAGAAAACTAAGCTCTTTCGATCATCGATTTAAGCAAGCTCTAAAGTTTTAACTGGTTGATCATCTGGTCATTGACATTGATGAATTACTAAAAGGTTCCATTATATTTCATAAATATAATAAAGTTGTGGTTTTCTTCTTAAATCAACCTTGTATTTATCTTTTTTGTTGAAAGTCAACTTGGAATAAATAAAAGTCAAATAAAACTATAAAAAACATACAAGATGCTTTCCCAGGGCAAACACAGCATGTCCATTTTTGAGCATGAAAACCAGTACAAAAAGCTCTATGCACGTTTAGATTCTTAAACATGAACGACCACATGTCATCTGCAATAAAAATCCAAATTCAATAAGTTTATATATGGGTTTTAGTTGGATTTCATTCTGAAATAGAAGGCAAGACAAACCCTGTGATGTAGCCTCGGATCTGCTTTAATAGTTTAGGGGTTAAATGGTATGTACTTCATGTCTTTTTAGTAGTCCAGCAGCCATTGGAACAAGCTAAAGTTACTCACAGAGAAGGCAGAAAGCATCATTCAGCTATTTAAAAATATCTTTAGAAAAACTATATCATAAAATCATTTAATTTCCTTTACTGAGAGACACAAAAGTGCATCTTAGGTTTCCAGGGTTTCTGCTGGTTTCATAATGAAAAGTCTTCGGCCATTCAGAATCAAAATCAAGACCTAAACATGGCAAAAGTGGTTGATTACTGTCATTTGCTGGAGACCCTTTAAATACATTGTAAGAAACCATCGTCAACCAACTCGTATTTTCAGCTCGCTTTTTTTGGAGCCAGGTATTGCTAAACCTGTGCTTCCCCAGAGCAAACACTTGTCTGTGGCAACATTACAATCCCAGAGAGACTCGCATCAAAAAGAGAAAGCTGATTGGCTGATACATTTGTAGTTGTACTACAGAGAGTAGTACTACATTGGGAGTAGAGAAAAATGATTCAAACCTAGAAATGTAAATCTAATACTTACACATTACACAATACCCTACAACTGGAAAAACTTGTATGACCAATTCATCATCTAGTAAAAACATCTTGATCAAATCCAGTCTCCAATAGTATGAATCTTCTATTTATGCTCTCAGGTTGATCTTCATATGGCTTACTGCTTTTAAACTCATCTAATTTAATTTGTCGCCTGTTCGAAATGTAGGAATATATTGTAGGTTTTAGATCAGATGGGGAAAGAGAAAATTCACAAATTCCTGTCTTTGAGTCTGACCCCCTCATTCATTTTTGAGATGCCAGACTGGCACAGTAAGAAGAACAAAGATTCTGTGTTAAAGAGAACATACCAAGTGTGTAAAAGAACATTTCACCTAAGTGATATGTTCAATAAAGCACATCTCATATGGGTGACACCTCACCTGTATAGTAAAGGTAACGTGCCCACTCGTTGTTGCTGGCGAGCTCAGGGAATACAGATTTGGAGCGGATCTTCTCAGCCTGCTCATAGAGGTGGAACTGCAAGTAGTTCCGCAGCAGTAGATTCAGCAGAACTGCCTGACCATCAGCATCCCGTCGTAGTGTTGCAGTCCGCAACCTTGCATGCAGGAAGCTGAAGAGGACACCACATGCTGTAAACACCAACCAGTAAACGTGGGGAACCTTGAGCAAGCATGCGAGCGTCACCTGCGAACGGCGTCCAGCTGATCCAGGAACTCATACACACGCGAGTGATAGTAGTAGCACTTAGCTGCTAGCAGATCTAAAGCTCGGCGGTTCTGGAGGCCGATCTTCTGCAGCAGGTCATCCGAGACCTTCTGAGCCTGCGTACAAAATTATATATTAAGAGTTGTGTTTGTTGAGAGAGCTAGGGCTGTGCATGAATGTGAGATTGCTTACCTGTGTGTACTGATGGCTGTTTGTCAGATGCACCACCAGCAGCAGCTGCAGGTACGCCTCCACCTCTGGCAGCAACGGAGCAGCAGCAGCCTTTCCAGAGCGAGGCCTGAACTGAAGATCACCCTCACTCTCCACCGGCTGTTACCACAAACACAGTAAGCATCTGGTGAATCTACTCATGAACATGTCAGTGGCTACCTATAATTATCAAAAACATTTTACTTCATAAAAATGGCCAAATCCTAGGAAAAAAATACCACAACCAAAAAACAACTAATGAAATGTGTCTATTGGATGCAGGGTCTGAAGGGGTTGCATAGCATTAATCCTGTTGCATACTTGAGAAAAGTAAATAAGTCTGATATGTGTAATCTGAAATTTTATTCAAAACCAGTGCTTGAAATAGTGTTTTCTTATATAATAGAGACCATGGTGAGCACCAAAGAGAAAGCTATGAATCTACCTGCTCCAGAAAGCCGAGCAGGAACTCTCTGGTTGCAGTGTTTGCTGTGAAGAATCCGTTGATAGCTTTGTACAGCACATGAGCATTGAGACGGCGACTGGTGGAGGGGAGAGCTCGTAGCGCTCGCAGAACAAACCGTGGCTCCTTCCCGGACACTGCTTTCTCAATCTGCTTCACATGCTCTTTAATGTCTGTAGGTGAAAAGAACAATTATACATGGTATGTACACAGCATCACACTACATAACAGATGAGCTGGTCAATTCTCTCTCTTCAGAGTTAGACAAATGCCTGGAAGAAAGTGGACGAAGCAATGCAACTGTAAGCGAATGACTACTTTATTTTTCAAACTAGGGCTAGGTCTTAACTCACTTTCAAAAGAGTAAATAAGTAGTTAAGGAATATTTGATCAAGTATAATTGTTAAAAGCATAAATTCTGCTACATGAACAGTAATGACATATACCTTGAGAATACATGCTGTTACGTTGTAGAATGCAAATGTTAATACTTATAGGTAGAGCCGCAAAAAAACTGCAGCCGCAGAATTCCATAGCTTGTAGCTCCTAAGGATGACTTCTATTATAAGATATTGATGTGGCTCAGGAGTTGAAAGCAGAACAATATGAGTGTTGAGTTTTATAAGGCCTTAAATGCTTTCTGTTCTCTTGTGCCATACATTTAAAGCATTTTGTGCAAAAATCGGCCAAAAAATATTTCTTTGCCTAAAACAGATTTTGTCAACAGAAAAGCAGTTAGGGTCGCTTCTGTTTTACGTGTTTGGGGACGTCATAACCCATCGCCATGTAAACAAGTGTTGCCTTTACTTTGGGAACGAAGATATCGTGTGACTAACATAAATGGCCTCTTCGTCGCATCTTGTTTGTTTGAATTTTAAATAAGGTCGTTTAAACAACAATAACTTATTGTTACTAACAGTTAGTTGAGTTTTCTATAAGAGGGAGCCTCTTTTCCTGGGTAAGAAAGGGTTAAGATCTGACATCACACACCTGACACAGCAGATAGCGGCCACACAGAGGAGACAGGCTAATATATGATAACCTAGTTTGTTTGATGTTCTAATTTAGACCTGGTCATTGTCTTTAATTTGGGTTAACAGTGTTACCGTCTAGAGTGAGCTGGTCGTGTTCTCGCTGCTCGTTCTCGCGGGGTACGCGCGGCTCCTGCTCGCTCATCTCCTCGTCCTGCGGGAGCGCGCTGCTCTTTTTCTCGCTCTTCTTCTCCTTCTCTCGTCTCTTCGCTTCCTTCATTTTGCGCACGGTCACAGGCGAAATAAAGGGTAAATGAAGGGATTGAAAACAAATGGAAACCCGGCCTCACAACACACAACTCTGATGCTGAGGATGACTGGCTGTTTTTCGCGGTGTATTGTGGGTCGGCGGGTTGTTCTTCGTGATGTTTTCTGGAGGAGCTAGGACTGCTTTCTCCCCCTGCTGGAAATTACCAAACTACAGTTCATTCGAGATCTCGAGAAGATATCTTAGAATACTTGAAAAAGATGCAAATAATTTACACAAACTAATAATAAAATAAAATTCTAATAATACCTTAAATTATTATAAATACTGGAAATAAACTACATGTGTTATGTAAGGGGATCTAATGCTGCCACACTCACTTTATTTTTTCCACTTTTTGTCTTCATAAAAACAATATTTGTTGTTTAAATTACATATTATATTCTAAAGGCAGCATTCAGTATGTATCTAGTAAAAGCGATAAGTTTCTGTAAAATAATTCTTTACATGGAATCATAAGGATTGCATGGGTATGACTCGGTTGATAAAATGCCATTGTGGTTTAAGCCCAAGAGGAAATAAACTATTTTATCATTGTGTGTCCCATGTGCTATATCTAAGACCATGAAATGACAAACTATAGCAATACCTTGTACATGAAAATAAAACATGATTTCTAATTATGTGGGGGAGTTTTACAACATACTTATGTTTTATACTTATGACTTATATTTTTTTTGTATTACAATATATTAATGTCGCTTTTACGTCAGGGTATGTTAATTATTTATTTGTAAATATGGCTTTTTTTATTTATCTCTTCACATTCGTTTATAGATCAAAAACTTAAAAAATATATATCATGTTTTACAGTACAATATGTGGTTTTGTGAGAAAAGATCAGGTGAGTTGAAAAATAAAATGTGTGTTGCAGTATAAGTCACCAAACGCTATTAAGTAGGGCGATACATGCATTCTCTTTTACAATGACAATGACCATTATCATAATTTTGAAATACATGTATTTCCTTTATTCTTCTTTAAATAATTATAAATGAATTCATTTATTTAAATATTTGCGGAAATATGTAGAAATGTATTTATAAAGTTTCTTATTATATGTATTTGTGTAATTTAATTCAGTAACTTGCATTATTTTTATTTATAGAGGGTTATTTCTCCATTCATAAGAGTGTGCTGTGGACATGTTTGGGGCTGGAAATGTGATGCTGTATTCTGAGGTCTACAGAGATGTTCTAAACTCATGTTCTATAATCTTCTCGTTCTCCATGAGCTGTTCTGGAGTTCCAAATCAACTGATGTTCAGGCTGGGATAACAGCAGCAGGGCCAGAATCCAGCTGTTCCAGTTCCTCTGCGCAACCCTGGTTTAAACCGTGCGCGTTCACGGTGACGGAGCAGCTTATCTCGCTTCCTCTTGTGACGTCAGCAGGAGTACGTCGTTTGGGATTTTCTCCCTTTAGTGACGAAACTCCAGAATCCCCGAGAAAAGATGAGAAGAGGATAAGATGATGAAGATCTAAAGATGAAGACCCCAAAGAAGAGCTCAAACTGAGCGAAAGAATCACGAGTGCGGGGCTTGCCTCTGTTTTTAGAGTCTGTTCTTGCAGAGCTTCAGTCAAGTTAAGTATTAATGCCGCTCCTGGTTTTTAAAGGACCGGAAGCACCTGGAGCGAGTTCCTTCGGTCACTGTATGCTTTTCGCAACCGTTTGCCGCGTAATCACCTTGCGATGATCCGGTGGCTCAGAAAAGTTTCCCCGGTTGATCAACAGCGGGCTTTAAAACCTCTCGCACCCCGAGAGAGAAGCACCAGACTCCAGCAAAGAGAAACCAGACACCCATGAAGCTGTTCCTCAGTGAGTGATGGTCCTCTGAGATAGATAGAGAGAGAGAGAGAGAGAGAGAGAGAGAGAGAGAGAGAGAGAGAGAGAGAGAGAGCGAGAGAGCGAGAGATAGAGAATTTATTGGATAGAGAGGGGAGAGAGAGAAGTAGTGATGGCGTTGAGTGAGTGAGAGTAATTGAAAGAGAGCATTAAAAAGGAGTAAGAGAGTAAAGATATTGAGAGAATTACAGATAGAGAGGGTGAGTGGAAACAAGTTACAGAAAATGAACAAATAGTGCACCTAGAGGGGGTTGGGAGATACAAATTGAGAGAGAGAGACAGAAACAGAGTGAAGGAGCTGTAAAAGCTGAGATAGAATGAAAGAGCAAGAAAGAGAGCAAGATGGTGAGAAAAAAAGAAAATGTAGAAATGGAGACAGTGAGAGTTATAGAGAAAAGAGAAAAGCTGAACAGAGACATTGAGATTTAGAAGGAAATAGAGGGAGAACGAGTTAGAGGGAGAGTGCATGAAAAATGGAAAATAGATTTAGAAGGAAAGAGACGGGGAAATATCTACAGGAAGAGTTCAAGAGAAAGAAAGAAAGCTAGACAAAGAGATAGAGAGATTGTTCGTTAAAAGAAAAGAGAGGGAGAAACAGCTGTAGGGAGATTGCACCAGAGATGGCGAAAGATGGAAAGCTAGATGGAGAGGGAGACAGAGTGAGGGAGCCTAGAAGCAAAGAGAGGATGAAAGAACAAGATGAGGAGTGAGAGTAGGGGAGAGAAAAAAGAGGAGCGTGGAGTGAGAGATTAGAAGGAAAAAGAAGGAGAAATAGCGCAAGAAGTGTGAGTTGAGACAAGGAAAGAAACAGTGAAAAATAGGAGAGAATAGGATAGAGAGAGCAAGAGTGTGTGATAGTATAAAAATATATATTTTAATTTTGCACTAGATGCCTCCTCCTAATCCTTTTCTCCTCGTGCTTCTCCAGGTTTTCTCGTGCACTGCTGTGCTCTCTTGGTGTCCTGCGCACCTCCTCGGAAGCTGGAGTTCACACTTGCTGCTGAGCGCTCTCTGGGATTAGCCAAGAAGATCCTGACCTCCATACCTAGTGTACATGCACAATTCCTCCATGACGAAGTAAGAAATAACCAACACAATCTCTCAAAACAGAACCAGTAACTCAGTCTAGAAATGTCTGTAACCTTCTACTCCTCCCGCGCTGCCCAGGGCTGGTCTGAGGCTGATGATGGACAGCTCCTGGAGTTCCTGAGCAGTGAGCTGAAGATCCCAGCATCACCGGTTCTCACATCAGAGGAGCTCGACATGGTAAAGACACACGCTTACTTTTCCCCTGATTAATCATTTCTGATAGTTTCTGATAGCTCTGGGTATGTTTCTCAGGAGAAGGTTCTGGTTCGGGTGGCTTCTGGTCTTGATCTTCAGCTGCGTCTACTGCAGGAAAGCAGTAACCTGATGAAGAACCCAGAGATGCTGAGGGTCATAATGGCTGACCTCAGAGAGCTGACGGAGCAGATAGAGCAGGTAACAGAATTGATAAAACACACTAGGAACCCAGATCCAGTTCCAGTTCCAGAAAGAACTCAAGAGTGTGTCTCGGTGTGTGTGCTCTTAGATGCGGTCTGCAGCTCACATCTCCGGAGCACACTTGGATCCTCTGATCTTCACTTTGAAGCCGAGCGGAAACTTCCAGAAGCAGCTGTTGGTTCAGCGCTCACTGCAGCATCTGCAGAAATTCTCTCAGGATGTGATTCGCTCGTTGCGCAGGATAATGCTAAACCTGAGCTCCAGCTAAGCCAAACCTGGCATGAATCTGAAACTCCTTTCTATTTATTTCACTATTTATGTTTATTTATGTATTTATTGAGTTGTTCGTAGCAGATGTTTATCTTATGGATGATGCCAGATGTTGCTCCCTGTGGGGGTGGTTCCTGTTGAAATGTTCTGATGGGGAATTAAAACGTAAAACCAGGCTCTTGGCTGTGAATCCTGACTCTTGATTGTCCCACAGCTGCTGCTCAGGCTTCGGATTGGAGAGTGGTCCTTTAGTGCAAACGTTCTCCAAAAGTTTTATAGCCAGACTACAGTTTGATCTCATGAGGCTGGGTTAGTCCAAAGAAATCTTATTTCAATATATTTATTTTAGTTCCACCCCTTTGTTTTAAAAGCAAAATCACTGTGAAATTGTTAAGTAAATAACAGATTTACGAATGTTAGTTATGAAGTTTTTTAATTATGTTCACATGTTTACGGAAACCCTATTCTGTCAGGATAAAAAAATATAATGACTTTAAAAAGTGGCTTTTTAGATTAAAAAAAAAGTGTGCTCATGTAGGAATTTTTTTTACTTTTAATTAAAAAAAATTTGACTTGTTTATAAAAAATTTTTTTGGATTTTTGCCCTAGAATTTTCATTTGTACCTTAAAATTTAGACTTTCAAAAATTAGACCCCCCCCCCTCCATCTCAAAATTGTGATTTTCTAAGACAAAACGTCAACATTGTATCCTAAAACTTTTTTTCTAAGGCAAAAATTTGCTATTTTAAAACAAAGTCTTTGTTAAAGCTTTGTAACCTGGCGGAAATGGGCTTCCATAAATGTGCTTGTTCTTATAGCGCAGCTAAACATTTAGTCACAGTCTCTGAAACGAAACAATTTCGTCTATTGATCTAAAAGGTGTTCTAAACATTATGGCCGGGTCAGAACTGACTGGGAACACACACTGTCAGAAATGGTTTTCTTCTTGTTTAACTAACAGCAAATTTTTGTGGTAAAAGCCCCAATAGATAATTTAACCCAAAAGAGCCCAACCTTATTTTCCATAACAAAAATTCACGAGCACTAAAAGAAAAAAGTAAGGACATTCCAGAAAACCTATGGATTGTTATTGGTTAAATATAAGAGTCGTTTTTTGTGTGTGTGGTTAACACTTCACAAAATAATCTCACAGACAGATTTGGGCTCTCATACGGTTTAGCACTCAGTCTTCTTCTAAAGTCCAAGAAGTGAATGATGGATTAAAAAAATTATCTGATCCTAAAATCAAAATATATATTTTAATTTTGCACTAGATACCGCCTAATCCTTTTTCCCCTGTGCTTCTCCAAGTGAAAGATGCATTAAAAAAATGGTCTAATCCTCAATAGGTTCTAAAGTAGACTAAGACATGGATGATGCTAAATAGCAACTCTGCTGAACAAGTTGCTTGACCAAGAAACTGACATTACTATAGCATTTAGTAAACATGCTCCAGAATAAACTGGTACGTTCGGCTGCCAATAATCTTCTTGCAACAATTCAGGAATACGCCCTGACAGCAAAGCTCCAAACCTTGCCTTAACTAGGTGTTAAACTTTTAAACCTGAAGGGCCACGTCTCTGCACTGATTTAGCTATTACCATAACACTTTGTGGTCGTATGGTACCATCGAAATAATTTCAAATATAAAATAAGTTCGTATTTAAAAACCATTAGTAATATAGTGCTTAGTGTTGTAATAATCTTCAGTAACACTTGTGTTTCAACAAGACTCCTAGGAAGGGTAATAAAATGTACCCGATACAGCAAATCAAGTTCTTCAGGCTTGTTCAAAAGCCACAGGCGTGTGTGTTTGAGAAGCAATCCTCTCTATATGAGACTCTTTGCTTCTCTTTCACAGTACCTCAGTGTTTTGTTTATGATTGCACTACTGTGACAATCGTGAGTTTGTGATACAGTGTGACCCTTAAGAGTTGATTTCTGTTATAATCTTAATTTTACTCTGCTCACCATTAAAAGCATATTTAGACCTGGCTTATTCTGGCTCACATTTACATTCTGAAAAGCTAGGCTATATCTGAAATAATGCTGGCTTGGAAACAATTTGAAATGCATAGCTTCTCTTATTTGTGGAAAAAGTCTTTACATTGTTTTCAAAATCCACCAAAATAAGTCAACATCAGTTTAGGCTGATATTTTATATTTCTGAAGATTGGACTGTGGTGTGGTGTGTAAAGAAACATACTGTTACCCTAAATGTCTATTTTGAAATTCATTATCCAGATGTAATTTTGATTAAATAAAAAAATTCTATTTAATCTATACATCTGATCATATAAATCAGTGTAGCTTCTGTTTGTTTATTTACTCAAACGCAACAAACATCGGAATTCATTCTCATTTCAGAGTTCTGAGTATCTTACAGTCTGTTGGAAAGTATAGCACAAGAAAGTGGCTACTGCTCCAAGCTTTGGATATACATACACACACACATATATATATATAAACACACATTTATAAAGATATACACATATAGTTATTCTGAGCTTATTATGAATGAAATTATATATATATATATATATATATATATATATATATATATATATATATACACACACACATATATATATATATTCATGTCCTGCCTCTATCTAATTACTAGAGTACATTTATTTAAGAAATAATATGTTCAGCATTTTAGCCATTACTAATTATTAAAAAAACCATAACAATAGGAATACATCACCCTTACACTGTAAAAAAAAAAAAGCAACGTAAAGTTTGTTGACTCCATTTGATCTTAAAGTGTAATTCAATTTTTATTGACTGAATGAATATATTGTAATTGAGTTCATGTTGTCAGTAGCTGTAGACGGGACTTAAAAGTAAAATAAATTAAAAAAAATTGTCAAATGCATTAAGTGCGTTTAAAAAAAACTGTTCACAAGACAAAATAACCAATCCAAAATTTTGTCAAACTTTTAACAAATGTTGAGTCAAATAAAAAAAAGTTTGAAGAGTAGCTGAGAATTATTTGTTTAGATAAGTTACACCCCACCCCCATGCCGACAACACTAATTATAATTTGTTCAACAGCATACACATCAAAAACAAGTGTCAGTTTATAATAAACAATGTCACATTTTTAAGTTAAAAACAATTTACATTTGTGACAGCAAAATAGTTCCATTGTCCAAATATGTATCCTTATAAGTTTTGCTTAAAAGGAAATAAGAACTACCATAAATAAACTGTATACAAAATGCAGCTGTGCTTGAATGGAAATTTAATATCTGAAATATAATGCAATAAAGAATAGATTTTGAATAGTGTTGACTTACACGAAAAATGGTGAAACCTGAATTTTTAGGTAATAACAATACAAATAATAATACAAAAATAAAGTTATTTTTTAAGCTCTGAAACACCTGGCCCTGGCTCACTCTTGAAATCACATGCATCTCCACAAACCGAGACAGAGACATTCAGACGCTTTAACTCAGCTTTATTGAGACCAATGGAAAAATAGAAGCTGGTAGAAACGCCCACCTCAGCTGGCGTCTGGCAGAACCGACTCCAGTAAGTGCCGCAGAAAAAGAGAAACTAGATCAAGACCGAAGCACGGAGCAGAACAGACGGAGGTGATGAACTGTTCTCCTTCCGCTCTCGGGCACCGGCCGGTCCACCTCAGGGTTTGGCACTCCACTCCTCACACGCTCGCTCTCGAGCACACACTCTCCGCACACACACAAGCGCACACACAGATCTGAGGAAGGGGTGGCCAGGAGAGAAAGAGAGAAGCAGAGGATGAGGGGAGCGAAAGAACGCAAGTGCCTCTGATCACTCCACATGACTCAAGCATTCAACAATCTTCATTCTCATCTTTATTCAGAGCTTACAGCAGACCATCAGCTCCTGACACACTGGGGTAGGAGTGTGAGAGAGAGAGAGAGAGAGAGAGGGAGAGAGAGAGAGAGGGGGGGGGGGGGGGGTTGGAACTGGGCGAGTCAGGATTCAGGCAGGGCTGTGTGTGGGTGTGTGTGTTTTGTCGCACTCGTTCAGACATTCGTTCTCAGCACACACTTCTCTTCTGCCTCACTGCGGGTGTGTGTATATGTATGTGTGAGGTCAGAATCAACCCCTGGCTCTGATTGGATCCTCCGGTTGAGTCAAACACACACTTATCTGAAAAGCAGAGATACATGAACGCTTGTTTTTAAGGACCGTTTTATTTCAGACCACAGGAACCATGAGATGAGAACGTACCAAGCTTGGCTCTTCAGCTTGCGCAGCTCCTTGGTCGCCCAGGTAGCCAAAGTTTTGGTCTTATTGGTTTTGGAGCGGCGTCCCTCTGTTAGCAGCTCATTGATTTGAGGCCTTACCTCCACCAGCTTAATCACATCCTTCCCAAAGGTTGTGCAAAGATCGCTAAAAGGAGAAATAGGGGGGTTGGGGTGTTAAAGTGTATCCTCCCCCTTTCAAACTGCCAAACTGTGTTTCAGACAATGCAGCCTTTTGTTTCCTTTTTCTTACCAAAAGTTGGGAAGGTAACAATAATCAATGTGGAAAGGAGGGGATCAGAATATGTTTAAAAACGAATTAAAGTTTTTTGTTGAGGTGTATCCTTTCTGAATACTCCATTCTGATTGGCTGTCAGGTGTTGTATAAATCTCGATATACATACATGTAGCGCCAACTCAGTCAAACCATGTATCCCTGTGCGACTTCTGCAGTCTAGTGCGCTCAAATGAACTGATCAATCAATGGTTTCTGTTCACAGATTAACTCAACCTGGATTGTTTAAGCAACCGCATCATTTAGGTTGTACGATAATTTATTTTTTACACTTTATTTTTACAACTGTCATTTGATGAGCACTACTAAAACCTAGAGACTATTGATTCAGCTACCAGTGCAAGCCATGACAACAAAAGCTAATAATAATGGAGACGATTAAGTAATGTAATGTTACTGTACCCTTACCATTTAAAAGTTCACATTAAACGGAAACAAAGAGCTTCACATCTGCCTGCGCCTGTTTTAATTCATGTAAATATCTTACACTGAAGAGATTGTGGTGAAGTTTTAACTTGCTCTGAGAGCAATCGCATCAAAAGAGTTCATAACCAAAAACTACATCAAAAATTCAAATAAGCATCACATTCAGTGAGTAAAAGAGGAGCCTACTATGGGAACGAAATTGCGAATGCCGGAGGTGATTTTCCATGTGTTAAAGTAAGTTTCACACTTTCTCAGCGAATGTAGAATTCATGAATAGACTACAATTATTTTTAAAACGGTTAACGATCAACTCTGATGTGCTTTTTGTGTAAGAAATGTAGCGTTATGATAAAACATTAAATAAAGTGCCTCCGATAAAAACAAACCATAAAAAAAGCGTTCAGTTATTGTCCCAGAGCTCTTAAATGTCAGAGTTTAATCACTGAACTGTTAAGAAGCTGGATTCAGTCTCATCTTGTTTACTTACATGACAAATGTAAACATTGTTTGTCCTGTTAGGAGCGAGAGGCAGTGAAACAGACCAATAACCACTGTTCCGTTTCATTTCGGTTATATACTGCAGAGCAAACATTAAAAACATACTATATAGCATAACTGGCCACTTTCACTTGTATGCTAAGGTTGTCCAAAGATAATTCTTTAAACGGAATAAACGTTAAGACATCACAGCATCATGCTTCAGCAGTACCTTTTCTCTGTAGTCCAAACAAGATTGACAGAAAAAGCCTCACTCATTAACTGCAGCTCACAAACGCTGTCGGTTAACTTCTTGTTTAGTTCGAATTAGCTATATAACAGGATTGGTTCATCAATTGAGCAGTTTGGGCCAGACTCTTGTATTGTAACTGTCTCTTGTCAAAATAATTATTTTGCCTATAATGATACATCCTCACAATCCTATTTCTCAGCACTGAACTCAAAACTTGAAACCTTACCCAATGAGCCCCACAGCGTTTCCCACAACCCCATCAGACCGGTCCTCATCCTCAGCAATGTGATGGATAAACGACAGGATGAACTCGACACGGGGCTGCACCAGCATCACATCCGCTACATTTGCACACATAGGTTTATTGAGCGACAGAGACAGAGAGAGAAAGAGAGAGAGAGAGAGAGAGAGACTCACGGTGCACGTTTTCCTGGTCTCCCTTCAGTCCCTGGATTATCCCAGCATAGGCCTCTAGACATCCTTCACGAAGTTCATTCAGATAATCAACCATATCGTAGTCCGTCTGACAGAAACATAAGACAGGTAACATAGTGAATATTGATTGGGGTTTAATGGGTCAAATGACTGATCTGACAGTCCCTACATAAACAAACCGCAACTGGGAACATGACCTACATAGTGAAAACACATAGATCTTTAATAAGCGGTTTCCTTTTATTTAATGCAAGTATGTCATGTTAATCATACATGACACTAAGATCTTCAACGTAGTACTTATATTTTCTATTACCTGAAGCATTTATTGTACTGTTTTTAATTCATGTTTGCGTGATCTTTGGCTCTCTACCGGTCAGAAGCCACAAATATTTGCTAGCACTAGCCAGGAACTCCACCACAGCGTTATTTATAGTGCATTTTCCTTTTCTGTTCAGCACAAAGTTGGATAAATCAAAGAGAAAAATTCATCTGAATCACGCCCTTCGTCCTCAAAGCTTCATTGTACATTAGGGACGCTACAAATAACTTTCACCATTAACTGCGCTAAAATGAGTTTGTTTGTTTACAGCCAAGACAACAGTGCATGTTATGTCATAGCTATAAGTCATATTTGGTATTAAAAAAAACCTTGCTCAAATTAGTAACGGTTAAGAATGGTAAAGATTACTCAATGTTGTGTATCTGTAGCATGAAACAAACTGTCCACTACTATCATAAACCTCCTCTCGGACACTGCTAGGAACACCGTGCTAAACTCTGCTCAACTCCAGGTGTTTATCTCCCCATCAGCCACAAGATTCATATTCAGGAACTACAAAGACTAGCAGTGAAGAGTGTTGAATTGTAATTGATAGCATTCACTTGATTTGAACACGAAAAAAAAAAAAAAAAACAGCCATCCCAGTGAGATGTTTCTAGTACATTTTCAATTAGAAAGAAGCTGCACTCAAGAGTTTATCGCAGTGTTCTCCAGAGAAAAGCCACTTTGAAAAGAGAAGGTCAGTAGCAGAATCAACTTACTTTATCAACCTGCGCCTGCGAGGCCTGCTGCAGCGTGTCAAGAACAATATCCAGATACTTCTTGAACTCTCCACCGATGGCCAAAGCAATGTCGCCGAATAATGAGAGGATGTGGGGCTTCACTGAGCGGTGCACATTCTCGTTCTGCACAGACAGGGAGCTCATGTTATAGCCGATATGTTAGAAGATCTGAAGAAGCAATTTAACCCCAAAAATAACAAAGCTCGAAACATGCGACTCCAGTGGTAAAATCTGAATCAGAGCTGCACCTTCTGACTTCTGATTTAATGATTCAAAAACCGTTGTTTCACACCACTGGAGTCTCACACAAGGAATAATCCCTCACCCCTAGGTTCTCCAGCAATAGCTGCATGATCTCATCACAGTAAGGGAGGACGTTAGAGGAGAGTGCTCGGCACAGGTCGCACACTAGACCGAGTGCTGCCAGACACACCTGTAGAGAGAGAGAGAGAGAGAGAGAGAGAGAGAGAGAGAGAGAGAGAGAGAGAGAGAGAAGAGATGACTACCATAGGACAACTGTCTTCACAGTCAGGAGTGTTTCTCTGAATGTGTAGAGTACAGCAAACTCCGGTATAGCCATGGACGACTAGTCGGCACACACCGGGTGAAGAGAACTCATAATAATCTGTGATGGTCCAAACCCTGGAGCACCAGGTCTCCAAATGCCAGGGGGAACGACCATCACACACACCATCCATCCATCCATCCTGCATTTTTCTGTACCTGATACTCCGCATAGTTCTTCAGCCCTATCACCAGGAAGGGTTTGAAGGCCTCCATGTACTTCAGGAAGTCACTGCCTAGAACTGCACAGCAGAGAGTGTGAGAGAGAGAGAGAGACAGGATTTATGCAGATTTCATAAGGTCAAAAGTAAGACTGTTCAAGACCCATTTAAAAATCACATTTAAGACTTATATTATTTCAAAGACACACAAAACATTTTGCATTATAATCAGTGTGCTTCAAATACATAGATTGTTGAAACCCTAACCATCACTTGTGTTTCTCAACATTTACAAAGATTTTCTCAATCTGGCAACCCTAACCATGCCTTTAACAAAGTTTAAATTTTGTAAAATTTAAAACTTAAGGACTAAAATTTGTGATTTATACATTTTTTTGCTTTTAAGATCCTGTGGAAACCCTGGAAAGAGATTTGGTTGTGCAACTGTGGAGGGACATTCAGCTGTGGTTGAAGTAGTCAAGTGATTTTTACACTTTAGTCACTTGCACTCGATGCTTGAGTAAGAAAGCTGGTCTTTGGTAATCATTCAAATGTCCACACCAACTTTCCTTGGCTGTAAAGTCATAGGGATGCAAATTCCACTCCATGAAGCTTGCTCAATGTTGAAATTTTTTCATTCCAAGAAGCTTTACCAAACTTTCTGACTAAAAGCTCAAGACCTGGTAGGTAACATGACAATGATATCACTTCCCAGCTTAATTCCAGTCATCCTTACATTTTCTACAACTGAGGAACCTTTCTAATGTTTGTGAAGTTTGTTCACTTTCTAAATGAGGTACCTGCTACATAGTAATTTATTGGAGTTGCAACCTGTGACTGATGAAACTCACCCTCTACTAGTGTCCCCACAGCTAACAGCGCATCCTCCTGGACTCCCCCAGAGCCAGCTGTGCTCTGGAACATTCGAAGAAGAGATGCCATCACCACATCAGAGATCTGTAGAGCATCTTGGTGCTGCACTTTACGCAGAACGTTCTGAAACACACAGAACGCATGAGTCCATCATTCAGAGACCTGTTTACATGGTTCAGGGTGGCGGTCTATTACCTGCAAGGTGGCGCAGAGCTGCGACTGCAGGTCATTGAACTGGATCCTGTCTGACGTGCTCTGGATATGAGACTAGGAAACAGACAGTAGAGAGCAACCGTGAGTGCATGTTAAGCCTGAAGTGGTTTGTCTGCAGCATGTCCTGTGTGTGTTGTCACCTCCATCTGCAGGACCTGCTGCAGTCGCTCCATGATGACCAGGGTCGTCTTCTGCACTGCCGGGTAACAATCCTTGGCACTGTTCTTCACGATCTCCATCAGAGCCTCATAAGCAGCATTACGGAGGTTATTCTGATGCCCGTCTGGCCTGAGGGACAATCAAAGTGCAGTTTACTTCAAATCTGAGACAATGCTGATTAAGAAACTGCTGGAAAGAGAGAGATTTACCGGTCTGTGGTCTCCAACAACTTCTGGACTATCATCTCGAAGGACGAAGACAGGCAGTAGGTGCTGGGTTCCTCCTGATCATCGGCTACATCTGTTGCCTCATAAGCTGCTTCCGCCAGACTGGAGAATGCCTAAACAAAAACACAGTAACTTAGTAAATTTTCGCACACTCACAAAAAGTTATGTCACGGTCAAAACAGCATCATATCCAAAAGTAGTTGCAAATTGTTACAAAAAACTATTGTTACAAAAAAGATTGTGCATGAAGCTGTACTATTTTGCATTATCTTCTGCGCACAATACCAGCAGATCTAGAATTCTCTTTCTTTCTTTTAATGATTGTGTATCAAGTCAGTAAATAAAGGGCATGATTTTTTTTTAACTCAACGCCATGATGTTTCTTTCTATTACTTTACTCTTACTTCAGTTTGTGACTCACACTTCCTGAACACTTTGGACAAACCAGATCACAAAAAGACAAGCACAGATAAAAAAAAAAACAGATAGAACACAGGTTATTATGTTTACATGTTGGAGAAACTGGGCTATTGAGCAAAAACAAGCCCAGAAATTGTTTACATGCCCCTCAAAAAAAATGCATTACTCCTTTGTAAAAATATGTTGCTCAATGTATTTTAAGCTTCACTAAACATAGGCACATCACATAATATGTAGTCCTTTTGGGATAAACTAGGGATGCCGCATTTATAAGCATACATACCCAGCAAACATTAGAAGCCACACGAGGCTCTGCTCCCAGCCCCTGGATCAGGCTCTGCAGCAGTGGTGCCAGATAAAGCTCATTGATGGCAGCTTCAGGCAGCAAGTCACATACTCTCCCCAGGGTCCAGGCCGTAGTGTCACGGACACACACACTCGGGTCCTTCATCAGCTCGATCAGAGTGGGCATAGCCTGAGCACATACAGACACAGAACAGTACTTTTTTTTTATCTAACAAAGATATATGACTTTCTAAAGGGATTGTCAGAGAAACTAAAACCAAAAGCAGTGGTTTGTTAAAAACATGACTCCACTCAGAAACCTGGATAACAAGTGGCTTGAGTTGGTTGATCTCAGGGCCCTCGAGGATGGATCCAAAGGCCATGACTGAGGCATCCCTGTATCTCCAGTCAGGGTGCTTTATGTTCTCTTTGATGAACGGAAGGATATGTGGAACCACATCATCCTCACAGCAGGTGGACAACAGCATCAGACACACGCCTGCAGCCTTGCATGGGTTCCAGTCATCATCGTCGTCGTTCTCATCCTAACAAAACAGATGAGTTCACCTTCTGCAAATGGCAGAAGTCATCGACAGCAAGAGAGAACCAAATCAGTACCTGTTTGGTGAGCGTCTGAGTAAGGATAGGCACCAAGTACTGCAGTGCTCCTTTAGCGTAAAACTTGCTGGTGTGCTCAGGAGGTCGGCCCTGCTCCGAGGCCTACGAGACACAATGGCATTAGCAATGAAAACAATGCAGAGTACTGACCATCTCTATTATGATAGTTCACCTCTGTCGCCTCAATGGCCAGGTCCATCTCTTCATCACAGACATTGGACCAGAATTCAATCCCCTGTAAGGCCACTTCATCTATTTCACTCTTCATGGCCTCCACTGTGATCTAAAAGCGAAAGGGATCAAATCATTGGTGCTGCTTCAGACCTGTTCTCGAAATCTCAATTCCTCAGGTTGCAGCGATCAGTTCTGTTTGATTGGTCATAAGTCTGCACAGAATAAGATTCTAAAGCGCCACCCCCCCACATTTAACCCCAAACCCTTTCATCTCCCTCAGCAGACCCTGTGATTCTGTTACTCACTGCGAAGAGCGCGGGGCCCATGTAGGTCTCCATGTACTGATAGTACAATGACATGATCTTCACAAGATTCTGCAGCGCTGCGACACGCACCTGAACACAAACCAGGTACACACATTCCATCGAAAACAGCACCTTTCAAGCTTTCATCTAACAGGATCATAAAAGACGGCTTTTCTTTCAACATATTTAAATGAACAGTCTCGCATGCTCACGGCAAGATACATAGTTGAAAAAATTGTTAACAAGAAACTAGGTTTAATACCATTTTTCCAAGCAGTTTACGCTTCCTGTTTTAAAGATTCACAACACCCCCCGATTCAGCATGGGGCATTCATGTACCAAGATGCTTATACATGGGACCACCCCACAGAAGTACCATTTGTCAAAGAGGAGCAAAGTGTGTATATTAGGGCTGCTCTCAAACAAAGAGTTTCCTAGTCAATAATTAGTCGTTCGTTAAAGCCTATAGTCGACTTAAAGGCTACACATGGTTATTACCGTTTAAAATACTTTCATTTTCTCAAAAAGCATCAGCGAATCAGTAAAAAAAAACTTTCAATTATTAGGTTATCATTTTAATTTGATGAATGCATGAAAGAGGAATTCATTTATAAAAGGAATTAATAAAAAATTTTGTTCATTGCTTTGTATTTTACATGTTTGATCTGAAAAACGTCGATATTTTAAGTCATTATGTCATGAGATATTAAAAAAATTATTTAGTTTCAATCTCTGTTTTGTTTTGTTTAATGCTTTATCTTTAACATTTTAGTACTTACTGCACAGCATGCAGACAACTTTTTTGGGGTGCTTTTCAAACTTTTCAAATGACCCCACACCTAAAAGAAATTGACAAAATGACTGGTGTATTTACCTTGACCACTGGGTTAACAAGCTTGTTGTTGTTGTGTGTAATTTCCTGTGAATTTCTTTCTGACTAACCAGCTAATAAAATCATCAGTCGAATAAGCCTGATCTAGTCGATTAATTGTCCAAAAGAGAGCAGCCCTAGTGTATACATTCGCCAAGCGGGATTACACTGTGACATGTCACGGGAAATGGTTTGCTGTATTCTTATTTTTTATGCTGACATTTCATTGTTTTCTATGTTTCATTGTCATTATAATATGGTTTGCAGTTTAATAAATACATTTTATATTTGTACCCAAAGCTTTGTTTTACAAATGAGGAAAACAAGCTCAAACTGTAAAGATGTCATGAAGGATCAGATGCATTTAATATTTCAGAACCCTAAATAAATCGACATGAACTGTCTAAACGATTAGCTACACAATCTGAATGAGATTCAACAGATCATAAAGTTCTACAGAAATTTAAATCACCATGAAATAATGTGCTCCTCCGGTTTACTATGTTCACATCCAAAAAGCAGCAAAAATGGCAATCTATTGGCAATCAAACCTCTTCCGTTAAAGTAGATATGGCTGCCCCTGAGGAGAGGCCGAATAAACAAATTGCTTGTGCTTAAGCCTGATTTATACTTCTGTGTCAAGTTTACCAATTGTCATCTGCGTAATAAGGGGCTGAATCTGCTGTGAAGCTTGACGTTCACCTCTCAAAAAAATTGTAATTGTGCGTCAAGGCTTTGCAGATCTACGGAGACCACAAGCTCTGTGATTGGGCGAAGTGGAGCAGAACCCTCTGTTTCTGGGCTTGCCCTCTGTGATAAATGCTGGAAATAAAACTTTGGCGATGAAATAACCTTACTTTGTTATCTGTGCTGAGGATTTGCTAGCTAGAAGTTAGCATGGTCCTCAAGCCATGCTGTGATATTGATCAGTTTAGAGACAGAGTTTAAACAGCAACAGCGGATGTTTATAAGAACTTATATTGAAACATTTATGTTAAGGTAAATAAAAACTGTCTTTTGTTTGTGTCTGTGTTGTGTTTTGCTAGGAGTTGGCATTCTTATCAAACCAGTATATTTTCACTATACAGTTACAGGGGACAATGAAGCCAGCTTAAATTTCTTTTCACTGAGAAAAACTAACACAATAAAAAGTTGAGTATTTTGATGGGACGTCCTGCATTCTGATTCAATTACACTCTTTAGTGTCAGAGCTATTTGTCAACAGCAGCATTTCAGCCATTCACAATCAAGTTAATACTAGTCTGCTTATTGTAAACAATTTTACTGCAGTAATTATTCTCATTAAGAAATTAAGGTAATTCCTAGTCAGGTCATCAAATACAATGACCTCAATATAAACTGTAAATACACTGTCAATTTTTTTGTTGTTCACACAACAAATTTCCCAACAGAATGAAGTAAACACAACACTTCCTTATACCGACAATCAAATAACTTACACAATGTTAATGTGTCTTAGTCAAGGGTATTTCAGAGGTGTGAACAGCCCAGCTAGAGGATTTTTGATTATTCACAAACAACCAGACGTTGGTGACAAAGAGTCTGAAGCTGAAAGAAAAAACCTTGAAACATACCCTGGTGTCTGGACACTGAGTTGCTTCACACACCACCTGCATAATGAAGTGTCTCTCCAGCTGCACAGAGTTAAAAACCAAGTTAGGTCTTAGAGTCCCTACTGAGGGAGAACATAATGTATGAAATTCAGCAGCACCTCCTTGTCGAAATTGGCTTTGGTGAACTCCAGTGAGTTGAGCAGAGCGTTGGTCGCAGCCAACTTGACATTGTTGCTGGGTTCTTCTTTTCTCATGCCTTGTATGATGCCAGTCAAGATCTGATTGGCACTGTCCTGAAGATGCTCAGGGTCCTGGAAGATAGCAGAGGTGTGTGTTTTTTTCCAGTATTGCCTTTGGTGATGTGGAAGTAGGGCTGTGTAACGAGTGCTGCTTCTAATGCTAATGATAGTAACTGAACTGAATCAATGTCAATTTTGTTTCCTCTTTTCTGTGCAATAAGCTAAATATTGTAAAGTATGGCTGTATTTTACAAGAAAGAATGTAGAAATGTCCTCGTACAAAAAACTGGAAACACAACAAATGTAAGGATTTAATGATTTGTTGTCATTCATTTATCTAAATCCAGCCAGAGCAATGGAGCTTCAAATCCAGCAAGTTGGGAAGACATGGTGGATGTTGCAGATGATAACGGCAGCATCTGATCTTCAAGTGAGCCACTTTACAATTGACTGCAAATTATGCCACGTCACTAATGCATGCTAGTTCTTTAACTTCTCGGCTAGAGCTTGAGTAGCATGAAGTTCATAATTTTTTTTGTGTAGCAAAGCTCATGTGAAACATGTTTAACAGGCTGACTGGCAATGTCAAAGTTGTCTGTAAAATATTTGTGTTTAACACTTAACACACTGCTTAAAAAAAAAAAAACTTCTGGTTATATGCCTATTGTTAGAAGTGATTTCATTTGCCTATTAAAAAAAAAGTTTTCATATTAGTATCGTGTTCAAGTTGCAATGTTACAAGTAGCGCTGCATTGACACCACATTCAATGCGAGTAGAATTACAAGTACTTTCATCTAAGCACTTGCTGATACAAAGCACCAAAAAGGAAAGATACTTTGAATTATTACACTTTTATTACACTAGTATACATACTTGACACTTTTATTTTTAGCACCTTCTTTAAACACACTGAAAAGAGAAACATTTTCTATTTTCATAAACAACCAATATTAAAGAAACAACATTGCCAAACGTAACGAATAAACAGCCATTTAACCCGCCGTGTCAGTGATGCAATCTCGTACCTCAGGTCCAGTACACAGGCGAGACAGTTCAATCAGAGGCTTGGACAGGCTTGCATAATGTTGCATAAGTCGGGTCATTTTTTCTGGCTAATAGTGAACTCGTTGTATTCTGTATTGTAATGATTATTTTTATATTTCATCAGAATAATGATAGTAAACATTTGTTACCAGCATTGATGTTGACATTGAAAAGATCAATATACTCTGTATTCACTTGTGCTGGCAACATAATCAGAAAGGAAAGAAAGAATATTTTGTCATCTTTTTAAACAAGAACACAAGCAACTTTTGTAAGTTCTGAATTAAAATTTTTCATGACTTATTTGTGTCCTTGTATAGTACAGTGTGAATTAAAACTGTTTTATAAAAAGAAAACTGTAGTGTGTACAATATAAAATAAATAAGAAAGTAAATGATTTGTGTGTCGTTTAGAAACCGGTATTGTTTTGAAAGTTTTAATTGGCACCGGGAATAGAAATAAATCCTTTCAATATATTAAACTTTAATTTTAAATAATCAGTAAAGCAAAGCTTTTGTGAAAACATAATGGATTACTTGGAACTACCATTAAGCTCAAAAGAACAGCCAGACAATCAACAGATAATAAACTTAAAAAGCCTAGCAGAGACACTGCATGGAAGAGTCCACACTAGTGGCCTCAAACTGGCATTTTCCTATTTCCCACTAAAACAATACTCACAGACAATGTACAATGAGAACGTATATACATACACAAAACAATAAAGATTAACTCATCTCAGCGTACACAGGTTCCCAGAGGGATTCCCTTTGTTTTCCCAATTATGTTAATGAGCACAATGAAAGACACATACCATGGAATTCAGCAAAGAATTCCTAAAGAATAACACTCCACTGTAGCTTTAGTGATTGCAATACTAGTTTGGCTATTTATAGACAATGCATGTAGAGCCACTCACAATGTCCTGACAGATGTAGCCTATGGCCTCCAGCGTGCTCTCCTTCATCTGCTCCGTGCTGCTGGGCTCCGTCACATTGCTCACCAGCTGAGGAATCAGCTCGGGCCACTGGGAAACAGGGATTTCCGCACAAGCGATCCCTGCCACACACTGCGAGGCCGAGGAGGGCCGGTACGACTCTGTGCCCAACGTCTGCAAGACCTGAGGCACAGACAGACACCCGCTAGCTTTGCTTTCATGGAATCTGTCTCGCTCTTTTTCTCACTTACATAGTTCTTGATGGTATTGCGTGCAGTGGGGTCGATTGCCAGCCAACGTCGTTGGTGTTGACCTTTGACCTCTGTGTCTTTGCTGGTCAGGGAGTTCTTAATCTGCAGTCCGGCAGCCACTCGTGCTACCTGAGTGTTAGCTGGGTTTGCCAAAACCTTGGCCAGCTCCACCAGGAATGTGGGCTGCACACATTTATCCAGAAGTCACACATAGGGGTAAAAAAGACGTTAAACTAAGTACACAGGATTATGAAACACAATTCATGATTATTACTACTAAAGGTGGACCGAAATGTCTAAATAGCATCAGGCGCGATAGGTAGTCCACCTCACTACATTTAGTCAGCAAACAAGCACTGTCTAAACTTAAGCTGCAACACCAAAGAAATACTAAAACGGCTCATGACTATTAAAGAGCTTTTTTTCTGACTTTCAGTCCATAATGTGAAAACCCAAACCATAAGGATACTGCACATCATTAAAACAAAAAAAAAGGTAATCCATCAGAAAAATGTATCAATCAGGACCTGGTGCTACTGTCTTGGGTTTTGGGTTAACCAAATGTGACCAAGTGTGAAAAGACTTCAAAAATGTGTATACTGCACCTTTACCTCTACCTATGAGCACAAAAACTGGAGAGCCACAGCTTGAACAAGGTTTACAGCTGAACCAGTTCAGTTACAGCCTTGACAATGGCATCCTTTTCAAATGTCATGAATATAACCGTTTAAACGCTCACAAAACCAGAATTTACCAGATGTTTTAAAAGTTTCCAAACTAAGTTTCATTTCTCAGCACAAGTCTCAACTTAGTAAAAGTGTTATTAGGCTTTTACAGTAAGCTTTCCTTCAGATCATGTCTGATCAGATACAGTACCTTATCCTCATGGAGTTATAATTTGGGCACTCTAACAATATATGCTTTAACGGATTAAACACATTTGCAGTGTCTACATAAAGGTAGTGTCTCACTTTTAAGAAGAAAACTGAGTTAATCTTGTGTGCCCTATACAACACCTGGTTAGAAGAGTCTGATCTCTTCTGGTTACTAAAATTTTCCAGTTTGCTCCTAACTCTGAGCATAACTCAAACAATTAGCTAAGTGTTGGTTGATTCCATTTTTGCTGACATTCTTTCACTACTTGGTGATTTCTTTGTTTGTTATAGATCTGTTGGTGGTTGACAAATCTCAGCCAGCATGGGATGGATTCAAAGGTTGTCACTGTCAACCATGAAACATTTATATTTTCATGGTGTGAAATTAGAACTCAGACCACAGTTTAGTCATGGAAGAGCACAGAATGACTATAAAATAAATAAAAAGGCAGGAGAGGCAACAAATATTTAAACTGTAAACACAATATAAAAAAAGATGGAAGAAATTAATTTGATTTATAAGTCTTAAAAAACACATCAGGGATATTAACCACTTGTGTGAAGGTAAGGCTAAATGTAAGCACTTAGCTTCTCTGTAAAAATCAGTTAGCATTCTACAAAGTCCATTTGCCAGGAGTTGCAGATCTGTACTTGTTTACTTTGATGGAGAATTCTAATGTATTCTGGTATGTACTCATTTCTCAGCTGTTTTTACCTGTATTTATAACCTTTATATAACATTTCACCACAGAATATACCATATAAAAGAATGCAGTATTCTGGACTTAGTATGCTTGGATTTATGTTTAACCACTAAGCGCTTACGCCATTGGTAGGGTACTAGTTTCAAAACACAGCGTTCTTACACATTCACTAACGTTGGGTGTGCGAAGGATGTCAATAGCCTTCATAGATGCTTTCAACTTCAACTCCTTGTTATCTACATTTACCTTGCCTTTATTAATTTGTCAGAAAAAAAATCTATTATTATGTAATTATTCAGTTAAACAACCTCATGACATGAGAAAGAAAAACAAATAATAATCTGGGTTAAATCAACGATAATAAGCAATTGCATTATAAAATAATGACATGTAAATCTTGGGAACTTTTTAAACCTATGCTTGAGTCTCAATGTATTTTGCAATAAAGGTGCAGTAAAAAAAAAAAAAAAACTTGACATTTGAAATCACCAAAACAAACTCACCAATACCGCTTGCTGATTGCCTACAGATATGTTACAGTAACTAGGTGAATCAGCCAAAACAAAGTGATGTATCACAAAAAGATATTTTTGAGGCATGCATCATCAACCCCACTCTCCCAAGTGTTTTCTGTAAGCTTTCAGCTATGTTTACTTTGAGAGTCTCCCTAGATTTACTTTAAGTCATTATACTGACCATTAAAAAATGCATTAAATAAATGAGTTATTGGCCAGCCAATGAGTGACGTGGCTGTTAAACCCAATAAAAATGCACTGTAGTTCTGTGTCCAGACCAAAGTAACTGGACCAAGGTGAAAGAACTCTAGCCATCCCGATTCATCTAATGTGTTACACTGCAAGCACACGATTAAAGAAAGTCCTGATCAGATTAAAGATCCAATACCCCTGTATCCCAAATATTTCCTCTCTGGAAAATCTCTAAAATGACAAAAATGCTTTGATTGCTGTGCTTGTGTTCTTCACCAGGTTCTCGACAGCTGCTTGCTCCAGAAACTTCTGCGCCGCCTCCAGCTCATTCCGATCTGAAATCAACGGAATCAATAGGCAAAGATCAAAAATGAAGATAAACAAGTAATCTCGAACCAAGACTCGTTGATGCTTTAACACTAAAAACTCTCTAGGGTGGAGCCAAGTAACCGTCGGTCAGCAATCAGATCAGAACTTAGTCATCGATCATCTTGAAACAGACTTGATCATGAGCTGAATACACGCTTCTCCCGCCAAACCCCGGCGTGGCCCAGGAGAGGCGTCACCTCGCTCGAACCCGGATCAACAGGCCTCGAGCTGTCCGGCGTACAGCAGCGATAGCGAGAAAACTGAACCGTGGGAGACTCGGGAACTTTCTGAGGCAACGAGCACAGGAGGAACGAGCGCTAGCCCTGCTAACGCTCGCACTTCCTGACTAGCATGCTAACTGGCTAATAACTTTACCGGGAGCGCGGCAGGTGTGATCCGGAGTTATGATTTCACAGTTCCGCAAAGAAAATCGCCGTTACTGGGCCAAGAACTCACAAGAGCACCGCGTCACGGTTAAACATGCTGCCAATGACTTGACGCGAGGGCTCCGGTGTCTGAAACGCGTGTGCCGCTGGCTACGAGGAAAACTAACGCATGTGTTTACTGTGTTTCAGATGTTTCTGGGGCGGCACGATAAGCCGCGCCGCGTCGCGTCATTCGTCCCGCACCTGGAGAAACGGTCTTTTCGAGGATCGTGATAAGCTCCATCTCCTCCGGTGTGTTCGGTTACTGCTCAGGATCCGGTCCGCGCCTGCTAACGGAGGGCAGCCGTTCCGCGGTCACCGCTTCTGCTCAGAGCCGCTAAGGCGAGGAAAAGGCCGCGCTGCTCCCGCCCGCGCAAAGAGATAACGCGCTGACGTCATATACCCCGCCCACTGACGTCTTTACGTACAGTAGATCAGGGAACATCATGAAACTCAAGAGCCTACTTAATTTTTAGTAATTATTACTATGCATTATTATAACATTTGTTAATAATATATAATCTTAAATTGTATTACAAAAAAAAACTACTTAATGTGTTTTAAAGTTTAAGTCTCAAATTCCAAGGACTGAAGTGAGTGTTTTTACTTCCATTGATGTTCTAGGATCTCACAATCCTTAACTCTGTTCTTGATGCTGCCAAATTCGATTCACTTGAAAGAATAGTATTTTGTTCAATTGTAATATTAAATGTATGGATAGATTTCGTTGACAAATATTAAATATTACCCGTTCAATTCCATTATCTCTACTCACAAAGCATTGGTATTAATCACAATTAAAATACTGTCCAACTTGACCATGTTTTTCATTTAAATGGATAAATATACTGATAAAAATAACTGCTAAAATAATTTTAAAACAAAGGTTTTTGGTTTTCTTTATGTGTACATTTGGAGATGAATCACATCTACTGCAGAAATAATTCTCAGGATAAATTAGGTGAAGAAATGCAGAACTAAATTTCATTTGTTGCAAGTACATCTTCCAGCCATTCTTCTTGTGTTACTTAACCTCTTAAAGTTTATAACAATGAATTTTCCCTCAGAACTGTGTAATTAATACTTAAATTAATTGTAATGATGTAAACCCTATTTGCATATTCAGATTATATAATTCTGACTCTGAATATTTTGGTGTTTGACTGTTTACCAACTTCCATAAAAATTAGGCATTAAAAATCCATCCAATTGACATCTAAACTGACAAAAACCTGAACAGTGAAACTGCCCGCCTTACTCTCTTAACAGTTGCTTAGTCCGAACACTATACACCGCACCCTTACTGTAGATATTCGTTTTTATTATACACTTTTTAGTGTGTGAGACAAGTGTGCACAATCTGGGACACACTAAAACATTACATGACAGTAGTTTTCACTTCATCACGCACATGTGCGAGAAGTTAGCTCCTTTTCCATTACTTCATTAAACATATTCTAACTATAATTAAACACTATGTTGATATTGTTTAGTTACATGCATCTTCTTTAAAACTGAGTTGTATTTCACAGACAGCTCATTTGAGTGCCAGAGAAAACTCCTTTCGCCTGGGTGCAGTGGATTGTGGGTAATATCAGCCAGTTGGGGGTTCAAGGATCTGCACTTCTGAAAATAACAGCAAGAAGTACACATCGGGGCACTGGTGGAACACTTTTTTTAATGTCACTACGGTTTGAGACACCCTAATTCTCATTTTGCACCCATAAAAGTGTGAAAATGTAAGGCTGGGATCTGAGGTGGAGACATAATGGTCAAGTCTGAACTCTCACACTGCTCAGTTCAGATAAAACCCTTTATTGTCATTGATTACAGACAATCAATCGCTGTGTTCTTTACACTCATCGAAACATGAAGGCATTCCTCGATTTTCATTAATATAATTCATATTGCAGTCATCGTCAACAACTGGGATTTAATTTACACAACAGAATCAACCCCCAACCTCATAAACAACCCCACCCCCTCCCCACAACCCAAGTCTCAGAGTCAAACTAACTTGTCCGTCTGAGCACAGTTCATCAGTGGAACGCTATACAAACATCTGAAACACAGAGAGAGATGAACGCAGTCGAGCAGTAGCAAGCGAACGATGCCAGGTTCCGGAAGCTTTCCATCTTCAGAGAGCGAGAGAGAGAGAGAGAGAGAGAGCGAGATGAACAAAGTGAAGCAGGAGAGAGCGAGGTCAGGCTTCGGACTCACTCCATCCTCATGCGAGTGTGAGTCTGGCTGGCATCTATGAGCAGGAGGGATCTTAACAGATGGACAGAGGGAGAGAGAGAGCGCGTAGCTGAATCCTCCAAGCCCTGGCTCGACCACAGCGTGTGTAAGTGAGAGAGAGTCAGGTGGTGCGGCCCGGCTCTTGTAAACAGGAGTCTGCAGTGTGTACGCATGTGAGTGTGTGTTTGAGCGATTGTGTGTGATGTTATTTGAGGCAGCGCTCGAAGTACGTTGCTCCCACATATCCTCCGCGGAGCGACCGCTGCACGTTCTGTTCAAACACTCGCCGGTTCGACTGCAGGACCTCTGCTGCCTCCTTGTTCAGAGGGTCTTCTGGGTTCGGTTCCTGTCACACACAAAGACTCGTCACCATCATCACTACAAAATTGCTCCCATTAATTTGATTATATTCTGAAAAGTTGTATTACATACAAATTCCAGGAAAAGATGCCAACAAATTTGAATTGGATGAAAAGATGATTTGTGACCAGTGTTTCCAGTATCCTCTTATATATTTGAAATGGTTCGGAGCTGTATCTCTTCAGGTCAAAAAAGCTTTAAATAACGTAGTACAATTTATGATTACAGATTTTTTGGGATAGGGTTTTATTTGTTGTGAATTGTTAGTCTACTGATCTTTATAAAAGATGTCTGAGTCTTGAAGTTTCTTTCTTTAATTAAACTGAACTGCAATCACACAGACATTAATCAAACGCAGTCTCTCGTTTTCTACATGTATCTCGAGCTTCTTTCTTTCTTTTCTTTTTAAATTCCTGACAGCAACATGGCCATTTCATGGCTATCCCCATTTTGTTGGTTCAATTCTTGCTGCCAATGTTTCACTAATTAATGGTTTATTTACTGTTTTAGGTCTGTTTGTGGTATGAGATGTTGACAATAGGACTCTGGGTTTGTTCGTTTTGCCACATTGTCTGCTCTCTCATTTCCTGTTATTCCCACATGACCAGGAATTTATGTTATATTCAGCCCTCAGTAAGTTTTTCTCGAGCTTAAACAACATTAGCACCCTCATGTGACAAAATCTTAAAATACACTACAAATAAATTGAGATAGCTATCTGCTCTGCACTTCAAGTGTTCAGCCTAAAAAATAAACTTTAAATCAGATAGATAATTTTCTTACTTCTAACTAAAAAGCGAAAGTGAGCAGTTGGCCAAATATGGAGTGACCCATACCAGGATTTGTGCAACCCATCCCAGTGTACACACACAGCAGTGAACAAACACACCATGACCACACACCCGGAGCAGTGGGCAGCCATGGCTGCAGTGCCAGGGGAGCCGTCGGGAAACTGGGACCATGCTCAAGGTTGTTAAAGATGGGAGAGCAAGTGTTTCATCACTCACCACCACCTTCAACTTGGTGGATCTGGAGATTGAACTGGCGACCTTTCGATCATAAGTCAATTTCCTTATCCACCAGACCACAACTGCCCACAATATTTAACGGTTTGATCGTAGAACCAAGAATATTAAAGCTCATCAACGCTGCAATTTCCACTCAGTGTTCAGCCCATTTAGTAACATTAGTCTATTAGATTCGTACCTATCCATAGGCACCAAGATCTAGCTTCAGTTTTCGCCTGGTCCTATCTCATCAGAAAATCTATGTTTATACGAGACATTACGTTTGACAGTTTCCAATTAGTTGTGAGCCTTTGAGTTCAGAAGAAGAAACATGTCGGATAAAGAAATTAGGCATCCCAGTACTGTCGGTGCTTATATTTCAGCAAAGCAGTGAAGGCAGCTACATTTTGTTAATGATTATGAATCAACTGAATGAATCTACAACTCAATTTGAAGACATGAAAATATTTACTCCATCCATAGAAGCCCATTCAGACAACCCAACACTCTGTGATTCTGGTTCAATTCACAAAGTGTGATTATTTTAACTTCATAATGTTGATGGTTAAACCATAATGAAACGCATCTGTTGCAATAATTAAGGTCCTCTTTGATTGTTTAAAGACAGAGTAGTATGCATGCATGCGAGAGGAGGAATTCAACTAAATGTGCAGGTGAAAATTTGGTCTGAAAGCATTTTGAAATAAAGAACCCAATCATAAACAGGAGTCACAGGATAACCATCATATGCTGTAAAAGGTGACCTTTAAATCGTCAGGTCCCTCCACAGATCTTCCATGTGTTGTAGTCAAGAAATGAGAACTTCAGTCCCTTCATATTGTTTACCCACAGCAAAAATTGATGGTTTCCGCTTGGTGGAGATGTTGGAAGGAAACTAAGATAAAAAAAGTTTCAGTCTAGAAGCAGGAAAATTGAGAGTGTTTAGCCCCCTGTGGTTGCTGGCATGAAGAAAAAGTGTAGTTAGCAACCCACTGTTCAGGCAGCTATCTAGCTCCTTATTGGCCTCTTTATATCCTCCCAGCCCTAATTCAAATCTATCCCACTCACATTATTTCTCTAACAATTCATTATTGGACGAAGAATTCTCTAAGAGCATTGAGAAACTCACCAGAAACAGATACTGCAAGCCGTAGATAATTGAGTTAATGGTTAGCACTGGTTTCCAGTCTTCCCTAAAAAGAGAGGAGGCACCAGTCAGAACATCAATCATTCTGTAATCTTCCGCTGCCACATAGTCAATAGCCACCCATACCTCAGAATGTTCAGACACACATTCCCTTCCAAGTCAATGTTGGGGTGATATACCATGGTTTCACATTTGACTTTGGGAGGATCGTGAGGGTAGCCCTGGCCCACCTGAGAGAGAAGCACGAGATCAACACTGATGGCCAATCCCAACAAAACTTAACAGATATCAGTCCTATCTATTCAGTCATGAATAGTGTTTTGTGTATGTAAACACAAAATTTTATCAAATTAGTCACAAGCTATAATAACTGCTTTACAGCATGTGTTAGTTAGTAGTTTTGACCATGTCTTTAAATGACCCAAAGCTGTCAATTCTACTGTTCTGTCAATTATTTTTAGCTGCCATTAAAAACCAGAAAAAGCTGTCTAGTCCAAGTTAGTGAACATACAATAGACTTAATGACACCATGGATGAGTTTAAGAAGCTAACCACAGGTTTTGTTCTAACAGTCCATCACTACCACTGTGAGAAACAGGTAGATATGGGCAGGAAAATTGTTGTGCCAAGATATCTACACTTAATCCTAACTTCACCACTCCCACTTGCAGGTGTGTCAGGCGGGTGACCCCAATTTCTCTGGTGTCATGTAAATGAGGAAAACTGGTTTTAGTAATCGGGGTACTAGGATAAACTGAAACATAGATGATCAGAAGAGGAGGTTTTTTTCCCCAGTTTCTTCCTGTTTCTCCAGCGTGAAAGTGTAATAAGCCACAAGAAGTTTTTCCATCTGCGCAGGCCCAAAGTGGCCAGAAGGTACACGCTACAAAAAAAATCAAGAGTCCAGATGGGAAAACCCCATGAAATAGTGTCCTCGATTTACAAAGTTGACGCACAAAAGAAGGAAAAATGGCAATTGGAGGAAATGTAGGCAAAGAATTGGGCAAACTAATACAGTTTTGTGCACATTTTCATGCTATTTTTACATAGAACGCTGTTTTGCTTTTCTCGTGAAATCGAGGAAAGGTTGAGTCATGTGAACGGGGGTTTCTGCAAAGCCAGCTTATGAGTTGGCATGTAAACGTACTAACTGATTCTCCTCTACTCTGGTATATTTTAAAAATTGAATATATTGAGTGGGTTTGTTTCCAAGGGTTATGTTGCTTGATTTGCCATTTTTCCAGTCATTACATAGACAGAGCCTAGCTTTAAACAGAATCAGAAAAACTGTGGCGCTAACCTGGTGGATGCAGCGTTCACAGGCTTTGTAGCACCTTGTTACTTCACCTCATCTAGCTCTACAGTGTCCCAACATTGTTAAAAGGTAAAGCCACAACACACCTATGCGAATGCAATTCTGGACCGGCTTCTCTGCTAGATACTTTAATGCAAGATTTGCACTTCTATTGATGCAGTGACACTCCATGCCCTTGAGTGGCAATAAACGTTTAACAAAGTCCAATGAATTGAACACAATTGAGCCCTAATTCTATGGCAATGCGACACCATACTTCCTCCTTTGTGTTCGTGTTTTAATCATTCTTGTGTGCATTATTGAACAACTCAATGGTTTGACACCAGCATGATAAGCTTTTCAATGTTCATAGTTCCTTTTCTTCGCCATTTCCAGTCATAACTTGACACAAGAATTTGTATCGGGTGCCACCCAGATGTTCTTTTATGTCTTGAAAGTACTCTGAACACATGATCAAAAGAGCCAGAAGTCATTGGTCGACTGCAAGATCACGTACTGTGACAAACCAGGATAACACGACAAAGTGGAGGTTTTTATTCATTGGCACCGTTCCGACCGACAGGTGTGTGAGCATGTGTCCGCCCCAATAATTTTGGCTCAAGGCGCGTGCAAATGCATAAATTTGCATTGACAATACACATAGTGCCTGTAACTGATAATACTGGAGGAGGAAGGTTGCATTTATGCTTACCTTAAAACTGAAGACAAACTTTCCTCCCTTATAGAAACCCTGTGGAGAACAGAATACTTTCAGAGAATCAATTTGCTATTGTAACACCTCATGTCTATTCACAACTTTTTGACACACCTCATCTGGAGAGATAATGAGTTTGAAGTTGAGTAGGTCGTCTTGATCCGGGAAGACGATCTCACAGGTCTTTGGCAGATTCAGCTCGTTGATGTCTGATAAAAACAGAAATAAATCCAGTCAAGTTAGAAAAAATCACAGGCTTGACTTGTAGGGAAAAACGTCATGTTTAGGCCAGTGTAACCTGTTTGTCAAACTACTTGGCAGACCACAATGCCCTGCTGTGTTCATAGAATTACTACAGCTACTGAGCAAAACATCAAATAGCCCAAATACATTTGGTCTACTCAACAGCTCTGAGTAATTTAAAAGTAAAAGGTCAGAGTGCTGGATGTTTAAAGTAGTGCCACCACATCTCTTTTCACACATCATGGCAGTCTGAGGTAGCGATTAGTCACTTCTATATTCACAGATGTTGCAGATTCTGTAAGATTGCAGCATTTCAGACATTTGTCAAAATCAGAGCTATAATGTTGCAGTCTGAGCTCTGCATAAATCAAGTGAAAAATCCCCCCAACGTTCAACTTTGTTTCCTGGACAAAAACATCTATGTGTGTTCATCTTCAGGTTCATGTCCCTCACTGCTGGGTGAATTGAAATCCAACTTTTATGTTATCTAATTTGTTTGGAACTCTGGACGAATACAGTGCTCTGCTCCTCACCAGCAATCATCAGACCTTCTGTTGATGAAAAAAAAACATGTTCCTAGATGTCATTTACATCTCTCAAGTTTTTGATGCTGCTAAAGGCTTGATTCCTTAAATGGAAAATAGATGTTTGTGTAAAAAATGTCACATTCCAAGTGGAAATTCCAGCATTGGAATCACCTTTATATACCATGGTATCTGGCTTAAGCGTGTGGACCACTTCAAACCAGCCAACTAGCTTAAACCAGTTACCGTAGTCCAAAACTCTGCTTGAGCTGAGCATGCTTGAATTTCTTTTAGGGATGGAATCTGGCAGGCTAAATCCATGTTCTTACTTTGAAAATCTCAATGTAATATTGTGAGTGTCTTGTGTTCAAACTCAAGTGTCTGCTGTAAAATTATTGTCAGAAACTTCCTCTGTGGGTGACACTGTGCCACTAGGCCTCAATGTTTTGACTGGGGGAAGCTCTTGTTTGCTCTGACATGAACCCAGAGCCTCTACTTCGATCTGGACTTTAGAGTATGGAGTGCTCCAGAGGCTCTGGACTTCAGCTGGAGATGATGAGTGATGGGCTGAAAAGACCAGGGACCCGAACCATCTTCTTTGATCGGCTCAGATTAGCGCCAGGCTAAAGCTAGCTCTGCCCAGCTCCGAGCTAACTACTTCCCCGTGTCCGTCCACCTTTGTGTGTGCATGACTTTCATTCTCTATCTCTCTCTTTCTAACGGTGAATAAAACAATGCTTCCTCCACTTGTTTCCCGGTGTTCCCTTCCACAACGTTACCCTTCTGGATCCGCAGCTGGGCCGCGCTCGCTTTCTTCCCGCCGCCACCGGCGCGCGTTCCCCCGGCGGACTCCTCGTCCTTCTTCTGCTGCTTCAGGGAGAAAAGCTTGATCATCTTCGCTCTTCCTCCACAAACACCCGCCCGAGCGAACCTAAGGCGACACCGGGACCGGACCTACAATCTCCGTTAGTGAGCCAAGCGACAGGCTTCAAAACAGCGGCTGAGAAACTGACTAGGAGCACTCTGGGGCGCTGCTGCGTGCGCGTGCACCTGCGAAAGAACGAAATCGTGCGCGCACTCGTGAGACAGCTGTTAAAACAGTTAATAGTTAAAAACCAATGGTCTATAATCCAGCAAACTACAAACTATGACTTCAATTTACTTTAATATACCAATACTACTTTGCCTCCTGCTGCGAATGAATGATCCCTCTTCGCACATTTCAGAACAACCACATAGTGTGTGGTCAGTGAAAAGCAACCCGCTCATCTTAATTCTATGGGGATATTGGCGTAGGAGTGCTATTTGCATAGTAGGCAATTGATCTGAAGGCAGTCTGAAAATTTGTCTAGATCTGCTAATAATTGTCTGGAAAATTTTGAGATTTAGATCCAGTTTCGATTCTTAAATGTGAGTTCAGTTTGCAAATAGACACACAATTAAAGTTAGACATTAGCCAGTTTTTATAACTATGTTTTTATTATAACACTAACATTTACAATATTTACAAAGCTCCTTGATATTGTATTGTAAAAAGCTAAACAAACCAAATTCATAACAAAAAGACATTTATGCATTTTACTCATGATTTTAGTGCCATCTGGTGTACACTTTGACGTAGTGCAGGCTTTTTAGGGGCACTTGGTGGCAAGCAGGGTTCATGGCGGGAGTGAAGTCATTTGTTTTGACAGAAAGAGGAGGATCTGTGGTGGTATTGGTGTTTTATACCTAAATGTGGATTCTGCTGGAGTAATGATCTTCCCTATACAGTCGTTTTACCAAAGCTTGGAATGCAGATGCATTGTCACACCTCACTGAAGATGTGTTCTGCTCAATCAATTGGGAATTTCACAAAACCCATGTTAAATGGAAAAATGTACTGCCAAAAAAAAAAACCCCACAATTACAGCCTAATGCCAGGAGTTCATTTTTTTCATATCAGCGATATTGCACTTCATGACAACTGTGAGGGAAGGAAATAATTGTATTACACTTTGTTTATAATCAATGGCAAGAACACCAAAAATGGTATCCAGCAGCAATAACCAATAACCAGCGGCTTGTACAGGTTATTATTAACTAAACCTAAGCAATTAGACACTCCTTGATGCCATTTTCTAGTCGCCACCAGCAATCAAATGAGAAACTCTGTGTTCCACAAAAGCAAATAAATATACAGTTCTAACTTCAACCTCTATTTCCACACTGAGTAGCTACATAGCAACAGTTAGAACCCAGAAAAAAAATCTAAATGATTAGAGAACACAAAATAAGAACGGTCAAGAAAAGCAAATTAACTTAAAGATTCAATTTGGTATTCTTTGCAAACAAAAACTGCTCTAGTCGCTTGATGTTGAACTTGAAATATTTTTACAGAGATCTTTTTACAAATCAAAACAAGTTTTGTAGACCGATATGCAGAGTACACAGATCTCCACACAAATAATAATTCATTAGACATAGGGCTTCATTAACAGCCCTATGAACATTGGTTTTGGGTTATTTGAAGAAGAAGAAAAAAAAGTAATAGCAGGACTTTAACAGGAATCTTCTCACAGAGAAAAACAGGTGTGTTGTGATTTTAAAGACGTTAATGAAATAAGACTTTATTATTTAACACTAAGACGCCAGTTATCCTTTCATAAGGAATAAAGAGATCAGGCACTCCAAGGTCCATATATTATTAGATCTAATAAAGACCGACTTTGGTGCAAGTGCTTTTGAATTAACCGATCCTAAAAATCCTAAAAACAAATCGAATCTGAGGCAAGGCACACTTTCGACTACATTTCCCATGATTCGATTCGCCGGTGACGGAAGTAGCGGGAGGAGCTTGAGCGTTTGTACTCTCCATATTTTTATTTACGATATTTATTTATTTATTTGCTTTCTCGGCGCAGGATCCGAGTGTGATGGCGTCGGGATCTGTTTAACCCCTCCGCAACGAACTCGCTCCTCTCAGCCGCGAGAGCGCGAACAAGGTCCTCACATACGCGCGCGCGCCACAATAGCGCACAGCGAACAAAAGGCACGTTTACCGTCTCCGTTCTCGGCTCATCGTTTTCCTCCGTTTCTGCCTCTGACCCTGCGGTGAGAACCTGCCTCTAACACCCAGGATACACACGGCAGGAGAACGGAATTCGTCTGTGGAGGAGCGAGTTATTGATGTGAAGGCGCGAAGATCAGCAGCGGGAGCATCTCCTCGAGGAGCATCATGAGAGTGTGTGAATGAGCGAGTGTTTGTGTGATTGTTTCACTGTGTGAGCCTCTGAAGGAGCCCCGGGCCCCAGCTGTCCCTTGCTCTTCCACCCCGGGCTCCGCGTCTCTTCGGCGGGCAGAGTTCGGACTGATGCCCGCTCCCAGAGCCCGAGCCCCGGCGCCAGCAGGTGAGCAGAGCCGCGAGAGATAGAGGGAGTGTGTGAGTGACACAGCTGTACCTGCTAACAATGCTAAGCTAACCTGAAAGCGAGTGTGGGATGAAGATGAGGGAACCATTAGCTGGGAATCTGTCAGTGTGTGTCAGGTGGAGGTGTGTCAGGCCTGAGCTGGAGGCCCACCTGACTGATCTTCTGATGAAACCACAGGTCCACCTTCCAGCTTCTGAGAGAAGCTTCACGCTGCTGAGAGGAACACCATCAGTCAATCAAGACCTGATGTCTACAACACTTAAATTATGCTTGTCCCAAGAGCTCCCTGAACACAAGAGAAAACAAATCAGAAGGGGAACACACAGAACCAGATAAAACAACCTCTTAACATTATGTCATACTCCAAAAACACATGTTTATGTGCCTAAAAACTATTCTTTAAATGGTTTGAAATGGGACAAGCTGGTATTAGTCCAATAAAAGATTTCCTATTCACCTGGTCGTAGTAAGCAGTAGCTCTCATGGTAAAATCACCCGTTAATTTTCCAATAAATAACCTGGATCTAGCTCTTAGAGCAGATTAACAAGTTTGAAGTTAGTGAAGGGAGGGGCTGAGTGATGCAACTGTGGGATTGAGTCTTGGTGATATAGTAATCTGCACCATTTTGGACTCCAGCAAACCACATCTGTGTTGTCGTAGCACAAACATGATCAGTCATCATGTCAGGAAGCTTCAATTGGGGTCTATATGGCAGCCAAACAGGGGCATACAACACTGAGTTTTACCTGCGTATCCCCTAAATCCACAGTCCCATAATCATTGTCAAGCTAAGAACGGATTAAAGCACATCTGCCCTTTCCAAACCCCTCTGAGTAAGCTACCACTAGATGCCTAGTCCTTTCCCTCTCTCTTGTGAGTCTCTAAAGGCTGTGGGTCATCCTCAAAAATAAGATAACCTCCATTGCCTGTTTTTCAATTTACATTTTACTTATTTTCAAAGCACTTTTCAGTGCTTTAAACCTTTTACATCTTGAAGCACTGAGTGTGTTTCTAAAGAGTGTGTGTCCATGTGTGCAGGTCATGTCCGGTAGGGCTTCGGCTGGGGCGCGGCGCAGGCGCACTCGGTGCCGGCGCTGTCAGGCCTGTGTGCGCAGCGAGTGCGGAGAGTGTCACTTCTGCAAGGACATGAAGAAGTTCGGAGGCCCCGGGCGAATGAAGCAGTCCTGCCTGCTGCGCCAATGCACCGCGGTAATACCCTTTAACACGTCTCTGGGCAGCCCAGTTAGTCAAAACCAGGAAAAAAAAATCAGGATTGCCATATTATGGGGTGATGTATGTGCACTCTTGGTGTTGGCATGTTTTAGCTCAGATTTGTTGCTTTTTAACAACTAACAGAAAAAAAATTAGGTGTACCATCAACATTTTTTTTTATCAACTAAAAGCTTTACATTTGCAAGCAATTTTTCAATCTGCCCATTAAGTCGGAGAGACCTCAACAAATTCTCATTTGTGCCTGTGTCTCTGCAGCCGGTGCTCCCTCACACAGCTGTGTGTTTAGCCTGTGGTGAAGCTGGGAAGGAGGACACTGTGGAGAGCGAGGAGGAGAAGTTCAGCCTGAGTCTGATGGAGTGCACCATCTGCAATGAGATCATTCATCCCAGCTGCCTCAAGGTCTCTCTCTCTCTCTCTCTCTCTCTTTCTGTCCGTCACTCACCAGTTCTAGAGATGGGACTAACATGAGCTCTTCTTCGTAGATGTCAAGGTCTGAGGGCATCATCAATGAGGAGATCCCCAACTGCTGGGAGTGCCCAAAGTGCCACAGGGAGGGCAAGACCAGCAAGGTGAGTTCCAAAAGTCACAGAACTCTTATGCTGCCTACACACCAAGCGTGAATGATCTGGGAAGAACAGCTGATTTCAATGTAAAGTCTATGTAAACACGCGATAAGGCACCCCGCGGTGCAAAGAGTACGGGGCGTGGCAAACCGGGCTGATCACCGGAATATGGTCTGTCCATACCAAGTTTGTTTGCATGGCAACCAATTAGGGGCTTGCTAATAGTTGTTACATATGAAGCATATATAAACATAGTTGTTTTATGAAGCAGGAACATGCGCAGCAACAATGGAGGATACAAATATCACAGTTTGTGGCCAGCCAGAATGAATAGATTGTATTATTATCAACACGAAAACAAAAGTGATCTTGCTTGGAATTTTGTGGGTGCGGAGGTAGCTGAATCTTCTAAGTTATACATTTTGAATTAATCAACTTAATATATATATATATATATATATATATATATATATATATATATATCACCCTGATGTTCGTTAGCATGCTAGTTAGTTTATTTATCAGAGCAGTGTGCAGGAAAAAGTTGAGGGACACTTTTTGAAGGTGAGAGAAAAAATAGGAGAGAAAGAGTGGGTCAGCAGCAGGTATGCTCCGGTCTTGTCATTCCTGTGCTTCTCCTGGTGAGCTTGCGCAGTTCTCGGAGTGGATGTCATAAGGCGTCTCATACGAGTGGACAACGGGTTTGAAAGCGTTGAGATAGGTGCGGAAAACATGTGCTCTCCACGTGATTGGCGCTTGGTCTGAATGCCCTGTTAGGGGAGCACGTGAAATGTATTATCTATTTGACCGCTTTTGGTGTATTCTTTTATTTTGACTCGTCTTTTGGTTGTCTGGACATCCTCTGTACAATAATGTTATTTCCAGGGCTTTAACCTACAGCTTAGGGGTGGCAAGAAAAATAGTAGTCAAGTTCGTCATCCTGTTATGAGGGGTTCAGTCGGGGTTTGATCCCTTCTAGGGCCATTCTGCTGTTGTGGCCTTGATGGGGTGTGTTTGGTGGTGCTCAAGAGGCCGTAAGCTTGAAAAGACAGCCAAGTGCTGTCAGACTTCCCCAGAGCAGCTGAGGGCAAGCAATGCTTATCACCACCAGTTTGTGAATATCAACACTAAATACATTTAATTATTATTACAAGAGCAATGATTCTACTGTTACCATCTATGTTCTGGTCAGGATACGGCAGACGGTCTAGGGAAGAGACGCCTGGATAATGGAGAGGTGAGTCGATGGAAGCTCACAGATGATCCTCCACCCAGCAAGAAGAAGAGCCTGGACGACATGGTGCGAACAGACTCTAATAAACGCAAGAAAGAAAAGGAGAAGAAGGAGGAAAAAGAAAAGGAGAAGGATCCTCCTCAAGAGAGCGGAACAAAGAAAAAGGTACAGATCTGATTTTTTTTCTCACTTATTATTGGTTATAATCTGTTCCGATCAGATTCACTGCTACACTTGGTTGCTTTCACATAAAACACAAGATGGGTTAATATCTAATGGAAATGATATTTTCTGATGCTCATTCTCTTGTTTTGTTTCTATTTCTGATTTTCCACCACATGTTCGCAATTGAATAGGGTCAGAAGAAAATGAAAGCATGTTTATGAAAGCATAATTTCTGCATCAGCAACGGTTTGTCGGTTTAGACGGTTTTTCAACAAACTACCAGAGTGTTCGCAGCATGACATTTAACTCCACATTTTGAGCGTCAGCAAAACGACAGGCTGAGGAGTTCCTAAAGGACAACATAAACAGAACGTTCAGCGATTATCCATGTTTGAAGCATGTTTTCAGACCCATGCCTCAGGCTGGTGTGTCAGACACAAGCTGATTCTGATCATGGGGTACGACAGAGACCAATCTATGTGTGGCCACAGTAAAACTTAGAGGAAACACCAGCTCTTGTTGCACGTTCCATTATCAGTCGTGAAACTGACTTCAACACTGTGGATGTGTATGTTTGGAAGCGGCGTGTCAGTCATGTTATCTCAAACTTCAGGTCCAGAACACTGAGGTAAAATCACTCGCTCGCAGCTCGTACCCAACTAACATCCCACCTTCTTAAAGTAGTATCAATGCGCAGGTATCAGAGGAATCTTGATTGAGTAAGAGTACCGTAGTACAGAATTGGGCCATTAGTGACTGTATCGGTGCATTCTTAATAAGTTTTCAAATTCTGTCTTTTATAATGCCCTGCTTGCACTGGGTCTTTGTGTGTGGTTGAGTATTGTTTCTGCCACTACTTCTCTCACTTATGTAGCTGAGCTGCTCACCCAGAGCAGGGTGAAGTCTTTGCTCTGCCTCCATCTGGTGTTGTGTTGATTTTAGCATGCAATGATTTACACTTATAAAACAGCACCATTTGTTCTAGGGTTGCCACGGTTCCAATTCGGTACTGATACCAGTGAAAATCCATGGGTCTCGTTACCAATTTCTGCACTAAAGTAAAACCCAACATTATGAATTGAACAAACTACTTGTATTAATTCAGCTGAATAATAATAAACATGATTGAATAATGTAAACCTTTTAATAAATTAAACAAAATATTCCATGACTCAACTTTATTATTATTACTAAAAGCATAGCATTATAGTAAACGTTTGTACAATTACCTAAGTAAATACATTTTAAACATTGAAAAGTACAGACAAAAAACTATTTCACTCACTTTAACCTTTTTATAAGTCAAACAAAATATGCAATGACTTAACAGAAGTTTAATATGATGTTAAATTTATACTAAACCATTACGTTTTAATAAACAATTGAGCAATTCACTAAATCAATCACAAGTATTGAAAAGAACACAATAAAACATTTAAACAATTTCAATTACTCTGTGCTTAATTTTTTTTATCCAAAACTACACTTGCCTACACTCTTACATAAGTTTTTGTTGTTGCAATTTCCAGAGCAAAGAGATGTTTCTTGGTTATGTTAAAGGTTTTTTTTATAATAAACGTATCAATTATGGTGAACCCATCACTAATGCCTAGCATCTAGAAAAGGCAAGATATGACCTTTGTGTCCTCTAAATCTTCAGATAAACGTATCTATTTATTTGGCATTCCTCAAAAGGCGGGGATCAAATTGATCTCAATCATACAGTGTTCACTGAAATGTAGCTATTGACTGATCTAGACCTGATCATCTGATGGATTTAATGTTGATAACTCTCTTTCTCACTCTGTTACAGATTAAAGGAGCTCGTGAGAAACACCTGAAGAAGGTACAGCAGCTAAATGAATCCAGTGGTGTGACTAAATCATTTGTTTTTAGTCTCTCATTCTCTTTTTCTCTCTGGCTTGCATTCAGAGAGTGAAGCCAAGCTCCGAGTCGCCGGAGCCAAATGGGCCAGCACAGAGCCAGAACCCCTCCTCCTCTTCTGCCGGTCTGGACCAGCGCTGGCACCAAAGGGAGAAGCTGGAGCGCTTTAAGAGAATGTGCCAATTACTGGAGCGGGCGCGAGCTTCCAGCTCTTCTTCCTCCTCCAGCTCTGGGTCTGAGTCTGGGTCTGACTCTGACCCACCCTCACAACCTCCGTCCCCCTCACACAGAGACCAAAACCGAGAACAAGAGAGAAGTAGGCGGTTGGCTGAGCTTGGGTTCAGCGCTAGCGAGGACTCTGAACCAGAGCCAGAAGAGGAGCGGCGTGCACCACGCGCCCGGAAAACTGCACAAGACAAAGACCCTGAACCTGACGAGGGAGAGGAGGAGGAGCATGGGCTCTCAGCCCGGACTGTGACTCCTGGAGCAGTACCAGAGGCCCAGAATCCTCCCCGACGGAATCAGAATGGCCCAGAGGCTCGTAATGGCCGTCCAAGAGCAGTGTCAGAGAAAGAAAGTGGAACCGGCACTGGGTCAAATCACAGACACAGACCTGCACGTAGCCGGAACCGGACCATATCTACTAGTACATCTTCGACAGGCGCACGACAGACTCAGAGCTCAACAGGTTCTGCTAGCACTAATGGGGGCACTGGGTCGCTGAACACGAACCTGGTGCCGACTAGACCCAAGCGCAGTCCTCCACCACCCCACGTGCCCCCTCGGCCCCCGCAGATGGAGCGGCACCTGGTTCGACCCCCTCCACCATGCCCAGAACCACACCGACTCCCACTTGTTGGAGGAGGGCAGCACAGTCTGACAAGAGAACACTGGATCCGAATCTTCCAGAACCTCAGTCAGAGCCAGCTAAGCGTGTGCATGAGCGTCTGCCGCACCTGGAGCCGCTGGTGAGCACCAAACACTGCAGTTAACTGTTAACACCAACAAATAATGTGCTAGTGCAAGTGGGGTGTGGGATTCAAGGCTGTGCTGGTTAGTGAGTTTGGGGGAGGCATGGTTATTGGCTCATTTTTGTTTTACAATTTGTCCATGAAAAATCTTGTTTTAGAGCAAAAAATCTCAGTTTCTGTCTCTCATATGAAATTGTTTCCAGATAAATTCCTTTTGAACTTGAAATATGTTTGCAACATTTGGGCATGCATGAAGGTGTGATCTGGATTTGTGGAGAAGGTGGAGTGTATTGTAGGTAGTTTGGTGTAAATAGGACTACGTATTTCCATTAGGCCATTGTCTTAGACCCTCAACCTTTTAGGGGAACCCTACAAGGGGTTGCCATCCATCATTTGAGATGTAGAATTAAAATTAGTGAGAATTAAATGATTAAATTGCTTGGTTTTAAACAATACCATAACCTTTATAAATGCTGCCTCATGTTCATCACATATAGAGAGCTGAAATTACTTTACAATAAACTGCACATTTGACCAAATTTAAGCTTTTGTTAAGTTTTCAGTATTACGTTTTACTTTTAAAACGCAGCAAATTTGACACTTAAAATTTTCAAAAATGTTGAAGACCAATGTTTCCCTTAAAGTGTAAAAAAAATTTCATAAAACTAAAACTGTTACATTTTCTCAGAACACACCACCTAAAAGTTTTTTTCCATTGCATAATCATCAAAGGAGTTAAATTTTGAATTAAAATGTCAAATATTTTTATATCTGAAATGTGTATTTTGGTGCTGTCGGTTGGTTAAAAAAACTGAAATTATTATATGAATAATCCAAAAATGAATTGTGGTTATTCTCTATTTATAATGTAAATAACGTATTGCGCTAACCCATGTACTAAATAAAGAATGAATGAATAAGATTTTAAATTAAAGTACTTTCTGTTAAAATAATAATTGGTTTCTTTAGATTCTGCCAGTTGCTGAGACTAGCAAGGTTAACATCTGAAGATATTGTTCCTTGCAATCTGAAAACATGCATTCACATGTTCTTTATACTAGACGCAAGACTTTTTACACTGCCTCCTTTGGTCGCTAGTTTTACTGTTTGGAGTTCATTGTTGGCTAAAAAACTGTCTACAAAGTCTGTCATAAATTTTTGAGACCATCCTTCCATACTCTGAATGCTTGAGCTGTTTTTACTCTCTGCACTAGAAATGATGCTGACAAACTGAACACTTGTCTAAAATTTTACAAGGTCAAACATTTTTGTCTTTGTCTTTAAATTCACTATTCTAGATCTTGAATAATTTAGGTCTTTTTTTTCTAATGTCCATGCATTTGTTGTGGTTGTGGTTGCCATAGTCTGAGAAAATGGACATCTACCAGGACAACCTCTCTGCGACCTCTAAGGTGTTTTTGGTGGTTTTCTCAATAGCAGATTTTTTGCTCCAAGGAGTTAGAGGGTTTTGCTGCAATGAGCGGCCTGCGAAGCCACATCCACGACCTCAACTGGCTCATGGTGAACTTTCCGCCCATTGTTCCAATATGAAGCTTTCCGTACTTAACCCTCTTCCGCTCATGGGCCTCTTCAATACGGTCTTCCCAAGTGATTTTCAGTTCCCAAACTGACCGCTTGATTAGTAGACTAAGATGTTAGCACCATATCTGGGTGGAGAGAAGTGGCTGGGATGGTGCCTGGAAATCTGAGTTGTTTTCATAGGTCAAGCTAAAACTGCCAATCACAAGCGGCGAAGGGGAGCCCCCCCATAGACCAAGACCCATTAGTGTTGTTCATTCTGTTCTGCTCTAATGAAGGTGATCGTTTGTTTGTGGGCTGTCTGTGTCTTTACTATAAAGATAAAGTACACAAAAACCTTAAGTATCTGATCATGATGCCAGCAGCATCCCCTCCCCTAGAGCTTTCGAGCAGCCACTCAAGATCTGCTCCAGGGTACCCCTCTTCTGAAACAGCCTGTGCTCAGTAGTGTCTGCCAGGCCCCAAGTGTGCAGGTTGGCTAGGCTTGAGAGGACAAAGATTGTATAGTGGCTAGGCTTTCCAGAGCTCTGCCCAGGTGATCTGCGGGGATCTACGTCTTTCCACCTGGTCCACGCTCCTGATTTGGACATACTGGCCATTCTTGTGTAGCGTTCTTCCTCCACCTCAGCTCTTATCTACTCCTGAATTTGTCTCCACCTCTATTTTTCTCAGGCCTATTACGATTGTGGCCTGGGAAAACAAACAAGATCTGCCTGTCCTGTCGACACCAGCGTTTTTTTTGCCTAAGTCGCACCGCAGCTTAAGTGACCACTTAAGCCTGCCACTTTCTCCCGGTTTTCATGAGGTTTCATGCTGCTGCGACTTTTGTGTCTCTTTATAACAGTTTTTATTATTTATTCTAAATAACCTAATACTGTTAATAGCAATTGCAAATACAGCACAAAATATAGTAGTGAAAAACTATATCACCAAGTTTTTGTCATTTCAAATTTGCACAAAAGAGCAAATAATGGAATGAAGTACATTAAACAGAGAAAATAATAAAGAATAGTTGCAATTTGCCTAAATCTGTTGAATTACAGTCCGTCTGTTTTCCCCCACACTGTCCTCATGAAGAAGAACAGACTCTAGCAATCTAGTACTTCAGTGCATTGTAAACTAACCTTTTCATTGTAACACTCTTGAGCCTGATAGCCTTCTGATGCACTGTGTTTAGGTGCTGTGACCAGCGGCTCTGGAGGCGCATCGACCTTAGTCGCCAGCGCTCCATCACACCCCCCATGCTCAGCAGCATCATCCGCCGGCAGCCTGTCTCCCTTGACCTGGGGAACACCCACATCTCCAGGAAGCAGCTCATGTGGCTCATCAGCCGGCTACAGGGTAAGGCCCTCAAAAAGCAAGCTAGTGTGAGACAAGAAGTGCTACTCCTATCATGATTAAGTATGTGCTCTCTTTGTAGGGCTCCTGGAACTACGTCTCTCCGGCTGCCCCTGGACCTCTGTCTCCGCTCTGTGTCAGTCCGTGTGTCCGTGTTTGCGCTCGCTGGATCTGAGTCATGTGGAGGAACTGAAGGACTCTCATCTGCGAGAGCTGCTGGCTCCTCCCACCAATGACACTCGCTCAGGTATCTCATCGCTTTGCTGTCCTGTATGTTTTCCTAGAGTGGTTCCTAAACCCGACTTTCCTCTGTTTCCCTCAGCTGCCGGACGCTTCCAGAACGTGAGGGAGCTTTGTCTATCAGGGCTACAAGTGACAGACGCTGTCTCCCGGCTGATTGTCCGCTACCTGCCTCACCTGTGCAAGCTAGACCTGAGCCAGTGCATACACATCACAGACCAGAGCATACATACTCTCACACATTCACCGTTGAGGGAGAGCCTAACATACCTGAGCCTTGCAGGTAAGGATGCAGATAGACTTCAGCTTTGTATCGTGAACTTGGTTTGAGAATACTGACCCGTGTTTCCTTCCCATCCCAATTCCTGCCTTCTCTCACCGCACTTTTTCTTTGAATACTCAATGCAACATAGCCCAAAAAAACTTTTAAATGAGACCTCAGTTGCCAATTTAAGTTAATTATTTTCTTTATTATATATATATATATATATATATATATATATATATATATATATATATATATATATATATATGTGTGTGTGTGTGTGTATGTATGTATGTAACAGTCTAAGTTCACATTTCTGAATGGTTTTGTAAAAAAAATATAAAAAAAAACACATGCACAATTTCTACATCTTAAGAAAACCTGCCGTTTTTTGCTCTGTGCCAAATGACTCCACTCACCCCACCCATCTCTACACGGCCCATTGATTGTATATAACATGTACATAACATGTGTGACATTTAGTATAATCAGTGGAACAAGCTAAAAATGGGCGCAAGCAAACAATGCCTTCGCAAAAGTGCATCGCTTCCTGGTAACCAAATATGGGTCCAGAGAGGCGGGACATAGGTGTAGTACAGATGTCCGATTGGCTGAATGTTTACATGTTATATATCTTTAATACATTTTAGAGCCATGTCTGGAGTGTCAATTAACAGAGCTGTGTTCCTCACACTCATAGATTTGGTTTTAGATTATGATCTTCTGGAGATCTACAGTTTTACTTGGGTCTGTCACAATAACGAATTTTGTGCATTTTTTTCTCCAGAATTTGTTGTGGGAAGAAATAATACTGCAATCAGCTAGAACACTGCTGTGCTGTTGAAACCATTTTCAACTAGTGTGATAATAGCAATTAAGCTGCAGATAAGTTGAGTGTATTTAAATATGAATTGTTTCAATTAAGAAATGCTGAATAGTTTTATACATAATTGAATACGACTCGCACTCCAATCTGGTTAATTTCACTTTCTATGAATAAGACTTGTGAGTAGCACATCCTCATTCTTTACTCCAGATAAAGATGTATGTATTCAATTATAATATTTAATTACTTAAATTTTAATTTGAAAGGGTCAGATCAAATTATTGGCAACACTTTCTTTTAGTTGCATTGTTTTCTGCCTTTCCTCCATTTGTTCTCAGTTAGCAGTGTTCGGGTTTTATAGAGTGATAGTTCTATTTTCTGATAAATAGTATAAGACCATCTTGCGAATATTCTTGTCTGTCACCCTTGCTGACTGTGATCAGGCATGAACAGCAAATAGTGCAGAATTCTTTTCTTTTTGTAGTATTTTTAATATTTTATACTTTTCTAGTATATTATTCCCAAGTTTGAGGGATTGCCAATAGTATCTATGCTAATGTTTTTGTGGGCGTTTCAGGCTGTGTGCGGGTGACTGATCAGTGTGTTCCTCTACTACGCCGCTGTGTTTCCCTCCGGACTCTGGACTTACGGTTCTGCGGCCTTGTCAGCACTGAAGCCGGACAAATACACACTCTCGGCCCAGGACCAGAGAGGAGGACACTTAAGAACAGCTAGAACAAACACTAACACACCCTCTCGGTACACAAAGGAGCAGAACACTCTAGAACTGCTCTACACTTTGGAGGAGTAAACAATTAGCTGAACTCCGTCTGATGATGAAGAGCGATAACAGCACTCTCTTTGAGTGCTGCTTCATCTGGAATGTGCTGCTCGGTGTCTCTCTCATTCTTGCCTCTCCCACTCATCGCTTTCTCACAATGACTCGACACTCACTGCTGCTCCAGGATCAGTGTTTCCATGAGGAACGGACTCCTCTGTAGGGACCCCCTGGATTATTCATGTGATTTGATAATAATAGTCATGTGATCGGATTAATCATGTGATCTGATCAGAATAGCCTGTCCAATAGAGAATGACTTGTTAGTAGTTTCAGACTGGAATCAGTGTTTGAGATGATTTCGGCTGGTCTTCCCTAAATCGGTTACCTCCCTATGCTGGTTTTGACCAGCTTGAGATTCTTTACAGTTGTCTTGAGGTGGGTTTAACTGGTTAAGAGTGTTTCCATCAGTATAGAGGCCAATTATTTCAAATAGGTTTAACCCATTTGGGGCTGACTTAAGTTGGTTTAAGACTGCTTTGAGGCTCTCTTTACCAGATTTAAACCTGTTTCAGGCTGTCTTGGGTTGGTTCGAACGGGTTGAAACAAAGGTAGTATCCTGTTTCTGCTTCTTTAAAACATTTTTAACCTGATTGAGGCTTTAAAGTGGTCTAAATCTGGATAAAGATTATTTTAAACAGTCTCATGATTGTAGAACTTGAGAATCTTAAATTAATTTTGGTATTCTTATAACTGTCTCAAGCTGGTTTGAGACTGCTTTAAACCAAGTTTAGATGGTTGAAACTGGTTTTGAACTAGTTTAAACTAGGTTTGAATTTATTGGAACTGTTTGGAATGGTCTTTTACTGGTTGAAACTAATTATGGCATGGGGTAAATGGGTCTTAACATGGTTGAGATTAGTTTACTTAGAAATGGGTTTGAAATGGCCTTAAACAGCCTGACCTAACTATTTTACCTGACTTTAACAACTTTAGCTGGTTAATGGCTAATTATAAACAGTTTTGGGTCAGTTTGAGCTAGAGTTAAACTGGATTGAGACTGTTTTAAATGGTCTTAAACTGGTTGAGGCTAGTGAGGACATGGATCAAATGCATTTCAAGGTGATGAAAGCCATTTCAAACTCACTTTTGAGTTTTAAACTAGTATTAATCACCCCAAGCTAACTGCTTTAGCTGGTTTATGACCACTTTAAACAGTCTTAAGCGAATTTGAGTTAGATTTGAACTGGAGTGACTTTTAAACAGGCTTAAAACGGTTCTAAACTACTTACGCAAGTTTGAAATATCCTCAAAACAACTTCAGCTAACTTAAGATCCCTTTAATCAGTCTCAAGCTGGTCGAAACTAGTTTGAGACTGTATTAAACTGGTCTTCAGCTGATTTGAGCCATTTTAAAATGGTATTGAGCTGCTTTGACCCTATTTGAATTTGGTTTCTAAAACCAAAAAATTTCAGACAACTATAAAATGGTCTTGGGCTTGTTGTACTAGCTTGAAATTGATCCAAAGTTCAATACAGGAACCAGTGTCCAAGGCTTTGGGATGTTTGGACCTCTGTTCTGTTCTTGACCCCTGTTTTTCTCTTCTTTTAACCTGGGCTCTTTTCCAGCAGAATCTTTCAGTGGTTCTGATCCTATCGGTGCCTCTGTTCTTCAGTATTGGGTCAGCCTCCAGTGTTCTCACATGACATTCATTGGAGCTCATTTTAGTCTCAAAGCTGTTGTGAATGTTCAGAGGTTCTAATTTTACTCATTAGAACAAAACCGTAACATCCAGTTAAACAGACAAACGAAAGGATGTTCCGGTCATATCTTGCCAAGCTTCCTGTTTTGGAGTCTGCGTGCAGTATATTAAAACGTGTCTCTTTCTTCCTTTTGAATTGGTCCAGTGATAGAACTTGAGATGCGCTGAGGGAAGCAAATCATGGCAGCTACTTAAAAGTGACTACTGTAAATGTCTAACTGAATAAAGACGTTGGGTTTTTAATAGCTTTTCTTGTTTCTGTCACAACCTGCCACAGACACCATTGAGAGACATGCATTTATCACATCTTTACAGAGGTTTAAAGGGGTTTACTGGCCTGACATAAATGAAAGGTAAATCTTAAAATTATAATGTAAATCCTCAAGGAAAGTTTCAACTGATGTTCAGAATGTCACAAGTTCTAATGTGACAGTTGAGAAGCATTAAATAAAAGTGTAAATGAAAGATGTGTAAAAATTCGAATCATGTCCACTACAAGAAGTGACTAGATCAGGTCCTGCACACCTGTGGCGGCAGATGACTCAGGACAGGCACACAAAAGCTGCTGGCCTGCTCTCATCAACAGTGATAAAACTAGTGGTGTCGCAAGTACCCACCCCATGGATTCGAACCAAGATCACAAGCACAAAAAAAGAACAGGATGGGATTTCATTAAAGTGTATGAACTCTATTATTTAGAATACCGGTTTAAGAGCACTTCAAACTAAAAGGAGCCAACCCTAGTCTCTATTCATGGTAGACCTCATGGTTAAGACCACTTTCTTAATTATCTAATGCACACAAATAAATACAAGACAGAAGGATTATTTAAAAAAAACTATTAATTTACTATTAATCTAAAAAAAGTTATATTTAGAAATGTAGTAATTGCATAATTTATTCATTTATCATTTTATTTAAAGAATTATTTATTTTGACATTCATTGAATCATTGACTGAATACATTAAATAGTCATGCCAAGAGCTGTATGCAGTATATATAAATGTGTCTCATGTTTATTTAGTGATTTATTTATTTACTAATTATTTAATATATTTCTCCTTATATTTTTATCCCTATAGTAGCAGTAAGAACGTTTAAAAAAATGCTTTATCAAAGATTACTAACCAAAACAAATTTGTGGCTGATCAGCAGGGGCTCTCAATCCATTCAACATGATTTATTTATCAATTCAGTTCAGATGAGTATTGATACTGATTCGATTCAGCACAGATCCTTTATGTTCATTATGATTTGAATCGGTACTTCATGATTCAATTCAGCAGAACCTTTATTTTGATTCAGTTCAACAAGATTCCTGATAATACTCATCTTAACATTGATTCCGACTCTGATTTTGTTCAGCTTAAATTGAATTCTGACTCCGTTGAAGATGACATTCACTTCCAAAAAATTCCAATTATTTGTATTGATTTCAACAAAACAGTGATTCCAACTTATTTAAAAAGGAGTCAGTTTAGCTTAATTTAGTTTCTTTTTTATGATTAAATGCAGTTCAATATAATTTATTAACGGTCTTTATGCTTCCAATAAATATTTTTTTATTTACTTTCATTATGATTCAGTTTGATATGATTCATTTACTTTCATTATGATTCAGTTCAATATGATTCTATTACCTTCATTATGCTTCCATAAAATATTTTTCATTTATCAATCAATCAATCAATCAATCAGTTTTTATATAGCGCTTCTTTAGCAATTGCTTTCAAAGCAGCTTCACAAAGTCCCCGTGAGGATCAGGCAGAGCAGACAGGAGTTCCCTCTGAGAGGAGACTCCCGCTGACTGAGGCAGGCGCTAATCACCTCCCCAGCATAAAGAACATACAAACTAAAAATCCATCGATGAACGGTTTGCCGGACAGGACCTGAAAAAACAAACAAAACAAACAAAGACAAAACAGGAACTAAGAAATGGAGAAAACGGTTAGTAAACTGTAACATAGACAACCAACAAGTGATCAGCATAAGCTGCAGGAGGAGAGATAAATAATGAGGATAGGTTAGAGAGGAACTTACTTTCATTATGATTCAGTTCAATATGATTCACTTACTTTCATTATGATTAATTTACTTTCTTTGAGATTCAGCACATTATGATTCCGTTCAACATGACTAATTTATCGAATCAATTCAGCTGAACACCGATACTGACTCTGTTCCGCGCAAATCCTTTACAGTCATTAAGATTTGGTTCAGTTCAACAAGATTAAATTCAGTAGAACCTTTTTTTTATTCAGTTCAACATGATTCATGTAACTTCAACCTGAGATGGTTCATCCAAATATTGATTCCGATCAGCTTCTATTGAATTTTGACTGAAGTTGAAGATAAATAATTAACTTTTAAATCATTTTATAATCATTGAACTTTTATGACTTGTTTTACCTTAACAGTGATTCTCACTTATTTATAAAGTAATCAGCATAATTTAGTTAATTTCTTTATGATTAAATGCATTTCAATATGTTTCACTTACTTTCATTATGATTCAGTTAAATATGATTAGTTTATTTTCATTATGACTGCATTCAGTTAAGAAAATGTCAACATGATTCAATAATATAATTCCGTTTTATGTGGTTTGCAGTTAAACATGGTTTAGCTCAAAATGACACGATTCACCATGTTTCAATTCAGTTTGATTTGCCCAGTACACCTACGCAGAGTTTGGAAATGATGATGATGATGGCGATGGCCAGTGTATCTTCAGTTTTAAGGGTTGATGACAGCTAGTTGGTTTTCAGTTGTTGAGAGGAGAACTGATAATTCCCAGTGGATGCTCGGTGTCAGCAGTCCCAAAGAGCGGGATCATTGTCTCCTCAACCTCACTGTTCTGTGTGAAGCTTAAAGTGTGCAGAAGTGCTCCACTGCGACCATTGTAGAAGCTCACATGTCCCTCTTCCAGATCAAGAAACACCCCCACCAACCGCAAGTTCCCACTTATTCGGATTCGAGCCGGGGTTGGGCCAGAAAGAGCCCGGAGGTGACCAGTGCTCCACCACAGACAAAAGAAGCCTTGAGCCGGGCTCATCTCCAGCAGACCCTTCCTCGAGGAAGATGAGCGCATCACACCAAGCTTCCAGTCTGAGCTCCCACAAACACTCACCTGCGAGTCAGAGAGAGGGTGATTATCACAGAGGATTGCTAGAGTCGTAGTTTAAATAAATTAATGTACATGAGATTATGTATATTTGTGTTTACCTCCCAGTAGTGTCGTCCGGACTGGAATCCCTCCCTGGCAAGAACACAAGACCAAACATCGAAGCGCTGAGGATTGTTCCTGTAGATCTGAAGCTTCTCGCCACGCTTCAGCTGCTTCTTGTCCTCAGAGAGAATTAGGAACGGGTACGCTGTGGCTGGATCCAGAGTCAGCTCCTCTGAATAACAAACACTGATCGTTCACACACATCTCACAAGTATAGAGAGTGAAGAGGAGTTGTAAAAACTCACCAAAATAAGCCTTGACCTTTTTGTGTCCTAAAAAAGAGTGGAGTGCTTATTACATGTACATGGATTTAGTAGATGTTTACAATATAGGGAGAGATAATAAAACCAAGTATATCTCGTGTAGGTTACAATAGAGTTTGTTCCACCAGCCAGGGTCAAGAGAATGTTCTGGTGAGGAATTTTCCATCTTTCTGAGACAACAACACAAGATTCCTTGCTCCATTAGTTTGTGAATGTCTGTGTATTGATCTTATTTAAGAAATACAGCATTATTAGAGTTACGTTCTCAACAATAATTCATCCCAAAGGTGTTCTATTGCGTTAAGGTCAATGTAAAAATAGTCTTCATGCCTTGGAGCTAGATCTTATACACCTGTGGCCATGGAAGTGATTGGAACATCTAATCATGAATACTTGGATGGGTTGGCCAAATACTTTTGGCAAAATTGTGTATGCATTTTGGTACTCTCGTTATTCATATTTAGAGTTGTTTTGACTTTTTGGATTTTGTTTTGAACTTGTAATCTACTGGGCATAGCAATAATGTTGGCTGGTAATTATAGTAATTATAGCATTATGGTAATTATAGCAGTTCTGGGTCTGGGGTGTTGATTTTAACATTTACATAATAAAACAATGGGGTGTCTTCTCTTAACCCCTCATGTCCAGTATCAAAGGGTCTACAGCCCCCCACCACAGGGATGACATCTCTTGTTGGTTTAACAATGTTCATAAAAGAATGTTTTGTTAACCAGTTTATGTTTAATATTGTTTGAAATATATTAGAGAGTTTAGTGCAACGATATTTTATCACAAAACTAGAATCTCTAAAACTCCCAACAGCTTGGATTGATGGCCTGTGATAGATAGAGCTCTGGAATTATCTTCTACCATGTATCTTGAAGTTAATTTAATGTATTTCTTTTAGAATAATCAATTCCAAACTAATTGTAGACAACAACTCCTTACTTTTGATTCATATTTCATCAATTGTATGCTGTTTGAACCTAATGTATTGCCTACCTACACATCAATGATAATAAATGTTTGAACCTTTTCAGTCATTCTTCTTTTACTGAAACACTTTTAAGGGTTAAAAAGAATAGTAACATCAAGTGCGAGTAAATTAAAGGTCATTGAGTGGGTTATAACTTAATATTGTTATTAATAATTAACATTTTAATTTATTTGGTTAGAAAAATTGTAAAGATTAAACCTTTATCAATAAATTATGAAGTCAGATATATGAATTTATGTGAATTATTAAAGATCTTTTAGCACTTCTTTCAAGACAGAACACTTTAGCCTTCAGTCTCGACTGATATCCATTTTTGGGCAAGGTACCGGGACCCCTACAATTTCATAACAGAAGATTTAAAAACCTAAGGCTATAATAAAACATAATGGTTCAATTTTATTCAATGCTCAATTTTGTTCACGTGCTCATTCACATTGCATACAACATTGCGATAAAAGTCTAATATAAGCAATCTGGCTGTTCAAACTGAGGTTGCATATCAAAAAAATGGATATGGATCCAATTCAGGGTCACTTATGAAAGTGACTTAAGTGGGATTTGAAAAAATCGGAATTGAGCTGAGGAAAAAAAAAATCTGATATTGGTCACAAGGCTGCACATTTCCTAAGAGCTTACAAAACCACAAAAACAAGATCACATTAACTCCATTCTGTTGGGAATCAAAGTAACTGATCTCTTTCATCTCTTATGTATCTTTTCAGAAGCCACCCTTTCCAGGAATGCTCTCTCACCTGGCTTAATTTTGCGCAGATCTGTGAAACACAAAGATATAGAGAGGACATCATTACATTGAGATAATATCTGTAAAATTATGCTCCCCAATCTTCTGTACCTTTCAGTGACCACTCCCTCCTCTTGAGTGACCGGACACTCATCATGCTCTCGCTCTCCCTCAGAGTTGAAACTACCACCAAAGAACATACGCACACACATATCAAGTCTAGAAATCAGTCTCGCGCACATATATTTGCTCAACCAATGCCTTGTTCTCACCAGAGCCTGCATGCTGCAGCTCCCTGGAGCGGATCTCGTCCAATCTTTGCCGAATATCCCCAAGCGCTGCCTTGATCTCATCTAGAGAGAAGCGAAGGGTCAGCTCCTCAGGGTGGGAGCCCTCCTTTTGTGTGTCCGGCACGGAGCTTATCGCTGCATCGAAGCACTGGTGAACACCAGATAACTTTAAAGTCATTCATGCTCCAAGAGAAAGATCAACAACTTTTACATATATACTCAGAGATTGATCCAGCGGAGTGTTTCATTCATCTTCAGATGAATCTGAACATAAATGAGTTCACTCCTCTCACTTGTCAGACTGAGGATGAGCCAAAAACTCATGAGAACAGAACAAAAAAAAGAGTTGAGGGCTTGGAATGAAGGAATGGAACAATGAGTTCAAGGGTGGTAAAGATGAAAGTCCCAAAAAGTAGGATCATTTGACAACAGCTCTGCTTCTACCTCAACGTTTAGTTTTTGTATGTTGAGTATGCTGGAGTCAGTTACATTTACATTTATGCATTTAGATATAGTTAGATATAATAGAAAGAGAGAAATGAAGTTAAAAATAGAGAGAGAGAGAAATGAAGAGAAGAGGTTTCTGAAGGAAATGTATGATTTAAAGAGTTTGAGAGGGTAGACAGGGGGATCAAATAGATTTGTGAGAAGAGAGGAGGGGAGACGAGACGAGAGGAAAAGAGAGGAGAGCAAAAGCTTGTAAAGTTAGGCTACTTGTAACTTGTAACTGAGCATCAGTGTTTTTAGCTGTCAGAACTCAAAAAACACACAGGAGCTTTCAGGTGGGTAATCTGTCAAATGTTTTTGTGTGTCACCTGCAGGAATTGAACATGGTCATGGGTCTGTGCTTGCTCCTCCAGGCGAACTCTTCTCTCCCTCAACTCCTTCAGTTCATCCTCCAACTGAGACACCATCCGCTCTCCTCTGTCAATCACAGAGTCTCTCTGTTCTAAGACCCCGCCCACCAGCTCAGAACCAATCTGCTGAAGTGAGACTGTGATGTCAGAGAGCACCTGCTGGAGCTCTGCCAGCTCAGACCGTGCATACCTCTAAGGAACACATACATCGCAGTTTAGACACACTCAGGGACTATGCCTAGAATTAACCTCATATACTTACTTGAAGGCTCCCGAGTGTGCTCTTGAGCTCTGACAGCTTGGCACTCTTGCGATCGATGTGGCTCTGCAGCTCCAGCTCTGTCTTACCCAGCTGCCTCTAAGGGAAGAACGTTACAGGGTTGACCCTTAACCTGAAGTCACCTGAACCACAGCCCCCAACCTGCCTGACATTGAACTCATCCTATAGCCATGCCCCTGAGCCACAAGCCCAACACAGTGTTATGGTGTGTGTGTATGTCTGCGTGTGTGTGGTACCTGTCGACATGCTCGCTCAGTTGTCAGGGAGACAGTGGCGTGTGTTCGATGTTGCTCAAGGACACACACCGCACAGATGCAGTGTTGATCGGTTCTGCACCAGAACTCAAGGGGGCGCTGGTGCTCTGTGCATGTTCGGTTGTGCCGGAGCTCCGCTGGATCTATCAACCGATGATTTTGGTAGCTGTTCTGTTGATGAGGGAGGAGGTGAACCCTGCAGAAGGAGGCTGAGCAGGTCAAACAGGAGCGCTCTGCTGGGGTCTTAACGCCACTGCAGAGGTCACAAAACACAAGCTCTGCACCTGGCGTCTCCTTCTGATCTGGATTCTCCCTGTAGTGCTTCTGCTTGAACTTTAGAGCAATGGCATTGAGGCCCCGGTTGATGCTGATCTCGGGTCGCTCCAGAAAGATGCGCTTACACAGGGGGCAGCAGAAGCCGGAACCAGACCCTGACTCTGAATTGGAACCAGAGGCATACGCAGAGGCCCAGAAACCTCCGATGCACGCTCGACAGAAGCTGTGTCCACAGGGAGTGCACACAGGTTCGGTGAAGAGATCCAAACAGATTGAGCAGGTCAGCTCCTGCTCTGAGAACAGATCCAGATCCGTCTTAGACATGACTAAAACGTGACAGACAAAGAGAATAAGATTTATAAACCAATGATGCATTTAACAGGCTCATATAAATGATTTAATTTCAGCCATGTCATTCAACAACTCATGTCCATCACTAGATTAACCAACTGGTGCATCTTACACCAGCATATTGCTAGTGTAAACCAGTTCCTTTTTTTGTAACCATCTCATTGTCAAATGCAAACATCTCAGACCAGCATCTAACAATCCTACATTAGCTTTTGCCCTCTTCACATCCACCGCAAATCAGCTCACTAACAATTTAGAGTAAATTTACTCTATCTCCTACCAGATGAAACTTAGACCAGCATCTGATAAATCACTTCACATCCATAACAAACCAGCTCATAACCAGTTTAGACTAAATTTACTCTACCTCCAACCCAACCAGTCTAAACCAGTCCAGATCTTACTTAAACCAGCTCCTTGTCATTTGAAATAAATCTGTTTTCCTTTCACAAGCATCTGATTAATTTATATATTTTCATATCCATCTTAAATCAGCCTGTTAACCATTTAAGCACGTTCAGACCACTATATATCAATTATAAACTACTCCCAGATCAGTTTAAACCATTCCACAGCTGGATTTTCTTTTCTTTTTTTTTCCACTTCGTTATTAGCTTTAACCATCTCTTTCAGACTTTAAAGCTTATCTCCAATTTAGACAACATCACACACACACCACAAACCAGCTAGTTAACCACTTAAACCAACACATGCCACTATATGCAAATCTTAATATAGGTCCTTTTAAGTTTAAACCAGTTTACATGTGGCTTAAAATAAAAAAGTGCCAGTTTAAGTTGGTAGCTTTTTTTCTTAAGCCACCTCATCATCAGTTTGCATAATCCCAAACCAGCATTTTCCAGTCTTAAACCAGTTTAGATAACTTCATTTCTATCACAAACCAGCAAATAACCAGTTTAAACCAGTTCAGTTGCATCAGATCTCAATGCATTCAAAACCAGCTTCTGGCCAGTTATAAAAGTTTCACATACACCTTAAACCAGGTTATTATCCGTTTGAACTAGCTTATATGTACCTTAATCAGACTTGTAATCAGTTTAATACAATTAACAACAATCTTAAACCAGCGCATTACTTGTTTTAATAATCTCAGTACAGTGTATCAATCTTAAACCAGTTATCATCCAGTTTAAACCAATGTATTTCAATCCTTAACAGTTTAAAGGGATTAAGACAGTAAATGGCAGACTTGAACAAACTCAGACCAGATGTAAATAGTCAATTGAGTCCTGAAGGAGACACAATAAGCCAGCTGTTTCAGTATCACAGTGAAACCCTTGCAGATGGGTCTCACAGTCTCTATCATTGACACCGGACCAGTGTAAAGCAGCCCAAAAGTGTAGTCTCAGTGTAAATCAATAGCAGAGTTGGAGGATCATGTGATCAAAGATCTCCAAATATGCAGAATGCCTGGTTTATCCACATCTCTTACAGCTGCAAAGTAACTCTTCTGACCTCTAGCTCATCATACACTGCACAATCCGGTGTTGTGATCGATATAAAAAAAAAATCCTCAATTTGAGTTTTTAAGGGTAGTAATGGAAATCAGTGAACACAGGAGAGCATCATAAGCATTATAATAAGTATTTTGATTGAGAGGCTAAGCTTTATATCCTGACTCTACACAATCCTCTATAGAAACAATCACAGAACTTGTGACTTACCTGGAGTTGAAAAGATTGCTTAGAGATCTCCTTGCTTGCTCAGTCTTTTAGAGACTAGGAGCAGGTCCTGTACACACGCATCTCTCAAAACAGTGTTGGACACTCCAAGGGCTTGGCCTCTGCATTCAGAAGTTGCTGAGGGAGTCAGACAGGCTGAGCAAGTGTGTAGAAGCTGAAGAGAACCAATCAGAGTCTCAACATGAAACAGACCTTTAGGAAACAAAGGTCCTCTTGGTTTTAACTGAGGCAAGGGTAGTTTTTTTTATTAAATTCCTGCCCTTGTCGTGTTTTTAGGGTTAAATTTCCAACCAATGTTAAAATAATGGGTGAAGATTATGACTACCATATCAAGATAATATGTAATATGATCTTTGTTTTAAAAAATTAATTGCAACTGGTAATTTCATAGTATTTTTGTACTATTAAATGTATGAGTTTTTTTGTCTTGTCCACATTTTCGCCAAAGTGTATGCCCTGTGTCTTTTTCGTCTACACTTTCCTTAGAAAAGCTGTTATTTTAAACAAATTCAGGATAATGAACTTCACGTGTCGTAAAAATAAATAGACCGAAAAAAGAACTAGAAGACGAAGATTATAATATACTGCCAAAATATTTTTTTTTTCCAATCACGAATATAATCTTTTAGGTTAACAATAACCATCATTCTTGAATTTGTTTTATAAAATTAAATCAAACAGTAAGTTAACAAGCTTTGATAGTTTTAAAAGGAAACCTAAATACCAATTCAAATACAATTAAAAGTAATTTTCATCAGCATTCATTTAAACAATTTACCCACAGATTAAATGCAATTAAAAAAAACTACATTGTAAAAATGACTAAGGTTTAAAATAAACATGCACAATTTCCATCAAAGGAGTGTTTGCACATGGTTATAACATACTTGTAAAGTATAGCTGCAAACCCTAAAAATATGGCTCACCATCAAGTTGTTTCCCCATAAAGATTTAATCCCGTAAAAGTAGGAATAATAGTTCAAAACAAGCAAATAAATAACCCACTTTGATTTCTTTTCCATTTGCTGCGCTCACACGCAAAGATTTTCCTGTACGAGTTCTAAAGTTCTCAAACTTATAGTAAAAACTTTCAGTAGATCACGTAAAACAAAACTTTTAAACTGCCTCACAATTTATAAACAATAAAAAAATATGTTGCAAATTTATCAAACAGTCAGTAAGAAATATCCAGAAACAGTTACAAAACTTTTAAATATTTAAGATGCCAAACTCTGTAAATTATACCGATGTACGGAAGAAAAAAAAAAGTCACATGTTGCAGTGACCTGTACTGAGGAGTGCGAGAGCTGAAGACCTCTGCAAAAGTAACCCGCTACAGAAACCAGTGACAGACTCCGTAGACATGTTCAAAACTTTTTATTTTTTTTAAAGAAGTGCTTGAGAATGGAGGGATCAGGAGCTGACCAAGAGGCCAATTCCAGGTTTTTCAGTTACTCATACAGCCAGTCTTGAGCGCAGCTCTTGAAAGACACCATCTCCTCGGGTTTGAACCACAGAGCGATCTCCGCATTGGCGCTTTCTACAGAGTCACTGCCATGGATGAGGTTCCTACACAAGAGAGACCAATTAGATCAGTTACTGGTGGAAAAGACGTCACCGCTTAATACTGCAATTGCTGCTGCAAACTAGAAGATATTCAAGCTCGTACAGACCTGCCCACTTCAAGGCACAAGTCTCCTCTGATGGTTCCAGGTTTGGAGTCAGCAGGATTTGTCTCACCCAGCATCACTCGTCCAGTCTTCACAGCATTCAAACCTTCCCAGACCTGAAAGTAGTAGCAAAGATTGATTAACATTGACATTCCATTTGTCTCTACGCGAACAAGTGATTGAGACTTACCATGGCGAGGACTGGGCCTTGGCTCATATACTTAACAAGGCCAGGGTAGAAAGGCTTGTCCTTCAGGTCAATGTAGTGCTGCTTCAGCAGGTCCTCGGATGCCTGTAGGTGGGAAAGAGAGGATGGTCACATCTCTAAAAATGGCTTTTGATCAGAAAATAATATGTAAACAGGTTTCATGTCTACTCAAGCAGTGATTTAGTTAACAATTCATCTTTGTTTAAAAGAAGGGACAAAGAATTCATCACGACAAGTTCTTTCATAGTGGATCTGAACTTTCTTAAAATGGTTATGGATAAAACCACGCAAGTCTTGCACAGCTACAGGAACCAAGCCACCAATAAATACAACCACAAACACTGCTCGGATTTAGACACAAGACAACTGTGCAAACTAGTTAACTAGGAAACCAGAGTGTACCACAATAACGACTCACCTGCAACCTGTGGAAGCAGCCAGCCAACCAGGAATTAGAATACAAGCTTTAATTTTCAGAAGTCACTCTAATTTAGTCAGACATTGAGATCTCAAGCTATACTTTTCAGGTGTTATTGGACTGAGATTCTGTAGAGAAGACAAGTCTTAAAACGTACTGTACCTGCAGGAACTTCATGGCCACCAGCCTAAACCCCTTCTGCTCGAAGCGCTTGACGATCTCCCCCATCAGACCCCTCTGGACTCCATCTGGCTTCACAGCAATGAATGTGCGTTCAGTTCGGGATGCCATGCTAAAAAAAAAAACACATGGTGATACAAGTCAATAGTAAGATTGTTGAGCTGAAAGCATGACTGTTTTCCAGTCTTAAACCAGTGCAGTTGCATCAGATCTCAATGCATTCAAAACCAGCTTCTGGGCAGTTATAAAAGTTTCACATACACCTTAAACCAGGTTATTATCCGTTTAAAATTACAACTTAAATTGAGATAGAAGCGCTCAAATTTAGACGTTTTAAGTGACCTAAACAAAAAATAAGCAAGTAATAAGGAAATCCTAACATATACGTTTGCATAGTGAGGAATGAGTAAATGGCATGAATATTCATAATAACAAAATAAACTTACTAGACGATTACGTTAACTACAATACAACACAGAGAATTAGTTAACCCAGATCGCCTAAAGTACTCTTTGATATGGTCACACACTTGGTAAAACAGCAGCGCATGAACAGTCACCAGCTGCGCTTGGCATGTTCTAAGCCTACGTAACCAGCTAGATTAGTCACGTGACAATCTTCCAGCACGATAAAAGGAAGAGGACAAAGATGTCGCACATGCGCAATAAGCAGTAATCACACAAGCCAATGAATAGCTAAACACTCGCATGAACAACGCCACATTCGGAATCAATAATAAGTTTCTCATTCAATAACCAGCAGTAGTCGACTTTGAAGAAGCTATGCATAGGCTTGAACGAGAACAATCGAGGAAGGCAAGGGGTGGAGGAATGCTGCGTCCCAGGCAGAGGTATTCGACGCCATTCTCTTAAACTCGCAAAGGTCTCACTTTGATAATAAACGCAGAAGAATAGCCATACATACCTGCAATTGAAAGCAAGAGCTGAGCTGGAGCTGAAGGTCTGTCGGAGTCCAACGGGAGCGCGCAGAGGGAGAGGGGTGCACGCGGACACTTTATAAAGCGAGTGCGGGGGCGTGGCTTGAGCTCAAAGACCACACCACCAATCACCATCCATTACCTTCACCCTTAAAAGGGTAGGAGATTTCCCGTTCTCCTGGGATTTCTCGTCTGTCGGTGGTACATACTCATTTGGTCCATTTCCAGAATTCAATTTAAGCTCTGAGACCTTTTCAAAGAACACCATGGAGTGATATTTTGTCTTTATCAAAATTCAAACTAATTTTAAGTTTGGAGAGAGCCATTGAAAACATTAAATCTCACCCAATTACTATTATTAAACTTTGGATGACGTGACCATATGGTATTTAGATTAAAGACATCAGATTTCTCCTGGAATAAGAAATGGTCTGATTTGAACTTATGAGCATCTGTGCACTTAAAAAAACAATGACCTATAAATATTTATATCTTTAGTATTTTAACTGCAATTGCTGCAATATCTCTTGTTTGAAATGACACTCAAATGAGAGATTGGACTGAGGCAAAGCACACTATAGCGCTGCCGAGAGTGAAGCTACTCCGGAGGGTCGAACGGCAGATTTAGCCTGGAGGGCTGATTTCATTGGACTTTTGTCCAGACTTCAGTGAAGGACACTGATTTCAGTCTTTTAAAACAATCAACTGATGGGCCGCAATTAGTGTTCTCAGATGCCCCAGGCCGATAACTTTTTATTTGACACCCACATACACAATAATGACAGCCGCTGACGTAGCGTACCACCAACCAGTTTCTAAGTACCACTAGTGGTATGAGTACCACAGTTTGAGAACCACAGGTACAGTGAGTAATGACCAGAATTTAAAGGCACAGGTTATCATCGGTTCAGATGAAGATGTTTCCATTTCCTGTTTCTATATCAACAAGTGTGACTTATCTACAAACTTTTCTATCTCATTACAATAAAAACGGCTTACAAAAATATATTTTTATTTTCAAAATATAAATAAAATATGATAAAATATACAAATGTCAGTGTATGTATTGAATCAATTTAGTGAAGAGAGATAATAACTTAATTTTATTTAAAAAATTGTTCCCAGAACTAAGCTCCCATGATTTTCTACAGCGATATTAATAGCTCCATGGTTCATCAGGGCTGCTCTCTTCTGCTGTTTCTTTGCTGATGAGCAACAAACACTGTGTACCAGAGAGAATTTATAGATTGCTGTATAAGCAGTTGTGCCACTCTAAGAGGGCGAAACAGGCAGGAGGCACAGGTCTTGACAAGTCCTGCTCCCACTGGGGATCTAACCATACAATTTAACATGGGAAGATCATCATATTTAAGGGTAGTGTAGATCAAGTTGTAATATTTAATGTTTGTGAAGTTGTCGTTATCATGTGGGCATCATCAGTCTGCTCATCACTGCTGCTGTACATAATCCTGTAGTGTACGTTATGGGATGTAGTAGGCCATCCAGGTGACTGCTTATAAACAAAGATTTGATTATTGATTTCTTTATGCCCTGCTGATTAAATGGTCTCACCCAGTTCTATTCGAACTCATGTGTGAGAAACTATATAAAAATCTAGTCTAAATGTGGTATGATCTCAGTCAGAACAGAATTTGTAGCTTGATTGATTTTGACCTGTGATCATATGACACAACCTGAAGGATCAAAATGAGGAGCAAAAATAATATGTTTCTTACTAAGGAAATAAAATTTATAATTTATGACTTTTAATTCAAACCTTGTGAAAGCTATGATGAGTTATAGATAAAATCTGCAGCTGCAGATTTCTCCAGGAAACTGCAGATAACTGCAGTGCCTATAGAGGTGAGCACTAATGTTTAAAATATTAATATTTAAGGGCTGAAAAATGCATTTCAACTCCTTTCACAGAATTCCACAAACTTTTCAAAATAAACTCCAGGAAATCCCTCAAAAGATTCCATCTAACCCTTGTTATTTTTTTACATTAAATTGACATTCAATTTTTTAACGACATCTCTACTTGGATGAAGAACATGCTCAACATGGCCAAGATAGAACTTCTGGTAATCCCAGCTCATCCCTCTGTGCATCACGACCTCACCATCCAGCTGCAATCCTCTACAGTCACCCCTTCTCCTTCAGTCAGGAATCTTGGAGTGATTTTGGATGAACAGCTGTCCCTCAAAGACCACATCACAAAGACATCTCGAGCGTGTAGATTTGCACTGCACAACATTCGAAAGATCAGGCCCTTCTTAACTGAGCATGCAACTCAACTCCTGGTTCAGGCTCTGGTCCTCTCACGTCTGGACTACTGCAACGCTCTCCTAACAGGACTTCCAGCAAATACGCTCAAACCTCTGCAGATGATCCAGAACTCTGCAGCTCGTCTTATCTTCAAGGAACCGAAACGAGCTCATGTTACACCCCTCTTCATCACTCTTCATTGGCTCCCCTTTGCAGCTCGGGTTAAATTCAAATCTAGCTGTATGTGCTGGCATACACAACTATCTCCAGATCAGCCCTTGTTTACCTCCATGAGCTCATACACTCGTACATGCCCTCCAGAAGCCTGCGCTCAGAGAAGGAACAGTGACTTGTGGTTCCATCCCACAAGGGCAGAAGATCTCTCAGCAGAAACTTCTCTTTCACTGTCCCTGGATGGTGGAACAAACTCCCTGATCCAGTCAGGAAAGCAGCAACACTAACAGCTTTCAAAAAGCAACTGAAAACTCTTCTCTTCAGGGAACACCTACTATAAAAAAAACTACTTTATTTTTTTCCTCCTCTGTCTTTATCTTCTTCCTCTACTTCCTCACTGCTTTGGTTTATTGATCAGTTGATACAATTTCTATTATGAGAAGCTGAGATAGACTTTGACAGTGTAACATATTACATATTGTCTCTCCCCTAATGCAAGTCGCTTTGGACAAAAGCGTCTGCCAAATGCATAAATGTAAATTACATGTTTTGTGAAATCTGATAACCTTATTAAGTGCATAATGGATGTAACAACACAAGCTGAAAGTATTATTGCTCAAAAGTAGTTTTATGCTTACTATTTAGTAGACAATATGAAAGTGTTTTACACACTTCTGCTGTGTGTCTTGATCTTCGACCATGTTGTTTCTAATCTTACGTTGGACTAAGTTCCATCGACACTCAATTTTTGTAATTTGGTTCAAGCATGGGGCTAGAGATTTGAATAAGAATGAGTTAAATGAGTTTCTGTGTGTTTTTATTTCAATCCTTCTCTCTGTCTGTCTTCAAATCAGTAAAAGGAGTCTAATTACTGTGATCAGGTTTAACCCCAAACTTGAAACTGAAAGTGCAGGGACCATTTCGGACATAAAGCAATTTCAAAGAATGCGAACACCTTACTTATAGACACTCAACATCTTAATTCCCCACACCTAAGATGTACATACTCAATGGTTGTAGTAGGCGAATTTCAACGCATTCTCTATGCTCGCCGTGTCAATCAATTACTTCGATTGGTTAATCGCTATCAGCGATGAGAAAAACAACAAAAGTCATACCCGTCGAAGTATGCGTTTGTTTGTTTAAATGATTTATTCAGGTTCGTGGTCTTCATTATTTCACGACCAATTAAACATTTTAAAAATAATAAGCGCTTACAACCTGGGCCACCAAGCATCATACAGCTTTAACAGAAAAGGTTGATGTGGCGTCATTGTATTATACTCGCATTCATTGGTCGAACTAGTCTTTGGGCGTGTATCAGCGTGGTTTAAATTTTCTGTGACGGAAGTTTTGAAACTACGGCAGAAACATTCGCTGCTAACATTAAATGTGTTGTTGACTTGTTTTTATAGCGTAGCATTTGTTGCAATAACTATTTCTTCAGAGATCGACGCGTTTACGTCGCGTATTTCCACATTTGATTGGTTTAAATCGTGCAGAAACCCTATGTTAGGTTGTGTTTGAGCAATCTTAACGTTCTTAGTACTTTGCTGATCTGACATACTTAGATCATGCGCCCGAAAAGCGCTGACTCGTCACATAAACGAAAGCCAAAGAGTCCTCGCCGCCGATCTCCCCCGCCTTCAGCATCCCCTAAAAGGAGAACCCGTCGAATCAGCGGACCCACCGGTGAGAAAACCTCTTCTTTCATTATTCACAGTTAATGGAAGAGAGCAGAACTCACTTTAGCTCTGCACCACACCATCCATGCACACCACAATGTACTTCTACCGTGCTTCTGTTTAACACGGTACATTAGAGTTTACGCGTGTATGCACACTTAATGTGTTTCAAAGAGTATACAATCATGGTTTTAATAAACAAACAATTCACAACGCACAATGATGCTTGGAGCTGATGGTATAGCACCATAAACAAGGCCAAGTTTATCGACGTGTTGCTTTAAAACAGGGGTCACCACATTCAGTCTTGGAGGTCCACTGCCCTGTACAGTTAAGGTGCGACCAAAAAATGGTTAAAACTAGCTAAATATCTTGAAGAGATTTGGAGAATAAGCCTAGCTTCAAAATAAGTAGTGTTCATTTTATTATCTTTGCTAGGATTTAGTTAACTTCAAAAGCAAGTTACTAGCGTGCGTAAGCTTTAAACAAGCCAAGAGGGTCTTGATTAGTACAACAGGTGTTTCGTGATGGTGGGATCAAAAACTGTGCAGGGCAGTAGGGTTTTTTTTAGGCAACAGGACTGGAGTGGTGACCCCTGCTCTAAAATCCTCAAACTAGGAAAGGAGGGTTGCAAGGTTAACACAAGTGTTGTTTTGTTTATACATTGTTTTAGAAATCTTGGCATGGCTGCACAAAATTATAACAAAACGCTGATGCAGAGTTGAAAATGACTGGCCAAGTCAACTCAGAGGTTAAAAACAGCTTTTATCAATTACGTATTAATTTGAGACTTAAGCCCATTTTATCTATTGGGGACCTTGAAAAAAATCATACATGCTTTCATAACCTTGCATCTAGACTACTGCAGTGATTTTGTAATATTATTATTATTATCCATTTTATTTTGGACTCCTTTCTAGACACCGTACAGATACAACAACAACATTTGTACTAAAGCATTTCTAATTAGGCAGTGTCTACTCTAGACTTTAGCTTGTGCAAAATGCTATGGGCTCAAAGAAGTATGACCATATCAAACCAGTCTTGACCTCCTTTTACTGGCTTCCTGTAGCTTCAGGATTCAGTTCAAGATTCTGCTGCTTGTGTTTAGGGCCATAAATTGGCCCACTCTGGCATATGTTGCTATATGTCTGTCTCTGGGTCATTCTGTGAGGACTGAGAAAGGTACTCTGTTGGTCTCTATAGTCTGGCTAAAGTCTAGGGGTGACTGACCTTTCGCTGTGGCTGCCCAGTTTGCCTCCAGACAAACAATTTTCCACCAATAATGTGGTTTTTAAAACCAGGTTAAAATGTATTTTATATTCCAAGACTTTTAAAATCTATATCTTAAAAATTTTATTTGTATTGGTATTGGTTGCATTTTTTGTTGTACTTGGGGCATTTACTTTGTGAGAAATGTGCTTTATGAATACATTTAACTAACTTACTTGCGCTCATTAGTCAAACACACAGGAATTTTATGGACAAAAAGCTTTCCTTTTAATGCTTGTTACCTGTCAGAACCATAAAAATATACATATGCCACCAAAATCAGGGCTGGATGAAGATAAGTTACAAGGTACTAAAGAACCTATGCAGAACTCCCCTAAAGCTGCTGTATTGTGTTCTGTTGTGTTTTCTTATTGTCAGCTTCAGATTCTGCTTATGGTTTTGTTTTGCTGTTCTGCGTGTAAAATGGTTGTTAACACTTTCGTTGTATTCTGTTTCAAAAATGGAAAATGCATGAATATTAGAGGTTTTTGAGGGTTTGAGAAACATTCTTGTCTCTTGAAAGACTTGGAAGGTTCAAATTATTTATTTATTAGTCATAAATTATATATTTCTGAGTTTTTTTCTTCTCCAAAAATTCAAATTAGAATCATAATAGTTCACAAATGCAAATCAATGTCAATTTTCAAGTTCATCAGTTATTTCCAGTGTGAGTAACCATAGCAACTGCTTGAACCTGGGGAAACTCCTTGAGCCCTATAGGGCAGGGGTGTCCAAAGTCAGTCCTGGAGGAGCACAGATTAGCTTCACCAACTTTATAAAACAGCTGATCAAACAACCCTCTTTGCTCGTCTGAAGCCAACTACGTGTGCATACTAGTAAGGGCTGCAGCCAAAATGTTAAGGTCTCTGACCCTCCAGGACTGACTCTGGACTCCCCTGCTATAGGGTAAATGTGCTCCATACATCTGCTTTGTTCTAAACGGAGTCGATCACTTCTGGTGGCAGTTATTTACTTACTGCTGTTTTACTGCAGAAATCTTCGGGAGCAATTAGACATGATTTCAAATATCCACACAGTACCTCAAAAAAAGAAAAATTTGAAACCTGCTTGTATGGCTATTGTTGATCTAAAATAAAGTTGAGCTGAATGAGTTACTGCTTAATTTTGGTTCTAAGTTAGTCTTCTGTTTTCTGTTTGGGACAGAAACCTCTCCAAAAAAGAAACGTAAATTTCGCCCTGGCACACGGGCCTTGATGGAAATCCGAAAATATCAAAAATCTACAGATCTCCTTCTGCGCAAGGCTCCGTTTGCCCGACTGGTATAGCTCAGCATTCACAAGAACAGCATTAAACTGGTTTTGATTGGTGTTATGGGGTCACACATGTGTTCTACATTACAGGTTCGGGAGGTGTGTCAGACGTTTAGCCAGAAGCACATGATGTGGCAGGGATATGCTCTCTTGGCTTTGCAGGAGGTATGTGCTTCAGTACTTCGATTGAGCTACTTTAGATTAGACAAACATGTGTTGTAGCATAGTTCCATGCTGATCTGTGGCCTGCAGCACACATGATTTATATTTTCCAAATATAATGTTTAAAATTGGTTTGTTTTCATTTCTCTTCAATCAACAATAGTTTGGTTTGTCTTAATCTTGCATTGTGTATCTTAACATACACATTTTACACACTGTAACATCCAGACTTCAGCGTGACCCTGAATATATGTAGCACCAACCTAATTTAGATAGAAGACCTGCTTATAGACAGGTGTTATATACAGCCTCTGGCATCTGAGTTATGATATAACATGGAATATTCAAACAGGAATAGATGTTATATGACTCTTCCTCTGCAGTTTACATAGATAGACCACCCCAAGCTCTCATGTCCTGACCTCACCTGATGGTGAGGCCTAGCTTTGCCTTTCATTTTTTTAAAGCACATTTTAATCTATTGTCTTAAATATTTTGTGTTCAATTATTGAATAATTTTTATCAAACCAAAAAAGGTAATGTGCTGGTTGAATCTTTGTCATCCTTTTTTGTAAATTCTTCTCTGTGTTAAGGAACATACGGCGGCCGAGAGGTGCAAAAAAAATTCACAATTAAGAAAATAAGAAAACAAATTAACAAATCAAAAAACAGAACAACAACAGTAAAAAGAAATTTACAATTCAGAAAGCACAACGGCAAATTAAGAAAACACAACAACATTACAGCCAAAGGGAAAGAAGTTGTGCCATTTGAGAACTGACAACTCTGCGCTGATTTTTCCTTGCCAGGAAAACCGGGAATTGTGATAGTAGGATTGTGGAGTAGAGAAAACCATAGAACATGTAATACTTAAATGTAAACCATAAAATGGAAAGAAAAGAATTGATGAAAGAGATTAGGGAAATAATAACAGAGCCTAAAACAATGATCAAAATCCTAAAGAAAACTAAAATGTTTAAGCCAATCCTTTTATTTCCTGAATAGACTAAGAATCATTTTAAACTATAAATTAATAATAACAGGAAAGGTTAATTTTCCCTTCTTCATATATAGTTCACACTTCTTTCCAGTTGGTGGCGGTAATGCACCATTAAGAAGACTTGCAAACTGCCTTTAAACAGCAGATGAAGAAGCACAACCTTGCGTTGGCTGAGACTATTGATTATTATATATAGTGAATGCATTGACAGGGGAGCAGGCCCAGGGTGCGGGCAAAGACAGTGAGTGACAGAAAGGCTCAGCTCAGTCATTGCAGCTGCATTCCTCCGTCCAAACATCCCTTCAGCCAGAATGAAAAAAATAGCTAAAAGTTGCCAGGAACCGCAGGAAAAGTCGCTAGATTTGTTGCTAGTTGCTAGGATACAAAAAAAGTCGATAGACAGTCTGAAAATCTAGCGACAAAGTCACTATTTTGGCAACACTGTAGAGGATTAGTTTCAGCTAGAAATGGCTGCTGCGAGTCTGGCGTTTCGACACTGTGCCGAGACCTCGAAGCTTCATTCAAAACTGCAGAGTCAAGTTATTTTGGGCTAAAGAAGCTTCCCTTGACTGTGTATAACATGGACAGAGTGTTCGCTATGTTACCCATAGATTTCTGGCAAAGTCAAATGAAGCTCAAAATGGGCGGAGCACTTGAAAATGTGTCCTCAGAGGCGGGACATGGCCGAGGTGAAGGTGTCTGATTAGCTGGAGGTTTAGGAGGTTAAACAAACAAATGTAAAAATAATTAATCTCCCTGAGAGAGTTCATGAAGATCTAAACTATCTGAACGATCTGAATCAACAAACCTAATACACCCATGGGTGAAAAATTGTTTTTTTTTTTTCAGCTCCAAAGTTGGTCAGTTTTAATATTAGAGTGAATAAGAGTTTGCGCCCTTTTGGAGTATGCCTCAAGTTAGTTAAGTCACTTCCTACCACACATTGAAGTTTGCAAGGGGATTCATTTGTTTCCCGTTTTGAAACACTTGTCATGTGACTTCGGCCAAAAGAAGCTTTGGCCGTTTCAAAAAACTTTAGTCATGTGACCGTAGCACATTTTACCAGGTTTTCTTTCTAGCGCACCTCCTGAATGATTGGTCTGAAACACGAATCCGAGTGTCTGAACCTGTTGTATACAGTCAATGGTATGAACCTCATTTCCAAAAGCTGTAAAATCATTTTAATTAGTGAAGGTAAAGCATCCTTACCCCTTAGCTTTTCCCTGAGAGTTATTTTGATTTTAAGTTGTTATATGTAGATAATAAAATATATTTTACATATATTGATACGTCACTGGTGAATAGGCTCATGAAATCGAACACATCCACACCTGTTGAGGAACTTCAGTCCTTTTCAGTTCATAAAGTTATGCTTTTTTTTTTGTCTAAAGCTGAAGAAATTACCAGGAGATGGAGATGACTACCTTCTCCTTCAGCCCTAAAGCCAATGTCCCCAACCATGACTTATGACGTTTAAACTGTTTTTCTCCCAAATAAAGTGGTTCAAACTAAATGAATGGAAAATCTTCTTCCCACAGACACATAATTCATTTCAACCCACATGAAATTCAGATTATTCATAAATCCTACATTATAGACGAATGTATACAACAATTTGTAGAAACAAAAGAATTTACAAAAGAGTTAAACATGGGTAATGAATTATTTCATTACCCCTTTGGGGTCAGAAATGGTACGCTCTGACATAACCAATCATAACCCTAGATCAGATGGTTGGCAGCTCTTGATGACATCATAAATACGTGACCCTGCATTTTACAAATAAACACACAAAACACTTTAAAAGGGTTCGAGGACCTGTAATATGAATGTGGCAAAACAAACTCTGAATTACCGGGTAGGTTTTCCATAAACCTTAATGGTACCATGAAGGCAGCTCATCAGCTTTCTTTATCGAGTCAGGCTTTGATCCTGAAGCTATGATTGGTTCACTTGTGAGTTCAATGTATGTTTACATTTAAAAGGTCTATATAATTTTTTTTTTTTTTAAGATCTCAACGCAAAATGATTGACAGGAAATAAAAATTAAGGTCTGAACCAGGTTAGCCGTATAACACACCATCTCTGCGCTAAAGTGAGGGCGGGACTTCTATTTTGTATGTGCGAAGAAGCTCGAAAATATAAGATATTTTTTCAGCAGATAATCTGTATCTTTTATGCAAATACGTGTCAGGAAAAGCTTAGTTGCTTGGCTGATTCTGTGTTGGAATTAAATGAAGTAAAGTGAAATATAAATTGCTGTATGAAGACTACAAATGAGATGAACAGCCAATCAACTCTGGGATTGTAAAGTCCCCACAGACTTATGTGGAAGCTCAGGTTTAGTGGCACTCAACAAAAACTGAATATAAGACTTGGTTGATGCCAGTTCCCAACAATTTGTTTGTATACTGTTTATTGTGCAAAAAAGAGAGTGCATAAGCACTGGCATCTCATTCTAAAGAGAGAAAGATCTTTGCTTTGAAGCCTATTTGACATTAATAGGTCTTAAATTTGATTCTTAAAGGTCAAGTTAAATATGACCTTTTGAAAAGTGCAGAAATCCTGAGAAACGTTACAGTTGAAAGTCAAATGTTTTAAAGATATTAACCAACTTCTAAAAAGAATTGTTAACACAACAATTGCAAGCCAGTGAGATTTCCAAATATTACAAATATAAAGTTGACTAGATTACCATTTAAATGTAAACCAACTTCTAAAGAACTAAGCAATTTTGGTGAAATCTAACTAATCAAAAATGTCAAACTTTTGGAAGTAAGTAACCAGGCACAGTTCAGTTTTTGTCTCTTGGGAAAGGATGTAGCTAGAAATGGAATAAAATAGCATTGATTGGCTCTCAGTGTTGCATATCTAGCTGTTATTTTAGATTCTTTCACTATATAAGGTTGTAGTGGTTGATTGTTTTAGATTGTCATTAGAAAAATTTATTTCTGTGCACCTTTTACTTTCCACACATGCCCTCGGCACATTGAATGAAGTTAGGAACGCAACGTGTCCAGAATGCTGATGTCGTTTTATGCCATTTTTATTCAAGTGTTGGGATATTTTGTGATTTAGCAGCATGGCGTACTTTCTTGCAGGCTGCTGAGGCATTCATGGTTCGTCTCTTCTCTGATGCCAACCTATGTGCAATTCATGCTAAGCGTGTGACGTTATTTCCTCGAGACGTGCAGCTCGCCCGGCGAATCAGAGGTGTGGAAGCCATGTGAAGATGTTTTTGTTGTCTATTTGTTCCGGAGACACAAAATATTTCTGTGAAATGTTTAGTTTTTAATAGAGATCTAATTAAAACATAATAATTGTATTAACACTCAAATTAGCTACTGTTAAAATCAGTGAAAACCTTTCTTTTAAGCTACTTAAAAGCTGAAACAAAACTGTTTAATTTAAGTCTTTGTTCTACTTTTACATTCCTCATACAGTGATATTTTAAATAAAAAGATGTGATTTGAATGAAAGAAATCTGTAAACTTGTCATGACTTTGCTTGAACTGCATATTCACGGTTGTGCTTGTGCGTGATTTTTTTCTGCAAATTTCTATGCTGAAAAACATTACTGGTCAGGCTTGCTGGACTCAGAATACATTGGTTTGACTAGTTTTCTTTATATAGGAGAGACATAAATAAATCTAGACACAGGAAAAGGTCCTCAAAGTACCAGTGTGTTGTTGATTTCTTCCGCAGTCAGTTCTGAAGCTGCTCCACTGACTGGATATTGGGGGACTGAAGAGGCGGTTTGAGTTAAGATTACTCAAGGAGATGTTAAAAAAAAAGAGTGACATAGTGATCGCTATGTGACAGTGTGTTCTCCTGCTGGGATCAGATAGGTCCACCCTGGTCATGGAGGGTTGGGAATGGAGAGCCATTGTACACCAGTTGGTTAAGGTGAGTAAATTGTGTTCAGTTGATACAAGGGAGTTAAAAAATAACAAGAAAATACACACAACCATCAGATTTTTCGAGAATGTGTCCGTGTACTTGTGTTTTTTTCATGGTTTCCACAGGGTCTTATTAAGTCTAAAATTTAAACGCCAAAATGTTAGGTCTTAAAACCATTTTTTTAAGTCTTAAATAATTGTCTAATGTCCATGTAGAGCTCATCTGTTTTTTATGTTGCTTAGAGGGTGCCAGAGATACAGACAAAAACAAGGTTACATTGATGTTTAGGGTTGCTGTAATCTGAGAAAATGTGCATAAATGCTTGCAAGCATAATGTTGACAAAAGACTCATAAATGTTAATTGAGAGGCAACCTCATGCTTTCTCTCTTCACACGTAATATAGGAGCTGCAGTTCCTTGAGTCGCCGCTTGAGCAGGGTCTCATTCTATCCAATGTTAAAACTGACTAACTTTGGAGGTGATAAAAAAAAACATGTTTCCACCCCTGACTCCATTAAGTGTGTTAATTCAGATCATTAGTTTTGATCTTCATAAACACTCTGAGGGGATTGTATTATTTTTTGTGTATATTTTTAAAGAAGTATTAAAATTTAAAACATCAGCCAATCAGACTTTTTCACTACGGCCATGTCCCGTCTCTGTGGACACATATGTATTTACTGACTATGCCCACTCTGAACATCATTTGACTTGAAACACTGTTTAAACATTTTTAATTGTTGGTGTTGCCTCCTAGTGCTACCAGTTTGAAAAAACCTTCAGAAATACTTTAGGGTTTCAAACAATGTGTATTTGAAGAATACTATTTATTATACAAAAAAGTTTTGTTTGTGTTTTGATTTTATGATATAGGTCTTGAATCTGATTCTCAACGGCTTTAACAAGTCTTTAAATTTTGAAACTTACATAAAACCCCATTCTTCAAACTAATTTTAAATTTGACTTTTTGTAAACAAAATGAAACTCAACAGACATGGCAACAGTTTTCCAATCTTCCATTGTTTTATTTAACTGAATCTATTTAACTTTATTTCACGTTTTCGTAGATGCTTTACCAACTCTGCTTCAATGTTTGGAAGTGTTCCAAGTACCTATTTACCTACAATCTTCAGCTACCTGTTCCTCTGATATTAGAAAGGAGTTTTGTCACCCAAATTTTGATCACTCTAATGTTTTGTTTGTTTTTTTTCCAGAAAAATATGTATCCTATGATGGCATTTCATGTTTTTTTTTTAAATGTCTTTCCAAATTGTTTAGTGGCCTGATTCTTTCGTCATTTTTGGATGTTTAAAGAGTCGACTCGAGCAAAAATAGCTCAAATCTGTCAAGCAAGAGCAAAAGCCTCTCCTTGAATCAATCAAGAACTTTTCTTACAGTTGCATAGATAACTATACTGATTTTCTTGATTTTCTCATTAGACAATTATGTAAAAAAATATCTTTAAAAATTGCACTTACATCCTTAGTTTTGTTTTTGGCTCCTTACTTAATCGATCTTAATTTATAACCCACCTTTAAAACAATATGATAAACTAGGCTTAGAGAAAATCTACTGGAAGCCTAAAGTAAAAAAACAACAACTTTCTCATTGAAAACTAGTTTAGTTTTAAGAAACATTTCGGTAAAACCAATCATGTACGCGTTATGGCGTTTTTATTCAGTCGGTGCGCTGGAGACCATGAAGACTCGACGTTTAGAAAATCTGCTTTCTAAAGTGGACGAACAAGAAAAAGCGGGTGTGAATGTATCATTAATCACCATCAATATAAAATAGGAAACCATCCGATTGGGAAATGTGCGATAAACGATGAAGATGAGATAGTGGATCACGTGCTAACAAAATGCAAAAATTATGAAGAGAAAAGAAAAGATCTGAAGGAAATTGCAGTCAACAATAAAATACAACAGTTCACAGCAACAAACCTATTAGGAGATGCCAGGATGTATAAGGGGATACTAATCTTCCTTCATAGAACCAAAAATACATTCAGAATATAAAAGTAATTAATAAAAAAACACAAATTTTCCTTTCCTCATACCCCGATCTAAACACATCTCTAGTAGGTGGCGGTAATGCACCAATAGTCAGGTTTGCCAATAAACAAAACCAAAGAAGAAGAAGAAGTGGAAGTGGCCGTGTATACACGTGTGGCTTATACCTGTTTGGTGTAATAATCTGTTTCTTCTGCTGGTTTACTGTTTGTAGCAAAGATGGAGACTCCCGGTGCCGACGTGGTGCGCCGGGGCTTGAAACGACCGCATAAAAAGCCCGGAGAGCAGCGCGCGGTGCTCGGGAGAGAGGAAGCGTCCATGCGGCAGCTGGAGGAGCTGGTGTTCGGTACGGAGGACAAATTCACAGAGGAGCTGCTGGAGGTGAGGGATACACGGGTCAGGACAGCTAAGAAAACCGTAGCTAACAGCAGAAACTGACATTCACACATATTTAAACATAACATCTGTCACCATCAACCAGATAAAGTACAGATCTATTCAGATAAGTCCAAACATCCTGAATAAAGAAAGCAGGAGCAGCCGCTATCATACCAGCATTCCAGACCATTATTAATAAACTAACAGCAAAAATAATAGCAATAGATTGGGTAGAAAGGAATAAAAGAAGCAATAATGTACTTAGACGGGTTGCCTGCTTTGGAAAGCTTCAACACAGGAAACCCAAATACAAGGAGATATTATAAATACAATTTTACAAGAACCAACTCATTTGGCTCAAGGTAAGACAACCATATAATGCTACAATGGATACTAGCTGCTAAAAAGAGCAAGGTATTCCTGGAAATATAAATGAGCCGGAGGTAAAAAAAAAATATATATATATATTTATATACATAATAAATAAGAAAACATTTGCATTCTGGCAAAAACAGTGGGATGAAGGAGGGACGGGAAGGCTACAATATGAAGTACAAAAAAGCAAGTAAATACAAGTAACAGAAAATAAAAAAATATAATCACAATTGGATTCACATGGCTAAATTAGTGACAATTTAAAATAGAAAACCATCTAACAAGTAAACGTGAAAAAAGATAGAGGGTGTTTTGACGCAATGGATAGCGTAAACAGAAAAAAAAGAAGACATTTGAAAAACATAAAAGACACCCAATTACAACAGAACCTTTGCTAAGAAACAATGGTAACTTAATAAGCATTATAAAATTTCTTGGAAGAATCAGAATAATATGTAGAATATATACACAGCAGAAACACAAAACAGTAAAAAAAAAAAACCAGCTAACATCTGGCCATATTCTTTACTGTTCCAAAGTAAAGCATCAACTGATGCACCAAAAGCAAGACTCGCAAACTGCCAAACACCTCAAAATAAGATCTGTTAATGAAGATTTATTAATAAATGTTGTTGCATATGTTTTAAAGTGGACAACAGGTGTCAGTTTTTCTTAGGTTAATGTGAGGGACGTAAGCATACATTTATCGGTTTTCTTTTCTAAAAGTGAAAGTCACGCCTTTCCCCATTGCTTTGTGATGTGCTGCTCCATTTTGACCAACTCGAGAGCTGCTTTCTTTGATGTTCAGCTCCATTCTAACCAATCCAAGAACTGCTTTCTTCTGGGCTTGTAATGTCCATCCACTGTTCTGGAAGTGAAGTGTTTTTAATCTTGTCTCACGTAAAAAAGAAATGCAAATCTAAGCAGGATCTCATCTGTCAAAATGTTGTTTTTCATGGTTATTTCTTCACTGTGTTCAGATGCTGCATCAGAACAAATATTTATTTTGTGCAGTATAATAGCAGTCTCACATGTTTAAAATGAAAGTAGATTTTACTGTTTTTGGTGATAAACTTTACAAAAAAATGTTTGTAAACCTGTGTGAGCAGGATAAGTGCAGTTTACTCATCGAAGAGGAGGAGGATGATGATGATGATGATGATGATGAAGAGAATGAAGGACAGAGCGAAAAACACTCTCAGAAACATAGAAGAGCAGTATGGGATGATGAGGAGGACCAGCAGGAGGAAGAGTAAACAAACACACCTTATGATGACCTCTGAGCCCAGGGAAACCAGGGATTCACTCTCTCTCTCTGGTTTCTCCAGAATCGACATGAGGCATCGCTTCCGCAGGGATATGCAGAAAAGTGATGCCGAGGCAAAGCTGTCAAAGCAGCGGCTGCAGCAGAGGCTGAAAGAGCAGTGAGTCCTACATGGAGCAATAATATAACAATAAATGAGGGAGAGACTGACGGTGGGTTCTTCACAGGTTTGAGAGGGCGATGGGCGGTGCTCCGAGCTGGGCTGAAGAATCACAGAGCAAGAAACAGAAGACGGGTGAAAGAAGTTCTCAATCCAGCCCTAGGCTTCAAGCCTCACTCTACTGTATTCTTACTGTACTCTCTTGCTCCTATTCCCCTCTTGTTTTACCAGATGAGGAGGAAGAGGAGGACGAAGATCTTCTTCGACGCACTGGGAACTTCATCGCTTCATCCGACCGTCTACCCAAAGGAGAAATTAAGGTACGGGGTTGGCAATTTTTGGGGATAATTAGTAACATCTTTATTTTACTAATAATTGTAATTGATTATTTAAAATGATTATTCTTAGTCTTTGGAAAGATATTTTTGTTATAATTCATTAACAAAAATGACTACACAAACAAACTTTATGAATTCATCCACAAGTAATTATTCAAATTCACAAACCAGAGAAGACAACAAGTTATTCTTTCAAAATGCCAGATCGGATGCTCAAGAATCACGCTGAACTTTCTAGTTAAAGGAGAAACATGCCCTAAATGCAGAACGTATAAATGCCAAGTTACAATCAAACATCTGATCATGGAAAGGCCAACATATGGAACGATGAGAAAACAAAAACTCAAAACTACAGTCAAATTTATGCAGCATCAAACAGACTATTGAACTTTTACTTCAGTGCAGACTTGAAAGGTAATGATAACTGTGTTTATCTGTTGTTTGAGCGTATTTTATATTTAAGATATAATTCATGTAGCCATGAAATTACCATTGATGTTCTCTTGGCGATAAATAAACAAAAATTACTAAGCAAATATTTGTTGTAAAGGCCCCTTCACATCTAACCAAATGGGAATTTGCACAAATCCTCGGATGCTTCTCTGCAGGGTGCTTTTTGCAAACTATTGTTAAAAGTGGATGCAGTGATTCTTCTTGCCAATGGTTGGCACTCGTGTGTAATGATGTGTCATTCGTGAAAAGAACGAACCTCACTCTTCAGTAATAACTCGGTTAAAGTGCGGGTTACACTGTTAATAATCAGAAGACACCGATAAGCATGTTTATTTTCTCAGATTAGTGCTTTTTGCTCTATTGTTGGGTCTTTGTCGTAACGTTTTGCAATTAGATTAGATTTTTTCCTTGTATGGATTATTCAAATGAATCATTCAAATGAATTGTTCTCATAAACGAAGAAAAAAAGAAGCACAAAGTTGAACAGAACTTTACATTACTCGGGGACAACAACCACACGCCACTGTTTTATAATATTTGAGGGCTTTATTGAACATCTCTTGATGGTCGGACACCAGCAATACAAGCTTCTGAGTGCTTAAATTCTCCTCTTTAGTTGTATTTTCCTCTGCTCTTCATCTCGTAGTTCTTCGGTGCTATTTTTTGTTGTGAGATTAAAGTGGAAGTGTGTATCGAGCGCCATCTAGCAGCTCCTTCATGTCCTATCACGTCATCAAAACAGCAAGCTTTCATTGGTTGTTCCCCTGCGAAAGACCCATTTGTTATGGCAGATCTGAACTCTTGTTTGTTCGCACCAATCACTTGGACAGATGTGTCGTCAGAGCCCGTGCTTTTCCTATCGATGTATGTTTACGCACATTACACTGAATTTTCGGTTAGATGTGAAATGGCCTTTATTCTCACTATATGAATGTCACAGAAACAAAACAAATCATAAAAGGTAAAAAATTGTCAAAATAATGAAAAATCAGTTTACTGTTGATTATATTATCAACCATTGTCAGAATACCTTTCTCACATAATATAGACATTATCTTTAATTAGTTGAAGTTAAGCAAAGTTAATCTTCATCCTCCTCTCATTAGAAAGTAACTCTTTCACTGTCACACTGAGAATTATAACACGCTAGCCTTTGACTAGCCGGCCACTGGTGAACATAATGCCATTTAGGGGCTGAGACCGAACTCTAACGGAAAAGTCTCTATAATAGTAATCATAGGGGATCCCACCCAGAAAAAAACTTGTACTTTGGCATATTTTAGTCATAGCAGAATCAAATCACAAAATTAAATTATTCTTTAAAATATACAGGATGTAGTATATAATTGAAAAATTACTGCGTTTTAGCTTGTTTACAGAGACATTAAAAAGCTTCATTTGCAATTAATTCAGCCAAATTAATTAGAATGAGAACAACAGTCTTTAAGTTACATTAACAAAAAGAGTAAGGCTACACATACAGTTACCAAAGAATGTACTAAAGAATTTACAATCAGTTCTGATTTAGTTGTTTGTTACCTAGTCAATGAAGTGCTCGTTAAACATTTATCAACAGCCACTAGATCTCAATTGCTCTTTATTTACAAAATGTCTGAGAAAATGCTTGGGCAGGAGCTTTTGATTGGCTACCAATATGCGTCAACATATTGTTGCTTTACTCTCTGCAGAAACATCCACACGGCAGCACAGAAATCACACATTTATGAGTTCAGTAAGTTTTAGCATTTCTACCGGTGCTGATGTGCTGTTAAAGTAGAGGTACTTTTGTGTGTGAGAAATCAGATATGGTGCTGGTGCACCTCTGAAAGTGTTGGAGAAAGGCATAAACATTCTTTTATTGGCTTTGAAGCTTATAATTCTTATAATCGAATAAAAAAAGTCTCTTTTTTTAGTTTGTATATCTTGAAGTATTGAGGCAGGAAATCTAGCTCTTTGAATCTACAAATATTTTTTTATCTCAGTCAACATTTCTTCTGAAATTAAATTATCTGGGGCTGAAGGAAAAACATTCAGGATTAAATCCCTGGATGCCCAGGCCAGGTGACACCCCTGCATGGTAGAAAGTTGGAGTCATTTAGAGAGGTTTGAAAATATCGTGCTGATGAGGTTTTACTATATGTTTTACTATAGATTTGTTTTGAAATGTGATCTCTTCTCTCTGTGTATTCAGATAAAGAAGTGTTTGAATGCGAATCAGGAGCGGCCGGCTAAGGCTCCACTGAGCTCTGTGCAGTTTCATTCTTCAGCTTCGATACTGCTGGCGGCCTCCCTCGACCACTCCCTCTCTCTCTTCCAGGTCTTGAGATCAGTCTGAACTTACACTCTTGTGTCCTTCAGTGAAGGCGCTTCAAAGCTTCCTAAATTTTTTTTAAAAGATTCGTTTTCTCTCTCTCTCTCTGGTGATGGTTAGGTGGACGGGCGATCAAACCCGCTGATTCAGAGTGTTCATCTGGAGAACTTTCCCATTCGGAAAGCTTCCTTCACAGTGGACGGAGAACAGATTGTGGCTACTGGAATCAAAAATAAGCTCTTCTACATCTATGACATGATGGAGGGAAAGATCATTCCGATCACCAGCGTCAGAGGTAAGGTTCAGAGCAAAGAGGTTACCTTCAAATAGCTGCGTCTTTGTGCAGCAGAAGTCCAGCACTGATTGGATAATGATTAGACATGATATTGTATGCTATTGGTTAATTGTGTGTGCGTTTGTGTCAGGACTGGATGAGCAGCGCATCTCAGACTTCCAGGTTTCTCCAGATGGGAAGTTCCTGCTGCTCTCCGGCACTTCTGGTTACCTGCATCTTATGAGCACAAAGGTACACCCCCTCCACCACCAGAAACCGAATCTGCTGCAGAATGAGATGAGGGTCACCCTAAATCCTTACCAGCAATGAATCCTTACCAGCGATGATGTAGCTTGCTTTGGTTCTTGTAGATTTTTGCTAGGATCATTTTAGGGAGGCTCCCTAATTATAATTATTGGTTGAAGTAAAGACAGAAATTTTTGACAATGAACACCTTAAAGGTGTCGCATCGTGCCATTTTAAAATCATTTTTAATAAATATTTGGTCTGATTGGTTAGCGGGCGGTGCTATGCCCAATTGGTGTGGCTGTCATCGGGCCTTTTAGAGCTTCCAGGAAAAAGAAAATAGGATTGCATAAACGTGCATGAATCAATCTGAATATGACTTGAGGCATGTTTTTGATGAAGGAACAATACCAAAACATGCAAAAAATGTCTGAAAAGTAGAGTTTACATGATGCAGTATAAAATCAAGGCATTGCATTATTTAATATGTAAAATAATACAAAATCAATACAAATTCTAACCTAAATGTATGATAACATAAATAATAATGTATAGGCCTGCTTGAAGGTTTTAATATTAAATATGTACTCTCATAAAAACAAGTGCATTTACTTTGGAGATGAATCAGCAGGTGCGCTGCATAAGAGATTACTGCGTTCTAAAGAAAGAGTAGCAGGTTTGTAACTCTCAAACTGACAACTCTGTGTAGGCTCAGGAGGTGCTGCGCAGTGTGAAGATGAATGGCAAAGTGTGTTCAGCAGCGTTCAGCTCTGACAGCAGCAAGATCTTCAGCAGCTCCGGTGCGTGCTTCTCCTGTTTTGACAGCGCTGTGGTCATTAAACCTGGAAAGTGGCTCTGGCTGTGTGTTAAGCTCTCTCTCATTCACACTCTCTCTGTCAGATGAGGGTGAAGTCTTCCTGTGGGATGTTCGCAGCAGTAAGTGTCTGAAGAAGTTTCCAGACGATGGATGTGTTAGAGCAACATCCCTCACACTGTCCAGAGACGGGCGCTACCTAGCCTGCGGGTGAGACACACACCTTTTTACACGTGAGCTCAAAAGTTCTATCAAACTCTGATGGCACTTATGAATGCTGATGCTCCTGGAAGTGGTCCCAGTACTTTTCTCTATCTCCACAATAACTTGCAGCCCATCAGCAGACATCATTCTTCTTTATGCATTCAAGACCCGATGGTGTGATTTGATCTGAGTGTTGTTTCTGGACGGGTATGTGATGTTCGCTTATGATCTCTACAGTTCTCGCAGCGGTGTGGTGAACATCTACTCTCAGCAGGACTGTGTGTCTCTAGCCCAACCCAAACCTCTGAAGGCTGTTATGAACCTCCTGACGTCAGCCACCAGCCTCTGCTTCAACAGCAGCTCAGAGATCCTGGCCATCGGCTCCTGGGAACAAAAGGAGGCCAACCGTCTGGTACCTTACTCTTCGAGCCTCAGTTTTGGTTCTCATTCATTATTAATCTGATGAGGATTAACATTGGCCTGTGCCCTCCCAGGTTCATCTTCCAAGCTTCTCTGTGTTTTCCAACTTCCCTTTGTTTCATAAGAAGACTATACATCTCACACAGAGTCTGGACTTCTCACCAAATAATGGCTTCTACAGTGTGGGCAACAATAAAGGAGAAGCGCTGCTCTTCAGGTTGGAACTTGCAATAGATATCAATGTAGTTTTCTCTAACGGTGAACTGCATCAATGCCGGAGAAGAGTTATTGAAGTGACCTTAATTAATTCAGCTAGTACTTTATGGAAATCTATTTATAAAATTAGTCTAGTTGTGGGTTTACGTGGTCATGGACAAGTCCTGGCACACAATTAGAATACTATGGTGTGAAGGTGATTAATTCTGTTTAATCTGTTCAGTAATCTCCACTGTTTTGAGGGTGCTCAAGGTTGTTTAGACTGCACCAGAGAGCCTGCTGCTCCACTTCCTGTCTATACGCAGATTCCTCACCATCCTGGATGAGGCCATAATGCAAACTGCAAACTTGAGGAGCTTTACAGAGGAGTTGTGCGAGGTGCAGTCGTTGGTGTAGCGAGAGAAGAGAAGTGGAGAGAGAACACACCCCTGGGGGGGCGCCAGTGCTGGTGGTTCGAGTGCATGATGTGAATTTCCCAACCTCACAAGCTGCTGTCTGTCTGTCAGGAAGCTTATGATCCACTCACAGGTGGAGTCAGGGATGGAGAGCTGGAAGAGTTTATTGCGAAGCAGGGATGGGATGATGGTATTAAATGCTGAGCTGAAGTCCACAAACAGGATCCTCACATAGGTCCCTGGCTTATCCAGATGTTGCAGGATGTAGTGCAGCCCCATGTTAACTGCATCCTCCACAGACCTGTTAGATCAGTAGGCAAACTGTAGGGGGTCCAGTAGGGGTCCAGTGATGTTCTTCAGATGGCCCAGCACCAGTCTTTCAAAGGACTTCATGACCACAGATGTCAGGGCCACTGGTCTGTAGTCATTGAGACCTGAGATTTTAGGCTTCTTGGGGATGAGGGTGATGGTGGAGCGTTTGAAGCATGCAGGAAATTCACACAGCTCCAGTGATCTGTTGAAGATCAGAGAGAAGATGGGAGCTAGTTGGTCAGCACAGGTTCTGAGGCAGGTTGGAGAGACACCATCAGGATCTGGTGATTTCCTCCTCTTCTGCTTCCTGAAGAGCAGACAATCATCACCCTCACCCTCATTTCACATGAATTACTACAGCAATGTAGTGTGACATGGAATCGATCAGTCTGGAGCACTGTTCAGGTGCTGTGAGAACCCAAATTGCTCTGACAGTGGCCTTCAGCTCTTCTGCATTGTTGGGTTTGGTTTATCTCATCCTCCTTAATTGTCTAAGAAGTTAAGGTCAGGCGGGTTTGCGGGTCAATTTAGAACTTAAACCAGGTAGTTTAGAATTTTCTAGGTAGAAAATGAAATCTCAATAAAGATTAGAAGTGCTCTAAAACTCACCGGTAGACAACCGTGTTGACCTTGGAACACCATCAGATGACATGGCACCTCAAACCATAACTGACTGTGGAAACATTACACTGGATTTAAAGGATGAGAGTTTTGTGCTTCTCCTCTTTCGTTCAGACTCTGGGATCTTGATTTTGAAAGGAAATGCTAAATTTGCCTTCATCAGATAAAATAACTTTGGACCTATGAGTAGCAGTCCAGTCTGTTTTGTTTTCAGCCCAGATGAGACCCTTCTGTCTTGTTGGCTGTACATCTGATGGGATTAGTATGTTTTTCTGGCAAAGCTTTTAGAATCCTGAAGTTGTGAATTCAGCTGTACGATTGAGGTAAATACTGGATAATTAAGTAGTGTATTACATGTCGGTCATTTTTTATAGCAACATTTCCAATTTTCCACGCACCAAAAACATGACACTATGTGAGGTGGCATGTGATTTGTTGCATAGAAAGACCTTCCCTGCAGGGCTGGTTATGTGAGACTATTCCCAACGGTTGTGAATATAGCCTACAGAACTAGACTGCGAGGTCATTTGAAGACTTTGCTGATGTTTTGAGTTACCTGGCTGCTTAGAGTGTGCCACGAAGTGTCTTCAATATGCAATCTTTTCACAATATTTCAAATTTTCATTAGTTATCAGTTAAAGTCGACAAGATTTAACAATTAATTGCTTCCAATATATCAATCTGTGTGTAATGAATGAATATAATGTAGATGATTATGATTGGTTTTAAGAGCTTTGTGCAGGGTCAGATAGACCCTTTTTTGTGATTTCTGAACAGTATTTTTGCTATGTATGGGAGGTTTAAATGTGTAGACTGGATATAATTTAAGGTCTGATCAAATAATTTGAGTCTTTATCAGCTTTAACATTATTGGTTGGACTGATTCCAGCTCTTGAGCCATATTCATATCTTAGATCAGTACATAAACCCAGGCACAAAAATAGTTATTTAAAAAGTAAAAAGAAAAAAAAAAACAAAACAAAAAAGCTGATTCCGTGTGACCGTAGCTGTGCATTACAAGAGAGTTGAAAGATATCCTGATGGATCTGTGATTGATCAGGTTTAGGTCTTGCATTGATGCTGAATGTTAGAATCTGCTCTTTCTCCTTCTCTCTGCTTTAGGATGCTGCATTATGGTAACTTCTGAAGGCAGAGCCCCTGATGTTGATCTTCACCTCCACACTAATTTCTCACCAGCAGATCCACAGACATTATTGAACATCTCCAGATTCAGAGAGTGACTGTATATGAACATGAGTTTCTCTGTTAGTTAATTAAACCTTGTCTTTTTGTAAAAGTAAATGTCTGTTTTTTTGTCTTGATTTTCTCAAGCAGCTTCACGTACAGGTTTACAAAAGGTTTTTTTTGCTTTCCACAGCCAGCAAACTTAATTACAGGTCTGTACTAAACACTTGCAGTTTCTTGTTATAAATTATGTGTCGGTAACACTGTTTTAGAAAAAATGTATATCAAAGTTTCCTATTTCCTCAGAAAAGAAACTTAAACCTTCTGTTGAAATGCACTGATCACTCGCGCTTCTTCCTGAGTAAACTCACTTTTCCCCCAAATGTCATTTAGCCCACGTTGTGGTTTTCAAAGCCTTGTCTTCCTCTCAGATAGAAAAAGAAAGAATTGTTAATACAGAAATTTTGAGTCTCCTGCAGATGCTGACTTTGAGATGAGCAGGTTATCTCCTCCATTGATCTTTCTCCTAAGTAAGTAATATTTAACATCAATAGTCCAACATTGTTGCTCTGACATCTAATTTATTTTAAATTCCTCCTTGCAAGGTTTCATCTCATTTAGTGGAGCTGCTCTGGAACTGATCATCCATCCTGAGCAATCCAGTGTTTCTTTGAGTTGTGATCTAAATTCTGCGTCCGACTCAGCTCTGGCCTGGTACCGGCTGAAGGATGGCAACATATCCTTAGTGCTGTCCAGTCAGCGGTCACAGGTTGGGGCTCAGGGTTTGGTGCTGGAGTTTAGCCAGCATCAGAGGTTTGAGCTGGGACTTGACCACAGTCTAAACATCAGTGGAGTGCAAGAAGATGATGAGGGGGATTATTACTGTGCTGTTCAGCACAGGCTTCGAGCACTGAAGTTTGGAGGTCCCACCAGGCTTTCTGTCACAGGTCAGCATGATCTCAGATTTCGCTCTGCACTGCACCTTCTGCTGCCGTGATGCTTCAGTCTGATGTGAAAGCTAAAGAATATGAAAGGCATATAGACCAGTTTTTAGCTCTTTGTAAATATAACATTTAAATGGTAAATGATCTGAAAAACGGGGGTTGGTCAGATAATGAGAAGATCATGAAATGGTTGTCAGTAATACTTTTTTTTCAAAGTAAAATAAAGATAGTATGTCATTAGTTAATTAAACACAGACAGGTATATTTGGCGTTTGTGTTTCTTTTCATATTGAAGACTGTTGACTTGACAGTTGCCTAAAATACGACTATTGATGCTATGCTCAAGGACAAGGAAGTGACAAAAGGTCACTAAAAAAGGATGGCTGTTTTTTTTGTATTGATTGTTATAGAAAGTTTTTTCCCTATTAATAATGACTATGAAGTTGAGGTTATTGTACACAACAAAAGCAACGTTTTGCAGTTTATTCTAAGGTTATTTGACAATCAAGGGCTTTCTTCAAGTGGGCTGGACCCACAACTATATTATGTGTAAGAAAGGTGCTTTTCTCTCTTTCTCCTCCCCTCTTTTCCATATAACAAGCCAACCAGCAGTAGCCTCAATAATTAGACAATAACTATTAATGAGACAAAGATTAATTATTTATAATTTATCTTGCATGATATGTGTTCTAATTTTCCAAGATGCTGATTTTTGGATATATATTATTTATACATCAACAGTTGAGGGAAATAAAGATTTGAAATATAGAAATATATAGTTTTTTTTTTTTTTGTTTTAAGACTTTGCAATCGAACAGATCACTATGGAGGCTTCTGACCAAGTATTGAGCAAATGAGAATTGTATAACTTAGTGAATACTCAACTTAATTAACCTAACCTGAAAAAAATACAAAGGTAGTAGGTGCTGTTACGACAGAGCCCACCAGATGTGATGAGCTCTTGGACCGCACATTGAGGAAGTATAGAGTTAAGGACCATTTGAAAAGTAAGTTAAACAATTCCACAAACAAAACTAAGATAACTCAAAATGTCACTGTTTAGCAGCAAGCAGACAAAAAAAATCTTCATAAAAGAAATCAACAAAAACATTAAACTTCAAGCAATACACTTACAATGACCTAAGACTAAACAAAACTACAGGAAAATAACGCAGAAAGTAAATCAAAGACAGAACAATTAGACAAGTGCTGCAGGATAAAACACACACGTTCAAACAAACACATGCCATAACACTAAACCTACTAACACACCAACTAAACCAACCCTAAATATTCCTACCTAGAATAAATTTAGCGAAGGGGATATTACTGAAGGGGAAAGGTTAAATTAAAGGTGAACAGAAAAACAAAATATACGCTGCTGTGGTGGCCTAATGTGGAAAAATAACAAAATAGTGAAACCGAGTGCTAATGAACTTAGGAGCGCTTAACCAAACCTGAGAGTGGCTGAGGAGAAGGGGACGGAGCAGACTGGTGCTGACGAGTAGCGGGGCTGCAGGGGAGATGCTGCACTGAGGGAAGTGCGCCTGTTTCTCTGTGAAACACTATACAAGCACGAAGATCACAAAAGGTCTCTGGGTGAGAGAAGAGACGGCCACGACTGAAAGAGTTGAAAACTCTACAAAGACAAACTATGACACGGATATTATGGGACAGTGAGTACGACTCAGAAACTGTGATTGCGAGGGAGAGCGATAGTGGCGCTGAGGCGCGTCTTTAATGGTCTGCCGTAGTCAGATCAGACTAAATGTCACTCACTCACATAAACACAGAAAATTACGTAGGCATAAATACAAAATATAACCATTACAACTCATGGGGGTTGTAACAGTGCAAATAAATAAGTGAAAACCATAATACACAACATTTGCATCTATGTGCTGGTAAATTGTACAGAGTTTGACGGTACTTCCTTTTGACTGCTCGGCACTGTCCCAAACTCCCAACTAGATCAAAATCTGTGACCAGGTTTTCTTTTAGATTGACCAGTAAATGTAATAGGAGGAAGATGATAGACACCAAACAACATGCAGATGAGCTGCAGGTGCTATTTAAGCTAACTTGTCTCCAGTAAACCTGAGCAGTGGCAGAGGGTGATGATTGCTTCCATACTGGCATTGATTCGTTCAAAAAGTGGCTCTTTGTTTTAGAAACTTGACCCATTTCTTGATAACTGTGCGATACGGTTTCAGGGTCACCTTCTTCACCCGGGGACTGCAGGGCTCTTTGGATATGGGCTGGTGTGGTTTCTGGAATCTGGGCTCTCGTGTCTGCACTCTGCCTCCATCGAGGTGGGTGCTGTGAGAAAGAGAATTGTCTTCCAATGCAGGATTAGATTAAACAGCCTCTTTGCGCTGCTAGAAAGTGCCTTCTGAAGTTGTCATTTCACTGTCTTTAAACTGAAACAAGTGCAGAAAATGTTACAAAAAGTAAATGAGTCTAATGAAATGTATCTTAAAAGTACAAACAAATCTGTTCTTCACTCAGGTTACTGTGCACAATGTGATAAAGAACCATCACATCTTCCGGTGAGTCTGGTTTTAACAGCATCTCTGAAGAAGAATCCGCACCAGTCTGAGTCTTGTCTTCCACAGGTTCATTATTCTAGTTTGAGGTTCATCAAAAGGCCCTGTGTCTCTCCAGATCCTGCTCCTGAGAGCGTGATCTATTCAACCATCCAGAAACTGCAGCACTGAGTATGGGTGTAAAGAATTTACTGATTAGTATTGTATGAAGGGGTGAAAACAGTATACCACTACTGACTGAAAATGTATTGAAATGCAAGTAAAGTTACATGTCTACAAATCTTTTGAAGTAAAATGTACAGAATAAATACTGTGTAATGTTTCACAGATGTGTGGCTTTGTTTTAAGTAGTTCTGAGTCAACTGTTATGTTTTAGTGATGCACATTATATCTTTATCATGTTTGGTCAGTGTGTAAGAAATTGCTTTTTCAGTTCGATTTAAAATATTAAACATGTTTTATGATCAAAATCAGCCACCACTTTCCCGATAGTAGATTGGAGAGAGGAAGATGAATATATATTGGAGAGAAAAGTCACAAATTTTCGGAGACTAGATATCACCCTGTGGTTCTTCACAGTAAAAGCAATGATTTAGATTTTTTTAGATAGGGGCAAATACATATAGCTGAAATTCGTGTCGAGAGGCAGTGTTGTGCAGGTTGGTTTTAGCTCCATTCAGCCTCTCCTAAGGAATTTACTCTAGGGGTGATCTGGCCACTGCAGAGGAGGTTGATAGAGTCAGCTTCTTGCTGTGTTTGAGAAAGCGGGATTCAAGTCATGGGGAAATGAAGGGTCCAGTGGCTGCTGCAGAGGGCAGAAGGAGGTAGAAGTTGTTCCACCACAATAAAAAGTTTGGAACTGAGCCTTAAAACATGAAAAGGGAACTCAATTCACAAATGGTTGAGATTTTACTTCTCTGCACTAATAACTTTTGGGATGCATTTCCTTCATTGGATAGGAATACATTTTTTTTAGTCAAAAAAAATCAGATTTGACTCAAATAGAATTTAAATTAATTCTACGTAAAGATAAAACATTTACGTAATCAAAAAATTCTACTTAGAAACAGTAGTGTGAGTAAATGAAATGATCTTCTTTCCGCTTATGGTTGTATGTTCATCACTGAGCTGAGTCTTTGTTTGTTCATCCTGTGAACATGAATCTTACCAAACAAGTATTAAAAATTGAACTTGCGGTTTAAATGACCCATTGTTATTTTTTTCATGTCTCTTAGTATTAATTTCTTGAAATGTGATATTTGTGTGACGCTGAACCAAACCCCCGCATGCTCTTCTCAACGTGAGTTAACATCCCGCCACGTGACCCACGAGAGTTGTGTAAGAACTCTAGAAAGAAATAATTATGATAATTTCGCTTTAATTTACAAAACGATGAGATGCAAACTAATCCCATTAGTAGATAAATATATTCGCTCTTGCGTGATACTGTAAAAAACGAATGTTTTCTTAAGACAAGCGAGGAAGCAAACCCCCGTTGAACCGAAGACGGGTTTAAACGGCGCTTGGAGCTGTCAATCACATTTGTGTCATAACTCTCTGCAAGACAACAGCACCATTGGCTTATGCTCAACCAACAGCTAAACTTCTGAACCTCAATAGGTTAGCTATCCTGCCAAACACACATCGTAAATTTCAATTGGCTTGTTAGAGGAAAAATGGGCGGTTCAAGCTAGGCAAATTAATTTCCTTGTCTGTGTGTGCGTGTGTCAACGCTGCAACGGCGGATGTTTGGTTAAACTGAACGGCACAATCAGGAGAAAAAACGGAGTTAAGTTACCCTTGGGTGTTTTTGGCGGTACTGTCCGCACCGGGCTCTTGAGAACGAGTCCCCGGGCGAGATTTTTCAGTTTCTCGCTGGATATTCGCCGCCCGCGGACGCTGAGGGGAGGATGACGGCGGAGCTTCTGGATAGTCGTTTCTGCGCCGACAACCTGCTGACTAGTGAAGACTGGGGTGAGAGACATTGAAAATGTTTTAATATCTGACTAGAGAAAGCTTATTAATTGTATTTGATGGCTGCTAATAAATTCTAGCCACCCACCAGCCGCTCTGTTTAGGGTGTGGGAGAGAGACTTCACGGGTTCTTTCGAGGCCGGTGAGAGGAGACCATAACGTTAGTTTATCGTTATAGGAGATATCAGAAACCCCGAAGCTCAGGTCAAGAAGAAAGCTCTCCTGAATCAGAACCCTCCATCTTAAATCACCTCCACGTTTTAGATGAAAATTGATACTCAAGAGTGAATCAGAAAAGAGGCGAATTAATTTAAACCCTTCTGTATCAGTAACGTTAACATTTAAGTTACAGGCTTGCCAGATCAGAGCGATAGTTTTCAGCCAAACTCATTGTAAAACCAGCCCATATCTCTACATAGCTAACGCTTCTGTTGAAGGTAAAAGTCTAGACGTAGCATGATAAAGAACATGGCATTATAAACAGTTTTATTAAATAAACATCAAAACCTTTTTTACCATACGAAAGAAACATGAAAACCTAGCTTTATATAATATAGCCATTTAAATGACCAATTTTGTCTGTCACATGTTGTTTATATAGAACAGATCTTACATTTTCAAAGTTATTAATATTTTATTGCACTGAATTACAATTTCACAGTGATGTTTGTTGAACTAATGACTATCACTGATGATGCCATCTCACTTTGACAGATTATCTGACTGGACAGTTAAGTGATATGTAATTTTTTAAAAATATTTTTCCATTTACTCACCATTCTTTTTAAATGTTTTCTTAGTGTAATTTTACTAGATTAAAAAAATCTGACAACACTGGTGCTGAAGAGTGTGTGTTTTATGAGACATGGTTTATATCTGTGTTTAAATATTCAGATGGCTTTGTAAGGTGCTTAATTTTTTCTAAGATGCACAGATTATCCCCTGTAAATATTTAGGGTGCCAGTGGGGTGCATTCTTCATGATCGCTATGAAGTTTTAGTGTTGTGGTTGTCAGGGTATTGCTATAAAGTAGAGGTGGTGGTTCCTCTCCTAGAGTGATGCAGCATCACCTGGTTCCTGGAACAAGGGCAGCTTTCAAAAAAACTTTACTGATATGAGAACGGTGGGATTCAGGGGACAATATGCTTCAGTGAGGGTAAGATATGGTTCAGCACTGCAGTGCTAATACTGGCCATGCAGGAGCTAAGGGGATTGTGAGTCATCCTGAAATGATTCTTAAATAATTTGCCTTATTGAGTAGTCATGGAAGCTATACACTAGTTTAGATGTGATGTTGACTAATGAAGCCTGCGTGATCTGTTTGTCAGATGCCTGTCTGTACCAGTGTGAGGAGATGGAGGAAGATTTTCCTGGAGATCTCCGATGTGACACTTTGGTACGTATACTTCTCACACACTCACAGATGAATGAAAATGTTAATTAGGGTGTAGGCTGAGTCATAATTATTCACAAACCCAATCGTTCTGTACATCCTCAGTCATGAAGCAGTTTAATCGAGATGATCCTCTCTGCAGACTTAGTTGTTATTATCATATATGTCTATTATTCATATGCACAAACTTTAAAAATAAGACATGGGTGTGATTGATGTGCAACACATCCCCATCAAAGTGTGATGTCAGGCTCTCACAAACATAATTTTTAAGTAGTTATCAAAGATTTTAGTAATCGGATATTGTACAAAAAATGTATTCGATTAACTGAGTAATCAAATTAAACATGTGACATCACGTGGAGCTCCCGGAACCTGCCACTCCACTCACCCATAGACATTCAATGGTGGAAGGGGCTGAAATTATTTTATTGATTATTATTAAATCAAAAACTATTTAAATCAGTTTAAAGTCAAGCAGAACATTATGTGTAGGTTACTAATAACGGTCTTTAATAAAGGTTGGTCAACAAGGTGTCCTAAAAATATACGCTTTTAAAGCTGTTCTGGAGTTAGGGTAGAAACCCCCATGAAAAGGACGGTGTCTTACCTTTGGCTTTTGTTTCTTATTAGCAGTTTCCACTTTTTTTGTCCCATTTACGCCATGTTTTTTTGCCAACGCTTGCGTAATTAAGTTATTTTTAAAATCTGGATAAGTGAGGGAAACAGTACAGCTGAAGATCTTGCTTTAACTACACATTTCCTGAATGAAGGAGCCCTGTCATCTCTTTCCTGGATTGAATGTTTTTTAGTTTTAGTTAAGCAGAGCATCACAAATGCTGGTTGGTGTAAAAAAACAACAACCGCACAGCTTAAATTATAAGGTCGCTAAAAGAATCCAAGTTGAGCGAATCCATGAACGATTACTGAAATGTGATCTAGCCAGCACATTGAGTGAACCGAGAACGGCTAATGTTTATGAATAACATGGCACAAGGATACATATAGTAAACAAACTGGCCTGGGCTAACCTGCGAGCCATTCAGTATTCAGTCAGACCACTGGTGAAAAGAAATTAATAGAGGAATTTATAATTTTTTTTTTATCAAAAAACTCAAGGAATTGTTTCAGGCATACACGAAATGATTATTTATCAAATCTAATTACCCTAACTCCAACTATTTCAACTTTTCTTTTACACCCATGTCAGTGGATCTTCTAACTCACAGGTCAACATTTATAAATAACATATTTGTTGAACTAAAATTTGAATACTATAAATAAGTTTAAACACCAAATGAAGAAGAAAAGACACTGATCTTCAGTAAGCAGCAAGGAGTACCAGAGCATGGTTTAATCTGTATTTAAGACTGATACTGTCATGGGAAGTATTCACTCCTCTATCTCTCTCGTTTACTTTCTCTCAGCTGGATGGTGATCTGGTGCTTACACTAGGCTCAGACAACCCCACATCACCCTGGAAGAACCTGGAGCAGGACCTCACAGGTATGACTTTATGTTGGGATAGAGTACCTAGTTACTGGTTGCCCATGGATGTGTTTCACAATTCCAATCTCATCTAAGCTATCTATTTAATTATGCTATTGCTCATATTATTCCGTTTCTGTACTTCCTTTTTTAACCTCTTGAGGGACAAATACAATAGTTTGCCATTATAAAGGCACCTGAGAATTCTGTCCCCATGTTGATCCAGTAGTAATCCAACAGGCTACAGAATATACTGTCATGTTTAAAATTAATGAAATATCGGCTGATTTTTCATTGCCTAATTTTCAAAATAAGTGTTTAATTTGTATTGAATAGTAATTACATTTAATAGCCCATATAAAAAATTGGTACCACATCAGCTCACAAACATTGATTAGCAACACCATTCTCCAGTTCTCATGCGTCACATCCAGAGAAGTTGAATCTCAACCTGGAAGTCAGCGCAAAGAAAAGATAAAAAATGATGTAGTTGTCTCCCTCAACTAAGCATATGAGACATTGAAATTGTCTTAAACACCGTGAGATTTTCTGAAATGTACATGTGTTGAACATGATTTAACTTGAGGGTTTTGTGATTCTATAAAGTCCTTCAAAATTATGTTGATTTTGTTTGAGACATGAAATCATATTTATTTCCAGTTTTGTTGACCCTGAAAATAGTTTTCCAACCAAAATAGGCTCATTCGAAAAGTGTAAGCCCTGAAATAATGTTTACATTTTGTTTAAGCAATTCTTTTTTTGGAGTGAGTGATCGCTCCAAGCATTTTTATATTGCTGCAGCACCAGTTATGGCAACAAGTTTATTTCTACATTACTTTTTTTTAATGGTTTTTAATGGTATTCTTCACTGTGCACCTGCTGTTTCTAAAAGCTTCAGCAGCACTCTCTTAAATTCTAATGATCATTTCCGGCGCTATGCCTGAAACTGATCTCTGCTGTTTGTGTTGAGTGGACGTGTGTCAGCGAGTCAAGTGTTTGGAGTGGGTTTACTGGTGTTCAGCAGAAGGACATTGACCCATGACGCACTGAATTTTTAACCCTATCCGTGTTACTGGTTTTCTGCTGTCTCCGGTAGACAACTGTAGTTTTCTTTAGTTTCATGGTTTATGTACAGCCTACTCATGCATTAGAAGCTGTTTTTCTCTGGGGATAGTTTTATTATATGAAGTGCTCAGTGGTAATTAATTGTCTCTGTCTTTCCACAGGTGATGTGCCACTCATGAATGAGGAACCTAGCGTGGCTCTGCCTCTATCGGTGGACATGTGTAAGTCCTTCTCACTTATTTACTTTGAGTTAATCTTCTACTCTCAGCAAAGTTTTACTGCCATTGGTGTTTGAAGAGAGTTTTATATTGATTCCATATATGCTCTTCGTCCTGTTGTGTTTTGCACATGCTGATGTTCGACGTGTTTTTGTTTGAAGCAGAAAGAGATCTAAACCAATCCCTCAGAGGAGTGTTGGGTTAGCAATCCATCAAGTTCACTTGTTGATTTACCAGTTGATGCATTCTGGCTCAACCGAAATTGTATCAGGAGGAAGTATAAAGTGCTTATGTGGGTTTTCAGAGCACCAGAGTTTCCAGTTTTGTAGTCAGATCAGGTTACAATTATAAACATGTTCAGCTTTCAGCACATTCACTGAAACAATGCATAGCACTAGACAGAGCAGCATTTTGCCTTTAGACTGTCAATATTATTGTTAATGAAATTAATGAAAATAGAACATTTCAGAAACATGTTTCAAAAATCACAAACGTAAAATATTTGATCACAGATAAGATAAGTACACATGCTGAAAAACATTGTGAAAGGGAATTCTCAATTATCATCCAATACAAATTTCTAGGAGAACAGCTCAAAGACCTCCATCATGTGCTTGAAATTAAATTGATTTCTTGAACAGGAGTGTTGCGTTTATAAATCACAACAAAGAACAATGGGTTAACATTCACATAGTGTGTTTTCCTCTTCCAAATCATCAGAGAAAGGAGCTTACATCAAATTATGATGTCTTAATAGGCAAGCTTGCCTCTGTTCACCGTGTTATAAACTAATCTGATACCAGTGTTTGTGGTACATGGACCAGCAGGATTGATTCAGATAATGTTTCCATGTGATTTGAAAGCCATGCTACCTAGAGAGAATCTACGAAATGAGGAGAACAGTTTGTCTGGAGTAGAGAAAAAGGAATTGATTGAGGGTAAGGTTGGGCCTTTTTAGTCTGAGGCGTTTATTGTAGCATTCACATAATGACTGTGGGATGCCTTTTTTTTTTTTTTTTTTTTTTACACTTTATCTACATCAGGGTTCCCCAAACCTGGTTTGGAGGGCCCAGCTCTGCACATTTAAGTTGCAGCCTTGCTCTAGTATGCATACTACTCTAGCTTTAGACATTTAGACTAGAGAGGACCTTAATTAGTGCAACAGGTCTGTTTCATAATGGTTGAACCAAAAATGTGCAGGGCTCCGGCCGTCCAGGACCAGGTTTGGAGTCCCCTGATGTACATCATCATTATCTTGAAGCCCCTTGCCGCAGTGATGAGCAGGGTACAGCCTTAATGCCCCAACATCTCCCACTGGTTCAGTCATATTCCTGACTGAATGTCTTGTTAAATATTTAATATTTGGTATCATTGAGGCTGTAGTGCAATGCTGTTACTGTATATCACAAAACTAGAATCCTAGAATATTTAACACTCTTAACAACTTTGACTTCTCTGATGCTCTTTGGTTTGCATGCCCAATTAATTCATTCTCTGGGAGGAGATTGGTCTGAAAAAGGTCAATGCGTGAATTAAAACACAATATTGACAATAAAAATTAACAATCTAATTTTATTGAAAGATTACTGATAAAGATAAAAATGTTCACAAATCTATTATGGAGTCAGATATACAAATATTTGTGAATTATTAAAATCCTTTGCCACTGTTTCTAAACAGAATATGTGGACACTTGAGTACTTTAGTCCTTTTGACCGCTCAACAGCTACAGGTTCTGCATCATTAGTCAATGACTTGGATTCAGCCCCCTTATTGACAGATTATTAGATTAGTTTATTGAAATTTTGGCTTAGTAACTCTGCTTGTTTGTTACAGTTTTCCAGGTGAAGACAGAGCCTCCTTCGCCGACATCATCTCTGAGCTCTGACAGCTCTTCACAGTCTGCCTCTGATGCACAGGTTTCCCTCTCTCATTTTTTCAGTCTTTGTGTTTCTTTCTCTTGAGAGAAATCTCATCAACTGTGTGCTCTATCACAGATTAAGGTGAAGTCAGAGAACCCTCCCACTCCACCATATATGTTTGGGGATGTGCTGTCTCCTCCTTTGAGTAATGTGGAGCTCACTGTTTCCAGCATCACAACGCAGCATCAGACAGGTATGCACTTTGACTGGTCTCTGGGTCATCACAGTGTCTTTGTCTCTAAACAGTGTTTTTCCCCTAGATAAATATCTCTTTCAAAGAAAGTGCTGAAAGTAAAAAAAAAAAAAGATTTTAAATTAAATTTGTCATAAACGTAAAATCACAATTATATGATGGATAAATTAGGTTTTTAAATTTAGAAAAGAATTTACCATGCATTTGCAACTAAAACACTATATTCCTGAATGTCTTAAAAATGTAAAATGAGATTTAAGTTTAGATAATAACCTATAATAAACATGACCTGCAATGTTTCTCTTCAGGTTTACACTCTGTTACACTCTATCTGTGGAATGAAAGGATAGTAGACCATTTATTACAGGCAGACATGGCCTACATTGGCTCATAATCTCTTATTTAACTCGTTCAGTGTATTCTGGGAAAGATAACAAAAGAATAGCAGAGTTCAGGTGACTCAGGCAAGCAGTTCTATGGTATGCCTTTGTGTTTTTATCCCCTTGTGAAATTCATAAAGCTGTGGGAAGCAGGTGGGGTTTTTAGCGACCCGGCACATTTAGATCATGCTTCTCATAACCACTGTTCCGATTTTTACTTGCATAACTGCTTTTTAAACAGGCCGCAAACTTGACTGAAGATGGTCAAGTTAACTTGTCTATCTCTGAGAAAGCAATAGTTTTCATAAATTGCAGAGGAGAATGATCTTGATTGGATCTAAAATGCAATGTTTGTGTGTTCCCATCTCAGCTGCCTCTTTAAAGGCTAACAGCATTGTGAGCAGTAAACCTCTGATTCAGCCCAAACCACTGATTGTGTCTGCACCATCGACAAAAGCCCTGATTCTGCAGAGCCTGCCTGTTAAACTACCAGTTCCTCTCCCTGTTCCTGTGTCAGGCATGGAGCAGAACACCTCACCTGGTGAGAGGAGCTACCTTGCACACTTAAACTTTCTGGTTCATCATGAAGCTGTCTGTGTCCTGATGTAACCTTTATTTGACAGCTGTGGTCCTGTCACCTTCGCTTTGTGTGGCTCCAGCTTCTTCAGTTGTGAAGATGGAGCCTGTTTCTCCCAGCATGGCTCAGTGCTCCAGTCCCTCCAAGCCCATCATACCAGCAACATCACACCCTCATACACACTCCTGCAGCGATATCGACGTGAGTTAAACACATTTCAGTCATGCACTGCTGCTCGATAAATTACAGGTCTGTTTGATATAGTTAACTTGTGCTCTGTGACACACAGATAGGTTTGGAATGATCCACTGAATCTTTTTGATTCAAATCTCTTTAATGTGTAATTCCAGCTCTATGGGATTAATATTTGCTCATAATGATTCTGATTCAGTGTTAGTCAGATAGATTTAATATGATTCACCAAATCTCTAGGACATGGTTACATTTAATATGATTAACAGAATTTCTTTGTGATTTCAAATTTTGTTTACTAAGACTCAGCATTATTAACTCTTTTGATTTTGTTTTCGTTTTGTATTTGACAAGAGTCATTGTTTCTGATCACTTATTTATACAATTCACTGAGTCCCTATATGTTTACATTCTGATCTATTCTAAATGAAAAACTAAAAAGATAATAAAACTAACAAAAATAAGGTTCCTTTGAATCTGAGTGGTTCACTTAATCAATGTATGATTCAAATAGTTTCGATCTAATTCACTGTAGTACTATGAGTGATGAGCCACAATTTGATTCACAGAATCTCTACATGAGTTCTATCTGTTAAGTTTGATTCACTAAATCTGAATGTTTGTATTCTGAGTGTTCAACTCAGCATAACTCACCAAATCACTGTCTGATTCAGACCTGTTCATGTTGAATTAGTGAACCTCTGATTTTAATTTGGTTTAATTATGATTCTCTGTATTATTCAGACCAATTAAATATTATTGACTAAATCTGTATTTTGCAGATGGCTTCAAAAGAATTAAGTGTGTATCTGTATGATTCACTGAATCACTGATGATTTAGATCAATTCATTATAATTCACAGAATCTGTATGATTCTGATATCTTTTTTTCACATTTAAGATTTTTTTATTGGGAAAAAAAATACATTTTACATAGAGTGAAAGAGATTGAGGGACATACAAATTTCCATTAGAGAGCAAAGAGAAAGACAATATTCTTCACTTTTTTTAGTTTTGATTTAATGGCTTTTGGGGTTGTTGATGTTTGAGTATCACTAAAATATGAATCCGAGTCTATTTTAAACTATACAATAGTGGTTTACACCCAACCCACTTCTGCTTGTGGATATGAAATTTAGCTTTAATAAATAAAAGATTAATTAAATGACAATTGCATTCATGTTCAGAGGGATGGTCAAATATGCCAAAAAATATATATTTGAAGCAAAAGCATAAGTCACTCGAAAATGAGATTGAATATACAGAATCTTTCAGAGTATGAACATTGCCACAATAGATGAGTTACATCTTCCTTGCAGGACTCGCAAAAACTACATTTCACATTAATATCTGCTTTATATTTCCTAAAAGGGTCTTAGTAGGGTAACACCTACGGATCAGCTTAAGAGATACTTCTTTGATTTTATCATTATGAATTATTATAATATCTTCAAGATAATTCACAAAATCTGAATGTTTTGTATTATTATTATTATTATTATTATTATTTGCACCAAATAGCTATGATTTTAATGTGTTCGTGACTAAATGTTTGATTTGGATCACTAAATTACTATTTGGGTCTCAATGAGTTAATGAATCCCACATTTGTTTGTGTTAATCAGGTAAAAGTGCTGAAGCGACAGCAGCGCATGATTAAGAACCGGGAGTCGGCATGTCAGAGCCGCAAGAAAAAGAAAGAATACGTGCAGAACCTGGAAGCACAGCTGAGAGAGGCACAGCAGGAGAATGAGCGGCTGCGGAGGGAAAACCAGAGTCTGCGACTGCGGCTCTCTGGGACTGAGGTCTGACACATGGGTACTGCTCAAAATAAAATGGAGGCATTCTCTAAGGTGCTTGATGGGAACTCTGTTTTTCAGATATCCGAATCTGGAAAACACAAGAGGGCGGTGTGTGTGATGGTGCTGTTCCTCTTCATCACATTCAGCTTCGGCCCAGTCAGGTGAACACACAAATCACATACACAACAACACACTGAGACTAGATAGTAATCCAGATAGAAAGGTTAGTTGGCACCACAACACAGAGGTTGACGTTTAGTTATGGAGTAAATTGAGACATTGTCAATGAATCACAGAATACATGAGTCACCATGGAAACTCGAGGTTACAAAGGAGGCGTTATATTTTTCTGTGAAATGTTTACTTGATTTTTCCTCATTTATAGTTTGATTGATTCAGTTTCATCTGATAGTGATTGAAGTAAAAAATGTAATCACTGGGTTACTTGATTCTTTCAGAATTGTAAATCAATCAGATCATTAAATGATGCATAACAGTTGACTTGATTCACCCAGATTTCTGCTTGAGTATCGCAATCTCTTCTAATAATTCAATAACTCAATGAAAGGTTTCAGTCATCAAATTTTGTGGCCGAGGATCTCTTTATAAATGAGTTGCTGATGATCAATTGTATTTTTTTTTTGCCAGAGTTTTTTTGTTTGTTTCCTGGGTAACTTAAATATTTGTTTTTCTTCAGCCTGAGGGAGCGTTCGCTGGAGGATGCACTACAAGAAGTGGATTCTGCGACCGGAAGACGCCTGCTTGAGTTTGAGGAGCCAAGAGAGAGAAACACCGCACAGAAAATTGAGAGACGATTTGGAGAAGTGGAGAGGAGTGGGGGAAAGGAGAGGAGAACAGACGGGACGGGAGAACAATGGAGAATAGGAACAAGGGATAAAGAAGAGCGGTGGGGGAAAGGAGAGATGGAGAAGGAGGAGACACACTTGTATCAGTTCAGGTAAAGCTCTGCAGACAAGGAAACCCATACAGACTCAAACAGAGCTAACTGGAGCAACTGGTTGTGTGTGTTCAGGAACCAGAGCGGGGAGTATAGCGAGGAGAAGGACCTTCTCCTCCAGGACATCGAAAGATACTTCTCCTCCTCCGACTGCAGGCAGTTCAACCGGTCCGAGTCACTCCGGTCAGTCTTGGAGAGACTAATCTTGTGTTACGTGGAGCTTCGTTCCATACCAGGGCAGTCACTGATTCCTGTCTGTGCCTTCTCTTAGGCTAGCAGATGAGCTGAGAGGATGGGTGCACCGTCATCAAATCACCAGCAAGACTGATGGGAAGCACAAGCTCCTGAAGAAGAGTAAGATTGTTCAGGTGAGGACTTCAAAGAGGTGCAGGCTTCAAGAGCCAGGCACACTCTGGTCCAGATAAAGAGAAGAGAGAAAAGATGAAAATCCAGATTCCTTCCTGCACTGATTTAGACAACCTTACTACAAGTATGCTTCAGCTTAAGCCGAGAACGGAATAAGAGGAAGCCTAAAATTAGACTTTCATAGTACATCAAATATTTTTTTATTGATTAAGACCACAAAATAACTACATTCTTCTTCAGTGATTACATGGCGGACTGAGCTCTCTGCCCTGAAGGATTCAGTATTTGCATTAGTAAATTTTCGAGGTATACCTTTTTAATATAATATAATAATATATTTTGGCAAATTTTTCAACATTTGATGATTTATTAGTGTTTTATGATGATCGATTAATAGTTGCTTAACACTTGGTCAGAAGACTCTTTTATGGTTTGTTCTTTCAAAGCTTTTGTATCTCAAAAGTGAAAATGTTAAATGAGAAAAACAGTAATTGCAATCAGTTAAATTCATTAGGTTATCATAAAAAAACAGTACTAAACCAATCAAGAATACAGTTTTTTTTAGTTGGTTCTCAAAGCAAAAGTTTTTTCTCTTCTCAAAGTTCTGGTCGTCCATTTTCAGCTGCTATCGCTGACACCAGAGACAAGCTGGTGCGTCTTCCCTCGTCTCAATTCAAACTGTGTCTCTTCATCTCTTATGACGCAGTCTGAACTCAAGAGTTCATTGGCTTCAACTTCTGTACATGCATTGATTATGCTAAGTTCATGGGTTGCTCAATAGAACCCCCTCTCTCTTTCAGGCAGTCTCACAGATGCTCATATCTGACCTTTCCCATACATCCCCAACTTTTTATAAAACAGTTTAAGTGAATTTCTAGACAGATAACTTTAACATGCTTTAGATTAGAAAGGCTATATCCTTAAAATAGGCATAAACATAAATTTCAACAAGAAAGGACAATAACAAATTATAAAGTTGTACAGATTCTGTATTGGCCATCTTGATGTGAGGTTTTGGTACACTTTATGTAAAGAACCCCAACGAAACGATAAGTTTGAAGAGTTGAATCGCAGCAAAGGAAATTTGCAATTAATGCAGAGTTCAAACTGCTCGATTTTTGCCTTGATTCTCACTTGCTGACAGGTTATGAGAAGTAACTGACAAATGCCTGAAATTGGTGCTTGTGACACTATCAAAGCTAACTATTAAGATGCAAATCGCTAAGGAGTCATCAACACCCGTAAGATATTGGGCATGAAGTGTGGAACATCCTTTATCTATTATTCAGCGTGAACACAGTAGTGACTGAATGCTACCTCAGAAAGTCCCTTCTGTAAGTCGCTTTGGGACAAAAGCGTCGGCCAAATGCATAAATTTAAATGCAGTATGCAAAGATCTGTGATTGAATAATATTAAAAATAGTCATAGTGCATTATGTCATTGAACGTGTTCAATCAAAGTGGAGGAAATGTACACCTACCATCAAGTAAACCTTGAGTAATGGTTGTTGAAACGGAAACACATTGACTCGCATGGTACACTTATCAAATCTCTTCTGGAGGAAGGAAACATCTTTGTGGTTGTTTGGGTGTGAAAAGTCTTATGGTTCTAGCAACAGCTCTTGTAAGAGGTTGTGCGCGTGTGTGTGTGTGTGTGTGTGTGTGTGCGTGTGTGTGTGTGTCAGTTTCATATGTTGGATTAAAAGCCTGAACATGCTTAAGTTTTTTTTCAACCACAATGCCTCCCACCCTAACAGAAAGCTCCACACAGGAAGACAAACGTCTCCAGGTACCTGCCCATCCCAGCACATCGCTCCCTGGAGAGGTAACGGATTGCTCCTCACATCCTGCTCTGCAGCTGCTCAGCTCTGAATGCTCTACTTACAGTTTTATGTTTGTTTTTCAGTCACCTGCAGGTACTGCCATCAGCAGAGATAAGCTATAGTGACTTCCTAGACGCCATTGACCGCAGAGAAGACACCTTCTACGTGGTGTCCTTCAGACGGGTGAGGGAAGCTCTTTCTCTGGAGCTCAGCCAAACTCTGCTTTTTCTCTGATCTCATTTTCTTCATTCTCTTGTTCGCAGGATCACCTGCTGTTACCTGCCATCAGCCACAATAAAACCTCTCGACCCAAGATGAGTCTGGTGATGCCTGCCATGGCTATTAACGGTACTGATAATCCTCACCCTCGGGACATTCGGGGATCTTCTTTTAAAATATAATCTAAACTAAAAAGTAGAAAAACACAGAACTGTCTTATTAAAACACCTGGTTTATTAAACATAATTACACAACATCTGTATTCACATCTCTAAGCAGAGTTAAATGTATAAATCACAGTGTTGTAAGCATACATACACATGCCTTTCCTCTATTCCACATAGTTGTGTTTATACCCATATATTCCTATGTCCTTTAAGTCAGACATTTATTCCTTTTCGAAGTGTTTAATGATGGAGGGAACTGAGTAACACAATTGTAGAAGGAAAAGATTGAGTTTCACTGATGTTTATTAGAATTAAAGTTTTATATCAGCAAGTTGGTGCATGACATCTCTCACAAGTTTCTCAGTGTCAATGTTTTGTATAATATTTTTTTTTTTTAGCTTTAATTAGATCTAGTTCATTAGGAGTTCTTAAAACATTAGAAGGAACCAAAAACACTTGATATTCACTTATAAGATTATAATGTTCATAATTGGTTAACCGAGTAGCTAACGTTGACAAGCCTGCATTGCATTCAATGTGCGGATGATTAACCCGAGATTTAAACAGACTGAACACCCTTATACTGAACTAAACACCAAAGTCTTTATACTACCAAATATAGAGAGTTCTTAATACCAGGATTTTCAAGATACATTTTTATTGCCTAACTTTAAAAAATCATTTACCCGGAGATGAAGCCTCCGGAGTGAGTCTTTTTTTTTTTTTTTGAGCGGAATGCTGCAAACATCTTCAAAAAATACTATCAAGCCTCGCTCAAAACTATTCCAGGTGTCAATGGTGTTCTCAGGGAAAAATAGTCTGCCGGAGCAATAGGACTCTGATCACTGAACTCTGATTTGAGGCTGCGTAAAATCTTTCCCCAACCTTTCACTGAAATTGGCGATATTGGTTTCTCTATAAAGCACAGAACGTCCCAAATTACAGCTTGAAGGATCCCCTCCTTTAGGATCTTTAGCAACAGTTGTTCCATGGCATAATGTCCTCAGTAAGCAGTTCTACACTGCTTGTTCTCCTCCCTTGGGGCCTGAGCAACAGTGTGTGTCACTGCCAATGATGGTGCCTTTAAACAACACCCATCTAAACAAGTTCACCTCTAACTGAACTGCGATTCGCACGAATCCTCAGATGGTTTCTCTGCAGGGGGCATTTCGCAAGCTAGTTTTAAAAGTGAATGCAGTGACGCTCCTTGCCATTGGTTCGCGCTCATGTGTAATGTGTCATTCATGAAAAGAACAAATCTGACTCTTTGGTAATAACTCGAGTGAAGTGTGGATTACACTGTTAATAATCAGTTTATTACACTGTTAATAATCTAATTAATAATCAGAAGCATGTTTATTCACTCAGTTCTGTGTTTTACTCCATTTTTGGGTCTTTGGTGTAACAGTTTGCAATTAGGTCCTGTTTTTTCCTCCCAATATTAACGATACAAATGAATCATTCAAATTAATCGTTCTCATACATGAACGGGGCAAAAGAAATGCGAAATGTTCCATTACTCAGGGACAACAACCACAGACTGGCTGTTTTATAATCTGTGTGGGCTTTATTGAACATCTCTTGAAACTTCTGGGTGTTAATATTCTTCTCTTTGGCGGTCTCTTCCTCTAGTGGTAAAAGCCAAATAAAGTTTACTTTAACAACATGGTTGTCCTCTATGTTTTGGCAAGTCTTTATAACACTGGAGGGCTCTGTTTGAAAGAGCCCAGAGCTTAACTGAGTGGTGTCTAAAAGGGCTCTGCTCTCGCATTGCTGCTGGATGCTATTCCTTCTTTTAGACTCATATATGGATGCTTTTATGACCTTCATATAAAAAAAAATGAAAAGAAATGTTGGTGAGTACTGGACTGCGCTCATGATGTTCTCTCTCTCTTCTCTAGAGTCTAGGTACAACGCTTCATCTCAGAGCGGTGGTTACGAGATGATGATGCAGGTGGACTGTGAGGTGATGGACACTCGAATCATCCCCATCAAGTCCTCTGTTGTCCCTCCCTCCCTCAGAGATAAGCCCCCTACCCCACCCACTCAACATCATCATGGAAACCGCAGCCAGCCTTCCCCACGGCGTAGACCTACCACCTACTTCATCAGCCAGAGTCCATCCGTCCCTGAACACTGAGGAGGAGGATTCATGGAAAACTTATCCCATTCGGAACACTGAAGAAGAAGAGGATTCACAGATCTGACTCAGAAAAAGAGGTAGATTCTCTGAACTCAATCAAAAACAGGTCATCTGATGCATTAGAAAGAGAGAAGATTCTCCTCCTCTGAAGATAAAAGCTTTCCGGAACCTTGCGAATCTTCCAGACTCTGATCATGATTCCATTCATTGTTTCTCAATATCAAAGTCAAATCATGTTGATGATTGCTCTTATTCTACACCCAAGGTTCATAGATTAAGGGTTCAGAAGGATAGAAGACAGACTTCATTATACCGTCGTATAGATCAAGAATGTGAACAGCAGATGAGGGAGGAGGAGAAAAAATATACTAAAAATGGTCAATTGTACCATATCTGACACTGTTTCCTTCTCTGAACACATCTTCAGTATTCACAGGGAACTACTGCAAAAAGATCAACCCTGAGAATAATCCTCAATAACTTGTACTTGAACATTACCTGAGAGTTTTCTCTTCCATTAATGAAAGAAAGCGAGAGGGTGTACAAGTAGATATCAGGAAACTTTTGGCTCTCTGTCACTTTCGTCTCATGTTTGTTTTTGTTTTTTTTGTGCTTTTGTATAGATGTTTGTTTGATACTGGGATGTCCTCCATGTTTGTACATAATGGTTTTCTTAGATGGAGGTTTTATGAGCTTCTCGAGGAGAGATTTTATTGATCCTCAATGATGACTGAAATGAACAATCTGAAGCTTCTCCTCCACTTTTCTTTGCTCTTTCGCCATCGTTTGGGTTCTTTCTTAAATGGGGGAAAGATGAAAATGAAATGTACATTAAAAATTGTTTTATACTTTTTTATTTAAATGTGTTTCCGAAAGATGTTTCTGGGCTCCTTCAGCCTGTTTATGGAGCAGGAAATAAAACTGTTTGTGCTTTAATGGAATTTGAATTTAAATATTTGTTTTTGAAGCTGTTTCTTAAGAATCTCTAGATCTAGGAGATGAAGTTGTCATAATTGTGACTTTCCCTTTAATTATCGGAAAGAATAAAAGGATAAGAATAGAAGTGGGAGAGAGAGTGGTGGCCTGGGAAAAGACCTCTGGATTTAAATCTGTGTTCACCAGATGCCCTGCTGTACTTTTATGTCCTGCACACCAATCACTATAGCAGGGAGCAATACAAGAGCTCTGTTTTAGTCACATTTTCCTGAACCTATTGGTTCTCTTGGTACTTTCTGGATTTTTCTCTGGTCACCAAAGGTCCCACAGAAATAAAGTGTGTTCCATTAACATTGCTTGAGTGCACCTATATACTCACTGTCCCAGTGATCATTGTAGCACGGTGCAAGACCTATTAAAACTCCAGTCAATGTTGGTTTTGTATTGACACTGAAAACCTCTTTTTCACTGGAGCTCATAGAGAGTCTTTTACTGAAATGTTATTTATTTTCCCATACAGACACAAACCTTAAAGCAAACACTTTTTTAACTTTATTTATATGATTTTTGGGGTATGACAAATAAACAGCCACCCAAACCCCAAAACAAGTTTCTTGAGTATTGAGTGCAGGTGTAATAGGTCAAGCATCTTCATGATTTTAATGTTTTCCTTCGTTTGGTTCGTTAGAATTTTCAAACAGGAAGACCAAGGTATCCACGCATTCATTTGACAATGCATAAACTCTTTCAAATGGCAGGACAGAAAATATGCAACCATTGAAGTATCGATGGTGTTTTTTGTCTCCAATTCAATTGAGCAAAATGCATTTTCGGGCAATTTGTGAGCATGTCATCACGCGTGAGGCTTTTGCAATCCTGTACAAAACCAAGAATACAAAATCAAGGGTCTTTATTTGTAGGATACACAAAGTGTTTCTAGTTTTTTTGGACCTAGATCCACAATCTGTAAATCACTGATCAGTATCAGTACTTGTGGCTACTGCTGGTACCAATTCCCAGCTTACATTTTAAACAGTTAACTAGTTAACAGTTAATTAGGAAATTGATTTTATTGCGGATACATTTTATTGCATTGTAGTTGATTCATTATCTTAAAATGTGTTGCATATGAAATTACTATTCATGTATTTTCAAGTATTCGTGGATTCCTTATTTGGGGCGTCCCCAATGACTTTTTGCTGTACATTTTTAAGAGCTGAGATATTGGCACCCTCATTCTCGCAAAGGAAGGTGTAAACAGTAAACCACAGAGCTTACTGTTTTGATCAAGTAAATCAGTGATAGGAGATTTGAAGAAATTAAGGGGGATCCAGATTCTTGGACTACAAAAAATTTTTTAACTTGAAGATTACTAAAGAAATGCTTTTTAGGGATTGCCTTGCAATTGCTGGGATGCCATTAGTGTACCACCTTTCAAAAAATGGAGAAGAAGTTTTATTCTCTTGTAATACCAATCTAGATATGAGGAAGGAGGCAAGAAAATGTTACTAAAAAATAATAGTTGACACTGGAAATGTTGCTTTGTATATTTAAAGTTGTTTTTACTTAAATGCTAATTATATTTTCTGTATTTGTTTAGAATACTGTAAGATTAAGTGTTTACTCTTAAATATAATATAATACAAATTAATATGGTTTAGGGCAAGCAGCATAACTCACTATGGCGGTTTTAGATATATCTAAAATAATGCAGACTTAAATATTAAATAACTCGTGGGGAAGACACTGTTTGTGTTCGTCCACAGCTGTAGTGTAAATTTAACTAAGTGTTAATTTTGCTCCGAAGATGAGAAGCTGTAGTGCTGTGTGGGCTGGGGTGTTAGAGTACCACATGAGGAGTTCCTCCAGACCCGACTTTGCATCCGCCCCTCCCTTCGGGTCATATGTGGGTTTTTTGTGTCGGGAGTTTGTGACAGTGACGAGTTTATGAGAGGCACTGTGCTTAAGCAGAGGATCTTTATCGGAGTGAGGAGCACTGAGGTCTTTCTCTTCACTTTTTGAGCTTGTAAAAACAGAAGCTGTTAAAGACTGAACGAATCCATGTGTGTCATTCTCCCTTCGGAATGAAGTGTGTAGCTGAGAGCAAGGTTGTGTTGCTGGAACTGGTTTGTTTGTTGGTTCAGAGGTAGATCCGTTGCGTTATTACATGTTTCTGGCATTAATCATCTAGTCATGTCTTGTGCACAAAAGCATCTGTTTTACCCCCACTTCACTCTTGGATACATTGATTTAAGAGCTTAGTTAAGTAGCTGTGTTAATGTTGCAGGAATAAGACAGGGCTCTCAAGATTTGGTTACAACTTTGCTAGTAAGTTACTCCATATACCATGATTATTACAGTGAATGAATGACTGGATGAAAATAATATAAAATAATATTTGTTGGGAGTCTGACCACAACAATATGTAATAGCTAAAAATGTGAAGTCAAAATTTTCAGGGAAAGAATCCTAACTCTTAATCGCTGCATAGTAAAATGACCAGTAAATCTTAATAACTACATGCTGATGAGTAAGCACTTGAATGTTTACATAACAAACACAATAGGAAAGCCTATAGACTTTAGCACAAATGTCCCCAAAAAATTGTTCCAACACTAAGTTCTAGTTTTTGTTTGTACTTTTTAGTTACTTGGTTTACTCTGAGCTTCAAAATTGCTTATAAATTACCTCCAGATTTGAAATGTTCTCTTTTCCCAATGGGTTTCAGTAAACACTTGAGTGTGTGAAGCTTTCATTTCATTAGCCACCAGGATGTGTCAATCATGTCATTCACATACTTTTCTGAAAATCAAGATAGTTTGGGATACTTTGCTCTGTCTACAGAAACACACAGCTGTGATGTGCTAAAACCTGCCTAAAGTCTTTTAATAACAGGTTAAATTGAAAGTTAATTAGACAATCAGACCAAATTGCTCAGCATCACCTGGTACTGACTTGCTGGTGCAGAGTGGAAAAATGTCTAGAGTTTAGGTAGTTATTTCTCTCTCTGTGTGTTTATCAAGCTACAACGAGAGCAATAATTGTTGGCTCGTAAACTGTCTGTCTGCTCCCTCGCTCTCAGAGAAGCGATACTCTTCATTCATTTCTTGATGTTCTTCCAGTCTGTTTGCCCTGTGTAAATGAACAAAGCAGAGTTTTACTATACAGTGGAGCGGGAAACACAGCAGCCAATAAAACGAGATGACATCATTCTCTTGCTAGGGTTTACCTCTGGAGAAATGTCATGTTTATTCTATAACCATAGCTCACGCTATACTACAGAGTTTCGATTTCACCATCCAGTTACAGCTGTTTTACCGGGAGCCCTATATCCTACTGACAGAATAGTGTTTCGGTTTCACCGTTCAAATACAGCTGTTGAACCAAAACCCCCATGTTTTGCTGACCGAATAGTGTTTTAGTTTCACCGTCCAAATATAGCTGTTGAACGAAAAGCACCATATCCTTCTAACAGAATAGTGTTTCGGTTTCACCGTTCAAATACAGCTGTTGAACCAAAACCACCATATCCTTCTGACCGAATAGTGTTTTAATTTCTCAGTTCAAATACAGCTGTTGAACCAAAAGCACCATATCCTGCTAACCGAATAGTGTTTTAATTTCTCAGTTCAAATATAGCTGTTGAACCAAAAGCACCATATCCTGCTGATCGAATAGTGTTTAAGTTTCACCATCCAAATACAGCTGTTGAACCAAAAACACCATATCCTACTGACCGAATTGTGTTTTAGTTTCACCGTTCAAATACAGCTGTGGAACCAAAAGCACCATATCCTGCTGACCGAATTGTGTTTTAGTTTCACCGTTCAAATACAGCTGTGGAACCAAAAGCACAATATCCTGCTGACTGAATAGTGTTTAAGTTTCATCATCCAAATACAGCTGTTGAACCAAAAATACCAAATCCTGCTGACCAAATTGTGTTTTAGTTTCACTGTTCAAATACAGCTGTGGAACCAAAAGCACCATATCCTGCTGACTGAATAGTGTTTAAGTTTTACCATCCAAATACAGCTGTTGAACCAAAAACACCACATCTTGCTGACCGAATTGTGTTTTAGTTTCACCGTTCATATACAGCTGTGGAACCAAAAGCACCATATCCTGCTGACCGAATTGTGTTTTAGTTTCATCGTTCAAATACAGCTGTTGAACCAAAATCACCATATCCTGCTGACTGAATAGTGTTTTAGTTTCACCATTTAAATACAGCTGTTGAACCAAAAGTACCATTTCCTGTTGATCGAATTGTGTTATAGTTTCACTGTTCAAATACAGCTGTGCAACCAAAAGCACCATATCCTGCTGACCGAATAGTTTTTTAGTTTCACCGTTCAAATACAGCTGTGGAACCAAAAGCACCATATCCTGCTGACCGAATTGTTTTTTAGTTTCACCGTTCAAATACAGCTGTGGAACCAAAAGCACCATATCCTGCTGACCGAATTGTGATTTAGTTTCACTGTTCAAATACAGCTGTGGAACAGAAAGCACCATATCCTGCTGACCGAATTGTGTTTTAGTTTCACCATTTAAATACAGCTGTTGAACCAAAAGTACCACATCCTGTGAACTGAATAGTGTTTTAATTTCTCAGTTCAACTATAGCTGTTGAACCAAAAGCACCATATCCTGTTGATCGAATTGTGTTATAGTTTCTCAGTTCAAATACAGCTGTTGAACCAAAAGCACCATATCCTGCGAACTGAATAGTGTTTTCATTTCTCAGTTCAACTATAGCTGTTGAACCAAAAGCACCATATCCTGCTGATCGAATAGTGTTTAAGTTTCACCATCCAAATACAGCTGTTGAACCAAAAACACCATATCCTGCTGACCGAATTGTGTTTTAGTTTCACCGTTCAAATACAGCTGTGGAACCAAAAGCACCATATCCTGCGAACTGAATAGTGTTTTAATTTCTCAGTTCAACTATAGCTGTTGAACCAAAAGCACCATATCCTGCTGACCGAATAGTGTTTTAATTTCTCAGTTCAAATACAGCTGTTGAACCAAAAGCACCATATCCTGCTGACCGAATAGTGTTTTAATTTCTCAGTTCAAATATAGCTGTTGAACCAAAAGCACCATATCCTGCTGATCGAATAGTGTTTAAGTTTCACCATCCAAATACAGCTGTTGAACCAAAAACACCATATCCTGCTGACCGAATTGTGTTTTAGTTTCACCGTTCAAATACAGCTGTGGAACCAAAAGCACCATATCCTGCTGACCGAATTGTGTTTTAGTTTCACCGTTCAAATACAGCTGTGGAACCAAAACCACCATATCCTGCTGACCGAAAAGTGTTTAAGTTTCATCATCCAAATACAGCTGTTGAATCAAAAATACCAAATCCTGCTGACCAAATTGTGTTTTAGTTTCACTGTTCAAATACAGCTGTGGAACCAAAAGCACCATATCCTGCTGACTGAATAGTGTTTAAGTTTTACCATCCAAATACAGCTGTTGATCCAAAAACACCACATCTTGCTGACCGAATTGTGTTTTAGTTTCACCGTTCATATACAGCTGTGGAACCAAAAGCACCATATCCTGCTGACCGAATTGTGTTTTAGTTTCATCGTTCAAATACAGCTGTTGAACCAAAATCACCATATCCTGCTGACTGAATAGTGTTTTAGTTTCACCATTTAAATACAGCTGTTGAACCAAAAGTACCATTTCCTGCTGACCGAATTGTGATTTAGTTTCACTGTTCAAATACAGCTGTGGAACAGAAAGCACCATATCCTGCTGACCGAATTGTGTTTTAGTTTCACCATTTAAATACAGCTGTTGAACCAAAAGTACCACATCCTGTGAACTGAATAGTGTTTTAATTTCTCAGTTCAACTATAGCTGTTGAACCAAAAGCACCATATCCTGTTGATCGAATTGTGTTATAGTTTCTCAGTTCAAATACAGCTGTTGAACCAAAAGCACCATATCCTGCGAACTGAATAGTGTTTTCATTTCTCAGTTCAACTATAGCTGTTGAACCAAAAGCACCATATCCTGCTGATCGAATAGTGTTTAAGTTTCACCATCCAAATACAGCTGTTGAACCAAAAACACCATATCCTGCTGACCGAATTGTGTTTTAGTTTCACCGTTCAAATACAGCTGTGGAACCAAAAGCACCATATCCTGCGAACTGAATAGTGTTTTAATTTCTCAGTTCAACTATAGCTGTTGAACCAAAAGCACCATATCCTGCTGACCGAATAGTGTTTTAATTTCTCAGTTCAAATACAGCTGTTGAACCAAAAGCACCATATCCTGCTGACCGAATAGTGTTTTAATTTCTCAGTTCAAATATAGCTGTTGAACCAAAAGCACCATATCCTGCTGATCGAATAGTGTTTAAGTTTCACCATCCAAATACAGCTGTTGAACCAAAAACACCATATCCTGCTGACCGAATTGTGTTTTAGTTTCACCATTCAAATACAGCTGTGGAACCAAAAGCACCATATCCTGCTGACCGAATTGTGTTTTAGTTTCACCGTTCAAATACAGCTGTGGAACCAAAACCACCATATCCTGCTGACCGAAAAGTGTTTAAGTTTCATCATCCAAATACAGCTTTTGAATCAAAAATACCAAATCCTGCTGACCAAATTGTGTTTTAGTTTCACTGTTCAAATACAGCTGTGGAACCAAAAGCACCATATCCTGCTGACCGAATAGTGTTTAAGTTTTACCATCCAAATACAGCTGTTGAACCAAAAACACCACATCTTGCTGACCGAATTGTGTTTTAGTTTCACCATTCAAATACAGCTGTGGAACCAAATGCACCATATCCTGCTGACCGAATTGTGTTTTAGTTTCACCGTTCAAATACAGCTGTGGAACCAAAAGCACCATATCCTGCTGACCGAATTGTGTTTTAGTTTCACCGTTCATATACAGCTGTTGAACCAAAAATACCAAATCCTGCTGACCAAATTGTGTTTTAGTTTCACTGTTCAAATACAGCTGTGGAACCAAAAGCACCATATCCTGCTGACTGAATAGTGTTTAAGTTTTACCATCCAAATACAGCTGTTGAACCAAAAACACCACATCTTGCTGACCGAATTGTGTTTTAGTTTCACCGTTCATATACAGCTGTGGAACCAAAAGCACCATATCCTGCTGACCGAATTGTGTTTTAGTTTCATCGTTCATATACAGCTGTTGAACCAAAATCACCATATCCTGCTGACTGAATAGTGTTTTAGTTTCACCATTTAAATACAGCTGTTGAACCAAAAGTACCATTTCCTGTTGATCGAATTGTGTTATAGTTTCACTGTTCAAATACAGCTGTGCAACCAAAAGCACCATATCCTGCTGACCGAATAGTTTTTTAGTTTCACCGTTCAAATACAGCTGTGGAACCAAAAGCACCATATCCTGCTGACCGAATTGTTTTTTAGTTTCACCGTTCAAATACAGCTGTGGAACCAAAAGCACCATATCCTGCTGACCGAATTGTGATTTAGTTTCACTGTTCAAATACAGCTGTGGAACAGAAAGCACCATATCCTGCTGACCGAATTGTGTTTTAGTTTCACCATTTAAATACAGCTGTTGAACCAAAAGTACCACATCCTGTGAACTGAATAGTGTTTTAATTTCTCAGTTCAACTATAGCTGTTGAACCAAAAGCACCATATCCTGCTGATCGAATAGTGTTTAAGTTTCACCATCCAAATACAGCTGTTGAACCAAAAACACCATATCCTGTTGATCGAATTGTGTTATAGTTTCTCAGTTCAAATACAGCTGTTGAACCAAAAGCACCATATCCTGCGAACTGAATAGTGTTTTCATTTCTCAGTTCAACTATAGCTGTTGAACCAAAAGCACCATATCCTGCTGATCGAATAGTGTTTAAGTTTCACCATCCAAATACAGCTGTTGAACCAAAAACACCATATCCTGCTGACCGAATTGTGTTTTAGTTTCACCGTTCAAATACAGCTGTGGAACCAAAAGCACCATATCCTGCTGACCGAATTGTGTTTTAGTTTCACCGTTCAAATACAGCTGTGGAACCAAAACCACCATATCCTGCTGACCGAAAAGTGTTTAAGTTTCATCATCCAAATACAGCTGTTGAATCAAAATACCAAATCCTGCTGACCAAATTGTGTTTTAGTTTCACTGATCAAATACAGCTGTGGAACCAAAAGCACCATATCCTGCTGACCGAATAGTGTTTAAGTTTTACCATCCAAATACAGCTGTTGAACCAAAAACACCACATCTTACTGACCGAATTGTGTTTTAGTTTCACCATTCAAATACAGCTGTGGAACCAAATGCACCATATCCTGCTGACCGAATTGTGTTTTAGTTTCACCGTTCAAATACAGCTGTGGAACCAAAAGCACCATATCCTGCTGACCGAATTGTGTTTTAGTTTCACCGTTCATATACAGCTGTGGAACCAAAAGCACCATATCCTGCTGACCGAATTGTGTTTTAGTTTCACCGTTCAAATACAGCTGTGGAACCAAAAGCACCATATCCTGCTGACCGAATTGTGTTTTAGTTTCACCATTTAAATACAGCTGTTGAACCAAAAGTACCATATCCTGTTGATCGAATTGTGTTATAGTTTCTCAGTTCAAATACAGCTGTTGAACCAAAAGCACCATATCCTGCTGACCGAATAGTGTTTTAATTTCTCAGTTCAAATATAGCTGTTGAACCAAAAGCACCATATCCTTCTGACAGAATAGTGTTTAAGTTTCACCATCCAAATACAGCTGTTGAACCAAAAACACCATATCCTGCTGACCGAATTGTGTTTTAGTTTCACCGTTCAAATACAGCTGTGGAACCAAAAGCACCATATCCTGCTGACCGAATTGTGTTTAAGTTTCACCGTTCAAATACAGCTGTGGAACCAAAAGCACCATATCCTGCTGACCAAATTGTGTTTTAGTTTCACTGTTCAAATACAGCTGTGGAACCAAAAGCACCATATCCTGCTGACCGAATAGTGTTTAAGTTTTACCATCCAAATACAGCTGTTGAACCAAAAACACCATATCCTGCTGACCGAATTGTGTTTTAGTTTCACCATTCAAATACAGCTGTGGAACCAAATGCACCATATCCTGCTGACCGAATTGTGTTTTAGTTTCACCGTTCAAATACAGCTGTGGAACCAAAACCACCATATCCTGCTGACCGAATTGTGTTTTAGTTTCACCGTTCAAATACAGCTGTGGAACCAAATGCACCATATCCTGCTGACCGAATTGTTTTTTAGTTTCACCGTTCAAATACAGCTGTGGAACCAAAAGCACCACATCCTGCTGACTGAATAGTGTTTCAGTTTCACCGTTCAAATACTGCTAGGAGAATAGCTTTCTAGAAGTACAGTGAACAGTGTTTTAGTGTTCTAAACTTCGCCATACAATTCTGAAAAATCCTAACTCAATAATAATGTTCTGCTAAATGTCAGACAGGTATTTAAACTCAAACAGTAGAGCTTTGAGGATCTGATCTCTGGTTGTGTAACTCATGAGTTCTTCTGGCTACTCCGTTTATAGCCGTCAGGGACGATTCAGACTGAGACGAGGCCAAGCCAGGGATGTTCAGACTATGAGCCTTGAAGCTGTAAACCAACAGATGAGAAACTCTTTTCAGATCCAAGAGATGTTCTTCTCTGGTTCTCTGATAGAATCTTTCCATCAGGGAAGTGTATTGATGATTGATAAACAGTTTAAAAATGTGTTGATTTGATTAAATTAATCAATCCCAGTGATCTAGTGGAGAGCAACAGTAGTTTTGGAAGATCTTCCCATCTCTTAAACAAACAACGTTAGACTTTCTCCACATGAGAGAACCCTCGTAGAGACGGAAGCACAGCCGAGGGATCTCCACTGAGCACAGTCCTCTGATTTTGTGTTCCCTGATCAGTTAAACTAGTGTTAACCTTAACTTTGAGATCAAACTCATGGGTGATTCTTCTGCTGAGTCTGTACAGGTGTTTCCATTGGTTTCTTTGACCACTAACTCTTTAATTGTATTTGTTTGAATAGTTCCAAATTAAGGAAAGAGTTATATGAAGCAAACAGAAGTGATGAGAAAGATGAAAATCTGCTATGGAGAAATCCCACGCCCTGATGAGTTTTAAGACCCCTGTGATGACAATCATTCCCTGGGATGAAAAAAAGGATGAGACGTGTCCAAATTGAAGATGTGAATGCCAAAGAGGAGTTTAAGACTGGTGGTCAAGGATCTGAGCGCATCAGATGTTTTCCACTGCATTGATCCGCCCGATGGGGACTGTAAAACTGAACTGAAACAGCCAGAGAGAGAGAAAGAGAAAAGCTGCTAGAATACTTGAGAACTATTTTCTCTCCTCTGCTTTTGGATTTATTCATGGGTTCGATCTCAACGTCTTAAGTTCCTCATTTCTCTGTACCTTAGTTCATTCCTCATGTGTGGTGAATGTGTGCAGTTACATGTAAAGGGAGCTCTATGCCTTGGGATAGCTACAGCAACTACAACTATAAGAACCAGCGAGAAAGACATTCTTCAGGAGTGAGGGAATTTTACAGCTTTCTCCTTCTCTATCTCTCTCTCTTCCCCTGCCTGCCTCTCTTCAGTTGTTTAGAAGCTCTCGTGGTTGCTTCAGGGAGACGCTGACAGAGGAAGCATCAGTGAGTGAGCAGGTATGACCTTCAAGTTTACTATTATTTACTCATCTTTACTCTGGCTAATGATTTTAAATGACTCACAGTGAGTCATACTTCCTATTTGCAAAGTGCTGCAGAATTTGTCATTTTCAAATCTTAATGACCCAAATTACTCAGTTGTCTTCTAATGACTCCTACTGACTAACAAATTCCCAATAATGTAGACTATTAATGGCTCCTACTGATTCAGACTCCCTCCTTTGTTCCAAAGTAAACTGATTATTACTCATAATGGCTCTTAAATGTTTTTCAAGGAACTACACTCTATCATCTATTACTCCTGCTGACTCAAACAGATTCTCAAAGACTCAGAGAGGTTCCTAATGACTTAAATGGAATATACATTTACATTTGAAGACTTCTAACGACTTACATAACCAAAGGTGTAGACTCGAGTTCTGAATTTGTGACTTGAGACTTGACAATTACGCAAAAGACCGTCAAAGACTAGTAACTTAACTCGACTTGACCCCTTTGACTCAGAAAGACTTGATAAAAAAACAAAACTTGTAAAATAATAATTAAACTGTAAGCGTCACACAGGCGCAGTGGGTATCACAATTGCCTCACAGCAAGAAGGTCGCTGGTTCGAGCCTCGGCTCGGTCAGTTGGCATTTCTGTCTGGAGTTTGCACCTTCTCCCTGTGATCCCGTGGGTTTATTCCGGGTGCTCTGGTTTTCCCCACAAGTCCAAAGACATGCGGTACAGATGAATTTTGTAAACAAAAACTGTATGAGAGTGAATGATTGTGTTTAGATGTTTCCCAGTGATGGATAAGTTGGCGGATCATTCCGCTGTGGTGGCCCCTGATAAAAGCTGAAAATAAATCGGATGGATGGAATTAAACTGTGTGAACCAATCAATTTGAATTCCAATTCATCTTACAACTCTTAGTGACTCAAACGTCTTAAACTACTAAAATACTCCTAAAATTACTTAGATCACATCTGTCAAAGTAAATCCTAAGCAATCACAATTTAGCTTGGTTGGAAGCTAAAGGTCTTTAAAAAAAAGTTGCAAAACAGAAACTCCAGGGACTGAGTTTGACCCCCCTGACTTGGACTGACTCTTATTTATCAATAATGACTTCTAAGTATTCCTATTTACAATACTCCTAATTGCTCAAACAGACTCGTATTGGTCTGTTAATGTAGCCACTGTTACATTCTTTAAAGTTTTCTCCTAAAGATTTCCATAGTGACTTACAGACTTGTAAGTACTCAAAAGTGTTAATGACTTAAACATCTAAATGCTTTAAATAGATTCTAAATAACTCATTATAAATTTCAATTGCTCATAGTGACTGCAGATTCAAGTAAATGTCTAATTACTCTTTGAAATTTCTAGTGATGCATCCCAACTCTTAGTTACTCAAAAAACTCCTAATGTCTCTCATTTAATCTTGCAACGACTTCAACAGACTGCTCATAATGTATTCTTTTGACTCACCAAACCAAGTTCACCTAGTTACACTTAGAGACTCACACTTACTCAATCAGAATCCTAAACATTGGTAAAATTACACATTTATATTTCTAATAACTCCCACTAAATCCCACTTGAATCATAATGACTTCAGTTCACATAGTTCTGAGCAGATGAACCCTCATTTACCATGTCTCAACAAAGCTTGAACAGTTTGTGAGTAAGGTCAGAGAGTCAAACATCACTCTTACAGAAGCACAAAGCACATCTGTGTTTAACACTTCCTGACGCACATCTGTTCAGCACCTTGTAACAATCATGATTAACCACAGCTGGCCAATATTCATATATGTGTTTCTTTCAGGCATACAGAAATACAGAAGAGGGCATCACCAAGCGTTGATACACATGTGATAATGTGGTTCACCTTAGCCCATCTTCTGCTGGTTCTGGTCTTGGTTCTGGATTCTGAATCTCAGTCTGTGAAGCTGATGATGTCGAGCTCCTGTGAAGACAAGGATCTGGAGCTGACACCAGATTCCCCTCTTCTTGTTACACATAGAATCCGCCTGATGCCTCTGCCTGGGTCCGGATCTGGTTCTGCTCTGGATCTCTCAGGTTTACGGCAGAGGGTCGAGCTGCTAGAGAAAGATGTATCTGAGCTCCGGCAGAAGTGTGGAGACCCAGATTCATGCTGCAGCTCCCAGCAGAGCAAAGGTGTAGTGCATACAGTCACAGACACACATTGCACTTCTTATTATAAAGCTTCAGTTTGTTTTAGTTTAAGTGAAGATTTGATTCAATTTGATTTCAGTGGGAATCAGATCATCTGAGTTTTACTGAGTCATTTTAATATATTTTATTATATTTCAGTTAAGTCTTATTGAGTTACTTTTTGGAGTTTCGCTTTCCTGTTTATGCATGTTTATCTCCATGATACATTGTGATAGGTTAGTCTGTTCTTCTCTCCTCTACAGGTTTGCTGTGCACAACTGCTGGTCCTGTGACGGGTGTGTGTCCGAATGACTGCAGTGATCAGGGCCAGTGTGTGAATGGAGAATGTGTGTGTTTCACTGGATTCACAGGGAAGGACTGCAGTGTGGAACTCTGCTCGGATGGGTGCAGTGATAACGGAGAGTGTGTGGATGGCCTGTGTGTTTGCAAGGCTGGATACACAGGATCTGACTGCAGTGTGGCTTTCTGCCTTGATGGGTGCAGTGATCACGGAGTTTGTGTGGATGGGAGATGTGTCTGTGACACTGGTTTCACTGGCGCTGACTGCTCTTTTAAATCCTGTCCCAATGAATGCAGTAATAATGGAGTGTGTGTGAATGGGAAATGTGTCTGTGACACAGGTTTCTCCGGAGCTGACTGCTCTTTTAAATCCTGTCCCGATGATTGCAGTAATAATGGAGTGTGTGTGGATGGGAAATGTGTCTGTGACACAGGTTTCTCTGGAGCTGACTGCTCTTTTAAATCCTGTCCCGATGATTGCAGTAATAATGGAGTGTGTGTGGATGGGAAATGTGTCTGTGACACAGGATTCTCTGGAGCTGACTGCTCTTTTAAATCCTGTCCCGATGATTGCAGTAATAATGGCGTCTGTGTGGATGGGAAGTGTGTCTGTGATGCTGGTTTTTCTGGAGTCGACTGTTCTTCAAAGTCCTGTCCGGGTGATTGCAGCAGTCGTGGTCGCTGTGTGAGAGGTCGATGCATTTGCCGCCGTGGATTTTCAGGCTCTGACTGCAGTCTGTGTCAGTCCGGCTTCACTGGAGAAAACTGTGACACTGGTGAGAGAAACAACTAATTTTCTACTGCACAGAAACACTTGACCTGGTAATGCACTGCACATGGCATCGTCATTTTAACACACGTCACTGCATCACAGTTCTTAAAAAATCAAATGCGTAACACTCTTTACTATGTTGCACTCATCCCTGCATCATCATTGTAATACTCCTCACTCTGTTATACTGATCAGTGTATAACCATTGTAGCACTATTCACTGCATTAAATTCCTCACTACATCACCACTATAAGATCCCTCACTGCTTTACATTCCTCACTGCATTATCACTGTAACACCTCCTCACTGCATTACCACTGTAATACCTCCTCACTGCATTACATTCCTCACTGCACCACCACTGTAATACCTCCTCACTGTATTACATTCATCACTGTAGCTCCACTGTAACACCTCCTGACTGTATTACATTCCTCACTGCACCACCACTGTAATACCTCCTCACTGTATTACATTCATCACTGTATCTCCACTGTAACACCTCCTGACTGTATTACATTCCTCACTGCACCACCAATGTAATACCTCCTCAATGCATTACATTAATCACTGCACCACCACTGTAACACCTCCTCACTGCATTACATTCCTCACTGCACCACCACTGTAATACCTCCTCACTGCATTACATTCCTCACTGCACCACCACTGTAATACCTCCTCACTGAATTACATTCCTCACTGCACCACCACTGTAACACCTCCTCAATGCATTACATTAATCACTGCACCACCACTGTAACACCTCCTCACTGCATTACATTCCTCACTGCACCACCACTGTAATACCTCCTCACTGAATTACATTCCTCACTGCACCACCACTGTAACACCTCCTCACTGCATTACATTCCTCACTGCACCACCACTGTAATACCTCCTCAATGCATTCCTCACTGTATCACCACTGTAACATCTATCACTTCATTACGTTCCTCACTGCATCACCACTGTAACACCTTCTCACTGCATTACATTCCTTTCTGAATCACCACTGTAACACCTCTCACTGCATCACCATTGTAACATCTACACACTGCATCACCACTGCTCTTTTCACTGCACATCATGAGCATTACCTTCTTTTCTATTATAACAATCACACAACTCAGTGTTCATTGTCTTAATGACTCCAGGATGTTTCATGGTTATTTCTGTGTCTAATTGAATCCTCTAGTGAGCTCTTTTCTCTTCATATTTAGTGCTATCGAGTGTTTCAGGCATGGGTACTAGGGACATCACTGACTCTTCGGCAGTTGTGTTCTGGACCCCACCTGAAGAGCCATTCGACTTGTATCACATCACCTTCAGCAGCAGGGCAAGTGTGAACACACTCGTTCACAGGGGCTTGGGGAATGTGCAGTATCTCAAGGGGGAAGAGCGAAGGAGGCACAGATGTGAACGAATCTTGTTTCTATAGTAGAGAAAACACTGACAAACACTTATCCTGCCAGAGAAATGATTTCCTTCACAGCTGCCATCGGATGAGAGGGAAAAACAAATGACAAAATCTTCATTCACTCGTAAAGATACGATCATCAATTGCTTTTTCTGGGAGTCTTGTGAAAATTATATTTTAGGGGTGATTATGAGACTGAATATTTTGGTTACAGCTACTTAAATGCAGAATAGAAACCAAAACATATAGTTTTATGTGTAGACCAGGTCCTCTGCCCCCAATTGATTATCAGTTGAACTTTGACACAAGTAACGGGAACAAATGCACTGCTCTCTTTCTTTTCAGACTGATCCGGATCAGAATCTGGTTTCCAGTGTGAGTGGCAAACTGAGTTCTCACGCACAGACAGGATTGAATTCTGCTGAGGAATACACTGTTTCCATTGCTGGGGAGCGAGAAGGTGCCATGGCAACTGCAACCACAGCAACCTTCACCACATGTAAGCACAATGACGACTCTTATGGTCCAGGATCATAACACAATCAATCAGGTTCAAGAGTTTCATTTCATATAAAGAGCTACTTAAGTCTTGACATTTTTCTGAGCGACACTTAAAGAGGTGATGACAGTTTTGTTCAGCTCTTTCAAAGACATGGGTTGCTGTTGGAGAAGTGCATTGATTGGGTTGATTAATGGCATCTGAAGAAACATTTAAACAGCTCTCTCTACAATATAAATATCTAAAATGCTTAACTGGTGCTCCAAATACAGATGTCTTGGTACTTGGTGCTTGGTGCTTCAAGTACAGACTTGTGGGGACCTTCTATTCTTTACTTCCCAAGTCAACGAAACCTTCCATCCGGGCTCACTTAAACAGAAGCGTCAGGTTTGTTTGATCACCAAGTTCCATTCCAGAGAGGAAACATTTTCCAGCTTTAATTCGTTCCTTCCATGTGACGATCAGTGGATCTGTTCGAGCGCTCTGGATATCTGAACTGCCTCAGTCTGTTCGAATGCTCTGGAAATCTGATTATTATGATACAATTTATTTTTCCTCCCCAGCTAAGCCATTCAGGGTGAAATAAACATTACATTGAACCTGTAGGGAAAGTCTCCTTTGACTGGTGATGTAACTTTACATGACTGGGCTGATACCATGTAGTTTCCAGCAGTGAACGTTCCAAATAAACATCTGATGGCAGGCACTGATTTGAAAATTGTGTGTTGAGCAGCTCTCTATGCATTCTCTCTTTTCTCCAGGTTGAAACAAACATCATTATATTTCTGCAGCTAGTGAGTGTGTATCCTTGACAGCAATAGTAACTCCTGTCTTTGTAGTGTTTATGTTTTGTCTTGCACTGAATACAAACTGCATATCTCTCTGAATGGAATATATTTGCAGAATTATACATATGTGTAATAACAGCAAAAGAAACACTGAGGGCTTTCACTGTTTTAAATGAATTCCACTTCTACAACCACCTCACTTAAGCTCACACAATACAAAAAAGTGATTTCAAGACTGTAAATCAAAATGTCTGTATCTTTGTGTTCTGGTTTTGTAGCTATAAAAATTCTATATCTGAATGTGAAATGACTTGTTGAGTTTAATTTTCAGTGCCAGATCCACCGACTGACCTGCAGGTGATGAATGTGACAGACAGCAAAGCTCTTCTAACTTGGAGACCAGCGCAAGCTAACATCGACTTCTACATCATCACATATAGCCCGGAAAAGGGTGAGGATTGTAAGATATACACACATTAAACACTTGAAGTTCCTTCACAGAGAGCAACATCTGTAGTAAACTTGGATCTGATCCTAAAATCAGAAATTCTTCAGACTGACATTTCTGTTTGTTATGCTTTTATTTTGAGATAACTCTTTTGACATTCAAAGCTTGTATTGTGTCTTGGTTTTAGCTCCAGGTTTGGCTTTGATACTGAGAGTGTCAGGAAACATTTTTGAGCAGCAGCTTAAGGATCTTCAGGAGTCAACTTGGTATAGAGTTAAGATCCAGAGCCAGAGAGGAACAAGGAACAGCTCCACCTCTGAGACTGAGTTCACCACCACTGGTCAGATTTACTCTCAGATTAATTTTTCAAAATCATAATATACAGTCTATAAATCACTTACATAATCGTATTTAGATGAACTATTTGACTTGGCATCGCCCCCAAATTAGAGTTTATAAATCATAAATATAAGAAATCAGGAACATTTTTAGCTAAAATTTAGCTTGGCACATTCAGAAGATCAATATCACCTCTTTTTATACACCAATAAAAATTAGCCCTTTGAGAAACTATTCATTGTTTGTCATATTTAGACTCAATCACCAAGTTCACCAAAGACACTGATCAAAATCAGATTCTAATTCATTTTTGTTGCACCCAGGAGGGATGGATCATTCTGTATTTGACTGACCATAAACTTTTACTTTAATCCACTGACCATAGATTCCTCCTCTGATTCAAAGATCGTAGACTGCCCCTTTGAGTCTCCATTGTGTCTGTTGTTCAGGCTCCATTAGAGCATCAGAGGCTCCTCAGGATCTGAAGGCATCTGCAGTGACTCCGAGAACTGCAATTTTATCCTGGAAACCTCCAGCTGTGGCCATCACTGGATACAAGCTGAGATACTACTTCAACCAGCAGGAATCACAGGTCGGTAATGTGCAGGAGAACATTGACTGATGGATGAGAAGCTTGTGTTTGATGAGAAGTGTGTGTATGTGTTTGTCCCAGGAGCTAACTCTTGGTCCTTCAGTGACAGAAGTGAAGCTGAGAAAGCTCATCCCTTCATCCTCATATACCGCAGAGCTATGGTCAATCAGGGACCAGCAGGAGCTAAGCCCGGCACACACGGTCTTCACAACTGGTATACTCTCCTATCTCTCAATGAAGCCCAGGTTTCCAAGATATAATTTTAAGTTATCTGTGTTGCTATAGAATGGGTAAGTTTATATTCAGACGTTTACTTCAGTCTCATTGGATCAGTGAGATACTCCACTTCAGCTGCTACAAGGTAGCATTGTTAGATTTTTCTCTTGCAACCAGCATGTTTCTCTCTTTCTCTGTATCCTGTAGGGAATCTTCTCTTTCCATTTCCAACTGACTGTTTAGAGGAGCTTCGAAATGGAGGTGAGTCTGGCATCACAGAGGTGTTTCCAGATGGAAGATCTGGAATGCCCCTGAGTGTCTACTGTGACATGGACACAGACGGAGGAGGATGGATGGTGAGCAAGAGAAGTTCAAAAAGATTGACTTGAATTTGATGCTCTGAATTTCTTTAGTGTGACTCAATCATTTTCTGATTCACAATTCTTTCTGTAAGTTTCTTTTGTTTTGACCTTCAAATTAAATTCAGTAGCAGATTCTAAGTAATTTGACTTTCTTTTATAATTCCTCTCCTCTTTATGTCTACAGGTGTTTCAGAGAAGAAAGGATGGGAGTGTGAGTTTCTTCAGGGGCTGGAAAGAATACAGCAGTGGTTTTGGAGATTTGGATGAGGAGTTCTGGCTTGGTGAGGAACAGAGTATCCTCCGGAGTTATTCTCTTGAACTTTAAAACCTTTTGAGAGAGCGACAGCAGTCACCAAGATCCTTACTCTGTCTGTGTGTGATGCAGGGAATGAGCTGCTTCATAAGCTGACTTTGAAGGGCCCAACAGAGTTAAGAGTTGACCTTCGAGATGGGGAGCAAGCTGTTTATGCTCACTACTCATCATTTAGCATTGACACTGCTAGGAAACATTTCACTATCAGGATCTCTGGGTACTCAGGGACAGCTGGTAAGCTCTGTGAACAGATGAACTGAGTCCATTATGGAGTTAATGAACAGCTCTTTGTCTCTGACCAGGTGACTCTCTGCAGTACCACAACGGACGGCCATTCTCCACATATGACCGCGACCCCAAGCCCTTCATCACCCGCTGCGCCATGTCATACAGGGGAGGCTGGTGGTATAAAAACTGCCATGAAGCCAACCTTAACGGCGTCTATGGCACATACACCCACCACCAGGTGCATAGATTTCCTTGTCACTTATTCATTTTAATAGATTTATTCAGATATATGTAAATTAAGACAAAACAGATTTCATTTATTATTAATTATTGACAGAATAAATTGTAAATCTTAAAGTGCTCTTTGTATTTTTCAGGGTGTGATCTGGACGGCTTGGAAGGGAAAAGACTTTTCCATTCCCTTCACTGAGATGAAGATCCGATCAATGGCTTCCAGACCATGAGGAACATCAAAGAACATTTTATTATTTCCTTCTACACTTGTGGAGAAGTGACCATTGTTACACATATGTTACATATTGACAACAATCACAGTTACACATTACACCAACTCTTCTCTATTCCATCTCTAAGACTGATTTTGAATTATGTAGTTATTCATGTATTCACTATGTATTTACTGGAATTCTGTTAAAGAGTAAAAGTGTTTGCTTTAAAGAACCCCTAATTATATTTATAAATGATTTTTTAAAAATGATAAAATACAAGCCATTGTTAATAATTATATTTAGTTTTAAATCACAGGGTTGTCTTCACATAATATTGCATTGAATATATGTTGTCAATAAGCTTCACTAAATATTTAGCTGTTCATTCAGCTTAATTGCCTGCTCTTTATATTTTATTGCTCTGTGCAAACTATTATAGGTGCATGAAATGTGATCATCATTAGTCATGGTAGCTGGTAGCTTTTAGCTGGTTGCCTTGGGATTGTGGATTCACTTCTCTCCTTTCCAGACTATGAATTTTTCTCGCTAACTACAAGATGGTATGTGTAAAAACTGAGAGGACTCGTTTGCCTGAAAGGTGAAGTAGGACATCAGGCCAACACAACACATACACTTATTTCAGGGCTGTATTTTATATTTACTTGTGTTAAATGTCGTACATACTGCACTTTTAAACCCATGTTTTAAGCATTCTAAAATATAAAAAGATTCAGAGCATCACACAATCACAATTCACTCTCAAGTCTGGGGGAAGTTAGGGCAACAAAACTAACGTCTCAGGAGACAGAAAAGCAACAATTGTTGAACAGATGATGATTGATGAAGCTAGAATCCTTGAAATCCTAAAACTGTGCTTCTCTGTCCATTCCCAAATTTACCATTCAGGGGAGCAACATTCCAGTCTAATGGACGCACAACGCCTTTCCTGGAGCTACAGCTTTCCTCCGCGCATTCCAAGCCTCTACTTTCTGGCGCAGAAGATCAATGCCACCCACGTTATTAGGCTACCAATTACTAAAGACTGTACTTGATATGCTATTTTAATGTGGATACAAGTTTTTGTTTCACCAAAGTGTCATTAGGGTGGTGAGAAATGAACGCTCTAGTTTTCCAACAGCGGAAGGATATTTGAAACGCATTCCTCATAAAAACCCTGCGTCCTGAAGCCGCCATTTTAAGCGGAGTGTTTTGAGAAAAACGAGATAATTTTGAGGAAACAGCTGCATTTTTTTCGGTCACGGTGCAGACACGGACACTGAGACGTTAATCCGTTCTCTCGGCGTCTACGGATCAGGTGAGACACACGAAACCCGTGAAATTACGTTATGAATGAGAGTTCTTTGAAGGTTTAACGTCAACATAATGGGGACAAGACCACCCAGGAGCTTTTCTTTACGCTTATCAGCAGTTTTTAGCTTTAAACATCATATCGGATCTCCGTTTGCACTATTTTCCTCTTGCTGTTTCTTCAGATTTACCTGGTTTGGTTGTTGGTTTCAATGTACCGTTAAATCACTGCTAACGTTAGCCTTAGCATCCGTTTTCAGCTGAGGCTTGTGTCATTGATGGTAACGAAACCTGCGATTACCGTTAATTAAAAAATAAAAATACGTCAGTTAATGTTCGTCACATTATTTGATTAGCCACTGTTATCTTGAGCTCATTTTTTATTTCCAAACTTGTTAAATCAAGTTTAAATGCAGTATGAGTTTATTGTAGCGTTGTCCATTCTCCCTGAGTGGTGCAGTTAATCTCTTTAAGTTACACTAGTGAGTGTAGGTTGCGCCAATATTTAACATAGTTGATTGTATTTAATATGGACATAACATGTGTGATTTCATCCATAGCTTTTAGCAGAAAACATACAAAATGTACCTACAAAATTTAAAGTTTTTTCACTTTGATTGGTCAAGTCAGTGTGAAACCAGTATTTCCGTGTTTTAGTTTTTTTCCAAGAATGTGAATTCCCAGTTCTCATTAATGGCATATTTCGAGGGCCTTTAAGGCCTCCACACACATAGACATGAAGTTTGCTTGCTGGTGTGGTTTATCTGCAGGGGGCTTTTTGCTCACTTCACACCATTGCTATTTAAATGTTGATGCAGAGATGCTCCTTGGCTTTGGAAGGGACTCATGGGACAACGCCCAGTCTAACTGTTTACATCTGACACACGCTTTTAAACACAAAAGAAAAAATTTGCATGCAATTTTGGAATATCGGAGAGAGTTGAATATGTTTTGCTGTATCTGTTTAGCTGACCAACAAGCAAAGGGGAGGTCCAGCTCCCTTGCTGGTGAAGAACTAGATCTTCTGTATCTCACTTTCTCTACGTTTTCTTCTTCGAATTCCTTTCTCATTTTTGTTCTTTCGATCATGAAGTTGTGTGCCAACTTGCACTAATCCACTGCAAGTATTGAGCTGGCAAAATCGAAGACAACTTGGCTGGACCAAGCTTTTTTTTTTTTTCGTGCCCATCACTCGATGAGCTCTGTGTATTTGTGTCTGTGCCTTTTATTTTTTAATCCAAATTGCATACGACTCTTGGCACAAAATGTCTTGTTGTGTGACTACTTAAGCTGCAGACCAATAATTCTATTGTAATTGATGGTGTTTGGTTTAAAACAAATCAGGGTTCCTAGGGAACACTTCAGGGTCCAAGTGTTTCCCCTCAACTAGCAACAAGCAGCTACCCCCGTTATATCATTGTGCATCATGTTTTTTTTTTTGTCCATTATTCCTCCTGATACAGATGTATGATGAATAGAACACATTTATATCCCAGGAGGATTTTTTTTTGTGGCAGTGATTAGGCCAATGCTATTGACAACATTTCCGTCATATTCAATATATTTCTTCTTTTAGTCTTTTGATCAGTTAAAGCAAATGTGCTAGTTTATGTCATTTTTTTCCGTATTGCTAATTATTCTTGATGTCAGTTCCAGATGGAGTAATAGGCATTACTGGAACTAAAGTGAGCCAAAACTTGAATGGATTTGTATTTTATGACTTAAAATATTGACTTCCCCCACATAACAGTGCGTTGTTTTCCACCATAAAGGCAGAGGATTGAAGTCTATAAATTTATCGTGGCTCTTTTAACTAGCACATAATCAGCACGTCAGATGAGGGGTTGACCCTTTAACCGCAGTGGAGCTGGAGAACCCCTCCTGCTGTGATTACAGTGATCAGTGTTTTTTGAAGCGTGTGGAAATCACCGGCTGAGTCTGCTGAAAAACATCCTGTTTCCTCAGAACCCCAGCACCTCCGCTTTATAAACCTATAATAAGTCAGCACTTGTCTTAAGTCATTATTCTGTAACCTTCCTTTTTGATATTGAGAAAAATCAGTCCCGTTTACAGTGCTGTTTGACCTTCTTAAGAAAACAATGAGTTCAGACAAAAATGTTGGTGTTGAATTTGAGACAAATGGAACGTTTTTAAGGACTGCAGTACAGTAGACAGTGGATCTCTCGGCTTATTTAAATTGAGTAATGGACTACAAAATTAATGAGTGTAATTTCAATATCTAAATCTTTAGACATTTAATTGTGATGCATGTTTAAGGATATACTTTGGAGGCAAAGCATGGTTTAATTACAAATGATCAGGACATTAACAGGTTACCTAAAAGGTTTAGTTTGCTTTGAGCACATGCTAACAGGATACAGTGCGTAAGCCTAAATGAAGCCATTAAGAAGCTAATCCAGCAGTCATTCTTCCCTTTGAGCCCTCTGCTATCAGATGTAGGCTTTGATTGCTCTCTCAACGGGAGCTGTATCTGAGGAATGCAGAGAGCGTGTCTGAGTCTGTGAACGGCGGCACTGTTGAATGTTTACTGAATTAATTCCAGGTCAGTCTCACAACGCAGGTTTTACATAAATGCCCCTCGCAGCCCAAGCCCACACTATGCCCCTCTCATTTGGGTGACAGGGCTTCCGAACAGGAGCCAGAGCAACTCTGTTCTGCCTGTGACTGCTCCCTATGTTCAGAGCAGTCATCTTGAGGTGTCAATACAGAACCGGTTCCTCTAGAATTGGTATGGACCGGACCGAAACGTAACGTGAATTTTGGTGCCACTTAAATACTTAAACTGTCAGGGCGTGTCAATTATCTTCATTCAATTCATCAGTTCAGTTTCAAAACAAGGAGGTAGTCCAAAGAAAGAGCTAGTCCTTCTCTCCCTCAAGCCCTCATCTACCACTTTGAACAAATCAACAGCCAATAAGACCGTCAGAGAAGCATGAGAATGCAGGAACACTGCGCACAGAAGCAGGTGCTCTACCATTAGCTTAGCTTGCTAATTGCAACTCACACTAAACTAAATGCCAAAAGGAAATTGTTGAAAGTTTGTCTATATTACCCACAAAAGGCTTGTGACACTGCAACGTGCTGCAAATGTTCCACAGTATTTGCATATAAAGGAGAAATTTATGGAAACATTTCAGGGCGCATGAAGTAAACTTTAAAGCAGAGGTATGCAACAGCTTGCAGACAGCAGGTGGTGCTATCGGTGTGGATTATGAGTGGGCAGATCGATCCATATTACAAATACATGTGATGGTATTCGATTCGGATCAATGATACACTTGCCTACCCAATTCATTTAGTCTATGTTGTTAAAAATTAAGCAATTTTAACAAAAGTTGACAAATTTGACATTTATTAATTAAATATCTGTTTAAAAGAAAGGTCAAAACCCTCATAATTTTAAAATATATATATATAGATATATATATAGATATATAGAGATATGTGTGTGTTTATGTGTGTGTATGTATGTATGTGTTGGTATTGGTGATACTGAGCTTAATTTGGATTGTATCAATCCCTGTGTCGACAGTATTACCCAGCCCGATCTGATTAGTCCACTAATTATGACGACGACCGCTGCAGCCTTTCCTGTGCTTGATGGTGCTGCACATACTCTGAACTGAGTAGCCAGTTGCTACTGTGAGAAGCTAAACACCATAAACTCTCTTGTAGCTAATATGAATGAACAAGCATAAGCCCATGTACACAATACGGTTGATGTATAAGATTTAATTAATAAAAAGATGAAACACTTCTCGTCTTGTTTAACACCATTAAAATATGATTCTCTTGTGCATTCATGTGACCAAATGGTGATTATTCTGAAGAAGAACTGCTAAATTTTGAAGTGATTCAATTGTTGGTTAGGTGGCTTTTGTTTAGTGGTTGTTGTGTTTTTATTTACTGATGTATTCATGGCCTTGTCTAACATATAAACATTTAAAGCCATCATTTGGCATTGATGTCAAAATGGCTTTTAACAGAATGATTAAAAACAAAACAAACTTTTTTGATTTTTTTGAAATTTGAAATTTTGATTCTCGAATGTTGATCGGATCATCGATTAGCTCAATTGTATTGAGATGTCTCCTTAAATAATCAGCATTGCTTTCATCTGACCCTCATGGTGATTAGGTTTTACTTGTTATTGATTAAATCTGTTTCTCACCGATCCTTTTCGGCTACGGAAGTTGAAAATGTTTTTATGTGTGATTAGTACATTATTGAGCTGCAGATGAATTTGCTATAATCAGAGATCATCATGCATAAATGTTTTTTGTTGGTTCATGCTCAATCTTTTGTTTTCAATTAAGGAGATACTGATCGCTTTGTGCTTGAAAAAAAAGTGTGTGTGTCTGTGTGGTCAACACTCCATGGACTCAGCTGACTTGAGGCCAATCTATACTTGTGTCATGCCTAAGAATTGCCCTTTGCGAAGGCTGCACACTGCCCCCATCGCAAAGCCTGCCACTGGCCTCTGAAATGTTCTAACCTTACTTCAAGACTTCACAGAGTGCGAGTGCAGATAGATCACTGAAGTATAGAGGCTTTTGTTGACTAAGTGAGTGCGTGCGGAGCCTCTGGAAAGGGCCGTTTGTAGACTTGATCCATAACTAAAGGTTGGCTGCTATTCGGCACTCTGTTCCCAATTCCTTCTCCATTAGAAATGGTTGCTGCATTTTTATAATGCTGGGTTTATTATATTTGTAGATGTTCTCTTCGTTTTTGACTGACTAAGATGGTCCCTAAAAATAAAATGTGGAAAATCACCCATCAAAAATAACCACTAGACTTGCATTTTGTCTTGTATTGGGTATCAATTATTTTGAGTAGCATTCAAAATTATTTGCTTTCCTAACTCTGTTGTTAATCTGCAGGTTTTGTAGGTCCTTGGATTACAGAGAGATTGACTTAACAATGGCCTCCCAGGGTAAGTGTCTCCAATACTTGTGGTCTGTCATCTTAATTACAAGTAGTTGTTTGACTTTATTCGTCACTCGATTGATGTGTTCTTTTTACAGCAGATCTGATGGAGCTGGACATGGCTCTGGAGCCAGACAGGAAGGCTGCGGTTGCTCACTGGCAGCATCAGTCCTATTTGGACTCTGGTATAGTCTCTGGAGCCACCACCACAGCCCCCTCTCTCTCCGGCAAAGGTGCAGCGGATGAGGATGAGCTCGAGAACCAGGTTCTGTTCGACTGGGAGCAGGGCTTTGGACAGCCTTTCACACCTGAGCAGGTCGTCACAGGTAAGATTTTTGCTGTTTTATTCACTTTATACTTTTTGGATCCTTATTAATGAGTTCTTATTACTTAGTCTGGTTTGTTTACTTTTATTTTATCTCTGCTGGATAGATCTGGAGGGTCAGTACGCTCTGACACGGGCACAGAGAGTTCGAGCTGCCATGTTTCCTGAGACTCTGGATGAGTCTGTCCCAGTAGATTCTCCTCAGTTTGACCCTGCTCACCCCACTAACGTGCAACGGCTGGCTGAGCCATCCCAGATGCTCAAGCATGCTGTTGTGAACTTAATCAACTACCAGGATGATGCAGAGCTGGCCACCAGAGCCATTCCGGAGCTTACCAAGCTGCTCAACGATGACGATCAGGTGGTTGTCAGCAAGGCAGCAGTGATGGTGCATCAGCTTTCCAAGAAGGAGGCATCCCGGCATGCTCTGTTGCGATCTCCTCAGATGGTTTCTGCTGTAGTCCGGACCATGCAAAGCACTGGAGATGTAGAGACGGCCCGATGCACCGCCGGAACCCTCCACAACCTCTCCCACCACAGGGAGGGGCTTCTGGCCATCTTTAAGTCCGGAGGCATTCCAGCACTTGTTAAGATGCTTGGGTGAGTTTGAGCGCTAATGTTTTTATTTGGGGTACTAATGTTTCCATGTTTTTTTGTCAAGGTTCCTTCTGGTGCTTGATGTTTTAGAAATGATTTTCAAGGTGTCAACAGTTCAAGATGCCTGCATTTGTGACTTGTACTTTAGGTTGAGTTTTTGTCAGTCTTGAATTAATAGTGCTATAATTGTAATTGTTTCTTTTGTAATACATCCAAAATTCTGTCTGTGATTGTAAAAGATTTGGAAGTCATGGTAAGTTTAACAGGTGATAACATAATAATGTTTGTCCATTTTGTAAATAAAAAATATCTTTAACTTGTGCTTGCTGAAATCTATCAAGATGTACAGAATGGGTATGAATTTCTGAGACAATATTTGGAAACCTTAAAGAAATACTTAAAGTACCAAACAAACAGTTAAGCTTAATTTTTCACTTAATCTTATAACCTGCAGAGAATGTTTTGATGGGTTGGAAAATGTATTTTTGAAATGACCAAAAATGTTGTACAGCACTTTCTACTGTAGTAGAAGTCTTGGATGTTTTAAATTCTTTTAAAACTTCTTTTTAAGTTAACCTTAAGCATAAAAAAACTATCATTTGAAAGATGTTGGAACCATGTTTAAGTTGAAGTATACAGTATTTTTTAAGTTGGTGGTTCAGGAATAACAATCATGGTTGGTCCCCCCCCCCAAAGGTTAGCTAAGGTAAATAAAGCATGCGATTGAATATCTGATCTAATGCAGTAATTACTTCAAACCGAATATTTCTAAACTACTGTTTCTTGACAAGACTGAATTAAATGGTCTTCTAACTTCGATTTGAATAATCTTGTAAAAGCTGCCCTACGCAGCTCAAAATAGGGTTGGGTGGATAGATGATGCCATCGTCCATTGCTGACGGCAGATAGACATGTGATGCTGAGTGGGCATCGGCAACCAGTTTAACATGAGTTTCTGTGGTACTAGATGGGTGAATGTACCAACCAAAGTCCTCAACGCTATTATAATGACACAGATCATTCTGTTAGTTCATGTCAGAGTCCCGCAGACAAAGTGATTGATGGGTGGGAATTTCTGTGTAGCTTATATTCATGTATGTTATGTTTTTGTTAAAACAAAGACCTAACGGGTATGCTTCAAATAATGAATTATTTATACAATATAACAATCCCAGTACTGATTGTTCGCGGCCCCCCGTTAAATTGTTAATGTCTTAAAATAATGGTATCTATCGTAAATACAATGATAAACTATTGAGTGCAACTAATTAGGGAATGTTGTGGTTTTTTTAAGAGGTTGTCAGAGGAGCGCTGCAAAACTGTATTCAAGTTTAATTTTAAGAGAACTTCAGAGAAAAAAGATATCCACTTGAAAAAAACAATCAAAATATTTTAAATTTTGAGCTGCTCTGACACATCTCTTTTCTCTTTTGCGTTGCCAGGTCCCCAGTGGACAGCGTACTCTTCTATGCCATTACCACCCTTCACAACCTCCTGCTGCATCAGGAAGGAGCCAAGATGGCGGTGCGTCTGGCTGGAGGCCTGCAGAAGATGGTGGCACTGCTGGGAAAAACCAACGTTAAGTTCCTGGCTATCACCACAGACTGCCTTCAGATCTTGGCATACGGGAATCAGGAGAGCAAGGTGTGTGCTATAAGCAAAGAGTCAGATCATTCCGAGGGCGTGGATATGCTCCAAAATGGCTTAAGAGGCAGAAGGCCTTGTGGATTTCTCAGAATGTACCATGTAAATGGCATTTTCTTATGTATCCAGCTGATCATCCTGGCCAGCGGAGGTCCTCAAGCCCTGGTCAGTATCATGATGACCTACAGCTATGAGAAGCTGCTCTGGACCACCAGTCGGGTGCTGAAGGTGCTCTCCGTCTGCTCTAGTAACAAGCCTGCCATTGTGGAGGCTGGTGAGATCACACTCTTATCTGAGCCTTCTGACAATCGTTGCATATCTAGATGATTCGATAAGCTGATTAGTTTATCTAAGCTTTCATCGGCACGTTTCTACTTTTTTTCCGGTCTCTTTAAAATTGAATTAAAAAAAATATTATTATTATAAAAGTAACCTTTGTTGCAATGAGAGCTGCGGGTTGCCTTGTCTTAATTTTTTTTCAAAAGAGAAACCATTATAGTTGTTCCTGTGAAACATACTTTAATATTTTAAATCTCTTAGTCAGTGGTGAAAAGTTACAAAGTCTGAAACGGGTTTATTACATCAGAAGATCTTTGTTTTTTTAAGGCGTCCTGCTGAGCAAGTCACATTCAAGTCAAATTTGAGTTGCATAAAGAGCCAAATGGAAAATTTCTGCCCCCTAAATCCCAGTTCAGTTTTTATTCAATTTAAAAAAATCAAGTGGTAAAATGCCATCATTCCCATAAGTGCAGCTCTAAAACTATTTAACTATAGTAACAAAATAAAACAATTCCCCCTTTAATAATAAAAAAACACCCCCCCCTTTAACATGCCTATCTGACATTAATACATGAAATGGCATCCTCCAAAACATCTGTCAAGTGGCGCAGAACAATCATTTTATTTAAGTGATTACATTAAGATGTTAAGGTGTGGTTTATCTATTTTGCATTTTTTTTTTATTTCTTATATTAAGAATTTAATGATTCACCTCTTCTCTATTTAGAACTTTTCAATTCTGATCATAGTAGTTTGTCAAACTAAACATTCAATAATTGATCAGAATTTTTGTTTTATAATTGGATCTTGGTTTTTTTTTGTTCTGTTCACACAAAACATCAGGGCTGAACTCTGATACAAAAAGTGTAGGCCAATGGATTTAACATCAGCACTTTTAACAAATTTAACCCACCCTCACAGATTGAGCCACATTAGTATCTTAATTTAGGTCTGTCTTTAGGCGCTATAAATCTCCAGAATTGGATGGATTTTCTTTGCTGAAATCTGCAGCTGCAGATTCCGCCTGGCCCTGATTGATTAAACTGTTTGTAATTCAATGGTTGACCTTTCCTAGGTTTCAGAAGGGTTTTATTTGAAGGCATTCATCAAGTCAACTCTTTTTCTTTCACAGATATGGGGTAAATAACAGAAAAAAACTGTGATTGTGTCCTTGTTTTAGTCTATGTTCCTTGCACAATGGAAATTGAAGTTCTGAGACAAAGGATATATTTCACTGGTTGACCTGATTCGCAATATTTGATTCAGGTGGGATGCAGGCCCTGGGCCTCCACCTGACTGACCCCAGTCAACGTCTTGTACAGAACTGTCTCTGGACCCTAAGAAACCTCTCTGATGCTGCCACCAAACAGGTTTGTTCTTGTTTAGATCATTGATCATCAAGCAGAACTAAGTCATCTAACCTAAGTGTGTACAATTTTTATTTTTAGGAGGGCATGGAGGGTCTCCTGGGCACACTGGTCCTCCTCCTCTCATCTGACGACATTAATGTGGTGACCTGTGCAGCTGGCATCCTTTCCAACCTCACTTGCAACAACTACAGGAACAAACTGCTGGTGTGCCAGCGTGGTGGCATGGAGGCACTGGTTGGGACTGTTTTGCGGGCAGGTGATCGAGAGGACATCACTGAACCTGCAGTGTGTGCCCTCAGACACCTTTCCTCCCGCCACCAGGAGGCGGATGCAGCACAGAACGCGGTCCGAATGCACTATGGCCTGCCCGTAGTTGTCAAGCTCCTCCATCCACCCTCACACTGGCCCCTAATCAAGGTAAGGGAGACGAAGATGAAAAGTGAGAATGTAGTTTGCTGTGACACTTAACCATCCCCTCTTCGACCCGCAGGCCACAGTGGGGCTGATCCGGAACCTGGCACTGTCTCCAGCCAACCATGCTCCTCTGAGGGAGCAAGGAGCAGTTCCACGGCTGGTGCAGCTGCTGGTGCGAGCGCATCAGGACACACAGCGCAGGACATCCATGGGAGGCTCTCAACAGCAGTTTGTGGTTAGCACCTAGACACATTCAGATTGCTCTGAAAATAATCTGTGTGGTCAACTATTCTCTTCCCCCAAGAATGCAATGCATGATGTGTTTAAGGGATTTGAGACACTAATGTAAGCTTTCAGCCCATCCCTTTCTTTATAGGGGATAGCTTGTTTGCGATCACAGAATTCTTGTGATGCACATGATGGGGCGGTCATATTGGCTTTTGAGAACTTTGATGGCAATCGCCAGCAAATATAGGAGTTCAGACCCTGCCTACCAAGCACCATACTTTACATTTAGAGCTTGATATTTTTTTAAATCATTCAAAAGGCATCGGAGCTCACACAACTGAAAGTCACATCAAAACCTTGCTTTAAAACGAGGTTTCAGTGAGCTCTCTAATATGGCGGTTGTAGTGGCGTGATGTGATATCTTAGGTTAAGGTTGTATTTAGCTTAAGCTTAATCATTGCAGTATCTCGAATCACATGCATAGGCTGTTTTGTATTGCCATATAATTATCCTCTTTAATTGAATGAATTTTTTTAATGGGAAGGATTTGGTCGCCTGAATTAAAAAAAATAAGCAAGTTTAACCATAATGTGTAAACATCTCACACAACACGTGGAGGCATACAAAAGCATGGCTTTTTCTTATTTGATATACCAATGATTTTTATCCAGGTTCGTCTCACATGACCTGTTTGATACCACATCACTGCGATCGGCCACCCCGATCAAAATATAGAATACTCGTTAGCTTACAGTTACTAATTCTGTCGTTATATATTTTAATCAATTAACCTCTTATTGATGGGAATCATCAGCATGAGATTTCAGATGGAGCTAGGAAAAATGTTTTCTCGCGTCAGTCAATTCTGCTTGTGCTTGTTTAACCTTTGTGTGTCTGTAATGGTGTCACCTACATCCTGCTTGCCATGGCTTCAAACAGCATAATGCCAGGAAGCGGGGTCACACTGTCCATATTTCTTGTCAATGAAAAAAAAAATCTTTAAAAATTGAATGTTTTTTTATTTATTTTAACAATAAGTACTTCTGCACATTGACCTAGTAACAAATGTCAGCGCTTATTCTTAAAATTATTTTCTGATTGTCCCGTGACTGTGATGGCTTAAACGAGTATGATCCACCAGGTGGACTTAAGAGGAGTTTGTATTGTATTTTTATATGTACACTTTAATATTTATTTATTAAAAACAAGCCTTTTTAGTTTCTAAGTGTAAAGCTCTTAAGCCCCACCGCGATTGTCATGTGCAAGCAAGCTTTCTGTGAGATCCTCTTTGTAGAGTGCTTTATCCTGTCTCTTGCTCTGTATTTAGGAGGGAGTTCGCATGGAGGAGATTGTGGAGGGCTGCACTGGAGCACTTCATATCCTGGCCAGGGACATTCACAACCGCATTGTGATCAGAGGGCTCAACACAATCCCTTTGTTTGTTCAGGTACCAACAATCACTTGAAGGAATTCTGAGGGGGTCATGGTTTTGGGGTTCCATTAGGCAGTATCTGTCTCATTTAATTTGGAAGATGAAATGAGCACATTCCTTTTAAATCATATTTCATTCTCTGTGATATTTTTTTTCTGTTCTTTTGAACATGAAAAATAAATACAAGTTATTTTGATCTAATTACAACACATTGCTATGAATGTTTTCTTCAGAATTTTTCCTTTTAACAGAATTTTTTTTAATGTTTTTTATTTAAATTTTTTTTTATTTTTTATTTGACCGGTTTTCTCTCTGCAGCTTCTGTACTCTCCAGTGGAGAACATCCAGAGGGTTGCAGCTGGAGTGCTGTGTGAGCTGGCTCAAGATAAAGAGGCAGCTGAGGCCATTGAGGCTGAGGGAGCCACTGCTCCACTCACGGAGCTCCTGCACTCCAGAAACGAAGGCGTTGGTATGATTTCATTACATTATTTGCATTTTGAAGTTCTGTTTTTTTATTAGTTTATTTATTTTTTGCTGCTCTGTGGAGGTGTATTGACTGCAAGGTTTCGTTTGCTTTTCCTAGCCACGTATGCGGCTGCAGTGCTTTTCCGCATGTCTGAAGATAAACCACAGGACTACAAGAAGCGTCTCTCTGTGGAGCTTACCAGCTCCCTCTTCCGGACCGAGCCAATGGCCTGGAATGAGGTGAATGCTTGTCCTTGAGTGTTCTGATTGGGTAGAAATTAGAATAATCTCTGTAACCAGCCTTGAGATGTTTGAGTGTTATCTGCTCATTTAATGCAATGTGTTTTTTCTTCTTCTCAGGCTGCAGATCTAGGGCTGGACATCAGCGCTCAAGCAGATGCTTTAGGATACAGAGCAGACGGTACGTTCAATTTCAGATATAGTTTAGTGAAGGTACTCATTTCTATCGTAACTTAGCTAGCTTACATAAAAATGTACCCAAGTTTGTACAGAAGTGTAGTAATTAGTTGCTACCCACTTCTGGCCAGGGGTGAAAAAGCTAAAAAAAAATGTTCACTTGGATCAATTGTTGTGGAAAATCTTTATTAAATATCTGAATACCTTAAAATAATATACATTTATGGAAATTTCTGATAGTAACATGATTCCCTATCGGAAGAAACACCCAGTGAGTGAGTGATTCTGGTAAATGAATCTTGGTAGAAGCACATCTGTTTGGGTGGGGGTGAGGAGACGAACGGTCTCCAATTCATCACTGGCTCAGCTATGATCGTCTCATGTGTTTTCTAATGAAAAGAATAAAGCAATAAGCAGGATGAGACACTTCATCCTTGCCCAGCAATTGACTGGAGATTAACTATAGAACGTCCAGCTGAATGCAGAAGCTAGCTAAACTTATCATTGATTGTTATACTCTTACACTGGTTATACATGAGTGAAACTTTTTTTTAAGCAATAATATTGAATAGTTTTAATGTTTTAGTGAACCAGTACACATTTAAAACCTATTCATTTAAAAGGCTTCATGTCTCACCATGACGACAACTATAGAAGCTTGTATTGTGATTAAAAATAACTGGAAACAGTTTGGTCTTTAAAAAAAAAAAAATCAGAATTTATTTTAAAAAGTAACTGACTGACTAACTCGCTCTCTGTGCTTCTCATTCACTCAGACCCCCTTCTGCGTTCCCTTGCTCCTGAAGCTCTAGGCCTGGATGGGCTGATGCTGGATGCAGATCTGAACCATCACGGCTCTGCTCAATACCCTCCACTCCCAGACCTCGGTCACACTCCGGACCTGATGGAGACTCTGCCGCACACTCACCCTCACTCACACACACACCCGGATTCCAGCCAGCTGGCCTGGTTCGATACAGACCTCTGAACACAAACACACTACGAGTATGGTGAGGACTAAATCTAGCATAACTCGATCCTTTGCGTTCTCCTAAAAGTTCTTAATCACTTTTGTTTCCTCCTCAGTTATATGACTGAATGAATCTAGGACGTGATCGAAGGTGATTTGGAAAGTGCCTGACTTGGAACATGCTTGACTCAAGACGACCTTGCTGTTGGTTTGTTCACCGATGGAGACCACATGGAGGGATTGGAATGAAATCGAGAGAACTTGAGAGGACTCTCTGAGATGGAATTGATATTTAGATGTTTTTATTAAAGCTTTTAAACCTGCGTTCATGGTACCGATCGATCCTAGCTTAGATCTAAACTGTATTTTTAGTTTGAGTTGTATTCTTTTCAGCAGAGGAGTCTTGGAGATCCTCTGGTTCTGGATCCTGATCATGGTTCTGTTCTAGAACACTAATGTCACTTTTATATCTTCACTTTGGGAGAAACTATACAGTTATTATTGTTAGGGGCTGTCTGAAGCTGTTCTTAGAGGTGGGGGTGGGGGGTTATGGGTTTATGAATAACGCACAGAGACAAATCTTTTCTATTGTATCAGGAACTGGAGATGTGCTGATTAAGATCAATAAAAGACTTTTATTCTATAGCTACATGCGACTCGGCTCTCCATTGATCTAAATCAGTTTCTTGTGAAGTTTTTTTATGCTTTTTTTTTAAATGGAATTTGCAGGTTGTGGATTTTTTTTGTCTTGGGTATTTGGTGTGAATTAAATCGGAGAGGGTTGCTGAGACCTTCAGACACGGTCGTCTTATGACCTCCACCCTGCAACGAGCTGTCAATCACACACCAGGTAAAACCCCACCCCCTCCCCACTCCAAATTGCACATAAGAAGCTGACCCTGAACACACACACACACACACACACACACACACACACACACATACAGACAGTAACTAATGAGCCTCTCAGGGCAGAGATTGAGGGTGTCTGAATCGGTTGTGATTTATTCCCAAGTCATCTGATTGAGAGCTGTTTTCCAAAGACTAGAAGCTTTCTTTTGGAGTTTCTGGCATCTGTGGAGGCGAGAGCCTGAGTCACCCGCTGACCTCAGCCTGGAGGGTCTGTGTCCACAGGGAAATGAACTGCAGCGATGTTGCTAATCTGCTATTGCTCTGTTTTTGTATAAATTCATACATCATTGATCGTTTCAAACACAAATTCCATGCTTAGATCGGCAGCATCATTAGTTTGATTGACAGCTCTGACTTTTTCTATCCTGCCTCTGTTTGAAACGCCCCTTCTGCTTTCCACCCAGCAAATGTGTATCATAGTGAACGGAGTGCATGAAGGGTACTTTGGGACAAAAGCTCCCTTCACGGAGAGACGTATGACAGAAAATAAATTGTTATAAAGGAATTAGTCTTTACATTTTACTCAACATGTATGTGTTGTACTTTAGTATGTATCTAAACCTGCTGTAATAAAAAGCCCTGTTGAATCACAGCAGTCGCTTCTTGATTACTCTGGGAATTAACCCTCCGGTCGTGTTCGCATTCAGCCCCCTACTTTAGTGTTCCCGGTCAAAATTGACCGGTCTGTTTTAACTGCTCTTAAATTAGCACACAAAAAAAATTTCACCACCAATTTTTTTATTAAACATTCTTTAGTTGAGAACAACATTTAAAAGTAGTGTCTAACAACAATTTGTAGATGTAAACATTAAATAACATCAGTGAAAATACAATTGGGCACTGAAAATGACCAGAACCTCTTCCACAGAAAAACGCTTCAGTCGTCTACTCATTGTGCTCAGAGTAAAAGGAATGCAAGGCAAACATCGAGCTATACATAGTATGTGTAAAAATGATACATTGATTAGTCTGGAAGGTATGGTTCACGTGTGATAGGTACAGAAGCGTGGGAAAGAAATGGGTTCACATAATAGACACCTGTCTAGTCTGTGTAAACATATGATACATTGTATCATTAGGAAGTTGGTTCAGGTGAGAGGATCAGCACATAAGCAGAAAGACATGTGTACCCACAAAAGACATTGTGTGTGTGTGTGAGTGTGTGTGCGCGTGTGTGCGTGCGTGTGTGTGCGTGTGTGTGTGTGTGTGTGTGTGTGTGTGCGTGGGTGTGTGTGTGTGTGTGTGAGAGAGTGTGTGAGTGAGCTGGGGCAGTGTGTATGGGGATGTTTTCTGTATGTTGAATGAATTTACTCTGGATACCCATTCATTTCCTATGACGGTCACTTTTGACCGGGAACACCACAGGTGTAACAATGTTGATTAAAACACTCAAAATTGAATGAAATAGGTGATCATCACTTTTATATGTTCAAGTAAACAGTGTGAAGGATATCATAAGGTCTTGAGGTAATCAGATGTAAAACATAATATTTATGAGTATTATAAGTTGTAAAACGGTCAGATTTGACCCGAACACGACAGGAGGGTTAAATACACAGCTTTTGCGTGATGATCTTCGATCAACATCAGCCAACTTTTTTTAAAAGGACTACACAATGAATTGTCTGTAACCATATAAATAGACTTGTTTAGTTGTTAAAAGGTAAATGCATTAAAAGTGACCATTTATTCATTATAATGTGAAGGTTGGATTTGTTAAAACCAAAAAGGATCAAATTAATATGGTTGTAAATGCTAAAAGCAGTTAAAGATGTGAATTACGTCTATTAAAAGTCTGTAATATTGGTAGATTATTTATTGTCTGTCCTTCACAAAATAGTTTGTGAAGTAAATGTAGTACTATTTGGATCTATTTTTTTTAGCTCACTACATTTCCCAGTGTGCAGCACAGCACGTGATCAGTTGTCAAGCAACGCAGTCAAATAACGATGGACGCAGCAGACTCGTCAACCGATAAAACAAGTGTTAAAGGTGAGTAAAGACTTGTGAACTATTCTCTATTTCCACATACTTTATTTTATACACCATGTTTGTTGTTTTTGAGGCTTTTAAAGCAGATTTCAGCATCTTTAAAGGCTTCCTTTAGGGCACCTGACAGATAATGTTACGTTAGTCTAGTTAATAAAAAAAAAGTTAATAGTTGTTTTAACGTTAACTGTGTTATATGTAACGTTAGCGTGAATTGTATGACATTTCCGCCATTAAAATGTGCATTAATGCTGCTGACCTTTGTTTATTTTAATGGTGAAAGAAAAAACGGGTTGTAAAAGACCAGGCTTTAAAAGACTGTGGTTAATAACTTTGTTTAAAGCTAAATTGTTTAAATTATTGTAACGTTATGTGGGATAATTCAATTCACAATATATACAATATTTTGCACAAATAAATTATCATTAGGCGTCACGGTGGCGCAGTGGGTAGCACGGTCGTCTCACAGCAACAGGGTGGCATTTCTGTGTGGAGTTTGCATGTTCTCCCCGTGATCGCGTGGGCTTTCTCGGGTGCTCTGGTTTCAAAGTTCAAAGACATGCGGTATAAGTGAATTGAGTAAGAACAATTGTCCATAGTGTTAAAGTGTGAATGAATGAGTGTGTGTGAATGTTTCCCAGCGTTGTGGCTGGAAGAGCATCCGCTGCGTAAAACATATCCCAGAGAGATGGTGGTTCATTCCGCTGTGGCGACCCCGAAAGAAAAACAAGCCAACATGAAGATGAATGAATGAATTTGTCGTTAGAGACACATTCCATTATCACAAAGCACCTAATCATGCTCTTTCAAGCAGAGAAGAGCATTTGAACTATGATTCACTTATGAACTGTGTTTCAGTTTGAAAGTCAAAGAAAGCATGTTCAAAAAAAGCTGTGTATTGTTTTTTTAGTTCGATTTCTATTAATGTCTTTACCTGAATTTGATTTTCATTGTGTTTGGCTTTCCTCAAATGAATTAAACCTCTCAATCCTGCTATGTTTCCAGAGCAGTCAGAGGCTGAGATGTATATCACAGATGAAGATAGTGGAGGAAATGAGGAAGAGCAGCGGCTGATCCCTGAGGATCATTATTACGACTATGATGATCTGAAATCCAGAGCTTTTGTCAGCGAGGGCTCAGATATTCCTCACACACTTCTGGAGCTCTCGTATCCTAAACAGTTATATATCCTTCGACAGTTAGGTTGTTATTATTGTTGTAATGTTTATGAAGACATCAGTCATCAACAAATGAAGGTTACACTGCTAAACTTAAGGTGAAAATATTATTAAAAGTATAAACAAAGACACTTTCAGTTACACCAGTGTTTCAGACAATGTTTCAGCTTCAAGTATCTACATTTATGAATAGCACATTTACAGAACGATAGCAAAGTATTTATAACAAGTAAAAAAATGTATCTTCAAGAGAAGTGCCTAAATTTTAACTGGTTCTTAACTGTTTGATTGTCACCTAGTGGCGCATTTCCAACCCTAACCCTTCGACCCCTTGACCCTGCCTCTCACAGACACTCATTTGGCTATGAGAGTGGACGACAAGCCAATCTTCAGCTCTTAGATGAGTGGACACTCCTCTTCATGGCCGGAAACCTCTTAATCCTTTTGGATGTGAGGAGCAAAGAGCAGAGATACTTGCGCTCCTGCAGTGGTGGAGGCGTGGGTGCCATCACGGTACAACACATACAAATTCAGCTCTTCTGTACTTCTATTCAGTCTTTCATATTCACAGTTCAGAGTTGTTTTGTTAGTGTGTCTTATCTGGATGGGTTAGAGGTGCAGTTTTGGTGAAGGAAGGATTCCAAGTTTTCTAAGAGCTCTTGGGCCAATCACTATATAGTCTCAGCCTCAGACATCCCACCAACACCTAACCATCTAACTAGCTAAACGTCTGATGAGTTTAGTACGGAAAATTGGAAACCACAGACTGTATAAAACATGGACAAAGCATGTGTGACGTTTAGTCTGATCAGCGAAACAAGTAAAAAATGGGCGTAGCTAACCATTGCCTTTGTGTAAGTGCATCACTTCCCGGTAACCAAATATAGGTCCGGAAAGGCGGGACATAGGTGTAGTACAGTTGTCTTATTGGCTGAATGTTTTTATAGATAAATTTTATATATCTAAAAGAAACTAATTAAAAAATAACTCACCCCCTCAGAGTGTTCATGAAGGTCAAAAATATCGATTTAAATAAAAAAAACATTACAGCACCAGGGGTGTAAACATTTTTTTTTCAGTTCCAATTTTTAACATTGCCATGAATGAGAAATTGCTTACTTCTGACCCCACATCCCTTCCGGCCAGTCGAGGTATTACAGTTCAATCACTTCCTTTTGAGCTGAAGCAGGGAGAGTGGGGGGTTGCCCTTTGTTGTAAACACTTCAAGAATACTGAAGTCCTGGTTTGATTGGTTAAACTTACCTGGATTTCCCTTAGTAGCGGGTGTCACGTTTGTTTTTGTTCTGCTCTGTTTATTGAAAAAGTGTGATTTTAAAGAACAACTAAATATTGGATTTGCTATGTTGCATGTCGGTCAGTTGTTGTGGTAACATTTCTGTGCCCCAAAACACGATATGAGAAGTGACATGGGATTGGTTGTTTGTCATGCCAGTCAAATCATAGCTACACGAGAGCATTGACAGTATATAAAATGGACATAGTGTCCGTGATGTCACTAATAGGTTTCGTGTAAAGTTAAAATAGGCTCAGAGTGAGCGTAGTCAGTTCTCGAATGCGTGTCCACAGAGATGTGACATAGCTGTAGCGAAGACGTCTGATTGGCTGAAGGCTGAAAATGTTAAATATCTTAAACAAACAAATAACTCAACCCCTTTAGAGTGTTCATGAAGATCAAAACTAGCGATCTGAGTCAACAAGCCTAATGGAGCCAGGTGTGGAAACATGTATTTCAGCTCCATATTCATTCAGTTTTAACAGAGTGAATAAGAAATTGCTCACCTCTGGAGTCAGCCTCAATCGGCCGCTCGTGGGACTGCAGTTCAGTCACTTCCTATCACGCATCGAGAGGGAAAGCCGGAAGGTTGCCCTTTGCAAAAGACTAATCACTTTATGACCAGTTGTTGGGAGATAATAATTATCAGCCCAGCTGACTCATGGACTCTGGGACTTGTGTCGCTAGCAGTTCCCCTGAGATCTTCTGAAGGTAGTACAATTCTAAATTTGAGCTAGTGTTATCCAGAGTTTCTTCAGGATGGGTTTTGTGAAGTTAAAAAACAAGAGCGATAGACACAAGAGAGATAAACACTGCTATTCTAAACATGAGTGAATAAAACAGGTGACAAACATGTGACATGTGAGTTTTTTCTGCTAGGAAAAATTTCCTCTGTTGCTGCTTATCTGTCAGGTTCATCCTAGTCACCAGTTCTTTGCTGTGGCAGAGAAGGGTCAACAGCCCAACATCATCATCTACGAGTACCCATCGTTGCGGCCCTACCGTATTCTTAGAGGTAGCCCCCTGGCCTTGGCCTCTCTCTTTCTCTCTCTCTCTCTCTCTCTCTCTCTCTCTCTCTCTCTCTCTCTCTCTCTCTCTCTATATATATATATATATATATATATATATATATCATTCTATCTCTTGCTCTCGTTGTTTGTTCAGGTGGAACTGTCTCATCCTTCAGCTGCGTATGCTTCAGCGCAGACGGCTCTCTGTTGGCATCTGTAGGCTCTGCGCCGGATTACACACTCTCTCTCTGGGACTGGAGGGGCGAGCAAGCCACACTTAAAAAGAAAGCTTTCTCTCAAGATGTGTATAGAGTCAGTTTCTCACCTGAAGGTGTAGGGCAGCTGACCACCTCCGGCTCAGGACACATAAGGTGCTGTCTCTCTCTCATCCATTCACTCTGTAGCTGCTCACTCTCTTATACTTATACATTATTAAAGTGATGAAAAGAATCAGATCTTCTTCGATCAGCTTTCATATCCAATGTGTCTATAGCTTGTGAAGGTGGAGGTGGAGGAAGGTTTAGTGAAGTGAAGACTGAGAAGGCATCTGGGACAAAACACACCAGTGAAATAGATTAATATTTTGTGTTCACAAAACTAAAACAAAAGAATGTGAATGTGACCACATCACTCAAATTATGACATTGCTACAAGTAACAATTTCTATTATTTGTTTTTAAATTACCAACATCCATCATGCTGTTGCTAACTTCCCTGAAATCCTCAAGCGTTCTCCAATCCTCTGACTTGGAACAGCTATGATCCAGCAAACTAGACTGAAAACCAAGTCTAGATTTTTAACTCCAAAATGAAGAATCACTTGTATTTGCTGGCATTTTAGTAAATGTATTTTGAAAATGTAACAATTATTTTTTACGTAACGGTTTTCCATGTCAGTTTAGCACTTTAAATGGCTTAGTTGTGCATTCAGTATTAAATATGCTTTATAAATCAACCTTTCTTACGAAAAACACAAAAGGCATTTTTGAGTACTAACTAGAATTTGTTTATTACTCAAATTTACATTCTACAATTATATCACTGTTTCATAGTACAAAGGAAAATTTTTGTAAGCATCCATCCATTTTCTTGTCTGCTTTTCCCTTTCGTGGTTTCCACAGCGGAATGAACTGCCAACTCTTTGGCATATGTTTTATGTGGCGGATGCCCTTCCTACCGCAACCCATCACTGGGAGACATCCACACACATTTATTCACATTCATACTCTATGGAAAATTTTGTTCACCCAATTGACTTATACCGCATGTTTTTGGATTTTGTGAGGGAAACGGGAGCACCCGGAGTAAACTCACACGAGCAAGGGGAGAACATGCAATATCCTTCAAAGTCAATCAAAAGAGTCATCAAAAACAAAAACCTGCTGCTTGACTTGACTAACAAAACCCTTTTAGAATATTACACTTAGTACATGGATACCCCCAGGTAATTAATTTAGTTAAAAACGGTAGAATATATATATTAATTTTAAGTTTTACATGTTTCCATGTGTTCTAGGTATTTATCCCTTTCTTAATCTAATAGACGGCTACTCTCTGATACTCTTCACAGGTTCTGGAGGATGGCAAACACCTTTACTGGGCTTAAGCTGGAGGGGATAATCGGCAGCTTTGGAAAAACTACTGTCACAGACATCCACGGATATGTGGAGCTTCCTGATGGAAAGGTCTCTAAATTTCAAAACGATTTTCTTATTAAATGAGAATGATAAACCCATGTTTTACTTCTAACCTCAGTAAAGTGTGAACAGTGAAACATCAGATTGTTAATTTGAAGAATCTAGAAGCCTCTCTCTGGCTCTCTGTGGATCAGGTGGTGTCCGGCTCAGACTGGGGAAATCTGCTACTATGGGATGGGGGTCTAATCAAAGTGGAGATCAGCCGTCGCTTGGGTCGATCGTGTCACTCTGGGGTCATTCGGCAGCTTTACTTGGAGGAGGAGGAGCTGATCAGCATCGGCACAGATGGAGCTATCAGGGTCAGAGACACACATGCAAAAATACGTCTACTCCACTGTCAGACCCAGGATCCTGTTGAGAAACACAGTGCTTACTACTGCACTAAAAGAGATTTAACTTGGAAGCAAGTGGTGTCTTAGCAATCATTAACATCAATGAGATAGTCACTCGCTCATCTGCATGTCCCTCTTATGATGTGGATTTTCATCTCAATTGAGAATGCTCTCTTGCCTTGCTTCTATATGAGTTTGAGTGTGTGTGTTCAGAGCTGGAGCCTGGAGTCGATTGATGCTGCAGATGCCTTTGATGAGAGCGGAGTGTGTGAGATCGAACCCATGAACGAGATGATAATTGGTCGAGGTGTCAGCCTCCTTTCTATGGTTAGAAGCCCGGAAGCTTCCATCTGGTTCGCTCAGGTGAGGCTGTGCTGAAACTGGAAAGGGTTTGGGTCTACTTTCACTGAAAAGCAGTATGAAGTATCATTCCGGCAGAGTGATTTTAGCCATCTGTGGTTTGCACAGGACAGCAGTGGCTGCATCTGGAAGCTGGATCTGTCCTTTTCCAACATTGTGAGTACCTCTGATTGTCCCCCAGCACTCTGTTTAGTGTGTTTGTCCTATTTGAGCCTCTATCCTCGCAGACTCAGGACCCAGATTGTGTGAGCAGTTTCCACGCCGGGACTGTTCAAGGGCTGGATGTGTGTGAGAGCGCTCACCTCATGGCCACCACGGCGCAGGATGGTGACTTGCACATACAAACAAACAAACAAACAAACAAAGAAACACACACACACACACACACGCACGCACACACACGCACGCACGCACACACACGCACACACACGCACACACGCACACACACACACACACACACACACACTCTAATCATATACATCTTATGTATTCATTAAAATGAACTTTGAACAAGTTCAGGTTTATCAGAATAAATAGTTCATTTATATTGACTTTAAGGAGAAATAATTTAATCTATTTATGGTAGCTTGAGAAAAAAAGATTGTTACGCCTGTCTTAGAAACACATTTCAGATTTTTACATTTCACCACTTGTTGCTTCTGAAAAACATGCTTAGCAATGATTGTATAGTCACTATTTTAACCACATTAAAAATATGCAGTTTTGTTTTGGAATATTTACAAATTTTAAAGTTATTTTAAGTCACTTTAGTCTTAACCTTTTCACAGATAAGTGATGGGAAATTCCTTTGTAATGATTTAAAAACATTTTATATAGTTTTGTCGAATTACATTTTTTAGGTTGGTAAAAAGTCAGTAAAGCTTTTAGAAGTCAAATCAAATCAACTTCTATTGAAAAGCCATCAGTCAGCCAAGCACCCATGTCTGTGGCTGTGTCTGTGTCCATTTGGGGTAGAGTGTCTTTTCCCCCTGGATTCTGGTCACCTCAACAAGCAAAATTATGCAGATTCATTGGGAGCCACAGTCCAATCAAATTCATGTCATGCTAGTGTCTTTCAGTTTAAATCCTTCCTTCTAGAAGAAATCAGAACAGATAAAGAGGAGAGTTTGCATTTCTTCACATTTTTTCCAGGGGGTTAACATCATAAGAGGTACATTCCTTCAACTTCCCCAAACTTAGGCCCTGTCCACAAGTACCCGATTATTTTATAATTGTACTTTTTAAACGCGGTTACACTGTGCGTCCACATGTATGCGGAGCAGCGAGTTCATTTGAAAACTTCGATCAAATTGATTTCTTTTGGAAATGCTACTGATTTGTTTCCATGTTGACAGCATAACCATGTTAACTCAGGTTCAGAAGGAGTTTGTAGGGGTTATAAGAGCTTGTTATTGATGCACCAGCATTGAGTAACAGAGCTTCATATGGTTTATGAAGACAGAACGAGGGTTTGCTCTGCGCTTCTCTGTGGTAAAGCATATATATTGAAATGTACATGACTATACCAGCACACAGCATATTTAATATTGTTTTTAATCACAAAAACGGACAAGCCAAGCTCCAACAATATTCTGTTTCTGACACGCTCACCTGACAGATACAAAAAGCACTAGTTTTGAAAAACAAAAAACAAACAAACAAATGTCTGAGCCTCAGATAAATAAGGATGTTTTTGAGAGTGAAAACAGTTTTTGGTAAAGACTGGAGAGAGAATTAAAATTTTTAGTTGTGCATCCTACAGGAGAGCAGAGAGGGTGCATTTAGATCTCTCTCTCTCTTTCACTCACTCCCTCTCTTATTCTATCATTCCCTCTGCAGCCTCGGTGCGAGTGTTTGACTTTGTGTTGAAGAAGGAGCTAACAGTGTGCCGTTTCAAGCAGGGAGGAACAGCTCTCACCTGGACCTCAGACAGGGTAACACGCACTGTAGATTAGAGAGCAGTGTGCGATCTCTATTAAAATATATGTATTATTACATTTTAGTACACTCATTTGTATTTTGTCAGGTCAGCGCTGCACTGTTAGCCGTGGGCTTTGAGGATGGAGTTGTTCGGCTACTTGAGCTTTATGACCCTCAGTGCCTCTCTTCTCTTACACGTCCTCGCTCAGAAGATGCTGAGCTGAGACTCAGACAAGCAGTGAAGCCTCATGATGCGCCAGTGACTGCTGTTGCTTTCAGCAGATGTGGAAGCTTCATGGCCACCGCAGTATGGGAACTATTTGCACTGGTTGTTTTGTCACTGTGTATCTGTGATTGCAGTTATTAGACACCTCTGTTGGCTAATTTTCAGAAAGTTAAATAATCTGTTCAGGCATTCTACTGATCAAACGATAACATTTCTTATTAGCTTAGCATAGATCGTTGAATTGGACTAGACCAGAAGTATTTTCTTTCTTGTATTTTTATTTTCTCAATGTAAAACTAGATCTCTTGACATAGTAAGCCTTTTTTCTGGCAGCGTGGTAAAACTTGACAAAAAGCTGTCTATCCTATCTATCCTCTCCTCTCTCATATCTCTGTCGCTTATCTCTTTTTCAATCTGTGGATTATGACTGTCTAACAATATTGGGTCAAGTTTTAAAAATAAAAAATATGAAATTAAATATAAGTAAAAAAATTGTTTGTTTTTAAGCATGAAACTTAAATGTTAGCATTTCTACTTCTGGTATGAAGACGTTACAGAAAAGAGAATGACTGAACAGATGATAACAAGTGAACAAATGTACTAATTATCTCAAGGTCCTTGCATGAATCTCTGTAGCTTCAGCTGTAAAATAATTAGCAGTCTTTTTGTGATGGTCCGTTTATAGGCAGCAGATGGCAGTGTGTTCTTTTTCATGGTGGGAGAGGTTTACCGACCCATGGGCTTTGTGTCTGCGCTGGGGCCAGTGAAGGCTCTGCAGTGGTCCCCTCAGTCACATGTGAGACCCCCCCCCCCTTCCCTCCCCAGTGTAGGAACTGGTAAAAACTATGGGTCGGTACTATGAAGCTCTTCTGTATGCAGGAGAGAAGTACGCTGCTGGTCTTGTGTGTAAATGGTCATGTGCTGGAACTGGAGAGTCCCCATCCTGACTCTAAGAGCAGTGGAAATACCTTTCAACTCTCCGTGCTCCCCACAATGCACTTCTACTTCCACAGCATCAAGTCCAGGATCAAGGTAACTTGCTCAGTGCTCTTTCTTAAGTTTGGAAAGTTTCCGTTTTTGTAAGCTACACTGGCTGATAAGACATTCATAGTAGATTTTAAAGTGCCACAAAGTTCCAAACATTAGAGAGAGATAGTTACAGAGTCAGCAGGAACCAGCTTCCGGAATAGATTATAGAGGATAAAAACAAGTTTAAATTAAGACTAAAAACACAACGGCAACTAAAAACGTCAACGACTGATGTACAATGAGATTTGAGTTCTCACAGTATCAGTGCAAACAGTTAAGTAAAATTAAAACACTGCAATATCTAAATAAATAACTGAGTAAATAATTAAGTCACAGATTAGACTGCAGGTTAAAAAAATGTGAATTAAGTTTGAAAATGAAACAATTTGTTCTTTTACCAGGAAAAAAGTGGGATAACTGGTTTACTATTTAGAGAAAAGGAAAAGTTGTGGTGTGTATTTTCTTTTATTTTTTTATAAACGTTGGCCAGATTGGACCTTCTGGCAGGTTGGTGCCATTTTTTTACCATATTGCCAATATGGTCTGAAAATAATATGGGGAGGTCTAAAAAGATTTTTACATTCACTATTCATTATGCTTCTGGTTAGATCGGATCGATACCTCGCTTGTTTGGTTAGGTTTTAATATGATGTTTTCAGAGAGAGGAAGCTATTGCACTTAGAGCCAGTCGAGAGCAAGAGAGGAGGAAGAGGAAAGAAGAGCAATTGAAGAATCTTGAGCAGCAGAAACCAGATGGCTCGGAGGAAGAGCTGAGGGAGGAACTGGACAAACAGGAGGAGGTAGTAGAAGAGGAGCTTCCAGAGCTTTACATTCCTTCTCCTCCGAGTCCGGTACACTGTGGATTCTACTCTGGTCCTGGAGCGTTCTGGCTGTCTGTGGTATGCTCTCATCCAAGCGTTCATTCAGACTAAAACCTGCTTTCTCTGATCAATGCTCTGTGTGTATTTCAGGGAGGCTATGACAGCGGCTTTCTTTATCACTGCCGCTTCTCTCAGGACCAAACTCAAGATCCCAGCGAGAGGAGAGATGAACCCTTCTCTTTCATCCGTATTCAGGATGCTGAGCAAAATGCCATCACTAGCATCAGTTTCAGGTGACAGAGAGAAAGACAGAAAGAGAGAGAGAGACAAAGGGAAAGAGAGACTTTACTTTGAAATTTCTTTCTAATCTTTGTGCCTCTCTGTAGCTCTTCCAGGAGTCTGATGCTGTGTGGAATGGAGGATGGTTCACTTAGAGTCTATCCCATTTCTCCTTCTGACTCTGAGTTTGGTTCCATGAGTTCCTACTGGTCCATGAATTTCCATGACAACCAGATGGGTCGCATCACTCAAACACATTTCAGTTTTGATGATGCGTACGTCCTGAGTGCTGGAGATGATGGAAACATCTTCTGCTTCTGCTGCACAAGCTCCAACAGAGAATCAGCACTCACTCAGACGACCGTTCCCCCACCTCGGGTTTGTGTGGGTGTGTGAGTGTGCGTCTGTGGGGGGGGGGTGTTTGTGTGTAACCCCTCTGTGATTTCTCAGGTGGGACTGGAGAAGGAGAAAACAGCACCAGACATTGAGGATCCATCTGCTTATAGGTGTGTTGTGTTGATGGGGGTTGTATTAAATCTGCTATTTTTATTCTAACTAACGTAATGTAAACTGGATGACTCATCTTTCTTCAACATGATTCTTAGAAGTATATATGATTTTTTTCAATATGATTCAGTTTAGCTAAATATGATTAAGTTAAGTTAAATATGGTTACGTTTACTCTGATTCAGTTCATTATTGTTCAGTTAAAAAATAGATATAATATCATTAAGGTTAGGTTAAAAGAATTATAACTCGTTTTGATAAACTAATTCAGTAAGGTTCAATATGATTCTGTTGAGTATGACTCAATTTGATTGCCTTTATAAAACAATTTGATGTGACTCAATTTGATGCTGCCCCTCTATGTATAAACAAGTCTACAGACTAAATTAATCAGTTCATTATTGTTTAGTTCAGATCATGTACTTTCAGTTAAATCCCAAAAGAATTCAGTTCAATTCAGTGTGACACGTTCTGGTATGTTTAGTTCATTTGAATTAAAAATTATTATGTTCAGTTCAAAATGTCCTGGTAAATTAATCCAGCTCATTCCTAAATTATTCTCTTCAGTTTAATATGATCAATTTTTGGTAAGTTTAATTCAGTTAAATTTTCAAGGATTCTAAATTCAGTTCCTTTACTAATGTTTGACTTCACATAAGTTCAACAGTTATAAAGATTATACCGTTTAGTGAATAATGAGATAAACGATTCAGTTCAGTTCAAGTTTGATTTCAAGTGTGTTTAATTAAATTGAATCCAAAATAATTCTGTTCAGCTGTTAAACTTTTTATAGATTAGTCCAGTTAAATCCTTTACTGTTCTATTCAATTTCAAAATGTTTAATTCTGATAAGTTTAAATCTAAATGATTCTGTTCAGTTCAATGGGATCAAGTTTTGGTGAGCTTAATTCTGACCAATGATTCAGTTAATTTCAAAACATTCAAATTCTCATTCATTTAATTCATTGTGATCCTAATTAATTCAGCTCTGTTCAAGAAGTTACATTTTTAGATTAATTCCGTTCAATTCTAAATGATTCGGTTTAGCTAAATACATTAAAGTTCTCAGCTAAATAGAATTTAGTTCAATCCTAAAAATGGCTCCTTTCAGTTTCACACGTTTCCGAGTTGACTCCTCTGATTGTGTATGAACTGAGGAGCACATGTAATTTCAGTCTCAGTGTGTGTTCGTGTGTGTATCCAGCATCGAGACAGCCAAGCAGAAGCTAGAGTTGGACCGTTTGAGAGCCGAAGCTGAGCAGATGAAACAACAGAAACGGAAGAACCTGACAGAACTCCAGAGTCGCTTCCAAGCACTGTTGATCCAGAACCAGGAGCTACCCGAACACGTCAGGCTACATAGATCGGTATACTAACAAACACACTATCTAGCTAATGGAGTTATAAATTCCAGGCCCTGCTGATCCAGAACATTCCAGGGGTCTGCTTTAATTGGGTTGCGAAGCATTCTGTTGTTCCCTGTGTGGTACAACTCTCACTGATTACCTGAAACCCATCAGTTTGAATGACTACAACTCTGAACAATATCTCAACTTGTGCAGCTCCTCCCTTCCTTTATTTTTCTTCTGCTGTGTTCAGGAGTTTGAGTTGCACCAGTGCTTTTCTGAGGAGTTGGAAAAACTCACTGAGCAGAGGGTGAGAGAAGTCCGGAAAGAGCTTGCGTACGAAGAGGAGAGAGAACGCATCGGCTTGGCCAAGCTTTACAGCATGTACAGTCACACACACACACTCACACTCACACAACCACATACATACAAACACACACTAATCCACATTCCCACGCGCACACACACACACACAAACACATGCACACATGATCTCAATTTTTCATCACCCCTCCCTCCTCTATCTTTGTCTCTCTCACTGTAGATTCCAGGTGTCTCTCACTCAGGATGCTCTCACAGTCTGTGCATTTCTGTCGGATCATCAGGTGTGTGGCTACACACATGTGACTCCACCCTTCACACAGACTCACCTGAGCAGCAAGAGCTTACCTGAGCAGGTGGAGTCACGAAAGGATTTGATGGGGATCAGCAACAACCAAATAGGTGTGAGATCATTCCAATAGTGGATCACTTTCAAACCAGTCTATACTTTATTTCACTGAACCCTATCAAGCCTTGTTTGTTTACTAACATAAGCTTTTAAATAGTCATCCTGCTAATCACAGTGGTGTTTGAGATGAGAGCATCTTATGTTTAAGATATGTTTAATAACAATGTTTTTTAGCTTGATACAAACATTTCAGGTACTTTTTAACAAGTCCAGAAGGAACAAACCAATTACACATTCAGACTGGAACAGCTGTATTCTGACTTCTGCATCTGAAAAACTCTGATGGTCAGTAGCTCTCACTCATTCTCTCTCTGTGTCTTCTTTTACAGTTGAGGTTATGGCAGAGCCCGATGCTTTGAAGCCATTTCCTACGGTTGAGTCCAGTTCCAGAAAGCTTGGTAGCAGGGAAACAGAGAAGCTGAGGAAGATAAACGAGAGAGCGGAGAAGAACAGAGCAATGATTGAGAAGAGGAGGGAGGAGTGGGCAGAGCTGTGAGTACAAATTAGAGCATTATTAAACTATGAAAATGATTTAGCTGAATTGGTTCAATTTAATTAATTGAAATATCTTTTAAATACAATAAAATGCCAATGTAACGTAATTAGGTATTTTATTTAAAGGGCACATATTATGTCATTTATACATGATTATCTATCGATCCTATATGTCAGCCCAAAATATTTTATTGCACGTCTGATTTGAGGCATTGTGACAGGGTGAGTTCATCACACAAATGGTAGAACAGTGAATCATTTGAAACTGTATTACGTGCAGGATGCTATTTTTTGCTTTCCCAGCAATGGGTTGCGGCTGGAAGGGCATCCGCCGCGTAAAACATATGCCAGAGAGTTGACGTTTCATTCCGCTACCCCGAAAGGGAAGAAAGCCGACATGAAGATGAATGAATGAATGAATGCTATTTTCTTGCACCTGACTTTCTGATACAAAGCTGCACTCTGTAAAATATCTGATTTTAAAACTCTTCTTTTGAATGTGGGGTGTATGATCCAGTGGTTTACTTAGTAGACTTTCCAAGTTATCCACTTGTTTTGTGAATTTAATAAATGTTATCTAGGCATTGCTCTTTGACCAATGGACCTGATCAGGTCCCAATCAAAGTTCCACATGTCCTTAAACTTTTTTTAAGGTCTGAACGCAAAAACACAATCACTCTGAATGCTTTTTATGTTTTTGGATGAATTAGAACAACAAACAAGAGTAACAAAACAACGAATTACACTCTGATCAGTTTTTATTTTCTAAAATGTCTTTCCATTTTAAATAAAATGTGTTTAAAAGGCTTTGTGGCTTGAAAGTTCTTTGACCACAATAGAAAAGTCAAGGCCCCTTGCAATTAGGGCTGTACAATTAATTGCATTACAAAATGTGATTACCAAATAACAGAGACTGCGATTATGATTGGTCATGTGATCACGATCGGTCATGTGACATGCATTGGAAAGCTGGTAGAAGAAAGTTGTCCGACATGTGTTAATCCACATCTTTGTACGTTAAAGCTATTCGGACCCTACAGAACATGACGTTTGGGATGCTTTAGTTCCAAAGAGGATATCTCACAGGGTAATAAAATAAGACTGATCCAGCCAGTAAAAACACCACAATGTGTTGAATGAAGCATGCAGGGAAAAATATATACCATCAATACAAGTGTCAAATAAGCCAAACACCACCAGACACAGATCACTTGCTGAAATGTTTGGAAGCGCTATTCCGTATGAGCACACTTCAAAGCGGCACATGGAAATATCTCAAGGTACCGGAGCTCCTCGCAAAAGATAAAATGTCCTTTAGCACAGGCACCAAACCTGCATTTACTGGTTTGATAAAGTCCCATCCTTTGTATATTTCAGTCAGGTCCACATACTGCAGCTAAAGCACCCGTACAGAGAGTATAGCAGAGCCCTACCAAAGTCTCACTGTACATTTCATCACAGAAGAGCTTGAGCTCGAGGCTCACTGCCCTCAAACCGCTCATTTCTCAGAAAATATTGCCACAGGGTTGAGAGAGGAGTGAACACCTTTTTAGTATTGAAGGCATTTTAGTGACTTGCACTCGCTTAAACACAGGAAAAGTGAAAATAATGGCTTTTCGTGAAAAAAAAAACTAACTGAGAACCATACAGCAGGATGACAATAGCACATTTATTTTGTACTTTGACATGGGTAAAAAAGCCCATGTTGTTCTTTCAATCTACACTTAAGTTTGTGTGCCTTCTTACTGACTTTGATATTAATGTTTACTGATGTTATGATTGTTTATTAGGTGTTGCTTAGTGGGTGGGGTTGTAGCTTAGTGGTAGAGCACATGCTGTGCATGTAAGAGGCCCTGGTATCAATCCCCAGCATCTCCACGAGTGGCATCGGTGGTTTCCCCTTCTGTTAGTCACTTTGGACAAAAGCTTATGCCAAATGCATAAATATAAATGTATATATATATATATATATATATATATATATATATATATATATATATATATATGTTCTCATACTTTAGTGATTTATTACCCTCACGGTTGAAAAATACAGAGGAGTAAAGGATGTAAAAAAAATCGCATTGCAAATCGCAATCACAATATTTGTTAAACAAATTGTAATTAGATTATTTTTCAAAATCGTTCAGCCCTCTTTGGAATGTCAGTAATTTTCAGAGACTTCAGTGTTAGGTGACTTGGTCGTTCTTGGCACTCATTACAAAATCTTTCTTTACATATGGACGAGTTTGCACTTAAAAGTTTTTTTAATATGTTATATGTCTCCCAAGGTTGGTTTTGGATAAAAGGTGCCCTTTAAAAGTATTGGCTTTTAAATATTTTGTACAGTTTGATGATTATTTGATCAATATTATTGTGAAATCTTGAAAATAATTCATAAAGTTTATTTTTGTCTCTGTCTCTCTGGTTAGCTTTACCTCCAAACCTAGCGAGAACTTTGAGGACCCACAAGATGTACTTTCGATTCGGCTGGCCCAAGAGATGCTGGGAGATTTCAAACTGAAAACAGCCGAAGATTTCACTGTTCCTGAAAACATGAGGATGAACGAGGAGAAAAAGAGAGCACAAATGGAGCAGCTGGAGGGACAGGTATAATGTCCTAGAATGTGATCTTATTTTTATTTCTTGCAGAACAGAGGAAGTATGATTTTATGTTTCTCGAGTTTGAGTCGGATGTTTGTGTGTCAAACTCTAAATAACTCTCTGTGTCTTTGTGTTAGCTGCGCCAACAGAAGGCTGAGGTGAACCGCAGAGTTCAGACTCTACGGCAGCAGAAACTGGACATTCTCTCACACCTCCACACTCACGCAGAGCAGATACGAGTTCTGCAGAAACTCCTTCCTCTGAGTAAGCGACGCCCAGTGCCTTGTGTGCCAGCATTGATGCCCCAGGAGGTGCCAGAAAGGAAGCACAGGTGATCTCTAAGAGCCTGATTATTCATTTTAGCCCTCCTGGTGAACATCTGAGGTATTCAGAATTCTTATCAATGCTCAGATTTACTCGGGCGACTCTTGAACGGTTCGCCAAGCTCCAGTCAGAGGGGAAGGCGAATCAGAACATACTGGATATTCTACAGGAGGAGTCATCAAACATAAACACACCTGAGGAGAACACTCTCCAAGAGGAGGAGACTATCACTCATTCAGACTCTGAGACAGAGCTGGAGCGGGAGATGAGGGAGATGGAAGAAATCCGGAGCCTGACTCTCCAGGACACCCTAATCATACAGGTGAAAGAATGAGAGAGAGAGAGAGAGAGAGAGAGAGAGAGAGAGAATGCGATTTGATTTGAAACATTTGGTTTTCTTCTGTAGATGGAGGAGGCTATGGTTGGGTTTGATGCAGAGCTGCGTTTACTAAGCCATGAGAAGCAGCAGCTGGATGTGTTTTTGAAACTTGGCGATCTGAGACATGTGACCCTCTTCGAAGAGCTTTTGCTGCTGAAGGACTTTGAGAAGAGAGAAGAGAAGCTGCAGGAGCGCCTGAACACCTACAAACAGGAGGAGGATGAGATCACTGTGAGTGAATGAAAGAAAGACAGTGAGAGAATGACTGAGGACAACATTCCTCTCTCCATGTGTTTTCAGACCAGGACTCTGGAGCTCAAAAGGCAGCAAGATCACAGGAAGAGAGAGATCCAGCGCCTCCAGCTGGCAGAACGTAACATCTTTCAGTCATTTCAGTCTTCACTGGGAGAAAGCCAGAACCAGCGCTTTCATGAGTTTCTGAGCCGGGTCTTTAAGAAGAAGGTCAAGCGAAACAAAAAGAAGGAGGTCCAGCAAGAGAAAGGTGTGTGTTATTTGCATCCAACCATTATCAACAGGGTTCGTGAAAACCCTTATTTAATGTTGTGTCTCCAGGTTTGAAAAGGGTTTGAATATTGGATTTAAGTAACACAGCACCTTTTTAAATGGGCCCCCTCCTTATTGAAATAAGCAGTGTTTTACAGTTTTGGTATCTGTTCAGCCATTCTTTAAATCTAGCAATATGATCATTAGCTCAGCTTGTCATAGTGTGACAAGGTACACTTTAAGTCCCATCCTACCATATTTTAAAACATTGAACATTTAAGCCCTTCTAGATCAGAGCATTATTAACTAATCTGGTTTCTCCAGATACTAAATCATTTAGATTTATTTGTTGTCAGTAAGCATAAAAACCTTCTGTCAGTAAAAATATCTATAGTGCTATATTTACTATCTTTTAAGCACTCAAAAACACTTTTAGTTTAAATTATATATAGATGCAGGGGTCCTTAAAATTAGTCCTTACAACTCCTTTTCCCGGAATTTCCAGGATGCATCACTACCGTCTTCGTAGCCTCAAATATCCCAAGATGCACAACGAAAGTGCTCCGCCGTCCCATTTACCAACGATTGATGCCCCCTTTGAAGGATCCTCCGAAGGCTGCGTCCTTTGAAGGATTCAGAAACTTAAATGGGACATGGCGTGTCTCTCATCTTTTCTTCTACTTCCTGTCTCTCAACTGTTCTTTTACTTCATGTCTTTCAACTGTTCTTTAACTTCCTGTCTCTCAACTGTTCTATTAATTCATGCCTTTCAACTGTTATTTTACTTGCTGTCTCTCAACTGTTCTATTACTTCATGTCTTTCAACTTTTCTTTTACTTGCTGTCTTTCATCTGCTCTTTTACTTCCTGTTTTTTTAACTGTTCTTTTACTTCCTGTCTTTCACTGATCTTTTACTTCCTTGCTGCATCCCAATCCAAGCTCTATGCACTGCACTCTTAAAGTAGAAACTAATTTTCAGAAGAAAATGCGTATACTTTTTAGAGTGAGACGAGAGCGTGCACAATCTGGGACACATTAAAACATCACGTGACGGAAATGGTTTTGCCACATCATCACGCATGACGTGTGCGAGAACTTAACTCCTTCTTTTCCATTACTTAATTAAAAATATTCCCAATCTCCTTCCGCCCAATTGCAGGGGGTTGTGGGTAATATCAGTTTATTCGCAATATCGGTTAAGCGTTCGTGGAAGTACACATCCGGGCACTGCTCGAACACTTTTGTACACTACGGTTTGGGATACCCTAATTCTCATTTCGCACCCAAAATCTGAATAATGCACGTATTGGGATGTAGCACCTGTCTCTCGTCTGTTATTTTACTTACTATATTTTGCTGTTCTTTTACTTCCTGTCTCTCAATTGTTCCTTCACTTCCTGTCTCTCAAATTTACTATTGTAATAGTAAGTACTTTCACTGGAATGGCTAAATTGGTTCCAAAATTGGTTTGAAACATTATTCACTATATAGTATAGAATAAAATGAACCGATTTTTTAAATGAAGTGTACCTAGTTTAAAGCACCATCAAATAAACACTGGCCTCTGTATGCTGAAGACTGTAACTATTTAATTTATTTCCAACTATAAAAAATTCCAATCAAGTTTCCTGGCCAAGCTCATCATGTGATGTTTTTAAATCTCCTGTCAGGTATTGACTGGGCAGAGGACGAGGATGACAGTGATGAAGTCTCTAATGAGGAATCAGATGCAGAAGACGAAGCGGATTATGAGGATTCTGAAGGTGGAGCTCCACTGGATGACAGCATTTGTCCACCAAGTAGGAGCAGCGCAAGCTACACTCAGCTTATCAGAGTGACCGATGACTGTCTGATCAGGAGTTTGTGTGTTTGTTTACCTGTGTATTTTAGACTGCGATGAGACACTCTTCCAGAATACACTCAGTCTGAGAGATCAGAGACTGGATGTGGAGGAGGAACTTCAGGAGGAGACCAAGCTCCTGGAGGCGATACGAAAGGAGAGTGACACACTCGGAAAAAAGGTGTATGAACTTTTGCATCAGGCTGCATGTTGTTTTATAGGGCATATTTCATTTTGTACACTTTATTTTTTGAGGTTAGGTTTAATAAGTCGAATCTGTCTGGAGTTGTAGGCGTCACGGTGGCGCAGTGGGTAGCACGGTCGTCTCACAGCAAGAAGGTCGCTGGTTCTAGGCTCGGCTGGGGCAGGTGGCATTTCTGTGTGGAGTTTGCATGTTCTCCCCGTGATCGCGTGGGTTTTCTCCGGGTGCTCCGGTTTCCCCACAAGTCCAAAGACATGCGGAATAAGTGAATTGAATAAGAACAATTGCCCATAGTGTTAAAGTGTGAATGTGTGTGTGAATGTTTCCCAGCGATGGGTTGCGGCAGGGAAGGGCATCCGCTGTGTAAAACATATGCCAGTGAGTTGGCGGTTCATTCCGCTATGGCGACCACGAAAGGGAATAAAGCCGACATGAAAATGAATGAATGAATGTCTGGAGTTGTACTAAATTTGGTTAAAACTTGGTCAGAAGAAAACTTTGTTGTGGTCTGTTTTATCTTAAAGATTTGAAACATGCTAAATCAAAGATTAGGTACAAAGATTAGTTTATTTTATTCCAAAACATAAAATTTAAGGACAACAAATTGTGTTTTCCTTTCAAATGACAAGTTCTTTCTTAACTTCTTTGAAAAGATTAAAATAAAAAACAAGTCCAGTATTTCACAAAATTAGAAACTGATGAAAACTTTTTTCTCCCTGTGTCCCAATCTACCCTAGTCAGCTGGTTAACGCAAAAGGTAATGCAAAGGTTTTCTCAGCCTTGAACCCAACATAGTAGGCTTCAGAATCATGGGGAAGACTGCTGACTTGACAGTTCTGTAGAGGAGAAAATGTCTAAAAAGGAAGCGGAATATGTCAGAAGCATCTCTTCTGGGTTAAGAAAAAGTTTGAAGGAGGCCTCTCAAGTCCTCTTTGCAGATGAAAGCAAATTTTGTCATTTGTAAAACAAACTGGAGAATAACAGAGAGGCATGAAAGTCAAGTTACCTACAGTCTAATGTAATGTAATGGTCACTGATGGTTTTGGGAGTCATGTTGTCTGCTGGTGTGGGTAAATCATCAAGTCCATTGCCAACATAGCTGTTTACCAGGAAAGCACTGCATACTTCCAGTTCTCAACAAGCTCTTTGGACATTACTTGGTTGCAAATCCAAAATCTACCTGGGTTCTTTACCTGACTTTTAATAGCGATTTAAATGTCTGATTTATTGTTGAGGAAAGAGATGAGGAAAATGTATCCAAAATTTAAACAAGCTGAAGGCCAATATCAAAGCAGCTTTGGCTACCGGAACACCTCAACCGTGTCAAAGGCAGATCACTTCCTTGCACTAAGTGACCTCCACGAATAAGTAAAGGCTTGAAGACTTTATGGAACCTGTTGTTAAATCAATGAGATTTCCCTCAACATTCACATTTATGGCTCATACCTGTACAGTTCAGATCTTAAAATGAACTATAGTAAAATCTAAATCTAGTGACCAGATTCCCACTTCTGTCTTTCAACCGTCTACATGGATCTCTATTAATATACTTCAAGTACTTTTTTTGTAGGATAAGATATTAAATAAAGTATTTAATATCAAAATACCTGTAATGTGTTTACACAACAGAGCTCATCTCATGTATGTTTATGATCGCTGTTCAGGAGAAGATAGTGGAGAGCAACCGGCGTGCAGCTGAGTTTGACCTGGAGATATTGGACCGAGAGAAGCAGCAGCGTCTCAACGAAGTCCATGTGGCGCTGCCCCTCAGACTGCATCAGGTGACCAACAAAACAATAGTAAACATGGTAAAAACAGCGGGGTCAACACCAGGCAACAAAATGCTGAAACAAAATCAAGTTAAAACATGGGAAAACCTCACATTCGAAGCATTGTGAAAAAACAAAACAAGTAAAGCTGTTTAAAGTGTGGGTTAAATGTGCTTTATACATGGTTAAAATAATACGATACATAGTAGAACCCTAAAACATGACATGCTAATTCAGGCAGTTTCCATGATAGTCCTGTTGCACAGTTCACAATTTGGGTTCCAATATGTTGTAATGTCATTTAAAAGCATGTTTTAACATGTGAAAGTAGCAGGTTATAAAACACAATAACTGATAATTTGCTCTCAGTGATTTGAATGGGGAAGAGTTCTGAACCAGTGTATGACTATAATACAAGAACTTTACTTTCTTTGCATTGTACAGCTGGAGTTTGAAGAGGAGAGCCCATCTGCAGCTGCTCTGGATGCTGCTCTGGTTCTGAACTCAGCAGATCTCCAGAGACTCCAGAAGAGAATTAAAGACCTGCACCAGGAGAAGCTGGAGCAGAGGGCGCTCTACAAACAGAATCGGCACACCCACGTCCAGATTCGAAACGAGCTCTCTGACATGATGAACACCGTTAGAGGTAGTCTGACAGCACCCAAGCAAGAAGACAAGCTGTGTAGCATCAAGAGAGTAGCATTGTTGTTTACTTAACACCATCTGTGTCTCAGAGCGGGAGGCTCACTGCGAGCAGCTGATGATGATGAAGTTTGGGAAGCTGGTGGACCTGGAGGCTCTGCAGACTCTCTCTGGAAATGGGAAGCTGGAGGAGATGAAACAAGATGTTAGAGAGCGGGACGGCAGATACACTCGGGAGTTGAGACGCTGGAAGGTACAAGTAATAAAAAATAGGCATACAAAGGTTGAGAACTGCACAAGCTCAACTTATGGGGTTGTATATAAAAAGACGTATAAATATCAAAAGATATCATGTTTAAATATATTTACAATTAATAAATGGTCCATTCCCAAGGCATATTTGAGCGTCAGTTGTTTGTAGGACAGCTTTGATTAGCTTAGAGATCTACTTAGAGATGGCCAAAAATACGTTTTTTTTTACTCCGTATGCTCTGGTTATTTTCCTCCCATAACTAGTGCTCAAATTGGTTGATCAGGTAATGGCTGTGACAATGGTTTATAAAGTCGTGCAAGGATACATAGGGTGATCAAACCTGAACAACCTGTGGGGTTATTGAGAAAAATATACAACATCTGCAAGCCAATCAGACAGACCATGGCATAACTTACAAACATGTCAGAGTTTGTTGAGGTTTGTAGGAATGCTCTGATTGGCTGAGAGATTTTTTAGAGATGGCAGAATTTAGCAACAACAGCAACAACAGCAACAACAACAAGAAAAATGCCTTCAATTTATATAACACTTTCCCACATTTTCATATGCTCAAAGGAGGTTTACAATTTTCATTGATTCACTCCACATTCACACACTCTTGATGATGAGCTACATTGGTAGCCCTCAGCTGCCCCAGAGCAGTCTGACAGGACGTGACCTCCTGCCCACTACCAAACACACCCCACCATTCACAAACATTCATTAAGCTGTTTTTTTTTACTCTTCGTGCTCCAGTTATTTTGCTTCCACGGCATACACACATTTGAGAGCTTGTTGTGGTTTGTTGGACAGCTCTGATTGGCTGAGAGAGATTTACTTAGAGATGGCAGAATTTAAGCTTGTGTTTCAATCTAATTTCACTCGACCTCCTCTGTTAGCTTTGAGCTGTATGAATTCAACATACACTTTGAATAAAACAAAACCTGAATGGGCACCACAGCATCCCTTAAGGGGTAAAGTAGTTTTATTAACACTGAACTAAATATGTTTCTCTGTACAGAGGAATTACTTCTGTAAATTCTATCAATTGTGGTGAATAATTTAGAGCATGTTTGTCCTCCCCACAGCCTTGAATATGCTGAAGATGCGCAGGGAGATTGGATTTGGTAGTGAGAAGCAGTTTGTTAATCTGAGATCTGTCTATGTGCTCAGGAGAAAGTGACTGGAGCCAGGGAAGCTCTGACTGAAGCCACCCGACTGAACACAGAGAGACTGTGGAAGATGAATGTGCTGCTCAGGGAGAAGAACGCTCTCGACGACTCTCTCGATGTCCTACAGAAGAAAACGGTACCCCTAGAATTCTGCCTCTTCAAATTTAGCCTTCACTGACCAAGCAGATGCCTGGGCTTTTAGGGGGTAGTTTTTACCTTTTGCTTGCTCTTGTTTCTGAATTGGTTCGATATCATTCTTTTCAGCACAGTCTTTGCTGAGTATATTTATTTTGTTAACGTGTCAAACTAATTTCATGGTCTGAACCCAAACATGTGAACATATGAAAACCTCATATCATACAATACTGTTGCTTTATTTAAACAATGCTCTGAATGATTTGATAGTTTTAGCCCTTTATTATCCTAACCTTGCCTCTGTCTGTCTCAGGTGGTTCAGTACCAGACTCGTTCTGTAGACCAGCAGGAGCTTCAAGATCTACGTTCTCTGGTTTTAGCTCAGAGTCGAGACATTGACGACCTGAGAAGAGAGATACACACACTCTCACGCAAGGACGGACACATCCTGCCCCCACTCGCACACACATATTGATGAACACACAGAGATGTTTTGTACACACAAAATAAAATAATAAAACTTAGCTTTGTGTTCTGTATAAAAATTATTTCTAGAAGCTCCAGCTGTGGAGTTTACTTGCAACTTATGTTATTGGTAGTAGCAGTAGTGATTCAAGAAGTAGTTTATTTAAAGTGTATTTAATAATCTGAACTTCAAGTCCATTATAGTTTTCAAGAGTGCTCAATTGCAAGGGGTTGTGATAAATATTATTATTAGAATATAACACATAGAATTTTTGAATATAGCGCATACATACAGACTACTACTAGGTGTAGTATTTACTCTTAAACATTTATTTTTGAAACAACACCCGAATTTGCAAGGCTATGTAAATGTAATTCATTAATAATGTTAGATTAGTTTATTGTAAACCACAATAGCCTAATTTAGGGCGTGCGTATTTATGTTAGTATTTTCTTCATCATTTGTCATTCCATCTAATAATACAATAGACGTAGTAAACACGCGATTTGTTATTTAATCATCATATTATTTAACTTGATTTAAACAGAATGACCGCAACGAGAAATGTTTAAACCTTTAATCAGGATTGAATGAAACAGGTTTTTTGACCGTTGACGCTGCTGTGATGTGCGGGAGCGCGCACGTTTGAGATGCGACTTTGCGTCTGACGTCACGAGCCTCGCCGCGCTTAGATAAGGATACAGAAGAGGACACATGGATATAATGATGAATACGAACAGTTTAAAAACGAGCAGCTGAATATAATCATTGAGAGAGTATCCGAGTAATAAATTCTGCTTTTGGTCACTGGAAGCGTGATCAAAGTAAAGCAGTTTTATGTCTTTTGGTTGCCTGGTATGGTATTCAATGCTCGTCAGCTGGGGCGCGCATGTAATTCAATAATTTAAGCTTCGTTTATTTTGTGTTGTGCTATTCTTCTGCGTCTGTGAGGAAACACATGTTTAACTTTGAGCTGGGGATGGATTTGTTTACGCGAGGTGAAGGTGCCGCAGGAGATGCGCAGTGACGTCACGAGGAAAGCTACAGTCAACTCCTGTTTCTTAGAGTAGGTTCTACCTCTCTCTGTACTTCTTCACGTTTAGTATAAACTTTTGAAGCTGAACTATCTGAGTTTTGAGACACCATCGATGACTGTGGCTAAAGTACATCTCCATTATTTATTTAGTAACTTAGTAAAAAGTAACTGCTTTACTCTTTTGCATAATGTAAGTCCTTGGATGCATTGAATGGTGTCAGCAAATAACATTTATTATTGTTATTTTATTTTGATTATGTACAATCAAATTCACTCAAATTAAAATGATTGTTAAAAAGTGTTTTAGTTAGTGTGTTCGGAGTGATTATCTCGTATTGTGTGTTTAAGGGGTGTGTGAATCCGGCACGCTGGACGGGTCTGGTTCTGAGTGTGGTGACACGGAAGCTGCTGGAGCCCACAGACTCGAACCTGAGGAGCATCATGTAGCTGACGAGACACAAGACTCACCCTCGTCCACACACTCCCAGTTCAGGGATGCACAGACTCTCACAGGTTCAGTCCTTAAGCATGACTTCTCTGTGTTAATTTTCTGTTCAAATAGAGCTCCCACAAACTATGCTGGTGACAAACTTTAGTTTTAAGAGACATGTTTTCTATACTATGTGACAAACACAAGAGGAGAGCGGAGTGTAGTTTAATCTGGGCTGTGCATGTGTTTGGTGTGGATGATAAGATGTGTGTAACAGCGTGTCTCTGCCGGAGGTGGAGATCTTCAGCCTGCTGGAGGAGACTCTGCCTCTCTACACACTCCGAGCCGAGAGTGTGTTTGGCTATGATCACGATGACTGGATACACACCCCGCTCGTCCCCCCTGACACACACTCACAGCTGAGTAGAGAACAGATCCAGGAGACGCTTCAGTATTTCTGTGAGTATACTCACTGTAAACAAAATTATACTGAACTGATCTGAATAAGAGGAAAAGTATCAGTCTTGAACTTCCATTCTGAAGAGTTTTAAATTGTAATTGTAATTATCTGATGGTTAAAATGAATCTTATTGAGCTGAATCAAACTGACCCGGCGTGATACATTATGAACTGGATGAAGTAAAATTTTCTTGAATTTAATCAAATTGAACTGATGCGATTTATAACAAAGTCGATTAAATACTTTCATGAAGTGAATACAAATGAAGCGTCACGGTGGCGCAGTGGGTAGCACGGTCGTCTCACAGCAAGAAGGTTGCTGGTTCAAGCCTCGGCTGGGTCGGTTAGCATTTCTGTGTGGAGTTTGCATGTTCTCCCCGTGATCACGTGGGTTTTCTCCGGGTGCTCCGGTTTCCCCACAAGTCCAAAGACATGCGGTATAAGTGAATTGAGTGTTAAAGTGTGAATGAGTGTGTGTGTGTGAATGTTTCCCAGCGATGGGTTGCGGCTGGAAGGGCATCCGCTGCATAAAACATATGCCAGAGAGCTGGCGGTTCATTCCGCTGTGGCGACCCCGAAAGGGAAAAAGTTGACATGAAGATGAATACAATTGAACTGAATTGAACCTTATCACTGAACCAAACCAAACGAATCAGATTTAATTAATTCAAGTATAAAGTAATCTTTTTCATAATTGAAAAAACTAAGTTGAGTTTTCAATAGAACTGCACCATATTGAACTTAACTGAATCATATTAACTATAGAATCAAATTGAACTGAAATGAAACCGACAAACTGAAATTGAATGAAACGGAATCACACTGAATTTAATTGAATCAGATCGATTGGAATCAAATCATAAAAATAATTATTAGGGATGCATCGATACCACTTTTTTGGAAAAAGAGTACTTGCATTTCAGCACTCGCCAATATCGATACTTAATAAAAACATGATTAAAATTTACAGGGAACAGCTTTAGTCATATAATTAAAAAACAAACAAACAAGAGACTAGTTTGGATTTAAGACTATTCAATTACAATGAAAAACTGGCTGTAAGAAACATATTACAGAATAAGTCATTATGAAAAAAATAAGGGCTTAAATCTTAATTCTTATTAATTAAGCCTGGCAGGTGTTTGAGCCGCGGAATTGTTTCGCATGTATTACGGCTCGTTGTGGTGTGAAACTCCGGGAGGTTAGGCTAATTAGTGACACGTGGCTAACACAAATATCCGTGGTAAAACTAAATGCAGAGGAGGTTTCCAGCAAGCTGTGGATAATTATGTTTTTTCATGGAGTTGTGTAGTTTAGGCAGCTCCATGTCAGTCATGTAGCGGTGGCTTGGGACATCACATCTGGGCTCCGGAACATGGAAGAGATTTTTTACCCCACTCAATACATTGTACTGGATAATTGCCTGCGTTATTTTCACAACACGTGGATTATCTCTGGACATTTTCTTTCGTCTTACAAGAGTTTGCTGCTGCTTGGTATGTGTTGGTTTAGAAGCGTGGGTAAACTCTTTGCAATTCTTGTCAAGTTGGGATTTTAGGTGCTTGATTAAATTACTTGTGTTAAATGCGGTATCTTTTGAGCCTTCTCTGGACAATTTTGCTGAGCACAACTTGCAGTCCACCTTAGTTTTGTTGTCTACATTCACTTTTAAATAGATCCACATGGCTGGCATGTCTTGCCTCGTCTACTCCCCGCTCCAAGCTGCAGCCAGGGTGTGGGGTGGCCAATCGGCGCCTGTGATTAACGACTTACACCCCGCTCTAACATAGACATTTCTGAGACCGTGGTATCGGTCCCCGGTATCGGGGGTCGTTTAACGAGTGTGAGTACTTCAGAAAATGTGGTATTGATTAATAACTATATTAATTTGAATAATGGTGAACAGATCTGAATCAAAAGCTTTTTAACTGGCTGCAGAACGGAATGCTTTTAACCTAATCATATTCAACTGAAGTGAATCAAATTGAACAGAACTGAACCATAGTGCATTGATGGAAATCAAATTGATGTATTGATGTTGAATGAACAGCTCAATGCAACAAAATTGAACTTTATCATGTTGAACTTAACTGAATCAAATTGAACTGAAGTGAATTATACTGTATTGAACTATATGCATCTAAGTTCAATCTATACAATGCTATACAATTTAATTGAATCAAATCAAACTAAAATTAGTCATATTAAATTTAACGTAAACAAATTGAGCTGAACCGAATAAAATTCAACTCAAATGGAAAGTATTGAAGTGAACTGAATCATATTGAACTAAGTTGAATCATTTGAATGTGGCCATGTAAATGATTCGGAATAATCATTCGGACCCGATCCATCCTAAACATGTTGAACTGATCTAAATCAAACTTAACTGAATCATTTATTCATTTTCAGTGCTGCTCACTAATGAGTAATGTAATGCTTTAACACTTCTTTCTTCTCTTCTTCTTCCTTCATGTTCTTCTTGCAGTTTTCAAACCTTTTTTCTGTTCCTCTTGTCTTCTTGTTTCTATCTTTCTTAGTGTTGTGTTCAGAGCGAGTGGAGCAGATGACCAAAACCTATAATGACATCGACGCTGTCACTCGACTGCTGGAGGAGGTGAGGATGGACTTCAACGGGAGATCCTCTCACCCAGCTTAGGCTCTAATGATCAGATCTCTCTGATCAGTAATAAAAATGACATTAATATGACGAAAACTCACCATCATCTTCTCCTGATTTTCTCTGGGAGTAGAAGGAGCGTGACCTGGAGTTGGCAGCTCGCATTGGTCAGTCTCTCCTCCAGAAGAACCGCTCTCTCTCTGAGCAGAACCAAATCCTGGATGAGCAGCTTAGTCTCATTAGGGACGAGGTAGAGCACTAAACTAATTCTCATCCTCAACCTTACAGCAGTTGTATGTGTGTAATTCTCTCAGCTAAAGTGCTGTCTCTTCTGGTTGCATTGATCTGTTGTTATTCCCCTCTCAGCTCTCTCAGCTTCATCATGAGCTGAACCTAAAGGACGAGCTGCTGCAGTTCTACACCAGCGCCGCGGAGGAAGAGGAGGAGGAAGAGGGAACCAGGACACCCACGTCAGTCTCTCTGTTCATTATCGTAGTACCATCAGAGTATCATACCTCAGCAATGTGTGCTCACAGAGATGTGCTTGTGTTCAGGAGTGATGCTGCTCGCAGTGCGCCGTCAGACCCTCTTCAGCAGAAATTGAGAGAGCTGCAGGAGGAGAACCTCTCGCTCCGATCAGAGGTACAGTAGGCAACAATGAGCACTCGGAGTCAAAGAAGTCTGAGATTGAAGCTTATAGTTAGCAGCGGTTCTAGGCACGAGCAGTGCAGGCAGCTGCCGGGGCGCCAGTTCAGAGGGGGTGCCCGCTCAGCACTTGTCTTTCACTTCAAAGAGCTGCTTCGCTCTTGACTGACACATAAATTCTCAGCGTGTAGTTTTCTATTAGATCTGGGAGCTGGTTCTCTCTTTCTCATGCGCACCCAGGTACTTCTTTCTCTCTGTTGAATCAAGTTTCTGGTTTTTGCTGAAAATGTGTAGTATACATTTAATTTAATTTAATTTAACAATATACATCACACTGTTGAATTTTTTATTTAGGACAATAATGATACAAAATGGAAATTTTGGTATTGGAAGAGGTGAAAGAACTGAACCAGAATTCCCATCACTACAGCTGAGAAGCAGCTGGATAGGTGAAGAAATAGTGTGTCTTCCAAATGAAACGGGCAGATGGGGGAGAAGGACAGGGGGTGGAATCTACTTCATAAATTTTTTTAAAAGTCTGTGTCACGAAAAAAAAGTGACACGACGTCTGGGGAGGATCTCGTTTGGGGAGTAATTCAGTGTAGAACCACCACTGTTTATAGAAGACATGTGGCTAAGACAAACTAACATCCTTTTATTCATTTTATCCTTTTATTCATTTATTTATTATTTTATATACATTTATTTTGCTCCAACCTTAACTGAGCACACCTGATTTCACTGATTAAGCTCCTCTGAGTTTGGTTGAAGCCACTGGTTTTTCTCCTAAAACAGGGTTGGAGGTCTGTGGCCCTCCAGGAATTGAGTTTGAGACCCCTGGTTTACAAAACATTTACATTTATGCATTTGGCAGAAGCTTTTGTCCAAAGTAACTTACAGTAGGGGAGAGACAATATGCGATTTGTTACACAGTCAAAGTCTATCTCGGCTTGCTTATAATAGATCTTGTATCAACTGATCAATAAACCATAGCAGGAAGGAAATAAAAAGAGAGGAGTTTTTATTTATTTATTTATTTTGTCTAATTCTGCCAACAATAAACGTTGGCCTAATGCTAGTGCCAGGCTCTGCAGGCCCTGGAGTTCATTTGGGGAGTGCTCTAGCTGCATGATAAAAGTCTAAAACTTGATTTTCAGAGCGATTTGTTAGTCTCCTACACTGTCAAATGGCATGCCAGGGTTTAGAGGACTCCCAGACTCACGTCTGAGCATAAAGACCAGGCCTCAAGAGTGGCTATCATCAGAAGAGGAGCTTCAGCATTGGATGTTAATTGAGTAACTGCAGCTTTATATCATTTCAAGTGAAAACTGCAAAGTGTCTCTACATAAATGCAGTCTGAGGCATCTGATGTGGATTCGGAGCACAAAATAAATACATTTACCAATACCTGAGCTTTCCGCTGGGCTTTTTGCTTCTCTGCCATGTAGAGTTATACTGTGGCTCGGCTCGTCTCTGATGACATAGGTTCATGGTGCAATCTATTCCTTTAGCCACTCCCTCCCTGGCAAAAATTTAACAGAAAATAAACGCAAACAGAAAAATTAATTGTGAATGTAAAAGCTGACTGGTGGAGATACAAATGTATGTTGTCAGTCTTTTGTAAAGAAACTGTATATATATTTAGCAAATTCAAAGGTGCTAACATAAATAAATATTTTGTTATGTGTTTATTATTGAGCTATGTTTTATCTCTGAAAACATTTTCATTTAAATTTTCTTACCCTAAATTTCTTCCTTAAATTGTTAGCCATGCTTTGTTGAAGTGTGTGAGGCCTAAATCATGCCCTCTCTTGCCTTATTTCGCCTATTTAAAAGGGGCTATTTGTCGTTTTCAGGCTTATCATCTGCGCTCTGAGACAGAGAGCTACGAGGAGAAGGAGCAGCAGCTTCTGAAGGACTGTGTCAGAGAACTGCGTTAGTAGCTCTTCTTAGTCTGTAGCATTGTAATAAACGTCTTTAGCTCTCAGTCAGGATGAGAGAAATCTGACCTGGCGCTACAGAATAACACTCTGGAATTGGACAGTGAAGCTGAAACACTATACCACAGTCTGCAGCTCCGGGCCCCATTAAGCTCTGAGCAGGACTAGTATGATCGATCTACTGGAGACTCTACAGTATACAAATATTCAACACCGGAAGTTCCAGTTTCACTGTCCAGCTATGTATATCTTAATGTGCCATATATTCCTTCTCCTCCATTTTTGTAATATCAAGGTAACAACATGTTCCCTGTGTCACAGGAGATTCGAGTTCTCAGGTGAGCCGTCTCTCAGAGGAGCTCTGGAAGAAAACTGAAGAAGCTTCTCGACAGCAAGAGCAGATCACACTCTCTCTCGCTCAGACAGTCGAGCTGCAGAGGAAGAGTAAAACTGTGAGAATAATGTGACCAAATATGCTTATCCCATGACTGTCTGTGATTGATTGACTGATTTGATTAATTGATTGATAGCTGGCAGTGGAGAATGAAGAGCTCTCTCAGCACCTCTCAGCAGCCAAAGACGCTCAGAGGCAGCTCACTGCGGAGGTACTGCTTTTAATATACATATAAATTAATCCATTTCTTAAAAATGTAAAAGTTTGTTCTCTAGATCTTTTTAAATAAAAAAACAGGATTCATTTCACACGCTCATTTATGATCCTGCCATGTAAAAGGGGTAAAGAACTACGTTTTCTGCTTAATTTCTCTCTACTGTCTCAATACCCTAATATCTCTATACAGCCAAAACTGGCCTCAAATTCTCTTGAAAAACTATAGCGTGCACAATTAGGGCAGTTATTCAAGCTTGTGAAAATGATCAAAAGACAGTGTTTACAGGATTTTTCTTTATTTTTTAGTATTATCAAAAATTTTTATCAAAAAACTATTTTTTGGATAAACGTGAGGAACCAAATGAGGTGTTCTTTTCTATTAATAAAATGTATAGATCTGAGTCAACAGAGTGCACTACGCTAACATTTCAGGATCTCAAAAGAGAAGAGTAGGAACTTAGGCAGAGGTTATTAATTAAACCAAAATAAACAACATAAATTACTCTCAAGGGGGAAAACCTCCAGTAACTAAAACACTAGCCTTAAACTGATGAACCACCAAAAGGCTGATAACCCTAATGACGCAAAAAAGAAAAACTAGAACCAGAGCAGACACTGTTTTTCTTAATTTTTCAGTTGGTTGCAAGGCACATTTTTCAAGGCACAAAGTTTATGTTCTTACACTCTTCGAGCCCATGCTCAGATGTGACCTGGCTGCTCAAACTATCTCTTCCAAACCACTGACTGTAAGGTCCACACATGACACGTGACTCTTGTGACTTAAACAGAACACCGTGGATGTAAAGATCTCAAATATTGTTCTAAAATATTAATATCTCAAAGAAAGCAGCAAGCAAACAAACAAACCAGTTTAACAGCTCATACGCAAAAAAGCAAGAACTATATTAAAAATGCCAAATTACACCTCAAAATTTCATTATATATGTAGAAAAATGAGGTTATATTTTGTGCAGGGTGTGGGGCCTTCTCAGAGTTAATGAACTTCCCACCACTGCTCTGAAAGAACCAAAACCGACTCACATTTACATTCACAATACAACACTGCCCTCTAGAGGCAGCTTAATTTCTCATATTGAGCAGCAGTCAGTACTTACCTGGGCAACTCTGCCAACGAGCAAGAATCCAGTCCTGATGGGCCGGAGGTCTACACATGTTTGGTTCAAGCATCATGAAACACACTAATTGCTAATTGAAATACTAATTAAGGTCCTCTCTGATTGTCTGAAGCTGGAGTAGTATGCATACTAGAGCAAGGTTGCAACTATGATGTGCAGGGCTCCGGCCCCCCTAGGACCGGAATTGGGGAACCCAGACTAAGGGCTGGAGAAAAAGATAGGTTTATAGACAAAACCCATTTTAAGCCTGGTTCTCTTTGTTGTTGGCTCAAACATTTTTTAAAATGATTTTAAATCTGAGATTTTGATTAGTTAAATATGCTAATATTTGTCAAAAATGTCTTTAAAATATGTTAATGATGCCTTTTGTGAGTTTTAGCAGACTCAAGCACGGGTGTCAAAAGTGGGTCCTGGAGGGCCACAGTCCTGCGAATTTTAATTGCAACCCTTACTAATATGCACACTAGTCTGGGGCCAAACGAGCAAAGATGGCCTTAATTAGTGTTACCAGGTTTTTTATATGGTGATTGAAGCTAATCTGTGCAGGGCTGTGCCCCTCATCAACCAACTTTGGACACCCCAGCTCTAGGGGGGGCTATTAGTGATTTTCAGGATTGTTTCTCTGTCTGATCTGTCTTTCTCAGTTGTTGGAGCTGCAGGAGAAGTACTCAGAGTGTGTGGAGATGCTGCGCGAGGCTCATGTCGAGCTGAAGCACCTGCGGGGCCGAAGTGTGTGTGGCTGTACGGGAACACACCGCCGCTTCCGGCCACCAGGCCTTTACCCTATGGTATATCCACGCTCACAGATATCCACAAACAGATGACAGATTTTTATTTTTGAGACAATATGTGTTCAGGACTCTCTGGCTGCAGAGATTGAGGGCACTATGAGGAAGGAACTGAGTCTCGACCGACCAGACGAGGATGAAGAAGAAGAGCTCAGGTGTGTGGGCGTGTCTATTACATAAACGGCTGCATTTAGTCTTGAGTCTGAGGTATTGAGTCTGAGTCATCTCTGTGTAGTTTGCAGCAACAGCAAGGGTCTGAAACCACGAAGAAGAACTTATCTGTCACATCTAGCTCCTCTTCCGAGAGGCCATCTCACATTCCCGGCTCCAATCAGATGCTACAGTTCTCTCCAGGCTTCGGCATCTCTGGTTCAGAGCCTGACAACCGCACGCTGAGCATGCTTCAGGAGAACAGTGCCGCAGAAACAGAGTGAGGATGCTTAGTATTGATTATATGTGTAATATCTATTATACTGTATTGAGTTTTCCTTTCACCATCAGTATACCAGTTCAATAATCTTCACACTGATCACTGGGAGCACAGAAGCCTTGTCCTTTGTTTGTTAGCTGACCTGGGTTCTTGGTTGTCCTCTGTGAAGACGGGTTGCTGATTAAAAGGCCAGAACATACTGCTTCAACTCCTGCTGTTTATTTGACACTTTCCTAATAACTTGACCAACTTTACATCCAAGCCATTAGACATGACCGCCTCTCTTCTCTCTTGCCCGCACTCTCTTATACACGCAGTTCCCTTGCTCCCCCGCTCTCTCACGATATCTGACCAACTAGACACTTTCTTCATTATTCGTATTACGTTCCAATTTCTATCCTACAGTTTGAAAGATTCCAGCCACAGATTTTGAACGTGTAATTTTCTACTCATTAACGTTTTCATTCACTCTTGTTTTCCTTAACAAAAATGTGTGCACATCTCGTCAAGTTTTCATCAAAACAGAGACATATTTAGCTCATCATTGTTTCACTATCTTCACGAGAAAAAAGTTTGTCAACAAAATATCGTCATTATGACAAAAACAACACTGCTTGCGAGAACTCTTTTTGGTTTTCTTTGGTGCATGTATATTATTACACTGTTGATAATCAGAAGACACAAGTAAGCAAGTTTATCTACTCAGATTCATGTATTTTGCTCTATTTTTGGGTCTTTGTTAGTTTATAAAAGATCAGATTTTGTCTATATCAACAACATAAATGAATTGTCCAAATTAAATCTGTTAAATGAACAAGAATCAAAAGAACAAATCAACTAAATTAATTAAACTTCACATCACTACTCAACAGCTACATGCCTGACTGTTTTCTAATCTTTGAAGGCTTTTCGATCAACTCTCGATTGTCGGATACCAGCAAGACGAGCTTCTGAATGACCATATTCTCCTCTTTCTGGATTTCTTCCTCAACTCTTCATCACGTTGTTCTTTGTCATGGTTTCCTGTTGTGAGAGTTTGTATTGAGCCCCACCTACCTGTGCTCTTTTATTTAGTGCCAGCTTTCATTGGTCGTTCACCTTGCTAAAAATCAATTGGTGTGTGATGACCTTTATTCTGTACATCGTTTTCATCTATCCTCTGTACTCTCTCTGCTGTGTCTCTGTGTGAGCAGAGGGAAGCGATCTGCTTCATCTGAACTTCAGCTAGCTCTGCGGCGTCTCTCTCTCCGGAGACAGAACAGTGTGAGCGAGCGACTCTTTTTCCAGCGTGAGACTGTGTGTGAGCAGCATGAGGACACACAGCGACCCTTACTCAGTGACATCATCATGTCCAGCCGACCCTATCTCCCTAACAAACTCCAAATCGTCAAGCCATTGGAGGGTGAGTGACAAGATCCTTTACTTTCTGCAGAAACGTATTTAGGCACCTACTAGACTCAATTTCTCCTTATAATGGAAGTTCTGTCTTTGTAGCTTTTAGTGTCACTTGGATACTATCTTCATCGTGAAGCATAGCCTCGGTTTTCTTTAAGTGTGTGTTTGTGTGTGTTCTCCAGGCTCGCAGACGCTCCAGCACTGGCAACAGTTAGCTCGTCCTCATCTGGGAGGAATTCTGGACACTCGACCTGGCGTCGTCCCCAAAGGCTTCCGTCCACTCAATCCAGATCAGAATCTGGATCAAAGTCAGAATCCTGATCACAATCTGAACTTGGATCTGAATCAGGTCTATCATTATCCCGAGTATGAGGAAGAGGAACCTGGAGAGGAGTATTTCCAGAGCCTACCTACCACCTGCTCCAATCAGAGCGCTCCATCAGGATTTAGTAACACCCCCTCAGCAGTAGCCACCCCCTCCTCCGGACTCAGCATAGACCCTGTACCCTCTGAGTCCTCTGGTACATCTATATAGACAGAGATGTTTTTCAAATAAGAATAACATAGAACATTTCTGTATGTTTGCAAGAGATAAAAATGTTTCTGTGTGTTCTAGCATACTATCCAGGAAAAGGAATGGCCCACACCAGCTCCACCTTCACCTTCACCACCTGTAAGATCCTCCACCCGAGTGACGAGCTCACAAGAGTCACACACAGGTATGGCCCTTTCTACTCTGCGCTCAGGCCTCTTCTAATCTCACGTAGCTACTTTCAGTGTAGGTCTGGGGTTTTTGGCTGTTTTTAGGTTAAGACCCACCCATGAGGCCGTTTGACTGACATGTCAAACAACCAATCCCTAGTTGTTTTACATAGCGTCATGTTTTGGAGCTTGAAAATGTCCTAACATCAGCTGACCAACATGCAAAGATTTAGTCATATAGTTTGACAAACATTCTGTAACAGGTCAAAACATCTCTCTTTGACTCCACTAACTGCCTTAAGAAATATTGTTGAACATCTTTTAATGAGTGTATTATGTGTATTTTGAATTCTTTAACAAATCCAATGTTTTGTTTTTAAAAATCAGACATTTTCAATACACATAATGGATATTCGATGTTCTCAAACCTATGGCTCATTGTTTTTTCTGGGTAGATCGAAAATAAACTTCACACTCACTACCACCAGATAAGTTTAACCAATCAACCCAGGATTTCAGGATTCTTGAAGTGTTTCCAACTTTCCGTACCAAATCAATCTTTCTGTTCTGCTGGCGTGACGTCTGAGAGCTACTCTCCTAACCTGACTGACATTGATAACCGCTTCTTGTTCTCTGTCTGTTACAAGTCTGAATGCAGTGTCCAGCAGTCTCCTCTCAACGCCAACTGCGACTCCCAGGATGAGCTCATGCTGTTCTCCCCTCACCCCCAGAATGAGCCTATCGCACTCCCAGTCCTTCACCAGTCTTCGGGACTGTACCAAAACCTTCAGCTCATCTCTGGGGCTGGTGCGCCTCCTTCAAGAGCGGGGAATCTCGGCTGCTGTCTATAGAGCACCTCCTCAGCCCCATCCTCCACACATCCCTCCATCCACTGACACCCACCCTTCCACAGACTCCTCTGCACTTTTTACGTCGTGCGGCCAGGCCGGTGGAAGCTTCCTCGCCTCCAGACCAGCTCGTACCATTCTGGAACAAGTGGCGGGGGGATCCAGAGATTGCCAGAGTCAGACGGAGCTGAGCGTCAGTGAGCTGAGGCTGGTGGATAAACTCAAACGCCTAGGTGTGTCTGGGGCCGGCCGTGGGTGTGGGTCTCTGGAGGAGGGCCTTAGGAGGAACAGAAGCTACCCTGCAGTGCTTGGGGCAAGTATGGCCATGAAGGGGTCTGGAGCCCGAGGGGAACAGATGCTGCTTGCGCCTAAAATAACCAAGCAAACCAGTCTTAAGTGATTCTGAGATTTAGGGTGTACTCACACTTGATGCTGCTCCACACCTTGCTAGTCCACTCTCTATACACTTGGACAACTGAGTTCACTAAACCCTGCTCTGACCCATTTCTTTTAACTTGTAAAGGGCCTGCGAATTGACAGGACAGAGTACTCGCACTACTCAAACAAATCATGCTTTGAGCTGCCACCTAGTGTTAGTATACCTTTCACAAACATTATTCCTAATGCGCTATAAGCACTCCAGTAAAATGTGATGATGCTAATACATGCTCACTTGAAGTGATAAATCACTATTAAGGTAATGTTATAATACTACAATAATACGATTACTCCCAACCACAATTTTGGTCCAGTTTTATTTATTAATTAAAATAGGAGTTTGTGTATACCCTTTTTGTCCACATGAGCTGACTCTAACGTCCCTGTTCATGAACTCTGACCTCGCTCAGCTTCCCAAGCACTTTAGCAGGACTTTAAAGACCTTAAGGAAAGTGCAAACTGAATATCTTTGTTTTCTTTTCCTGCAAAATCTTCCAGAAGTGGGTTGTAAATGTAGATATGTTTGTTGAAATTTACCCAGTGCCTAAGGTTTAATTGCTAATAAATCCTTCATTGAAGTTTTATAAATGTTGTTTAAAGGCTAACTTGTCTGTTCTTGCACTTTCTTATTTGACTGCTCTCTTTTTGTTCAGCTGCTGCTAGTATGATGTGCTCAATAATATAACAGATTGGGCACTAGAGGACGCTAATATCACATGCTTAAAAAGTGAATTTTATTTATTATAATTTATTTCAACATTGCATTTACAGTCATTACATGATACATATATGCATATCATTTTAATGTTGCTTAGATATTTGTAACAATTTTAAGCCACAGTTAAATATAATGCATGTTTTCTCTTACTTATCATTTCAGAGTGATTTTATGTCTTTTACTAATTACAAATGTGTATTTCCAGTTTCATGGGTGAAGCCACAATTGTAATTCCTAAATTCGCATCTATATTTCTTGCGAACCATTTAACCTTGCGCGTAATTTAAATCTTAAAAATCTATACACTGAAATCCACCTTCATTCCTTGAACTCTGCAGAAATTCCCTTCTTAAAGAGTGAGGTTTTTCCCTCAAACAAACAAAGTAAAATTATGTAGTTAATCTTTAAAAAAAATTTATAATCTTCTTACAAATGAATTATTGAATACAAAAAGAGAAAAAGCTGTACATAACCATTAACCATTACAATAAAAATTTTACTTTATTGAAAAAAAAACTTAATTATAGCAATATCTTTTTGAAGGCAATTATTTTTTAATATATATAAAATGTAGCTCTTGTCTCTCAAATAAGCCTTTAATTATACATTATGTATTGCTAAATATTTCATCTTTTTTAACAGGAATATTACACAAAATGTATTATCTTGATTCCTGCAGAGACGTTATCTCATATGTTTTTGCATTAAGCCTCAACCCAGCCGTTATTAGTGTTTCAGGAAGTAAAACGTGACGTTGATTATTATCTCAGACAACATGGCGACTGGCCCAAATGCAGTTCTTGAGCCCTTCAGCTTCAGACAGACTCTTAAAGCTCTTCACATTTCTGATTAGGGAGACAGTGAAAGATTTCCATGGGAACAGGGCAGAAACCATCTGCTCTCAGTGCATTCTATCATTTACAGTCCTGTTTTTAACTACAGTCAGACTCATACAATATATATTTTTAATTGGATATGATGAGTTCTTCATTGTCCTGGTCTTGGAATCTAAACCATTAATCTTGAGAGTGAGACGTTGATCTAAAGACTGTACTGCTTTGTGCTTTGCTCCAGACAGTAATTATTGCAAACAATTGTAATACTTGAAACTTCTGGAAACATATCATCAATATCCCCGTTTGTATGCACATTTTTCTACAAAGTACTATTCATATCCTGATATTTAACTAATAAATCTTAACAGCAGCTTATCAATTGTATGTGTTTAACAGGGTTTGCGTAGTCTTAAAAAATCTAAAATTTAAAAGCTCAAATTTTAGGCCTTAAGTTTCACAGGTCTTATTTTTCTGACATCTCTGTAAAGCTCATTTGATATGTGTTTTTGCGATTGCCATAGTCTGAGAAAATTCGAAATCCTCAAAAACATAAAAGTGACGTTTAGTGCTGCCATAGTTTGAGAAAAGGCTCTCAAAATTGTATAAGTGAAGGTTATGGCTGCCAGACACATGACTCATATATGTAAAATAAAATATTAATTTAATTGTAAGATTTGCCAGAGATTAGGAAAATGTGGATATACTGTTAATGGTTGAAAAGCATAAAAAGAGTATTAAAAAATAATCGAGAAAAACATTGCGAGATTGTGAAAATGTTCCAATACGCATTCCAATACGCATAACAGTGATATTTAACGTTTCAAACAATGCACTCTGCTTAATAAAAAAAAGTTCTGTTTATTTTTTTTACGTTATGATAAGGATCCTATATTTGATTCCTAATAGTCATAGAAAGATTTACATTTGGCCTTATGAACACTGCAGAAACCCTGAAGTAAAGAGAAAAATCTATACTGTTGAGGTGTGTATCAAAACAAATAATGTCATAAATAAATGTAACAATGGGAGTAAACAAAGCAGAGGTTCTAAAAAAAAAAAAAAAAATTGAGGAAATAAAATACGGTTATACCTGCTGTTCTGGTATGCCCCCTCCCTCCTACCAAATAAATGCAGATCAACAAAAGAATTTGCTTTAATTCATGAATTAGCCCTTGCGAAACCTGATGCCCTCTCTCTGGCAGCATGTGTTTTGTGTGTGGACAAATACTTGTATTAATGTATTAATACAAATATTTGTATTAATGTATTAATATTCGTGTAATTCTTGGAGACAGTAGTAAATCTTGTAGGATGTGATTGATTAACTACAATGAGCAGGTTCAATATTTTTACTTAGTATCGATTCATATTTGGCTAATGACTAAACACAAAAGCATCATGTAGTACTTTATGAAAAATTTTGACAAATCCCTGATAGCAAACTTCATTTGGCCCAAACCTACAGCTAAGATGTGGCCCACAAAGGGGATTTGTGGCCTGGTCGATGTGGAGATCAACTTGTAATCAGAAAGTTTGCAGTTTGATCTCCAGATCCACCGAGTTGAAGGTGGTGTGAGTGATGAAATGCTTGCTCTCCCATCTTTAACAACCACAGCTGTGGTGCCCTTGAGCAAGGCACCAGTTTCCCAACTGCTCCCCTGGGCGCTGCAGCCATGGCTCCCCAGTGCTCCGGGTCACTGTTCACAGTGTGTTTGTTCACTGTTGTTTGAGTACACTGGATGGGTTAAATGCACAGCACAAATTCCAGGTATGGGTCACTCCATATCTGGCCAACTGGTCATGTTCACTTTTTCACTTTCACTTCACAATAGTTCATGTTTGCCAGGCCAGACATGTCCCATACATATGAACTTGAGCATAAATGAAAGTGAACAGGTGTCAAAGTATTGGTAAATTACATTTGTAATGATTTATGATTGAGGCACTCCTCTTTAGGAAGCCACTGTTAAATATTATGGTGTTTCGTGTTTATTTTCACCAATCTCAGCCACATCTAAAACTTACCTGGCCCATATTTGTATTTTTTTCTCTAGACCATGTACCTAAAAATCACCACTGCTGCTTGTACATTTGTTTTCTTACTTCAAATAAGCAAAGTACAGCTTGATTAGTGGAATCAGGTGTGCTGCATGAATTTGAAGCTGAGTTTAAACCTGCCGTGTTAAAGATAAGCTGGGGTGGTCTTCTCAAAAGCATTGAAACCTTAAGATGGCATAAAATGGATGTCATGATTGATATCTGTTTTTCAGTTTTTTTAAAGCATGATCACTTAAGTAACAAATTAAAATCTAAATGGTTTGAACTAATGATAAGAATCAAATTTAATTGTGAGAAGACAGAATAAGGAGACAATCATTGGATCACCTTTACATTAATTCCAGCGCAATGTGGGTTAAATCTTATTTAAGCTTTTATTTTATTGTACAATTTTTAAAAATAAATTAAAGATAAAAACTTGAATATATTTTAGAGGAGACAAGTATTAATAATAAATGACAAAAATATTTCTCACTCTTTTAAAGTCATGAAAAAATGCACATGCTGACTATCTGTCACAAATCTATTGAAGCAAATCTATTGAAGAGCCAAAGGGAGCAGCTCTCAGCTGTTCTTTGTATCAGAGATGGATCAATTCGAATCAGTAGTAATCATTCTTAATTCATCAAAGCTGAATATAAATCTCAATCGGGGTCCCAAAGGTCTCCTAAAGCCATTTTGAGCTCTCATTGAAGGGTTTTGGTGCACCATCAATTGCTCCTCAGTCCATCAGAAGGACTCAGTGCTGGTTAATGTTATGCAACCTTCCCATCCCTCTCTCTGGGCTGCGGTATGTAACATACTGCGTCACCGTATAACTCACATTGTCTTCTACCTCTTAAGTCAAGATTATTTCCTGCTAATGTTCCCTCAGATCCTTTCCTGCACTTGTTTCTTCACCCTATTGATCTTTGTTTGAGTGTCTAAACCACAGACACTTGTAAACTCTGCTGGTGGTTTCTGATTGGTTTAATGGAGGAGTGGTTCTGGTCAGTTATTAGCTCTTACACATCCCCCAGGATCTTTAAAATACATGAAATCAGATCTGAACATGGAGATCTTCTTGTCCTTCTGCAACTGAACTTCTGAACATTGAGAACTACTATTTCAACAGGAAAAATACGTATTGTGAAGAACTGTGAAGAAAAGGAGGTCTCGGGATACCACTGTTTTGGAGTAACGGATGAGTCTGTGTATGACCTCATTTATTTATTGAAAACTGTGACAAACACATCAGCTCCAGCAAAAAAACATTTAGAACAGATCACGCAATGGTTAGAAACGACAGCAAAATCATTCACTTTATTCAGACGTTTATATTGCATTGAAACACTTTAGAGTAGAGACATGAAACAATGAATCTGTCATTATTTAGCCTCCCCCTCCACCTGCTCCTAACCTCTTCTAAAATGCTCTTTCTTCTGTGAGACACAAGACTCTGCTCCAAACCAAAACCTGTAGCCTATGAGACCCTGCAGTTATACAATTCTTTTCTTCAGTAGATTGAATTCAAAATAACCTCGATAGCTTTATATCCTGATTCAAGTTCTGCTTCTGAGAGCAGTTCACATGCTCTTCCACTGCTTGAGTGGATTCTTCTGACACTGGTTTTCTCCCAGTGTGAATGAGGAGTGAACCCTATCTTAGACTGATGCATGCCTGGGGTGCGTGGATCCCTAGGTTTGCTTGGGTGTGAGCTGGGATAGGTTCCAACTGTTCTAGAGGAGACTTAATAATAGCATAATATATCTGAGTGGAGCATCCCTTTGAAATGTACATTAAATAATATTATTAACAATAAGAACATTGTAATAAATAAACTCTTTATCTGTGAAGAAGGAAGGAGGTGTTCATGAGGAATATTCATATTCCTCTGCACTGCGACGGCCAAAGTCCATCCATCCCACGTAATCCCGATCTCTGAGCCGATGGCTGACGGTGTTCACTCTGTTATTGACCCCAGAGTTACGACGAGCCGCGCCTGGAGAGAGATAGACAGACAGGGAGAGAAGGGGGTGGGAAAGGGGAAAGTGAGAGTTAGGGGGAGAGAGAGAAGAGGGAGAGAAAGGAAATAGAGAAATGAGGGAGAGATAGAGAAGGAGGGAGAGCGAGATAGAGAGAATGTGAGAGATAGAGAAAGAATGGGAGAGAGATGGAGAGATAGAAGGAGGGACAGAGAGATAGATAGATATAGAGAGAGAAAGATGGAGAGAAAGATAGAGAAATGAGGGAGAGTTAAAGATAAAGAGTGAGGGAGAGGGAGAGAGAGTGAGTGGAGCGATAGAGAGAGGTTGGGAAAGAATGGGAGAGATAGAGAGAGATGGGAAGAGGGATTTGCAGAGTGGAAGTGAGGGAAGAGTGAGAGAGATAGGGAGAAATGAGGGAGAACAAGTGATAGAGAGAGGGAATGAGAGCGAGAGAGAGAAAAAGGAGAAAGAGCAAGAGAGAGAGAGAGAGGAGAGATAAAGAGGGAGAGAGAAGGAGGAAGAGATAGGGAGAGAGTGAGAGAGAGAAAGGAGGGAGAGCAAAAGAGAGAGTGAAAGAGAGAGAGGGGAGATAGAAAGAGATAGAGAAGGTGGATGAGAGAGTGAGAGATATGTTTTAAACAGTGACTTACAGCCAGGCACTTGTTTACTTAAATGTGACTGAGTTTTTTTGTAAACTACAAATTAAAAATGTTACCAAAAGGTTTGAGTCATCTCAAAACTGTTAAAAAAGTGCTGTGATAAAACTGTAGCTAGCTTAAGCACAGCTGTGTAATCAGCATCTTAATATGCCACACCTGTAAGGGGGATTGTCTGTCTCTTCAAAAAGAAGCCCTCAGTAACAGAAAAAAATGCATGAACAATATTTCAGAAAAATTGCTTTTCAAGGCTCTCTGATTTTGTTGTGCCTGGTCTGTTGTGTTTCTAGGTTTGTGATAAAAGGTGTGAGAGTGTTTTAGGGCAGATGGAGACGTGTTCTGACCTGTGTTATTAGTCTGAACCCTGCTCTATAGTGTTTAAAGACAACTAGTTTTAAGTACAAAGAGGTCTTTGTATGTGGATAAAAAAGGCCTAACATGGATGCACTGAGGATGTGGTGAGCTTTGAGCACTTCCAGTAAGCATAACTTGTGAGAGCAGACACTCATGTATCTCCAAACGAGCACTGAAGAGTGATGAGTGTAATTCCACAAGTCAGAGATGATCCGTTTGCTTTCCCCAAGGCATAAACATGTGTGCGCTCTTCTGTGGCATATGTGTGTGTGTTTGTTATTGATGCTCAGCAACACATACCTGGAGCGAGCGTAGGGTGCGTGAGACGCCCAGATCTGTCCTCCACAAACCTGTCATTTCATGCTGCCTTTTAGTAACCTCTGTGTGTGTTCCTCAACTTTAATAGTTTACCTGCATGTGACTGCGTGCGTTTCTGGGTGTGCTGTTAGTGTGTATAATGGCATGCGTTTAATGATTTTAATATTTTTAAGCATTTTCTGTTGACTGACAGATCAGACAGTATGCATTTCGTCTTCTTATGTCACTTGGCTAAGAAAGCTTTTCTTTGTTCATATATCATTTGGAGCACTTTAATAACATCTCCCCTTATCTTCTGTGCTCTATTTTGTTGGGTAATGTCATAAGAAAATTAAGTCATAAGTTTCGATCACAACATAACAACTATTGTTATGTTGCGATCGTAAGATAATTAAGTCATGATCACAACATAACAACAGTTGTATTGTCATGATTATGATTTCATGAAGTCATGAACTTTTATTTAACTTACATTATCTTCTGATTTCCATACTGGTGAGTGCTCCAGAAGAAACCTTTGTTGGAAAGTATTTGGTTCTCTTGGGCAGTTTGAACCTGCTTTTAGGTGGCAGCATGTCCAGGTTAAAGATTCTAACTGAGATGCCTGGTCTGGGCTGCATTTCTCAACAGCATTGTAAGCTTTGTGATCGCCACACACCTATGCGAACTTCTGTTAACATGAATTCTGCACTGGCTTCTCTGCAGGGGACTTACACACCTCTGTTGATGCAATGATGCCCATTGTCCTCAGATGGTGCTCAATGGGAATTACAGTGACACATAAAAAGGTAAACACATCATCATATTTTCTTCTTTTTATCCAGGTTTTCAAACAACTTATCTAAGAACTCTGGGCACTCATACACCAACTTGATAATCTTTTCACTATCCATTCTCTTCTGTAATTTATTCTGTGCTGTTTTCTTTTTGTGACTCAACGCTAGTGTGTTTCGAGTCTGTTTGTCTCGAAATTACTCTGAACATGTGGTGGAGTTGGTCGTCCTGTGGCGGTTCGATCCCCACCAGGGGCATTCTACCGTTTTGGCCTTGGGCAAGCCACTTCATCCGCATTGCCCTGTGTAGATTTGTGTGACTGGTGTGGTGTGTCTGCTGGTGGGCAGGAGATCGTAGGTGCAGAACGACAGCCATGTCCTGTCAGCCTGCCCCAGAGCAGCTGAGGACTACTAATGTAACCACCAGAGTGTGACCGTAATAACTAATAAATAATGCTCAGAAAATTGTAAAGCATTTTTAAGTGTCTAGAAAAATGCTATATAAATTGAAAGCATTATTATCAATATTATTGACTGTATATAACATGTCCTTGATGTCACCCATAGGTTTATGGTAAAGTTATAACAGGATCAAAGTGGGCTTAGCTAGTACTTGAAAATGCATCCTCGGAGACATGTTATATCTTTTTTAAATATGTTTTTTGTATTAGCTAGGACAGTTCAGAGAGGAGATGGGAAGAATATTTTGGAGAGCGATCAGGGGAGAAGGATCGTCAAAGGACTGTCGCCAAATGCAACTCTGCACCATCTGTCAACGCACTGAATGCTACGCTATCAGTGATGACCTGAACATGGTTTAAGTAAAACGTCTGATTGGCTGAAGGTTTACATTTGATATATAACAAACAATGTACAAATAATTCACCCCATAATTCAGTGTTCACTGAATTGACCCAAATGTTTTTTTCTACTCCAAAGTTAGCCAGGTTTAACATTACAGTGAATGAGAACTTGCTCACTTCTGGATTCAGCCTCAATCGGCTGCAGGTCAGTCACTTTCTGTTACGCATCGAGAAGGAAAGTAGGAGGTTGTCCCTTGACCTGTCGGCACCCATTATTTTGGGCTTGAGGTGCATACACATGCGTCTTTTCGCACTTAATTCGATTAAATGCATAGGTGTGTGGTCGCCTTAAGTTGGAAGTAAAACTTAATGGTATGACGTAATTTGTAATTTTTTTTACCAATTAAATTAACATCTAAAATGGTTTGGAATTATGATAAGAATCAAATGTCATTGTGAGGAAACAGAATGAGGCTGACTGGAAGACAATCATTGTCTTCATTGCTGACTGGAAGACAAACACATGCTTCCTAACATCAAAAATTAAGTCTGTGTCAAATCTGAGCATACATGACTGAACTGAACTTGCAAAAGTGTATTGGTTGGGGGCTTGTTTGTAAACAAAAAGTATTTTATTCACTGGCGTCACTCTTCCGGAACTGACATCTCTGCCTCACCTTTCTTTGCTGAGATGATCTTGGCAAGCAACAGGCTAAGGTCTGCTCTGGAACCTGGTTTTGTCTCTCCTTCTGGCTGTGGCTTCAGACTCAGACCAGCTGAGCGGGAGAATCTGCGGTGCTCGTTTTTAGAACTGAAGGAGTCATCAGTGGCAGCCTGGTAGCCTTCTGAACCAGGCTGTCTCTGTGAGGAACTGGCCAAGCGGTGTCCATCAGACCTGGTCATGATCTCTGGGGATTGAGTGGTGAAGGGTCGATGGCCATCTGATGGAGTCAGAGAGCATGCAGATAGCACTGCTAGTATCAGACACAGCCCACGATTCATCTGAAAGCAGAGGGGACATATTTACTGGGTAAACAGGTTAGAAGAATTTTATATGAATGTGAGTTTAACATGAGACACAGGGCAGTAGCTAATTACATTCCATTTTTTGGGGTAACGAGTACTTTTAAAATATTTTTTACTCAAGTAAAATTTTTTGGGTGAAAAATCAGCTCTTTTGCTTAGTTACATCTGAGTTTCATAATTTTTAGTTACTTCTTACCCTCATCCCTCTGTTACTAAGATCATTAAATGATATAAAATGTATTTTTTATAACAAGCTATTTTTAAGCAAGTCTTGTCATTGTTAAAGAGGCATTTAACTAGCCAGCTACTCAGATAACATGTGGCAGATCACATGTGGCCTAATCTTCAAAGTTTATTTACTCCCAAAAATGCATAGAAAACCAGCGTGCTTTGTGCTCCCAAATTGATGGAGATCAAAGCATTCATGAACTCCAGCGCCAACCGTCAAACATGTAGCAGTAAATGACAACATTAATTTACCTGAATCAGTGTTCATCGTTACTATGTTTGCTAAGAATGCTTTGGTTGTGAAAAAAAAAAAAAAAAAAAAAACTACCTTCTTTTTTCCCTCCTCTGTCTTTATCTTCTTCCTCTACTTCCTCACTGCTTTGGTTTATTGATCAGTTCATACAATTCTATTATGAGAAGCTGAGATAGACTTTGACGGTGTAACAAATTGCATATTGTCTCTCCCCTAATGTAAGTCGCTTTGGACAAAAGCGTCTGCCAAATGCATAAATGTAAATGTAAATGTCAACATTTAAACTTTCAATGCTTTACTTTATGCTCGCAGTGCTGATTACTTAAACATAAAAAAATCCAAAAATGTTTAAAATGTTAAATAAAAAGTTAACTTAATTCCATTAAACTACAGTTTTAGAAATATTTAGTTCAATTCACTTAATTAGCAGCACGTGTTTGACTTTAGAAAAGAAATAACTATGCTTTTCTAGTAGTTTGACTAACTAACTAACTAACTAACTGACTGACTGAATAACTGACTGACTGAATAACTGACTGAATAACTGACTGAATAACATTTTTTTACTCAACATTTTTTTACTCCTACTGAAGTCAATTATTTGGGAGTTACATTTATTCTTTCTGCTACTTACAAGTACTTCTACTTTAACTATTGGGATATTTTTTGGATATACACTATATTCTGATGATTTATAACTCAGCCTTCACAAAACCAGAGTGAAAGGTGAAAATCTTTAAAAATGTGAGATAAAAATGATAGGAACTGAATCTTTATTTAATTTGTCGTTTAAAGTGAATTTTCTTGATAATTTCATTTATTTTATAAGCATCTTATGAAACAACTCTTGGTCAGGTTAGCAGGACAGAAACTGGTTAGAAACAGGACCAAGTTAATTTTGCAATAGATTCTAAACATATTAATAAAGCTCCTGGAGACGTTTACTGTTGAAAATGAGTGACTTTGTGGTTGAGTATTTATGTTGCAATTTATGCTAATAATTTTTATGCTAGAAACGCTACTGAGCTTTCTCAACTTTCCTTGCTGGGTTTCTGATGAGAGCCAGGTTTGTATAAGACCCATACTTCTCAGAGTTGTAACCAGCCCTGGATTGCACAATGAGCAAAGATTGCTCAAAAATCAAAAACAAAGCCCCTTAAAATTATGTTTTTTATTAGCTGATGTGAGGTGTGCTGTTTCTCCACCATCAGACGGTTGGCGTGCTCTCAGAGCTTATCTAGCATCTAACATTTTTGCTGATATATGAACCATAATCCTCCCAGAACCTTTTATATGTTGTTTATTTAAAAAGATATCTGATAGTTCACCGGACAATCATCAATCAAGTGTTCAGTATCAATCAGAATCCAGCGCTGTAGAAAGGTGAGGAGCATTGTTTCTAAAATCTTGACATGACAGTCTCTGGCTCACTCTCATTTTTAATAATGTTGTTATAATACCCACTTAATTTACTCTAGAATAAAAGAATGGCTTTTTTGTGCATGAATACAGAAATGTAAAGTAGAAAAAAAAAATTAAACATATACAGTATATATTTGTAAAATTATACAGAGAGAGCTGGACATTTATTTAAACATTAAGTTATTTATCATATTTAAGTAATTTAAATACTGCTTTTGATATAGTTTTAAGTGACTCAAATTTGCATGTGACAAAAAAACTATACAAAGATATTTTATTTGTTCGGCACATGTCTGTGAACCCACTGAGCAAAACATGCCAAACAGCTTGTTCAAAAATAATAGACATTTTTCTGATGAGTGAGAAAACAAAGTTAAATATGGCTAAAACCTTAGTCAGAACATTCTAAACATTTTTACTTTTTGCATAAAAAAAGCTTGAGGTTCTTCAAATGTTACAATGTACCTCTGATCAAGCTTGTACCAGGAAAAGTCACAGCCTTGGTTTTGTTTCGTCTTGGTACAGTTTGAACAGATTTTATCTTTTGAACAGAATAATCATTATTAAAATGTTTAATCATTTTCAGTTTGATAAATCAGGGAGAGAGAGAGAGAAAAGACTCTTACCTTCTTCAGTTGTGGACAGAGAAGCGGAGGAGAGAGAGAGAGTTTCGAAGGAAGGAGAGAGAGGCACTTATATACCAATAGAGATGCACACACACACACACACACACACACACACACACCCATGCACATGCGTGTGCGCACACACACTCTCAGAAAAATGCTCATGTATGCGCATACACAAGCACCCAGACCCGCTCGCTCTTTTACTCACAGAAGGTTAGATTCAGTTCATTTCAAAGCTTGTTGTGCTCCTGTTTAATTTTACAATGATTAGTTCCAAGTCTTTGTGAGTAAGTCTGTGTGCAAATGATTTGGTTAAACTTGATTCAGATCAAGATTGACTAATTTGCCTCATTTCAGTTTAATGCAATACAATTCCCCCCAGTTCATGTTCAAGTCACTTCAAATGTATTGAACTATTAGGTTCGGTCAAGTTTTCTCAAAACCCTGTCCAGCTTGCTCGATTGCATCTCACACAGTTTGTTTAAGGATGCTTTCTGCTTTTCCCAACCCTCTCCCTCTCTCTCTCTTTCTCTCTCTCTCTCTCTTTCTTTCTCTCTCTCTCTCTCTCTCTCTCTCTCTCTCTCTCTCTCTCTCTCTCTCTCTCTGCTGGGCGAAGGATGGTTGGAGGGGAGCATGGAGCGTGGGAGGTGAGTGTCTGGTGTGAGAATGGCGTGGTCGTATGTGGGAAGTGTTGGAGTTTATCTTCTCCTCCACAGTTCGAGAAACTCAGTTCTTCTGGTGGAGAGGTGTGGTCCAGACCTCCTTCCCTTCTTAACATAAGCTGCTTATTCTCACCTCGTTCCTCACGCCAGAAGATCTGAAGTAACAAGAGTCAAGATGTGCAGGAACATCAGACTGAGCTAGAGTTTTTGTGATAATCAAATTCATTGACAGATGGAAATACAGACAGATGTTTAATAGTAGAGGTGACTTAACTGTATATAATAGTAGAAAAATTATCGCTATCACTTGTTTAAGTTTTTGATCTCAAACCCGTTTAACCCTTGTCTGTCTCTGGATTCTCCTGACAGATGTCTGTCACTTTTTCCATCTTTTTAAGTGCTGGCTTTAGAGGTCAGAATGCAGATTTATTCATAATCATTATCATAACTGTGCCGGGCTCAGTTTCCATATATTCCTACCGTAATTGAGGATGACCTATGCTAATCTTTCTCTCCGTCTGTAATTACACCAGCAATAATGATACTTAATGAGGGATGAGGAGAACTTACACATTCTTCCAGATGAGAGGAGCGCTCTGACAGACAGACAGAAAGCTGTGTATTAGATGAAGCAGTGGAGAGTTACTCTAACCTCTCAGCTACTTAAAGAGAAAATATCTGATGTGTTTCATGATGTCTCAGACACTACCGGTGTGTCTAACTCTAAAAATATACATTGCTCACTTACACTTGAAATGTCTGACCTTTTCCAGCATTCCCACACTGCCCTCCGCATTCACTAACCATTCCCTGATGCCATTCAGGCTCTTCTGAAACAAGCGATTATCAACGATTTAACTTTCCTGTTATCCTTGGAGTCAGTATGACCCCATTCAATGTTTAACGTATGTGCATATATAATATCATATTTTTTTGCTTCACATTGAATATGACTTTTTCGATTTTAATGGGGACAACTTGGCAGACAACTTGGTAGACTAGGGCCTTTTAGCTGTATAAATCATAAGAAATATAAAAAATGTAAGCACATTTGATTTGGGTGATACTGAGGTCACTATAACATGATATGATTTTATAATATGCACTATAATATCATTTTATATGTTAACTATAATAAAAATAAAAAATTAACACAACCATAATTGTAGTATTGCGAGAACCACTGACAGTTCACATAACATGGGGAGTAGAGTGAATCCTAATTCTCACAAGAATTTTGATATTTGTCATGCCATGGGGGAGGAGAAAACTTAATTCTTGCGAGAATATTTCCTGTTTTTTTGTGGGAGGAGAAAACATAATTCTCATGGTTTACAGGGTAGGTGCGGAACAATAAAAGCGTGCACAGCATCTTTCAAATCTATTTGTGCTCTCTCAATTAAAAATGGCCTCTAAGCAAAGGCTTTCTGTCAGTGACATTTTGTCACAGTCACAGATGTTTGACTGTGAAAGTGACATAGAGGAGAATATGTCTGAGACAAAGGATAATATTGAGGAATTATGAGGCATGAGAATGAGACTTTTAGTGTTGACCCTCCTGTTGTCTCTCAACCACCAGCAGACGCATTTCCTTCCTAAAATGGAAAAATATTATGATCCCACTCCCCACTTGAATGACGGGGTAGACTTAGTGCTGCTAATGTCATCTATATGGTTTCAGGGCCCACTAGATATGCTGTGAGTCATGTTCAAGACGTAAAATCCCCATTTCAGGTTTTCATTACATCATCAATTGAAAATTATATACTTTAAATGACAAACTTAGAGAGGGAGAGGGTCTATGGGGACAGCTGGAAAAACTTTGATATAACTGATTTGCAAGCCTACATTGGGTTACTCATTTTGACAAGAGTGTACAAGTCCAAAGGAGAAGCACCAAAAACAGAATCCTTCTAAATGTTTGAAATTATGTTTGTTTTTCTTAGTGTCAAATTGACCACATACATAATTGTGTTCCTGCCCTTTCTAAAATAAATTGTTAGTCTTTTCATATGCTATAAAATACAAAAATGTATTCTAATAAAAATGACAAAACTAATAAAACAACAAAATATAATATATGCAATAGGTAATCTGTATGTGAAATGGGCAGGTAGTGAGGGGGGTGTATTTCAGAGGGTTGTTAAGTAGTCAACAAAGACATCAATTACCTGACACTAACCTTTTTGAAAAAAAAAACAATTATAATAAATTCTGGAGGTTTTAAGTTGCTGGGGGAAAAAGGTGTTAGCAGATTTTAGAGTAACATTTTAGAAACAAAGTCTTCCCTGTTAGAGTTTATATAATTCATCAAACATTCTATTATTGGTCAATGTTTTCATTTCTGGTTCATGTTTCTGTTGCTGTGTTTGTCAATGCTTAATTTTCTTGTGGGGTAATTGGTATTAACAATATTTTTATCATAATGTCAATATTCTGGTTAACTCAAGGCCAGTTCTAAACTCTCCGTGATAAAGTGTCATTGAGACAATGAATCCCTCTCCATCAGCTCTGAGAGTAATCAATCATAACGACACAGGCATTGGGGTTCGTATCGACCCAATCTGATATGTTTATGGGAAACATGACACTGTAACATCTGAGTTGAATATTAATAAACTTGTTTCCTGTAAAAAGGCATGCTAAGACATTCAAGTATAAGATGATTGATTGACTGACTGGCTGTTTTAAACACTTAATCCCTCCCTTTAAGGATTTGATCTGTCTAAAATCAAGTTCAGTTTAAGATAGCTCTATGATCATTGGAAATCTCTGCACTATAATGTGTGAAAGCTATTTACATGAGATGAGTGCAGTTCGTCACATGACCAACCAGAGGCTCTTATTTTTATGTTTTCAGTTTCACATGACCAGTTCTTGTCAGACGTTCGTATAGTTACGAGTTATATAGAATATATCATAAACAGTCATGCTGATGGTTTTAGTGTCACATAATCAATTTTTTTTTCTGTAATGTGACACTGAAACCATCAGGACAAAAGACTGATGTTGTGCTGATGTTTTCAGTTATATGATAAAAAAAGAGTGTGAAGGGAGATTAATTCATGTTTAGATTTGTAGATGTAAAAAAGAAACTTACCAGGAGTTTAATTTCTATTTGTTTTTGTATTCCTCACATCGTCATTATAAAAATGGTTTCGGTTAAAATTTAAGCAAATATGGTTCAAATATTTTGAGTACATATATTCCATCCTTGCTCAAGAGTTCCTGATGAATAATAGTTGCCCTCTCATGTACTGATACGTAGCATAATGAAGTAGCATCTGGCTAATTCTTTCATAATGCACTCTGGACAATGTGAATTAAAACAATTAAATGGAAGACAAGATTTCCATTGAGTGAATGTTCACTTTACTCATGAAACATGCATCCAAGTTCATGGATTTTACTCTCAGCAGGTGAACCAGCGGTAAGACCTTCTTCATTATCCAGGAGCTCCCAGCGATTTTATTGATCTTTGAAGCTTGGAGGAGGAATTAACTGTACAGATTTGGTCGAGGAAAACAAGATTAATTCTGAAAACATCCTAACAATACAAACTATGACACCAGACATAGAGTAAATGTTAAATCCGCAAATAAATATTAATGCACAGTGAGATGGGAGCAGTGTGAACGGTTTGTTTGGAGGGAGCATTGTTATTAAAAATTAAACGATGGATGGATGGAGATGTATTCTGAATCCTCAAGCAGAAGATCTCAATCTTGCTGGAAGCAACAAGATGCAGGTGCTCTCCCAGGGCTTATTAAGACTCCATACATCACTGGAGTTTGCAGGCACCGTGAGTTCCTCTTAGAATAGCTTGCAGAGTTTCTCAACTTTCAATGACTAATAGAAATACAAAAGGAATATCAACTTTTTCTTCTATAACTTTATTAAAACAATTTGAGGTATGAAATTTAAACGGTAACAGAGGATAAAACATATTACAAAACCATTTAAACAATGAATAATAATCTGTTTAAAATAAGTAAAAGTATATTAAAAGAAGTTCCACGAACTATGTTTTTTATGCATGTTTTCAAACAGGTTATTTTTCAGCTTTGACATAGTCTTACTGTAGTGAGTCTGCTATCCCAGAGTATGGGGTGGTTACAAAAAAACCCATAATCTCAAAAAAAAAAAAAAAATCTCATTAGAAAACATTCAGCAATAACTTTTTTTAATGTCAAGTATAGGGGGACAGTCAACTTTAATTGAGGTTCAAAGTTTTTTCCTTAGTAGACAACAAGAGTTATCTCCTCGCATTGTGTAGAGCCCTAGAGAGGAACAATTCAAACAGTGTTAGTCATAAGAGCAAAAGAGAAAATCACTGCATTTTCATTGCTTTTGGAGGGTTAGATAGAATGGTCACATTATCCACCTTTGTTATGTCATCATGCATGTAGTCTGTGTAGAGCTTAAGACTAGGGTGATGTGATACTGTTTACATGCTCCCGATAAAAAGAAAAACTTGCTGCCATAACGTTGAAAATCTGTAGCTGATACCAATCACAACATAGAGTGAACTTGCTACACTTTTGAAAAAAGATAAATGGTTTAACATTTGTTAGAATTGTCTGAGAATTTTTGTTAAGCTGTTCTAACTACTGTCTGTTTCTGTTTTTTCCTCAGGTGCTGTCTGGATCTGTTCTTCGATGGATCTTAAGTTCAAATGCTTTTATGACTTTATGCTGGGGAGGTGATTAGCACCTGGCCCGGTCAGCGAGGCTCCCTGCGACCTCACAGAGGAGTTTTTCCAAAGCTGGCCCTGACCAATTTTCTGCCCTCAGAAAGATTTTGTCCACGCATTATTTGATTAAAATACTGAGGCCAGTTCAAATCTGCTGGAACTGCCAGGAGAATAATACAACACAACAAAGCAGTTTGATTATTTGGATTTAGATGTTCAATTTTAAAAAGTGCCCTCGGTGTACCTTTAAGAAGATTTTATAGTTGATATGGGAGCATGAGGTACTTCGAGATTTACCCCTCTCATAGAATTTTGCCTTTACATCTTCCTGGGGTTCCTGAGAGTCAAAGCCCCCGGCAGTCTTTACTCAGCAGCGCTAGATATGGTTCTGCATCTTAAAGAAGGGTTTGACTCAGGTTTGTGGGTTTCTCACAGATCTAAGCAGGTTGAAGATTAATGCGCTTTCACTGAGCAGACGGTGAGAAATGATGTTTGGTGGCTCTTCCCAGCATGCACTGCAGAAGGCTGAATTATTCATGAGCTCTCATAGATGGGCCTCACCTTCCAGTTTTATTTATTGATCCTAGAAGCTGGTTTCTTTCTCTGTTTATTTAACAACCTGCGCATGAACCATCCAGATCTGAAGCTTCAGCTAAGACAACTCTAAGAAATTCTACTTTAACTGATTCTATGACTCTGACTCAGTGTCCCTAGAACCCTGATCCTCTGAAACTCCACTTAGTCCTTGTGTCCTCATTAGACAAATATATATATATATATATATATATATATATATATATATATATATATATATATATATATTAAAAAGAGAAAAAATATGATGATTTAGTAAAACTGGTGGTTAAATCATAGTTTTTTTTGTACTCTGCCTTGCCTATGTGTCTTAGTCTCAGTGTCTGGATGACTCTTCCGATTAAGCCATTTCTCTTTTCAGCTCCTGTTATTGAACCGGTGTTTGGATAAATGTCTCTACTGGATATCAGTGCTCATATCTCAACAAATCTGTCTCTTAATGAAAAATATGGATATAACAATTTTCACAGCTCCATTAGTTTAGTTTTTTCAATGTTATTGAGCATAAAAAAAACATAAAAAAGATCAGGTAAGAAATATCTGGACGAGTGTGAAAGCAGTTTTAGTGATGTTGTCTCCCTCTCTCTCACTCTCATGTGTCAGGAGCAGCAGATGGCTGGTCTCTCTCTCGTTCTTGATCTGCTTCCGAACATCTATCACATTTTTAATTAATCCTGGGCTCAAATCCCTCAGTCTCACACTCATATAATAACTCATCTGCCTTATTTTCCTCTCCTCGGTGTCTGGGTTACAGTAATATTTTAGTTTCACAAACTGAACTTTTAACAGCTGTTCCTCTGGTATTGTGTCAAGCCCGTGTTATTTCATCAAAAACATAAATCAAGCTAGAGGACTGTGAAACCCTAAAAGTTACAGTTTTATTTATTTGTTTCTTTTCCATCATCTGAAAATTTTACCTTTAAAATGATACCTTTAAATCAAACCAAGGTGTACTTGCTTATCCATCTTCTGGCTCATCTTTAACAAAACATATTCTATATTTCTAAATTATAATGATTTCTTCATTCCAAAAACTTCATAAAGCAACTTCTTTATCACCAAATTAATAATTTCAGAACACCTTTACAAGAGTATTCTGTGAAGATGGCTTGACTAAAGACAATTGAAACTTCAGAAAGCTTCACAATTTGAGAAAGGTCTGTTTAACTTTACACTCAATCAGACCTGTTCAGCCATGATGTTAACTAGTGTACAAAAAAATAGAATTCATGACCCCTTTAAAACTATTTAGAAATATAATTAGTATAACATTTTCATGCACAAAGTTCAAAACATAACTGTTACACGACTCTTACTTCATCGTGTCCTTCTGAGTTCAGTCAGACTTCCTCATTACATGAAGTTCTCTGATATAAAAGTTGCCAAAACCATAAAAAGCATGATGAACTCTAAGATTTTGTATATGTTATTTATTAGTGATTAAATATTAGTTATATTTGGAAGTGTCTCACTGTAAGATAAGAAGAAATAATCATTTTCACCAATAGGAATCAGATGAAAGACCCTTTGAGAGCTGTCAGCAATGCCAGTGGCTGCTGCTGTTCGTCAAATTCTCTGTTAATGAAGAAGGGGAAGAAAGAGCGAGAGCATCCTCCTGAGGAATGGGCATCAGATCTTCATAGGAGGCTTTGCTCTTTCTCCAGTACCAGCTTAGGACAGGAGGCTTTCATCAGTTGTCTTCTCTCTTTCTTTATGAGTCTCGGAAGCTCTGTTTAGTGAGAAGAGTTCAGTCTCCAAGCTCATTTAACACAGAGAGAGTGTCAGGGGTGCAACTGGTTATATATATAAGGGTTTCTATTGGTTTAAAAGGAATACAGCCCACCATCTTTTCTTTATTCTTCTGTTCATCAGGGATCTAGGTGGATGTCACTGCTGACTCTGGTCCAAGACTGGACAACTTGTCTCCTTCCAGTGTGCAGAATAATGAGATGTTGTAGTTCATGGAATGGTAATGTTGAAGTCTATGGTTAGTGTGTAGCCCTGTCCCTCAGGCTCTACAGAAGTGGTGGGCAAAGCTGTTCCTGGAGGTCAGCTTAGTTTGTTTGGAGATACTGGGACCTGTTTTCAAGCCGGATTAACTGGTTAGCCAGCTAAGTTTAGGATTATTTTGCACCAATCCAGGGTTTTGGGTACTATGTAAAGATCTAGGATTTAATCAGTCATTGTCACCCTGGTTATACTTATGCCAGGCGGCTAACCTGCTCCAGAGCAGGTTCTGTTCTGTATTAGAGATCGCATGCTTACATTTGTCCAATCAGCGGTTATAAAAGCAACTTTTAAGTGATGTCACATTAGCATCAGTAAAATTGATCGTTTTGTGTCGGGGTTGCATCTTCCAAAAAAAGAAAAAGGAATAATTATATAGACATTCATCTTTTAAATTTAAACATATATTTAGTATGTAGACAAATAAGCATTTACTTTATTTTGTAATACAATCACAAACACATTAAAACATAGTAAGGTAAAGCATATTAAATCATAAGGTAAAATATATTGCAATTGACACGACAAAAATATGCTGCCGTTATCATGTGCGTATTTTATGCATATTTCATTAACATTAATACAGAATGTGCTCCTTTACCTTATACATTCACACAACAAGCAACTTTCTGCCAACAAAACAGCAGCCACAGTATTACTTTGACGAAAAATATGTTTAAACTCATCGTATTTTTGAACTATAATCTCTTGCTCCTCCAGAGAGAAATAAAAATATCTAATACTGAGTTTGTTAAGCCACATTCATGGTACAGGGCCCTGGTGTGCATGTGTATTCTATACATGAATGTCTTTGCCCACTCTTTAGATGATGTTTAAAAGTGAATCTTAATATATTACTGAAGGGAGAAACTCATGCTCACACAATTTCACTTCGTCATGTTCACTCATGGAAATAAATAGAAAGAGTTTCACTTTAGAGTTTCTTTATATCTCAAATGTTCACTTTAGAGTTCCTTTAAATCTCAAACTTTCATTTCAGAGTTTCTTTTTATCTCAAATATTCATTTTAGTTGACACATGTCTCGGCACATTTCTCTTCAGGATGAAGGAAAAGGATTATGGTGTAGGACTACATATGTATATCTTATAACTGAAAGAGGATGGAAACACCCTTCAAGTTATGAGGTTAGATTGATTTCTCACTAAATCAGTGTCATTGTTCACATGTACATAACTCAAATAAATTCTACTTTAACTGATTCTATGAATCTGACTCAGTGTCCCTAGAACCTTGTTCCTCTGAAACGTTTGTTGTTGTATAACTAAATAAGCAATTCTACTTCCTTTTTGAACTTTATTTTTATGCATGTTTTAAGGATATTTCAGGTATTGTAGTACCAATCCAAAACGAAGTAAAGTTATCTGTGCATTTAAACTGCATTCAAATGAGATTTAGGGGAAAGGTCAGCTATAGAGACATCGGTGAGACTGCCTGATAAACTTTGGACAGCAGTTGGATCAGGATCGAGGATATACAGGTCCTTCTCAAAAAAAATTGCATATTGTGATAAAGTTCCTTATTTTCTATATATATTAAACAATGTCAAGTCTGTAATTCGTAAACCAAATAAACATTTTGAAAAGCCGTAATTTTATGTTGCATCCCATCTACTGTTCATATATACACATCGCTGTTATTGCCATTTTCAACAAAATCAATAACTTACTATAATTAATATTTAATCCCTACATTTTAGTCTAACATACAGATTTGCAGGCATGGGCAGCTTCATAACGGTTAAGCCTCAACCTGGGGTACTTAGTAGGTGTTGGTTATAAGGTTTTTTTATATAAGGTTTTTTGTATAAGGTTTATTATTCTGAGGTTTGGTTTTCACTTGGTTATCTATTAAAACGATTTTAAAAAAGAAGGTTCAAAGTGTTTCCTACTGCTGCCTGATAGTTCACTCAGCCTGACTGTTCACCAAAGTGTGTTCTGTATGTCACAGAAAAGTTGGTGGGAAATGTTGCAGTTTGCTTTGAAATGATCATCTAAATCACATATAACCTCAGATTAGATATCTATCTCGTTCTTCAATTTCTCTGGGCATCTGGTTAAGAGCTCACATCTCAAATCTGATGGCTACTATAACACCTGTCACTGGCCTACCACTGGCCATTCATATTGATTGATTTTTTAATTGTGACCCTTTGTCTAGTAAAATTACAGAATTAAGGTTTAATCCATGGTTGAGGAAGTTAGGAGGAATTTTGTGTGCACTCCAATATCAGTACTCTAATTTATTATTTGTTCTGAAAGGCACAAACAGTTAATCCCATGTGATTTATGAGATTCTCCTCCTCTCTTCCATTACTGTTCCATCTCACTTGCAGATGTTTCATTAAGAGAACAAACTGATAATTCTAGAAAACAGCACAAATTAAGTTTAGATGGTTAAGAAGCAGATTTAACATGTGGATTACCCTCAGTTTCATGAACAGTGAATTCGGGGGCGAGTGTTTTTCATCTTTCCGATGGTGATTTATTCATAATTCTGGACCCTGTCACGTCAACCTCATCCCTCAGGGTTTAATTAGCTTCTCATTCAGAAGCTCTGCTGGAATTATTTGCATTTTAGTCCCTGAAACATCCACCGTCAGACCAGAGCGGAGGCACAAGGATTTAATAGCGCAACTGAAACAATGTTCAGAACAGCATTGGAGGTTTTGGGGCAGTGTCTGGAGATGTAAAACAGTAAACCCAGTCATATAAACCAAAATTAGATGAGTCAGAAGTTTACCAAATTCCTCACAGACACCACTCATCCATCTGGAACAGAGCTAAAAAGCTGTAGTTACTTAAAGATGCCATATCGTGCTCCTTTTAAATCTTTTATTATTATTTAACCCCAGAAAGCACCTATAAAAACCTACTAAAGGCAATATTCATTATGAACTAAGGCTCTGAATCACCTCAAATGGTATTGCTCCACAAAACGAGTCATGTATCCCCTGTTCCGCCCATGATTCTGCCACACCCTCTGCTGGGGTTTTCTTCTTGGAACACTGAAAATCCACCCATTTCCAATAAATATTTTCATCATTTTAGGCACAGGCCCTCAAAAACACACTTTCTTTTCAGTGCTTACGCGATGCAGGTTTGCTACAGTTCAGAAATGTGTTTTATTTTTTAATTATTAGCACATACATTCTTCATTGAAATGCATCAACGATTCATCTAACTGGTTATTAATTGGCTTATATACTTAATTGGCTTATTTAGTAGGTGTGGCTACAGCCGATAGCTATTTTGAGCTTTCAGAAAAAGAAAATAAACATGCATGAACCAATCTGAATATGACTTGAGAGATGTTGTTGATGATGGAACAAAACTAATACATGTAACAACAAAAAAAAAGAAAAAGTCCTTCATTTAGAAACTTGTGCAGCAATTACTTTTTTTTTTAGACAACAAAGCATAGAAATATTGCTACACCGTTTGTTCAGGAATTATAGATTTAAGCGGAAAGCAGGTAGTTTTATTGATTTAATTGACAGTCGTTGGGAAAAGTCTTGGAAGGCAGTTCTAATCGTTAAATCAGACATTCAAATATGAGTAAACCACTAAAACACATGCTAAGACGTTTATGTGCTAAATGAAATCAGTTCTGATAAAGCTTTTTCAAACTGTTAAAAGTTAAATCATCTTACTGTTCAGCATAGGTTTGGTGGTTACTAGAGATCTGGAGGCGTTAACAGATGCATCTTTCATGAGGACAGTGTTAATATTTGATGCTGTTGTTTTTCTAAGGCACAGGTGTGTGTGCGTGTGTCAAGAGTTTCTAGCTGTTTTCTTGTCATTAACTACAAAGTTAACCCGCTCTCTGCTAAGAATTATGATTATAACCACCATAGACATTTTACAGTTCGTATGACCATGAAAAGGAAGCAAGTGGTAGACATCGCTCAGCAGTTCCTCTCTCCAGGAATTCAGCAGTGAAACACATGAAGTAATAACACCTGATTAAGTTTCTTTGTTACTACAAACATTTTTTTTCCTTCTAAACACCAAAAATCTTTGCTAAGAGAAATAAAACAAATAAGAGTCTGAGATCTGTCAGTCTGAGAAAAGTGTTAAATGTATGCATGATAAATACACGACGATCACAACTTTAATTATTTTAATGATCAGATTCCAAATCAAAGCTCTAGTGAGGCTAATTCTGAGACATTCTACAGTTTGAAAGAGTATTTCAATGCTGAAATGATTGAGTAAATGTGTTAAAAATTACCACCACAAAAACTATCTCTTGCATCAGATCATTTTCTGATGTTAACAGTCTGGCGCGGAGAGGATTGAGGTTTCTGGAGGGCTGAGAAAACACCATTCTGATCGTGATTAAGTCCTTAAAGTTTGAATTGGAACAGAGAATTGGGGCAGCTTACCAAAACCTTAATTGATACAAGATGTCACAAAAAAACTAAAACTATATTACACCCAAAGAGCTGCAGGCCTGTTAAGGTGAGCATTCATGGCTCAAAAAGACATGCAGCAGAAATATTTTTTATGGAAAACTTCAAAGACATAAACAGCTGTTTAGTAAAAAGAACACACAAAAAAATGCTTAGCTCAGTTTTGCAGATTAGTGGGAGAATATTCTGTGGACTGAGAGACTAACATTTCGCTTCTTGAAAAGGTGCATGTACCATGTCTTGCATAAAGCAATAACACATTTCAAAACAGTAGAAGGAAAACATTTTTTCTGTTCAACTGTGACAATGAAATCTTCTGTTACTCAAAATCCTGATATAGAATGTCTGTTTGAGATCTCAACCTGAAGCAAATTTGCATCTACAGCAACACAACTGTCCAAAACGCACTAAAAATTGCATAATTGGGGAGCTAAAGAAGAATAAAATAAAGACTATGGAATGGAGTCTTGACCTGAAACCAATTGAGATAAACCTATAGGGCTAAGCTACAAATATGCAATATTCATCCACATCAATATAACATTTGTTGCAACTTGCTGTTTCGGTAAATAACTGCACAACCAGTAATTAAATGTTGATAATGGTATTTCACATATTGCATGTATTTTGGTGTCCCTTAAAATGAACAACTGTAAGCTGATTTAACTTGTGTTGTGTTGTGTTGTGTTAGACCTGTGTGTACAGCAAACAACAAGCACTTTCACACCAGTGACGCCACTGTCCTTCACGCTCTTGCTTTCTTTTTAGGCACAGAAGCAGCTGAAAGGTTCACATCATCAATTTAAAGGTGCGTGAATTCTGCCAGTTATTTTAATAGGTCATTGTTATAATTGTCAATGATGCTACATTTTAGGTACATAAAATTCAATATAATATTCATCCAAGTAATGCTTGGTCAAGCAGAAAATCCCTGGAGTGTTAGCACAGTTTGAACTCATTTATAAGAGAAATGCCGCTTGATGTTATCTAAAGTCAATGCGCTCGATAGGCAACAGCGACATCGTGTGGCTAAGAAAAAAACAACTCAACATGAAGCTGGACGATAGTTCGTATTTTTTTCCTGTTCAGATATCGTTTGTTGTGTCCTTAAATGAGAAGAAAAACAGTTCTTACATTGTAAATTTGCACTTTAAGGATGATGGGTTGAAATTTATGTGACATATGGACAAATGGGGCATTGTGCTCTTTTTAACGGTTAAAGAAAAAATGCATGGTTCCGATTTCTTCGGTTTCCACTGCGCATGTCTGCGGCCGGACACAATTATTGGCGGGACGTCACGATCACGCTTAAAGTCGATCGGTGTCCAGGACAGGTAAGGGGGAATTAATTTTATTGACAACGTCTTCAAAATCACGTATACATTATAAACTGTTTACTTTATGTTTGGCACATTTCCGTTAGCATTCGTGCACGTTATTTGCGCACGTGTCGGTTTGTATCTGTAAACTGACGTTAATTTTTTTTATGATAATCCAGCTAGTGACACACGATACTTTTCTGTTGTTTTAGGCGTTTATGTTGCCTTTACATCGTTCTGAAGAAGTTGTGCGGAGTTTAATATGCTAATCGTGTAAGATAACTACCTTACTGATGCAAGCGGACGGCGGCGGCACGAGGATCAAACTTAAGCGGAACTTAATCAACCCAGAGCTCGGCAGATATGTACCGAACAAACGACGATGGACGAGGTCAGCTTCGAGAAGATCTGGGGAGATGGAACCAGGCGGCCACGCAGCTCCAGTGACCGAGAAACTCAAGTCAGGTACTTTCCCAGTCCAAGCTCACGAGGGAACCGGCACTCCCAGTTCCCCCAAAGCATCTCAAGCAGCAATTACAAAACATTTGGCCGAAGACAAAACAGAGCTTTTCCACCGTTTACGTTCAGTCCTTAACCTTACCCGAAACACGCTCGAAGACAGAGGGGAGCTTGTTAACGACGCGCATGCGCTGTCCGTTATAAACGACAGCACATTAATTGGGTCCGGTGACGGTTCCTTTGATGCAGCAAAGTTCACTCCTGATCGAAAATTGTCCACAACCGACCAGACTCGACCTGGAAAATCACTTAAGTGCAGCGAAAAGAGAAGGGGGAGGTCGAGACTCTTCAGAGCCGACGTTTCCCTTTCTGCGGAACGGGTGAGGACCAAAGTGAGGGGCCTGAGAAAAGCTAACGGAAGTATTTCAGGAAAAAGAGCAAGTACGTGCCTCACACACTCAGCATTTCCCTTGACTCATACACAAGCTTGATTTTAAATTCCAAACTAAGTGATTAGATTATAAAATACAGAATGCTTTTGTCCTCATTGTTTGCGGATAGTTTAGATCAAACACACGTTTATTATGTAACAGTGAAACGTTTTGTATATTTAACATTAAATATACAACAAAAATTATATACATATATAATAACATTTTTTTGTAAACCTCCAAATTAAAATACATATCTGAAAGAACAAACAAAATAAGTTAATTTGTACCAGTTAAGCTGCCAAATTAAAGTTAATATTGTAACATAAAATTTGTTGACATTTTTTTAAAAGGGATATGTGAAAGTTAGTCATGAACAATACAATTAAAGAGAATGTACAATCAAACAACTACATTTATGTATTTAGCTAATACCTAAATTTTATAAAAAATGTAAACTGAAGAAGAAGCAGCGTGGCATTTGATACAAAGGAACAGTCGATTTCGAAGCAGTAAAATGGGTCATATACTAGGAAATGAAAAAGTGCCTGATATTTTGACATATCAACAAAAAACAGTGAATGTTTTAGAAGTAAATTGTTCGAGGCTGCTGGAGAAAGAGGCTACCCATGAATTTGAGCTTTTTTTGAAGATTTGTGATTGTTTTCGTGAAGTCCAGAGATGGGAACTGAATGCCTCCTTCCAATATCACTGTGACTGAGGATTCAGTCTAAAATGGTTCAGCCTGTTCACGTCTCGACTCATGCTTCCTTGCTCGATTTCACCGCGTGCTTGCTAATGCTAGGTTCTCAGTCAACTAGGGGAATGCCACAGTCACACAATGAAAAGACCCATTAACTTGAATGTGATTGAATGCATTATTGCGAAACAGGAAGTTCAAGGGGACACAAGACTTCTCCGGATTCCACTCCAATGCTAGGGGGGTTGTGGCCTGGTTGATAAGGAGATCGACTTGCAATCGGAAAGTCTCCAGTTCGATTTCCAGATCCACCGAGTTGAAGGTGGTATGAGTGATGAAACGCTTGCCCTCCTATCTTCATAACCACAGCTGTGGTGCCCTTGAGAAATGCACCAGATTCCCAACTGCTCTCCGGGCGCGACAGCCATTGCGGCCCACTGCTCTGGGTGTGCATTCACGGTGTGTTTGTTCACTGTTGTTTGAGTACACTGGAATGGGCTAAATGCAGAGCACAAATTCCGGGTATGGGTCACTCCATATTTGGCCAACTGGTCACTTTCACTTTCGCAAAGTTTAGCTGAATTCCTCTTTGATATCTTTGATCACGTGATATAGTTGAAATCCTATTTTAAAGCACAATAAAATGTTTTAGGACTGTGGTATTGTAAAGTAGATTCAAGTAGGCTCCTGCACAGCCATGCACTCAAAATCTAGTGTGACTAGATGTCACACCCAAAAAGCAAAAAACCGCTATACCATATCTGTCCTTCCCAGCATGTGTACACACTTTAAAAGAGCTGGCGTGCTTCCCAATCGCTGAACTATCCATACTTTTATGGAGGTGAAATGAGAATTAGTGTGTCCCAAACCAAAGTATACATAAAAAAGTATCAATGTGGTTATACTTTTTCCAGTTAGATACTGAAGATCAATGGATGCTTAAACGGCTGATCTTACCCACAATCCACTGCACTCGAGTGGAAAGAGTTTTCTCTTGGACCCTAAAAAAGTGAGCCATGTAATACGACTCATTTTTAAATAAGCACAAAAAATAATAGAGAGGGGTATATCTATTGTTAGAATATTAGTAGTTATTAAGTTCTCGCACCCGTTGTGCGTAATGAATTAGTCAAAACTACCTCAGTCCATGATTAGATGTCTTAGACACTTGAAAAGTATTTACATTATCTTCTGAAAATGATTATCTATTTTAAAGATGCAGTATAAGTATTTGGATAGAAATGCAGGGCTGTTGTTAGTCACTAGGGGGAGATTCTAAAAACGTCCTCCTCTTGTCAGTGAACCAGAAAAGGATTAAAAAAAACTTTTGAATCGAGTAATATTTAGTTTTTTCACTCTAGCTTGAATTTTTACAAGTCAAATTATCAGGCACTTTTTTCAGTTCTTACCTTTTTAAAACTATTATGTTAAAATTATGCATTAAATGTGGGTAGTAATTATCCCTTAGCTATGTCAGCAAGGGTACCAATTAGTGTTTTGTTGGTTTTATTGTTACATGTCTTATTTAATGTTGGATAAAGCTAGGATCTTGAACTGATGAAATGCACATGCCTCCTCCAGCCGGCCTCCTAAAAAGATGTCCCTTGCGTCTCCTCACCTCTTTGTCTCTGGTTGCAGATCTCAGTGTGAGGACTGATTTGAGACAAAGGCTTCGATCCAAGGAGCACTTCCGGAGGCGCTTGGTCAAGAACGCCTGCTGTGCTCTGTGTGGCGATGTTAAATACCCTCCTGCTTCTAGTAAGAATCTGGCCAATTTACCACCTCAGAGACCCCACCCCGGTCGTTCTGGCTCCAATGCATGCCAGAAAAGATCACCTCATATCCCCCTGTGTGATCAGCACACTCCTGCTCCCCTTCCGCTCACACCTCGGGTCAACCTGTGTAACCTCGCTCGAGTGTTCAATATAGACTCGCAAGATTTCTCCTGTGTTCTACCAAGGGTGCTCAGACGCTCCTCAAAACCCAATAGAGTGCAGTGTGTCCAGAAAGAGATTCATCTCCTTATGCAGCCACATCCCTTTCCTGTCAGGAAGCGTAGGCATAAGATTTCCAACAAATCCTGGGAAGTGTCAACCCTTAGCTATGCTTCTCTCTCATCAGGTGAAGGTGATGGTGCTGTGAGATCAAACCTCCAGAAACTGAATACGGATCCAGGTCTAGCTCCGAAGGCTGAGAGGGGGGGGATCAAACACTCCAGCGTTGAAGAGCCTAAGTCCAGTTGGCTTCTGAGCAATGATGAGCCTGCTTTCACCCACAGAGAAAGTCCATATGCACCAAAACAGACTCTTGAGAGCTCTGAACTTCAAGTGCCTCCACTGATTCTGCGCAGAGTTACAGTGAATGTGTTGGACTTTAGAAATGCGGCTGAGTTTGGGAACAAGAATGTCTTTAAACTGAGCAAGGAAGATGAGAATAACAACAGTTTGGATGTGAGAGATGAGCATAAGAAGGACCAGAATGGCCCCAGAGACAAGGACGAGCCTGCATCTGTTTCTCCAAATGAAGAGCAGCAGGACTGTGGCATTGAGGTTCTGGATGCACAAGAAAACTCGTCTGAAAGTTACTCCTGCCAGAGGACTCGAGAGTATCTGTTTACCCGCCGGACTTCATGCGCTCGCACATGTATCCCTTGGCCCTTCCACAGGACCGGCCCTCCTCTGCAGCTCAGGGGGAATGGCACAGGGGCTCGATGGGTTGAAAATACTTCATGTGAGAGTGAAAGCATCTCCAGTAAAGATGCTAAGGAGGAGAGCAAAAGCACAAGAGAAGCACAAGAGAGGAACAATTTGACGACTCAAGCTAGGAAAGTTAAGATATGTGATCTTCTGGAGTTGCGGGGTTCTGTGTCCTGCAAGAACACACCCGGATGCATGCTGGTAACCTCTGAGAATGCCTCCACAGAGCCTGATGGGAGTCAAAATCGAACTGCAGAAGCAAAAGAGGAGGTGAAATTCTGCAAAGCTTTTGAAGACACCACATTATCTGAGCATGACTCACTCCAGAGCAGTGACCAGGAAATGTTACGAAACGGGGCGGTCCATAACACCATCAGAGAAGAACCCGAAGGGCTCCCCAATGTTCATGATGGAGCTAAAATCAGCCCCTGTCCAGCCAATCAACCCTTAACTTATAATATGAAGCAGCTGAGAAGAAAACCTTCCCTTAACAATCAGCCACAATCTGAGGTGTTTCTAAAAGTCAAACTGAATTCACATTACTCCTCATCTTCAGAGGAAGAAGGAAAAGATTCTGACAAGAAAGTCTGTACATCTCCCATCAATAACCCTGAGAGAAACGATCCACATATCAACATGGAGCTGTCCTTGGAGGAAGAACTCCGGCAGCCGTCCAGCTTGTCTTCAGAGGAGGGTGAAGAGATCATAAGTGAAGATCAGGGCTCTACTGATGCAGGATTGCTTGGAAACACTCTGGACGTTTATCGAGCGTATGAAGAGGACGTTCTAGTGCTGGATGTAATTCAGGATGACCCTGACCTCTTCGGGGTGGTGACTGATGAAGTTGTGAAGAAACGTGTGGGCTTTAAAGAGAAAAAGGAGACGATTACTCGCAGCAGAATCGTCTGGGACAGACAAACTGAGAGGTAAGTTTTGGTTTTGTGTCTGTCAGCTGCCCCTGGGCTCTGATGAAGGAATTGGATAAACATGTGTTAATAGTGATGCTTTTGTCTTAAAGCTCACTCCCAGTGGCAGCGGCTGACAAGAAGCTTCCGGTTGACAGAGATTTATCGTCAAGTGAGATTTACCTTATAATTCCATGTTCTAAATCCAATCATCTAAATGCTGACTTGAAAAGTAAATGATGAGTGTGTGCCCTTTACATTGTATGTAGGAATGCACCAGAACAAAAATTGTGGCCAAAGATGATTGATAATTAAAATGTTTATGTAATAGTTAAGTTTTTTAAATTCCATAAATAGACATGTTTTTAAAATAAAGTAAATGCTTATATAATATCAAAACAATAATTCAGACATTAATTCGGATAGGTGTTTGAACAAACAGAAAACATTTATTCTAGTACTCAACCGGGACAGGGTCAGGACAAATCTGTCAATAACAGCACTTTAGCTTAAAAAAAAAAACATTAAAGCCACAAATAAAGTTATTCAAACTTCTGGACATATGCTGACTTCTGCTGTAGTGCTGCTAGCTTTTCTTTTAGCTGCTGCAGCAGTCTCCCTCTTATTCGCTGTGCTGTTCCAGGTGTTTGGTTTTTCAATGACATTACTACAGTGGTGCTAAAGATTTTAGCAGACGCACTTCCTCATGATAATTTAGCAGTTATTTTGTACTCTGTTATTTTACAATACCTTCACATTGAATCATGCCACATGTCACTATTAGGCCTTACTTAAACTTGCTCCCACTGAAGGTTTAATGTCAGTATTTTTGCAATATTCGGCAGCTGAATATTCAGTGCATTTCTAGTTGTATGTAATGCATGTTTTGGTTCACTACTCTTTGTTTTATGTACAGTTACATGAAAATAAAAATTGGGTGTATGTATATTTAGAAACCTTTATTTACTTTTAAATCTGCCTAGAAAGATGCTAGTTTGTTTGTAAAATTAAATTGTTAGTTAAGATTTGATTCAGAATCTGGCATGAAAAAAGGTTGACGCACCAGTACTGAATAGATTCATAAATGTCCTTTCACTATGTTTTAAACCGAGGGATAGTCTCTGGCTTTCTTGAAATGTAATGAGGAAGTGACTGAACTGTTTGAACGCTTGATACTGGCTTTGTATCTGAGGCATTTTGATGAATGAAACAAACTTTATTTTACAGTGCAGGAGAATCAGAGCTGCAGAAACAATTCAATGCAGAACAAGAGGATCAATACTGCGATCAAATCAGAGGTCATTGTTTATGTGGTGTAAAGAAAGGTTTATTTGTTTAATTAATTGTTTTCTAAACTAATGTAAAGCGCTGAATGTTTCAGAACCCAGGAGTGTACATGATCAGTTCGGGGCTGAAGGAGCCCTGCTGTTTCAACAGTATTCCAGTTATAAACTCTCAGATACCCAAGCTTGAACCTGACCCTTGCTTTAGTGGTAGGTTATCAAGGCAGATCGATCCTGTGAACTAGCTGACAATGAGCATGTAGTTTATTGATTGAATCTAATGTATTGATCGCAGGTTCTGATGGGCCATCCAGTGATTCGTCTGCTCTAAGATTAGTCAACATCGTGAGTGAAACTCTTTTTAGTTTACTGACTAATCTAACGTTTGCTCTGTTCTAATAGTACTCATTCTTCATTCTTCTATTAAAGGATTTTATTTAGTTGTTTTTTAAGAATTTTGGAAATGTCTTTGTTACAAAAATGTCTATTTTTCTTTGTTGAAATACAATGTATGTTCTTCATTTTCAAATATGCAATATTTTTGGCTAGGTAAGTGTTTTTTTCTGTTTGCATTTTTACTGTATCCTTCACATTGTAAGTTGATTGTAAGTCCAAAATCTGTATTTATTCAAAGAAACATCCTTAAACTTTGGATAATTAAGCACTGTGAAGAGTACTTCTTGAGCTTCCTAAAATCAATGGCAGAAAGAGCTTGGATCTCCTTTTCTTCTTTGCAGAGAATTCTTTATTCTCAAAGTTGTGGTATTCTTTTTGAATCACTCTGTTTATTTATTTATTTATTGAATTAGGTAAATCAAACTTTTGCAACGTTTCCTGTTGTAATAAAATTTTTATTTTTAAATGCAATTCTTCCATGGAATCCAAGTAGTTTTTTTCTTTTTGCTGTTTGACAGCGTGTTCTCACATTTTGCAAGAGACATTTACATTTACATTTACATTTATGCATTTGGCAGACGCTTTTGTCTATATGCAATTTGTTACACCGTCAAAGTCTATCTCAGCTTCTCATAATAGAAATTGTATCAACTGATCAATAAACCAAAGCAGTGAGGAAGTAGAGGAAGAAGATAAAGACAGAGGAGGGAAAAAAGAAGGTAGTAGTGGTTTTTTATTTTTATTTTATATAGGTGTTCTCTGAAGAGAAGAGTTTTCAGTTGCTTTTTGAAAGCTGTTAGTGTTGCTGCTTTCCTGACTGGATCAGGGAGTTTGTTCCACCATCCAGGGACAGTGAAAGAGAAGGTTCTGCTGAGAGATCTTCTGCCCTTGTGGGATGGAACCACAAGTCGCTGTTCCTTCTCTGAGCACAGGCTTCTGGAAGGCATGTAGGAGCATATGAGCTCATGGAGGTAGACAGGGGCTGATCTTGAGATAGTTTTGTATGCCAGCGTTAGCGATTTGAATTTAACCCGAGCTGCAATGGGGAGCCAGCTCGTTTCGGTTCCTTGAAGATAAGATTAGCTGCAGAGTTCTGGATCATCTGCAGAGGTTTGAGCGTATTCAATGGAAGTCCAGCTAGGAGAGCGTTGCAGTAGTCCAGACGTGAGAGGACCAGAGCCTGAACCAGGAGTTGAGTTGCATGCTCAGTTAAGAAGGGCCTGATCTTTCGAATGTTGTGCAGTGCAAATCTACACGCTCGAGCTGTCTTTGTGATGTGGTCTTTGAAGGACAGCTGTTCATCCAAAATCACTCCAAGATTTCTGACTGTAGGAGAAGGGGTGACTGTAGAGGATTGCAGCTGGATGGTGAGGTTGTGATGCACAGAGGGATGAGCTGGCATTTAGTTAGTTCATGGTTTTTATTAATTGTTTATACATTTTGTATTAGGGCTGCATCAATACCGACACTAGTATCGGGATTGGGCCAATTCCAGGAAAAAACGTCTCAATACCAGTTTATAACTGGGGTGTCAGTGGAGCAGTCATGATTAACAGGTGCAAAAATATACGAGGACCGGAAACATTTTAATATCAATGAAGGCTAAAAGCATTTACTACCAGAAATCTTATTAAATATTAATAAAAAATCAGCACAATACCAAGTATAAGGAAATTGCTATTAGCAGGAAAAGACAACAGCCAACGTTGCAGCAAATTCTGTGAGTGCAAGCCTGACTGAGGGGTGAGCCTCTCGTTTCATCAGTGTTCTGGACCCGAGGTGTGAGATCACGTCACTGGCATACACATCCACAGACTTTAAGTAGATTTTACAACTGATATTTGGACGAGCAACATGAGTCTGCGTGGTCTCAGTTTAGCGTGCAGTGGGCTGTTGATGGTTTTACCCTGGGATCAGAGTCAGTTTTGTGGCTCACACATCACACAACATGAACGCGGAGAATCCCTAAATGTTCTGTTCATGTTGTCCTTTATGTCAATGTGAAACACATTATAAAGCCCTGAATGATGATAAGCTCCTCAGTCTCCGATGTGTCTCGTAAACTCTTCCAGCTTGCTGGCATCACAGAGGCACCCGGTGAACGCTCTTCTTCTTCTTCTTCTTTCGGCTGTTCCCAGTTTAGAGGTCGCCACAGCAAATCATCTGTTTCCACCTAACTCTGGCTTCAGTGTCCTCTACTCTTGCACCAATTACCTTCATGTCCTCCTTCAGCACACCCATATAACTTGTCTTTGGCCTTCCTCTTGCCCTCTTGCCTGGCAGCTCCATCTCCAACATCCTTCTACCAATATAACTACTATCTCTTCTCTGCACATGTCCAAGCCATCTCAATCTGACTTCTCTGACTTTGTCTCCAAAACAACCAACCTGAGCTGTTCCTCTGATGTTCTTGTTCCTAATCTTGTCCATCCTTGTCACTCCTAAACTGAACCTCAACGTCCTCATCTCTGCTACTTCCATCTCAGCCTCGTGTCTCTTCCTCACTGCTACAGTCTCTAACCCATACATCATAGCTGGTCTCACTACTGTTCTGTACACCTTTCCTTTGATTCTTGCTGACACTCTTCTGTCACACAACACCCCTGACACTTTTCCCCACCCACTCCAACCTGCCTGCACTCGCCTCTTCACCTCTTTTCCACACTCCCCGTCGCACTGGACTGTTGACCCCAAATACCTAAACTCCTCCACCTTCTTGACCTCAGCCCCCTGTAACCTCACTGTTCTACTTCCCTCCCTCTCGTTCAAACACATGTATTCTGTCTTACTACGACTGACCTCCAACTTTCCAGGTGTCCCTCCACCTGCTCTCTACTCTCACTACAGATTACAATGTCATCTGCAAACATCATTGTCCATGGAGATTCCTGTCTGACCTCATCTGTCAACCTGTCCATCACCATAGCAAACAAGAAGGGACTCAAAGCCAATCCTTGATGTAGCCCCACCTCCACCTTGAACTCCTCCGTCTGACCTGCAGCACTCCTCACTGTTGTCATACTCCTCTCATACATATCCTGAACTACTCTGACGTACTTCTCTGCCACTCCTGACATCCTCATACAGGACCATAGCTCTTCTCTCGGCACCCTGTCATACGCTTTCTCTAAGTCCACAAAGACGCAGTGCAGCTCCTTCTGACCACCTCTGTACTTCTCCATTAGCATTCTCAAAGCAAAAATTGCATCAGTAGTGCTCTTCCTGGGCATGAAGCCATACTGCTGCTCGCAAATATCCACTTCCCTTCTTAGCCTAGCTTCCACTCTTTCCCAGAGTTTCATTGTGTGGCTCATCAACTTTATACCTCTGTAGTTGTTACAACTCTGCACATCACCCTTGTTCTTAAAGATTGGCACTAGGACACTTCTCCATTCCTCAGGCATCTTCTCACTCTCTAGAATCCTGTTGAATAACCTAGATAGGAACTCCACTGCTGTCTCTCCTAGTCACTTCCACACCTCCACAGGGATGTCATCTGGACCAACAGCCTTTCCACTCTTCATTCTCCTCAGAGCCTTCCTCACCTCATCCTTTCTAATCTTTTCAACTTCCTGCTCTACAATGTTCACCTCTTCCCCCTTCATTCCCTCTCATTCTCCTCATTCATCAACTCCTCAAAATACTCCTTCCATCTTCTCTGCACACTCTCCTCACTTGTTAGAACCCTTGCATCTCTATCTTTAATCACCCTTATCTGTTGCACATCCTTCCCATCTCTGTCTCCCTGTCTCGCTAATCTGTACAATTCCTTCTCACCTTCCCTCGTGTCTAACCTGGCATACAACTCATCATATGCCTTCTGTTTGGCCTTTGCCACCTCCCTCTTCACCCTGCACTGTGATTCCTTGTAGTCCTGTCTACTTTCTTCAGTCCTTTCAATGTCCCACTTCTTTTTAGCTAGCCTCTTCCTCTGGATGATGTCCTGTACGCTGAAGTTTGTAAAAAAAAACCCTAAACAGATTAACCGCTGCTAATGCAGAAAGGTTGTTTTTCAAAAACAAAAAAATCTTTCAACAAATCTTTTTCTTTTCCTTATGTTTGTTTGTCCTGGTCTTCTTCTGAGCTTTCGGACACATTTCTGTTTGCAGTATTGCTGGTACTTCTTCAGTGAGAATAACACTTGTATGTGGCGGCCCTGCAAGTTCCTGCATGTTCCTCGTGATGGAGATGAGAAGGTGTGTAAGATCTGTAATGTAACAGTGTTTAAAATTCAGGTTCTGTTCATAAATTGTGCGTGTGGTTGTTTCCTAAACTATGATCTCAGTGTTTCTTTAACTAGCTTGTTAGCACCCCCTTTGGCTGAACGTTTGTTTTTTTTCTGCAGTTCTGCATGAACATGCTCAAGATGTTCTGCCAGTCTGGGAAACACATGCTGATTATGCGAGCAGGTAGCAGAGAAGATTTTGCTGTGCTTTAAACTAAATTATGCTTCACATTCTCTGCTCACTCGCTCTTTCTCTGTTCTTTTTCTCTCTCTCTTTATAGTGGAGGTGTTCATCAGCTACTACAGACGCTGTGCTCCAGGATTGAACTTTGTTCCAGAGATGGTAGCCACTCTGCTCTCATCTCTCATCAGTTATGGTTTGCTGAGGGAGTTCCAGGCCATTGTTAACCTGCTGCTCACTCACAAAAGACTGGTGAGCTGAACATCACTTGAAATTAATTCCTCTTGAACGTAAAATACTACAAATAAATTGGACTCAGCCCTCGAATGTAAAACAAGATTTCCCAATCATAGAAAACTTTATTTTTTTAAGACATGAAGAGTCTCAGATTTAAGTTTACTGAACAGCGTGATGAATTGATTAAGAAAAAGCACATTCATAGATGCTTGATTCGTAAATATTATTTTGTATAAGCAACCACAAAAGCTTTTACTGTAATTAGTTTATTCTTGTAATATAAAAGTAATAAAGGATTAGCTTGTACTGTAGACTAAACTATTTTAAACTATAATGCTCTAGATTTACACATTTAACTAAAACCATTTCTCAGACGGCCATCCTTTTTACCTTTACCCTGAAAAATCTGAGAGGCTCTTAGCACCTAAACACATAATTTTACCCTGAAATGTGTAAAAATGTGTTCAGACAAGAAACGCAACCACAAAAAAGGATCTCTTGAAGCTTCAGGTGCAGCAAATGTTCCCTTATTACAGAGTGAGAAAAACAAGCATTATAGAATAATACTGATTGGATTTTAAACAATTTATCATGGAATTCTCAAAATATCATTGTCAGGAATCTTCCAGACCCACACTTTTTACCCTTTAAAGAACAACACCACTTGTTTTCTTTTCGCTGATTGGACTTTTTTGGCAGATATGTGCAGCCATAAATATTTGTTTTATTAAATGCATTATTGAGTAACGTTGACATGATGCAGGTCAGTGATTTATAAATAATGAAGTAATTGTTTTATTTTACAGCCTCCTCCTGAGATCCTGCTGAGTGTTTTTCAGCTAGTAAGAGAACGATGCTTGATTGACTTCGTTCCTGAACTTATCCTGCTCACCTCAAAGGTATATCCTCTTCTCGCTCTCAAACTGAGTCATGTGTGATGCTCCCTCCCTCTGTTTTTTCTTTTACAGGCGTAATTCTGTCCTTCGAGGTTCTTGTCCAGCATAAGATCATTAGGTCTTCTCTTTTCTCTCTTTCTCTCTCAGGTGGTGGAGGCAGGCTGTATGTTCAGCGTAGAGCAGTGTGAGGTGATGCAGAACCACCTACAGCCGCTGCAGGTCCCTCAGGTGCAGATGGACATCTTCCTGGCTATTAAATGCAGGTGTGTTCTAAAGTTAACTGAAGTAGTCGATGGGAAAAATAGTCTTAGGGAACGTTCACAGACCTCAGATGAAAATCAAAAGGTGTTTTGGCAGAATTGTGGCTCATTGACCCCCCCCCCCCTTTAAAACAATGAAAAAACTTTCCAAGGGTTTTAAAGTGTTCAATTAATCCTTTAATCCTTTACATCTTGAACCTTTTTATTTATTATTCTCAGGTTAGGTAAGTAAGTCGAATCAGCCCTAAATTCTAAGCTTTAAATGCTTAGAGCTTAGTCGGAAGACATAGTCAGTTCTTTCTCTTAAGCTTTTACATTTAAAAATCTTAAACATTTTTAAATCAAAAACTCGATAGTCAGTAATAGCAATCATATCCTCATGGATAAGAAATACATATTGCATATTTTTGCTTTATATTATTATTACATTTCTCTTGAAAGCTTCCACCAAAATTGTCTTACTAAACCAGCGGACAGCTAAACACATATCCTTGCAGAGAGGGGCGGGGTGAGCAGAGGCACATAGCCCAAAACAGTGTGTTTTTACAGGAAGCTTTTTTATGTATTGTAAAACCTTTCAGAAATATCAACTTAGATTGTTATATCATGTGTAGTAAATTGACAACTGAGGTAATAACAAATACATTTTTGTATATTTACAAATAAACCATCAGCAATTTAGTAATCAATCACACACCTGCATGTCATTGTATAACTATAAGGCTTAACGTTTAAGGATTTAACAAACCTAGAGGTAAGCGACTTCTCCATATACACACAAGTAACTAAACTCATCAAAGTCTGAGAATATAAGAACAACAAAAGTAATTAATGACAATATGTTAATGTTGTGGTGGAGTATAGCTTTAACATACATCTTTTGGTAGCATGTTCTCTGGGCAAATTAATAATGATCTCATAATGTTAATAATCAGCTAGTAATAGTTTTGCTCTGATTTATGGTTAAAGTATCTCTTTTTATAATTGAGCGCTCATTGTTTCCCTAATTTGTGGGCAGCTAATCATGTATCTTTATCTCCAGAGCTCTGGCCATGAACCCTCATACATCGGAGCTCTCTCAACTAACTCAGGCTGTCGTTAGTGTGGAGGTGAGTTGTTATTTTGGTGCTGGAGCATGCCTGATGTGTTACATTTTGAGATCTCTCTCCTCTCTCTTATCTGTTTCTGTCATTCTCTTTTATCTCTGTCTTCCCTCTTCTGTCTCTGTCATTCTCTTTTTTCTCCTTTTTTTTCTTCTCCTCTCTCTCTCTCTCTTTCCCCTATCTTTTGCCTCTCTTCTCTCTCTTCTCTGTCTTTGTCTCTCTCGCTCTCTTTTTTATTCTTATCATTGTTTCAGATACTGAAACAGCAGGAGGACTGGAAGGGGCTGGCGCAGGTCTTCTCTCAAGTCTGTACTGGGTCATACTCTCCCAGCGAGCTGCTGCACTTCTGCTGCTGTGTGACGATAGCTCTACTGAAAGAGCCGAAGGATAAGCTCAGACTCCCGTATGAACCCTTTGCTCAGTCAGGTGCGCATTCACCCTTTCAGTACTGGTTTACTTCTCTGATCAACCTTACTATACTAACCTAAACTATAACCTAACTCATGATCCAAAGCCGTTCTCCTCTAATGGCATGTATTAGGTCCACACCAACTGCATTTTTTTCCACTTTTACTTAAAAGCAAATGTGTGTATAGTCATCCTCTGTAGCTCCTTATATCAGAAGGAGTTCTATATCACTTCTGGTGATGGGGATGATATGCTTTTGTTGCATCATTACATTTATAATTTACACTCCTTAAATATTAATTTGTTTAAAACATTTCTTCATGTGATGGTATCAGTTTGTGAGCAAGAGGAGTATAACGAAGCTATGATGTCAACCCTGGGTCGGATCGGAGTCTCTCTGATCTTCAGGTACCACAGGACACGAGAGTGGAGCAAGGTCAGTCTGAGTTTGATTCCATTACATAAGGACAAACTGTCTTATACATAAGGCAGTCGTATGGTTGGTTGTGAAATAGTTTGGACACAACTAGTGTTTAACTCAAAGACAGATCCAAAAGAATGATTTATTAAGATGGATGGACATTTTTAGAGAGATAGAAGCTGATAAAAAAATCTAACCTTTCATAGGTAACTGACAACAGGGCATCAATATTGTAGTAATAAGTGATTTATGACGTACAAATAGTGTCACATTAATTTAACCTTTCTAAAATGGAAAAGCCTCCTTGATAACATCTGTGCATTTAGAAGATGGGTTTATGCAAAGCGCCTTGATGGGGCTAATATAACTGGTATCTCAAAAAAAAGCTAATCTCTACTGATCAACCAAAACACACAAGTGGTCTGAGGATAGGAATAATCCAAGAGAACAGTGTAGACATTTTAGTGATTTTAAGCTGTCACTGAAGAGAAGAGCTTTTTTTTTGAAAGTTGTTAGCATTGTTGGCTGGATTTCTGGAAGTGTGTTACTCCAACCAGGGACAGTGAAGGAGAAAGATCTGGTGAGATTTTTGTGCTTTTCTGAGACTAAACCACAAGAAACTGTTCCCTCTCTGAACACAAGCTTGTGCAGGCAGACTAGCGGAGCTAGTGACTGTTTTACAAGTGAGCATCAGTGATTTTATCTTTTACATTTACTTTTATGCATTTAGCCGACACTGTTGTCCAAATCGACTTACAGTAGGGGAGAGACAATATGCAATTTGTTACACAGCCAAAGTCTAGATCAGACTCATTGTAGAAGTTGTTTTTCACTGTAAGTGTTCACTGAAGAGATTAGTTTTCGGTTGCTTTTTGAAAGCTGTTCGTATTACTGCTTTCTTGACTGGATCAGGGAGTTTGTTTCACCAGCCATCTTAACACAAGCTGTGACAGGGAGCCAGTGAAGAGAGATGAAGTAGGGAGTAACATGCAATAAAAACACAAACTGCGCTTTGATCTGTTTGAAGGTGAATTGTATACTGTATTTATTCAGGTAGTCTCATAACAACTTACTGAGCCATTTCTTTAAAAATAACTTTAGACCCTTTTAACATTTTAAATCAGTGATGTATCATGCAATCGTGAGCATTAATGGCTGACTAAATGTCTTAGATATCTGACTACTAAGAGAAAAGGAGAGAACTGAGAATTTCAATGTAATATAAAGTAACCATAAAACAAGATAATCAAGAATCAATTGACTTTTGTTAGTTAAGTCAACAAAAATGCACCAAATGCGGCTGTCAGTTAGACATAGGGCTAAGTGATCATTTGATATCGATAATTATCACAATATTCCCAATGACATGATATAGATCTTACCGTGAAAGATAATTCAGTGTGATAGCTTGACTGTCACCAAAAATTCCTGCTCTGAGATTAAAACCACTGCATGTTTATCATAGTTTTCTCCAAACAATATATTTTCTGCCATCTTTGCGTGTCTAGAAGATTACATCATGAAACAGGGAATCTCTTAATGAGCAGGTGCCAAGTGATGCCTCTATTTGGTTTAGTTCATTGACTGGCATACTTTTTAGCTAAATGTCTGATATTTGGGTAACACTTTAGATTACAGCCTGCTAATTACAGGGAAACTGTGGTGTAATTACAGGGTATTTACAGTGTCCTTATTGATTAATTACAGTGTATTTACAAAATACCTGTAGCGGAATTACTTTGTACTTGGAGAGTAGTTACAGTGTACTTGTAGGGTAAATGCAGTGTCATTACAGGCTAAGTACTCTGTATTTATGGGGCAGTTACTGTGTAATTACTGGGTAAATTAATTAAAGGGAAATTATGGTGTAACTACAGAGAACAAGCTCCACTTTAGATTACAACCACTTTAGATTCAAGATTTATAGCCTTTGTACATTGCCACAACGAAATATTGTTTGGATTCTTTGTTGCAGCAGCATGTTACATAAAAAAAAAACAAAATACCAACATTCTAAAGAGGTAAATGAAGCTATAAAATAAAATTTAAATCTAGGAACATTCAAGGGAGTAGGTCGTACTCTTAGCAACCTTATTGCACAGAGAAGTTATATTATATTATTGTGTCAGCAAGCAGTATATACATTATGAGAAAGTGCACTTAGCCCTGCTGGTCTGAGTTTATGTGTTTATTGGTGATAAGTTGTGTGGAGGTCTTATTGAGACTACAGCTCTGGGGAAGAAACTTTTGCTCTATTGTGTGGTGTGTGTTTTAATTGTTCGCTATCTCCTGCCTAATGGCAGGGGGGCGAACAGTGAGTGACCGGAAATAGAGTGATCTGAGCTGATGGGTTTTGCCTTACGCCGTTTGTGTACACAGAGCCCAGAGGTGGCAGTGGGGCTCCTATGACCCTCTGTGCTGTTTTCACCACCCTGGATAAGTTCTTCCTATCGCACTCTGTGGTGCTCCCGTACCACAAAGTACAGCAGTGGGAGACGATGTTCTCATGGTGATGTGTGTGTTAGCTGTGAGTTGTGTAAAAGCAGGTTATTGTCTGAGCACCATTTTGTTACTTGTTGAACCTCCTGTCTGTAGTGTGACTCATCATTGTTTGTGATGAGTCCTACCACTGTGGTGTCATCTGCAAACTTTATTATGGTGCTGGAGGTGTTATTATGGTATGAGGGTCTGCAGTCATATGTACACAGCGTGAAGAGAGCTATACTCAACACACATGCCGGTGGCACACCTGTGTTCAGGGTTATTACTGATTGAGTTTCTTTCTATCTTGACATGTTGTGGTCTGTTTGTGAGAAGGACAAAGATCCATGAGCACACCGTGATGGGCAGCCCGAGGTCAGTGAGTGTGTGATCCAGTTTGTGAGGGGCAACAGTATTAAAGGCAGTACTTGTCTGTGTGATTGAAGTTTCCTGTAATCATCACAGCCCCCTCTGGATGAGCATTCAGCTGTGTATTGATGGCTTAAATATAGGCTCCACCACTTTTCCTATGCTTGGAATCTGCTGTTCTGTCCGCTCTGTAGACAGTGCAGCCTGCTAGTCCAATAGCTTCGTCAGAGGTAGACTTGTCCAGCTAGGTCTTGGTAAACACTGTTACACAGCTGTCCATGTTTCGCAACATAATTCTCAGCCTTATTTTGTCAATCGTATTGGCAAGCGACCGGCAGCTGGCTAGGAAGAGGGTTGGGAGTGCTGGACGATGCGGTGTAACTACAGAGAAAAAACTCCACTTTAGATTACAGCCCTCATCCAGTGTAGCTACAGGGTAATTATGGTGTAACTACTAAGAACAAGCTCCACTTTAGGTTACAGCCCTCATCCAGTGTAGTTACAGGGTAAATATGGTGTAGCCATTCATAAACCAGAAGAATTATATCACAAAAATTAACACAAAAATAGCTACACAAAATAATATGGTAAGTTGTTGCCGTGTAGTTACAAGTAAGGGAAAGTACACAGCTATCACCTATAAATACCCAGTAATTCCACAATTACTATCACGAAGTACACACTAAATACACAGTAGTTACTCTGTAATTACACTGTAAGGCAACTGTAGGAACACAATAATTACCTATAAGTACTTTGAATATACACAGTATTTATACTGCAAATACCCTGTAAGTACAGAGCAATTACCCTGTAAGTAGAGGGCTGTAATCTAAAGCTTTACAAATATGGGTGCTATTTTTACAGGTTATAAATAAATTTTTATTGCAATTTATCTGAAACGGTCTTCAAATAGTTTGGTTTTAATCATAATTTTGATTTAAAAATAATATTACCATAAACTGATCATGTTTAGAAAATGTTTGCCTTGTTTTGACAAAAAAAAAAAAATCAAGAGCAAAAATCTGCTTTTATTTGTACCTAAAACTGTTGTCTCGTCCAACTTGGACAGATGAAGAATAAACGTTAATAAAATAAACACTGACAAAGTGAAGCAAGTAGTATTTTAGTTTTCTAAGGTTATGTAATTACGTGTAAATCAAGGATGAAACAAGTAGGGACAAATGATAAAGTGGTATAGAAATAGAGTTATAGAATGTGAAATGTTTTTAATCATTTTCTCAAGAGGTAACCTTGAAATTCTCTATGAACCAATCGGTTTTAAATTTGATTGTTCTAGTTTGAAAAGCTATAGTTAAAGATTTTGTCTAGATGTTAGATCTGATGGATTTTTTTCATGAGCTGCTGTGTATCCCTGGCGTAGGGAGCGAAGCTGGTGAGTGTGTTGATGGGGCTGAGAGTGGACTTCACTTCACTGGTGGGATTGATGGGAAACGAACACCAAGTGTCCCGCTGCCAGTTGGTTACCATGGCAACAGATTTCTTTTTGTTTAGCGGAAGCATTGAGGGAGCTCTGCGGATGCTCAGAGGTAAGGCAGGATTGGATCTCACCTGGGTCACAAATTTGAATGATTAACCATTTGTGTTGTGACAGTGGACAACTGGTTTGTCTGTTCTGCTGAATTCCCTTGTGGGCCATCTGATGTGGAGAACAGGAAACGAGTTCTGTTGCAGTTAGCTGGGAAAACCTCACAGCGGGACACTCTGGATATCCTTAGTCACCTGCCCGGCCTGCAGGAGCCTGTCGGTGAGGCTTTAACGCTGATTTTTTCTAACATTATTCTGTCATTGTTTCTTCATTTAGACTGGAGTGTATTTCTTCCTGACTTGATATAGAAGGTGTGCTGGTTCATGAGTATGTGCCACTGCTGAGCGCTCACCTGCGAGCGTGTCTAATGAAGCAGACACTGCTAGTGGCTGCAGACACAGTTGAGTTCATGATCACTCACAATCTGGCAGTTGAAACCTCTGATGTACAGAACCTGATCTACAGACTGGGGAAGCAGAACAACTGGAGCCGTGCCCGGGTACTCTTTAGAAGTCAGTGTTTTTGCTGTAGTCTTATCTCAATTACTTTACATAGTTAATCTCCACATGCTCCAGTGTTTAAACCCTAGTGTGTCCCTGTGTGTTGCAGGTGCTCACTCATCTGGGTTCTACTCCGCTCTGCTTTGGGAGCAAGAGTCTCTGTTCCTGCCCTGCAACCTCAGTGAGATTGAGATGACATTGGCTCTTGAGATGTTCATCAGCTTAACACATTCAAACTCTGCGCTGATGAATTCAAAAGCTCCACAGACACCTCTCATTGTCACACTGCGACGGTGAGAGACCAAGAGGAGATGATCAGAAGCATTTACCTGATGTAGTGATTCATTTCAGTGAATACTCAACTGGTCAAAGTAAATGCAAATACTGCTTTTGGGTAATGCGACTTCCAAATGAGACTAGATGCGACTACTCGACGGGGATGCACATTTTTTGAGGGGTGAATGTGACTGCTCGAGGTGGATACAAATTCTGCTCTGGATGGAAGCAACATCCAGTCAAGGCTGGTTGCGGACACCTGAAGTTTGCTCAGGGTCGATGGGATTTCAAACCGAGGATAGATGTGACTTCTCGAGGTAGAGACGAATTCTGCTCGGAGTGGATGTGACCGGGTGATGGGAATTCTTCTCAGGGGGGACACAACTAGATGTGACTGCTCAAGGTGGATGCGACTTCCAACTCAAAGGATACAAATTCTGCGCAGGTTGAATGTGACTTGGATGGGATATTATTGCTTGAGGTTGATGCATATTCTACTCTGGGGGATGCGACTTACCTTATGGGGGAATAAGGCTGGGAGGGGGGACTGGTAAAGGTGGATTTGAGTTACCCTAAGGGGGGATGTGGCTTCTGTTCAAGGTGGATGTGGCTTCTGTTCAAGGTGGATGTGGCTTCTGTTTAAGGTGGATGTCACTTCCAACCGAGGTTAGACTGCTTGGGCTGAATGTGACCGCTTGGTTGGGATGTGACTGCTTGAAGTGATTATGTATATTCTGCCCTTGGGGGATATGATATACAATAAGGGGATCAAGAGAATACAACTTCTGCTCAAGGGTGACGTGACTTTTGCTCAAGCTGAATGTGAATTCTGCTCGAGGTGATTGCAACTTCCGCTCAGGTAGGTTGTGACTGCTCGAGGTGGATGTTTTTTTGCTCTGGGGTGATGAGACTTACCCTAAGGGTTACCCTAACCTTTCGTTCGAGATGGATGCGATGTCCAATTGAAGCTGCATATGCTTGCTTCTGCTTTAGGGGTATGTAAATCGTTTTCCTTTTGGATGTGACTTCTGCTCTACCGAGACTGTATGTGACAATGCCTGTTCTCACACAAGGGTGATGCTCTGATCAGACCAGAACAAACATTAATGTCAAAAATTAAGTGTGACCAGTTACATCTAAAATCATGTTCTGGAGCATTCTCTAGATGATGTGATCTCTGTGTGTTTGTGTGCAGGCAGGAAGTCTCAGAAAGTCAGTACCTTGCAGGGGGGTGTCGTCTGCTATCAGCCGCTCAGATCCCCAACCCGAAACTGAGTATCAAGTACAAGCACACCCCCTCACGCTCACAGTCTCACAGTCAGGAGCAGTGTTTCTCTTTGGAGAGAAGCTCGGCACTACGCTGGATTCAGCAGAATCACAGTTGGGCTCATGACCTTTGGACCTGACCCTCACACATGACTCAAGGATGCCAGGCAAGGGTCTCCCTCCTCGTTTTCTCTGTTGCCTTATGTTGTTCTTGAAGAAAGTGTGGAAAGCAGTTGTGGCCTGTCTTCATTGTATTATTTCATCCTGCCTTCATTGTATGATTTCATCCTGCTGTGAAGCAAACGATCAATGTGTTTCTTGTGTTTTATCAACATCAATGTGTTTCTTGTGTTTTATCAACAAGAGAAAGAAACTCTTCGGAGCATGATAAGCAAGTGTGGATTTTTCTGTGACCTGTGCCTCTCTTGACCATGTGTTAAGATTTTTTGTAATCTGATTTCTGATCTGTTTGTTTAGAATTGTCAAGATGCCACAGTCATGTTTTTGAGTTCAAAGTTAGTTTGGCATACATGTTATTATAAAGCAAAATATTCACGTTGAAGCACTTTTCTGGATATATTCTAGCACAGACCCAATCACCAAAAAGTACTGTGATTTACGCCTGTAGATAGAATGTGACCAGAACCCTCATATTCTCCATTTCTGTTTGTTCGGTTCTGCCGATAATTATTGATAATAAACCTTAATAAAATGCTAAAGCAAGTGTTTTCTTGTGCTTGGATTTGACCCATGAAGAGGTGCTCTGTATATGCATGCATGGCATGGTAAATATGAGTCAATTATATAAAAAAGAAGCAACTTTCAGCAATTGCAAAGCATGCAAAAAAAAAAACTATATATATATATATATATATATATTTATTTATTTCTATAGTTCCATGTTAGCTATATGTCCTAACTTCAGCCTATGCCTGGATTGATCATTAGAAGCAACTGGGCAGAAATAATGAATCTCTTACAAAATGTTTTAAATTGTATAATTGAATAAATATGGAAGGGAATATGGAAATGAGAAATAAGTTATTGTAAAAATGCAAATGTTTTGAAATATTGTAATACATTGACATCATCAATTTACGTATCAGTGTATTAATTAATTTTCTTAAAGATTTACTCATTTATATTTGCTCATGCATTATTTTTATTTATCTATATATTTATACTGGTCGTTTTTCATACCTCATTTTAAAATCAGGTTTGAAATGAAACAAATGTAAATACGTGACACTCAACTATCTCCAGCAGGAGGCAGTAGTATTCCGCTGCAGTGCTGACACTCTCCTTAAGTATCAAAGAGACAAAGCCGGAAACGGAAGCAGGATTGCTCGCTACGGAGGGAATTTTGTTTTTGTCATTTTATGTTGCGTTTTTCTGATTGTAAACACTGACATTCACAACTTCAAGAATCCTTAGAAAAGATGCAGACAGACACTGGCTTGGAGAAGGGGTTCTGACACAAATAGCGGGCTAACTCCAGCCCCTAGCGGAGAAGGAAAAGCCCAATATTGACTAATTATCGATAACAATCGCGAGCGTCTGATTGAAGGCGATGGCGATGGGTGGCGCGGAGCTGGAGCGGCTGCTGATGGACGCGGTTAGAGAAACCGATTCCAGGTAAAGAACCCGATATAACCCTGCCTCACACCTGCATCATCTTCACTGACATGTATCTCTTTACTTGACTGCAATGTTTAAATACTCAAAAAAACATAAATACAAGTAGTGCAAACCCTTCGTTTTAGCTGGCAAACACTTAAAGAAGTTATGAAATATTTTAACATTTAATATTATTTTATTCAGAAAAGCTGGAGACACATTTTTATGTCAAGGAAAATTTGTCACTGAGTTGTTAAAATATAGCCATCTCAAACAAGTGTCCTCCTTGAGAACAGTTTTTTTAAATAGCAAGAACTAAGTACAGAGACAACGTTTTTTATATACACCTAATACTGTTACATCCAGTCTTCATATAAAGCTTCAGCATAAGTCACTTAATTAAAGTTTTACCTGTCTTGATTACTGTTCTATGTGTAACATCATTAAAGTTTCAAAACAATACATACATTAAGTAAAATTTAAATTACTCCCACAGGCTCCAAAATTAACAAAACTATGATGCCATCGTCATACTATTGATATACACATATATTTAGTTTATCATACCATCAGCGCGTCTATTAGCAATTATCCAGTGATATCCATAAGATTGAAACACACATGTTCCTTAGACACATAGAAAGGACACCAGGCTACACATGGAAGCATTTGTTGCTTGTTCTCTCATGCAGAACTGATCTTATCTCACAGGTGCTTTTTTTTTTATTCAGGTGTGTGTTGTCACTGCTCTCTCGAGGCGCTGATGCTAATACCCAAGTGAGCGAGGGTGTGGCTGCTGTTCACCTGGCGGCAGGTAAGGATTCTGAGCGAGGGGGAAGAGTCCTGGAGCTGCTGCTGTGCCATGGAGCTGATGCCAACTTAAGGTAAACACAATTGCCTAGTCATCGCTCGCTTGTGAGTCCTTGTGTCATGCAATATCAATATTGTGCCTCTTACATCTGCAACTGAGCAGGAGCAGCCTGTTATTTGTTCATAAAAGCCAATACGGTCAGAAGTTTGCTTTTAAAGGACCTTCTAGTGAGGTCAAAAATGTCTGTGAAAACTTATAACAAAACAGCTGTACATTGAAAAAAGTTAATATTAATGCCTTAAAAGAGTAAGGGCTGAGGTAAAAATGTCTGAAATTAATTTCATGCATTCAAAGGTATTTTCTCTGTCAAAAGTTTAATATTCTTGTGATCAAGTGTAAAGCATTATTTGTTTATATGATGGAGAATTTCTGTATTTAAAATCCTACTTCATGTAAGAAACACTCAAGAATTGAGTTGTGGCGGGGTTTGCAGATCTTAAAGAGGAAAACATGTGGAATCCTTTATTTCTGACGACAAAATGATAGTAATGAAACAAAAACAACACAGATTCTGAGTCTTTTTTTTTAAATAGCCTGTAGCATAGATTCTAGGGATGAGGGAGTCTACTCATCTCTTTTTGGTGCATTTGGTGGCGATTGTTTTTCGCAGGTGTGGCCGGATGTTCAGCAACTACAATGCTGGAATGTAATTGAAACAATTAGACATAAGCGCAAGTGTGTTTTTATAGCAATTTATGCTCTGTTAGCGTGGTCAAACTGTTTACGTATTCAGATATATTTTTGGAGCTCTTTCCCTCTCATTTCTTATGGCCACGTGTTTGCGTGTGTTAGGTCTAGTGAAGACCTGACTCCTCTGCATGTCGCAGCTTCCTGGGGTTGCTTTCATAACCTCCAGCTTCTCTTGAAACATGGTGGAGACCCCACCCTTCTGGATCAGGTACACACATTATCATGGTCGCCCACACATACATTTACTCTGTTTGAGAGCACTGCAGCATGTTTTGCTTGTTTCCAGGATGGGAAAAAACCATTGGATCTAGCAGAGCAGGAGGAGAACAAGAAGTGTGCTCTCCTCCTCCAAGAGCATGAGATACACAGTTCCTGTGAGGAGCAACATGCACCCGGGCTGCAGCACTGTAAGAATCTCCATTTGTGACACAGAAGAATCCTTTTCTGAAGTAAATTAAATTTGCATTAGAATTGGAGCAAGTGGCTCTGACTTTCTCTCTTGTCATTTATCTCTCTCTGCTGCAGTGCTACTCTCCAGCTCATTCAGCCCAGAACCATTAGATCTGCACCAGGATCCTCTGAGTAGCACTCGACTCTCCTCTGCCTCTGAGCAATTCCATAACCTCAGACTCTCAGAGGCGTGTGGGCGATCTAGTTTTTTGGACTCTAATGTGTGCAAAAGCAACAGACAAAGTGAAGCGTTCAGTCCAGTTCAGTCTAGTACTCACGTTTCTCCATACCCAGACCTGGGTACCACTGATGGAGACCATGAGGATCAAGAACCAGAAAATCTAGTGGATTGTATAAAGGATCATCCTTTGAATAACAGTCAGAACCACTCAGATCCCCCAGTTCTTTCTGGAGGTAATCCACGAAAGAGTGTGAGCTTTGCAGGGGATGATCATTACTTCTCTGCTCTGGGCCTGGATGATTACAGCATCTCTCTTCATCAGGATCCAGAGCAGACTCTGGATCTCTCATGTTACGCTGAGTTTGTGGATCGTGACCGGATGGTAAAAGTACTCCAGAACCACGGCATCGATGTGACGAGTCCAGACCGAGTATTTGTATTCTGTAAGGAACCAGACACGATGCTTGAAGAGAGTGAGAAAACAGTTTTGGGGCCAGGGGCAATCGAGGAGGAAGAGTCAAGTGTCAGCACTGGATCCAGCCGATACAGCAGTTGCAGCAGTGATCCAAAACAAAGTCCTGTTTTAAAGAACCAGAGTGAAACCAACACTGGGAACCTAGCTTTGAGGAACTCTGAAAGCACTGGGAGTATGCCGTTGACCAGTAAAGGAGATCTGATTCAGGCTGACGGAACTGCGGCAGCTGCAGAAGGACAATTCAGTTGTAAAGCCCTTGCAGGAGCTCTGGAGGATGATTTTGTGGCAAGTCCATTTGTGACGGGCAGGACCCAGTCCAGACTGAGCAGGCAGTCAGAGAGAACCTTACAGAACATCATTGATCTTCAGAACAGCTCAAGCCTTTTTGAGCAAACACTGCCCACCCCTGAGAGACTGTACACTCACACACCTAGAAGCAATGCATCACAAGCGCACCAACAGCTACTGGACACATCCCTTAGTCCTCCAAGCCCTTCATTGAGTGCAGACAGGCAGAGTCAGGCAGACATGCACATCCTGTCAGAGAGCACGAGTGATACATGCATCCTCTCAGAGAGCACAGCTGACACTGTTCTGATAGCTGAGAGCAAAACCGAATCACAGGGAACAAGTGTGAATGAAGTTTCTCATGCATTTGGAACCAGTGAGGTCAATTGTGAAGATGTACATACGAGCGATGGAGAAAACCAGCAGAAATCTTTAGAAGCTAAAGGGAACCTACAGTCTGCAGCAGGAGAGTCCTGGCTAAGCAGTGATGAAGATCAGCAGAGAAGCACTTGTGTGCCTTCTGGAACATTCAACGCAATTCCAGTCCTCTTTTCTGCAGCACAGAGCGATCCATGCATTTCAAGAATACAATCCCTGTCGGTCCAGCGGACTCTCTCAGAGTCTTTCTCCAGTGTTTGTTCATCCCCTGCCCCCCAGAGCACACGCTGTGAGTCTTCCGGACAGACTCCTCGTTACAGTCTGAGCCGGTTATCAAGACACAGTAGCACCAGCACAGAAAACCAGAGTGAGGAGGAGCCAGAAGAGTATCTCTACATGGACACAGAGCAGGGTCATGCGCTAATTGAAACTCGTGTTCCACCCCGATACAGAGCCAGCAGCGGTAATATGAGCCAGAACCCTCAGTGTGAGGACACTGTTCTATATGACTGGCGCTCCCTCACAATGCAGCCCCTAAAACCAGAACACACAATGTCAACAGATCATTCTGATCCTCCCAGCCCTAAAAGCCCACCATCTCCAACTTTCTCAGGCCTGACTGATCGGGAGCTGCGGAATAGGTTACTGGCTGCTGGGGAGGATCCAGGTCCCATCAATTCTCAGACAAGAGCAGTATACATTCAGAGACTGAAAAGAGCACTTAAGAAATATACAGACATTAATACACGCACCCCTCAGAGCAAGAATGCACCCTACTCCCCGAGATCTCCTCGGAGAAAGAACACACCCCGCACTCAGAGGTCACCACATCCCAAGAAGACAGAGAAGCATGATTCGAACAGCAGCACAGGTAACAAACAGCACTGAAACACACACCGTTTGTGAAAATGTACCATTTAACAATTCAAGGTTCAACAACTTTAAAAATCGCAGAGGAGTTGTTGCTGAAGGTATCATCAATGCACCAAGCCCAGAACATGGTCATAATATTAGGATGCAGTTCTCAGGTTTAGCAAAAATGAAGTAAACCAAATTAATGACTGTTTCCTGCAGGGGCTAAAATTAGAAAACTTATTTTGTTTGCATGACAACTGTACGAATTAACTTGCTTGAAAGATTGAGGGACAAAATAGTACATGAGAAAGACCAGCATTGAAACTGCTCATCGTTTCTGTTGTTTGACACTCTCCGCGAGTTTCCTGTAGTGAACCGATGACATCCCCTTCCGGCCAAGTATTGGGTCAGGATTGCTAAAATTATAAACTTTGGCCTGAATGCAACCCAAATGCATTCTGTATGGTGTGAAATTATTGTTGAATTGTATAAACATTACTACAATTTTTTTGTACAAAAGGGAGAAAGTTAGCATAACAATTTCTTGAAAGCATAACTACGGTTTCAATTGGTTGCATCTGTACTGGGAATTGTAGCTTTAAGGGTATTAGAAAGTCATTATTCCACTTAGATAGAAGATGACACTATTCATTTATGGTTTTTAATATTTTCTGAAAATTAGCTTTTTTTCAGCACCATCAAAATAAAAGAGAGGTAACCTGAAATTGAGGTCAGTAGAGTGGCGACTTTCATACAACAGCAGCTACAGACATTATCGAATTCGGACTTTTTATCTCGGAATGCTGACTTTTTATCTCAGAATTCTGAGTTCTTATCATGGAATTCTGAGATAAAAAGTCACAATAATTGTATTTTTTTTCTCTTCAGTGGCAGAAACGGGCTTCCATAGTTTCGCCTATTGCTAAGACTAATTATTTATATAACTGTTTTTATGTGTATGATTACTTTTAGTTGACAGTATGGAATTTCTCACAAATGAAGGTTGTTTAAATCAAGCGTAAATTTGCTCAAATAAATTTGCTGATGACAGAAATTGTTCCAAACTAGTTTTATCTTTATTTAGTTGTAATTTCTGTTCTAGGATTCTATCTGGAAAAAAGTTGAATTGCAATCAGAGACAACACAAAAAGAAAAATACATTGTTGTTTTTCTAGTGTGAACAATGAAAATGCTAAAAAAAAATAAATATAATAAAATACCTCAGAGGTTTTAGCTTCAATGCTATAGTTTAGTGTAATTTAAGGATTATAAAATCGAGCAGGTTTAAACATTAACTTTGGAGTATTGTAAGGGTAAAAAATAACATTGATATTTTCAGCATTTACTAATTTAATGTGTAAAATTGAAGCAATTGTATTCTCTAATACTTGTTTTATTCACTCTATGATAAAGGTAACACTTACAGCACATGAACTTTCAATAGCATCGTTTTGTGATATCTTTTCTGATTGCAAATTTTTTATACTAATTCCAGGGTAAAATGTTGTGTGCAGGAGCTTAGAGCCTTTTGGATTTTTCTAGATAAAAGTAATAAAGGGGGGGGGGCTGAACCCATTTTATTTCTAGCATTTTATGTTTAAGAGAAAACTGCTTTTCATTCAAGCAAGTTGATTTAAACCACACATTCGCGGTAGTCAATAAAATTGGTTTATTGCTCAGACCTAGTTCAAATAGAAATTTGCCTGTTCCCAGACATCAAGCTACCTATTCTTCAAGTCCTGATTTGTGTGGCAGTGATCAGAACCAGTGAAATGCAGCCCTCTTGACGTGTGTGCTTTTTGTGTGGTCACAATGCAGGTTTTAGTCTAGAACTGGAAAAGGCTGTGATCTACTCTGTGCTGCCTGACTCTCAGAAAGATGAGTTAGCCCTGAGCTCTCAGTTTGAGCGTCCTGATCAAAACCAGCGATGGCGAGAGGGTTCAGTCAAGTCCAATTTCAACTACCTGCTGCTTGACCCACGGTAAAAAAGTGCTCTCTTTGTCTGTTTCTCATTTACTGCTAATGGTCTATCTTTCCTGCTTAGTTATTTCTGTTTGTGCCCAGTGTGACCCAAAATCTACCTTCCCGGAGTGAATCTCTGAGCATGTCGGAGTGTTTCCGGACTTTTCTATTAGCTGTGTTCTATGTTGGGAAAGGGAAACGCTCAAGACCATACAGCCACCTCTACGAGGCCCTTGAGTTCCATCGTGGTGATAAGAGTGCAAGGGTAATGAATTATTATTTGATTACAGTTTATAATGATTGCAAAACTGTTGGATCTGTCTATACAGGGCTGATTAGGATGAAGTTATTGGTGTATTTGATGGTGAGTTCAGGAAGATTACATTGAAGGATTGATAGACATGTGGGTGAGTTCAAGAAGGATGGAGCAAGGGTTTTTATAGAATTTTTGGGTCTATCAGTAAATCATGATGGGGATAGGTTAGATAAGTACATTGAACCAGTATGTTTATAGTCCCAGACATCATAGGGTTTAGACAGACATGGCAATAATGTGGTCATATTTCTTTGTTCTTATGAGAACTCTAGGTTCTGAACTAACTGTAATATATGTAGCACAGCAGCTGGGCAGCCGACTAACAGATTGTTACAATATTCTAAAGGTCATGAAAGCATTAACTACATTTTCTGTGTCTTCAAGAGATACTGTTTTGCACTTTAGTAATGTTCTTAAGACAAAAGAAGGTGGTTTTAGTACGTAGAAAATATTGTTCTTAAGCATCAGTTTATAAGCATCAAAAAGAACACCAAGTTTTTTAACCAATTTTTATATAATCAGTTACATAAACCAATTTTTAAATAGTATTTGTGTTTCATCAATATTTCACATAAGGAAATGTTTGTTCATCCAATCATTAAAATCTGCAACACATTCTGAGATATTATTAAGCTTTGTAAGGTCTGCATAGTAAGGATTAATAATTTTGCAGAATGGCTGCATTTAGATCCTTGTATAACTCCATACTCTACTGTTGTTGTATCTGATGAGTCTCTGTTTTCATTCACAAGCTGACTCTAGTCAGACAGGTAAGAGTTAAACCATCTCAGAGCCTGGCCATGGAATCAAGCTTAGTTCTCTAGTCTCTTCAGCAGAATTTCCAGCACGGAGCTCTAGCAGAGCTAAAAGAGATATTCCCTTAATCACATTCCATCAACAGATTTTTTTTATTGTTCTGTGCTGTGGTATGGCCTGAAGCCAGATTGAAAAACTTAATTGATCGTCATGACGATGAGTTCAGGAAGAATGGGGAAAATAATTGATGGTAATGATGATGAGTTCAAGAAGGATGGGGAAAATAATTTATAGTCATGTTAGTGAGTTTAGGAAAGTTGGCAAAAGCAATTTATGGACATGAATGTGAGTTCAGGATGGATATGAAAGATATGAGGGTGAGTTCAGGAAGGATGGTGAAAAGAATTGATATTCATGATGGGGGAATTCAGGAAAGATGAGGAAAGGGATTTGTGGTCATGCTGAGGAGTTCAGGAAGTATGGGAAAATTTATTTTTGGTCATGCTGAGGAGTTCAGGAAGTATAGGAAAATTTATTTTTGGTCATGATGATGAGTTGAGGATGGATGTGAAAGAAGATGAAGGGTTACTATGGTGAGTTTAGGAAGTATGGGGAAAAGAATTGATGGTCATGGTGAGTATTGGAGGTGTGGTAAAAGGAATTAATTGTCATGATAGGAGTTCAGGAGTGTGGCAAAAGGGGTCTGTGGTGATAGTAAGTTAATGATGGATGGTGAAAGTAATTTATTGTCATGATGGGGAGTTCAGAGAGTATGGTGAAAGAAATTGATGGCTATGATGAGGAGTTAAGGAAGGATGGGGAAGGAGTTGATTATCATGATTGTGACTTCAGGACAGATGGCAAAAGGAAGTGATGGTCATGATGGAGAGTTTAGTTCGTTTTCAGGAATTGTACTGGTATTTAAAACAGACCCCATAGTTTTTGCCTCTCTTTGCAGAAGCTGAGCTCCAAGGTGGAGCGTATCCTGCAGATCTGGAAGTCAGGGCATGGAGTGGTGTCTTTACACTGCTTCCAGAATGTGATTGCAGTAGAGGCATACACACGAGAAGCCTGCATGGTGGAAGCAATGGGTACACACTCACACTAGTCTAGTACAATAGTTTTTTAATCACATTAATAAACCTGTGAATTGATCATTGACAAACTTGAATTGTGATCTGTCTACATGTGCAAACCAGGACTGAAGAATCTGACCAATCAAAAACGTGGAGATTATTATGGTGTGGTGTCGACATGGCCGCTACATCAAAGACGAAATCTGGGAGTTCATTTACTTTTCAGAGCCATGAAGATCTTTCTTCTGGAAGGAGAGAGACAGCTGAGACCCACAGACATATGAGAGACAGCTGAGACTAACACAAAGTTTTTAATGGTCAATTATGAATATGAACTAATGAGCAATCCATACAACAAAATTAAGATTCATGGCATTATGATAGCAGGGATGATAAATTAATTTCATTATTCCATTATCAAACTGTTGGCCTTTTGAATTATGGATTTTAAAGGTCTGAGCTGCAATCACTACCTAATAAATATTTCTCTGTCTTTTTCTAGCTCTCAATAATGTTGAACAGCTTTGAAAATATGTTTTCTTCTGTATGATTTTTGCCATTCTAGGTTATGACCAGCAGGAGGTGCAAGAGAATGTAGATTAATGGAAATCATTTACAGACAAATGGCTTAGTTTTAATATTTGAGCAACTTCAGTTCAATCATTATTGATTAAATGTCAACAGTGAAAGAGTTTTTGTACGTTTTAATGTCATGTTTACAACATTTAATGTTGTAAAACTATTATGAATTGTTGCAATTGTGCAAGTTAGGGTTTAGGCAAAATTGCATAATTATATAAATAATAAATAATGATTTAAATGTTAAAGGAAATAAAAATAATCAAAGCAGTTACATTAGTTGAGTAAAGTTCAATGCATCGGTTTAAAAACACATTTTTTTAACGCTGTTAATGCAAACATTCTCTCAACAAGTTATGTTTTAAACAACTGACATTTTAAGAACCACTCATAATTGTGCATGTATTTTCAAGTTAAACTTCAGGCCCTTTTTGTTGATGCCTTTTATTTAGGTCATGTTAAATATTAAGGCTCTCACAAGCCCCTCTGACTTGCGTGGGTGTGTGCCATGCAACAAGACATGAACAACTGAACTTGCAACATCAACAGGATCAACAAAAGAGCCTGCAGTGACCGCCTGTGACAGGCTTGGTTTTCTTCCCCTGAAGGGGGCGGGGTGCTCCCATCAGCAGGGTGACATGACGCAAATGTCCTTGTACAGACAAAAGACAGCTTTTACTATTGAGTAACCCAACACAGGCAGCAACACTGACTCTATCAAATGAAGGAAAACCAACAGTGTAACCCTGCTAGTGAACACAAAGAATACTTTACCGGTAGATTCTTTTTTTTTTGTTAAACAATTCTAAATTGTTCAAAAAAAAATTCTAATTGGCTGAAGTTTATAAAAAAAATGTAACTTCCACTAGGGTGCCAGTTAGATGCTAGCAAAGCATCTTCATTGTTGTTCCATTTGGTTGTTTTTGTGTCCTCCCAAAGTATAAAATCAAAGTTGTAGTCAGAAAGGAAAGTGAGAGGGATTAGTATGGAGCTAAAGATCTGCCTAAACAATCTCAATTAGAGTTATGTTGATTTGAATTATTGACATTTGTAATTTAATAAACCTGAATATTTTATGCCATGAAAAAAACATTTTGAATTTGAATTTCAGTCTTCCAATTTGAATTTTTGATTTGAATATGAAAATTTAACTTCTGAAATTTTTTGAAGGCATAATAATTTAATGTTGTATTTTCAAGAAGAACATTTTAAAAACATAAAATTCAATATTTTGAAATTCAGATCTAACAGAAAGTAGGTCAAGGGTTATCACCAGGCAAGAGTAGACGATCACAGAATAGTCGATGAAGAATTTTGGCTAATCTGCGATTTTTCTAGAAAAGTATTGCCAGCAAATCACATCAACGTTCCTATAGCTTCATTGACTGTTCTGTGATCGTTTTTAGATTTAAAAACATTGCCAGATTTTAAAAATACTTTTTGGTAAGTTATTCCACTTATTAAATGCAATCTAATTGCACTTCATCTAATTACCTTTAGCTGAAAGAATGATCAGCCTGTTAATATTAAGTTTGTCGATTAGGGATTATTTCAACTCACTAAGGAGTTTACTAAACCATTTTTTTTACTGTAATTTACCTATACATACTAACAGTACATGTCTGGTAACCAGGAGTCTTTTCACGGCCTTGTGGAGCACCAATTTGGCACCGAATCTCAGCACCAATTTGGCAGCCCTGTTCTAAACAGCCTACAACTTTCTAAATCTGTTTTGTAAGCCGCAGACCAAATGTCTGAACAACACTCAAAATGAGAATACTTCAAATGTATGCATTAACTAATTCTTTATAATCAACTGAAAAGCAAAGGAAGAACATTTAGACACAGCTACTGCTGTTTTGTTAGTTATATTGTCAAAAAGATGAAAGCGAGTTAATTAAAGTCACTCCTTAATAATTCAAAGATAATAACTTGTTTTGCTGATGATGATGATGCCATTATAAATTGTTTTAACTCCGGGTCATTTACTAGCATTGAGTTTCTTCCAAATAACATTAGTTTGTGGTATTAATATGTGTCCAGGCTGTGCAATCGCTGGAGATGTTATCACAAATCCAAGAAAGTAAAATATAAGGTTGCCTGTGTTCTTGTACCTCAGTCAAAAAACACGGCCCCAAATGCTGATGGGAGATGAAGGACATTAAACTTTGAACATCAGAACAACTCAAGCTTTAAATTAAGGACCTTTAAAGGAATTTTATCCAACAGACAGTGCCAATGATGCCCCTTCATATCGCTGTTGAGAGGAACTGCGAATAGTACTTACACTGTGTTTGATAAAGACAGAAGGCGTTCACACAAAGGAAAGAGTTCACAGGGAACTCATTAACGCATTCAAGCATCCATCCCATGCAGTGACCTAGAAATGCAGAACAATTCCACAAAAAGACAATGAAGCCCTTGTGATTCCAGAGTGTCCACTCAATTAGTAAATTCCAATTAAAAGCGACAATTATTAGAAGTTTTTGTACCATCCTGATCCATTCACAAACTGTTCCCATCATAGCAAAAGAGAATTATAGACCGTAATGACAACAGGCAAGAATTTTAACCATTGCATTACAAAGAAGATAGAGCGAACAAAGACAAGTCAAGCGAGGATAAATGCATCTGAAGTATCCACTGTAGCAGTGTGTGGAGCTCATCGTTCATGAAATATTAATATGACATGCGGCGTTCAAAAGGATGATTGTTTGTAGATGCTTCTGAATCATTTATTAGGGTGAAGTGTGGGACTGAGTGATGCACTTGACTGAAATATACATGAGAATTCCGTCAATGAACCGATTCCATTTGTGGCTTTGTTCGTTTGCTGTTAACATAAATGAACAAATTGAAAACTTTAAAACACAATCCCTTTTTTTTATTTCAAGATATTATTTTAGTTTGAGTTATAATCTTCACGAGGCAAGAGTGAATACATCTTGCTGATTAGCACATGAAAGCTCAACAGCACCATAATTGGTTGTGGAGCTGAAGAAGTGTGTAGAAAATTATGTAAAGTTTGCCTAAATAAAACAGAAAATCAGTGTACAACTTAACAGATGTAATTACGTTTGTTTCAAACTTAAAGGTGTGATAATATGTAAAATAAAACATTTAGAGCATATTACTGTTGTTTCCTCATCAAAAACATGCTTCAAGTCATTCTGATTGGTTAATGCATGACTGCGTTATCCTATTTTCTGTTCCTAGGAGCTCAAAATGGCTTGATGAGCATTGCTCCTCCCACTGACCAATCAAACGAACCACTAATGCATCTAATCTCAATGCTACCTGAACAGGTGTTAAGCCATATTTTGAAGTCTTGCCAGTCTATGTATGCACCTTATTATTATTAGAGCCACGTTATAGTTTGTTTTAAAGCATATCCAGGCAAATAATATGCTAAAACAGGTTGCATGGACTAATAAATCTACAAACTAAAGGACTGAAAAAAGTCATACAATTAAAGTGGATGAATATCGTAGTATCCATGTACATTTTTACATTTGATTTCACATGCATGTCAAATTATTTTTTTTAAAGACAAGAAACACAAGCCAAAAGAAATTAGCCCCATGAAACTGAAACAATGCAAATATATTACAAAATGTAACAAAGCTTTTAAATATAAAGATGCAGTTTATTATGTTATGCAAAATATGGCATAACACCAGAAATGAAAAATAAAAGGTGGTTCAAAGACATTATTTATGTTATGTTTTTCCTCTGAAGGTTATTCATGGTTATAATAAGACACATTTAATATCAAAAAGTTTGAGTAAAAAGACTTAAGTTGTTTAACTAACTTAATTAAAAATTTTACATTTTAGGGGATGATAAACAAAGGCATGGCTGATTAATAAGTTATTGATTTTTTTCAAGACTTTTCCCAATGTTTTCCAATATACTAGGAAATTGGCTTGAAATTTTGTAATTTCACTAATTATTTTTATAGAAAAGACTCCCAAAAGCCTGCATCTCTGTGAGGCTGTGAAGTCTGCAGCTGTATGGCTGGTTGTAGCTTTGAACAATAGTCTCTCTGTGCAAGAACAGAAGACACCGATGACCCACAGCCATCACGTTTATTATTGGTAGAAGGAAAGAAGTCCCAGCTGCTTCGATGCATTCTGATTTATTTACATGATGACATACATTTTCAATACACATTTTCTGCATCTCACCCTTCATTAACAGGAACCAAGATAACAATACACCATTTTAAAGGAACCGTGAGATCTGTGGTAACTAGATCAGCAACTAGATAAAAAGTGTATGTGACTTTATTCATACCTACCTGAATTAACTACGCAATGTACAGTACTCAAGTTTTTTTTTGTAAACATAACCCGTGACTTGGAAAACCTAATTTAAGTGCCTTGTGATGGAAGTGAGGCTACTTCCACAATAGTTTTTACCTAATGAAGCTGTGTAAAAATATCTTCTACTCCAAAACCCAAAAGCTCTCGAGTGGCTCCAAAAATCTAACTCTAAGATAGATAGAGAGTGCTTCAGGAAGGTACAACCTTAGCAGCGAGTTCCTGCTCTGGGGAAGCTAGATCCATCACTGTGAAGAACTGAGCTATATGGTGAAAGCTCCAGATCCGTGGTGGCGTCCTGCTCGTTGTCATCACTGTTGAGTTCAGAGGATTTTGACGGTTGGCATTCCTCCAAACAGCAGCAGCAGCAGTCCAGGAAAGCTTTTCTGAACGGCCGACAGAGTACTAGAAGCAGCACAGGGGTTATTGCAGACTTGCAGAACAGCATTAGTTGACTCACTAAGTGAAGGATGTCCAGTGTGTGACGTGACACACCTGTTGCCATGTAAACGGATATAATGTTGCTAATGTTCTCTGGAATGACGCAAAAGCCATACAAGATGGCCAGCGCAACCACTATGCAGTTCATTTGGCTCTCTAGTTGAATCTGTTTGCGGTTGCCTCGAACACTAGCACGCTCAGCATTCCGGATCTTCTGGGCAGTGACCACGGAGCTGATGATGGTGAAGAGCGTGGGAAGGCAAAAATAGCAGCCAAAGTACCACCAGAGGCGAGCGCTGTTGTAGGTGAGACCGAGCACGTAAAGTGTGTCTGGGAGAGCTGTCGAGATTCGGACTACGCATCGTTCACACGGCGTCACCTCAGGAGGCTCACCGTCTTCTTTTACGAGCTGCCGGATGAGAAGTTCAGGCAGAGCGAGGAGAAGAGCACCTAGCCATATCACTGTCAGCTTTGCTGCAGTGGAGGTGCAGTTTTCGATCATCTCATAGTACATCTGGATGTTGCTCGCAGCACGGAAACGGTCAATGCATAAAGCACAAAGTGTGAAGGTAGTTACTCCCAAGGATGCCACCTGCAAGGCAAAAGGATTGTAAGGTCTTTATCTAGGTTTGAAAACATTGTAAAAGCTTTTAGAGTAACTTTTGCATCAGTGTTTTTGATTCAAAAATAATAAATTCCCACATGCCGTACCTAGCGTTTCTAGAAAGAACGAGGTCAGTGTGGCTGCAGGTTTGATCACACCGAAGCACAGCTGTATTGTGTGTGGATGAGTAGCAAAACTGAGTAGAAAATTTTAACTTCAAAAAATCCCAAGAGAACATAATCTACAGATTTGACTGATAACAAATATTGAATGTTTTGACTTTAAGCACTTAAAAAAATAAAAATAAAATAAAATGTGCTTTGTGAATTTAATCAAAAGCTCCAGCATTTTTACTATATTTTACAATTTTCATAGTTATTAAGGAAGGTAAGGTAAACTAAGATTAATATCCATATGATGCAAAGGTAATCTATGAATCCTTTACGTAAGGAAGGAAAGCAGTGTTATGAGTGTGAAAAGTTTGTCCTTCTTTCTCAAAAATAATTTTTTCTCAATGTGATATACACAATAAATAAACTTAATTAAAGGAGAGAACAGAGCATGATTTTTTTTTTTGCCTGTTTTAATGCGCTGTCATGGCAAAGTTGTGAGAGTGGATAATTTCTGGATTTTTTGAGCCCACTTTACATGGTATTTTTTTGGTGTAAACGCAATATCATAATTTCCCCAAGACCAGAGAGCTGTTTGAAGGACATCCGAAATAAAATTATAGATTTGCAGCTGGATATGAAGATTGAATCAGTGATAAGTAAGCAGACTGGTTTGACCAAATCAACTGTGGGAGCAATTATAAAAACCCACTAACCCTTTCCTTCTATCTAGGGCTCCAAGATTTCATCCTGCTTCAAAATGAGACCAAGAACTGTGAGCAAAAATCCTAGAACCACACAAGGGGACCTAGTGAATGAGCAGCAGGTACTTGGGACCACAATAACAAAGGCTGTCAATCAAAACATTACCGAAAGGGACCCAAAAGTGCTTCCCTGTTTAAGCTAGTACATATCCAGCCCGTCTAAACTAGACAACATTTGGATAATCCAGAAAAGCATTGGGAGGTCAGATAAAAAACTAAACATCTTGCATCTAAAGAACATCATACCCACTGTGAAGCATGGAGGTGGAAACAACATGCTTTGTGGCTGTTTTTTTTTTGCAAAGGACCTGGATGACTGATCCGTGTAAAGGAAAGGATGAGATTTTGGATGAAAACCTTCTATCAGGAAGGGCATTGAAGATGAAACATGGCAGGGTCTTTCAGCAGAACAACAATCCCAAACACAATGACCTGGTAACAACGAAATAGCTTTTTAAGAAGCATTTCAAGCTCTTGGAGTGGTCTATCCAGTCTACAGATCTTGACCACATAGAAAAGCTTTAGAGGAGTTTGCAAGTCCATGCTTCCCAGCAACAGCCCTGAAACATCACCGCTCTAGATAAGATCTGCATGGAGGGGCCGAAATACCAACGACGGTGTTTGAAAACCTTGTGAAGACTTACAGAAAACAATTATTTCTGTAATGACCAAAGCATAATAAAGTATTGAGAAAATTGTGTTATTGACCAAATACTTATTTTCCAACAACACCTATAATGAAAATTACAGGCCTGTCATTATTTTTTAAGTACTCAATTTAAAGTGAGGCTAGACAAATCACAGGGTAGCAAAAGTTGAAAACATACAAAAGTCATTTCAGTTGTTTCCTACCAAGGACATTCAAAAATATTCTCTCAAAAAAAATGCTTGCTTTGTCACACAAAGATTGCCTTAACCCTTAAAAATTTTTTTGTGTACCTTACAAAGATTTTCTAACATTTCTAACAATCTTTCATAAAGATTACCCTTCCACACAATGATTGTGACTCCCCCGGCCACCACAAAAAAGTAATTTTAAATAGATGTCACGTCTTTATGACGTCTCTTGGCTCAGAACTAGTAAAACTGACGTCCTGTTCACGTTGACAGCTCAGGGGGACATGCCAATCCTTGCATTACCAATTAAACAGAAGGTTAATAGCCACTTATCTAGCATAGCTTAATATCACAAAAAAATAGCATTTTGTATTAAGGGTGTGTTAAATGTGAACTTATTGTGGAAATGTACTGCAGCAAATAAAGAGGGTGTAAAAAATATAGAACCACATAGAAACAGATGGAACAACAAAAATTAGATTGAATTAACTGTGGAACCTGTCCACACATACCAGGTTATTTTTGAGAATACTTTTTTTTAAACACGGTTATGCAAACTGCTTTAGTGGATGCATTTTTAAAACAAAGACTTTAAAAATAACTGGGCATGTGTGGATTTGGCTTAAGTCAAGTCAGTGATCTGTTCTAACGCAAGAGTAGGGGCGTTAGCAGTCTGCAAGAAGAACAAAGCAAACAATTACGGCACCAATCAGGTCATAAACCTCTAATACAATCTGAACACTGCCTCAAGGAAAACTCCTCTTTGTGTCTGCTGCGTCTCCCTCTCACACTGTGTTGACCTACACACAGATTTGTCCTTTATGGTAAATATAGTGAATTTAAGCATTTTTAATCACTTGATTTTTTTTAAGCTCTCTCCAATTGTTCAAATTAAGGCTTAAAATAATCAGCTTTGTTTGTAGTGAAGAACTCAATCTGCATTTTATATTAAGTATTAGTTACCTCCCAAATCTTAATTTTACTATAAGAACTATACTAAGAACGTATGTTGATAACATATTAGTATTACTATATAACATGTAAGTTTCTATTTAAATGTTGAAAACTTTCCATTCTGAGTAAATCAAGAGGCTCAATTTACCAAGTTATACTGCTAAAAACAAGTAACAATAAGTGTGTTTTATATCAAATGGTTCAATAAACCAATTGCTGGTACAAATGTTATTTTTGTCTGACTTCTGGAAACTGAAAAAGAGATGGATTGAGACTACTGTATAAGCAGTGTTGGGTTTCACTAAGAATTTTATTGAACAAGTCACATGACATATTGAAGTGATATAAGGGATTCCAGTAGTAAATTTTATTACATTTACTCATTTAAAAGGGGAAGACGTAAATGATGCAGTGGGCTCGTAACATCCTTAAGCACCGGAACATCTGATGCTCTTAACTGTTCTAAGAAGTAAAAATTAGAGAAACTGAACAAACTTCCTCTGTGCAATCTTGAAAAAGGATTTGAAAGAATCCTCAAAGGTTAAGCCTGTACTTACTTAAAGATATATTACATGACATTTTAATTTACAATCTTGCTTCTGGAGCAATAGTACCTTATTTTGAACCCTCACACTTTTTTTTGAGAGCTTTTTAGCAGTTGCTTCAAAGCAGCCTCACAAACATCTAATGTGGGTTAAAAGTTTGGATCCGGGATCTTACTGACATTCAATATCTATAAATAATCTCTGTGTAGTATTCAAATTTATCCTTGTTTTATCTCCATTATCTGTTTGCCTATTTTTGATGCGATTTAATCAGAGTAAATTTAAAAAAGGGAAAAAGTGATCAACAGATGTCACATGATTTGTGTGGTGAAACCATTGACTATATGTAACATGGATGTAACATGCGTAAATTAACCATACGTTTTAAGAAAACATAAACAGGACTCTGATTTTGAGTAAATCAGCCTCTTCCTCCGTGACAAAGCATAAACACAAAAAGAGTAAAAATAGGCAAAGATGCTGTTTGATGGATCAGAAATTACTAGAACGATACCTCAGGATTGGTTAAGTGGCTCTCATTTAATTAACCCAGCCCGTTACTTTGCAAAATGTAAAAAATTAATTCAACATAAAGCAAGGAATAATAAAAAACTTCACCCCCTGAGTAGTCATGAAGGACAAAAGTAGTGACAGCAATTTAAAAACCTTGAGGTACCAGTTTCTAAACATCTTATAAAGTTGGTCATTTTTAACAAGGGTGTTCTAATGAACATCTGCACACTTCCAGTCACAACGTGGCCAGTGGTCAGTCAAGGTATTACAAGTCCAGTCAATTCCTAAAGTGCATTAAGAGGGAAAGAGAGGAGCTGCCACTTGTCAGATACAAGCTAGCCACTCTTTTTGATGACTTTGACGACTTCTGATGTCATCGTTAGGGCTCTTCACAAGCAGCAGGAGCAGTTTGTAGGCATATGAAGAGCTTGAACTCATCTCTAGTGACTGAACGAAGCCCCATTACTCTCTGCGAGAGCGGTGGAGGGTTCAAAAGGCTCTGCGCACGTTCAAATTCAACAACTACACACAGAGATAGAGACCTGATGCAGCTGAGTTGATCACACAGTGAGACAAAAAGTCAACTGGGTCCAGTTTTGAAACTGGACAGGAAGCTGGGTATTCAATACTTTTATAAAAAATATATAGGCATCATACGTTCATTTTTAAACTCAGCCAGCATAATCTTAAAAAAGAACTTGTGTTTGAGTCCAAAGCTTTTGTTGGATACAGCAAAAGGCGTGCCCATTGAGGCCAGGGAATGCACATAAATGGAATTGAAACAGGAAGTTGTTAAGGTAGAAATTGTCCGATTGGTCCCAAATGATCAGATTGTCATGAGAGTCCAAGTCTGAGTACATTCATAGTAAACCGCACAGAATAAGTCATAGCGCCACCTAGTTTAGTTTTTTGTACATTTGTAAATAGGAGACTGTTCTAGCAACTGCTCTAGGATCAAAGATTTTTTTTAAACAATGAGCGGTCGTGGCACGAAGCCCTACGAATTGGCCACGAGGGTGAAAGTGCAGATGGTGCGAGAGCCCTTCCAGCACTGCTTGCAGCTTGAATTTTTCGGATGTATTTTATAGATGACATTGACACATTGAAATGAACAAACTCTATGATGAACTTCATAGCAATTTGTTAACAATTAAAAAAAATATATACGTTCAGTATTCAGGTTTTTTCAGATTGAATACTCCATATTGATAGACTGACAACCAGTTAAAAACTGAGTCATAAAGCTTTAACCAAATCATGTCAAGTGTTGTATATGAACAGCTCCTTTAAGAGACCCTGACTTCTGCTGTAGAGAAGCAATTCCCAACCCAGAACCTTTTCTCTCCCTCCGACCCTGCTGGAACAGCGCCCTCTTGCTGTTCCAGGACCTCCTCGTGGACAAAATAAGCACTGCTGGTAGTATATGTAATGATCTACTTTACACATGAGTTTCTGATTTACCACTACTAAAATCCTTGATGGAAATTTTATAATTTTGTATGTATGTATGCATATAAATATACATTTCTCAATCAATCAAAATGTTTTTATATAGTGGTCTTTAGCAGTAGCTTCACAAAGTCTTCGTTTGGAAAAGGTAATGGCAAATAGGAATTCCTATTGGACAATTATTTGGGGTAGAAATTGAATTACCATATAATGTGTGTGTGTGTGTGTGGGGGGTCAAATATCCAATATTAGTTCCAATATCGATGGAACTAATTTTACGTCACTGAAACACTCCTCACTTCCCTTTAAAGTTTACCTCAAAATAGGGGACGATCTTGCAGGAGAAATCCCCAAGGAGCCAATCCTTCGTGAGCTGGTGGAATACAACAAGTGGCAAGCAGAAAAAGATTATGACAAAATCCCAGAGGGCGAGGTTGGCCAGCAAGGAGTTCGAAATGCTCCTCATGTAGTAATTGTGACACACTATACACATGATTGTTATGTTTCCAACTGTCCCCGCCGAGAAGATGAGGATGGAGAAGATCACGACAGCATAAGCCCCGTACGATGCAGCGGTGACGGGGTAAAACGGGTTCTTAACCCCCGGAGGTCTTGGCCGAGTGTTAAAGGGAATTAATGGGGTGTAGGCTTCCACGTAGTCCTCCAGAGGTGATGTGGGCCACTCCGGGACGGAGGCCGAGTCTGAGGGGAAGTCTGTGGGCTGAATCTGAGCTGCGGGCTTCGGCAGGGGCTCCACGGGTTCAAGGGTTTTCAGAGGCTCCACATCGTCATAGCTCTGAGTTTCAACGCCTTTGTTTTGTATTCCTGTCGAGGTCGACTTGCTTTTTGCTTTTATCTCCATTTGAGAGTGGTCCTGTTGCTGTCGGGTTGACACTCTGGCCGTCGCGTTTGAAGGCTCGTGGTGCATCATGGGTTTAATTGAAGTCCCAGTCACTGAAAGAACACTTTTATACTGTTCACTTCTTGGATAGCCAAACATATTTTGAGTTACAAGTTCACTATTTTCGTAAGAAGCGCTTAAATCATTTCTATGTGCGAGAATTGAGAGTTCGTGACAAATAAACGAACAAACCACGAGTAAAACATGAATTCCCATCGCGCTCTCCTGCTAGCACCTCACACCGGATGAAACCTGTTACGGTGAAGCTCTACAAGCTTCCAGCTTAGTCCCGCTCTCAGATCTTCCGATTAAATTAACTCCTCTCCTTTCCATCTTCAACAACAAAAAAAGAGTAGAAACAGGAGAATTAAGTGTAGAGAAGATTAACGCTAATGCTCATCAGAAAAGCGTTTAGAGATACAGAAGTACGCAGGAGCATCCAGCATCTCGATAAAAGCGAAAGTCCTCGAGTGCGGATCAGGGGCTGCTCTACACTGGAGCTGTCTGTGACATGAGCGCGGTCAACAGCGCGTGTTCTCGGACATGACAGACACGAGGAGCGCGCCACCGTGTGGACACAAACGGCATCGCGTGGAGATTTCTTTTACTGACATTGTAGGTTATTATCAGCCCTTTTTCTTTTTCGTGACACGGTCACTTAAAGATTATATACATATACATTTTTTTGGATATAAATATAGAGGACATTTTCTTTCACCTGCTGCCAAGTTCAAGAAATTATAATACCAACACAGCAAAATTCAGTGTTTTCCCGCACAAAATTCACGCACTTCTGGTGTGGACATAAATAAACACTTCACTGGTGCTAAACGCAACTCTATGGGAGTTAGTTTAACACTCCAGTCAGTTTTAGTTTAGCTATGCCTAAAATGACCACGTTGAGTTTTGCAGTCAGCAATGAAAAATACAGATAATATAGAGAAAACATCTAATCATACATCATCTTGAATAAACAATAAAACCTAAATAGAAAGCCATAACTTATTTTTTTGTAAACCACATTTAAAAATACACAGCAAAATTTCTGCTCCATTTCTATAAATTGACTCACGTTTTAAGTCAACTCACATAGCGTTAGTTTTAACTCCGAAGCAGCGTTTACATAGGTCCACACCAGCAGTGTTAATTTAACACTGTGATTTTTCCTGTGTACTAATTATATGATAGCTCAACCTTTATGTTAATATGCTTTGTGACCTCTTTTGGAAAAAAATTCACCCCTGAATTCATTTTACAGTGTAGAACTCGCTACTCTTGAGTACTTTTACAAAAGCCTATCGATCATCTTTTACTCATACTTTGAATATTATTTAACATTAATTACTCTACCTTCATTACTTTTTTCGGAAAGTACTCTTTAATGACAATTTAACGCGATCATAATGTCAGCAACTTTTCCACCACTGATTATATCAATAACATATTTTAACATATCTACAAAAACTTATTTAAAGATCTTTTTACTAAAAATACCAACTGTATGCCAAAAACAACAAATGTTACACATCAGTAATAACATTCAGTTACTTTGATTTTTCATACGTTAAGTTTTATAATAGTACCAACTTTTAATATTAGTAAATCATTAGATAATATATTAAATCTTATTCCCAGTCTATTTAAAGAATATTTAATTTAGCTCAAAATTTATCCCTAATTCTTCTTGTGGAGATCTACAAATTCTTTTTTTTTTCTTCTTTATTTTTGCAAAATATGCATCAACTATTATAATACTAACCATATAGCTCTAAGCTTGTGTAGAAAGCATTTGCAAATAAATTAGGGTGAAGCTATAATTGTGCTTAACCCATTACAGTTGAGCACAGTCATTAGAGTTTAATTCTAACAGCCTCTGGTAAGGCAGCTGGATGATATTGTCTTTGCTCTGATAGCTTGTCTACTTCCATTTCCCAGTTGCTGATTAGTTTGAGTAGATGGATAAAACTGGATCAAATCAAATGTTTTTGCTCCAAAGCAAAATTCTAACTCAAGTGTCCAGGACCGATTAGGGACAATTGTAATATGTTTTCTGCAACAAAAATGTACGATTGTATAGCTAACAAATAATGCAAATATAAATACAACCTAAAACATGTTTCTGATATGTCAGTATCACCAATAATATCTTTATCTGAAACACAACTTTAAGGTCAAAAAGTACTTATCTGTAATCTATTTTATGCTTGTTTAGCATTTATTCCGTAAAGCTGTTTCATGCTTATATGTGGCTTCTAAACTTTAAAAAGTGATTAGAGTGCTAGTTCAGCTGCAGCTGCTCTGTTTTCAACCACAGCAAAAATAAACATCTTTCTCAAAAAACAAACCACAAAAGTAATGAAGAGAACCAAAAACTTATTATTCTTTCCTTTTTCAGAAAAACAATGTTATGCTGTATTTCTTGCAATTATATAAAAGTACAGAATTGTCAGCAAGTTTGTTAAAAATAACATAACATTTACATTTTACTTGAAAAGTTTTTACATGAACATTCAATGTTAAAGTGCAAAACTGAAGACTCACTTTATAGCATAAAAGGAAAGTTTTATGTTATAATTTTGTAAAGTTTCATGTAAAAGTGCTCTTTTCCATTATAACGTAGGCCTAAACCTTCAGTTTTACTTTTTAACATAAAACGTAATTACTTTCAGGTAAAAACATGAATGTTTTAACACTAGAATACAAAATGAAGCTATTTTTATTTCTCAGGTATAAGACTCTACAGCTCTACACTACCCAGAGAAATGCTAAACTACAAGATCAAAGTCAGTTTGGTGTATTAAATATCACAAATAAAGACATTCAAGTTTAAATGCTTATTGTAGAGACATTAATGAAACGTGTTATTCGAGATTTAATGGGTAGCTGACATGTGTTTGCTGGAGGTAGAATAGGCACAAATGAGTGTAAAAAGAAAAGTAATTTAACTTCATGACTAGAACTTCATTTTAAAAGGGAATGTTTTATTGCAAATCATTTGGAAAATAAGCACAACATTCATGTTCATCAATAAATACTCAGTCTGAATATTCCACATCTCTCTAGCAGATAAAACAAAATGGTTTTATTTCGGAATAGAGCAAAAAAAAAAAAAAAAAAATTATACTTACATTTCAGAACTCAGCTGCAAATGCAGAATCTCCAAGCTTTACATAATTTATTCTCTAACTTCCGTGTTTATGATCTGGTAGCATATCTGATTTCTGTTGTTGTCCTGAATTGTGTAGGCAGAGAGACAAATATCCATCCACGGAGAGTCCTCTACAAAGACAGCAAGAAGAATTTTTTTTTTTTCATGAAATGTTTGGGGAAAACCAAGAAACACAAATCAAGTCATGAAATACATACCCAAACTGTTATCTAGAGGCTGAATTCTGTTCATGCTGGACTGAACCTTATCCTGCAAATCCTGACTCCCTGAAGCATCTCGAGCAGAAACATGGAAGAACTTCTCCTGATTAAAACCAAAAACAAGAGTCACTTTGAGTCAGGAAGGACTTTTAGATCCAACGCTGTTTGAAGACACACCAGTATCTTTAAACAAGCCAAGAAGAGCTTAATCAGTGGAATCAGGTGTGTTCAGTTAAAGGTGTAAACTTGACTTTTCAGACATTTTTTTTGCATGTTTTAGTATTGTTCCATCAAACACATGCATCAAGTTATAGTCAGATTGGTTCATGAATGTTTGTGTAATCCTGTTTTCTTTTGCTGGAAGCTCATAACGCTTGATGGCTGTAGCCACGCCCCTTGGCTGTAGCACCACCCACTGAGAGTGTAATTGTAGCAGAACAGCATTGTATAAACAATGAAAATTAAGTGTTTTTGGATGCCCTGGGCCAAAAGGATTTACCAAAAGATTAACGTGTTCGTTGTAATCGGGTGGATGATCTATGTGTCAACAAGTAATTCCCAGCAGGGGGCGTAGCAGAAGCATGTTAGTGGCAGGAACAGAAGGTAAGCATCTTATTTTGAAGAGCACAACCATTTGAGGTGATTCAAAGACATTGTTTGATACTGCTATAAAGACATAAATACTGCTTTAGAAGGTTATTAAGGTAGCAGTGATAATCTAGAGGGGTCAAATATTTATTCTCAATAATTTAAAAGGGGCAAGATATGACACCTTTAAAGTTAGAGAAAAACGGTTTAGGACTGCAGCCCGCCAGGAGTTGAGTTTGAGAACCCTAATTTAACAGTTTTTTGAGGGTAAAAGTTGACAATTGAATAAAATGTTGATGTAAATGATCATTTTTTTGTATTAGGATTATTCTGTGCATGTACATTAAGTAATGTTAGAAAAACACTAAATTTATATGAGTAAAGAAAAATACAAATAAAGAGAATATTTTACTCACTGCATCTTCCCACAGAAGGACCTCTAATGTGTCTGTCCCATCATCCAGCTCAAACTGAAGCAGAAACCTGTACTGCATCAGCTGAACATTGAGGACTGAAGACACAGAGGAGTTTAATAGATTTGTAACTACTGAAGATTCTTTAAGGTCATTGGAAAAACAGGTGGTGCAATTTGAAGAAAACAAGCTGACCTGAAGCAATGGCTTATTATAAAAAAAAATGACATACAATAAATAAGTCCATACACAGGACGCTGTGAACAGTGAAAGCAAAACATTTCCGCTGTTTCACCTTACAAAATGTTACAAAAAAGCTATGCTGTTATGATCCACTTTAAATGTCGAGTAATTAAGGCAGAAGAGGAAAGGGGTGTGGCTAAACAGGCTCTAATTAGGCTTATCACAATAACACATTTTACTTTGCGATTGCCTCAGAATTTATTGGGATAATCAATAACAGTGATGTTAGAAATCTTTTTCAACGAATAGAACAATAAAGGCAACTAATAATGATTTTTTATTCTTTTGTATAAGTGTTATTTTTCCTATTGATTTATCAGATTCTCATGTAAGACTGCAGTGAATGGAACCCAAGCAAATCAGGGAACAAGGAAAAACACTGAACAGGAGAAACTGTGTTTTAACAAAAAAAGACGCGCTATTATGGTATACTTTATATATAAAGTATACAATAATAAAAATAAAGAATATTTTCAGTGTCCCTGTGGGAGTGTGCTCAGTGCTTCCCTCCGCTGGTCCTAGCTAGTTCCTCAACACCTTCCAAGGAACAAAAATGGCTACTAATTACCTGAAGCATCAGATTGGAGTATTCACTTTTACTGGGAGTTATTTCAAGGGACTCTTCTGAAGTGTTCTCCCAGTCTCATCTGTTGGTTGGGCATTCAGGACTACAAATATCTGTTGCATTGCTAACTTCCAGTAGTTTTTTTAGATACTTGCTGATGTCCTGTTTAACTGTCTACTTGTGATTTTCTGTCTGCCATTGTTTTGTTTTATCTGTATTTTCTATTGTTTGGGGGTTGCTTTGTTATTTAGAAGATTATTAGAGTGACCAGAAAACTATTTTCGTTCGAAGGGAGTCAGGTAAGGTTAGGCCTTATTTTCCTGTTTAACTATATAGGTTATTTAGAGATAATTAGAAATTGATGCTTTGGTTTATTATTTTGACAGGTTGTCCCCAGAACATTGCCCTGTTTTCATTGTTCTGATGCATTGTAAATAAATTGTGACTTTATTCTTGCCTATACAAGGCATTTTTTTATGTTATGCCTACATCCCTAGACGGGACAACACATGTCTGATGTCAAAAACGGCTCTGTGCTTGAGACTTTTGAGTACTTCATCTTGGGTTCTAAAAGTGTATTTAAGCGGATCAATCAGTTTGTGTGTGTCACAAAAATCAAGTTCTTGTCTTGCAGTCATGTGCAGGATACATAGTCACATTGAGTAACCATTCCCTGATTTTAAACATGTGAATTTAAAACCCACAATTAATTACACAATTAAAATAATACACACAAGGCACCAAAAACAATTTGTTTTTAAATGAAATACCTTCTGAAATGGACTGTTCATCCCAGGACTGCACTCCAGCAAAAGCAGTGCTCTCAAAAGTATTTAGGGAGCACTGCTTACACCTGAGACACACACACGAATACGCAGCACATTTAAGAAGACAGCCACCCCCTTCCCTCGGGCTAAACATCATCTGCACATCACATGCACATCTGTGTATGAAGCAGGCCTTTCTTCATACCCGTAGAATCGCTTTTCTCCAGAGAAGAGGAAGGGAACAGAGAGATCCATCAGAATCATTCTGCTATCCTCTGATGTCACAGGAACCAAGGTCTTGTAATGATGTGACAAGATGCAGATTTCCTCTAGAGTAGTTCCTGGTTGCACAAAGAAATCTCAATACCGTTGTTGCACTTGTGTCACAGTTTGTCTGTGGTTGCACATACCTTGGATGAATATGAGCTCCGTGTGAGAGCTCTCTCCCACCATGTCTTTTGATATGTACATAGAGATTGTTCTGCCGGGATCTCTAGAGCTTGCAGAGGAACTCATTGCCCACTCCTCCACACAAGGTTGGTTATTACTCGCAGATTCCCCAAAGATTTCTGCAACAGCGCTATCACTGGGAACATCCTTCCTGTCATGAGCCAGAAAACATTATTAGAAAAATCTCAGAGCACTTGTTTATAGTAAAATGATAAATTTTATTTGACCAGCAAATATTTCACATAACACAAACCTGTTATTAAAACCCCTCCATGATCCCTTCCTAGGGCTATTTCAATGACATGTTATATAGTGTTTAAGGGGTAACATTTTATCAGATTATCTAGATAAAATAGCTAGAATGCCTAAGAAGTGGGGGAGTGTAATTGCAGGTTCTGTGCGTGTGTGTGTGCGTGTGTGTGTGCGTATAAATATAAATTTACTTGCATTACCTTGTGTAGTTTTTTTTACTTTTCTTTACTACATTCTTTACTATAAATGTAATGGCTTAATTAATAGGTATGAAGTAAATAGTTATGAAACGGTGTTAAATTGGACATTTCAATTAGTTTAATTAGAAATTAGTAAATTCATGCTCATCTATTAGTATACTTCACATCAAACAATGATAAAATGTAATCAATAAGAGTAAATACAACTACTTCTACTATTATTTCATGGTGGAGTGTAGTTGATAATTTTTTTATATGCATACATTTATAAAATAAAATTAAAGCAAAAAATAAGATTTTCTAACAAGATGTTCTCCCTGAAGGCTTTTGACTCAAACAGCTTCTGGCAAACTTCAGTCTAGACTTTATTATTCTCTCAACAGTAATTGGCTCCTTTGGAATTTCAAAAAGATGTGTTCAAACCTCTGGACATTTTGAGCAGACACACCAAAATTAAATTAGCATCATGTTTATTTTGTAAAATAAAATAGGTCTTGTGTTTTACGTGAAAGTTCAAGAATAAACAGTCTTGCCATGTTGGCTTTTTCTGTATTGTGAACTTGGAATATAAATTCTCTATTACAAACAAACATGCTTTTTCCACATTTGTTCATGTTGTTATATAACTTACATAATTTGCAATTTTCTTTCCTTTTAAAACTTTATTGTTATGCCTATTTTAAGGATATTACAGATATTTTACTACTAAGTCAAAGCATGTTAGTTACCTGGCAAACAATTGTATTTGAACTGCTTTTAAACAAGACGTAGGAGAAAGCTCAAATATGTTGACTAAAAGTCAACTATGGAGACTGCCTGAAGGACAGAGGGGGCGCTAGTAAGCAACCCATGAACTTGGCATACTCTGTGTATGCGCATGGACAGAAGTTGAAGCAGAAGCAATGAACTCTCGAGTTCAGACAGTGTCATCAGGGGTATAAAAGATGAGGAGAAAAACCTGGGGAGAAGCAGCGCTCGTCTCCGGCGCCAGACTTATGCTTTGAGAACCAACAACAAACTTTATTCTACATTGGTTGAGTACTGTTTTATATGATGAATATTATGTTTTGTAATATATTTAAAAAGCGATTCAATAAAAAAAAATAATGTATTGCAATTACTGACTAACGGGTTTTTGATTTAAAACATTTTTAAGACTTTGAGATACAAAAATCTTTGACCAGTTGTTAAGCAATCAATACGCTTAGGATTTTATCTAACCTGAGAATAAGAAGTAAAGTTTGAAGATGTAACAAATTAATTGAACACCCACCTACAGTGTCCATGCCCTTTTTAGATTTCTGTGCATGGTGCAATACATTACTGAAAACACACAAATGAGCATATTATGACTGAAATGCATACTTATACTTAAAAAATCATTGTGTGACCAGGATTGTGTTCATGTTTTTTTTATGGAAACTAGTGACCTTTTTTGTTTAGCCATGCCTGTGCATGGAGTATTGAATAACAGCAAATGAGAAAAAGATTTTCGACTTCAATGCTTGTTGCAGCACGTTCCACAGATTAAAAATATGTCTCCTAAATGTCAATTAGGAGCATTTGGGTTGCATTTTTATTCAGCTGGGAAAGGCAAAATTGCAAATACACATGAAGTTGTACAGGTAAGTCTTACAGATATCCTAATCACGTTGCAAGTTACTTTTATGTGACTCATCTATGAAATCTTTCAAACCACAATAAATATTGGATTACTTGCTCACAAGATATTGGACCTGGATGATTGCGTTTGCATTGAAGCGTGCAAAGTACTGACCACCAGGGGCGTTCTTATTCAAATTGTCTCATCACAAATAACAAATTAAACAAACCATAGACATACCAAATAATTTCATTTTGAATATACCTAAAGGTAAAAATATGCAATATATTGTTGGAATAATAAAATAATACGAAGACGAATTTAGATAATTGTTCACCTAAATGACTTCCCCAGAAAAAGAACAGGTGACATGTTGAATTTGATGGATGAGAATTGCTTAGGTGTCACTCACATGGATTTACAGGTGGGGCAGAAGAGCTTCAAGCACTGGTAGAGCTCCTGGGGTTGGTAATTTTTCACCCGGGCTCGGACATGACACAGGAAAGGAGGCGTGCAGCGCTTCACCTGAGCCAATGTGAGCTCTCGTGTGTTGTGCTCACAGCTTCTCACTGTACAATCATGATTTTCAGGATAAGTATGGCTCACAACATTCCTTTCATACACTCTGCTTATAATTCATGTAAATGGTATCATGCTTTATAAAAACAGAGATGTGATGCATGTTCATGTTTACCTGTATAAGACTGTTCTGTTCCATTTTCAGCTTCTGATATAAAAAAATAAAATATTATAATAAACCCAGTGTTTTCGTTCTTTTGTAGAGCTCATTCATTTAGAGCTTATCTGCTTCTTCATCATTTGGCATAAATAAAAACAAAAAGGTAAGTGTAGATAAATGTTTGCAGCGTGTGACACCAATTTAATACAAACTGAAAACCAGAAAAGGGAATATCTGTACTTGCCAACAGCCTCTGGTGGGGTGTACCAAATCTCCAGGAACTTCTCGTCACTTACGTCACCTTTATTAAAATCCACATGTTTTTCTAGTTGCCTAATAAAGATCCCGGGGAGAAAGTTAGGTCCAATGAATAAAACATGTCTATAAAGCAACATTAAAAAAGCTCTGGAGTGGCCTCTTAATTTACCTCTTTAGCAGGAGAACGTCAGGCGTATCTTCAGGGAGGCTCCGTAAACCTCGTCCATATGAAGTTCCTTTGTGAAGGTAGAAACAGAGGGGATTGGGCTGGTCTCCCAGCTGGTCTGCGGTGTTCTGTTGTATTGCATGAAGATTGTAGAACTGTACAAACATTCCAGGCTGAATTGAAACAGAAAGCAAGATGCTTTTATTACTTGAACCAGAGTTCATGTGTTTTAGCTTTGAGATACTGCCATCATTATTTAACTATTTATTTTATTATTGTGAGTTATCTGAATTATTGTGAATTATCTGGAATTCAAAATAACACTGGCAGGGGAAAGAAGGTATGCACCAACAATTGGTTTTGTGCAAATAAAAAAATAACTGCTAAATAACTTATTTGGTTGTTGAGTTATTTGGCTAAGCTCTCGATTTACTGCTCAATCTATGTTCCTATTCTCACCTATGGCTCTAATCTTTTGTGACCGAAAGAATAAGATCTCGGATACAATCGACCGAAAAGAGCTTCATCTGCAGGGTTATGGGGCACTCCCTTAGTGATAGGGTGAGGAGCTTGGTGTATAGCCGTTGCTCCTCCACATCAAGTGGAGTCAGTTGACGTGGCTCCTGAACACCTCCCTAGAAAGGTGTTTCGGGCAAGTCTTGCCAGGGGGAGGGGGAATGCCTCAGTATCCCCCTGGTAGAGCTGAAGGAAGTGTCCTCGGTGAGGGAGGTCTGAGCATGCTTGCTTAGAATGTTACCCCCGCTACCGAGCCCCGGATAAGCAGATGAAGATGGATTTGTTTGTTGAACAGCAAACAAGCATCACGAGGCTCTCTAAAAAGAGCTTTGGATTCTTGACTCTGTCTCCTGTCAACAGTCAACAGTGTATGGCCAGTGTTCTGCCACAGAATGATATCGGTCACATCATCCAGGTGGATGCTTTCGTACTGGTGGTGGACAGGTGTGTGCCCCCATCTGCTTTCATAGATTTAAAGTGTTTTGAGGGCCTAGAATAGCATTATTTTATAAGAAAACTGTAGAGCATAACATTCTTAATTATGCTCAGATCACACTTAACTGTTTGGTAAACAATGAAGTTAATAGAACAAGTGTATTTTTATAATGAAATACTTTACACAAATTAGTCTTGACGCAAATAATTCACCATCATCTTACTCCAGTTTTCAGAAATACAAAATTCTCAAATCAAAGACAGATCTTGCAATAAACATCACACTCCATTTTCCCCAATCTACATTATTTGGTTCATAAAATAACCAGATGACCAAAATTACAAGTCCAGCAGGGGGAGACACAGCATTAAAGTTGTACAACAGTCTAAAGGATACAATTAATTCTCAGCAAGGGGCAGAAAGAACCTAAAAATAAACAAAGACAATAAATGTGAAGAAGAAAACATGATTAAAGGTGACCAAACTGCTTCATTCACGTCATTCTTCTGTAGTTTTTCCTCATCTTTAGGTTGATTCAGATCAATATTTGACAGCAAGTGAAACCACAAAAAAAACTAAATTTCTTCTGGGGTCACATTTATAAATAAGTAATACAACTGTTAACATGTAATAATACTTTTATGTAGTAGTGATTTATCTACTTGCTAATGGCTCTCTAATGTGGATTAAATTTATGTTTAATTTATGTTTTATTTGTGTACATACACTACATCTTTACTTATGTTCTTATGATTTGCACAAGTGAGATAATTTCTATAAAAACATTCTTACCCTAAAGAGCTCTTAAAGAGTATGAATCTGCATAAACTTACTATTCTTAGACTGCCGCACCACTCACTGCATGGTTGATTTGGAACAGCAGGGCAAGGACTCGAGCTGCTTGGCACAGGTGTGAGCAAACAGGTTTGAAGCTCCTCTCATGATGCTGAGGAGAGCAGCAAATTTCTAGTCCTTTCCTCCTTCATTCACATACAAATTCCACAACCTCTTAGCTTTGTTTATGTGCTCAAGAGAATAACCTTTCCCACATCAATATGGATGAATGAAAGGAGCTGCAGAAACACAGTGTGAATGAGTAAAGCTGAAAACTAGGGCTGCATTGATTAATTGATGTTATCGATTATCGTCGACTATTGTTAGCGCTGAATGATTGTAGTCTCCTGCACAGTTCAGATGCTCTTAATCTGCTAACAACAGCATTTCAGATGAATGTGTTTGAAAATGAAGGCAGAGAAGTGCATCATAAGAGTTCTTTGTACAAAAAGTTGAGTTTATCTAGATATGTAAAGGAAAGAGAAAATGTGGATTCTCTGCAAAGCTAGGACCAACTTCTCCGAGCCGTAATAACAAAGCACTCACAATGAATGAAACTGATTATTTTTTGTAATCCTATGGCGTTTTGTTGGAGAAGGAATGACACTCTTAGACTACGTTCAGACTACCACGCTCCCTCTGGAACACTGATTTACAAACTGATTGCAGAAGAAGTCTTTGCAGATAGTTCTTTTTCTGTACCCCCTCGGAGTTAGATACTTCCAATGTTGGGTCAAGAGAGGTTTGGCTAAAGGATTCTGCCATGTCTAGTGCATACCGAGGCTATAATAAATATAAAAATTTAAAAAATCCTCCCATTTCCTATTAATATATATTTATTTTTTGGTAAGCCAAAAACCTTTTTGGTCAGGTACATCCAAAAACGTTCTTTTCATTGTTTATCCAAAGCGGTTCTGCTAAGGTTGCATTAAGATGAGCTGCATTGACCAATGGGTGCGGCTAAGGCCATCTAGCCTTTTTGAGCTTCCAGAAAAAGAAAATAGGATGAGAAAACATTTATGAACCAATCTAAATAAGACTTGAGGCAAGTTTTTGAGGAAACAAAACTAAAACATGCAAGAAATGGCTGAAAATTTGAGTTTACATGATACTTTTAAATTATACTTTAACCAAAAGCCTCAAATGATTCAAAGCCATATTTGATCTAAAAAATGTGCTAAACATGCTATATTTAAGTTAACAATAAAACTCCTCTATTATTACTCACCTAAAAGTTCTATGTCCAGGCTTACGAATAGAGCAGCCACAAAAACAGCTTTGTGAGCAGCTTTTGAAAGACTATCTTGCACTAGCTTCTCCCTATAAAGACCTGCCAAGTTTTGTCAGCGAACAGAGTGCTTAAGACTGTTTACCATTCAAGAAGTGTGTAAATTTTCATCCCTGCGGCTTGCCACTCAGTTTCAAGTGCCAAGAGGAAGGGGCAGGGCAAAAATGGAGCTTCATTCAGAGTCTTTTGCACTGACACACTCAGAAGATAAGGGTTATATGCTAGCTGTCTGAGAAGATTACAGCAAGGGACCATCTGGGTATTAACTTAACCCAGGTGCTTGATTTCTCTCCCTTGCTATGAATAATTGATACTGTATTCACTTGTGTATTGAGGCAGATTGTCACAGTATCCTGCTTGGTTCTAGTCATGCTGCTGGTACTTATATGTTTAGGACGTTTAAGTGGATTAGACACCTACCTTGAAATCCTATCAAAAGTGTTTTCCTTGAAATGGATGCAGTGAGTGCAAACAAGCGTTAACACATCTCCTTGTTTCCAGAACAAAAACTATAAACGTAATAGACATCAAGTTCAAGTAAATTCATTATGACAGCAGGTTACCGTAAGTTGGTTACACAAGTTGCTAGCAAGTCTTACATGCTTCTAAAATGAAATAAATCAGCCCTTCTGCTATTATGTTGCTGCAGAACACATAAATACCGTCAAAAATAATACTTAGGCTAAGCAGGTTAAAAAGCATGCACTTGACAGTACCCTGATCTCATTTTGTCAGGAGAGTATGAATATGTGCTCAGAAGCAGATTAGATTCAATTAATGTCTTATTGGCAAACAGTCAGACGGAGACATACATGCAGCCAACACGAAAAATCTATAAGAGTGAGATATTGAGTTAAAGGATAACAGGTGCAGTCACAGAGTTTCACACTGTTAGATAGAAATTCCAACCCAATTCCTGACACTATCATTATTGCATCAGACAATCTTCCTTAGGTTATCAGCTAGCTAAATGCATTTGGCAACTGGCCTGCGACCGAGATGATGCAAAATGCACCATGCACATGCAACCAGGTCTTCACCAGGTCTGAAAAGCTGGCATTTATTCTGTTTTCTAAAGGGAAAACACACTCATAACATGACGCAAACTAGATCACATACAGAGTGTCCTGTGATTTTCTTGTTTCGCAATGGACACCTTCAGTGCTTGTAACCTGAAGTAAAAAAAGACTAACTGTGCAAAGAGCAGACTTCCATAGTGAAGGTCCCCATTCAGTGTGACAGCAGTATTGATTTGGCCTTCTCTCTTCTCTCATAAAGCTATCTCTCTCAGACCACTTAATCCTAATAGCTGGCTTTATTCGCTTTTCTCCATCCTCAACACTAAGCTCAAGCAATTTCACACAATATTAGAGATGATATCCCGAGGCTATTGGAAATTGGGTGGATATATTCTGACTCAATGTTGTATTTAATGGATAAATTTTATTTTTGAGAAGTTATCAAAAACATGTTTTATTTTCCTTCAATATTTTGTGTTTTCGCTGTTGTTAAACACAGAACCAATCCGTTCATCATTTACAAAAAAAAAACTGCAGGGGACAATCCATTTCTATTAATTATTTTTTAAATAAAGCACAAGTCTAAAAAGATTGAAATATACATAGGTTTTCTCACACTTGATTGGCAGCGCAATAGCTAGGTTCACGCTTAACATTTTCTCAATACATTACTTATCTTTATACAACAGGGAAAAAGAAGATTTCCTTTTAAACTGCTGACTATGATGGGACACAATAAAAATGTGCCTTGTTGACACTTATTTTATCCTTCATTTGAAATCTAAGGCATGTCCCGGTTAGCTTAACCCATGAATATCTGAGAAAATCTGAATACAAATCTGGCACTTTTTGTAACTGCATTCAAAGTTTTTTCAAAATATTTTGTTTCTTTATATTTATCTTATTAATTACTTATTACAAAAAAAACATGGTTTTTTTTTTTTTACTGTGCCACAGTATCTTTCACTGGGACAATAATTGGTCGTTTTACTAATGCAATGTAAATAAAAGCAAAATTTTCAGGTTTTTAAACACAATTACAAAATTATGAATAATTAATGACAATAATTATGAAAAGGAAATTGAACAGCCATAAATCCAACTCACTGTGGCTGCACTAACTAAGAAAAAAGTTTAAAGCCAATCATAAGAGCATTTGAGGAAAGATATCTTTAATTCTGTCGGAAAAGACAGACCCCTTCAGTGAACGCTACCTTAGGGATACAGTTTAACAATACGAAGAAAGTGTCAAATTACACTGACCAGTAATCTCTGACTTATTATATAAGCCCAGTTTAAACTAATTTTGAAGGTAAATAAAGCAACTAAAAGACTTATTTTCTATTGATGTGGGAAAAACTGTACAACCCTCACAAGAGAAAAGCTCTCCCCCAGTGAAGAACCCTCTCTGAGATCACAGAGAGGCTCTCTGATTGTGGCAGATGCTAGTCAAGTGCAAGTGAAAGCCACTTTGAACAAAAGTGTCTGCTAAATACATTAATGTATATGTAAATGAATGGGATATAAACATGATCGTTGGTAGTAAAGCCAGTGCTTTTTTGACAGATATGGTGAAGAGGAGGGAACGCTTACAAGAAAAGAACAACACAAGAAACTGATCACTAGATAAACTCATATGAACATCTTCTGTGGTGCCGCAAACTTATTTTTCACTGACAGAGAAAACTGCAGAAAACTTCACTAATTAAAAGATACTTGAATATTGAAAAGCTTGCAATCTCCAGTTTTTTTAACACTTTTTTTCTTGTCAAATCCTCTCTGACCTGCAGCTCTGCTTTCTTGCGTTGGGCGAGAGGAGAAGAGTCACATTTACACCTCCAGGCTGCCACACGCCTGAGGCGAGATGCGGCGAGACAAGGCATGGTTTAAGCCCCAGGCCGCGCACATTTCAATACAGCCAGGACAACTTTCCTGCAATGTCATAAAGTACACCCTTAACCCGCCTCACTCTGCACCAGACCCCTATTAGTCTATAAGAAACTGGAAATGTAGTATATCACGAACACTCAAAAGAACATTTAGTTCAAACCATCTGCAGACACACAGAGAATATAACAATCTGTTTATTTTGGCAAGGAATTTTTTTTGTAATTTTGGCCAATTACTCGAACACAAACTTTGTGTCATCTGGTCCACTACAGAGTTTTATTTACACAGCAGAACCTGCAATAACTGCTCCACTTTCTTGGTATGGAATGAGTGTATTCTCATCGACATAACATGTAAATCACTCACAAACCACAAAACCTGAAATTTCACAACTATCATCATGGTTGTAAAAACCACTCTGTGGTCATGCTGGATATATTGATATATGAGATACTCCCTGCACCTCCTTTGGCTATGTTACAGTAGCAAAGATTAATATACATTAATGTATGGAATAAGGAAAACATCAAGAAGTGCTTTCAAAACAATTTTTAGCAAAACCATTTATGTACTCTGGAAAAGTTGGACATTGAGCCTATATTCAACATTTTTAACATCTAAAATGAATTGTTCTTTCTGCAAAGCTACTCTGATATAATAGTATAAAGTGCTGTATAATCAAAAACATAGTTTTAATTATGCATTCATTCAAATGCTTCAAACAGTGTATTCACTCAACTGTCATTGTAACAACTATAACATACATACAAAGACAAGAGTAGCATTAAAGGCTCCTGTTCAAATATTCATTATCTGCACGATAGAAAAATGCATAAAAAACTGCATATAAACTCAACTAACCCAGATCCTCTAAAACCTAATCGTCAGTTTCAGAACCCAGAGAGACAGAGCTCATAGATCGTTGGCTAATGGGTTTGGTGCTTTTTTTTTGGTAGGCACTTAAAGAATCCTGACATAGTGATCTAATTGGTTGAATTTGTCCAGGTTTCCGTGAGTGACTCATTTGTTTTCGTTCAGCTCCGAAACTAAGTTTAGCCATGCGATTGAGAAACCAATATTTTATTAGCTGTGTGCCCCATTGGTTTCAATATGATTATAGAAGACTGGTGTTCTCGTCTTTTGGGACTTTTTTTTTTCAATGTCTAATTTCGGTCAGTTTATGTGATGACATTTTCACATATCAAAAAATTATGCTGCATGAAATGACATAGGATTGGTCTATTGCCATGTCAGTCAAATGGCCTCATGGGCAGGTCCAGACCTTCGCATCTAACCAAACTGAGATTCGCACAAATCCTCGGCTGGCTTCTCTGTGGGGTGCTTTTCATAAGCTAGTTTTGAAAGTGGATGCAGTGATGCTCCTTCATCTAGTAGTTCTTTGGTGCTATTTTCTGTTGTGAGATTGAAGCGAGAGTTTGAATTGAGCACCATCTAGCAGCTCTTACATGTCTTATCACGTCATCAAAACAGCTGGTCGTTCCCCTGCAAAAGACCCTTTGTTATGGCAGAGCTGAACTCTCTTCAGTTCGCCCCAATTGCTCAGACAGATATGTGATATACCGTCAGCCCCCGTGCTTTTTCTAAACGAGGTATGTTCACGCACGTAACTTTTCACAGAATATTTGGTTAGATGTGAAGTGGCCTTAAGAATAGGTAAAACATATAATACACACCTGCAGATTCCGAGCAACCTCCAAGTGATTGTCATAGACCAAAACATTGGCGGTCAGGTTCATCTGGTCCTTAGCAACTGTGTCTTCTCCCTCTAATGCACTAGAGGGGGCAGCAACATTCAGCAGGGGATGCTCACACCTGGTCCCGTCCCACACCTGATTACAACCAGTCATAGTTAATTCCAGATTTGATGGTTTTGAATATTCTGATGAATAATGAAAGGTTATAGTTGAAAATACCTTCAGTAGAATGCAACAGCTATCCATGACAGCTTTGGCCAGTAACTGGCAGGTGAGATCAAAGTAGATCCCAGGCTGCACCGAGGTCAGAGGGATTGTGGTGTTCTTGGAGAGCAGAGGTTGGTCAGTAGCCCACTGCCGAAGCTTTTGTACAATACACTTATCTGATTCCCCAAAATGAAATGACTTGCTGGAGGTACGGGGGACAATTGGACTGTTTAAATCGCCGTTAAATGTGACAGTAGACCAACCATAAGAGTTAATCAGTGTCATGGAGTCTCTGAAGAATCCTGCCTGCAAGAAAAAAAGCTAATAATTATATGTATGTTCAGTTTTTTTATAATCATGTGTGTTTATTATTTTACTTATAGCAACTGCTCACTTTTTAACCTCTTCTGCTCATGGGACTTTCTGCATGTATTTTACATACTTCAATTTCACATCCATAGTCACATCCACAATTATTGAGCTAGAAGCAGAACATGTGCTTCATTCCAAAGAAGGCTCTATGAAGTTTTATAAAATACAGGTGCAATCTTTTACATTTAGTCTATGCAGAATCTGTGCTAAAGAGAAGCCATTAAAAACAAATACTCTAAATTTGTCAACTAGAGTCTACGGTATTTAAGATCATCGCACACATTCCAGTTTAGAGTGCTTTGTGCTGAAACCGCATGTATATTCAGTAATACCTCAAACCTGTTGTAATTTTGGCGCATCATACAACATTGCTCATCCGTCGATTAATTGACTTGAACCAAAAGTACGTTGAACCAAAAATAATTTCTGAATGGATTTTGAGACAGAGAAATAATAGCAATATTCAATATTGTAGAAAATATACAATACTTGCATATTAAAATTACATTATTGTTTTATACATTATTACATTATTGTTCCCAACAAAAATGATAAATATATTCAGAAAGCAGAGGGGTTTAAGATTTCAAATTACACAAAGTATGGTTTAGTACCTAATCTACAACCTTTAAAAATGTCTCTTAACAATCAACAAGTGAAACTATTCTTTCACTACAATAATTTTAAGTCGTGCATGCTTTCATAAATCTGCATGATTACAGGACTGTTTTAGGCTTACTGTGATCTTAATATTTCTTCAATGTAACACAAGTATTTTTTGACTTAGCCTAATAGTAGCCCAATTGTATAATTTTTTGTTTATATGTTTTATGGAGGTGAAATTATGTGAATGACGCTTTTATTATCTTTAAAATTATAGTCAAATGCAATAAAAAACATTATAAGTAAGCTAGAAGTTTTCTTTCGTAACTTTACCCTGCTCGTTCACACTTTGACTAGGAAACAAACCAGATGACAAAGCAGTCCAAATAAAGGTTGGAATATGAGGGTGAGGTTTATTGACTACTAGAATGAGTTTTTCCTTGATTTCTGAGGATCAGCAGTGAGACCGGACAGAGATAGATGCTGACTGGAACTCCTCAGAGCCATGTTTGGACTTAAACACAATGCTTAATGCTATTGCGAATGGGGGACTACACGATAATTAGCTATATCACAAACTTAACCGGGTGCAGAGAGGAGCTGGCATGCATTCTGTGTTTACTGTAATAGCACGAACTGGACAGATTTGATCATTTTCATAGCTTCAGGTCTTATATGTGTAAATATCAGTCATTTTTTGGTTCCTTAGATCACCCCCCCCACCCCCTTTAAAAGACAGAAGTTTTGACAGTGAGCCACCACATGTAAGCCTTTCCACATCAACTTCAAACTAAAATATTAATTGGCTATTAAAATGTAGTTTGGAAGCAGACATGTATCAATTTTAGAGCAGCATAGAGGCATTGCAACTGTTCATCCCGAGGCCACTTGGAGTCACCCACACAAGCAGAAATGAGAGAGAGAGAGAGAAAAGAGAGTCGAACCTTGCTCCAAATGATCCACTGGCCCAGTGCCTGGGGACCACTGCACACCAGCTAATAAACACATGCTCTACTTCTTACAAAACCTAATGTTTTCTGAACATCTTTTATTCTAAAACCATCCATCCATCTACAGGACAAGACATACACAAAAATAACAGCACACACAAAATTTTACACTGAATTCTACACGTGGTCATTCTGAATAATACATTGTGAATTCAATAAGAATGATGAGCTTCTGAAGCAATTACATTTTGCCAGACCTCAGGCATTCTATCTGTCTATTTCTCAAGATAATCTCAGGAAATGTAATCCTCAGTACCTGGAGCATCTCCCAGAATACGGATTAAAACATTCCTGCAAGACCTTCAATGGGCTTCCCGACCCACAGACTGGAAACTCTATTTCAGACAAACCCCGCTAACCCCCAGCTTTAAGCGTCCATGTTTCATACTTTTGTTTTAGATATCTCTAGCAACAGGTTGACATAAATACAATACCTCAAACTTTGGGTTAGTTTTTCTAAAGCTGTGAGTTTGATGAAGATCAGAGCACATTTTATGAGCAATTCATGCAAAACTCCTTGTGATCCTAAAGGGTTCACATACTTTTTCTTACAACTGTACATATGGACTTACAACTGTTATATGGACTTAAATTTACCTATCGTTCCCTCGTCGTCTCTCAAATAAGTTGTGCAAATAGTCTCTTAAACCACTCGTTTATGTGATTCTACCTACAGTAGTTGATCAAGTCTGTTGTGATTGGATACTGCATGCAGTGTTAACAGGAAGAGGTCAAACAACAGATATCTTGTCTTTTATTTACAGTTTACATTTTCTCAAAAAGACTCAATTGATTACTCTTGAATGATAAACAACAGCTCTTAGAAAAAAAACCCATGCAGATAAGCTAACCTAAAAATGCATAACTCTGGGAACTTGTCAGTTGCAGTGTTTCTTCTTCTCCCCCTTGGAGAAAAAGGGAACCCGTGCAATAAGATTCACAAAATGTAAATGAAAATGCCATAGAAATTTGTTAAATAAATATTTAAAGATTGTGCTAAAAGCACAGTAGTTCTATATTACACTAAATACACATTTCCTGCTTTCTTATCTCTGTGGAAAAAGTCTGGTGTAGTAATTTGCGATTTAATTGCGTTTTTTTTGTAAATTAATACTCAGCCACTGAGTTATATAATGATGGTTGATTGGGAGTTAAATTAAAAGTCAGGCTTTAATGAAGTGTGAAACTTTTAGTGTGGTTTAATAAATGACTCTTAAAAGATTTCTTCTACACATACATATATATATATATATATATATATATATATATATATATATATATATATATATATATATAAACAAAAATTGTCTCGCCAGTCTTATCGAATAACTGTTTCACTCTCACAACTTTTTCAAAACTGACGCTTGCTGCGTTTGTACAAGGTGAACTTATCTGCAACAATAGCACACACATTGTCATGGTTTGACACATCTGTTCAGTGATTAAACAAGTTATTAAATATGCTGTGTGCTTGTGTACACAGAGAGCAGGAGTGCAAACCCTCACTCTGTCTCCATTAAACCATATGGAGCTCTGAGAGCAAAAGCTGGTGCATCAATTAAAGAGCTCATATAACTCTTTTCAACTCGGCCTGAAACCAGAATTTGCATGATTACAAAACAACCATGTATGTGACATGGCCTGAAATTCATTGTTTGAAACGCTAACCATTTAATTCTGGCAACCCTAACCATGCCTTTTACAAAGCTGCATATGTATGAGCATTTTCTCAACCTCTGGCAACCATAGCAAGAATAAATTTTTTTTTTTTTTTTAATCTTTTACAGGAATTTGTTTCTATCTCTGGCAACCCCAACAAATACCTTTATGTTTTTTAGCAAGTATGCATGTTTTCTTAATCTCTGGAAACCCTTACAATTACATTTACGTTTGTCTTGTGCCAACACCTGGCAACCCTAACAATCCAATTTAAGATTTAAGATTCCATTAGCAGGTAGAGTGACCATGAGTGGGGTTTTTTTTTTTTTTCAAACTCTGGCATGGCTAAACATCACTTTTATACTTTGTATGATTTACAAAAGTTTTGTCAGACTATGGCAACCATAACCTTCACTTAAAAATGTTTTCAATTTAGGAGCATTTTCTCAATCTCTGTCAACCCCAAGCAACAAGAAAATAAGATTGAAAAAGACTTTTTAAAGGCCTAAAGTCAGAACTTTTACATTTTAGAATTTTTAAGCCCACGCAGACACCCTGTTTAGGGATCCAAATGTAAAATCAACAACCTGCCCCTCCTAGAACCTAGGGGAAACACAGTTGCTATTTTATTAAAATTTATTTTAAACGAACTAAGATTTCAGTTGCAAGTAACTTAAGCTTTACTCCAACCAGAAAACAGAGTAAAAAGACAATTGCATCCCAACAAACAATAAAACAAAATGTTCTCACCTTGAATCGGTGCAGTCGGATGATGTCTCCAACTCTAAGAATTACTGGATGATCCTCCAGTTTTTTACAGAAGATGGTACAGATCACTTTAACGTCAGACTGGTCTGTGATTTTTATAGTAGAGTAGTAATCTATGAAGAAATAGATGGCGCACATATGTAACAACAAGAGAAATACTTTAAATAAAGCAGTCATGGATAAAAACCTGAAGTTTGGATTCAACTATTAGGATTAGAATAAATTTGATGAGCTACTCTTAGAACACACTCCATCAAATAACTCTCTGTGATCTCTTCTCATCTCTTCAAGCTCCCGATTTATCTCTTCCCTTTCATCTAGATGCTTCATCAATGACACATAAGGTAATAACTAAATCACCATTTTCACAAAATGTTTTTGCCAACTAAAACACTAACTAATTATCTATAAATAATGCAAAGCATTACAGAAAAGTTCTGGAAATCAAAGCTATCCATCATGCAGTCGATCCTTTTTTAATTACTTTCCTCACTCTAAACAGCTTTAACTTTAGACTTGGAATCCTTAACCAGCTTTTGGTAAAGATGTTTAGATGTGACAATTAATAGAACTTCCTTTATCCAAATAAAAATACTTAAACAAACATACTAATTGGATTTTTGCACTTTCCTCTTATCTATATTCCACAAAGGAACTCGTTTTAAACCCCAATGTCTTTTAAATCTCTTTGAAATGCTCTTCAATCTGTACACTAACTTACCTTGAAAAAGGCTCACAGTGACAATCGCAGAAAGTCATTTTATTTTATTTTGATTTCTATTAGAGCACAATTTTGACAGACAATTCAAAGTGTCCCTGAAAGTGGTTTAGAATGTCAGCATTCCTTTCATATAACCAATGTATTATCATTGCCAGGATAAAAGAAATTGACGGACCTGAGCCTTTAGAGTGAAAAGGCTGTTTGAAGAAGGTCACCACTCCATAGACGCTCACCACCGTCTCTGACTTCAACATGTTTAGTGGAACATAAGTGTATTTAGCCTTCAGAGAAGCAGAAATACTTGCGTCAAAGGAATGCATGGGTTCAACAGAAAACATGGTATTTTCTAAATGTTTTGCTCTATTGAAAACATTAAAGAATCCTTCAGAGTCATTTAAACAACACTTAGTCACAAAGTTAAGCATAATGCTAAACCCTAAAAAATAAATTTAATACAGTCCATAATAAATGTGCTTACAGAGTGCAGTTAAATATTTTTAATCAAATAAATAGATGCTAAAACGAATGCATTTTTCTTTACAGATTCGTCTTTAGAGCAATGCATGCTTTTGAGATTTTAATCTAAGCAAGACATGCCTAGAGGGACCGAGGCTTTGAAGTACTTGATCTGCCTTAACCAAATGCAAAAGAGGATGGCAAATTAAAAAGGAAGATGTACACGGAGTAAAGGATCAACCGTTCAAACAATCAGTCGCAAAGTCAGTCAACAGAAGCCAATTTAGAAAGAGAAGCCCCTTGTTCTCAGAGGGATCAATCACAGAGGTGTTATTTAGAGAAACAGAGAGATTTGTCTCTGAAATCCAAATGAAAAGCAACACACACTGCACCTCGGAATTAGAGGACGCTGCAGGGGGAGTAGCTGAGGGACACACCTGTCAAACATACAAATTCGTTCAGAAATGTTGTAAGCTAATGTTGAAGAATCTAGACATGCAGATAGATAAAACTCACATAGATGCAGGCATCCTGACTCTCTATCTCCAGATAACAAGGATGCTGCTTGTCTTTGAGAAAAGATGGTGAATTTCTGATGACAAAATCTGTCAGTAAAAGTACATCCTAAAAAGGCAAAATTAAAAAGTTTTAATTAGAAAAAACCTTATTAAACCAAGTCTCCGCATTTTTCTTTTTAACGGATTACCTTTTTAATATAATCAGTCTAAATCACGTTTATTCATGAGTAAATTTTGCCACACCAAGATATGTAATAGTGATCCATGATGACTGGCGCTCATGCATTCTTGTGATTAATACATATTTAATTAAACCAGTTTTTTAATATATTCAGCCATTCCCTGCTTCTGTTTTTTGCACTTTTACATTAGATCATTTTTATCAAACAGAGGTAGAAGAGTAGTACTACATTTACCTGCACTGCTGTGTACTTTAACTTGAGTAAATTTAATTACATGGTTTCATTAGGTTACACTTTAACTTTTATAGACTTCTTTCACTTTTAAACATTTTAAAACATTTAGGAGTACAATTTAACACTTATATAATAACTTTAGACACATACACGACATGTTTTGCATATTTAATAGTATGCTTCAAAAACATTGTTTGAAACCGTAACGTAACCATCACTTACGTTTTTGAGCATTTAATGAGTTTTTTTCAAACTCTGGCAACCCTAATAATTACTTTTATGCATGTTTCCTCAATCTCTGGCAACCCTTACCACCACATTTACATATCTTTTTACCTTTTGAGTCTTGATGAGTACCAACAATATTACTTGTACTGGAGTACATTTTCACTGAAGTAACAGTACTTTTACTTGAGAAACACAGTTGTGTACTGTTTTCATCTCTGCAATCAGATTATTGCAAGCAACATTTTCATACCAGATTATAAAACTTGATAGATACTCTGGTCTCATTCAGGTGGAATAATCTTGGAGCTTTACTGCTGTAACATAGCAGCAGCAGGCACCTAGATATCAAGCTAAACAGATAAATAAATAGATGTACTTTTTCCAAGAGTTTTAAATAGAAAAACATTCCGCAACAGGTGGCCTAATCTGATTCAATGATCTATGCTAAGCTATGTAAGATCTTAGCAACTCCCTGATCAAAAGGGCAGAATAGGTTCCAAATGTTTAAAAGGAGGTAAACAAATAGGCATGGTTGTAGAATGATTCCATGTCCAAAAGTGGAGGGCTCCATAAAAAATGTCATTATCTGTCCACTTCCCCACTTCACTTTCAGTCAAAATCTACACAAACCTACAATAATAAAGGTACATTTTGTCTTTCAAAATGTCATTGTGGTATCCGTCTTAATCTTGCCCTAAATAATTTTAATTGAATTAAAACAAAAACTTAACCTTTCAACCAGTTGTCAAAAAAGCACATAGGAGTAATATAAGAAGTGGAACTTGTTTGTAATGTTTATTGTCTCTTTATGTTATACTGTAAATTACAATTTTTGTGACAATATCCACTAAAGCTTGCCATTTTTTATTCCGAACCAAACCCAAGACAACTCCAACAAAAATAAAGTGCCAACACGGCAAGTAAGATCCTTCTGACAATGACACAAAGGAGGGTCCTTGGGGGGTAAAGGGAAGAGAGCGACTGAAGGCATGTCTCTAATGGCTGATTTTCTCTCTGAAAGCTATTGTATGTCAGTGGGGAGCTGATCTGAGCTGTGACCACGATGGTACTGAAGAAGAAAAATACTGGCCTTGCACAAGCAATGCTTTTCTACCTTGCAAAAAAGCCCATCTTCGTACAAATGAAGTTACATCAGACGAAAAGTTTTCAAAGTCTGCTTTCCAACTTGATTTGACAGGACTTTCATGTTGCACTCTCTGAAGCTACTCCGCTTCTACACAGGCATATTTAGCTACATTACGACAAACCAGTATTATGGGAAACCCTATTTAATGAAAATGAATCTTTTAAAACAAACTAACTTCACCTAGTCTTTATGGTTATGTTCCTTCATGTTTTAACCCATTCTCTAGTAGAGAAAACGTGACATGCAAAAACATGAAGAGATGCATCGGATTCAGACCAAATCAAGTATTAAAGATAAAACATTACTAATCAAAATAGAGCATACAGAAGAATATACATAAAGTCAAAGAAACATAAAATTGGAGCACACTTTTAGACACAGACAGACGTGAAAGTACACAAATCATCATGGTGGACTTTCAGCTAGTAGACTTTGAATTAAATAGAAATAAATCTACTCTAACATTGGGTAATCTATTTTCTTTCTCATTCATTACCAAATAAACCCTTTTAAAAGCATTTAATTCCACTTCTCTCCCTTACCCCTAACTCTCCAATTTGCACCTTCACGGGAGGGGGAGGAGTTTTTCAATTCTCTTTTGAGCTGAGAGGAAGGACTTTGGTGAAGTGATGTAAAATACAAGGGTTAGGGTCACAAAAGAGACTGTTTCAATTTTAAATATTTACAAACATTTCCTATGACAAACAATAGATATATTTGTATCTAGTCAAATGGCCCAAACAAACCAGAGAATTTGTACCGTTGGCAACAATGATCGAGAATTTAAACAGGTGAAAGAACAAGAACACTAGCAAGATGAAAGCTAGGCAGCAGATCTGCCTTAAAACATATAGGAAAGTGTTTTAGATGCCTACATTTTCTTTGACAGACTGAGAAAAATCCTTGGCCAGTGAGCCAAAGAAAATGACGATGATTGATGTGTGCTCAGTGGTACTGTGAAGGGGGTCCTCCTCTGTGAAATACAAAGAGCGAGAAACTGCATGAATGGAGCAAGTAAAAAAAAACTGCTTTCTTTCTCAAAATCTCAAGAGCTGAAACTGTAATTTGCACAAGTGTATGAGTCTGAATCACACTATGAAGGACCCACTACAATTAAATCGACTTAAATCTATAAACATACATTTGTATTCATAAATGTAAACTTAAACTAAGAGTATCAATGCTGATCAAGATAAGAAATGTGAAAGGTTATTTCCTTGGACAGGATTTATAGTGAAATATGAAAAACAATATGCTTAAAACATTGTTTATTTTGTTTTCGTTTATTTCAATTGAAATAAATAAAAACTCACCTCTGACTTGAGCTCTAAGCATTTTAATCCCATCTTTCCGTGCACAGGACACCATAGGACCCTTGTGAATCACTTTAGCCTACACAAAGACAATAGCTTTTATAACAAGTTTAATACCTTTACAAATACTTCTTTCAACACAAGTATGTTATACTGTATTAATTTTATAAATAATGTCAGAGATTATCTAAGCATACATAAACACACACACAACATTTGAATTCAGTATAATGTCTTTGAGGAAGGCAGCAGTTCAAACAATGCAGACAATGGAAAAGCAAACCTTTACACATCTGTGCGAGGGGTCAGAGGTTAGGCTGAGGCTTGAAACACATGTTCTTTGGAGATGAGATGGAACCTTTGCATCAAGGTCAGATAAATTACTGACTTTTAAAAGAGGCATGTTCACTGAACAATAACTGTAAAACAAGTAAATAAAAAAGATGAACAATTGGTACTGAAAACTCAAATCAAGATGATTACAGTAGCAAAAAAAAAAATCTGTTGCTAAGTCTTGAAGGAGCCAGTGGATTTTCAATTACTCAGTCAAAAATAAAGTTTATAATTCAAAATGATTTTTTTAAACAATTATTTTTGTCTCCGCAAAAATGCAGCATTGCCATTTGTTTATATGTATTATTCCATAAATATGTGTAATAACTGATCTAACGTGATCTAATGTCCACTCTATTAATATCTAAAAGTACTCAGAGTACTTAAGTAACTTTGTACAGCAGTGCTGGTTAATCATCTCAGTCTGTCTGAATATGTAGTGATACTTATTAAACTAGCAAAAGTAATACTGGCCACCAATCTTTAAACATGTAGAACTGACTAATATGTACGAAACGGTGTAATCAAATGTTTTTCAGACTAATTTAAAAATATTTAGCGTTAATTAAATTCACCCACAACTTGCACAAGAGCAGATTAGGAAGAACAGTTTAATACGGTTTCTGCACAACCAAATGGATGCATTCAGCTGTTCTCAATGTCTGACACTCTACTACTGCTACTGCTTCTTCTGTGCCAGACCAAAAAGTTGTTATCGTTGGCATAAAAATTTATTTTAGTCCCCTATTTACTTTATAAAAAATCATTTAAATAAAATGTATTGTGTAAACTAATAAAGTTGGTAAATCTCTTGTTCAAATAATATATCATGTATTTATTAAAAATAACAGTAATGTTGTTAATGGAAGCACACGAGCAAGTTTCAAAGTAAAAAAAGAACATAAAAAAAATTGAGAGCGAGTTTTAATATTTTCTAATATATTTTAATCATAATATGCAGGTAGGAACCACCATCTCATGATACCTAAAATAAAAAATGCTGCTCAGGTAAAGTTAACATCTTCAAGTGCCAATGTCAAGCACCACATCAGCGGCGGTGGAGGTATCAGTTTGGCTGTGAAGGTACCCTAAAGGTCTCTACACACATATCCGAATTGAGCTTCTCTGCAGAGTGCATGTTGCAAGATTCACATTTTTACTGTTAAAAGTTGATGCAGTAAAGCTCCTTGCCCTTGGATGGTGTTTATGTTTAGTGATGTATCATTCGTGAAAAGAATCACATTGTTCTTCGGGGCGTTTTCCTGTCGTGAGTGACCATGAGTATCGAGCACCACCCAGTAGCTCTTTTATGTCCCATTTACATCATCGAAACAGCCAGCTGTCATTGGTTGTTCTCTTGCGAAAAACTCTTACGAAATATCAGCTCTGATATGGCAGAGCTGAACTCTTTCTTTCACACCATTGGTTCGGACAGATGTGTGATGTGCCAATGGCGCTCATAGTTTTTAATAGCGGTATGTTCATGTACAAAATTTTGTACTGAATATTCGGATAGATGCCTTAATACTGTACTATCTTACCTAAACATCCTTTCTCTGCTGCAATGTCAGGTTTTTATAAAGTTGACAGTATAAATAAACAGACTTTGAGGAGTATGGCTAATACATTTACTGATTACTAAACACAGAGAGTAAGTTTTTATTTTTGCCTGGGTCTGAATCAGTGAACAACCCAGCCTGTGGGGAGATCATTGCAATTAAGTTGCTTGTTGCTGTTTTTTTTCTTTTTTTTTCCTTGGATCATTAATATTTCTTAACACAAGTTTTACTGAATTTAACTGATTTCACATGTAGAGGAGTTAATACTGCTATAATTCAGTAAAAATTACTGGGTATAATATTAAAATATGCTCAAATGAATTTATGTACACCGAGTTGGGCCATCATCAGTAAGGTATGTCCAATTCTGCATTTTGTTTAAACAATTTGATCCCATTATTTTTCTTAAAGTAGCTTTAATTATTTAGTTCAGGACATACTGCATGCATTGTATTCCTTGTACATAGGTCCCATTCCACCTGACACTTGTTTTTGCTGTATAAATCTAAGTGTTATCATATATCTGCAATGAGATAGAACATTTAGTCTGATTCTTGCCAGGGACTTAACTGAGATTTCATAACATCCTGAAAAAAACCCCCATTCTAATTCAAAACTGTTGGCACTGCAGATCCATTCCTTGCAACAATCATTTGTGTAACCCCAGACAACACACAGAAGACATCATTAAACAGGCATTGAGATGAGCCATAGTGATGTTAATGCTTCCTTGAAACGCACAACGCGGTGCATAAAGAGCCCACACTAAATGAATTAGCCTTACTGTATAAAACACCGAATTCTGCACAAGAAAATCAATCCAAAACAAGTCTAATTAATTCCAGAAGGGATTATTCAACACCACGACAGATCTAATACATCCAGACAGAAAACATATTTTTTTATGTTGTGACAATTGGGACTCTGAAAAGCAAAGATTTGAAGTATTTCAATTTGGATTTTATAAATCATCAAAGCAGCACACTTCACAAAGCATGAGCAAGAATGCTGGATGACGACTGCAAAAAACAGATAATTAAATCAAAGTCTTGAACAAATACGTAACTTTAATGATTAAACATAACAATTAAAAAATAAACATATGAATGGTAAACATATCCCGTTTGTAATTTTCTTTTGCAAATGCAACAGAAAAAAAAAGTATAGAATTTAATGGAATTGGTTATTCAGCAAACACCTGCACTTTATTCTCAATAAAATGACAACAAGCGTTTTGACTTCATCTGAAATTGCGGTCTCACGATATAAATATGTTTATTATGCAACGTACATATTCAACAAAAACATGCTATATGTATCTCTGTAAAGTACAGGTCAAGATTTTAGAATTTTGTTATAATAAAATAATTTAAAAAAAATTCTTAAAGCAAGAGTTGCTTCTCAAGACGTTTACCAGACAATTATTTGTATCCAACTAACCATTTGATTAAGTCCTAATATATGCTTTTTAAAGTGGGCCTTAGAAAATAACTTAAAAATAAAAATGTATAAAGTTATAAAATATAAATATGTAGCTGACACCGAGTGCTAATTTGACGTTCCTCACCAGCTCTCCACAAGCAGTGAGTCAATGAGTCACATTTTAACTAAAACAGACATCTTGTATATGAATTCCAAAGCACAGCGTGGAATCTTTGTGATTGGTTCCATTGTTCATGTGACTGAAGATTCTTGACTTGTGCTTGATGGCAAAAAAAACAACCAGTAAAGTGGGTGACCAAGTGCTCGTCTTGATTAAGTGATTGATCCACGCAACAAAAGCCTGCTTTCTTGTTCCATTTAATGAGAAAACAAGGCTTTTTAAAATGAGGAATGGTTGAGAGATGTCTCCGGTACCTATGTAGTTTCTGAATTTACACAGCCTCTCAGGCAGCAGAGTATCATATCACTTCATCGTCGAACTAAAAACGCAAATCTAATGGTTTCACACAAAATAGGTATAAAAAGACCTTTAGAAACTAGTCTTTGTGATATAAAAGAAGTAAGTGTATTTTCAGTCAATGAGTGTTTTTGTATCCAGAAACAGCTTTAAAAAATAACTGGGAACTAAAGAGTTAATTGTTTACCATGTGCATGCTCATTGAGCTAAGCCAATAGAAATCAAGAGAGGAGAGAATTTCACCTTCTTGGTGAGTTCCTTTGGCCTCTCAAAATTTTATGCCAATTTTATTTACAGGCCACAAAAGTACATTATGACTTGCTTTACATGACCAGCATTCAGGTTTTTAAGCCTCCATCATATACATTTTAATTTCCTTAATGTTCTTTATAATCTTATAATACACGTAATTATCGTAATAATCTAAGATATATATATATATTAATATATATATATATATATATATATATATATATATATATATATATATATAGTCTATTCTTCTAAAGGGTTTTATCTTGTGTTCACTTTTTAGTTCAACATTTTCCAAACTGATAAAACGTAATGTAACGTAAAGCACTTGTGTTTGTTTTGCATTATAGAAATCTGCATTATAGCAACAACTTAGAACTTGAGAAACTAACGACTTGACCTAACTCTGACGTTAGTCACAGATTCTTAATTTATTTGATTTCTGAGCAGATTCACAAAGAAGTGCTTTTTTGACAGCTACCAAGTAACATTCATCTGAAATAAACTCACCCCGCTCTCCCGCACAGCTTTCTCTCGCTTCCTCCTTCTGTTTGAAAAAGCGCCAGCCGTACCGGATGTTACGTCAGCAAGGCGCAATCTCATAGGTTGCCTACTAGTGTGTATCCTTTCCTAATTTTCAAGCATACAGTCAATGTTTTCAGAACGAATATTAAGTTGTTGTTTTTTCAGTCTCATAAACTGATTAGAAATGGTACAGCGGTTAGTATATTTGAATTTATTTGAATTAAATGGTATATTCCAATGCTTAGTCAATTTTTATCCATGTTTTAGGAAATGTTTTTTTAATAGTATTCAATAGGATATGTGTTAGGTTAATAGAAATTGTTGGATTATTTTACACCCTTTCCCTATAATTTTAGCATGTATTTATATTTATAGTATAGTATTTACCTATGTTTTCTAAATATATATTAAAAGTAATATTTTATTATTAATTCCACTCGTTTGCTCTTATGTCTTGTATAATGCAAAAGTGTGAAACGTTTTCTATTCTAGAAAAACAAACATAAAATAAAATAAATATTTTGCGATTTGACTTCTGTGAAATTGTTTCACTTGTAATGTTATTACAAACAAATAATAGAAAGAAAGAAAATGATAAAGGAAGAGGAGTTAAGTATTTAAAAAGAGAAGTTTGAACACAACTTAGTGTGCACCTCAAATCAAAATCAATATGATATAAATCTTAATGATCAGAAATACAGATCTAAAAAAGTATTAAAAACATTCAGTACATTTTTCATTCATGGAACCTTGCAATTCCTCATGCAGTGCACATACATGTTTAATGACTCATGGGAGCAGGACCTGTGAAAAGTATTTGAACCCATCTTGTTGACCTTAGAATGCACACCAATTACAGCCATGCCATCATGTTACATTGTACAAACTAAGTGATTCCAATCAAATAGTCAATCTTAGTAACAGAGACTTCATTTATAATAAGTGTAACTATCTCTCAAAAAATGTTTTAAATTACTTAAATTTTTCATAAATTTTTTTCTTTTTTTATTACAATGCTGCCCAATGTAGAGAAGACAAATCTGCCTTCAGAATCAGATCGATGTTTTGCATATCTATGTTGTCTCTGTTGAATGTCAATGTCTTTGTTGGTCAAGGTGCTCCAGTTCAGTGACAGAGATGCTTTACTTTAAAAGAGCAATGTTCTTCAGATGAGCTGTTAAATCGTGATTTTGACCCTACGCACAAAAAATCTAAGTGCAGAATTGTACCTAAAAAGGTGCGCAGGCTGTCAGTCCAGCTGTACCCTAGTAGGGTACCAACACTGTACCTCTCAACATGTCAATATATGCTATGCCGATACTATTGTTTTATTTATGTCAAGAATTGAAGGAATATTTACATATTTTCCTAAAATAGATTTTTGTTTGTGAAATAAAACAGTTTTCATGACTAAATTGCTGCGTACCTTAAGCTTACTAAAAGCACAATTATGTACCTTTTGTTTAAGCATTGATTTTGTACCTTTGAAATGAAACAATGTCATAATTTTTCCATTGTATGATCATTTTGTCAAAAAGAGTAGGGGTGTAACCTCAGCATTCCTGGCCAAAGGAACCAAGTCTTAATGATTCCTGTATCTGATTGGATCTCCATATCTCCTGGCCAGAATCAGCCGGTGTGTGCTGAGTGTTCCGGCACAGAATGACAGCTAGCACATAATCATCATTTTATTCATCATTTCGCAAATAATAATTGTAAAAAAAAACGTTGACTTGGCTTAAAGGAAAGAGAACATTGAAAACCTAATTTATTGTTTTGTTGTTGTTGTTGTTGTTGTTTCTCTATTCCTGTGGTAAATGTTGCCAAGACTCTATATGGGTTGACAGATTGAAAAGAAAGTTATCTCCATACATCTAACAAACAAGAGGCTGAAAAAGCAGTCTTGCCTCAGCATAATAATGCTGAATTAAGCATATTTCTTCACCTTTACTTGGAATATAGATCTGAATAAATTACAAAGGAAAATGTTGCTTACAAAGGAAAGTTTTACAAATGAGATATGCCCACTAGAGCAAAGCCTCTACAGTTGCTGCAGAAAGCGAAGCCCTTCTGGGACAGCTGTGTCTAGGTCATTGCCAGGCAAATTGATCCCACGAAAAGTCTGAAGATTAAAAAGATTTTGCCTTTCACTTTACTCTCAGGCTTGAAAGAATCTGATCTTGTGATCAATTAACATCCCAGGTTGCATGAGAATCAATTACGGTTGGAGTTGTTGAAGAAAGCAGACTACAGTCAGAGCAGACTGCATTAATCATGAGGAGATCAGGGCAGGCCATGGCTTCTTCTTTTGTGCTCTTTAAAACATTGCGCATGTTTCATCTGCAGTACGAGTCTGACCTATAAGACACAATCCCCACTGAGAGCATTCTCTTATCCAGTTCTACTAAGTGTGGTTTTGCTGTGTCCTAAAAAGGAAAAGTCAAAATATCTACCAAGTTGTCTTTAACATAATGTCAGTTGTTCATTATTTACAGACAATATTGTTTAAAACTGTGAATGCCTGTGCTTTTCAAATTTTAGTTTGTAGTAAATAATAGAATGGTAAATAAGGAATGGTTGTTAATCTCACCTGCATCCAAGTGTTGATCTGTCAACCCAACATCCATCCAGAAACTTCCTTCTCATTGCTTTTCACATACTTTGTGTTTAAATGTTTTTTTTTTTGCCTTCTGATTAGGATGCAAGCATACATTTTCAAACAAGCCTTATACAGGGTACCAATTACTTCATGTCATCCAACAGTGATGGATGTTGGTCTTTTAACTGATTAATTTGCATAATAGTTAACAAAAGGAGGTATTTAAAATCTATACTTTACATTGAAACTACAATGTTTACTGATGAAATCTTACAAATGTCATAAATATGAATTTTTGGAGCTCAATTTGAACAAAAAAATATTTTAACTCACAGCAATGTGTATTATGTGGTGAAGCAGAGATGTATAAATGGCAGGTACTTAGCAACAAGAGTCATATAAACCAACCCCAGTAGCTAAACTATTTTTATAAGCTGAGTTGAATAACTTTGAAAATGGTAGCTAGGGTAAACAGTCTGGTTGCTATGGAGGGGTCAGTGACATATTCCAATGTCAGTATGAGTTATATAAACCAACAATTACATCTTAGCTATTTTCCAAAGCTGAGAGCTAAATCTGAGAAAAATGGTTGCTAGGGTAAACAGGCTGGTATCTATGGGGGGGATCAGTGCAATCATCAGTTCAATATGACTTAAATAAACTATGGAGGCTCATTTCTGCCAGGTAAAAATAAAGAAAGAATCGTTTAGAAAGTCAAAATAGTCCAAATTTTAAGATAAAAAGTAAAAATTTTAACTCTTTTTTTTTTTTTAGCTGAGATATATAATTTTGAAAATGTTTGCTAGGGTAAACAGGCTGGTTACTATGGAGGGATTTGTGACATCATGTAATATTCCCATATTGATATAAGTTAAATAAACCAACCACTATTTCTTACTGATTTTCCTGTGCTGAGATATATAACTTTGAAAATGTTTCTAGGGAGGGATCAGTGAAGTTATATAACATTCCTCATGGCAATATGAGTTGTTTAAACCAACCCGTGTCATAAATATTTTCCTAATCTATATTTTCACTGTAAAAAAGTTTTTCTTGCTAATTTACACAACCAAAGCTTTTAGTGTTTATATATACACTGTTGACAGACCATGATTGAACTTTTTTATAATTCTCATGCTTCCCAAGATAGGTAGGTTGAAGAGGGCGAAATAAACTTATTAAATAGTTTGCATTGGAGCTGTTTCTCAGCACACAAATATATGCTATTAATGACATATGGGGGAAATCTTATGGTTTTTACTCTCCTGCAATAATTTTCCATAATCTGATTCATACAGTTGGGTTACAGTCTAATGAAGCACAAGAATGTCTTACAATCTAAATCATAATTAAAATATAAAGTATTTTTTATTAGAAAATATTTAGTCAGCTTTTCATATTCTCAAGCTGAATGTTAATGCCCCATCAAAGAGAAAGTAATGGCATAATTAACAATTTGAAAATTATCTGATGTTCCAAAACAACAGAACACAAGATACCAATTTAACTACTTTCAATCCAAAGGACGTCAAATATGTGGGTATGAATTTCTATTTCAAGTATTGTGTTTGCTCGGTTAAACCTGATATTATAAGTAGTCTGTCAACTTCTATGATCACAGTGTAAATATTGATCATCCACAAACACACATGGCACATTTGCTCTTTTATTTCTTGTCTTTCAGCCAGTCTGGAGGTGACGACTGTGCATGGATGCCGTCTACCAAGCTGTGCACTGTGAAAACATCTGAAGTGCCAGAAATGCTTAACGGCTTGTTTATTTTTGCAATAAATGTTTTTTCCCCATTTCACACGAGCTTCTTATAGCATCTGAAAGACAGTAATTAGTGAGGAAAGAGCTTTATATAGAGATAATTGGGTTTGGTATGCATACTTACAGAGAAGTTGTTTGGCTGCAGGAATCTTCTGTCAGTCAAAAAGCCAATTAATGACACCGCACACCATCCACAATGTTTTTAAGACTGCTGCGAAGTTGGTTCATAGCCAATTGGTTCATTCAAAATAAAAGTTTCAGAAGGAGAAACATGGTCATATTGAAAGAATAAAATAACATAAATACAAAGATTTGTATAGTTTTAAAAGAATGTAAAATAAAAAAATCAAGGAAGTGTCAAGGAACGATAAACAGCACGCCATAAAATATTCTGTTATACTCTGAAAAATGGAGGTTTTCTATATTTGGACCCTGGAGCATTATTCATCTACTGGAAGACTTCCCAGCGTTGCATTTTCAGACTCACCTGCAAATGCCTCGCATCACCTAAACAAACAAATTCATGCAGAAATGCTCTTTTTAGTTAGAACTGTAATACCCAGAGTACATGTGTCCATACACCCATCATGATCAATCATGCACATTTCAATGCTTTCAGGTTTAAGTAGTTTCAATGTTTTTAAGGCTGAAATAAGATTTTTAGCTATAACCAGTTATAACAAGCTGAGATATATAACTTTGAAAAGTGTTGCTAGGGTAAACAGCCTGGTTGCTATGGAGGGGTCAGTAACTTCATATAATATTCTCTTGTCAATATGAGTTATATAAACCAACCCTCATGTCTTAACCATTTCCTAAGCTGAGAGCTAGATCTGTGAAAATGGTGGGTAGGGTAAACAATCTGTTCGCCATGGAGGGATCAGTACAATCATATAATGTTCCACAATATGAGTTGTGTAAACCAACCTGTGTCGTATGTTTTTTCCTAAGCCAGGATATATACCAGGATATAGATATGTCAGTAACCAGGAAATGTCAGTAAAATAACACTCTAGGGCATTTCCATATATATATATATATATATATATATATATATATATATATATATATATATATATATATATATATATATATATATATATGGAAATGCCACAGAATGTTATTTTACTGACATTTATGACAAAAAAAATTTCATCAATGAAGCATTACATTGTTGACTAAGTCATTTATTTGTATGTCTTTAGATAGTAAATTTCACCTTTAAACGTATATTATTCTCTCATGCAGATGGTCAAGCTGAAAAGATTCAACACAAAGATCAAAACTCCCAGAAACTCCCAAAACATTCCTTTATTATAAAACAATTGTATAAAAATCAAAGTTGGCATGCTTTAACCATAGCATTTGCACACTCACAATCCCAGGCAATAGACCAGAGAGTAGCCAACTGAAGAGACAAATGTATTTCCAATGCAAATTTGACACAGTGGCACAAGAATTCAAATTTGTACAATCACAAAATACTTACAACTAATAATATGTTCCACGGTTGACTTCGTCTTTTTTTCCCTCACTATGTTGTTAGTGCCCAGTTGCATTGATTTCAGTAAATAGCAGCTTCATTCTTGTACGCCCCACAAACAACATTGGTGTCTCATTCTGGAATTCAGTCAAACTGTTTTTGCAGCCTGCCAGATCTTCACAGACAATCCTCAGGATATCCTCTCATGTGGCGTGATTGGTGTAGCTGACGTAAGTTGTTTTCGTGGATGGCGCTGAAAATAAAAACAGTACGTTCAAGAAGTCAGCAGGGTTTTTGAGAAAAATGTTAACAGATAGTATTTTGGATACTTTCATAACCCATTATTTCCTAATGAAAGGAAGGGAAGATATTTTTTTACAGAATCCTGCAGGAATGCTCCTCCAGCAGACCATTGTGCAGTGAAATTTCCATTACCAGGGGCTATAAATACCAGGAAGCTCTTTATTGTGAGAGATTTATACCTAGATATCAAATATATTCCAACTTTATTATCGATGTGTCATATTAAAATAATAACTAGGTATGCATGAAAAGGTAGATGGTATGTGTACGCACCACTGCTCTCTGTACTCTCACAGAGCTCAGTTTTGACCTCTCCGTTGGGTCGCTCACTGGCCAGCTGGCTGAGCTTATTTGTCATGGTGGCGGCGGTGACAATAGCCTTGAAGCTGCGTTTGCGTTTGGGCACGTTCTTTTCTGGGTGCAGAATAATAATGTAGACTTTGGGCATGTAGAGCATCCCCAGGGACACCGAGGCACTCAGGCTCAGAGACACAGTCAGCGTGGTGGTCTGGATGTACATCTAGAGTAGAAAAGCAGAGCATGATTACACTAACAGCAGTGAGACGTAAACTGATGATTAGCTTTGCTTTTGAAAACACCCATCTGTAGCACCATATGAGAGATTGCACCATAATTAAGGTTGTAATGTCTGTAACAAAAATTAAATATACATTTACTCTAAAGCTGTTTTAAATTAATGCAACATTGTTTTTGAAAGAATACTTACTGTTTGTTTTTAACCACACATATCCTATGAACTCTCTCATGAATGACTTTCCCATGGCTGATTAAGTAGAGCATGGCTAATCATTGCAAGTCACTTTGGATACAAATGGCAAACAAAAAGAGTTCACAAAACATTTAAATAACACAATTATTTGTATCTATACTGTCTCAAGAAATTTTAACTTTGTTTGGTCACATGATTAAAACTGTGCCAATAAAATCTGTTACTTCTATCAATAATAATAGTAATATTACATATTTAGGTTTTTACCAAATTATTAAATTATTGTTAAATATGTTTTTTAAAAATAGAATTTGATTGTATCAAATTATTGGTGGCACAGTTGTTAGCACGATTGCCTTACAGCAAGAAGGTTCGAGCCTCGGCTGGGTCAGTAGGTATTTCTTTGTGGAGTTTGAATGTTCTCCCTGTGATCGTGTGGGTTTCCTCCGATTGTTCCGGTTTCCCCCAAAAGTCCAAAGACATGCGGTATAAGTGAATCGGGTGAGCTAAATTTCCTTAGTGTATGATTGTGTATGGATGTTTCCGCCAAGATGACGGATGAATTGAGACAATATTTAAAGAGACCTCAACCACACTTTTCTAAGTATGAATTGGAACAAAGTCAATTTGTTGTTTTTATTCATTCAGCAAAAAGAAGAAGAAAAAAAAACAAAATAGGATGTTTAAGTAATATAAAGCACTAGTGTTAATTTTGGATTATGTTCTAGAACCTAAGCACACATCAGGCTAAAACCGATTCATTTATTAGATGCCAGCCAGCGGCTATGCAGGTTTTTAACAGGTTTTTTTTTTTGCAGCAGCAGCAGCAGCAAGATAACAGAGTTGATCCCCAGGAAACAATGCGAAACTTTCATTGACCAACTGTAGATCACACATGTCAAACTGAAGCCCTGGAGGGTTAACGTTTCATGGCAAGCTTAATTAAACACCCGATTATACCGAAAAGGCTTGATGGAAAGCTAAAGGTCTGTCTGTTAAAGCATGTTAGGAACAAAACTTTGCCAGGTGTTGGCCCAAATTCAGTTTGACACTCCTGCCATGCAGTAGATTTCTGGCTTTTAGAAATAATCACAACAAGTTTTTTTTTTTTAATTCCAATACTATTAAAGCATAATGTATATAATAAGATCCCTCACTTGTCATAACCCTTAACCCATCCATCAATTATCATAAATTAAATTAAATTTATGCCAGAACGCAATAGAGGACTGTAGATCACCAATCTCTTAGTGTTACAAGGTGAATGAGGAACAAGTGGAGGGAAAGGAGACAATGATCAAGGTGGGCTAATGCCTAAATCTAAAAGTTAACTTCACAGTGAATGGCTGGGACTAACAGCACATCAATAAATGGTTATGTTTCATTCATTCTTGAGTGAGTCTGAAAGTTATCTTGTTAGTAATGACATAAAACCCACAGAGGAGGGAAAAAAGGGCTTCTTATTGGTCTACATGAAGCAGCAAGATGATATAAGGTGGAAATGTCTTTTTAAAGAGAAAGTGATTTTCAAAAGCTAAAAAGCATGTTAATAGGTTAAATACCCTAAAAATAATTTCAGCTTGCCTGAAATTGACATCTGATGTTAAATATGAAATGAGCCTGGAAACTCACCTCACAAACATGTCTGATTTTCTAAATTGTCAAATATTATTTAGCAACATGTATTGTTATGGTTGGAAATAAAACAAATCACACAAACATGTTATTTTGCAAACCTTCAATGCGTGACACAAATGTGCGACTTAAGCAAGACCATTTACTGCATCCTTGCTCAAGCTTGAGAATTTGATGAATGGCTGACGTCACTAACGTATACATTCCTCCATCCTTCTTTTCTTAGCTAAATAATGGGTCTGAGTGATCAGATTGAAAATGAGCAGTAAATGATAGCACATCCCTATGGCGTGTGTTACGGATGATCCGGCTCTTCACATTTATATAATGAAAATAGACTGCAGAGAATAAATGAAGCTTGTTTTTAGGTCATGGGTGAAGAATCTAGATCACTTGAGGGGAGCTCTTCATTCCACTGCTTAGAGTAGACAGAAATCAACTGAACTTTATCAGCTAGTACTACCCTCATTCCATCATTATGGAAAAAACATTTGTTACCAATTCTATATTCAAATTATAAGAATTAGGCCAGATTTTGTTTTCTCCAAATTTCCAATTTAATCAATGGAACAATGCTGTTTTGAGTCGAAACATAAACAACAAATGAAGAAGACTGTGGTCTGTGAGTTAAAGATCAATCTGCTCATCAAGAACATAATCTCTCAAACACACAGAGCCATTTTTGCATGTTTTCACTTTACATTTAATGAGGAAGAACATTATTTTAATATGAAGGACTATTTTGTGCAGAAGTCCAGTCCTCTGGTATCTAAAGGGTCTCTGAGATGGAAAAAGAAGCCTCTCGCTCAGCAATCCTCTATAGTGGAGCGCTGGATGTGTTTACTCATGGAGAGGACAGATAAACTCAGAGAAATAATGCTGTTGTCTTTGTGGAATCGATACAACCCTGAATAAAGAATAAGCAAAACAAAACATTATCTCAATAAATTTCTGAGTCCATTTGCACAACATCTAGCATTGAGGGAATAAGCTCTTGTCTCTAACTGAAACACATTGAAAAGAGTATGTCAATCTATCAGCAGCTAAATCCTCAATCCTGAAATTATATTGGCCAATAAGAACCTTGCAAACTACTTTTTTTTTTACAAGTAACGGGTTCTTTCTGGCAAATCTGCTCACTTAAAGATGTCTTTTACAAACGATAATTCTCTCACAAGTCTTTAGCAATAACTATTTTACTCTCAATTATTAAGGTGTTCAAAAAAGATCTGGTTTGCTGTTCACATGACAAAAATGTACTTGACTTTTTACAAAAATTGGCACTTTCAATAATACATGGTTATGCTGAATTACTACTCAGTGTGCAAGTAGACAAACAGCTTAACTGAGCAAAAAAACAAACAAGCAAAAAACAACCAGGTGCGTGTAGACAGGGCCTTAGATGTCAAAACAAGAGTACTCATAGTTTCAAATGTATAATTTGAGATATTCTTTAGAGCAGGTTAACAGAGAGGACAAACAAAGGAAAATGTTTTAATTGTAACATATCTAAAGACTCACCCCCTCTGCAGATTGTGCAGTCCCAAAGAAGATGGGTATGAAAGCCAACCAGATGATGCAGGTTGTGTACATGGTAAATCCAATGGGTTTGGCCTCATTGAAGGTCTCCGGCACTCCCCTGGTTTTGATTGCGTAAACAGTGCATGTGACCATCAAAAGAATGCTGTAACCTAGTGAGCAGATGAGAGACAGGTCCGAGATATCGCATTTGAGAACCCCACGGGCATTTTGAGGATCCTGTGTACGCTGCTCCCCATAATCCACAACTGTATGCGGTGGGTCCACCACAAACCACACAAAAACCCCCATTAACTGAGCTGAGATCAGGCTGAAGGTGATGACCAGCTGGGATGCAGGGCTGATGAACCGCGGTGCTGTGACGGAACATTTGCCTTGCTCAAAGATCCGATGTATGCGGTTGGTCTTGGTCAACAAAGCAGCATAACTGAAACACATGCCAAGACCTAAAAAGATCCTCCGGAAGGAGCACACAGCCAGTCCTGGTGCAGCTATCATTGGAAAAGTGATGAAATAGCACAAGAAAATCCCTGTTAGTAAAACGTAACTCATTTCTCTGCCAGACGCCCGGACGATTGGTGTATCGTTATATCGTACAAAAGTCACCACCACAAAGGTGGTGGCAAGGATTCCCATGATCGCAATGAAGACAGGAATCACTGCCCATGGAGAGTGCCACTCAAGTTTAATGATTGGGATTGGCTCACAGCCTGTCCGGTTTTGATCCGGCCTCTGCTCATAGGGACAAAGTTGACATGTGAACTCGGTGGCCTGGTATTTGTAGCCCTCGCATTGCTCACAGTGCCAGCAGCATGGCACACCCTTCACCACCTTCTTCCGCTCACCCGTCTGACAAGGTAGACTGCACACAGATGTTGGCACAATGTCTTCGCTGCTTGGCCATTTCATGACATTCATCTGAAGAGGAAACACATGCTTTAAAGTTATGGTAAATAAATAAATAAATATCCTTTAATCTGTGGCTCTCATGTCGATAAAGAAGATCTATAAATGAGTAAAACATAGAAACGGTTATAGACATAAAAATGACCACATCAAACACATGCAAACTAAAACTAAAATCTTTAGACAAATGGTTAAATAGTGACAATAAAACCTAACACATGATTATAAGTTGAGAATGCCTCCCTGAACAGAAAGGATTTCAGTTTTGTTTTAAAAGAGTTGATGTTTAGACTTCTGTACTGCTGCTTGAAATTTATTCCAAAACGAGGATGCTACCTGGCTGGGTTAAAGTTTGTGACCACACACTGAAATAAAAAGCAGCAGAAATACAGGGAAAGTGTTTACATTTGACAGAACTATCGGTTTTCACAATTTAGAGGGGTTTTATTTACATTTTAAAACTTATGTTACATTCTGGGATAGTCTGATACCTGAAGTCATTGATATTTCTCGGTCTCTAGCGATCATCTTCTTTCTAGTTCCTTAGTGTAGAAGGCAAAGCTTGCACCTCTTTACAAAATATAGAATACGAATACCTTGCTAAACTATATTGACTTGTTTGTTTAAGCAGGTACTGTGAAAACGTCTGATTTACATCCAGTTAACACACCATCTGGTTTCCCATTTTAGACCACTGTTTTTGGACCAGAACTGAACATCGACAAGGAATGTCATTTGCATGTGCAATGCACATCCTTAATGGATGACCTGATTGGGCCAGTCTGAATGTTTCACCTATTAGTTTTACTAATTCTATTGATTATAGACAGGGTAAATATTTACTTTGTAAAGCAATTATACGCATGTTCGGAAAATTATCTATCAAGACATACTGAGTAGCACAATGCCCGTCCAAATGTTTGCTGGTAGGTGTCGCTCCAAAATTAGCTAAATCTACACATTTTGCCTGTGCATGCTCAGAAATTGTGGGCGAATGTACAGGAGCTGTATAGTAATAATTTTTGTTCCTTTGTCATTTAATATATTTTAAAATATGTTATAATTATATATTATATAACAAGATATTAATCATGTTCTTTCAGAAAAATACACATGACAGGTTAGACTTGTGAGAATATGTTTGCAATTGAGCTATGAACTCAAACTTTTTTATATTATTATGCTTCTTTTCTTTGATATATAACGTTATTTTATTTGTCTAGCATACTATTATTGTAAATCATCTTATGTTATATTATAAATATTTTCTTATAAATGTTAGATTATAAAATTAAAAATTCTTACATTTAAATGTAGCTTGTCTGTCCAGTTCCCAATGATGTGGTACTCAGCAGACCTGTTCGTAATCTGATACTGATAGATGTCATAGCGTCCAGGGGCGTCACCATTTTCATTGAACACAACAAGTGTCTTAGCACTTCCTGTCCAGAAAAAACAACAAACAACAAAACAACATTCTTTTTTGAGGCTTTCAAAAAAACTGAAAACATCAAGGTTTCTGCAAAATGTAAACAATCATGATGCTTCGGATTCATTCAATAAAAAGGATGAAAAAACAGTTAAATGTGTAAGCTGAAGAAGAAAGTAGGTCACGTTATGAACAAAAAAATCCAATAAACTGCCAACAATGCACAAGGCCATTTGTTATCTGTTAATATACAAAATTACTCCATCATTATGAAACCCTTGTGAGGATTCTCTGTTCTATGGAGTAATCTCAGATGAGCCATTTCAGTGGCATACAGAGTAGCTGGAGAGGAGGGAGAGTTTGTATCGGATGAGCGTCTCCTGAGAGGAGGAATCATGCATTATTTAAACACCTGCATACAGTCAGCTTTGGAGTGGCTCTGGAGGAATTGACTGTAAAAGCAGCTTGATGCTACCACACAGAGAGAATAACATGATCACTTGATTTTGTTTTAGATAATACAATGCTACCATATGCACAATTCTGTCTAACTAACAATATGGGATACTGTTCCAATACTTGCTTCTGCTGTGCTTCTCTTTTTAACATCAAAGCTGACATGCACATCCTCATCTACATGTAGCACACTGTTTAAATTCAGTAACACTTATTAATTCTGTCATCTTTCTCATGCAATCCAAATTCCTGCTTTAATGACAATTTGGGTGAAACGATTGGAAGGCGAAGGTGTTTTCTTGATTTAGACAACATAAGGTTTAATTTCAGGTTAGATTTCATTTTCACACAATTGAAGTTAGAAAGTGATTAATCAACATGGTCTGTGAAATCCGGATGTTAATAAGAAAAGTGCTTCAAGTGAATGGGTAATTTATGGATGATGCGAAGGCACAGGTTCCGACTTGATCTCAATATTAATTTTGCATTGCAAATATTATCTGCAGTGGAATGAATCACGCTTATTCACAGCCTGAAGATTTATCTTGTTAAAACACATGCCATGTCTAACATTCAGCATCAAGAATGAATCACCTTTTGTGTGCCTTTAAAAAAAATAAGCTGAAATAACTTCATGAGAGCTTTTGGGGGGTTGATTACTTTTAAAATTGTAAAAACTAATTGATAAATTTGACTAAATAGGCATTAAACCCTAATGAGAGTTTGAATGTTAACTTTGCATGGTGCCTATATAAAGTTAAATTAAACAAGGAAATATTATACTAAACGTATAAAACCTTCTGTAAACAAATAATTTAAAAATGAATTAATTAGAAAAATCTGTATTAAAACAAATGTAAAAATGAATTAAATAATACAGCATGTTTTGGATCTGTCTCCATCGTGTTTGTAAGTCTAGTCCCACGTTTGTTTAAATCCTATGACTTTTTTATTTAAATTTGTGAACATGCATATTCCAATCTCCCTTTGTATTCGTTTTCACCAGTCATGTAATCTTAATCACATGACTGGCAGCAGATAGTATAACTTCATAAATGCACCGATAAGTTATTTTCAACAGACAAGACAATATAATTTCACATTTATTTTAGGTTAAAGTTTGGCTGTTTTCACTGATTTTAAAGAGTATTGCATTCTAGAGACTGGCCAGAGCATAGAATCAGGACTAAAGTTTTCATAATAAAAGACAAAAGCAAAAAAAAAAAAAAACAGTTTTCATAATATCTACTTATGATCTGTGATATCTTTACTAATTTCCTGACAGATAAAAACATATAACAACAAAAATGTTGTCAGATACTTGTTAAGGAAGATATTCAGAGAGCAATAAAGTTATTTTAGGTTGCATCTCAGGGATTCTATGTGCACTTCAGATGGCTATGCTTTCACTTCCATCACTTCCAACACATGAAATATAGAGCAATAACTGTAACTAAAACAAACATGTAGCCAATCATCAGTAAGTCATATTGCAGCCTTGGTTATGAGGGACTATGGATCTTTTGACAGGCCTTTTTGGGTAATTTCAAAAGTAAACAATTTAGTCCCAAAAATTGCATAATGCCCCTGTAAAAAAGGTCTGAACACACAGAAACACTGAATCTTCATGTTGACCAATACCTCAGAAAAACTTCCCTCCACAGGCTTCGGTTTACTTTATAGTGGATGTTAAACTTTTATTAGTTATCTAATTAATGGACTGGCTCAGGTTTCTTTTTCTGAAGTTTTACACCTTTATAATCTAAACCTGGCTCTCTGGTCTTCTACTAATTGTTCTCCCTCTTTTGTCATTTGTTAATGTTTATAGTCTGTCTAGCTCATTATGTCTTGTGTAGCCAGCTGCTACTCATCTCTCATTTGCCCCGATTGACAGGCCTGTTGCCTCATTCAGCATTGATGAGCTTCCCTATTTTCTCTGCACTCTCACTCTCTGTCAAGTTATCATTATGGCTGTTCCACCCCACACCTTGTCTCATCTTGTCCGATTTTGATAGCTTCTATGTTTTGTCTCTCTGTCTAATCACCTATGTTCTGCCCACAATCCGAGAGTTCTTTGGCTGATACAGAGGAGTGGTTTCCTTATTGTTTGTACTATTTTATCTCCATGACAGGTTACCGGTCATTTGATCCAGTTTGCTCCAGTTTATGTAGCTAGACTGTGTTGTTTCTTGCAAGGTCACATGTAAAGCCTTTGTAATGCCTATTTAATGTGTTTTTAATGCTTTTGTTCTCCTGAACATGTTTCAGTAAAAAAACAACAACACTTCAGTTTTAATTACTTAGTAAAAAAACCTGTCATTTTGGGGGCTAAACAGTTGACTATAGGCCTGTTGTAGATGGAGACAGAGCTAAGATGAGAAAGACTGCATTGACATTATGGTGAGTTATTTATCAATAATATAGACAGGGCACATGTTAAAACATAAACTCAACATTATATATTATATATATATATATATATATATATATATATATATATATATATATAATGAAGTAGTTTAAATAGCTTAGGAAATGGTAAAATTTACTTTAAGTGAATGAACAGATTGTTTTGTAAGATCCATCCTTCAACAACAGTCCAAATTTAACATCAATCAAAGAGGAGTCTCAAGTGAAAGGTAAGCTCAATCTAAAAAAGCACTGGTTTCATTTACCTTGTCATATATTATATAAATACAACTCCATACACACACCTCCTGCTGCAGCTGCTACTGTACAAGCACTGTCAATCTTTGCACTGATGAATAATACAAATTGGTGTGTTAACAATGCTAACTTCTAGCTAGCCAAACACAACTCTGATATCAAAGGAAGGTTATTTACTTTATTGCTAAAACTTCCTCTTTAGCACCTCGAAAAAATCATGAAGCTCGTTCAGAGGCGTGCAGGGTTCACAACGGGGTCAGCGTGAGATTCTTTAAACATAGCAGATCCCAGATTTTTAGAGAATTCAATCACTTCACACAGAGAAAGAGATCTAGTTGCAAACAGCTCCAAAGATCATCAATGAGATGATTACCCACAATTCTGAAAAGTTAATTACTATGTAAGCTTGACCCACACCAAGAGAGTGACTAACAAGAGCTTCCTCAAGAATTCTAGGGTAATCTTAAAGTTAGTGATTCTTCAAGTAATTTATACCCTTCCTAACTCAGAGCTGGCATATTTATCTAAACCCTGAACTCACAGAACTGGTACAGCGGCGCCCAAGTGATTAATCAGGCTTATGGTGAGCTAAATGACTCTGTTTCTGCTCACTTTGCCTCATAGATGACACTGACGAATAACAGCTCTAACTCTGAACCAACCACAAAACTAAAACATTCTTTCTGAGCTGAAAGAAATTGAAATTTAATGTTAAAATTTTAGTGAAAAAAAACGCATCTCAGATAAAGGGAATATTTCTTAAACTGGTCAGAGCAATACTCTATGTAGAAAGATCTCATCATTTATGTGCAACATTGTGGATATGTTTGAATGAGTTACCAGTAATAACCAACGTGTGCCTACAAGTATGCTCTGTTAAATGTTGAACAGTGTCTAATGTGATTTTATAGCTAATGGTTGTACCCAGAAATTAGCTTGACATATTTTAGAGAAGTTATTTGACTTTTATTATTATGGAGAATTAAAATCACCATCTAATTTTGTCTGCTTTATCTCAAATTCTTGGCAACGCACCAGTGATGTCAGAGCCTGTGATCATGTTACAACACTTCCTCAAAACTTTGTTTGGACAAATGTGGGATCTTCTCTCCCCCTTCAAATCCAAAAACACTCTCTTTTGTCTTTTCTCTTCTGTGTTTAGCTTTCTGGTTACTCTGTTTGCCCCTCTTGCAGTATGAAACCAAGCCCACAAAGGTCCTAAATTATCATGGGGCCAATGCCTTAGCGAGCACCTCACATTTTGAAAAATTACTTCTAGACTCATCTGATCCCCATGATGCAAACATGAAAACAGGGGTAATCTCCACCAGAACTTAAACTAGCTTGTTAACCTTCAACTGAGTCTTCTCACTGACTCTTCAAAGTACAGAAACCTCCACAAGCTTCAACATTTCTAGTGTATTATTCTTTTTTTTACTCCTTTTGTTTGCCTCAGACATTTTAAATAGCTTGTTCTAATTGTTGTTTATTGTATTATTTCTTCGCCAAATTAAACCCCCTCAAATTTACACTAACAAAAAGGTAACTTTGCCTTGTAATGTCCTAGTCTTACGTTTACTCAAACTAACTCATTTGTGATTTCTTTCATCTTTACAGTTTTGTTTTTTTACTACCAAGCTTGGAAGTAAAGCAAAAATAAAGATTTATTATTTTTAGAGAAAGTAGCACCATTTGAGTTAAATTTTCTGAATCGGAATCGTTTCTGTCAAGTGAATCACAATTTATCATCTCGCACTTCAAAAGAATCAAAGGAGTCTGTTCAAGTCGTTTGATTCACTACCAAAAATTTTATTATTTTCATTTATTTATTTCCTTTTTAAAAAATAGATTGATTCCCCCTGCAGCCATATTCTAACATATTCCTATAGTCCTATAATTCTATAGGATCTCACATAAAGGCTAATCATTAGCAATCAAAATTGTTCATGGTTTGATTGCATTGCCTGCCCATTTAAGGCATAAAAAAAGGTTACTTCTTCATTCGATTCAGACATCACGTGTTCTTGTCCAACACTTCATAAAATCATGTGTTAATAAAGCATCCTGATCCCTACATTCCTCATGTTTTTTCTTTTTCTTAATTTGATTGGCTGCTGAAATTCAACTGAAAAATACATACATCATTCTTTTCACTGTCTTCAAATTATTGTACCACTATCTAGCCAGTTAGTAATTAAACCAGAAACTGAGACAATCTATAACAGAGATGAAAACAAGATTAAACCGGTCACTAGCTTTTAAGACACCGAACTGCAAAAGCTCACCTCAGAAAACATAAATAATGTTTTTTGGGAAGAAATCTGATATATTTGATCGAGATAGCAGAAGAATTAGCAGATGAGAATAAAAATTTGGTGTGATCATGACAGGCATTTTCATTTTCTTCTTCTGTTCTTCGGTCAGGAGCCTAACACACATCTAAAAATAAGCATATGTACAAAGCCACTGAAGCGAATCTGATTGCAGTTGACTTGGCAATTGCCTATTGGTGAATGTAGCTGTCATAGCTCTGGGATACAGGTTTGATGCTTGATTCCCCAGATCTGCTGCTTTTACATATGACTTGATTAGAAACCTTGGCATTGGTGTTTGCCAGAAGGTAAAAACATCCTTTACTGACTTGATGAAGCGTGCCATCCAAGAACGCACAGGAGAAATGTCAGATGTGCATCATGCGATCTTAAACACACATGATGTTTCAAATGTGTGCAATTTACAAACACTTGTGCATGCTGGATGAACACACATGTAAATGTTAAAGGATGTGAAAGCCAGTTGTCTGACAAATTACAGCAAATTATCACATTTGACTTAAATGAACATAAACATCAATGATTTAGTTTCACATCATTGAGCACAGACAAGCCATCAAACGCCTGTGGACCCGTCCATCTCTAACACAGTTGTTTGTGCATAAGAGTTAAACCTTTAAGCCCCAGCCTTGCATTTATTAAGCTCAGGGTTGAAATCGTTTTCACCAAGATGTTGGAAAATGAGCCCTTTTAAAATCAACAAACAAAAAACCTCTTCACTCTTCTTAACTCTTTATTTGTTAAGGTGCCACTATGTTCTCTTCAAATTTTGACTGAAGTTATGGATTTGGTCATTAACTCAAATGGAGTAGAATCCATGAATATCTTGTACCCTTGTACTAAATAAAGGAGAAAAAAATGATATACACACACACATATATATATATATATATATATATATATATATATATATATATATATATATATATATATATATATATATATATTGTGTGTGTGTATCAGTACATGATGATTTCATGTAATGAATCATTTTAGATTTAAAGTCTCAAACTTGACATCAACTCAAGGTCAAAAAACACTTTGCTATAATGTGCATTTATTTCTGCCTGATATTTCAATGACTGCAAAATTATTGGTTTTACGACTCATTCATACAAAACTTTACATGAATCTGCAATTGCAGTTATTGGTTGTTCGACTCAAGTCTGTTATTATTGGATACAGCATCTAGCACTTCAGAAATACTACATCAAATGTTAACATTGCTGTTTTGAGGAAATGAAAAATGATTCGTTCTTTATCAAAAGCCTTTTTGTGAAACTAGAGTTTATCACATCTAGATTTGCAAAGCAGTCCTCCGGAAAATGGCAGTTCCACAGCATGATGTGACCGAATCACAACAGCTAGTAATGTATTTGGCAACGCCCTTCCGGGTAACCTTGTGTGAGCGAAGGGAAGGAGATTATGATACGTTTTGTACAGTCCTACATCTCTTTTTGAAAAGACTCGTTTCAGCAAATATGAGTCCGTGACTTCTTTTTATAATAATAATAATAACACTTTATTTCAAAAGCACCTTTCAAGCTGGCTTCCAAAGCACTGAACAAAGATCAAAAGTAAAAGAATACAAAAAAAGTACACGAGCAGAGATAAAATTAATAAATACAAGATAAAAAAAAAATTCTGGGCTTAAGTTAAAAGCAATATAAATAAATAGAAATAAAATGTCAACAATCATAAGGCAGTTAAAAAAAAAGACTTTTAAGATAAGATTTCAAATGGGTGTAACTTTCTGCATCCCTGAGTTTCCCCGGAAGAGAATTCCACAGTGTTGGTGCATAGAAAGAAAATGCCCTGTTTCCCATAGTTTTAGTGTACATGTCTGGTACAGACAGGAACTTAGTCCGTGATGAGCATAGCGTAGGACTCGGGTGTGACTGACTAAAAGAGGTGACAAGTACTCAGTGGTAACACCATGTAGTGCTTTATATGTGAGGATTAACATTTTAAAATCCACACGTACACGGACAGAGAGCCAGTGATTTAAGAACAAGTGTGATGTGTTCATGTTTTTTGGTCCCATGCAAGACAGGAGTAACTGAATTCTAAACATACCTAACCTGTCCAGAGAAACCTCTCTTGCAACCTGTCCTGTCCTAGAAATCCTGGCCAGAACAGCATTACAGTATTCCAGCACAGACACCAGCCGAGACGCTATCTTCTTAAAGATGATAACTTGACAAACAAATACTTTTCACGAATTAAGCTCAATGTAGATGTTCCTCAGACATAAATCTATGTTACCCATAGCATTAAAGTTTATTTTCAAGCAGTCATAATACAGGCTCTTTATTAGAACAATATTTAAACGAACTATTCATAAATGTAATGAAACCATGTGATGCAAAATTGCTTAAAAAAACTAACCAGATGTTTGAAATAAAAGAATATGAAACAGTATCAAAAAGAAAGAACTATCCCATATTTTAGTAACTCAAAGTGGTTGTAACAATTTGAATCTGTTGGAATCTGTAGCATTTTTAAAAACTGATTAATGTTGTCAGACAGACTTTGGCTAAATTAAAAAGTTAAACTTTTCTGTCTGTTAAACATCACTTAATGCTGTTTCTGCTATTTGAAAATGGTGTTTATTCATACTGAGATTTAATTGCATATGCGATTAATCGTTCTGCCCTTATATTTTGCTAATTCAAAAGATTGAGTTCAAGCTATAAAACAGCTCTTGACAGATTAATCTGGGTATCTACAAGTTTTGTAGATTGAAATTTAAGACTTTTTAAGACCACTGAGATAAAAATAATGACCAACTTGGGATAAATTGGCAGAAGAGCTTTGAAAGGATGATTTCAAAGGGATTTTACAGACACTGGAAATCACATGCTCAAATTGTCACAATTTTTTAGTCTCGAGCCACTTCATTTCATGAAAAAGTCTGTGTGTGTAGCATTTTAAAATCCATTTTGAAAACAAGTTGTGCAGAACTTGCCAGAACTTGACATGTTACATTGTCAACAACTGTGCATCAGGTTTCAGGATTTCCAAGATCCTAATTTGATGCAGGAGGATAAGAAAAAATCAGCAAAAGGGTCTCACCAGAAAAGCTGACGTTTCTGATGTATCCGAGCAGCTCTTTGCCGTCAATGTTGCTCATGCGAGGACACAGGCCGGGATATCCTGAGCAGAGGTCCCTGTGCATGCGATGCAGTGCGTGAGCCATGGCATACACCGCATCCATCACAAACTGCACCTTACCCTCTTGTTCATAAGTAGAGTCCCTGAAAACTTTCTCCAAACCTGTCCAAAAAATAAAAACACGTAAACTAGAGTTTTACCAGGCATTTCCCACAATCATATGTTAAAAGTCACTTACTTCATCACCAGAATAATAAATGCACACCAAAAACGTCAAATGTAAAGAACAAAACAAAACTAGTTTATACAAATAATATTCAGCTTTGGAGGTTCTCCATCAGATAACTGACAGAATTTTGTCAGATCTTAGGAAATTTTCATTTTTCTGAATATGGGAAAATAATTTAGGTTTGAAGGGGTTAACACAATATTACAAAAATAAACTGTTAATATTCTTCTTCAGCACTCCAAAAAGAGACAATGGAAGTAATAATGATTCAGATGTTACTTCTTAGCTTGGAACACACCAGAAAACGCTTCTTCATCTAAACGAGCGAGGAGTTGCAATTAAGTTGACACACATTCCAATCAATTAACTCAGTGTCTTAATTAAACCTAATTCAGTTTAATTCAATTTGCCCTGGACCAGAGCAACAGATGAAAGCTACTCAGCTGTGATAAAATGAAGAAATGTGATAATGTGTCAAACTGATTAAAGAGATTTTCTGTCTCAATGAAAGCCTGAACTTCATTTACAAGCTTTAACTCTTTACTGCCCACTCAACCAAATGGTTGGTTATATCTTGAGTAGTTACACTTGGAGATGGCAAGTGGGGGTTCACAGGCTGTGTTCTCTATCAAACTTGTAAAACTCACTCACAGAATACAACGTTCAAACAAATATAATAAAATGAGATCAGAATTAGTTGGCAGCTTCTCCAACAAACATTCAGGTCTGGAATCTCCCAACAGTGGCAAACAAAGTACTTTAACTTCCTTTTTTTATTTACAGGATAAAAAGTTTAGAAATAAAAGCGAGACTGAAAATATTTTAAAAGTTGAAATACTTTAAGTTATATTGATGGAGTCACCATACTAAGTTTTTATTAAATAATCTTTCAAAATAAATTCATATAACAGTTTATTTTTTGATGATTTCATGTATATGTATGCTATTTTTTTATATATAAAAATATATAAAAAGGTATATCAACCGTTTATATTGAGAAAAAAAACAGTATAACTGTAATATTTAAAAAGAATTTGGGATGTGGAAGAATGTCGAGGCTGGTGGTATAAAAAGCCAAAAAATACGAACAAACTTTTTCACAAGTCGCTTTTTTAATATTGCAGTTAAAGGGTTAATAAAGAATAATCACAATAGCTGATCATTCAGAAACTAATTCTGAATAATTCACTGACCAGCAGCTTGTCACACACATTAGTATCTGACAGGTTTTAATGAAATGTTTAATGTTTATTTTTAACACCATTCCCCATAACATTGATGTTTGTGTAGCACTTGTAGGATGAAGTGAGTGAGGTGTAAAAGACCACATGCGTGGGATGTGCCTGCAATCGCTATTGCAGTGTGAAGTGAGCAGGTTACAATTTGTTATATATACAATGTTTATGAAGCTCAAGAAAGATGAGTGGGTTTGTAGATAATTTGCTGCTTATGTGCAATGTATCATTAGCAGAATGTGCAGTGAGAATCTAATGTTGCACGCAACTAAACTCAGATGCATAGAAGAGTTGTGCTGTAAAATGACTTTATTTATGTTTAACGTTTTTTCATGAGCTGAACCTACAGTCATTCATCCATCCATTTTCACATCGGCTTTTTCCCTTTCGGGGTTGCCACAGAGGAATGAACCGCCAACTCTCTGCACATGTTTTATGCGGCAGATGCCCTTCTGCTGGAAAACATTCACACACACACGCACGCACGCACACACAACACTATGGACAATCGTTCTTACTCAATTCACTTATGCCGCATGTCTTTGGACTTGTGGGGAAACTGGAGCACCCGGAGAAAACCCACGCGATCATGAGGAGAACAAACTCCACACAGAAATGCCAACCAACCCAGCCGAGGCTCGAACCAGCGACCTTCTTGCTGTGAGACGACCGTGCTACCCACTGCGCCACCATGATGCTACAGTCATTCAATGTGAACATATTTTCTGAGGGATTATGATCATATGACCATTTTAATAATAATAATTTTAAGTTTTGCAAAAGGACACGACATTTAGATTAGCAGGACAAAGTTCACAAAGCTGGTTCAAAAAGACCCCTCCCCCTCTATATATGGATGTCTTCTTTGGTTTTTATCCTTGGAATGAAAGGTACTTGATTTGACTGAACACTTGAACAACTCCTCTCATCCTGCCACAAAGAACAGAATGAGGAGGAGTTAATTTGCGGTGTGACTCAGAGGAGACATTTGGTGAATGGCATGTAATTTAGTTATTCCTTAGAAAAACAGTGTACTTTATGAAATGTCTTCAGCTTGCTTTCATTCTAGACACCGCACACATATCTCACTCTCACATAAAGTGGTATTAGATTTGAGACCAGCACCATGAGCGAGGCTCAATCCCAACACAGACAGTTTGCATTTAGCTGCTCTTTCATATTGATAGTCCATGCTGCAGGTGCATGAGTGGCATGAAAACAAGCTTTCAATAGGCTGCCTAATGCCAGATGCTATCTTGTGAATCCCAATCAATTTGCTTATAGGAGGAGACAGGTGAACATTAATAGATTAATCATATTACGAAGTAAACTTAAATCTCCACACATAATTATCAGACTTCCACATAATTTCAGGGGTCAGTAGAACTGATGAATGATTTAATCACGGAAAACCGGAAAGCAATGTATTATTAGTGCACTACAAAAGAAATTTATTTGGATATTTGAAAACTTGTATAATAGTATTTCTGTTGAATTTGGTTCAAGAAGAAAAGAAGAAAATTTTGAATACAATTGTTATTCTTTGTGGAAGCACAAAGGACCACTTTCACTCATGAGGTAAGTTTATTTAATTACAAAACAACAACTTCTCTTAAATATTAGTGTGTGAAGACTCAATCAGTTTAGTTTTTCCAAGATGGCAATCACCATGGCAATCCAAAGAAAGGAGAGAGGAAGCTAATAGAGCAGCCGAAGGAGAAGGAGAGAAATCTCTGAGACAGGGTTTCTTCAGCAAGAGTCCATAAAAGCATCTAAAGACGACAAGACTGAAAATAGAGTAAAGGAAATATTGCTTTTTATATGAAGTGACAATATTGGCTGTTCTTTGAGAGCAATGTTTAGAACATTTGGAAATGTTAATTGCTCAATGAGGAGTGATTAGATTTAGCTAAAGGTTGATTAGATTCACCAACTTATTGTTCGCCATGCTGTCTTGTGTAGAATGAGCTTATTCCTCATTGAGCTTGGATGGAGGGTCCATTCTGAGTTTACAAAATGATTTAATTTTCACTTAAAATTGTAAGAAATAAATTGACCTCAACCCATACCTTATATCTGTAATACCTGTCATTAGCAACAACATATTTTAAAATGGTTGTCAAAAAAAAAACAGCAACAGACTTTAGACTTCGTCAACCATCTTGAATTTATACTGCATTGGCATGACAAATTTCACTTTTGTTAGACTGTTGAAGCACAAACACAAAACAATTACAAGATATGGAAAATAGCTATTACTCGGGTACTCGAAACACCCTCCCTAAAGTCTGTTTGAACGGTTCGTTCTTTATTTTCATTTGAAAGCAGGCAGCATTGGAATGGACTTCAGCTGGGGAGCAAAGACCCTGAGGCACTGCCAATTGCAGTTCACTTTCAGAACAATAACGTGTGGCTGACCGGCAGAGCGTAACAAATGTGAAGGGGTGTACATAACAAATGAGTTATTAAAATAAACCGGTTCAATACCATTAATAGCATCCTAACAAATGTTAGAAAGCATTGAAACACAATCAGGATAGCTAGAATATGGTGATTCCTCATGGACCTGGTTAAAAACCAAGCTGCAGTCTGAAATCTGAAGTAACTTACTTGCCACATAATTATACCACAATACAGTCCATTGCGATGATCAAGACGTTGGCAATAATGAATCCTGCACTTGGGACAGCTGAACTCCCAACAGCATTGACAACCATGTGTTGTGTTTTGAGTACATTGATTAGTGTTTTCCTCTATGTGTACTACTTTCCTGTTTTTACATTTTGACCATGTTTTGTGTAATCATTTTGGATTTTTGAGTTGTGTCTTGTTTTGCTGAGCATATCTGTCTTTCATATTCCTTGACATGAGCTCTCTTGACCCCCTTGACCCTTCCTGTCACCTTATTATTGGTTCACTTTTCACACCTGTCTTTCTCATTCCTTGTGCCTTGTTACTCTCTTGGGTGCTCATCCATGCTCTGATTCAAATGTCCTTCTTGCTAACCGAGTTGTGAGCTATCCCTCTGTCTTTTAGTGATTTTACTTTATCAAAGTTTTAGTTTTTAGTCATATTGGCCACAGTTTCTGTTATTTCTTTTTATAGAAAACAGTTGATAATTTGCTGTCTTGGATTTGGGTTCTGCTAACAAACTCCAAATCCTGACATTGATAGACTGAACAGGTTTAACCATAGACCGTATGGAGACTATTCATTCATTCATTCATCTTCATGTCGGCTTTTTCCCTTTCGGGGTCGCCACAGCGGAATGAACCGCCAACTCACTGGCATATGTTTTACGCAGCGGATGCCCTTCCCTGCCGCAACCCATCGCTGGGAAACCGTATGGAGACTAATAATAGTCTAATTTGTATTCCTAGCAACTCTGACAGGATGTTCAGACCAACACCAGAGTTTGAAGGATTCCAAAACATTTATGAGTGTCCTATAGCAGTCATATGAGGGAAACCCTGAAAGTACTAATGGCGGAGTTCACCTACGGGAAAAGCAAGTGAATAAACAATTTTTAGCTTTCCTTCACAAACATTCCACTTGTTTTACAATCCGCAATCTGAACACAACTTTAGACTTAACATTTTAATTTAAATATGTATACTTAATTCAGGAAATTGTCTTGAGAAAATGCATGAATTCATCCAAAAATACGTCTTGAATATAGCAAGTGAAATCCTTCAACTGTATTTCAAGTCCATGGTTTTGGTCCCTCGCACTAGCAATACTGTTATTGTAACGTTATGCTAAAGTGTCAAGAAATAAAATGTCTCTCCAATAAAAACAAAACAGAACAGCGTTCAGTTATTGCCTAAAGTTTGTCCCGGATATCTCTTTTAAATATCACAGATTTTATCACCGAACTGTTTATTCTTGATTGAAGCACAATCTAGATTCATTTTACATTACATGACTGGTTCTCACGAGGAGCGAGAAGCAGTGAAACAGACACAATTAACCCCCAACTGTTTCATTTAGGTGCTGCAGAGCAAATATTAATAAGATATTTAATATGTAAAAGTTGACCAAAAATAACAGTATAAACAGCATAACCGATATAAAACATTGACATCATAACATCAAACTTCAGCACTACTTTTTTCAGCGTAGTCAAAACAAGATGTAGGCTGATGAGAAAAACCTTCACTTATATTGTTCCACTCATTTGTTGCAACCCAGATAATAATAATAACTAAAATATGCAAGTGTTGGCAAAAGACCATGATAATATAAACAGGTTATACATGGTTAAATGTTTGTTTAAAACTGAATAATGCATGCTTATCCGTTGTATGTCCCTTAAATTATGCGAACTAAAGTTCATGATTTGTATGTCAGTTGTTGATCAGTTTCTGCAACTTGGAACAACAGCGTGTGTCACAAAATAGTCACTTTGTTATAAGTACTTCCTCTGTTCAGAGATCAAAGGAGACCCTCCATTTTGAGGCACTGCGAGACGCACTGGCAGCCAATCAGAATCTACTTGCAGGGAGCATTCTGCCGAAACAAATATATGTTGCTAAAAGAAGAAGGAGTGCCATCTTTTAAGCTTGGCCTAGGAGAGGATGTGACAGGTTATGGCTGCTGCCGAAAGATCAACAGAATTCTGTAAAATGTATTATTCACGAATACTTAAGTAAAGAACAATGAGTTCATAAGCCCTGTCTGCCATTTCTATTTAAAACCGGTATTTATTCATTCTTCATTCATCTTCATGTCGGCTTTCTTCCCTTTCGGGGTCGCCACAGCGGAATGAACCGCCAACTCACTGGCATATGTTTTACGCAGCAGATGCCCTTCCAGCTGCAACCCATCGCTGGGAAATAAAACCGGTATTTAAGATTATTTAAACTTTCCTTATCATCTAATCGCCAGTTGCAGTTTTTCATTTCAAATTACATTTTCCCAAAAAATGACATTGGTGTTTTATAAAGTCTGTGTGTATTTTATGTGGATTTTTGTGTTGGGAAGCTTTAATGTTCAGTTAAACCAGATTTTAAAGCTGACATGCACATTAGAGAGTCAAAGCTTTGCACACTTTATAATCAGTATTCACAAACACTTGATCACAGTAAGCAAGTATTTCTTGGCTCATTTGAAGCTATTTGTAGTGAAACAGGTGGAACTAAAACAACATTGCCCTCTTCTTTGTTCAGCACGCTTTAGTTACAGTCTACTTGTTGTGAGAGAACAAAGGTTATTCAGAGTCATTACAGAAAAGTTTTCCTTTCAACAACAGTGACCGTAGTGTCCTCGAATTTTCTCTTGAGTAAGGTTCTTACCACATATTAATTATCAGACAGAGCAATACATGGACACACAAACACAAAGGCACTCAAACATCTGAAACTAAATGTCAGAGTGAGCAAATTACAGGTTTTTCAAAGCATTTAGTTTAGAGGACACCCACCTCATACACAAGCAGAGTGATAAGCCAGACTTAAGCATTTTCCCAAGCATTTGGCTCCTGCTGTTTATTACCAAAGAGATTGAGCGTTTTATGTCTTGAAAAACCTTAAATGACCTCTAAATTCATTTTTTATGTAGGTAGTTTTCCTTCCTAATGTGAACAGCTTTATTCTAATGCCTTTTTTGCTGACATTAAACCATAATCACATATACCATCTGAGCATAAAAGTTATCTTCAAGTCGGGGACATCAGTAGGTTGAGTGTTGTTAACACTTCTGGCCTTGCATAAGTTTGCACCTACACAGGGCATACAAGTGTTTTTTCATCTGATAAACTCAGCCTGCTTATTCCACTGCTCAAAGCACCTGAAAAGAACGTGGGTGTACCCGCTGTGCGATTCAAAGAGCATCTGCATAATCTTAAAATCTCAGAAGAGAGCAGCAATCTAAACACAGAAAGCTTTTTCCTGCACGCTTTATTAAAGGCTGGATGGGAGGCCTTGAGAAGTTGTAAAAAGAAGGTGGGGAGAGTGTAGCAAGTGAGCGCAACAGTGCAACATATTGTGCGTTCTGTTTTTAAATACCACACTGATTGGATCCTGTTCTTAATAAACTTTCCATTAAGTTTGCACCTCTGCAATATTAGTATTATGTTTAAAGTTTCTACATTTTAGCCAATTCCCCATGCTACCTGTTAAAATGTTATATATCTTCGCTACATTGGTCTTGTAAGAGCAGTAACTAAATCAACCTATTTCTAGTCAGGATCCAGAGAAATTAGTCTATGTTCTATCATAGGCTGGCCTATTGTAATGGTTTCCTAACTGGTCTCCTCAAAAAGACCACTAGTCATCTTCAGCTTGTTCAGAATGCGGCTGCACGAAAGTCAGAGCATGCTATGCCAGTCCTCAGGTGTCTTAACTGACTGCCAGTGACATTGAGACTAGATTTTAAAGTGCTGCTGCTTATCTATAAGTCACAAAACAATGAGTCTGCTTTCAGTTACAATGCTGCCCGCAGCTGAAACCAGCTTCACATTTAAAGCAGCTGCATGATGATTGTGAGGTTGGCCGTAAACATTTGTGCTTTCTCGTGAATGACATAAACATTTTCGACTTTTTCATTTTTGGGGTGGAGTGTTTCTTTAATATCTCATATATCAGCCATATTGTACTCTTGATATTTTCACCTGCATACAGGTCGTGCATCCCAATCAGACTCTCAGCATCCTGTGATGATATGCGTTTTAAAAATTATAACATGGTCCCTTTTTGTGCTTACACAAGGTACAGTACGCGGCCCACCCCACAATCACCATGCAGCAACTGCTTTCATCAAAAAGCAGTAAAGTTTTAAAAAGAGAGCGGTGTTGAACTGTGAGACGGGAAGCTGTCATATCAACTGTCAAAGTGCAAATATAAGGAATCATATCAATATATATCTATACCCCATAGAAATGTTTAATCTTGTTTTTATGTATTTCTAAGTGTGTATATAGTCATCATTTTAGTGTGACACGGTCAACTTTTTGTTGTACTGTTATTTTTACATATTTTTATATCAATTATTGCTCTGATCCCTTTGTCATTATAAGGTTTGTAGTTTAATAAAGACATTTATAATTGTAGCATAAGCTTTGCATTTCTGAATGACGTAAAAAAAAGTTCAAATTGTAAAGATTTTCTAAAGGACAAAATGTATTTAATATTTTAGCAAGCTACATAAACAAACATAATATATTTAAACTGGTCTGAACAAGAAATCTAAACAAGATTATAAAATGCTGCATGACACAACATAAAAGATCAAATATTTTCATCTAAGCTGCTGCTTAGCCTGGTGCATTTGGAAGTGCCATTTTTAGTGTTTGTGCATGGCTTGCAGCTCGCTTTTCTCCCACTCACGTCAAATGTGCATCTGAAATTAAAAAAAAAAGAATTGAAAAAGCCATGTGCGTTTATGCCCCTTTTTGACAGTGGTGTAAAAAGGAGCATAAAAATAATTTTCCAAAGTGAAGGGGAACATGCCGCCCCCCTTCCATCCGCAGTTTAAACTTCGCCTCTGCTTACCAACAGGCAAAAAACTTGCATGTGATTTACATCATTTTTGTTTACTGTTAGCTTGTGATGATCCAGAAAATTCTGACTTTATTTCTGACACCGTTGTATTATCTTTTTTTATCTTTGAAAATTCTTAAATTATTAAGTTTGCTGAATGTTAAAAATAATCTACTACCTTACTTAAAGTATCTGGTGGTTCTGATAGGTGATGAGGGACAACAAATTACCTGCTCCTGGCTACATTAGATCATAAGAAACATCCACACATCAAGAAACTGATGACTTCTAGTCAGACTACAGTACATGATATCAGCACTTTTTCATACTGTGCAGGGGTTAATCTTATATTCACGGAGCTCTCTTTCCAGTACTCACACAAAGGTGAATGATGACTTTACATGTTGCCAAGTCAGCTGTTTGTCATGGCGGATGCTTATTCCATGTACAGACTCAGATAAAAGCAGCCTTACAAGCTCAAGAAACCTTAGTCTCTGGCTGATGGGAAAATCAATTCAGACGATGCTGCCTGCTTCAATTCCACAGATAAGTCTTTTACACGCATTCTGCTTTCAAACTCAATTCCTTAATAGTCAGAATACAGCTCTTTCAGCAGACAAGCTGAGTCCAGAGATTTCCCTTATTCGCTGCGCTCTAGCACACTCATCTTAGAAGATCTTTACATGTGGTTCAGCCTAAAGTGCTTAAGTAGAGACTAGAAAATATTGGCAATATGCCATAGTCTTCCTAAGTATATCTGATAACACAAAACATCTTTGTATTAAGCTATTGAGTGGTTTTGGTCGATTTTAACAGAATGCAACAACTGGATGCTTGTTGAAATCAAAAGTAGATTTTTCTTTCTTACTTTACAATGCCAAAGTACAACAAAACAAAGAAAAACATACTACATTAGAAATGGATTATTTAGATATTTTTTGGTCTACGATACTTCAGTGGTGTAGGAAACAGTCAGCTCCCAGGACACAGGGATTTTGAAATTTATCTCTGTGCTATCCTTTGGTTTAAGAACTTTGCCTGTGATCCACCATCAGCCCAAACAAAACCAAGATGCAAGAAGACAATCTTTTTCTTCTTCTCCTTTCGGCTGTTCCCAGTTTAGGGGTCGCCACAGCAAATCATCTGTTTCCACCTAACTCTGGCCTCAGTATCCTCTACTCTTGCACCAATTACCTTCATGTCCTCCTTCAGCACACCCATATAACTTGTCTTTTGCCTTCCTCTTGCCCTCTTGCCTGGCAGCTCCATCTCCAACATCCTTCTACCAATATAACTACTATCCCTTCTCTGCACATGTCCAAACTATCTCAATCTGGCTTCTCTGACTTCTCTGACCAAAACAACCAACCTGAGCTGTTCCTCTGATGTGCTCGTTCCTAATCTTGTCCATCCTTGTCACTCCTAAACTGAACCTCAACATCCTCATCTCTGCTACTTCCATCTCTGCCTCGTGTCTCTTCCTCACTGCTACAGTCTCTAGCCCATACATCATAGCTGGTCTCACTACTGTTCTGTACACCTTTCCTTTGATTTGACACTCTTCTGTCACACAACACCCCTGACACTTTTCTCCACCCACTCCAACCTGCCTGCACTCGCCTCTTCACCTCTTTTCCACACTTCCCATCGCACTGGACTGTTGACCCCAAATACCTAAACTCATCCACCTTCTTGACCTCAGCCCCCTGTATCCGCACTGTTCTACTTCCCTCCCTTTCGTTCAAACACATGTATTCTGTCTTATTACGACTGACTTTCATTCCTCTTCTTTCTAGAGCAGACCTCCAACTTTCCAGGTGTCCCTCCACCTGCTCTCTACTCTCACTACAGATTACAATGTCATCTGCAAACATCATTGTCCATGGAGATTCCTGTCTGACCTCATCTGTCAACCTGTCCATCACCATAGTAAACAAGAAGGGACTCAAAGCCGATCCTTGATGTAGCCCCACCTCCACCTTGAACTCCTCCGTCTGACCTACAGCACATCTCACTGTTGTCATACTCCTCTCATACATATCCTGAACTACTCTGACGTACTTCTCTGCCACTCCTGACATCCTCATACAGGACCATAGCTCCTCTCTCGGCACCCTGTCATACGCTTTCTCTAAGTCCACAAAGACGCAGTGTAGCTCCTTCTGACCATCTCTGTACTTCTCCATTAGCATTCTCAGAGCAAAAATTGCATCAGTAGTGCTCTTCATGGGCATGAAGCCATACTGCTGCTCGCAAATAGCCACTTCCCTTCTTAGCCTAGCTTCCACTACTCTTTCCCAGAGTTTCATTGTGTGGCTCATCAACTTTATACCTCTGTAGTTGTTACAACTCTGCACATCACCCTTGTTCTTAAAGATTGGCACTAGGACACTTCTCCTCCATTCCTCAGGCATCTTCTCACTCTCTAGAATCCTGTTGAATAACCTTGATAGGAACTCCACTGCTGTCTCTCCTAGACACTTCCACACCTCCACAGGGATGTCATCTGGACCAACAGCCTTTCCACTCTTCATTCTCCTCAGAGCCTTCCTAACCTCATCCTTTCTAATCGTTTCAACTTCCTGCTCTACAATGTTCACCTCTTCCCCCCTTCTTTCCCTCTCATTCTCCTCATTCATCAACTCCTCAAAATACTCCTTCCATCTTCTCTGCACACTCTGCACACTCTCCTCACTCGTTAGAACCCTTCCATCTCTATCTTTAATCACCCTTATCTGTTGCACATCCTTCCCATCTCTGTCTCTCTGTCTCGCTATTCTGTACAATTCCTTCTCACCTTCCCTCGTGTCTAACCTGGCATACAACTCATCATATGCCTTCTGTTTGGCCTTTGCCACCTCCCTCTTCACTCTGCCCTGTGATTCCTTGTAGTCCTGTCTACTTTCTTCAGTCCTTTCGATGTCCCACTTCTTTTTAGCTAGCCTCTTCCTCTGGATGATGTCCTATACTTACTCATTCCACCACCATGTTTCCTTATCTTCTTTCCTTCTTCCTGCTGACACACCTAGCACCTTCCTACCTGTCTCCCTGATCACTTCTGCTGTAGTTTCCCAGTCCTCTGGAAGCTCTTCCTGACCACCCAAAGCCTGTCTCAGCTTCTGTCTGAATTCCTCACAACCGTCTTCCTTTTTCAACTTCCACCACTTGGTCTTCTTTTCCATCTTTCCTCCCCTCTTCTTCCTGACCACCAGAAACATCCTACACATCACCATCCGATGCTGTCTGGCTACACTCTCTCCTACCACTACTTTGCAGTCAGTGATCTCTCTCAGATTGGCTCGTCTACTTAGGATGTAGTCCACCTGCGTACTCCTACCACCACTCTTGTAGGTAACTCTATGTTCCTCCCTCTTCTGGAAATAAGTGTTAACTACAGCCATTTCCATCCTCTTGGCAAAGTCCACCACCATCTGTCCTCCTGGGTTCCTTTCCTTAACACCAAACCTGCCCATCACTTCCTCATCACCTCTGTTGCCCTCGCCCACATGACCGTTGACGTCTGCTCCCACCACTACTCTCTCCCCTCTGGGAATACTCTCCATCACCTCATCTAACTCACTCCAGAATCTCTCCTTTTCTTCCAGCTTACAGCCTACTTGTGGAGCATAACCACTCACTACATTCAACATCATTCCTTCCATCTCTAACTTCAAATTGATCACTCTGTCAGACACTCTTTTCACCTCTAAAACATTCCTCACAAACTCCTCCTTCAGGATCACTCCTACCCCATTTCTCTTCCTATCCTCACCATAGTAAAACAGTTTGTATCCCCCTCCAATACTACGCGCTTTGCTACCCTTCCACCTGGTCTCCTGCACACACAGAATATCTACCTTTCTTCTCTCCATCATGTCCGCCAGCTCTCTACCTTTCCCGGTCATTGTACCAACGTTGAGAGTCCCTATTCTCAAACCTATACTCTTGCCTTTCCTCTTCTCTCTCTGCCTACGAATCCTTCTCCCTCCTCTCCTTCTTTGACCAGCAGTAGTCCAATTTCCACTGGCACCCTGTAGGTCAACAGCACCGGTGGCGGTCGTTGTTAACCCAGACCTCGACCGATCCGGTATGGAAATCGAATTGATGACGTGCATATTGGTTTTGGCATGTTTTATGCCGGATGCCCTTCCTGAAGCAACCCTCTCTATTTATCCGGGCTTGGGACCGGCACAGAAGTCACTGGCTTGAAACCCCTGTGGCTAGATTCAAGAAGACAATATAAAGGGATAAAGGCTAAACTGAAATAGACCCTTTTGGAAGGATTTGTTTGTGTAGCATTCTCTCTGGAAAAATAAATCAGAAAGGAATGCTTTTCTAGCTAGCCCGCTTTGACCTTACAGCCTCTGAAAAAAGACATGCTATTGTCCCTTAATTGAACTCTGCACAGGAACAGACAAATAATGAACTGAAAATCCATGCTAATGAAAATATATTCATATATTTTTGAGTTTTAACTAACTACTGTTACTGTGTGAGAATACTTTAATGTATAAGAACATGTAACTTGATTATTAGATAAAATTAGGAGAGTGGATGAAAGAGAACGAATGATTGAGTTTTTCTGTACGTTATCATATGAGTTTTTCACATGCATTATTATATTGGTGGTACATTATGTTTGGTTTTATTCTATTTGGTATTTATGTTTGGTATTATTCTAAAGTAATATCCTGAACATGGTGCTAGTTAAGTTTTGTGTTTTGTTATGGTGTCTCATTACATAGAGATTACTGTCATCTGCTGCAGAAGAGAATTTCGTTGTCGTCTGTTTGTCAATAATGCACATATTACTAAAACTCCTAAAATAACTAGTATTAGTATAAATGGTGCTCAATGTTTGTGTTTTGGTACACAATCCTCTTGTTTAGTTACGAAAGAAGAATCTGTTTAGGACAGTATTGTCAACTTGATTGTTCATATAACAAAATAAAATATGGTTTAAGTCTGTGGGAGCTCCACTGATAAATAGTCTAATTGGTCATTCGCAAATAATTCTGGGTTTTAGGGCGCACTGATGCAGGCTTCACTGAAAACTGCTTTAAAGACTAAAATATAGTTGTGCATCAAGTCTACTAACTGCCCGTTGCGGAGGCTCTGCACTCATTTGTTAATAAAGCCTCTTTAGTTCATTATAAAAATGGTAACTACTAGCTAATCAAAACACAACACAGATGCTAACAAAGGACTGGTTTTGTTTACCTCATCATGTATCATACAAATATAATGCCAAAAATATATCTGCTGCTGCTGTAGAAGCACTATCTTTGCTCTGGTTGATATTACAACGTGACATGCTAACTTTGCTAATTTCTAGCTAGCCAAAACGTGACTCAGATAGCACATTTAAATAATCGCCAAAGTTTTACTCCATTATCCAGTGTGTAAGAAACTGAAGTATGCCTTTCAGTGATCTGCTTGAGAAGGCCTGGCCATTTGCTTTGAACGCGAGGAACCAACAGAGACGGCCACCCTTTTCAGATGCATATTATGCAGAGGGCACAAATTGAGCTGAGATGCCGCTCATGTGATTATGTAAACTTAGTAAATGAGCTGTTCTTTTGTAACAGAACCGAGAGTGATCTTACAGCTTGACTCAAACATTAAAACATACAATACGTGGAGCCATGAGACTGGGTCTGGGAGCCGAGTGGTCAACGTCTCACTGTGTATTGAATCTACATTCGAGTTGATTTAATTAACCAAACCCTCTATTGTTTTGCTTCTCTCTCACCATTCTCTCAGTGAACCAATCACACCTTAATTATTAAAGGGTTTTCACAGAAGGACAGCCTTCCAAAGTCAAAGAACCAATCAGTGTAATGATTTAATTTGATATTGATAGCTCGGATATTTCAAGGGACGTCTCCCGAAGCTCGAGGAGTTTCTGCAATCAGAGCTCCCGCACCAGGTCATGTGGTGTGCAGCCTCTCTCTCGATGATCAGGTAAATAATGACTAAGTTTTCTCCTTGTTATTTGGTCTGTCAGAATGCATTTGGTTGGAACTTTAAACTGTACTGAACTGAATGTATTTGATGATTGCATTTTAACTGGAGTTGTATTTGTTTATGATTTACCTGGTTAATAAATTGACATAATCATTTGTTTGGAAGTTTGTCCGGAAATCATTATTTATTATTACTTCTGATGTATCGTTTCTGTTACCTGGAGTGACATCGCACAGATAGTTGTATTGTTCATTGTTTGTATCCGGATGCAGTTACCTGGAGCTAAAAGTTCATATTAGTGAAGAAGACCTTTGTTATATTCAGATATTCTGATCAGTAAGAGCACGTCTGATCAACGCATTCCTTGTATGAATTATACTGCAACTCCTAAGTTTTCATAATTCCTATTTGCGTGGCTCTTGCCCGTTGGGAACTCAACTCCGGAATGAGAAGTCCCAAGAAGTGACTACATAATTATCAATCCCTTGAACGATTATAATACACTTCTGAGACGGCTCTTGATCGTCGAAGGCTTATGAAAAATTGAGACCTTTGGAAAGCGACAGTATTCAGAACCTTAAGATATGAACAAATAATGAAAGAGGCAAATTTTAAGAATTATTATGTCCTCCTAAAGTAATATAATTTACCGAAGAAACTAATATAACGAGAGAAGGAGAAAATAACATGACCATAAATTATACATTTTAATGGAGTCAGATTTAAAGGTTTTATTGGTTTTATCCAAATTTTGAACATCATTACGCAGTTAGCGTGTTCGTATGTATTTCTTTGTTCTCGTCCTGTTTATCCAGCAGAGAGCAGCAGCATGCAAAGCCCCCTTCCCGTCACTTTTGATTCCATCTTTGGACAAATGGCGTCTTACAAGTGTTTGACATGAAGCACAAGCAGTGAGAGTAAAAGCACTTGCTCTGCTCCAGCTCGACCAATCATTGAGCTTGCACTCTGTGAAGCCTTGATACAACTTTAGAAAATTTTAGAGGTGTGGCAGGCTCTGCAATGCGGTCATTGCTGGGTTATGTGAATGCACAGCCTTCTCAAAGGCAATTCGTAGACTTGATGCACAAGTACTGATTGGTACTTTATAGGTATATTGGGGTCGCTGATGAGCATACTTTAGAGAGTAAAATTAACAGATGGAACAACCAGTGAACCTGAGCAAGCACAATTCATCTCAATGAAATTAAAATAAGAGAATTAAATAAATAAGAGAATTGGGGCAGGGCCTATGACAAAATGTAATCTCATGAAATTTAGTAAGAGCAGACTAGTCCTTTAGAGTGGTTTTATAAAAACTTGTCAATTGTCTTGGAGCATGTTATTTGATATAAAAAGAACAATTAGGCAGTTTGTTTGTGACACCTCTTTCTGTAACACTCTCTTCAAGATCTGGAAGGACATCTCAGAGCATGCTTCATTGCAGATGGGTGCCTCTGTCAACAGCATGATAACAGAAACGCTGCTTACAATCATCTATTTTGAAGAAGCATGAGGGGGAGAGCTATTAAGCTGTGAAGAAATGCTCATGTCATTTTATCGAATAACAAAAACAAACCCAGAGATGCCAGCTGTCAGGGTCTTTTCAGAGCTGAGGCTGAGTTAATCACCATTTGAATGGAAGCACAGAAGATGTTTGAGTAAACATAAGAACACTAATACATCACAGCGATGCATACCACCGTTACACGACAGGCAACATAATGAATGGGGTATACTTTCGGAAGGGACTGCACACATTTTGTATTATGGAAAATATTAATATGTAAAATCCAATAGATTTAAGAGTGGGGCACAAAGATGCTCTTAGCATCTTTTTTTTTAAGCCAGTCATCAAAATTTTCTGTTTTGGTAGCTTTATTTTGAACATGATTTCAAAAGTTCCTCAAAACGTTTTTTAAATGTATGATCAATGCTTTACAGTTAAACACATGTAAAGACATTTGTTTAGGGAAACAATAAGGTTTAGGGCAAATATCATTTCCAAAGAAGGATTGTCAGATTGTGAAGAAGAATTTTTTCTTTTAACATGTTAACAACATGGAAAGAAAGAATGTTTAGTACCCAATAAAACGTATTTTTGGTTTTTAGCCTGAAGAGATTTTATTCATTAAAAAGTCACAATGAAAAAGTCAAATCAAGCTCACCAGTGCATTTCTTGATGCTGCCAGGACGTTTGCCATGCATTCCTAATTTGCATCCGAAATTCTCCTCCCAGAACTCCGCAAACCAAACATTCCGTCTGTTGTTGGACAAGGAACGGCTTTTGAAGTATCTGTCAAAAGCTAAAATATTTGAAAGTAAAACACTACAAGATGAAAGCAAAAGAAAACCACCAAAATGCTGAGAAAAAACTATGTTACCGTCTATGGATGCTCTTTTTGGAAGGATGGTAATCGCACCTTCAGCAACACTTTCTTGCTGGACAACAGGCGATATCTTGGATCCCCAGCTGTCTGATCCAACCCACAGGAAGTGACCTGTTTGGTTGTTTTGCTTTGCAGCATCCAAAACACGCCTAAAGCCAAAAATACAACACATTCAAACTGAAATATAAACCCCAGTAATCTCAACCTGAATGTCTTTTTCAGAAGTCTCTTAGACTTTCCTGCTTTTTCTACATCAAAAAATTGGTCTGAAGTGTAAAGGGCAAGAATCCATAAAATTGTGTAATGGGCTTAAAAGGCCAGCCAGGTGCTTCTGAACATAATTTAGTCCTCTACTGGAGAAATGTCACAGCAAAAACTACAAAAAAGTGGCAGCCTTTTGGTGGCATATTATAAGAAGTAACTTACAACACTTGAACATTTCTCAAGAGCCCTGCTTACAGCCTCACTGCATCATCTTCAATTTAACTCAAATAATGTACTAGTTCTCCAACCTATATACCTTTGCAATAAAGGATATCTGACAACTCACTAAGAACCATTTTAGATTTTTGTCACTACAAGGAAATGTATTTACTTCTCAAATTACTTATGTCTCATATTTGGGCAAGAAAAAGCTGTTATTAAATAATCATTTTTTTTCTCCATTATTTCATTATTACATTTTCCATTATTACAATATCCTGATCACATTGGGAGAAAGACAGACCCTGGAAGAGACATCATCACTTCATGCAGGCCAGATTTGTTCAGCATGTAGATTTATATTCACTTACATGGAAAACTTAAGTAGTGTTTTTTGTAACAGAGGGCTTAAATAATTAATGCTCAATATTTAAAAGTGAGCTATGCTTCTATACAAATACTTTGAATTTATGTCATAGGCAGCACTAACAGCATTTTACTTGTGAATAAAAAATTGTTTATTGATGCACTCCAGCTCTGGGCACGGCATGGGCTAATAAGTTACCTAATTAGGTGACTTAAAGCTTTGCTTAACTTGTATGATGTTCGGTCTGTGGGATACATTTTTTCTGTTTTCAGCAAAAGAAAAATTGTACAAGCAATTATTATTTGAAACTGAGAATCACTGACATTTTCTGTGAAAAACTTATATAAGAACACATTGTAATGGCCTCACACTGTATACCCACTACACATTTATATTACATAAAAGGTGTTCAAGTCTACTGGACCTGGGTTATGTAAAAATCTGAAACATAATGATTGTGTGTACCCTGACCCCAACATGCAATTGGTCTAGCAGACACGCCAACCCTGTCAAAGTAACAATAATAACCACATATGGTTTTAATTCTATATGTAAGGAAATAAGGTTAAAAACAATTCATAAAGTTTATTTGCTGCTTATATCAGTTGTTTTCTGGCTAAAGTAAATATATTTTAAATATTTAAACATAAAATGTCTTGAAAGAGAGAATTAAAATCTCCAAAAGACAACAGATCCACCAGACCCACAAACACTGCCTGAGCAACAACGGTCAGTGGAAGCGTTCAGCCTCCTCGCGTAAAGACGTTCAACTCTACCTGCACGACTCCACCGAGCAACGCCACAGAGTCGACTCACAGTAAGCTATATTCTTGTATCTGTTTCTCTTTTATTCTTATTCTTTGTTTTCCTTGCTACTTTCCTCACACATCTGCTAACATGTGCTTCCAGTACATTCCAGTCATTCTCTCAGCTGCACGTTGCTCCGCCCGTCCTCGCGGAACACACTCCAACGCTTCGAACCTTCGCTCACTTCATCTTGCCTCACCAGAACCATGCTCTCTCTCTGTGGGACGCCTGCAGCCCTCTCCAACAACTTTCTCCTCTCCCACACTTCTCGCGAGGCGGGACTGGGTGGGGGTGTTGGACTTCTCATCTCTCAGACCTTCAGATTCTCTACCTTCACATCTTTTGGTAAGACATGCTCATTTGAATATCATGCTCTCACTATCACTTCCCCTCTTGTCATGCACATCCTCACCATATACCGCCCACCTGGAGAACAGCTCTCCACTTTCCTGGAGGAGCTTGATGGTCTGCTCTCCTCTTTTCCAGAAGATGATAGCAGCCCACTCATTGCATTTGGGGACTTAAATATACATCTTCACAAACCAAATGCTACCGACCTCCACTCACTCATGTCCTCCTTTGACATGACTCTTGTCCCTACCACAGCCACACACAAATCAAGAAATCAGCTAGATCTCATTTACACACACAGCTGCTCTCCTGATCATCTCACAGTTACTCCTCTGCACACATCAGATCACTTCTTCATCACGTTCAAACTCACACTGCCTACAAGCTCACACTCAACACCACCCCCTATCACCTTCCGACGTAACCTTAAATCCCTTGATTCCTCTCTCTTTTCTTCAGCTGTGTCCTCTTCTCTTTTAACACCTGGAAACTTTTCCTCTTTAAACACTCACGATGCAACTAACCGTTTCTGCTCCACACTCGCTACATGCCTCGATCAACTATGCCCTCTCTCTTCCAGGCCAGCCAGAATAACACCATCAAACCCTTGGCTATCGCACACTCTCCGGGAACAGAGGTCGATTCTCAGATCCGCAGAGCGCAAATGGAAGAAATCAAAGAGCATGTCAGATCTCGAAGCGTACCAAACTGCACTCTCAACCTTCTCAAGCAAGGTACAAGACGCAAAGACAACATACTACCGCGACAAGATTGAACATGCCAAGGACAGCCGAAAGCTCTTCAGGACTTTCAACTCACTCCTCTGTCCACCCCAACCTCCCCCAGCGACCTCTCTCACTGCAGATGACCATTAGCCGGCAGTTTGCACCACCTTGCACCTTAAATTCAGCCACAATCCTCGACACCTTTCATGTCCGCATTCACTCCACTCACAGAAGATCAGGTGTCCAAACTCCTTCACTCAGCGCATCCAACCACCTGCCCCCTCAATCCCATCCCCTCTCACCTTCTACAAACCATCTCACCTACCATCATCAACTCCTCCATCACTACCGGCATTTTCCCCAACCCCTTCAAGGTGGCCAGAGTCACCTCGCTTCTCAAGAAACCAACACTCAACTCATCACTGGTGGAAAATTACAGACCTGTCTCTTTGCTGCCCTTCACTGCAAAACTCATCGAGCGGGTCGTCTTCAATCAACTCTCTATCTTCCTGACTCAGAACAATAAACTTGATGACAATCAATCAGGCTTCAAGAATGGACACTCAACTGAAACAACTTTGTTGTCTGTAACGGAAGCGCTGCGAGGGGCCAGGGCTAACCACAGATCATCTGCCCTCATCCTACTAGACCTCTCTGCAGCCTTTGACACAGTCAGATCCTTCTCTCCACTCTTTCTGCGATGGGCATCACTGGAACTGTACTCGATTGGCTTGAGTCCTATCTCACTGGTAGATCTTTCAGTGTCGGGTGGAGGGGTGAGGTCTCAAACACTCATAACCTACTCACCGGGGTTCCGCAGGGTCCACAGACACGGATTCTCCTACCACTGCTACGCTGACGACACTCAACTCTATCTGTCGTTCCCCCCTGATGACCTGTCAGTAACTACCCGTATAACTGACTGCCTGAACGACATCTCTACTTGGATGAAGAACCATCACCTACAGCTCAACATGGCCAAGACAGAACTTCTGGTAATCCCAGCTCATCCCTCTGTGCATCACGACCTCACCATCCAGCTGCAATCCTCTACAGTCACCCCTTCTCCTACAGTCAGAAATCTTGGAGTGATTTTGGATAAACAGCTGTCCTTCAAAGACCACATCACAAAGACAACTCGAACGTGTAGATTTGCACTGCACAACATTCGAAAGATCAGGCCCTTCTAAACTGAACATGCAACTCAACTCCTGGTTCAGACTCTGGTCCTCTCACGTCTGGACTACTGCAAGGCTCTCCTGGCAGGACTTCCATTGAATACGCTCAAACCTCTGGAGATGATCCAGAACTCTGCAGCTCGTCTTATCTTCAAGGAACCGAAACAAGCTCATGTTACTCCCCTCTTCATCACTCTTCATTGGCTCCCCATTGCAGCTAATGCTGGCATACACAACTATCTCCAGATCAGCCCCTGTCTACCTCCATGAGCTCATACGCTCCTACATGCCTTCCAGAAGCCTGCGCTCAGAGAAGGAACAGCGACTTGTGGTTCCATCCCACAAGGGCAGAAGATCTCTCAGCAGAAACTTCTCTTTCACTGTCCCTGGATGGTGGAACAAACTCCCTGATCCAGTCAGGAAAGCAGCAACACTAACAGCTTTCAAAAAGCAACTGAAAACTCTTCTCTTCAGAGAACACCTACAATAAAAAAAAAAAACACTACTACATTCTTTTTTTCCTCCTCTGTCTTTATCTTCTTCCTCTACTTCCTCACTGCTTTGGTTTATTGATCAGTTGATACAATCTCTATTATGAGAAGCTGAGATAGACTTTGACGGTGTAACAAACTGAATATTGTCTCTCCCCTAATGTAAGTCGCTTTGGACAAAAGCGTCTGCCAAATGCATAAATGTAAATGTAATAAAATCAACACCACATAAGAGTTAAACTGGCTCAAAAAACATTTGAGCCCAGGATGTCTTGAATCAGGACCTGGCCTCTCATTGGTTGTTTTCAGCTTCAGAAGAAAGAGCACAGGGGACTAAAGGTTTTGTCCTGACATTAAACCGCATTCAAAACGATTGCCAGAAAAACAGAAGAGGTAATGAGCCTCCCCCAGAATTCATTTTTCTTTTTCCAGCAGTTCTTTCGACTCACGATCACAGTCATAGAGAGGATGTATCTGGGGTTTTACAGATCAGTCATATGATCTATATAATTATATATATTTTATCCTTGAAGAAGTTTTTAAAAACTAATTATAAGCTTTTTATCAATCTGTAGGTGGAAGTGTCTTGAGGAAACCCACACAAGTGATCCTGGCTGAGATGCAAGCACTGCACCTCCTTACTGTTCATTATAATCTATTAAAAACTGAATTACAAAATGCAATTATTTATAAAACATGGAAGCTTGTTCCAACAATTCCAAAAATGTGTTCATCCATTAAACTAAACTCTATAACAATTAAGTGTTTATGTATGTGTTATAATAACAACAGCACAACAAATTAGAATTACAGTAGATTAGTTAAAAATCTGTATATAGTCTTGCAGTTCTTGAAGGTTCTATTTGTGTTCAGAAGGGTTTTGAAATAGTGAGCTTTAAAGTGTTTGCACTTCATGTAGCAAATGCAGATAGAAACTGTTTTATGCATAAACATTCAAAACAACTTTACAAAACCCATAATATAATTATTGTACAGTGTCAAAGTATCAGAATCTTTGAATAATTAAATTTTGATAAACAACTCAGATTTAATTCCAAAGGGACAGTATGTTATGTATACTATGCTTGGAATATGCAACAATGCAGTCAAACAAAAAACTTCCAATTTCTCATGTTTTAAGAAAGAATAGTTGTGTCAAAAATTTGTGCATCCTTTTTAAATTCAGGTACTTTTCCCACAAGATGGCTTCTTGTACAAAACCTTATCTATGTCAAATCGTATGTAGTCATGATTTGTTGAATCAACCATAGGTTGTAACTTTGTTCCTTATAAAGCATCCTATTGGACAATGTTTTGCAACCCTAGCAGAAGAAGCTTCATGTGGCTTTGTACTTTTTCTTTGTACTTTTAGTCTCCAACAAGGACATACCTTGAGATCCGTTCTGGAGAAAAGGTGTCACTACTTGATCCGTACATGCTACCCAATTCATACTGGACACACACAAAAACTTGTTTTTTGTTATTGTGTCACTTAAAAATACGATATTACTCACATTCTTTTTGAAAATAGAGATGAGAGGTTGAGGTAAACTTGTGAAAATCTTTTACGACAGCTTTACAACTATTCAATACATTGCAGTTTAGTTGTCGACTGAACAGTTTGAGTGGTTATTATAGATAAATAGCAGTCTTGTGATAACAAGTGATAAGAAAAGAAACAAAATTGCTAAGTATAATGATTCTGCACATGTGCGGTACAAATCATTTAGCCTGTACAAATCAAGATTGCTGTTCAAGCTAATGTTAATCTACTATTGATAGGAAGGAAGCTTTTTAATGATAAAGACACCTTATATCATCTTCGTTTGCAAACATGACAACTGCCCGAGCGTTGGGTGTCTCCAGCAACCGCTGTATGATTTTGTCGAACTCTCCTGGTCTGGGCTCTCTGGGGATTTTTAGAGACTGAGCAATGCACACCCCACCTGAGAGAAGGAAGAAGAAGATGAGGAGAGAGAGAATAATGGAAAACAAAAGGATGAAGAATGGAGAGTGAAAAATATAAAAAGAGAAGAGAAGGGGAATTAGGGTATGGGGTTGTATTTGAAAAGACAGGAAATTAATTTGATGAAAAGTAAAAAATGATCAAAAGGAAACAGAAAATTAAAAAGGGATACGTTATTACATAAGGGAAAAGAAATGAAATGAAGAAGTGGGTTCGATGTCAAGGTAATGACAGGGGATAAAAGCAAGACGAATAGGAAAAGAGGATGACAACGAAGATAATGGGATATTGTGAATGAAATTGAGAATGAAAGCAGAGGAGAGAGAGAAAGAGAAAGACAGGACAAAAGAAGGTCAGAAAACTTGACAGGAAGAATAAAAACAACAGAAACATATTGCATTATAAAATAGACAGCACACATAAACACAGGCAGACTCGCAGCAGAGTGAGGAAAGTGTGTTGGGATTTAAATGATATCTGAGAATGTCACCTTGCCCACGGGTCCTGTGGGAACACAAGGTGATGCCAAACTCGCCCAGCTTATTTACTCAGGCTAATGCAATACACCTGAAAACCTACAGTCAGAGTGTCATCTCCGCCAAACCATTTGGAGCAGCAATTTGATTTCTGTATTCAAAGATATCTGTGACAAGCTATCTCATCAGTTCCTCAAAAACACCGCAGACACACTAACGGCACATTAATGGGGGACCCATGCTCCCTGTCTTTCACAATCTCCTCTCAAGCTGAATTTATTTCCTCCCTGACGAAATCATGTCAGGGAATTTACAGCAAGGAGAATTGATATGCAAACAAGCCGCTGCATAGCATAAAACAAACTATAATAACCATCCATCTAGTCTCCAAGCTATACATTACCGAATTTGAATCCACAGCTCAAGATAAACATTGCAGCACCACTCTGTCAGTTTAATAAACTACTGGGATGCTCAAACCAATGAAGCCCTCGGGAAGCCATCTTAAAGCTCAAAGACACAGTGATTATTCCCTCTGATTATGGCTATCTTTTCCAGATAAGCAGCATTATAATGTGTTGCTTAATCGCAGATCCTTTTCTTTATTGTCAGTTCTGTCATCATCATTAGCAAAGATGTCCAATGACAAATTGATTTATTTTTGGGGCTTGTGTTTTTAATGAGTACATTTGGTCCGTTAGAGGAAATACATCATTATTTTTTGAAGAAATTCAGTGGGACTGTAGGAATAAAGCGATCTATTCCGGAATTCTAGGACATATTTCAGATTAACCCCCTGAACCATTTCATGACACTTACTCAAGGTTTCAATTAGGAATAAAAGTAAAACATGAGGAAAACAAAGACGAAAACTGATTTATGGCAGTATTTATATAATATTGTGCCATTGAATTTCAGGCTGTAACTGTGTATGGATCTTAATAAAATCCAGACATTGCATAAATTCATATGAAAGTTTCAAAGAATTAATCAATTATTACATAAAGTTATTACAATAAAAGAGGTTAATCATCAATTAACATAAGTTCAAAAAGAGCTAATTGGCCGTCTTGTCATATGGCTCGGCCTACCTATATATTACTAATATATAAGACTTGATCTTGCACCCCCTCACCACTTCAGGGGGGCATTCTCATGAAAACGCCTCTCTCGGACAGCTTGCCTTGTGTGCTTCTCCATTGCTCACCACTCATGCTTGCAATACTAGGGAATTATCAGCAAGAGCAAACTCGTTCTCATTCTAGCCCCTTCTAACAATGCAGAGTTTTGAATAAATAAAACTTAAGTTACTTAAACTTAAAATTGTGGAGGTACAAGAGTCGGTTGATGCTCAGATTCAAACTGTATGGACTGGGGGGACACTGGTCACTTATTCTAAGCAGAAAACACAATATTCTTTTGAGTAATCAGTTAAATAAAGCATCTATTGCTGATCATTTTGGGACAATTTGTAACAACATTGTAACAAAAGTATAGACTTTTAAACATAGGTGGAGTTTAACCTTTCTGGTAAGGGACACATTTTTGGTATTGGTGGTTTGTAAAGAACTGAGATTGCTCTATATCCTATATCAGTGGATCCTTAGGGTTCTATAATATGGGTGTGCAGTTCTTACTGAAACAATACACATCTCTTGACTTCTGTTGTTCTGTTGGTTGTTCTTGAGAAAACCCTCTGAGTTTTAAGGTTAAATGACACTTTTCAAGATGTTGGAACTAAAATGTGGTTTAATGTGTGTAAATAAATAAAAATGTTGAGGAGTTTTAAATAATCACAATTAATTTTTTTTGCTCTGCTGTTCCTCTATTATATTCCTCTAATATAGTTTAATCCCATTTTTTATGAGCTATTACTCAGTGCAGGCTGCTATCATCGTTACCCTTATCTAGGGACCTCTAAACCATATTTTATATGGTCATTTAGATTTAATGCTTATTGACCTTATTTAGTTGATTTGAGATAATACAAAACATTTACTGTAGCTTTTTCTGAAAAAGTAATGTTGTTGCAATGAACAAGCTCAAATGTTCTACTATTCATCTCAACGGTGACAAATCTTATTGTGAGTTTAATGATTGGGTCACTTGCTGAAATGAAAGTCTTAATTAAAATCCGGAGAATGTTCATGGGAGTTGTGGTGGAAGATCAATAGGAAAAATGAACACTCCTTCAATACTATTTAACAAGCGCATAATGATTTGTTTCAGAAACAACAACAAATAAAACAATTTCCCTGTGACGTGCACAAAAGTGTTATTCATCAAAAAGTAAAAGACAGGGTCATGAGCAAATGTGAAAGTTTGAATGCATTAAGAGCAATATCAGTAACAATGTAAAAAAATTTAAATTGGTAAGAAGTCTATTAGCAAAGTTGCAAAACATAATTGCAGTATGTTTGTGCTCTCATGGCCTCTGTACTCATCAGGCGTATGAATTCTACAATTAAAGGAGGGGCTTTAATTTAAGAAACTATTGCATGTGTGGTTGAACAAGATGCATCCAATCTGAGGGTTTAATTTGCTTAATGTTGAAACTAAACTAAACTAAACTTTGCAGCAGCTCCCCTCCAACAATGACTCTGGACACTCATGCATCAAATAATAAAAACAGCTGGAGCTTAAAAGGCATGAATCCCACTGAAACATCATTGATATTGTACTTTTTTTACAATTACTTTCCCCTGCAGTTCGCCCTGTACTGAGAAGTGACCCTGTGGCAGAGTTTGGCTTCTCCTGAGGTTTTTACTCCATTTTTAAATCTTACAATACTTTTTGGAGCTGTGACCTTGTTCAAACTGTGGCCCAAAGTGACCCAAATCCAATGTTATGCCCATATATAACAGATCATGACAGTTTGAAAAGCACAATCCTTTAATTTAATCCAGACTCTCATAGCTTTCATATGTGATCATAATGTAAATCTGATAGACATCTGTGTTACATCTCACTAGATTGCATTCACACATGACAGACAGTAATCACATGTTATAAAACGTGAGTAAGCCCACCAGAAAATATTTTACTAAAATTAGGTTTTTGTGTAGGGACACTGAGTGGATGTGAAATATGAATTCAGAGTGGTTTATGGAAGTATAACATAAAACCGCGATGGAGCAAAGGACTGCACAAACAGAGGTCTTAAAGAGGAGAGAAATCCACACGAATCAAATGAAAGACAGGTGAAGGAAATAAGCAGTAGACAAGATGATGAGAGGGGGAGAGTGGGCACAAACTGCTATCTGCTCTGACAAAACCTATAACATAAAACCAAGACAAACACCAGCCATGTGACCTAATAGAGATCACATGACTGACAAAAAGAAATAAGACCACAGCCATGTGATGGAACACATGGTGTGAAAACTACAAAGAGAGAAAAACTCAGAGAAACAATATCCAAAGCAGGGCAGTCAAGACAATTAGAACAAGCTTTTTCAATAAATTGAATTATGGTCATACAACTTTCTTCTCTCCCTTTCTTTAAGTGTAACAGTCATTTGGATCATTCATCCGAAAGGATTAAAGGAATCCTGAACTCAGATCCCAGGGCTGAATTCATCTCTCTGTGTCACAAAGAATACATGATGTGTACTCTAATTGGCAGCATATTTGCTTATTGGTTCTCTCAGCAAGAAGGTTTCAGGGTGAATCTCAATTCATCTTAAGTTGATTATTGCATTAACATCTCTACATCTGAACGGAACCTCAATTACCCATTTTCTGACCTTCCCCCATTGCTTTCCAAGGCTCTCTGCAGGCTTTCTATTTCCATACAATTTTTTGTATTCATGCTTTACCCATATTCAGTATTAAACAAACACATTTACAGATTGTATATTGAAGTTTGATTATAATGCAAACTTGAATAAGCAGCTGGCATTAATTACCACAGACACAAAATCCGTGCAGAGTCTGATGCACCCACAAAAATACCCCGAGGATCTACTGTAACGAGCAGAGCAGAGCTAGTCTCATCCAAAGCCTGCTATCTTCAATAAGAAAAAAGATAATACTGCGGGGCTCCAAATCTGCTTACTTTATCTCAGTCAGACAATGGGATTCACTGCAGAGGGCAGAGGGAACGGAATTCAATTTTAATCTCACAGGATTCAACTCAAGTATCTGTACGCTTGAGCTGCTGCATTATTTTTGGAAACACAGTGCTGGGCTAAACTTTTTAAATGAAAACATTTGATGCTGTTTGAAGTTAAAATTTCTAAATCAAGTGTCATGTAAGGGTTAATGTTCATATAAATCTCAACTAAACTGTAAAGATTTTCACATTCACACTTTCTGGAGTCATCATTTGAGTCTAGGAGTTCATGCAACTTGAAGTGGGTAGGGTTTTCAAGTACTCTCATTTTAATATTTTTCATTATTAAGTTATTTTCAAGTTTAGTGTAACAGCAAACTTCTTTACCATAAAATATATAATTTAGAAAGCCTAGTGATGCTGTGAGAGTACAATATGAACTGAGCTGAATAGGACAGAACAAAGAGTCTTACAGGATGAGAATACCTATTCGGGCAAATGAGTACACCTGACATATTTTAGACTTTTTAAAGCAGAGCAGAGTACCCAAAGGAAACTGAAGGCAAGCACACAGAGTACATCTTGACAGAAAGCGTGAGTTTCTGTCATTTTAAGAGTTCTCAAGTTTGGATCACAGCTCAAGGTAGAGAGTTTTTTTCATCTTTTATAAAATGTCTCTATATATTTATATAACGCCTATCAACACGATTCACTAATCAGTGAAATATTTAATTAGAATGAAGCTTAATATATGCTAATGTTTAATTAACAACAAAAAACGAGGATGGCTACACACACATTTTTTTGTTGCGTTATCTACAGTCTAAATTGAAACTAATTTAACGTTCACAGATTATGTGACACTTTTTTTTCTCCAGGCTTAAATCAACAAAGTTGTTAATATTAAAAACTCCAGCTCCTATTTTACTTGTCAAGATTATCCAGAGATCACTACATAGCGCAGTGGCAGCATGGATCTAACAATACATATCTTTGTAAATGAGAAACAATACTAAATATTTTGTCTTTGAAGCAAAAATGTGAAGCAAAATAACTTACATAAATAACTATTCTGTGTTTAGTTTTCTATCGATATGATGTGATTTACATCAGATCTGTCAGCATGAGTAGCTCCCGATTGATTGGTTAAAGTGATGCGTCAATCATGTTGTTCCTGTATTTTTCTGACAATTGCTGTCATTTTGGATATTATTGTTGCTCCATCATTTTGCTCTGCAGAAACAAGCAGTTGAGCCCTTAACATTCTTGTACATGCTGTCAATATTTCTGAAAGTTTTTCATTGTGATTATGCCATGACATCAAAATGGTAGAACAATCTAAATTGTCGAACTTACAGCAAAATGCATAAGTCAAAAGTTCAATGTGTGAGACTTGAGAACCCTGGATGAGCTAAGCTGTAGCTAGGCTAATTGCTGCACATCTTAGCTAACACCCATGCACTGTAACTGTAACATTTCAGAAAAATTACAGATTATTATCTTTTTTTTGTCTATTTTAACAATCAATTAGTCCTACAGGGCTGTATAATTATTTAATGGTTTTAATTGTAAAACTATTGCCTATCTGTATAAAAAACATGAAGTGATTTAAAATTAGTCCACAATAAGTTTATAAATCCCCCTCATATTTAATAACAATAGGATTTAGAATTTTACAGTCTACTAGTATCACAACTTATTCAATCAAAACTAAATTTAAGTGCTTTACAGCTATTTATTGTTACTTTGCTGTCACAATGCAACAAAGATAGCTAAAACAACTATATACAACATTAGCAAAAAACAACAATTGTGTTCCAACTTTGCTCCAGGCTTCACCAAGTACTGGCACTCAGGAAAGTTTACTACTAGATCACTAGAATAAACTGTACTACTAGAATAAGCTGTGGAGAAAACAGAGCTGGAGAAATGATTGATTGCTCTCTTCACAAACCACAACACGGCTTGTTTGAAAGAATACATGATTTAAAAGACTCAGTTTTCAACAGTTGATTTCCACCAGTGTGTGAACTCCTGGGAGTCTCTAGCCTGACAGTGAATCTTTTAAGACTCATCTTGGCCTCTACAGTCTCCCACAACCCAAGCAGCTGAAGAAGAACAGTAGCTCAAGGGAGCAACTATAAATGTGTGTGTTGATTCTATTTTTTCACTGTAAATATAGGGACCAATGCAGACCTATGGGCAGTTTGACAGATTATTATTATATTGAAGTGTCATTTAAGAAACGTTACATAATTAGAAGCATTCAAAGAGCAGCATTTTCATCAGTATTCGATTAAGTGTACCCCTTCACTCCTACACTTTCTCCTTCTTAATAGTTGCATTATGAACTGCTTGAGATCCTTGAATAACTCCATAGCAGTAAACAATAAGCTGATGCATTGCTATACTTCAAATCCAAAACTGTTCCTTAAAGTTTATGTGTGGTACAAAAACATAGCAAGAGAAATGATGGGCAAAGCCCTGTACGGACAAATAATCCCATACTGTTTGACCCTGAGTTCACTGATCAATAGCAATAAATCATTCAAAAGAATGTAGCATGAAACAATTTTACTCTTAGCTCCCAAGATATGGAGAGCAATTTTGAGATCTTCAATTTGTTACACTGAAGAACGCTATCTGTCAGCCAGTCAATAATATTGATTCAAATTAATCCAAGACAAGGTCAGCATTCTTGACAGGTAAAATCTTCCAGAGCTTGATTCATTTTGAGCTGATTTCTTGTTTACAAGCACTTAAAGATGAGTCAGCAACAATATTGAAATAGTAGAAGTTTTAAATGAATGTTGAGTGAGATCTGAGATAGCAGCAGGGATTATTTAAGGTTGAGCACTTTAACTGTGATGTAAAACCGTAATAGTAATATTTTATATTGACATCCTATCACATTTTACCTTCACTTCAGCTCACATTACTATGCAGTACATAGTTACAGTTTACTTGCCAATCAAATGTATTTTAACTCAAATACACTTCTGTCCGTGATGGTGTTTAAAAATATCAGAAAACACATGCTGATCAGGCATTCAACATCACTTTTTATATTATATATATATATATATATATTATGCATATATTTTTATATACAAGAAGCAAACATGAAACCATGAATAAAACTCAAAACTGAACTCAAAACTAGAAACCTAAACTACAAAACCTTGAAAAACGCAAAACAGAGAACTTACAAAATATTAATTTAGAATCCAATTACAGCAAAATTACTTCCATAACAGCAAATCTTTGTCATATGTAGATGCAAGCAGAGGTAGGCAGAGTATCTAAAAATTATTCAAGTAAAAGTAAACGTAACTACCATATTATGTAATTAGTAAAAGTAAAAAAGTATTGATTTAAAAATGTACTCAAATTAGTTACTTCTGATCTGAACAAGGGTAAAACAAACACTCTGTCATATACGTGCATATAATTATTCCATTTATTAACTTTAGTTTTATAAAATATTTTAATTTTGTATTTAAAATTACCTTTTTTTTTGCATTAACGTCTAGCAGCACAGACATGTGCAATCATGAGAGAGTGTATGTGTAAGCATTGACAGTCTAAATTTTGACATCACAAACAAGGCATTCGTAGTAACCATAGCAACGTCACCACTGAAAAAATTAAAATACGATAAAAGAATGCACTTAATCACATAGCAACTTTTCTTTGCATCTCTGAGAGTAAACACATTTTGATCATAAGGTCATAGGTCATTTGCCAAATTTGACAACAACCCTCGAGACTTGCTAGCTTATTATTTTTGACAGCAAGCTATTTTTAACAATATTGATTTATTTCCATGGTAAAGCAGGAACGCAGCTTAAACGATTCTAAGTTGTAACTCAAATGCCACTAAGACAATGGACATATTTTGACAAAGAAATTACTTAAGTAAAAAGTAAAAGTACACAATTTTAAAAGTACTAAAAAACTACTATTTAGCCTAAAATGTACTCAAATAAATGCAATTAAGGAAATGTAACTAGTTACTATCCACCTCTGGTAGCAAGTAAAGACCCTCAATAAGCCAGTGAAAAACTGACTAAACAGAGAGAAATTTAAAGCACACACAATCAAGGGACAACGAGGGGAAAACAGGTGAAACAAATAGACACTAAAGAGATAATCAACAAACAAGATAACAAACTATGTGCTGTGAACAAAATCATGATAATAACCTAATATCAGTCATGGGATTAGGATTGTAACATGAAACAAAAACAAACAAGGAAGATCAAAGCAGGCCATTCTAAAAGTAAGAAAGTCTCATGACTGCCACGGAAGACAAAATGATGAGGCAGACCTTGACAAATTCAAATGAAACTAATATCACGGCAGTTTTTCATGGACAGCAGCAAGTACTGGACAGTACACCCACTGTTTATACAGTAAATGATCCCTCCTAATGAGGCCAGTAAGAGCTAATTAAGCATCATAAGGGGAAATTCATCTAAAGAAAATCTGCTTGGGGGGAAATGGTTATCTATGATGATACAGAAAGTGTGGATAACTGATTATAAGACAGGTTTTTCACAGCAACATCAGCAAGAAAAGGGAGAGAGAGGGACCCAGCTATTAGGTTTTGATCATACGGGGACATCCTACTGAGAGTAATAGGAACAGCAGCACATTGCTTCAGGCACAGTGACACAGTAGGAGACGGGAAATGAAGGAGCCAGCTCCTGGAGTGCATTTTTGCGTTTGAAACTCAATGTCTAACATTTTTCTTTATCCGATGCCGTTTGGGTTGTGCATTGTTTGTTTTACTCGTCTCAGAGTTTGAGCTTATAACTGATGGTTATGTAGAGCCAAGAGTGAGAAAGAATAGGACTGACCACTGAAGTTTTCATGTACTTTCTTTACATAAACTAAAGCTTCAATATGAGTACAAAAAATGCATTCACTAGTTAGGAGTGCTCTTGAGGATACAGAGTCATCTATGAGGAAGTGGTAACCTGTAGGGTTGATAGCTTTGTCAAGCAATTATCTTGTCACATAATGACCATAAATAAATTAATGTAAACGATGACTCTTGTGGTGACTTAGCCGTTAGTGATCAATATTGTTTTGTTTTGCAGACTTAACTTCCCCTCTCTGAATTTGTCTAGTCACATTCCTACTGTCTAGTAAAAAAAACAATTTGTGGACTTTACGTCCACACTTTGATGACGTTCTGAAAGCCTGATCTTAGGGACCATCGAGTCAAGTCCACAAGAGTGCATTGAAATCATATTTTGGGAAAGACTTGCATTTCACTGGGAGTAAGAAAAGCTCAGCTGGTGTTTGCTAACTTGAATAAAGACATTAACTCTTTTCAATTACATTTTATTTATTAAAATTTAATGCATGGAGATTTTAGACCTCTATTTAAAAAAACTAGGATAAATATTGCTCAGTGTTTGTGTTTGGTACATAATCTGCTCATTTAGTTAGAACTGTGTAGAACTGTAGTCACAATTTGTCAACATGAGTGTTTTAATAGTAAAATATTATACATTTCTCTGTAGTGTTTATGAGTCATCTCATCGCTATCTCACTCATAATATCGTCTATCTATGTGAGCTCCTCTTATCAATCAACTGATTGATCATTTGCAAGGAATTCTGGGTTGTAGGAAACGTGAATCCCATGCAGATTCAGGATTGGCTGAAGGTCACATTAAGAGTGCATAGCGGCGCTGATGAGCACACGTCAGAGAGTAAAACTTGCTGTTGGGACACCTTACAGACTTGAGCACTTCGCAAACATGCACAAATCAAGTTCATAAGTCTGCATCGAATAAGAGAATTGGGACAAAGCTTAAAAGTCTCACAACAGCTATTTTCCCCACTGATAAGATTCTGTTGGGGTGCTACTGTTTATTGTTGAAATTAGCCGCTATCACAAAGTACCACCAAAGTTCCACTACAATGTTCTAACAAACTTTCTTAAAGTTTCACAAAAGTTCCCTAAAGGTTGCAGTAAGGGTGGTCCTAATGTACATTTTCTGGGTTGGGAAAGGGAAAGTGTTGTGTTTAGCTAGATTGATCAAAAGTATCAGGATGCTTTTGATAAGAAGGTGAGCTGGATGACTATAAAAACCGTTTTCAAAAGAAAAATGTCTGATAACATTCTATTTTTGCTGATTTTTTATTTATTTTCCAAACACAAACATTTAAAACTGAAAATCCTGATTTTAAAAATTAATCTAATTAAATATACGTAATTTTACATTATGACAACCCAGTGGTTCATCATAGAACGTGCTGTTTTAATGTAACATTTAGACAAAACAAATCACAGACTTTTCGTTTCTCTTTGACATATAAATACTTTCAATAAATAAATATAATTATGTTTATTATCTAAAATGTTTTACCAGTAAATAATAAGTCATTAATAATCAGTCAATAAACTAACCATAAATATTTGTTTCATTATCTTTTAACTTTATACAGTTAGAGAGGCTGAGGGCAATACAGATCAGATGTTATTGCTGTATTCTGTCCATATACTGCACAACACAGAAGCAACAGGCAGTCAGGAACATTCTTTGGTCATGAAATGAATTCGCTCGAAAAAGAAAGAAAGAAAAAACACAAATACAGATAGTAACTCAAAAAAGCATAGCATACATGAAAGAGTGAACGATTGTTCCTTCATGGAAAAAGAAGTGTTTGTTTCTCATGAATGAAACGGCTGTTTTATTTGGAGCAGCAAATGGTATATTGGCCTTCATTTTTCACAGTTGTTGCTTATGCACCATTAACATAAAGATTGCATTCCCACGCTGGTGAGAACTGCCTCCTAAACATTACAGTAATGATGCATGGTTTCAAATTATGGACCGGGTCACTTTCCCATTCTGCGAGGCTCCATTACATGCCAATCAAGCACAAATATGAAAATGAAAAGCATCTGGTTAATGCTTGTTTGCCCAGGGTTATAATTAACTGCCAGTTATTACTGTTTAGTTTTTAACTCATAGTAGGGGGCACACATGTGGGTTTTTTGAAAGGCTGATTTGCATTGAATTGTTAAAGATTTATGATGAGTTGGATATTTAGGCTGTCTTTTGAAGAAAAAAAGTCACCAGCAAATGGAAATTATGTTAATGAATATGCACATTTGAATATGTTCAAATATCTTGCAACAATAGACAACAAATATCATGTCTTACAGGCATAAAGAAATTATATTTAACATCATGTGGTTACTGAAAAAGTACTGCAGGGGATCAAAAATGACTATTTTTGGCCCACACACTTCACCAGACTTCATAATTTTTAGCTGTATATTAAACTATCTGCATTATTCAGTGTTTCATCTTCAATTGTACATCCAGTACTTTCTTTGCCGTTTTAATGTGCGGAGTTTTTGCAAAATGTTGTAGCAAAAAGGAAAGCAGCTTTCTGTCTGCTCCTACGTCTTCTCTTGAGGCAAGTGTTAATTTGCAAGCCTAAAACGTTATAGTCCACAAGCATACTATGTCTTTTTTTCCAAGTTTAAAAAAGCAGTAAGTACTTATGTTACTCTGCACCTCCTCGACCAATATTAGAGCTTGATGTCTGTGAGGGGCATTTCAGATTGAGACCGTCTAGAATGTTCCGTTACCGACAACGTTCGCTCCCTCTCCTGCACTGCAAAAAATGCACTCTTGGAACAAGAAAAAAAAAACTCAAATAAAGTTAAACTCTTCCTATATTAAGCAATGCCAATGGGGTAAGCAAATTTGACTTGGCAAGATTTCTTAAAATTAGAAAAAAATTCTAGCTGATAAATAGACAAAAACTCTCAAAACAAGACTTTACAAGTTGTAAAACTGCACTGAAACTAGAATATTTCAACTTGTATCTAGTCTCTAGTGGTCTTAAAACTAGACAATCTGTCTTGAAACTAGGATGTTTTCTCTTTTATTTAAGACTAACTTAGAAAATATAGTATTAAAATAAGAACATACGACCTTAAATTAAGAAAGTTTGTGCTTAATTGTAGTTCTTAAAGTAGAATATGGGTTCTTAAAACTAGAAATTCTAGCTTACAATTTTAATTTTAAATAATTATATTATATATTATTTAGGCCTATTGATGCATTTTCAGATAGGACAGTTCCGATAGCAGAGAGGAAGAACACTTAGTAGAACTCTGGGGAGAAGATCAGCAAAGCACCAGAACTGGATTCGAACCCCCATCACCAGTCACTTCAGCTCCACATGTCAGTGCTCTGACCACTACACTATCAGTGCTGACAAATTATTTCGGTTCTGATAAGCTATATAAAACTAAAAGAGAAAATATTCTAGTTTTAAGACAGATTGTCTAGTTTTAAGACCACTAGTGACTAGAAACAAGTTGGAATATTCTAGTTTCAATGCATTTTTACAGCTTGTAAAGACTTGTTTTGAGAGCTTTTGTATTTTTTTAAGATCCAACAGCTTATGTAACCAGCTAGAAGTTTTTGCTAATTTTAAGAATTCCTGCCAACTCAAATTTGCTCGCCCCATTAGCAGATTAATTTGCTTGATCTAGGAAGAGTTTATCTATATTTGAGATTTTTTTTCTTGTTTCAAGAGTGCTTTTTTGAAGTACAAATCTCTTCCATCAAAGTTAGAACACAACTGTACGGTTATTAAGGTTTGGGGTATTGATGATTTATTAATGGTGTAGATCCTTTTTCTTATTTTTTTCACAAACATTTGAGTCCTGTTTCAAGAAATCAAATGTTCTTACCTTCACTTGATCTAGACTAGAACTAGATTTAAGATTTTTTTTCTTGTTCCAAGATGCATGTTTTTACCAGTCTTTAATATTGATTTCTTAAAATAAAATATCAATAACATTCTTGAAATAAGAATATGTTGAGTCAAAAATTCTTGTTTTAAGATTCTTGTTTTAAGATCAGTGGCAAAATCGGCAACTTGTTTCACAAAGTTTCTTAATTCAAGAAAATAAATGACCAGAATAAGATTTTTTTTCTCCTCAAGAAAATATAAGTTTTATTTTCTCAAAAGAAGAAAAGTAATCTATACCAAGAAGGATTAAATTAGAAAATTCTTCCTAAAATAAGAAAATCAAGATTTTCAATCTAATTTTAAGCATTTTCAGCTTTGCTTAAAATTAATTTTTTGCAGTGTGAATCCCACAGTTTTATGTACATACGCTATTTTTCCGATTCGTTTCAGAGGCGCTTACATACATTCGTCAGCGGAAACACATGGCAATTCCCAATGTACATGTAATACACCTTCAAACAAAATTCATTGAATACAAAACACAACAAAGGAATTTCCCAGACTGGCTTTAAGTAACTCTTATTCAGAATCAGCTAGAATACAGAATTTAGATCTGGTGACTGTAGGCTCCCAGAGACTTTGTCTGCATGTTAATTTTTTTTACAGTAAAACAAACCATCATTTATTTACAGATTTGAACTTCTGCATTGTTTCACTGAAAGCATATGTCCAAACAGCTGAGCATATTCACAAACACAGGCACTGTCTTAAAACAACTAACAGCTTGTAGAAAAGATTCTAGAAACTCACAACAGGAAATTCTCTTATGTTTCCAAACATAAATAATCTATTAAATCCATGTCTACATGGGAAAAACATGCTGCAGTTTTTAATCAAGCATGGATGATGCTGATGTAGTTGGAAGTGTAATTCTTTTGGGATTTGGCTTCCAGTGCATTACCTGACCTCTGCCTGCAATTGTGGCTCTGTTTCTAAGCCCATTCTTCTCCCTCTGCCCTCTTTCTTTACCAACAGCCTTCTCTGTAAGTGTGATTACCCCTGGATGTGTGCTTACAGTAAAACTCTAGAATATTTCTGGCTTGTGTGGGAGAGAACATGGGAGGGAAAACCATTAATGTGCCGTCTGTCTGAGACAAGATGAAGTGAGTTGTGAGTGAACTGCAATAAGCTGAGAAATCCAAGACACTGATCAATTTCTGAGCCCTTTGATGAAAAAGGATCTATGCTTTATAACAGTGACATATTAGAGGAGGCTACAGATTGAGATTTTATACAAAAAAGCTTTAGGGTAATGCTAGGCTTGTGGATGTGTCATGTAATGAATATGTCAGGATCTTTTCTTACATGTAAACACTTTAATTTTGCATTAGAAATGTGAATACAGTCAAAAGTAAAGAGATTTCACCACCCTTTTCCTAAAGAAACAGGATATAGGCCTTGCTTGATGCTCAGTTCTGATTTGTTGTCTATATTTAATTTGTTTCAAGAGAGGGAATGATACACCAGTGAATTGAAGGTTCGTCGGCTGGATCTGTTAAAAAAGGGATTTGTTTTACCTTCTGTTTAAAATTTATTTACATTTTGAACCACACCCAATTCCTATACCATCCAAATCATACATAAAGGAGGTTGTTGTATTTCCCAATAGATCAGAATTAAAGCTCCTTAATGTTAGCATTTAAATCTCCTTCTATTTAGACCTAACCCACAAAGCAATGTTTATTTGACCATGCTTCGCGAGCAGAACCACAATGAATTACAATAGAAAAACCAAGCCCTGGCTATGTTAAAATTCGATTTACTGCCTATCCAATTAAAAACAATATTGCCCCTGCTAAACTGTCCCATGTTTGTCATATTTCAAATGCCATTTTCCATAACTTTGATGACGGATCGATTACAATCTTTTTGTGGAACTTTTTGATGACTCTATGGTCAGGATTGTCTGCAGACCATCTCCTCCACTGTAGGTAGGTTATCCTCAAAAACAGAATCATTTTTGTATGAGCCTTTAGTTTTATTTTGACCACACTCCTCTCCCCAGAGGCTGGAACAGCATCTAACTTCAGCTGTTGACCATTTGCATGCACTTCCTTGCTATAGGTTCTTGCTGTAGTTGTCATTTGGCATGTCATTACTGAACACCTCAGAAAGGTATTCACATGGGGACATTTTTCTATTTTCTCACATATGAATGAGATCTAAATCCATCATGAAATTGATCCCAAATATATGTAAAAGGCAACAAATGAGGTGCTTATAAAGGTGCAAAAAAAGTCCTTGAGTGGCATAACTAGCCTCTGCACCCAAATTCCCCAAAAATATGTTGAGGGAGCTAACAGGTCAAGCTGCCACATATCAGCTTCAAAACTTTAATGAATTTGGAGAGGTCCAGCCAAAACGAAGGCGGACAAAATCCAACCTGATATAATGAAACTTGGTTGACAACCACAAAACATTTCTGATCTCTGTGACTCCCTAACCTTATCTGCTAAGCCATGTTTTATGAATGAGAGAAACTTGTGTTTTATGCACATTTGTGTAAATCAGTTTCACTTTTTAGATTTTATTCCACCTCTCATGTTTAAATAAAAAAAAAGTCTATAAAATGTACGATATGGGCATTTTCTATGGGCACACCTTGAAAAACAGCATTTGGTCAAATGCTTCCTTGCATTAATTTTGTTTGATTTATTTTTACTGCTTTACTTTACAAAACTCACCCACTCTGTTACCTTCTAAATATTGCCTTTTTAACTTTTGAATTGCCTCGTCACATCATGTCCTATACTACAATTTTACAAAGATTTAATCAACTATTCAACTGTGAGAATTTGGGTCTACTTCATTCTGTTGGTGGTCCATATTTTGCATACCAGCTCATTATCAACCTGGAAAGAGATTGGAAATCTAGATATAGGTAAATAGTGAAAGAGTAATTGCATTAAAAGAGTGTCAGCGGGAGACAGCCATTAATACAATGGCATCTTCTGCTTATCATTTAAGTACTTACTATGTTACACAAATGTTGGTCATTACACCATTGCTTTTGACCATTTAATCCATATCTCTTTTGTGCAGGTGTGAGTAAGGGAAACCTGTTGCATAACAAGAGAAGCAGCAGCTAGTAGTCAAGGAGCCATCTTAGTCAAGGAGCCATCTGAAAGTGAAAGTAAAGTGAAATGAAAGTGAACAGATGGCCAATTTATGATCTGCATTTAACCCATCCAAGTGTACACACACACACACACACACACACAAACACACACACAGCAGTGAACAAACACACCATTAACACACACCTGGAGCAGTGGGCAGCCATGGCTGCTGCGCCGGGGAAGCAGTTAGGAATCTGGTGCCTTGATCGAGTGCACCACAGAAGTGGTTGTTGAATATGGGAGAGCAATAGTTTTATCACTCACAACACCTTCAACTCAGTGGATCTGGAGATCAATCCGGCTATCTTCTGTTATAACTTGTTCTGTATAACTTCAAGAATTTGCAATTCTCCTTACCTTTATAACTTCATTCTCATGCCTAATTTAAAGGGTTATTACGTGAATTACGGTACTAAATGAGGATGTGCTTGTAAGAGAGGTATTCGTGAGCTGCATTCTGCATGCGTAGAGCAGATCTAGGTTAAAGGTGAAGTAAGTAGGCCAAAAGTTAACTCTGTGCATCTGTGAGCCTGCCTGGTGGGCAAAAGAGGTAGTGCGTATAATCATGAACATAACATTTGACATGAGCTGGACATGGCGAGAACGCATGAAAGACGAGCCAATGAACGGTCGAGATCGGAATGCGTCATAACGGGTATAAAAGATGAAGACATACACTGTACAGACAGACTTGCCAGCGGAGCGGCTGCATCTCCAGAGCCCGATGACACCTGATGATTGATTACCAAAGCGAGGAAAAATTTTAAGACGATGAAAAGACATTTGCTTTGAGAAACCAACCAATTTTTATCCACGATGGATAAGTACTATTTTACTTTAAGATGTTTATTATGTTTTGTAATATTTAAAAAGAGATTAATTAAAAGAAATGTAATTGATTGCAATTACTGACTATCGAGTTTTTAATTTAAAAATGATTTTTAATCTTTGATGAAAGATTTTTTAATCTAAAAGCTTAAGAGAAAGAACTGACCACAAAGGAGTCTTCTGACCAGGCTCTAAGCATTTAAAGCTTAGAATTTGGGGCAGATTCGAATTACTTAACCTAACCTGAGAATAATAAATAAAAAGGTTGAAGGTGTAAAAGATTAATGAATTAATTGAACGCCATAAAACACTTCCAGTCAATCTCCTTATCCACCAGACCATAGCTGCCATCTGATCAACCAATGGGATATTTACCTGTAACTACACTCTGATAGACCTGTTTAAACTAGAAAGTTGCCTGGTAGCAGCCACTTATCGCTGGTTTTTACATTGAAAGCAAAACTCAGCCCAGAAGAGAGAAAATTTGATTACAGTTTTTTACATTTGCTATGACAGTTTTTTCAATACATTTAACAATTTTCCAAAACTCTTAATACGATTAGCACAACATTCGTCTAGGTAGGCGATACAATTAACACATTTTTTGTTGCTTTGATACAAAATGCATTTAGTTAACACAACTTTCAAATGCTTGAACTTCTTTTACTCTCAAGCTCCACCAACAGCTAAACTATGTCATTTTAAAACAAAGTTTATTCTCAATGTGTTATGATTGACTAAATGTTGCTGTTGGAAGAAAACATGTGTTAGTGTTTTGAAATCTGTGTTATTGTATTTTGAAAATGAGTTTTGGAGTTTTGTTTATAATGAGAGGGTTTTGAGAATGAAATTAACTGTTTTGCCAATTGTGTGTTTTAACTGAGTTAAGAGTTAAGCAAACTTGTTAAAGGTATTGAAAAAACTGTCTTAGCAATTGTAAAAAACTGTAATGTGGAAGAGAAGGTACTTTTAATCAGATACTAAACAGGGTTATTAAAAAGAATATCACAACTTTGAGAACTCTCCACAGTAGAAAAGGAGAGCTAAGCTCTTTCTGTCGTCAATTTAAGAAAGCTCTGAAGTTTGTTAAGTACTCTTGAAGTTTGTTAAGTACTCTTGATTAATTACTCAAAGTTTCATCATGTTTATTCATTTAAATACAGATTTCAAAGTTATGGTGCACTTTTTGAATCACCCTTTATTTATTGCCGTCCTTGTAAATAGGAGCACACGAGGGAAACTATTTTGTCTATGATTCAGTAAACTATCATTTTCAACATAAAAAGTCTTTCTTTGAAGTGACTATGATGTACAAAAAAATGAAGCCAACATATAATGTGATTTAATTCTTAAGCAGAGTAGTCAATGATGTATGTGCAGTATAATCTTTCTTCTTAAACTTCTTATGCTATAAAGAAAAATAATGTCAAATTGAAAACGTACCAGTTTCTCGTGAGACTTGTACAAAAGCTTCCACGCCGCTCTCTCCATAATTCCCTTCCGATGCCAGTGTGGATACATAGTTCCAGCCCATGGCAGTCACGATGTCCAGCATGGCCTGGGCCTGATAGGAGTCAGGTGGCACAACTCGGGAAAAGAAGTCGTAACGGGTGTTATCGCTTAGCTCCGGTGCAGTTGACGCATAGCTTATCTGAGGGATCTGTTGAAGACAGAAGAACAAACATTTATCCAGAAGGAATCTTAGAGAACACATTTTTCTTCTAAAAAGTACCAAAATATAAGTTTATGAGAGACTTTTATGAGAGCTAATCAGGAAATTCTACCTGAAGCCCAGGGAAAATGAAGAACCACTTAGCACAAGGAAAAGTGGAGAAATACATTTCCTGCCTCCAAGGCTTCTTTATCCCAAAGCTGTGCGAATGACTGTCACCACAAAAGGTGAAGCTGAAGTTGAATAAAAGACACAAAACTAGAACAAAATCATATCAAGACAAGCCATATTAGAAAGAATTGAGGTGGAGCAAAGCAGGTAATGGTTTCTTTGGCGATTGACGGCGTGATTGATTTCTCCTCAGCCAAAAGGCCAGACTGTCAGCCAGAGCCCCTGAGGCTGCACTCATCAGTATTCACTGCAGCAACAGACTGAAGGGGAATGGACCCGCAATACAAATTCTACTCTCCTGCTGGCCAGTTGAGTAGAGGGGCTTTTTGTCACACAACGTCAGATCACACGCTTGTAAATACAAATGCAGAGGTCATGTTAACACATCTTTGGAACAGTGGCACGCATGGTGAGGGTTAGGTGTTATTCCTGAAGAGTGTTGTATCAGAGGTGTGGCACAGAGCGGATTGAATGGCATCATTAGACATTTTCACACTATAAATTATTTTCTCTCTTGATTTTGAGGTGACGAATTAGCACTGAGTGACACAAGATTAAACTAATGTTTCACAATAAAACACATTTTTTTATAAATAAATTGCAAAGTGTTTAATTCACACGGAAAAAAGCAAAAGTGGCAGATGTTTTTTTTATTTAAAACCATTGAGAATACAAAAAAGCAGAGTAGCAGAGAAGATTTTCATTCAAACAGGCTTTCTTGCCGTTGTGGAAGAAGCAGAGACTCCGGATCTGATCTGAGATCTGAGTAACAGATTTCAGTTCAAGCGCAAGAAAAAACTCCCCTATCTCAATAAAAAAAACTGCCTAAATCTCCAAAAAGCAGATATTAAAATTGACATGACATTTTAAACAGTTTAATAAAAACAAATGAAAACATTTATAATATATTTATTTCTATGTATTTAGATATATTGAAGCAAAACTGCAAAGAATTCAGAAGTTGAAAATTCTGCAGAAATCTGCTTCTTTAAACCAACTAACTTGAGAACCAAGATTTTAATTGTTCATTGTGTATTCTTGGAGTGTGGTCTCCAGGGGTGTAAAGTTACGATTTACAAATACTCACATTACTGTACTTGAGTTGTTGTTTTTTTCAGAAATTTTTTTAATTTTCTAGTTTTACTTTTACTTGATTACATTTTTAGTGCAGTAACAGTACTTTTACCGAAAAAAAAACATCAGTTCAACATCAATGGACATACCCAACAGAGATTTTTCAACTGAAGGAAAAGTAGGGCAGCTGTGTCATTATGTCGTGCAAACGTGTATCAGCCTTCAAGAATTCTACATCTAATTTGAAGAAACATATCGAGGTAGCGATACATTCTGTTTGTTAAATCTGCAATAAATACAAACCTCCCCCTGTAATATGTGGCATGAACACACAATTACACACAATTAGTACCTAAAGATGCTTTATAAAGACAGTCATGTGGCAGGACCTCTGTTTGACTGAAATCTGAAACAATAACCGTTGTTTTTGTACTTAAGAATGCATAGACGTTTTAAAATATATGCGCATTGCACACTTTTTATCAAAGGCCTATTAATGTTACTGCTGCACAAGTTTAAGCGCCAGCTTAAGTGAAAGTTAAACGTTTTTTAATCAATCACAACAGCTAGATTTTTATTTACACAGATTTTGTGTGCGGTATCAATCTTCTATTTCAACATATTATTGGTTCAGATATAACATATGTAATATACATATTATGTATAGTTGGGGGAAATCATTAGCCCTCCTCTGTGTTTTTTTTCTCTTTTAAAACTAAAAAATTACAAGTTCCTTATTCAGTGCCTTCAATTGGCAATAAAACTGTTGGGGGAAATGTCTTTCTTTATACTTTTACATGCTTTTGTCGAAAATGACTTACAGTAGGGGAGAGACAATATGCAATTTGTTACAAATTGTTCATTGTATCAACTGATCAATAAACCATAGCAGGAAGAAAATAAAGACTGAGGAGGAAAAAAAGTTTCTTTTATAGTAGGTGTTCTGTTAAGAGAAGAGTTTTCAGTTGCTTTTTGAAAGCTGTTAGTGTTGCTGCTTTCCTGACTGGATCAGGGAGTTTGTTCCACCAACCAGAGACAGTGAGAGAGAAGGTTCTGCTAAGAAATTTTCTGCCTTTGTGTGGTGGAACCATGAGTCGCTGCTTTTTTATCTGAGCGCAGACTTCTGGAGGGCATGTAGGAGTGTATGAGCTTATGGAGGTAAACAGTGGCTGATTTAGAGATAGTTTTGTATGCCAGCATCAGTGTTTTGAATTTAACATGAGCTGCGATGTGAAGCCATTTAAGAGTGATGAAGAGGGGAGTAACATGAGCTTGCTTCAGTTCCTTGAAGATAAGATGAGCTGCAGAGTTCTGGATCATCTGCAGAGGTTTGAGCACATTTGCTGGAAGTCCTGCTAGGAGAGCGTTGCAATAGTCCAGATGTGAGGGGACCAGAGCCTCCACCCGACACTGAAAGATCTACCAGTGAGATAGGACTCAAGGCAGTCGAGTACAGTGCCAGTGATGCTCATTGCAGAGAGAGTGGAGAAAATTATCTGATAGTAGACTGTGTTAAACGCAGCAGAGAGGTCTAGTGGGATGAGGACAGATCGCATCGCTTCTGTTACAGACAATAAAGCCGACTCTGCTGGGTGTAGTTTAAGAATGTCGCTCTCATGTACTGTACATTTTTAATTTAAAGCATGTAAATTGCTACCGTTTCTATCGTTTGCTAAAACTGCTGCCGTTTCTCAGCTTACAAGCCTTTTAAAAATAAAACAATCAAACTTGTATTCTTCAGAGGAGAGTATGTGAAGAGAAGGAGATGTAAAGTTTTCTATTCACGCTGAGAATTGAATGACATTCCATTACCTTTAGCCACTAAACTAGCATTGTACTGCTGAAGAACTGCTGTATTTTTAATTGAAGTGGGCAGAGAAAGTGGAAAATATTGATAGAGACTTATTTGAAGGAGAGGAGAATAAAGACTGAAGCCCCTCCTCCTTGCTTTGCCTGTTTTAATGCACGTTCTGGCAGATTTTTGGTAGCAGATCAAAACTGGCAGTTTTGTGGTTGTCTTGGAGTGGGACAAGCAGATGCTCTGCTTTTCTGCTTTTCAATGTGAATAACGCATTAGATCCCCAGCATTTGTCTAAATTTTAGAGTTTAGTCTAACTTTCGATTCCAAGTTTTGTGGAAATAATGCTGAAACTAATAACCCACAAATATTATGTAACCTTGAACACATGGTCAAACAATATAACTGACAACCAATTTATGTTTCACTTGAAAAACACAATGCTGGGGATATTGATCAAGTATGAGTGACTGGGAAGGGTGCTGCGAAGACTAATGCAAGGTCTTGAGCTCTAAATATTAATGTGTTGTAGGGCAAATAGTGATTTTAAAAGTTGAGGAAGCCACTGGGGATTATAAGGCTTAAAGATGATCTACTGTAAAAGGCCCTTTGTAGATGGCAAAAACCGGACACAAGGAAGCAGGACTTAAAAGCCCCTGATGGGATACAATAAATGGGGATTTGAAGCACAAAGAGGTAAGGTAAATGTTCAGACAGTCCAGTTGGCTTACTACGACCGTATTGGTCTTCACATCAGTGTACTATATGATTTAATGTGCTACAAAATGTTCTTCTTGAGTGCTAGGATCTTTCAAACCCCCTTTCATTATTCAGGGATCTTGTGAAAAGGCCGACATTATCACAGTATCACCTAAATTCCAGTTTAAGTAAAATCCAGATCATCAGCTTGATCTTATCTTATTTTTCCCCACAATTTGATCAAACTCTACTTACCTACTTTTGGATCTTATAATTCACAAAGCCATGAGAACACATTTATTTCCTTTTTATAGACATACACTATTGTGAATTCTGTTGTTTAGAGCAGTTTAGATTCAAAGGACTTGACTTGATGACTTTGATGTATCCATCATCCTACAACAGAGACTTTAACTGATCCTGTTTCAGGGAGACAAATCCTCGTTGTGAAGTTGTTATTCCTTCTTGCCCTGCAAGCTATTATACCAGAATCCTTTCTAACGTGTGTGGGTGTAGCACTGGCTCCATTACAACTCCAGGACATCTCCATCCAGAGTTACATAATGTGGATGATTAGTTGATTTGGGCTCGCTCGTAGCTCCAAAGCTTTGGAACAAACTCCCTGTGAATTTTCGAGGTTCAGTTTTAATTTCACATGATGCAGAGGTATCGTCTGCATTTTTAGACATTGTAGTGACAATGTGAATAAATTGTAGCACTTGCTTCTCTCTTGCTGCTCTAGTCTGTGTACTGGTGATGCCCTTTGACCTTCTGTCTGAATTGGCCGAATTAAAGCAAGGTTATCAATACAAAACTGGTCAGCCTGACTCCCTTTGTGAGGTCACATGCACCACTTGCATCCATGCATATAAGTCATAAATTAAACCCTCTTTATGTGTTCATGCTTTCTGCAGTTTTTTACTCATCCACAACATTTGAATAAGTTAATTGGTTGCTTGGAAATTGGAAATGAGTCATTCGTTGACTGCTGCAGCAAAATTTCTGCATATAAAATACATTAGTTATTAAAGCCAGTACAACTCAAACTCTGAATAAACTATACCTTGGTTTTCATTATAAAACACTATATAAAACATTTAATTATTGATCAGTCCAAGTAATTGAGATTTGAATGGAGATACTGTTCTTCTGTATACCCACAAGGCTTTGGACATAACCATAAGACAGTGTCCAATATGATTTCCTTCAGCCTGATGTGAATAACGAGATTCTCCAGAGAATGGAGAATATCACACAGGAAACAGAACTGTTTATATCAATTGAAAAAAACTCCAATAACTCTTCTCAGTCTTGCATCAAGCCTTATTCAGGATATGATAATAACAAAAATATATATATGCCCGTGTGTGCGTGCATATGCGTGTGTGCGTGTGTGTGTGTATGTCTTATTATATGTTTTGAATACCAGCAAGCAGTAATTAGCTCATGCTCCTAAATATTTTTAGATCTGAAATGTCACGTCCAACTCATACAATAGTGACAAAAACAGAGAGATTTTCTTAGACAAGAGGAAGAATGGACTTAAATGTAAATTGAACAATACTCATCAACACAGACTCTTTTATGCAGGTGGAGAACAGGAACTATAGAAGTATCTGAACATGAAGGAGCAAAACAAAGAGCAGATAAAACTGAAGTAGGACTTTAAAGAAGACAACGCAGCGTTGCAAAAGCAAGGCTTCACTTGATATAAGGAATATCGATCTGTTCAGATGCTATTCGTTGACTAGATACCTGAGTGCAGGAAGTGACAGGATTGAATACTGGAGAGATGAGACTGGTGATTGGCTTGAACAGGAATGAGACAGTGATTGCTTGAGTGTCTGCAAGTGTTCTGAGGGTGATCAAGATTAAAGATGCTCGATAACGCTTACACATCGGGTGGAGACTTATATGAAATCACTACAAACAAAGGAGGATACTAAACAAGTTTGGACATGGCAGATGTCTGAGGGAACTTAGAATAAGTGAACAGAAGAAAATGCAGACAAAGCTCAATTTCAGATAAAACACTGACATACTCAAACACGGTTTTCAACTGCTTTGATTTTTAAAAAGCTATAAAGTGAAGTCACAATTAAAAAATGATAGGCTGGAAATAAAAAAAACGTGGTAAAATAAAATAAAACTTGAAAAATGAAATAGGTTCATGAACAATAAGTAAAAAGAATACTTGAAAAAAAAGACTTGATTATATTTGCTGAAGAACTTTTATGTCTCATGATGAAGAGGTTATTAAAGATGTTTTTATCATGATTGTGTGTGTGCGTGTGTGTGTCCGTTGTGAGTGTGTACCGAATATCACACCACTCATAATACATTTCCAGCTAGATGTTACATTAGTTCAATATGATTTAAGTTTTAGTGAAGTATTAATTCATGCAAACTGCTTGATTTACAAAAACAGGATTTATTTTTATACATAACAATAACAACACCTAGCTCACAATGCATATATAATTGACACCTCTATTGTTGAGAGCTGCTTTTACCAAAGCATTATGCTTTACCTCAACAATAACAACACTTATCTCTATTTTAAGTGAATGCTTAATTCAGACATTATATTGCAGATAAAATCCTTAATGTTGATTTGAAGTTTCTGAGGTTTAAAATGTGGAGTTTATTGACTATCTTTTTCTCAAGTCCATTTAATGCATGGCTCACACACAAACTTCTGTGTTGAGTCCTTAAGTGGAGCTGTCAGGTGGCTTCGAATCAGACCACAGTAATTAACCTCTAGGAACAACCTAACATTCACAAAACTCAATGCAAAAGAAATTAACAAAATGTAAATGGAAAGAGATGTTTTCTCCACATTGTTCTCTGTTTCAATTCACTGACTTGATCGTGCACATGTAAATCTGCACAAATATTTATTATATTAAATTATCTGGCAGAATTAGGAAGTGTTGTGGGGTTTAAACTCATATTTAGTTAGCTTAGAATTGTCTGCACTTTCTAGTTAGTTTATGTTTTGTTTTACCTGGCGTCCCTTAGTCTCTGCCCCTGGAGTGTGTGTATTTGTATTTGATTTATTTTACCATTGGTAACACCAGTTCTGTTAATTAAAGCACATTTGATTTGTCAAGTTATTGTTTGTGTCCTGTTGTTCCCGTTTTCATTTCTGCTCCTCCACCTTTTTGTTACACCCCGACCCTAGATAACACCACCATTTTGGGGTCATAACACTAGAGGATACTTAAAAGAGCTTGATCCTTAAGCTTTCTTCAGCTTTGTGGCATGTTATCTACAGCCAAATACTGCCCTGGGTACTTCAAAATGTGTCAAGTTAAATTACGGTTTATTGATAGAAACGTGGCACACTCACAAAAGATAGGGATTCAACAACTGCAACAACAATATCTTTACTCAAGCCAAGTTCTATTTCACTTATTTATCAAGAGAAATGTTTGTGAACTAAAGCACAAGTAAGACCAAAACATCCAGGGAGAAGGAAAAGAACACGCCTAAACAAAATAAAAATGAAAACACACACAAGCATTAATAACAGCAAATAGTGTTATATGGTCTTGTTACTGGCAGGTTTAGTGAGAGGTACTGAGTCTTGCTGTTATTTAGAGAAGCACAAGGGAAATAAAAAAATATGATGGAAACATTGTGAGGAAATAAAATAATTCAAAATAAACTACTAAATGTACACAAACATATTAATTATTTAGTTCAGAAATAGGAAATACTGGTGAGAATAAAGTTCCTGTGCAGGGTGTTAAAAGTTAAAGAAAAAAAAGTAAAGCAAACAAGGGTCATATTGTACTATTTGAAATTGAGACACAAAAAATCCCAAGACACGAGGAAGGTCTGTGGGGAGGTCATGGATAAACTGGGTCAGAAGATGGCAGCCAGTGAAAGAGTTGGCAGCTGCCAGTAAATTAGTGATATACCAAAATAGTTGCCTTTAATTTACTGGCAGATGCTACTAATTTAGTGGCACAGGCCACAATCTTAGAAGCAGAAGACACTAAGACACCACTTTTAGTTGCTTGCACAGGGGAAAACATTTTCCAACTAAAATAGCTTGGCAGCATGTTACTTACATTACACAAAATAGTTATCATTTGTTTATTTAACTGAATTCTAAATTTTGAACTGCATTGTGCATTATAAGTCTGGTGGTGGGCATGCAGCATCTTATTAGGACAGGTGAGTCCTGCTTACTTTTTTCAGTCGGACTTGGTTGCCATGCTGTGTGTAACAACTGACGCGCTCTGGAAATTGCCCAAGAAGGTGCCTCGATTACCCTGGAACCTTCTACAGTATAGGTTGGAAGCCCTGTCTTTCCCATTTAAGTCAATGAAAAGTTAATTAGTTTTTGAAATAAATTCCTCTTCGACTGAGCTATATATAACATGGATTTAATTTTTAATTGCCTTCTATTCCATGGAAAAAATTCAAAAGGCAATATTAGTACATTATATAAATCTATATTTAACTTTTATAATAATAATACTGTGGAATGTTATATAAAATATAACATTATCTGTGTTAGGGTACACAAATTTCAAAAGTGTTCCTCATTTTATATTACAGTATATAAAAGGTTAATAAATAGAACAACTAGATAAAAATGTGATTTCACATTCGATGAAGCTAGTAGCTGGCTTCTGTGAGGTGTGTAAACACATATGGGGTGTTTGTCAGACATAAGGTCATGTCACTCTAGGAGCCATATTTGCTCCACAGAGCCATTTTTTTTAGCAACCGGCTCTGGCTTCATGCATGGATACAGCTGTTTGATATGGGAACCTATGGGAAGGTGTGCAAATGTCAGCGGTATTTGTTTGACTGGCAGATATCATCATTCTCATGCTCCGCTGCAGGCAAAAGAAACATCATTAGTTTATCAAATGCATTATAATATGTATGTTGATCTGTTCTGCTTTTGATCATTTCCAACTGCTGACAGAAAATTACTATTTAAAAATAGTTTTTATCCAATTACATTAAAGACCTACTAATTTTCCATTTGTGGTGTTTCTATTAGCAGATGTACTTTTGTATTCATTCTAAAATCAGTTTTTTTTTTTATCTAAACAGTTTGGTGATTTTCTGCCTGGTTTTTCCGAATGTCATTCAAAAGCATCCCATGCCCTCACAGAATGGGCTAGGAACAAAACTTATGAAAGAAGACACATTAAAGGGATGCTAAATGCAAAAAAATAATAATAAATAAATAAGGTTTAGAAATTTCTTTCCACCCACAGCATTCCAAACCTGCAAAAGCATTACTGTTAAATTTGAGATATGAATTTTGGATATAAAACAGGGCACCAGGGAGTTCCTCATGTCACAGTTTTATTGTAAAACAAAAAAAAACATGCTAAATTGACTCCATCTACCATCGGACTTTGATACAAATGTAACACTTTCTGTTAGCAAACAAACAAAATGAAGACTTGAATCCACGTCTTCTCCCCATCTTAGTGGTCGGGAAGCATCCTCACTGGTTTACTGAGGAGCATGTGCTGACAATCCTGGTTACGTATGCATCTCTGATGAGTGTAAACGGTGTGCTATTAACGGACATCATCATTAAAATTATTGGGATGGAGTATCCATTTTAAGTTATCTAAATGCCAGGGAAAGCTTTTCATTCTATTGTATCAATTGTCACATTATGAAATGTTAAGAGGCACCATAGGAAGATTTTTTTTCTTAAATTTCTGATTTATGACCGTAGAATTCTGAATTTAAGACTTGAATAAGGTTGCATAAAGAATGAGCTATTTCTCTATTTTGTAAGAAAATGCAAAACAAAGAATGTTTTCTCCTATCTTTATTTGTTACAAAGTTAAACATCAACTCAAAGTAAAAAAAAAAAGTGACATCAATTGTGATCATTTTGGGCATTGTGTTCAAACTACTGTCTCTAATTGCCCCATGCCCTCATTCAACATGTCCGACCACCAAACACTAGACATTTTAAACACCTGAAGAAATGACAAGTATAGTGATTTGTTAAAACGATAATCTAGGTTATTTTATTTAGTGAAAAGCTTGTTTGATCAGCTAGGGCAAGAGTGTCAAAGTCAATTTCTGCAGGGTTGTAGCCCTGCATAGTTTTGGACCAACCTTAGCTGACACAAACCTCTAATTAAGCTCCTCTTTCCTTGTTTAATGCTACTCATGTGTCTTTTGAAACAGGTTTGGAGCAAAAACCAACAAGAGCCTTGACCCTCCAGGAATGAGTTTGACACCCCTGAGCTAGGGAGTCTGCAGAATTGAATTACTGTGACTTGATTCTTGATCAGTTTGTTTCTACATAGTTGTTAAACTCAACCGGGCAGATTTGACTCGACTTCAGCTCTGTGTGCTTCACCATATTTTCAAGATCTTTGATGCCTATAAAAGTATAAAAAGACAATCTTGTTCTTTCTTCCCATACCTCTTATGCAAAACACAGTGGAACAGACTGTAACTTCACCAGTAAAAGTAGCTATTATAATTATAGACACATCAGCAGAGACATGTTTCTGTCAGTTTCATCCTTCTTAAAGAAGTAACAACATCATAAAACTCATTCCACTTTATGAAAAATCTGTGGGAACTGCTCAATATCAGTGTGCAAAAAAACTCCTCAAAAGAAGATATGGAAAAGGTAGAGGTAGATTTTGCACACTAACTTTAAAATGCAGGGGATATGTTGACAATTTGATCCAAAATTGGTCAAACTGATAGTATCATCTACATTTATCACACATTAATATCAGACTATTTCTTTTGATTAACATTGGTGTTTAATTCTGGCTGGTTTATATTTATTTTGGATAAAAGAGTGAGATCATCGTATGTTATATTCTGAAGGTTTTAGTTCCACTTTTTGAACTAATATAGTGTCCCAGTGTCTGTTTGAAATCTTATTCAGGGAGAGACGGTGTTGAAGCAGTAGAACTACTCTGTGTGTTATTGCTGTGCTCAGACTTCCCATGACAAGACTCTGTCTTTCTTAACCTCATCATAGTCTCAATGTGTTTGTTCCTCACCCAAGTTTAAGGTTTCTATGCAGCTGTTTCTGTTCATGGCTGGCTTTCCACCTATGTGTGACTTTGATGACAATCAGCAGCTGTTCAGAATAATAAGTTGATCGTACACCTGGCTATATTATTAAAAATCCCTGACTTTTTTTTACTAGTGTACAATAATAATGGTGCTTTTAAACGAAAGGTAATAACAGCTCATTTTTATTTTATTTAGATTTTTCGTTTGTTCATTAAATTTGAATGTTGTAAATAGACAAATATAACTTTCATTATTTACATATCAGAAAGAATTGTTTGCAGTTGTTTTCATGTCTTTCTAAACCTTTTGCACATTACTGTAAATAACATCAAAATCAGATGAAGACTGAGAAAAATGTATGTCCTTTAAGGTCATGAGAGTGTGTAAAGCAGACACAGCACATTAGTCTGTCAGTGCAGTGAATGTCCTTGGACTGTACACGAGCCAAACAGAGCTCTCAGATCTCTGCGCTCAAATGAGTTGGAACTATCACAGGTTTGCTACAAACTGGGACTGCCTGCTTTCTGTTACTATGCTGCCCGTAGCTTTAAACAGCTTCCAGAAAGAGGGGCTAAAACTTTAACAACTTTCAAAAGTCACATTTTAATTCAGATTTAAATGTGAATTTACTATCTGAGAACTGCTGTCTGAAAAGTGCTGTTCTTATGAACGTCTGTTTTTCTTTTTGATCGCTTTTATCACTCTTAATCAACATGTAATAATGGTTTTAATGTGGTATCCTTTGTTTTTTATTGCATTGATTGATATGTATATGTATGTATATATATATATATATATATATATATATATATATATATATATATATATATAAACATAAAATTTTAACTTTTATAGGTTTATAGGCAGCTAATATATACTATATAGTGTTTATATTTATTAATTACTAAGCTTTAACAAAATAAATACATACACTTTACAACACAAATCAAAAATAGCTCAAAAAGTAAGCAAGCTTAACAAAGTAGATACTGCTTCAATCTCGCTACATCTCTATAATACCCAGCATAAAAGGAAAATGACGAAACCTTATCTGAGCGCTATTGTACAGAGAAGCAAGCAATGAATCTAGATAAGCCTCAGTCATGCAAAGCCACAGATATGGAATAGAGGAGGTAAATCATCCTCACACAGATTGTCATCCCCTTCCTTTTCATTCTAAAATTACACCCCTATGACTGATCCAAAAAATAGCTTAAACTGTATCTGTTTGATTCTCAAGAGTGTGCGATGCAATTCTCACTCTGTCTGGGCCAACCTGCTTGTGCAGAGCTCGAACAGGCTGCATGTGAGAACTGCCATTTGAGTGCCATTTTCAGCCTCACACCTCCATCTGAAAGAGCAGCACTCTCAAGAGATGCCTTTCTTTGCTCTAGTATAGGATCGTGCCTTTTTGAGTCTCAGAAAAGAGAGTGGACACCAGCTGTATTCTTGCAGCGAACTCCAGCTTAATACCGCAGACCATCCCGGGGTATTGCTCCAATCACTGAATCTGCTGCATAGAGACCAGTGCGAATGAAAGTGACAGAGTGGTGGTCTACAGAGATAAAACAAATATATCCACTAATGTTCCGCTTGAAGAGATATTGCCGCCATCAAGCTGATAAACACTGTTTGCCTAGGCAGAATGCATCTGAAGTAAATAGAAGTGAAAGGCCTCTTTGGGCTGGATAAGATGGAACAAAGAGATGCTGCAAACTGACAACAAGTGTGTCTGCTCTCTCTGTTGATAACGTTATAAGTTATTACAGCTGAGCCATGATATATTCTGTTCACGTCTTTTTGATAAGTTTTATGAACCCGTCAATCTGTAACTCAATATTTCAGAACAGACACACACTTTTTAGATTCTGCTTTTAAGTGGACAAAAATCGAACTAAACAATTAATTAGTTTGTGTTTATTTAATATTAAGAATTAGATAGACTTTTTGAGTTATTAAATCCATACTTTAGGCAATCTCAGGAAAAGACCATTAAAATCCCCAATTTAAAAGCGCAAACTCCTTATCAATAGATAACCTATCAAATAAGTCATATATAATACATTATGAAAAAATCAATACTAAGCTGATAATTAAACTCCATGAGCAAAGCATTTTCCAGATAATATTCTACGCGCTGAACACCAAACTATGTGCTTATTGTTTCAATAGTCACATTCCAAACCAAATTAGAAAATTGTAAGAACATGTTATAACTTAGTTTTATTCTTGTAATTTCTTCCTATTGTTGTACAATTACTGAGTTTTGATACCTTGCATAATATAGTGTGATTGGCTCTGATCTGGGCTCTGGAAGTATTTCTGCTTAACCCAAACACCAAAATTAATTTCTGTAGATGCCTCCATCAAATATTGATTCCAGGCAAGAGACACAAATCACGCAAGTGCACACAATAGTCAAGTTAAAAAGAAATATAACCTCTGACACAGGTCTTCTGTCCCATCACATCTGCCAAGCTTTAACAAAGGCACAGACAAATATTTATGACAGACAAACAGCCAAATATCTAAACAACAAAGCATTCAACGTGCGTTCTAAAACCGAATGAAACAGTAGCGAGAATTGAAATCAAACAAGACACAGGTGTACTGAGAAAATCGTATTACTAAGATCAAAGAACAGCTCCAGGAAGAGATGTTTTCACCTGAAATCATTTGAACATCAAAGAGGATGGCTCCAGATAACAGAATCCCTCCAAAACACGATACAATCCTTTAATTACTGAAGATAGATGCGCTCATGCTAATTGCGATACCCCAAACGAGTGAATTTATGTAAGTGGATTATAATGAGCCAAAGGCCTTGAAGACAAGCACATCTAACTCAGAGTCTGTCAGCATGAAGAAGCAAACAGGATTTGTGCTCGCAAAGGCAATTGTGTCAATTTTGAGATGGCATTAGCATAAGACACCCTCTGGGTTTCCAACGAGAAATATGGAGAAGATCTGCAATCGTCAAACTTTCTTTTTTGGGTTGACTGAACTGGGATATTTATAATCAGCTTTTGGTGAGAGATACATTTACGTACACAGGGTGGAAACATCCTGGGGGCTCTGGTTTAGCAGACAGTAAATGTTAATGATAGCATGATTGTTTGCTTTCAAGTTGGCTGCAGGCTGTGAGCAGCAGAAGAATTCACCATTTCCTAACATCACCCAATACTAGATTTACAATGTAGAGGCCAACAAAGCCAATATATAAATAGACAGTTTTGTGTATGTCTGTATATCTATCTTGTGTATAATGAGCACAAGCGTGACTCATCACCTAACTCTCACTTCTTATCTGTCTGTTCTTTCCTGTAATTTATTTTAGGGTTCAAGCATTGTCAGCAGGGAGCCTGCAGAGGAGTAGATGATTTTGGACTCTTGATGATTATGTCTTAACCTCCAATGTGAATGAAAGCAGCTCAAAAACATTCAATTATAGAATCTGCCGTGATGTTATCAAGCCATCATTCATAGATCAGGAGGAGGTGCATACTCCACTTTCTGATGATGCTGGTACAATATTTCTCATCATCCAGTTTGTGACAGGGTTAGCTTGAACATGCATAACGTTAACCAATTGGCATGCTTCAAAATGTGCGTTTACATGCACATCTGTTTTTCTCTCAGCATAACAATAAGTGAATTGGATACTTTATTTCAACTGAATGTCAACCCTCTAAAAGACCAATTAAATACTGGTAATCAATAAACAAAATAAAGGAAGTTCCTACACATTTTACAGTATCACTGTTCATTTTGAATAGCGAGGTTCTATCTTTTACATGCAAATACTTTTTACAAACGATGTACTCTTCAGTACTCAAGGCTTGAAAGCCCTGGTGAGCACAAATACTTTTAGAATAAAATACTCAACTTCAGTTTTATTACAAATAATTTGACATTATACATGGTGTTTTTTTTTCTCAATACTTTTTGTCACATTGGCAAGTCCTCTTTCTCACCTGATTTCTCCTGCTCGATTCTTGTCTCTGTCATCTAAATGCTCATTCTATTCCTTACATTTTAAAACAAGATCATACAAATACAGCAAAACACGAAGATTATAGTTTAGGAAACTGGAAAATGTATATTATTAGACATATGCATATACACACATGCATAATATTATACATTAAAATGAATAATTTGTTTTAGGGCTGCTAAGCTCAGGTTTAGGGATGATTTAGCACCTCCAAAAATGGCCTAGAATCTCAACACTTTCTTCATATTATTCCCCAATTGACTGCACAAAGATAATTATATCTTCTGACATCAAAGGAAACTCTAAACCCTAGTTTAGTTTCTAAGGTAAAAGTAGTGTATATAGGGGTTCTATTCTAGCATCATAGAATTATCCAATAGGAATTATTATTAAAATGATGATCCGCACTAGACCTTTGTAAAGCTGCTTTGAATGGCAAAAAAATGTTACAAAAACATTTTGATTTGATTTTATGTTTTGTAAGCCAATTTCTTTATTTAATCTCTCTGTTATTTCTCCATGATTTCTCTCACATTTTTGAAGATTCTGCATGGAACAGCTGGTTGGTTGAAACCCAATATTATAAAAACATTTTAAAATGTATTATATTGTATTTTTAAAATATCTGATTATTGAAACACAAAGCGCTTTCGGTTTCTACCAGATCTCAGACGTTTTTATTGTGTTCGTGCAGCTATCCATGATCACTTCAGGACAAGGTCGGGGGTGGCATTTTATGTATTCCTATTGTGTGTGACAATAAATGAGCATCACTGATTCATAGCCATCAAGGTAAATAGCTCTATCCCTGGAACTTAAAAAAACACAATGGCTTTGATAGATTTGTCTTTGAACTAAAACAATTTTGTTCTGTGACATTACTCTCTGTGAGAAACCTAAATAAGGGAAAACCCATTTAAACAATTGTTCTGACTTTCTGTAACTGAGCAAAAACTGTTTTTAAAATAACCAGATGTATCCCATCATCTAGTCTAGATGGAGAAGTGAACAAGTTCTGAAACTTTTTAAAGAAAAACAGCAACAAATTAGCTTTCAGCCCTGGCCTAACCCCCTACCTTCGCATCGACTGCTGGTGTTCTAAGGTTTTTGGCTACCTCGTGAGATTGGTCTTGTCTCACTTTAAATTCAGTACAATAGTAATTAATTAATTAATTAATTAGTAAATGCAATCAATTATTAAATGCTGTATTAAATAAAATGTTAGTGTAATGAAAGCAAATGTTGTTAGTAAAACAAATAAACTTACAAAGTGTTTAAAGCATTTAGAAATGCAAAGAATTAAGGTGTGAATAAATAATAATAATACTGATAAAATAAAACAACTATTGTGTCTATGCATATGCGGTAGGCAGATCTCATGGAGTCGCAAAACCTGATAGAACACCAGCACAAAACCTATAGTGTGGAATAAAATCAATTGGATTCATCTGTAATTGAATGACATTAGCCGCTTCCGAAATGTCTTATTTTTCCAAGGATTTTTTTAGAATCATTCATGATAAAAACCTCACATTTCATTCCTTTTATTGACAGTCAAAGTCCTCACCTCCTAGTCACAACACATTCTAGTTTTTGTTTTGTGGTGGTAAACTGGAGACCTTGGAAAGACCTATACAAGCTCACAGAAAATGCTCCTCATCAGTTACAAGCCATATATCTTCTGGCTGTGAGGCAGCAGTACAATAATTTCCATAATTTTGTCATGACGTTTCCTGCCTCTTTTTTTATTTCCTTTCTCCACCCCTCTCATACTACTGATTGTTTTTTTGTTTTCTCTCTCTTTGTACATTTATTTGAAGGTTACTTACAACAAACACCTGAATAGTTTAACTTTTTTAGCAGCACGTCTTTCCAATAAAATGAACGCTGATAAGTAAACTTAGCCCTAGCAACAATGGTCAAGGCTAATTCATGTAGAACTTCCTGATAAAACCACCAAAGCTACCTGCCTCCACTGACTCATTGCTCTGCATCATGTGTTAATTGCATCATTACAAATGAGTCATTACTAATGGCCACCTTCTCTGCGTCAATCTCGGTTTTGACTTGACGTTATCTTTCAAGTCAAAGCACACGAAGCAGTGCGGTTCTGCAGAAAAAAAAATTTGATCCCAGCAGAGTTCACAGTTTAAAGCTCAATGAAAGAAGCCTGAAAATCTGACTTAAATGCATGAATGTTTAATTTTAGACCCTAGTTTTTTGTGTCTACAGCAATAATGTAGTTTTCAGTACCTGCAGAATGGCAGCACAACCCTGAAAAAAGAAATTAGTCCTGCATTTTACCATGATTTTGTTTCTTTTTTTACTCAAGATGGACCATGTTTTTATGTGATAGTTTTCCATTCTAAAAAGATTCTACATCTTTATGTATACATCGTTGCAAGGGTTTTATTACATAATATGCTTGAGTTTCATGTGCTTGCAGGTTTTTTAATAAACTACAATTCTTCTGAATATCTTCCATACTGAAGATGAAGTGTGCAGTATGAAGCAGAAGGTTTTAACTACACTGTTGCAGATTATTTGGTAACAATACGAAGTAGTGGCATCATTACATATTTATGTAAAAGTGTAGTCTTAATGTATTAAAAATACCTGCAAAAATAAACAGTTAAACATGAGGAATTGTCTCAGGTGGGCAGCTCTACCCAAAAGGTCCCCTTTTGTATGCTGTTTGTATGCTGCTTTAGGTATAGTTTGTGATTCCGGGGATTTTAAAATTCCAAAACAAGCTCATCAGCTATATCAGTAGTGCTAGGTTTCATAGCATCTGCTGGTTCATTACAGGTCTGTTTATGTTTGAACAGGACTTGGTCCAACTAGAATTTATGAAAATGTACAAATTGCACCTTTAAGAGGATGTGTGCACTGACATTTTGAGCCACACACACAGACACACACACACACATTATTTAAATAGGCTTACAGTACCTCAGTCTTCTAAACGTTCTTAGAAAAAAAAAGACATAAACCTTTACGATTCACTTTCTTTGCACCATATCTCCCTTTTTTGTGAGCTAAAATGTTCTATGGCTTACTCAATAGCACTCAATATAGTTACTTAAAAATGTATAGTTTACTCAATAGCAGAGTAGTTTATTATTCTCAATACATGGTTTTAATACTTATTATTACTCAGTGCTTATTAATCAATATAAATGCCACCAGATCTCAAATGTTCTTTATTATATTTCTGAATGTGTGAAACTTAAGAACCAGATGTGCTGCTATTAAATGAAATATAGTTTCAGCTCAACAATTTATGTCTAAAAATTATCAACACGTATGATGATAGTAATAGTAAAGTTTACCTGATTAGACGGGCGGGTCCCAGAATTGGATCTGAAAACATGTCATCAGTCATTACTTAAAATGTTATTGTGAAATGCCTGGTTCTAGTACCAACCTGTTTCTTTTTAGTAAAGTGTTACATTGATTTTATAAAGCACACATCAGATGTAAAGTCCACCTTGGACTTCTATAGTTATAGTTCTATTATTTTAAATTTTTACTACCTCTATATCCAGACTATTACTATATTCTATTACTTTTAACTGGAGCAATTTACTTATATAACCTGTATTACTGTGCAACTGTGTTAATGTGCAACGTTATTGAGTCTTTTTTTGTACCACAAAAAAATTCCTTTTGTGTGTGCACATGCACATTATGCAATAAAAATCTTTCTGATTCTGTTTCTGATTCTGATTCTGATTCTGACAGTCTCAGAAGAAAGTCTGTATAGCTGACTTTTCAAAAGTCATTAACACATCATGGTTTTTGAGACATATTTTTGTTACAAATCATTTTCCATTTTGAACCTCCCACAGGAATACTTCGTACTTCCACATGTGTGAATTTAAAAACTGATAGCACTAAAACTATTATAGAAACATTGAGAAAGTACACAAATCGAAAATGCTTCTTCATGAACATCTGAACCATGTTTTGTTGTGACTGATATATTAGTTTATTGAAATACATTTGAGAGATGACATGAGGAAAACATCATTTAAAAAAATGTATTAATTTCTGTTATTTGATTATTTTTTAAATGACTGAAATCCTAACTATTGTTTAAAAAAAAAGGACAATCCAATGTCTGGCATCGAAAACTTTTTAAGTTTGACCAAGTAATCGATCATTTTCACTAATGAATTGGTTACAAAGCAACAACAGCTTTTAGCTTTTTCTTAGCAGATTTTAGATTATTAAATTCTAAAAAGCAAGTAAAAGTAATTACATTTAGTTCAGACCTGATCACGGTGCTGTAAAACCTCAAATTCAGGATTTAAACGGTTTTCACTAGGGACTGAAAACCTGCCATATTGGCACCTGCAGTGATGTGAAAGCTGTAGACCGTACCTCTAACACAATTCCTCTGTTTAAGAGAAAACTACAATGAGATTAGTCTCATCATATCTAAAGAAAAGGTAAGTGTTTACCTCAAGTATTAGCTGTCCCATGTACCCCTCTGTACAACTCATTTTTAGCACATCAGGGGCTTTTGGAAGCTGTGAGAAAACAGCTGACGATGAGTCTACCGCGGAGGCGAAACCAAATGAAGCCAAGCAGACTGAATGTGCCAGAACATTCTTCAAGCTCTGTCAAACAGCTACCTGTGGTATTTGGCTGGCATTTACAAATGTAGCCTCTGGTTGAGTTAAAGAAAAAAATAAATTAAATTAAAAGCAAACAGCAGGAAATGCAAGAAAGAAATACGTGACAATAGGAGAAAGCCAACTCTATCCAAAAGATTTGTAACATTAATGATGACCCATCAATCACAAATAAGCAAGTTATTTTCTTTGTATTACCATGTGTGATATGTGAGTATCATTCAAGGACGATAAAGAGATGCGAGTATTATTTCGAACGCTCTTATTTCAGTGTAAAGCAAGAAACACTTAGTAAAGAGCATGCAAACACAGCCACCCAAACCTTTTCTTCTAAAGGACAGGATTTTTTCAAAAGTAGAACAATTCTCTGGTATGGGAGCAAGCTAAAATAAAAGCTATGCTTCATTCACAATACGGCTAACTTTGATAATTGTGTGGTAGAATTCATTTTATTTTCCAATGGACCCGAATGTTTGACAGTCCTACAGCAGCAGGGCTGTTTGTTGTAGATATGCCTCATTATCTTTGGTCATGGCTGGTGCTGGTGTAACAGAGCCCCCTGGTGTGCTAATTGCTGGACTCCAGCTGCATCTTTCTGAGCCATATGCTCCTACGCTCCGCCTCAGCTGCCACAGCTTCCCAGAGACCAGCTGGAACTGTCCAACCCTGGTTTAAGACTCCTGTGCTTTCCGCCCAGCTCCTAACAGGAGAGGAGGGCAGGAAGCCCATTCACCTTATCAATGCCTCCACTTTCTCCATGCACTCATTGTAGATTTTCTAAAGCTGTGATGCAGTTTGTTTTCAGCTCCCTGGAGCTGTCATCACCATTTTTTCTGTGCACAGTGGAGTATTATTTTGCTGGAACTGTGTTTGCTCAGAATTTTAAATTATTGTTTAAGTGACTGTGTTTCAGAGCAGCATCCATAACAGGAATCTCTGTACCAAATTGAGGCCCCTAACAACAAAATCACCCTCTGCCGCTAACTGAACACACCCCATGGAATGTGTAGAGCCTTCAGAGCAGGGGTCTGAAACTCAGTTCCTGGAGGGGCGCAGCCCTGCACAACTTTGATCCAACCTTGACTGAACACAACTGATTCCACTAATTTAGCTCTTCTGGGCTTGTTTGAAGCTACTGGTGTGTTTCTTGAAACGGGTTTGGGGAAAAAACTCACTCTGCTCACTACATCACAACCCCTTGAGTTGGAAGCAATACTCCAGTAAGCTAATGAATGCACTGATTATGGCTTTAAACTAAATATGACAACATATGCTTTAACCCTTGTATGGTGTTCGGGTCTGTGGGACCCATTTTCAGTTTTCATCAAAAGAAAAATTAAACAAGCATTTATTATTTGAAGCTGAGATTCACTGGGCTTGGCTCATTTCCTGTGAAAAACATAAATCAGAACAGATTTTTTATGACCCCACACGTACACCCCCCTACACATTTATATTACACACAAGGTGTTTGGGTCTACCGGACCCGGGGCATGTTAAAGTGTGAAAATGGTAGATTCTTTACCTTAATTCTGTCTTCCCACACAAACATAAATCATAACATTTTACATTTTAGAATAAAATTGTGTGATTGTGTGAATTAAAAGCGCCAAAATGCAATGGGTCCAGCAGACCCTGCCAAAGTAACAATAATGAGAACACCACACATGGTTTAAATTCTAAACGTGAAGAAATCAGGTTAAAGAACAATAAATAAAGTATATTTGCTGTTTATATTACTTGTTTCTTGGCTAAAGGAAATATTGTTTAAGTTTTTAACATAAAATGTTTTGATTGGGTGAATTAAAATCCCCAAAAGGCAATGGGTCCACGAGACCCGCAAACACCGCCTGAGTAACAATAATATGAACACCACACAAGGGTTAAAAATTTATTGTGTAGTTTTTTCAATGCTATTTCAGGAGGAGCATTTATCTTACACTTGAATGATTAAATGCAAAACTCCACATCTCCTCAAGGAGGGGGGTCACTTCAGGGGGGTCATTCCGTGGACATCTCATCCCATCTTCAATTCATTTGTGTTTTCTGGGCTAGTTCTGTTGAAATAAACTAGTCAAGTATTGTTTGAGTTAATTATGATTTGTGACCAGAATAAGAAGCGAAGACAAGCAAGGGACCAGGAGATTTGTAATTATGCTCTGTGTGTCATAATAATTATTTTAACTTTATTTCTTTGGTGTTATGTTGAGTTTTTGTAATAATGTGCTTCTTTTTCTCATATTATTTTTGTGAGTACTGCTTCAGTTTCTGTTTAGGTTTGATTAATATAATGTTTGGTGCATGTAAAAATTGTATTCATACATTTTTACTCTTAGTCAAGAGTCAAATTGTAATGAAAAAACTGTTTTATATCATTACATATTATATCTCTTACAAACTTTTACTTGATAAAATATTATACAATAATCTTTCCACCTATGGCCATATCTGGTTCCATTCAAGTGAATTGAATTTTTTGCATAGTGTGTCTGTGTTATGCTCACACAAAGGGAGAAGACGAGGGAGATGCAGGTAAGTGAAGTTTATTTACAGTGGGTTAGAATACACAGTTCAATAGTATTCTGAAGACTCCGTAAGCACGGGTAAGTTCAGACACAAGAGTTCAGTACACAGTTCAATCACTTCCCTTAAGATGCGCTCTCTCTCTCTCTCTCTCTCTCTCTCTCTAACTTCCAGGAAGGGACAGGCAGGCTCAGACAGACTATACAGGTGAATCTTCAGGAGTGGTGAGTCTCATGTAACCTTGATCCGGGACAAGGACGGAGTGAACTGGGTGAGTATATATAGTGGTGGTGTGATTGAAGGACACAGGTGCGGGTGATTAGTACTCAGGTGATGGTTCTCGGGATTGGATAGGTGCAGATGGATCATGAGGGGTGTCGGTGCAGGTGCTGGGAGTGACAGTCTGGCCCTTTTGTTTGCTTAAAGTATTTGATTACCTCATTCACCCTCTCATGGGTTTTTATTCTCCAATTTTAATTTAAGACCTGATCTCCTCGATTATTTGAGGTTTTCAAAACTTCCGACAACATATGTTTTTATTTAATTTGAGTTCTCAGACAAAGAAGCTCTCTTGGATCTCTGAGTACTCTGGGTTTGAGTTCGGCTATCATACCCTGACAGGAATGAAGAAAAGTTTCAAGAAGGTATCACAATGAAGATCAGGGATAAGGGTCTCATGAGAACACTAGACCAGACAATAACATAATGGGAATGTCATAACTGTGGCTTTCAGTTCACACAATCTGTACATCCTGTGACACACAATACATTTCAAAGCTTACAGTTTTATTCTCTAAGTAAGTAAATTTTATTCCTCGTTTTACCATGTTTTACCAACACTTAAACATGAAAGCATTGAATCTCGCTGAGACGCATCATGCACTGACAGGGGCCAGAGCGAGAGAAGTCATCCGCACAGATGGAGGCATTAAGAAATTAATCAGCTAACTAAACTAGGTGATTGTATGAGACACTCAGGAACATTAACAAGATACTAAATTACCAGAGAATATTGTACTTCAATTGTAACAAACTAAACTGGACAGAAGACACCAATGTGGAATACTAGGGAACACTAAGAAAGCCAAACTATGAAACAGAAAAAACTCACAGCTTCACTAGCTGCGTTTCCATTACACACTTGCTCAAAATGTTATATAATTTCTAGAAATGTAAAAAAAAAAATGTGGTTAAACATGTGATAAGTCATTCAAAAACATTGGTGACAGATAACACTACTCTGATTTACAGCAGCTATAATAACATTTCAGTCACTGCATTAGCACTCATCATTAAGTGTCAAAGAAGACGTCAGCGTTACTCTGGAAATGGAGCAGCAAGCCTCTCATAAATAGGAGTGGCTACGGATGAAGCGATTTTGGGAAATAGTGGTTGGTGATTTTACAGAGGAGCTATGGTTATAACAATTCCACATGACACGCTCAACTTTTGAGGAGTTGTGTGATGCTCATTGACTGTATTTAACATGGACAGAGTGTTCGTGAAGTCACCCATAGGTTTCTGGCAAAGTCAAATGAAGCTCAAAATGGGTGAAGCCAATACTCGAAAAAGCAACCTTACACTCAACATGGCCATAATGAAGTCGTCTGATTGGCTGAAGGTTTAAATTTTATATATCTTAAACAAAAATAAATGTAAAAATTACTTACCCCCCTCAGAGTGACCACGTAGATCAAAACTACCAATCTAAATCAACAAACCTAATGGAGCCAGGGGTGCAAACATGTTTTTTTTTGCTCCAAAGGTGGTAAGTTTTAACATTGAAGTGAATGAGAATTTGCTCCCTTTTGGAGTCAGCCTCAAGAGGCCGCTCAGGGAACTGCAGTTCAGTCACTTCCTATCATGCTTCAAGAGGGAAAGCAGGTTGCCCCTTGGTGATCCTGTGGAACCTTTGTGATGCCCTTGAGGAAGTGCACCGCTTTACCCAATGAGGACGAGGCGCAAGAGGTCACGTGTCTTATTTAATTTGAAAAAATACCTCCAAGCTTAAAAACTTTGTTTTTGCAAATTGTTTTATTAATTTGTCATGATTGTATTATTGCAAATTTGATATGTGCAATTTCAACGGAAATTTTTCACATAGAAATTGAAAGTTTTTTTAAAGTTTAAGTTTTCTAATGTTACCAAGAAAAAATGTTTATACCGAAACAATGTCCCCTAAGAAGAAAATCATCCTAACATTAGTATAGAGCTTGTGATTGTGTACAATCAAAGTGCATTCAATGTGCACAATTAATTAAACCGTTCACATACTTGCAATTTTAATGACTAAATTCTAATCAGCTTTATTTTGCTACGTGAAAAACCTCTTCTGGAACAGCAGGTGGTTTGTTCAGCAATAAAACTACTATTGTTACAAAAATAGTTTTGTTCTGGCTGACTGGCTTTGATCACAGTTTAAACTGCCTCCACTTTAATAAAACGTTGCAGAGAAAGCTTGACAAACAAATTCTTCTGGAGCCAATGTTGGTTAAATTTTATTGCAGCCTACCATTGCCGATCCAAGTTTAAACGACATGCAATTACACAAAGTATCATCTCAAAAAACGATTTATCTCAGCAGAATAATGCAACACAGATGCCTTCTTTTCTCCATAACTTCAGATCCTTCACTAATTAGCAAATCTCCATTGAATTCTCCGTTGGACTTCTACGCAGACCAACTAAATCTTGTGCTACGTCTCAGCAATTGTTAGACTTCATGGTGTCAGCATTATTTTTCATGTGCCAGACATTCACAATACTCAGCACAAAACTCAGTTCAAAACCTCTCAGGAAGATTCCAGGGGCGACGAGAGGTAATTTAGCACAGCTATCAAAAGTACTTTGTAACACTTCACTTGCATGAAAAGAGCGGAAAAGAGGCACACCCAACGGCTGAATGATTCACTTCAAGGTAAGACTCTGTCCAAATGAGTGTTCCACTCGACATGACGATTTGTTGCTCACCAAACGTCTGGCCTTTAGCAATTACTATGATGTTAATTCTGCTGCTATTAGTGTCAACCAGAAGAGAATCGTGAGCAGAATAACTGATGGTTTAGCCAAGCAATTTTCACAAAACCAACAGTTTGTTTTTACTCAGCACTGGGGTAAAAATTGAAAGTGGTCAATAAAAACATTTTTTACTACACCAATCGTCTAAGTTAAATAACACAAGTCTCTCTGATCTCTCTGAAAAGCATCACAATGTGTCAGCACCACTGGTCCTTTGCCTTTAAAGAGTCATTATCTTTTTAAATATATTGTTTAAGTCTGCTATTTTTCAATCTTTATCAGAGAGTATTCTCCTCATTTATCACACAATAAAAACGGCCCATTAAATCCTTCATAGGACCATGTTTCATCAATGCCAGTGAGATTGGTGTGTGAAGTCTTCCCTGAGGCAGATCAAATCGGGCAGTATGAAGATCCATTTAATTATCACTTTGCTAGAACTGTTTCCCTTCACACGCTGCAAAAAATGTGAGGCAGCACCTCTGCATCACACATTTATTTTTAACTTCAAAAAGTCTGTCAAGAAAAGGAAAAGCAGGTTTTATTAAGTATGTTGAGAATACTTATGTATTTAGGAATGAAAGCAATGGAGAGATTTGAGTTTATTGCACCTCTACACATAAATTCATTCATCATTTTTTGGTGGCTTGTAAAATGTAAATGGAGGAATCTGTAGTCAAGTATGGTTTTCAGGTACTCTTTACACAACTGGGCTATACACACTGAGCAATTAGAGTTGTGAAATGACATAAATAAACACAGGAAGATCATTTAAAAAACACATTCATATTATATGCTTTAGTTGTTTCTGTAGTTTTTAAATGTAAATAAATGGCCCCGTAGTGCTTACAGTAATGTATTTGATGTGCACATTGATCTGCAAATACAGTGCATTTTGCAATATTTATATTTATGAACTCATCCACATAAAATAGTTTTTTGAAAAGTATTTACAGGGAAGCTCATACTTTTTACATTTACAGAAAGGCATTCATTATGAGAATCTTCTGTTTTATCATAAGGCTGTGCTGTTTTTCTTGGCTTTTAAATTAAAAAAATGGAAAATAACCCGCTGGTTTATAATTCTCCATATTACAATCTAAAATGATTTTCTCATACAGTTGTTATAATAAACTTTTCTGCTAAACACTTCTCTGTAACTGACTATTTAAAAATGTATGCTGCCTAAGAGACCAACTTTAATTCTAACTGATGGATTTCAATTGGATCTTGTTCCTTTGTAGCTTATTCATTAGAAAGCCACTTTCATGCAATAGTCAAATAATACTTTATGGACTTTGGAAAACTTGCAAATTTTTATCTCTTTATAGCTGCAAAGAAGACTTTGTGAAAAATAATTTGAAGACTACAATTCGGTGCTTTTCTCTCAGTTAAATAGCTATAGTTGCTAGTCTCGTGTTTCTGCTTGCAGCTAGTGATTAACGTTAGCAGTCTGCCTGGGTGAACCCGACAGAACGGTTTAAAAGTTAATGATGAGAAATGAGCTCTAGTTTTCTCCTTTCCCCAGAGACCTGCATCCACATCATAAGCTAAGCAGTATGTGAAATCAAATTTCAGAAAGCTGCAAGACATGCACCCATGCTGTGAACGAATAGGAAACTTTGCATTACAAACCAGTAGATAAATGTTTCTTGAACAAAATTATAGCTGATTTGAGGGAAATATTTATGTTGTGTGTGTTTCCTCTGGTTTAAACATTCAAATTCAGACAATGTAAGAAGAGCTGCATTGCTTGTGACTCTGGCAGTGGTATTTAAGCAATATCTTGAGATTCTCACTCAGCCTGGCAATCCACAGCCGAACAACAATTTGACAATTTCAACAATTTGAAAACTTCTTTTAAACTCCTTGTCAGAACTTTGGGTAATTTTAAGTTATGTTCTACCACTGTGCTCTTTCGGTGAAAGTACAACTGAAACGTAAATAGCAAATAATTTTTCTGAAGTGACTGCTTTTGAATGACAGAAATAAGTATTATTTAAAGTGTTTTGCAATCGCTATGACAGTTTTTTCAATAGATGCAACAACTTTCCTAAACTCTTAGCACAATTAGCACTACATCCATCTAGGTAGGCTATACAATTAACGCATGTCAGTGTTACACATGTGTTAGTGTTTTGAAAACTTTATTATTGAATTTTGAAAATGAGTTTTGGAGTTTTCGTTGCAATGAGGGTTTGAGAATTAAATTAACTGTTTTGTCAATTGTGTGCTTTAACTGATTTTGTGCGTTAAGAGTTTATGTAACAAACTTGTTAAATGTATTGAAAAAAACATTTAAAAATGTACATTTATCACAGTTTGTAAGTAAATTGTTCTACTCTACTCATAGACTAAAAAATTTGATGAGCACAATTAAATTGAGGACAGAATTTCTATCCAAAAATATATTTTGCTTTGACTAAAAATAAAATACATCCATTTGTTTTAATCTAATTGACTTTTTATCAAATCCAGTGAACACAACACAATTTATAAGCACAAAATTATTTCTAAGAAGGATTACTAAACTCTCATCCAATCAGGACACAAAGCTAGTCCTCATCATAACACAAGTTCAAGTAAAGTCTCACACCTCCAACAGATCAGCAGGAAAAGGAGGAAGCTAATGAAAACTTTAAGCTTGTTAGCAAAGTTTCTGGAAATTATAAACAAATAGAGATGTGACATTACCGTTTTTCACAATTGTTAAGACAGTTTTTTCAATACATTTGACAAGTTTGCTTAACTCTTAATGCAACGACTCAGTTAAAACACACAATTGGCAAAACAGTTAATTTCATTCTCAAAAGCCCCCATTATAAACAAAACTTCATTTTCAAAATACAATAATATAGTTTTCAAAACATTAACACATGTTTTCTTCCGACAGCAACATTTAGCCAATCATAACACATTGAGAAAAAATTTGATTTTAAAATGACACAGTTTAGCTGTTGGTGGAGCTTGAAATATATACATATCAATAATAATATAATTCATTTATTTATAAAAAAGCAAACTGTATTTAACTTTAGCGATTTTAAGAGGGGCTTGAATATTTTTTTAACTGTAGATGATTCTGTTCATCATTGATCTGAACACTTAATTTAGCATATGAAAGTTACAAAAAAGCTAAATAAAAAGCAACTGGACAGTAGTTATTAACGTAAAACATAGTCTTCATTTTCTCATCTAAACGATGAAGTTTATTTTTGAACAATTTTCTTAATAATATTAAAACCACAGAAGAAGTTGTTTAATGTTTGTCCCTCATTACAGTTTTTCACAATTGCTATGACAGTTTTTTCAATACATTTAACTATTTTCCCAAACTCTTAACACGATTAGCAAAACATCCGTATAGGTATGCTATACATTTAACACTTTTTTGTTGCTTTGAAACAAAATTTCAAATGCTTGAACTTCTTTTACACTGAAGCTCCACCACCACCAACACTACCACCAACACTAAAATGACACTATGTCATTTTACAGCCATGTCATTGTTATGATTGACTAAATGTTGCTGTCGGAAGAAAACATGTGTTAGTGTTTTGAAAAATGTATTATTGTATTTTGAAAATGAGTTTTGGAGTTTTGTTTACAATGGGGGGTTTGAGAATGAAATTAACTGTTTTGCTAATTGTGTGTTGTAGCTGATTCGGTGCATTAGGAGATAAGCAAACTTGTTAAATGTATTGAAAAAACTGTCTTACCAATTGTAAAAAAAACTGTAAAGAAAACAAGGAAGTACAGCACATAACCCCCACCTACCATCACTGACACACGTCTCCTGACAGACAGAACATGATGTGATGATTAGCAGAATTATTGCTCAGATTCAGCCATACATATGCAAAGCAAGTCAAGCCATATCTCACTTTCAATTTTGAGCTTTCAGTTTGCCATGGAAAGATGTTCCAAGCATGGATTTATCACTGATACCCACGCAAACATATTTAATTAGAGTGATAACTGCCAAGTTAATGAATGTAAAGTAGCTGCACAGCTAGCTACACTAGCATTTGAGGAGCAAGTGCTGTTCGCAGGTCAGTTAGTATGCTCACAGGTCGAAACACTCTTATTTTGTGACATGAACAATTTTTGAAAAGTTGATTTGGGTTTTTTCAATCTGTCTTCAGAAGTCATCTCTGTTGAAAAAGATTGTATGTAAAGTCTGGCTCTGACATCTACAATACATAAAACAGACACTTAAAGCTACAGAAACTTACAAAAAAACTAATTTAGAGGGGAGAGCTCCATTAAATATATTTTAAAATAATTATATCAAAATAAAACTCAAACACCAAAGCTTTAAAACTTGAGCTTGTGTTAATTAAACATTTTAAAGGGGTCCTGAACTAGGTTTTTCCCTTTATGCTGTTCATGGTGATCCAAATACATGGATTTATAGATTTTTGCAAACATTTTTGAAAGCTAAAATCGGCCTAAATGTTTTCAATCTGATTTTCCTGTAACCCATCCAAATGTTCTCACACAGCATGCTGCTTTCACGAGCTGTCATATTTCTGCAAATGCAAAAACATGTTGTGTGTGAGAAGGTAATCATGGACAGAATTGACATCTGCGGTCCCATGCTGACTAAGACTGGCTGCAGACTGTCTGAGAGCAAAGTTTCACAGTCAAGCTCCCATAGTCACTTTCTCTAATAAAAGCACATTTTGAGTCCTTGCATTTTTATTCTTGCATCAGGTCTTATATATCACTATATAAGCAACTTTTTGATTCCTCAGTTTCTTTCAGTTTTTCCTTTAATTTTGCCAGAACTAAATCTAGAGAGATATTTGTACTATTCAGAGAACAATAGAATGTAACGATAATTCTTTAGAAGAAAAAACTATTAATGTTATTTTTGTTAAAAAAAGTAGGTGCTTTGATTGGGCCAGTATTGAATGTTTGGTAATCTAGGGTGTTGTGGAGTATGATATACAACATAGTTGCATTATGACTGACCTGCAAGCTAATACATATACAGAGATTGTTAATCAGTATATATAGCATATTACAAAAAAGAATATTTTACTGTAACTTATTTATTTTAGCTGTAAATCAGTAGTGCAACTAGTTTTTTTTAATAAGACACTAGTTAGGTCTCAGTAAAACAAGGGACAACCCTGAGAAAGAAAAAAATGTGTCATAAAAATATTGTAAAAAAAATGTTTTTAAGTATGCATTTCTTGTTTGCACCTGATCACAATCAATGAGAATGGCAGAGGAAGGAACATTCTAAAGATATTAAAGTTTTTTCGAGATAAGGATGGGATGAAAGTGAGCATCAAGTAAAATTTTGTCCAAAAGAACTATCCTAAAGAACTATCCACATCAAAAAATAGCACCAGCAACCCAGAACACCACTAGCTGGGAAGAGTGAGACAACAGAAGGCAATCATTCAATACTCAAAATAATAAACAGGTGAGAGGGAGACTGGGACATATCCTCCTGGTAACTAAAAAATAAAGAATGGAAGGAAAATATAGTGGTAATGTGAAGTAAAGATTGTATTTTTTGCCAAGTGTGTGCATCCTGCTTACAGCTTCTTATGTCAACTCAAAGATAGTTCATTTAACTTAGGCACAAATTTTAGCTTAGGAAGAATTTTAGCTTAGGCGTGCTCACTAATTGCTGTTATAAAAACATAGCAGCTTAGCACAGGATCTGGCAAATTTTCTTGTTTTCCTGTGAAAGATAAGTCTTTTAAAACTATATAAAAACATTATTGTTTTAGGTATGCACTTAAGTATACAGTTTCATGTACAGTATTATTTACAGTATAATGAGAAATGTATTCTGGTTGGAGGGCCCCCGGGGAAATCTAGCTTAATAATAATAATAGCAATAATAGTTTAACTAATAATAATGCTCATAGTGTTTTCATTACTTGATCTGTTTTCATCCAGCTACTTATTTACAACATAAAAACATCTTTATGCGTTCTCCTCGACTGTAAATACACATTAGGTGCACCCTCATGCATATTCTAGCCTTATAGATGGACACTGACCTATTACCTCATTACTCTTATTATGCAGAGCTATTTGTCTGACACTAAGTGAACTGCAAGCACAAAATCTCATTTGCATAAATGCACAAACAAACAACTCACCTATCGCTCATTGTCATGATTTTGCTAAAGCAGATAAAGTTCTAACTGTTGCATTTAAAAGAAAAAAGATTAAAACCATAATGAAATAGCTTTACTTCCATTCACTCCAGCTTTAAATCTGAAAAAAAAAACTACCACATCCTTTCAAAAATACGGCAGGATAAGCAGAAAAATTATTCAGATTCATTACTCTGAGAGATGATTAGCTGTCTACTGCTGACAGTGTAAACTGCCTACTAAGACAGCATCGTTATTGGAACAAAACCTCATGAATAAAGTCAATTATGAACCCATAATCCAGGAAACACATGCAAGGCACTGTCAAATGGAAATGTGGAGTCCAGAATTTAAAACAAAAGGACTTTCCTGCTTAGAGTGTTACATTTCCAAAAGGTTGTCAGAATGTCCCTGTGTTGGGGACATCAGTTAAAAAATGATTCATGATGCTTTCTTTGCAGCCATCATGGTTACAATGTGGAGTTTTTGACGAGGGATATTATTTTCAGACACACATTCAAATCTTCTCATGACATTCAGGGAATCATAAAATCAAGAAGATCTTATTTTAACTTTAGTTCTCTGGACAGGGTTTCTGCAAGTTTGATAAGGTCAAATGTATGACTTTTTAAGACCTTTTTAAGACTTTAAGACCTATATCATAACGTCAAAAACGAATACACAACTTTTTTTGCAAATTAAATAGGATGCTCCAAATACATTGATTGAAACACTAACCATAATTTTTTTGGCAACCCTAACTATGACTGACCTTAATTTTTTTTTGCATTTATGCTAATTTTTTCAGACTATGGAAATCCTAACGATCTCGATTTTTAATGTAAGCATTTAGAAGCATTTTCTCAATCTATAGCAACCTCAAGCTACAACAAAAAACATATATCAGGTTAACTTTACATGGACATCTGAAAAATAAGATCTGTGACTATTTAAGATCTAGAACAGTAAATTTAGGGCTTTTTAAGGTCTAAATTTGGCCTTTTAAGGACTATTTTTGGATGTTTTAAGACCCTGCAATAGCCCTGTCTGAAGCTCAAAGAAGAAGTGCACAAGTAACGACACCCACAAACAATATGAGAAGTCAAGCGGAGATTACAAAACATAACACAGTAGGAAGAAGAAGAGGAAAAAGAAGAAGAGGACAAAAGCTGAATAGGAAGAAGAAGAGGAAGACAAAGTAGAAGAGGTATAAGATGAAGAGGAATAAGAAGAGAAATTAAATAGAAGAAGAAAGTAGAAGAGGCAAGAAGGAAGGAAAAGGAAAACAAGAGAAGAGGACCAAAAGCTGAATAGGAAGAAGAAGAGGAAGACAATGTAGACGAGGGTAAAAGATTGAAGAGGAATAAGAAGCGGAAATAAATAGAAGAAGAAGAGGAGAGGAAGAAGAAGAAGAAAGGAAAAAAGAATTGAATCGAGGACTCAAAAGCTGAATAGGAAGAAGAAGAGGAAAAAGAAGAAGAGGACAAAAGCTGAATAGGAAGAAGAAGAGGAAAAAGAAGAAGAGGACCAAAGCTGAATAGTGAAGAAGAAGAGTAAGACAAAGGTAGAAGGAGGTATAAGATGAAGAGGAATAAGAAGAGAAATAAATAGGAAGAAGAAGAGGAAGAAGAAGAAAAGGAAAAAGAAAGAAGAGGACAAAAGCTGAATAGGAAGAAGAAGAGGAAGACAATGTAGAAGAGGTAAAAGATGAAGAGGAATAAGAAGAGAAATAAATAGAAGAAGAAGAGGAAGAAGAAGAAGAAAAGGAAAAAGAAGAAGAGGACAAAAGCTGAATAGGAAGAAGAAGAGGAAAAAGAAGAAGAGGACAAAAGCTGAATAGGAAGAAGAAGAGGAAAAAGAAGAAGAGGACAAAAGCTGAATAGGAAGAAGAAGAGGAAGACAAAGTAGAAGAGGTATAAGATGAAGAGGAATAAGAAGAGAAATAAATAGAAGAAGAAGAGGAAGAAGAAGAAAAGGAAAAAGAAGAAGAGGACAAAAGCTGAATAGGAAGAAGAAGAGGAAGACAATGTAGAAGAGGTAAAAGATGAAGAGGAATAAGAAGAGAAATAAATAGAAGAAGAAGAGGAAGAAGAAGAAGAAAAGGAAAAAGAAGAAGAGGACAAAAGCTGAATAGGAAGAAGAAGAGGAAAAAGAAGAAGAGGACAAAAGCTGAATAGGAAGAAGAAGAGGAAAAAGAAGAAGAGGACAAAAGCTGAATAGGAAGAAGAAGAGGAAGAAAAGACGAGGAGAAAGAAAAAGAGGAAAATGAAGATGATGAAGAAGAAACTGCAGTTATTTAATTGTGCAACAAAGGTGCTAGCTTCAGAGAGATGAACGGGAGCCTCTCTCGCAAGGTCACAAACACAAACAACACTGACACGTGAGTCAGCAGAGGAAAGAATTGAAATTGAAGGTGTGAGTCAACCATACGAAATTGTTTTCTGTTTTGTTTTGTTTTGTTTCACAAGACAATGTTAATTTCTTTTGCAACCCAAACGAAACGAGCATTAATGGACACCAACAATAGTTTAATATTTTAAATTAGAGATAAAGTATTACAGAACACAACAGCTCATTAAAAGAACAATTTGACAACTGATTTGTTCTGAATGATGCTAGTAGCAAAATAACTATGTTTACTCAGATCAAAAATAAAATAAAGTTGACAATAGCATCAAAGACAAAGATGGACAAGCGATTCACTCGACTGTGCCCACTTCTGGGAGACTTCTCAAAACATACAGACACTCAACCACAGGCTTCGGCAGGCAGAGGGATCGATCGGAGTGTGTCTGAAAGAGGGGTGATGACTCACATTCCCTCATCACCCCGGGTGAGGTTTGTTCAACAGCTATCATATGTTTTTAGAGTTTGACCTATTAGAGGCAAGAGATCCTATTAGTGATGCCTCGGGGGACGTGTGAAGAGAGATCACAGCGAGGTTGTATCTGACGCGCCACTCCTGTCCAGACATCCTTCTTATAGAGTCTCTGATTAATTGTGTTAATGCTTGATAATCAACCGGTGACACAAATCAGATGCATAGCTCATTGAATAAGCTCTGCGACAAATTAACAGTGTCGGCTGACAATTATTAAAGAGTTATTCTATACACTAACCTTGTTACATTCTCCGGTAATCACAACAGTGAATGCATTAAATTATCATGCTGTGAGTTTAAGGAGGATTTTGCCTCAAATCTCTACAAAAGCAGAAGTAAAACAAGAGCACCCTGAGGAAATCTGCAAATTGTCTCCCACAATAAGGGATTACATTTTGAAGGTTAACTTGTAGTGTGTACTGAATACTCAAACCTGTAAGTTAACGGCTAAAACAGAATGCTGAAATATTCATTAGAGAGATCCCACTGAAGTGATACATTTTCATTGCATCCCCTGAGATCCTCAGAGTATCATCTGCTGTTTTCAGTTTCCACATTCAACAGTTCTACCAATGCCCAGTTCCTCTAAAACAAAAACAAACAAAAAAACCCTGGCCACAATTAAATGGACAACATAAGAATTACCCTGTTTAATTTAGCAGCAGCTGTAATAAGAAAATTGAGCATCCACAACTTTTAACACATTATACAGCAAATGCTAAATGATGACGTTGTCAAGTCGCAGATAGAGAAACTTAAAACATCTAGAGACGGGCACATTTCCATCAGGTTTGACCTTTCGCATAAGTTTGGGATGGTGTATCCAAGATAAAACAGATAATTTTTCTTCTCAACAGTATGTTAAGTATGTTAAAATTAGTTTCAGTAATTGGGGTACTGGCATAAACAGTTTTTGAGAAAGCCGATTAGAAGTGGTAGGGGTGGGCCATATTGTACCGTCAGCGATATTACTGGTATAACTTTTTAAATATTTAGAAATTTTCATATTGTGGTATTCTGTGATATATTTACATAATGATGACATACACAGCTTCTGTTTGCAGCTACACCACCGCCCTCAAAACAGAAGAGTACGTTAAACAGCGCTGGAAAGCAAACATGGCTTTAGGAAGTTCAATAGAAGAGTTAAATTCCATTTCCTGTGTGTGTGCGTGTGTGTGTGCGTGTATGTGTGCGCGTGCGTGCACGCGTGCGTGTGTGTGTGTGTGTGCGTGTGAGTGTGTGCATGTGTGTGCAAGTGCGTGCGTGTGTGCACTTGTGTGCATGTCAATAAGGATATGACACTTTTTGTGTACAATTGTATTTTTTTTTCAAATTGGTAAATAGTTTATGAAATAATCATAAAATATTTTATATTGTTATTGTGATAATTTCCCAAAATATTGTGATGTTTTTTAAAAGCCATATAATTGAAAAAATCTTACTGTTGCTTTTTTTGAAATTATATTTCTTTATTTATTAAAATATTAGGGAGTGAAATATGTCTTCTTTCATTGTATAAAAATAGCAAATCCATGGAAATTAGAAGCCAAACTACTTAATTAGCGTGTCTCATAATATAATGTAATATTTTTCATTAATAAACTTGTGTCTTTTCGTTATTTGTACTTAAGTGACAAATATTTAGCTTGACAGCGTGAACTTAAAACCGTATGCTGATCAACATCATAGTTGTTCAACACTCAAGAGTTTTAGAAGTGCTTAGTGGTGTTTATATGCATACTCTACTTGTTCTCTAAAGGCATTATTAAAGGGTGTTCTTGACGCGCATAAACAATCTGAGCACACTATATACAATTGTTTGAGTTACTGAGTGTACATTTGGTGATAATACTTCCTTTATGAGCAGTTCTATTTTTCATCTCTAATCAGGATACTGGGACAGATGCTGGTTTGCTGGATTGATTTCAGGTAAACAACAAATATATTCTTCAAATATTGCCTTTTTTTTAATCAAGAATCAAACTGTTTGCTTCTGATTGTAATCTGATTCGAGGTCTTTGTGATGAATTTTCCTGAAGGACTCTTCCTCTGTACCGTACGCTACAACCGCTCAATAGGGTTCTTAACATTCCATTGAAATTTAACTCCTCAAAATGTGTTTGTCATATAATGTTTTTAGGCAAATAGTCTATTCACTTATTTTTGTGTTTACAGAAAGTTTGATTTAACAATCTGCACCACAGTGAGACCAAGGGTCCTAAACTGCTTAGTTCCAGTCGTTGACAAGCTGTTTTTTTTTTTTGTTTGTTTTTTTTGCAGTGTCTCTAAAATCCACTGTGATGTAAAACATGTTTTAACATTATTAACTGCAGACACAGAAATGGCTCTACTCTTACGTTTATTAATACATTGTAGCTCATTCAGAAAATGTAGGAGAACCCTTTTTCGTGTAGTTCACCTTTGTTTGGCTAGGTTTGAAATCCCTACAATACAATAGTAGCAAAGCCTGGGGGCCAGATCTGACCTGCAAATGCGGCCCTTGGTCCAAACACACACCAGTGTTTAAACACTACATAGCCCACAATGCAACTGTAGCCTTAACTCAGGAATACAACTGATTGGATTTTTTTCTGCTAATTATACTATTTGAAAGCAGTGATTTTTAAGACGATAGAGCACCACAAGAACACTTTAAGTTTATAATGCATTGATATATAATATTTTCCTTTTTCATATTTTTTTCGACTGACAGAACCATGAGAAAATATTGCTTTATTCACTTAATCAGTAAATAATACACACAACTATATCAGGTCTGGTTTAAATAGACTATGTGCAATCATTTTAATATGTTTTAATTAACACTGAACCAGTCTGGCCCTCGGCTGGTAGCAAATTTGTTTTTGGCCCTCTGTGATATTTGACTTTGACATACCTGCTCTAGAAGATGACTACAATTTTGTTCATTAAAAACAGGAATTAACTTGACAAGAGCACATTTAGTTGGTGTACAGATATATGGGAGGTCTTAAAAAACCATATTTTTATTTTGAAGGCTGCTTTTATTGTAGATTTCTTCAACTGAAGAAGTGTGCAGTGCTCTCCAATTTCCTGATCTATGACCTCATTTCCTATTGAGCCAAAACACGTACCCTCTGGTGGACTGACCTCACTCAGATCTCACGAATAAGTCAATATAGGGTGACATTCCCAGTAGCGCCCAGACCACGTTCGGCTCTGGTGGAAAGAGCTAGCGTGGGAGGCTGGCATGAAAATACAGATGCTTCTTTCACAGCTTCAGGAAAGAATGAACATCTTATCCCCTGCGTTTCTCAGACTGCACAGAGGCTGGGTATTGATTAAGAAGGCCAATAGATGCCTCAAATGCTCTAATGCTGGAACAGGAACATGGAGGTAGCAATCATATCCCGAATGCCAAACAAATCAGGCCAATTCACACACAATCACATCTCTATTGATATTTCATTTGCATTCATTCAACAAACTGATTGCTTTATTTGGAAAGCTGCAGACATTTGCATGTTATGATTTCTTTCCAAACACATCGAATTCAGTTTTTATTAACACTGTAAGCAGGTGTTCTCAGTTAGTCATGAGTTCTTTTTCAAAAAACTGAGCTATTGTTATCATTAATTATTTAGCTTATGTTAAAATCTAGTCATGGTACAATTTAATGTAGATATTATATTTTTTTATTTTATTTATTTATTTTTTAAGTTATCAAAGTGCTGTCTATCTAATGTAGCAAAGTTGTTTTATGTATGTAGGAACCTCAATAAACAAAGCGTTCAACTTAAAGTAAAAGATGATTTATTGTAATTTGCAAAAGAGGATTTGTTATTTTGCTATTCTCACTTTTTTTCAGTGATCTCACTTTCTCTTAAAATGCCAATTTGCTGTTCTGGAGACACAGTAAATCTATCTGAATGAAACTTAATTGCTTCTGCATCTATGCTACATCCACACAGAGACTTCCAGACTTCCATCTCTTTCAAATATCTGTGCTCTGTCAATCATTAAGAGGAAGAACCAGGGGAAAGCGTGAAAAGGCAAAAGCAATTCAGTAAAAGTTTCAGCAACTCCACAAGCCAATTAAGTGTGAACGAGTTTGAACTGATCTGAGATCTGAGAAAGAACGACAGAAAGGTGGATAGACAGACAGACAGATCGATCACTGTGATACCAGTGCTCGTCAGAAGAAACAAGTTTTATTCACACTATCAGATTGAAAGCCATGCAGACACCTCACTTCTACAATCCATGACAGGTTTTAAATCTGATAAAAAGAAAACATTGCAGTTTGAGTCTCATGAGAGTTGTTCGGTTTAAGCTGCATCTCAAATCTTATTTTCTACTCCAACAAAGTCATGCCACATGTTCACAATCTTAGAGATGAAGCCATGGAGGATCTGTTTTGCCTTTAAAAAGTGGGGGCTTTCTTCAGATAAACATGACACCCATCGTTTGATCCAATTACTAGCTAAATTTAGCATCAGTAACAAACCCTCAATTATTAATTAGACATGAAGCATGAGATAACCCAGTGGCAGTTTTGAGATCTGAAAAGAGAAAATTAATCTAAGAAAATTATCCTTTTCAACTTTATATATAGATAGATTTATAAATGTTAACACTCCATGTTTACTATTAAACCGTCTATTGATTTGCTCTCAAAACAGATTCTATTACAGGCTATTACAATGATTGAAAGTGAGCGTGATGCTGCCAACAACAGTGGTGTAGTGAAATTAAGTGATTCAAGCACCAATTAGGTGATGAGACTTGACCTGACCAGCATATTAACTTATGTAGATAGACAGAGAACAGGAATAGACAGTCACTGACTGTATGATAAGACATCCGGACGATAAGTTCAACTGACGGAGAAAACAAACACGGTAACAACTCGCAAAGTACTCTGTGATAAAGAGATCCTCCTGACACTTCTAAAATATGACTGAAACAACTTGGTTTTTGGTTGTATATCTATTCAAATGATTGTACCAGTGCATTAAAAATATAGAGGGAAGCGTTCAAAGAGCAAGAATATATGCCTGTTTGTTGAAAGAGGGAATGTGATTTCTGGCAGCCAATGTTGAAGTTGAAAATTCATATTTTGATTCCCCCCTTGAATCTTTCCATGACTATGATTAAAAAAAATATTTAGCATTAGTATTCATAAAATATCTTTGTATTATATATTTTATCTGTAATGCATCACCATATTTTTCTTTAAAAAAGGTTCTCATTTACAATTTATGCAATTCAACTCACAATGTATATATTATTTACATTTATATTTAAAGTTTTAATAACAGGTTTGAGGATTCGTTTTCTAAAGATTCCAAACATTTTAAGAATACTGAGAGGTGACAAAATATGTTACAATAAGAATATTAAAACCAAACAGCAGTGGAAATGTTTATCACTATTTAAACAACATCATAAGCAGTGATTTCTCGCCTTACGTTCGCACGCCAACTGGTGTACTTTAAAAAATGTAAGCGTCATGAAAGTTTTACTTTTGTCAATTATCTCAGAAAGGCAAAGATCAGTTAGTTGAATTGTTCAAGCCTTGAAATATGACAAATAAATATGCACCCAGAAGGCATCTTCCATGAGGAGGGTAATAGCAAAGGTTAATGTGAAAGAAGCATGTTTTCAGAGAAGTGTATACAAACTTATGCTACGCTCAGGCTGCAGGTCAAGTCCAATTTTCTTAATAAAATCATATTTTTTTGGTGCTTGTTCACATTACACACAGTAGTCCAGCTCCCTTTGAGGCGTGCATGCACAGATAAAGCCATTGGTCACAAGAAAAGTAAACATGGATCAAAACAAAAGTAAACATGGACAAGAATGTAATTTGAGGCTTTTTTTAGCTAATTTCAACCAAATCATATCAAACAAAAGACAAAGGGGAAACATCTCTTAGTTAAATTACTTCAATTTCCTTCCACCAACTGCTTTAAGCTCAGCCATGATTGTTTTGATACTTCCCGTCCATGCATAAAAAAGGGATGTATGTCCCCATACCATGATGTAAAACTCAGATAAATGTGACCTGACTGTACAGACTGAGATGGCATTGCAAGCAATTGGATATATGAAAGTGACCTGGGTCTGATTTGACAAAATCTGAATTGAGTTGTTCAGACTGTCCTGAAAAAAAATCAGATACGTGTCACATATGTGAAAAAAAATCTAATTTGGACACTTTAGGATGCAGTGTAAACGTCATAAAAGGATTACTATAAAGAAAATCCATTCGGAAGAAGTAAACTAAGAGAGAACAATTTGTTGTTTTATTATTTTTTATCATGAAATGTAAAAAAATACAAAATAAAAAAGCTTAAAATAAATAGTTTCTATTTCTGAAATTTGGAATGAAAAATAGTTTCAACAACTTTTTTGCAATATGCCGATTTTCAAGAAAAACCTTTTTTTAGCAAAATCTAAACTGCAAAAATGATCTGCAAATGCATTGTGATTTTGATCTGTGGGTCCTGAATCAAAGTCACCCACTGATTGAAGCCATCCACAGCGTATTTAAACCCAAAAGATACTAACAGACAGAAATTACCTTAAACAGGCGTAAGATGTTGGCCACCATGATGGAGACGGAGCTAGCTGCTGCTCCTATCACCCCAACGATCTTGTCTGGCTTTGCAAAGATTGGCTGCTCGCCGCTACCACAGCGGACATCCATAGAATCCCGTTCGATGAGGGCCTGTACAAAAGTCAGAGACTGTTCCAGAGCATAGGTGTCCCGTGAGCAGGTGTCCAAAATCCGTGCTCCCAGGGTCACATTTGGCAACAGGTCTGGGTCTTTGTTAATGAGGTCTATGGCAAAAAGCATTGCTTCCAAACGATGAATTCCCTTCTCTTTCTTGAGTTCCCCACATGGGGCACCCCGTTCTCCCCTTGCATGTACAGGAAAAAGACCACCCAGGATGATGTCGCCATCCAGCCGTATAGAGTGGGCATATTCGGGTGCAGGGGGCAACAGTGGGTCTGTGCGCTGGCTGATGGATCTAGGCACCCCCGTCAGAAGAAGAAGAGAGCCACACCATACTAAGACACATAGCATGTCGACACACAGCATGTCGACAAGCAGCAGAGGGGGTGCAGTTACAAAGGTCGGATTGGGCCAGTTGGGACAGAGCACAATAATGGAACAGGGTCATCGGTGCCTCTTGATGTAAGAATGGAATGAGACATGGTGAAATCTCAGTATGAGAAGATCAACGGAATCTTCTGGATGTTTTTCAGAAGAACTGTTGAAGGACGCCATGAACGAGCTGATTGACTGTGAGCTAACCACACAGTTTCAGAGGTCACTTAGAACCCTGTGTTGAGGGAAACAACAGAGGAACACGCTCTCATCAGCAAATGTTTGGCACGTTATTTATCAGAGTACTCACATGGGTAGCACAGTAGGTACTCACGTAGAGTGAAAAATGTGTTTATAGAAATCTCATCTGAAAACAAGCAATTACTTCTGTGTTAATACGACTGTCTTCTATGTCTGTTTTGATAAGATTAAAAAAGAAGGTATGTGCTTTACAAATGAGTCTACAGTATCAGTAAAGAGCTGGAGCTTAAGGCATTAAAAACTACGTAAGACTTTAGAAATTGTTACTCCAGATTCAGAGTCCTTTCTTTTTTTATTCAAGCAAGAGTTTTGTCCTTATCATGAATTGTGGTTTGACTTGTCCTTCGAAGGGAGAAAATATCTAGCATATTTAGTTGAAATGTCTCATAGATGTGTCCGGCAGACAAATATTGTAATATTTTGAGAAATTTAAGCATGTAAAATATTATTTAGAGATATTTTAAGGTTGTGACTAGGTTTAAAAAAAAAATTTGCCAATGACAATAACTTTACAAAATTTTTTTACACCTAGTAAGTATCTCATAAATTTTAATGAATCTCAGTATTCATATATGAAGAAAAGAAGAATTTAACTACAACTTGACTGGGGTTTCTTACTCTTTAAGGCTGCAATTTCACTCTCAACAGTTTTGCACAGTTTCGTTCCAATCCTTCTTCAAGGCACACAGGTCGTTAAGTGACCCCACACATCGCTTTTGGTTCAAACTGTTTTACCCATTAACAGATTACAATAGAGGGACTATTGTTTTTTTATTAAAAAAGGAATAACTTGTCATTAATCATTCACCCCGATGCTATTTGAAACCTGTAAAGACTCGACACAATTGTAGATATTTTGAACCAAAACCAGATTTGCACCATTCGTGGTTCCTTAAAGTTACGAAATAATCATTGGCTTGGTTTTCTCTTAGCTACGGACAAAAAGTTTGGTCAGGATTTTCCGAATGTATTCGCTGTTTCAATGCCTGACCTCACACATGCGAGTCATTTACCTTTCCTGCTAAACTGAGGAACAGTAAGCTGATTTGCTATCTGTAAAAAAAGAAAACATCTCATTAAATTTTAAACTAAATCTGGTAACAAAACTTTTCTTGTCACTTAATGAAGCTCATTTTGATCATCTAGGATGGAGTAACTTAGCAAAGTTTTTTTTTATCATTTTCTTGGACTTTGTCAATTTTTTACAAATGTTTGTCGCTAAGAAGCAATTCCCTATCTTCAGTTTGAAAAAAAATTGTGTTCGGAGAAGAAAAAAACACTTTTTACTGGTTTTGGAACGACAACCGGAGTATCCCTTTAAGTCTAGAGTCAAAGCCTTCATATAAAAGAAGCTGATGAGTATATATATATAGATATATAAGTATATATGTGATATGATATATATATGATATATATATATATATATATATATATATATATATATATATTTGCTTGTGATATGTAAAGTTTTAGGAGATGGGTTCAACATTTCTTTTAATATAGGTGCCCTCTAAAGGCCAGAAACAAGTTCAGTTATCAGCATGAAAAAGTTGTATTTTATTGTAGCTGTACAGATGCCGTCTGTGAAAAATGTCTCCCGCACTGGTGTGGAATAAGTGTGAGAAAACATCAACACTCCCAAATTAGAAGACATTGCAGCCTAGAGAGAATGACAGAGATGAACCATATCCAGACAACAAGAATAGCTGTGTATTCGTTGATTTTGCATGGTTTGGATGATTTTATTTTATCAACTACGCACCATTTATTAAAGTCTTCTCCAGTTTTCCAGTGCAATAAAAGTGAAGTGGACCAACCTACAACTATTATGTGCTACAAGTGCATGATCTTAATAGAAAGGTTGTAAAATGTACATAATCAGTTACTTCCCTTATTCTAATCAACACTGCAGCTTACAGTTTCATACACACTTAAGGAAAAATCCATAACCAAATATATTTCAAACAAGCTTGCAATACTTAATTCATATTTTATAAAGACTGCAACTAAACTATCTAGAGCTGTTACCCTTCTGGGAAAGAGTTTGACATGTGTCTTTTAAGAATCAAAATTCTTTACATTGTATCCATTGATGCTTTCATTACTTTGACATTTAATCATTGTGAGCAAAGAGGATCCATTGATCAACAGCATTGTCTGAAATTAACTCATTCTGGTTAAATGAACTGGTTCGAATAGAAATATTTCAAAGGTATGAAATATGTATTTGTTTAATTCCCTATCTATTCATTCACAGGGGAGGAACTGGCATCAACGTTACCAAAAATATTTCAGTAGTTAAACCCCAAATTACACTTAAACAGCACTGCTGCCGTTCTAACGTGCACTGTTAAAAAAAGAAAACACAAGAGAATAGCTTACTCACCTTTCAGACAGCTTTTCAGGGGATATGAGAGCAATTTGGGGAGCACTCGTTCCTGCAGGTGTCTGAGCGCCGTGAGCGGTGCCCGCGCTGCTGCTGCTCTGATGCTGACGCTGGGTACTGATGCTGATGCTGCCGCTGCAGCGGGGAGGGACAGCGTGCGCGCGCGAAAAAGCGAGGGAAGCGTTCAGCGCGCACGAGTGCGGCAAAAATCGAGAAAAGAATCTCACTCCGTTAATATTTCTTTGGTACTTTCCTTTCCCCCCGTGCTCAGCTGAGGTAAAACTGCGCGATTACTCACAGTTAGAGGATCTAAGAGACCAAAACACATTAAACACGTAGTATCAAATGTGTGTTAGATTTGTAGTTTTGAGTAAAGTAACGTTATACTTTTAAACCGCTTTTGAGCAGGCATTGAAGTACCAGGTGAAAAATTTCAGCCTCGGATTTGAAACGGCATATTTTAGTAGTCTTTTAGCGCCATCTAGTGGAAATTCAGAGAACGTGGAATTCCTTCTCCTACTGACCCAACTTTTTTGTGGAAAGTGGAATGAGAACGAACATGTGCGTCTTCTTTCGACAGTCTTTGCACTTTTCTCCTTGATTTATATAATTGTGGGCAGTCTGTAGTAGTTCAAAAAAATTTTCACGGTTCAACAGATTAACACAGCCAAAACATCACAGTAATTGAAAATTTTCTCATTGAAAAGTGGCGTGTCCTGTTCTGTTGAATGGTATTTTGTCCGAAGAGTATCTCCAACATTGCCGACTTCCGGTTTGATGACGCGCTGTTAAAACATCTGGAAGCCCACTTCAATAGAATCGAGTGCATAATAGGCTTTTATCGGTCTCTAATGACATTGAATGCATTACCTTTAAACATGTTCAATTTGGAGTGCTGAGAAAAAAACTGCATGCAACACTTCCTTGTGAACAATCTCTTCCTATTGGCTAAATTCTTTCAACACAAATGTCGATTAAGAAAACATCTCCTCGTCTCAAAACACACACACACACACACACACACACACACACACCACACACACACCACACACACACACACACACACACACACACACACACACACAGTTCCTGAATGACCTGAGGATCGTTACTACTTCACTCTGCATCCTAATGGACAAAAAGGCTTCCGTATTAGCCAACTTTCTGGAAAAAGTTTGTGACTTGTAGTGCATAACTGATGTCTGAAATGTACTTTTTTTCTTTTCTCCTTTTTATTTTATCCTATCTTTTTCTCTTATTTATTGTCAGTGGTTATTTGTTTAATCTCCTATATATTTTTTATTTTTCTTTCATTCACATGATTGCATTACTCTATTAGACTGTACTTTTACACTGTACACTGTTCGTTGATACTGCCTTTGTAATGTAAGATTGTTTAAGATTTAAGATGTTGTAATGTTTAAGATTTGTAAGAAGTTAATAAAAAATTTAAAAAATAAATAAATAAAAACTTATAGAATCGAGTGTCGATGGAAATCTGTAGTCGGTGGTTTGGTCTAGACAAGGCACTGAAACTGCCCTTTTGAGAGCTTAAAATTGTGCACTGAATGCAGCACAGTGCTTCAACAAACATGCTTAAATTGGAATGATCAAGTGTTTAATTAATGTTGATGCAAAAATGCATGTTATAGAGGGATTCTGGTTAACACATCTTTTACACTCTGGGTAATCCAAAATCACTTGTTTTCCTACAAATTACAAATCTCTCATTACTATGGCAGCAGAATGAAGTGGAAAGACCTGTTTTACATTGGGTTTAATCTTATTTCAATTGTGGTTCTTCCTTTCTTAGGTCAAATTAGATTTATATGTTATGTGTTATTTTATGTTATTTATTCTGCAAATACTAGTAGGTGTAAAAGAAATGAAAAGCTTTCTCTATAGTTGCTCTCTACACTATAAAAATCAAAACATGACTTTGTAGTGATTGGGAAAGTGAATCTTTAGCTTCCATCAATGTTGAGAATCAGATCTCAAATAAGTCACCTCTATTATAACTTATAACTCCAGTCAAAAATCCCGCTCCAAACTTTTTCCTCTATTCTGGAAACATGACACATCACACTAGTTCTGTATTCTATCAGGGAAGTACTGTAAAAAGTGCAAGATACTAAAGTTTTTCTCCTAAATCACACAATTCACAGAGCTGAAATTCTTTTACATTGCAGCTTGTGGGAACGTCATCATACTGCTAAGTTCTTAAAGCCCCACTCTAAGAGCTGGAGAGAGAAAAAAAAAGCACCCTGGCATCCTTTTCAGTATTAGAATAGAGTAGAGTATGTTAATGCTCAGACAAAGGTTTTTCAGTCAGGTCCTTCTTGAGGTAAACAAATTATCAGTAGTTAATGAAATATTACATGTTGTCTAATTAAAGTTGACACTTAAATCAACAGACAGTGGCCATCCAGTTGGCTTTAAACATAATAAAAACTGCAAGTAAACAACCAAATCTATCACTAACAAGCATATTTCTCACTAGTAACTGCAGTAAAAAAACATATTCCCCATTCTAAAGTAAAGGTTTTTTACAACCTTTAAAAAACAACAGAAATCTACTTTAGAATATAGAACATTTTTCATTACTATTACAAGGACGTTATATAAATGTCTAGTTAATTTTGTGTTATTAGCACAATACAGACTGTTTGTTTTATTGCAAATATTTTTATTATTTGTTTTATTGTGAATCATTAAGCTACACCATGTTTGATTGGGCTGTATATAATGGGCTGTAAATAAATTGTCTAAATCACAAATAAAGGCAGTAACCAATGAACAGCCCATAAAGACATTTACATTTATGCATTTAGCAAACACTTTTGTCCAAAGCGACTTCCAGTAGGGGACAAACAACAATGATGCTCATCGCAGAGTGGAGAGAAGGATCTGATGGTTAACTCTGCAAACACAGCAGAGAGGGTCTAGTAGGATGAGGACCAATGATCTGTAGTTAGCCCTGGCACCTCGCAGCGCTTCCATTCTTGAAGGCTGATTGGTTGTCATCAAACTTGTTCTTCTGAGTCAGGTTGGAAGAGAGGTGATTGAAGACGACCCGCACGATGAGTAATTTTCCACCAGTGATGTGTTTAGTGTAGGTTTCTTGAGAAGGGGGGTGACTCTGGCTACCTTGAAGGTGTTACAGAAAATGCTGATATTGATTGAGGAGTTGATTATGTGAGTGAGGGCATGTGTGTTGGTAGCTGAGATGGTTTGTATAAGGTGAGAGGGGATGGGATCGAGGGGGCAGGAGTATGGATACCTGATCCTCTGTGAGTGGAGTGAATGAAGACATGCAAGGTGTCGAGGATTGTGGATGAATTTGGGTGCAGGATGGTGCCCACCGTTTGCTGATGGCGAGGGTTTTGTCTGTGAAGTGATCAGCGAAGTCATCTGCAGTGATAGAGGTCACTGGGTAAGGCTGAGATGGGCAGAGGAGTTGAAAGTCCTGAAGAGCTTTCGGCTGTCCTTGGGATGTTCATTCTTGTCGTAGTAGTATGTTGTCTTTGCGTATTGTACATTGCTTGAGAAAGTTGAGAGTGCAGTTTGGTACTCTTCAAGGTCAGTCCTGCTCTTTGATTTCTTCCATTTTGCTCTGCTTATCTGAGGGTGGACCTCTGTTCCCTTTAATAGTGTGCAAATCAACCATTAATCATTTTGTGAAAATCAACCATGGAGCACAAAACTACAAGCCATTATCAAATACAGCTATTACTCTGAATTGTCTAATTACTGCTTTTTAAAAGTAAGTCTTACCAGACCTGACTATACAGCATTTTACTAGACTGTCAAAATCCAATTTCAGTCTAGCAGTAAAGTTGCACTTCACCTTTAAGAAGTGAGTGGAAACGTGATAGGTAAATTAGGTTTAATTCAATAAGATTTGTTAATTAATCAATGATCAATCCTTATCCAAGGTGAGATAATATAAAAAAATAACAGTAGACTGACTCAAAAAAATAAATCTTTTTTAGTAATGTTCTATGTTAGAATTCACCAATGTGCTTCAGAACGAATGTATGCCAGACCACTTCTGTCCACGTCTTCCGCGCCACTAGGAGCGCTGCGACACCCCTCCAGACCAGACGGCAGTACGCTACATTTTTGTACTTATAACTTTTCGTTTTTAACATTTAAATTCAAGCTTGTTGAGCTATTTTCTGATCTTCCTCTGCAGTGGGAACAAGTCCGTTTTCTCAGTAAATAGAGCCTGTCACACAGGACACCTGGTTTTGTCGGTCACTAGAATATGTTTATATAATTGAACACACAGACAAACTGGAACCCTGAAAACAAAAACACACGACATGTGTATTTAATTGAACATAAGACAACACTTCTGCTAGTAGCAGTAGATGATTTTTAAAAGTTTAATAGGATTTAATCAATGAAAATATAACAGTGCACAAGGTCAGAACTGATCTACTTTAAAAGGAAATACTGCCTTGTGTTGCTAGCGATAAGAAGGTGTTGAAAGCATTCTGCATGCGTCAAAACTAAAACAAGCTGGTAACATTTGTATTTAACATAACAAAAGCCTCATCAAACGCTATGAAAGAAAAATTGAGAGTTCAAAACCTTTTTCTTACATTTCATCTGAAACGAATTAGTAGGCTACTTGGCTAATAAATACAGCAGTTGTGTTCTACATTAGTCACAGTTGCAAACAAGCGTGAACTGTTAAAAAAACCTAAGCTCTGGTTAAAAAACAACTAATAAGTAGGCTTGGATTTAAAGGGCAGAAGATACATATTATAATTAAACTTCTAATACAAATTAGCAGCATTTTATATATTGATTAGAGGTGATGTAGCAGGAAAGCAGGGTTGCTGGGTCTAGTGATTAACATGCTTTAGATATACAGAACACTTCTTATGTATTTTACACCAACTCCATTGTCAGTTATAAACATTCTTTAGGATTTCATCAAAAACTGTCAGGACACTCAGAACACAGTGCTTAAAGAGGACTAAATTAATTAATGTAAGCAGATGTTTCGTCCACAGTAAACATCAAAGCTCCCTTAAAATCAACTCTGATGAGGAACAGCGTGGCATTCCCAACAGTACCCTCCAGATAATAAACATGGAACTCTGGAGAGGTTTGTGGTGGGCTTCTGCGTGGAACTCAACCCCTGCATGCTATGTCAGATTTTTCAGTCCATATCTCTTAGTTTTTCAGGTCGATAAACTGGGAATCTGTAGAATCCGGTGCAAATGTGCAAGAAACTGGTAGAGGAAAGTCTAATGGAAAGAAAGGAAAATAGTTATGGTCACCTTTAGTTACCAAATAAACAACTTTTATTGATAGTATCTGTATAAAATTTAGTTTTTAATAAAAATAATTTAAACAATAATAATTGTCAATAATCAACAAGACAGACAATGTAAACAATTAACAGATATAAACAGAAGTGTTTTGTAGATATAAGTAATTTGTTAAGTTCTCAGTATGAAACTTCTGTCTAACATAAAAAAAACTGACCCAGCACTGACAGAGCCAAAGGTCTTGACCTCAGCCAAACACCTCAGGAACACTATCAGATTATATCTTGTTTGTAAAAAGATTGTGCATTTCTCTACTTGGAAATGTACCCTGTTCAGAGGTAGAGAATATTCACCATCTTAGAGTCACAGTACAAGGTAATCACCAAGTGAGAGACAGAAAGCTAATGAATTTTTTAAAAATCTGATAATTAATTTAAAAAAAGCTAGTTCAACCCCCTAAACAGCAACATAAAAACAGCTGCTGTGTGGTAGATTGCACAAGAAAGTTCTCAACAATTCTACTGGGGATGTCACTCCTCAAACAGACAAAATTGTAAAGAAATAATACGTTTTGCGACACTTTGAATTGTTGATTATTGCTTGATGTGGATTGAAGTACAAAAAAAAGGTTCCAGATTTATCCATCTACCCTTTATGTTTTCACTGTGTTCGGTGTAAATATTGAGCAAATGCACATTATACTTTTAGCATGCAATGCTAACCGCAGTTGTATTTTCATTTATATTTACTTTAAAACAAGCTTGAAAAGCTGTGCCTTTCCAAGAGAACAAGGCAGTTGTTTGACTGACAGAAGTCTGGTCCAATCAGTGCCAAGTTGTCTGTTTTCAATAGTACCTACAATTTCTGGTATCAGGAAAAGTTTTTGTGTTTTGGAATTTGTAAATGGGTTTTCTAAAATGTAAATTTCTCTTCTCTCTTGTAATGGTTTCACGTTATATAAATGTGTATTGCATGTATCAGCCACTGTACCTAAACATTCATTAAACCCAAAAAGCTTGCTGGTGTATATGAAGTAGAAACTTACCAAATGAGAGCCTTTGATCGAGTGCTTCGCCCTTGTAATTTGTCCCCGCTAGCAATGGCAGTCTTGTGTCTGCGCCTGTGTGTCTCCAGGTAAACCTTTTTGGCGAAAGCACGGCCACACATATCACATGCATGGAGGGAAAAGTTCTTGGTCACCCTGACCTCAGTGCAGGTCTCCTGACTCCTGGTGATGGGCAGGCTCTTGGTGGCATTATGACTGCGAGTGACATGTGGATTCCTTACTGCTTCATGAGTTTTGTCGTGTTTGTTCGATGTAAGCTGAGAGCCAGCTTTGCTTGTGTTAAGAGACATCAGAGCAGAATGCTTTCGAGTTTTGGGGGAGGTCGACGACTCTTGTTTCTTTGATACAGGGGAGACTGGTGGATCTTGTTGAGCACTGCTAGGGCTGGCCGGGGCCTCGCTGGTTTTCTGCTTCCCTCCACTCTCTTCTTTTCCATTACTTTTCTTGGTCGAGGTGTTCATGATTGCATCTGCTGGTTTCTTCACCGCCTGGTTCTCCAAGGCAGGCATGACCTTGGCCAGATAACGAGAAGACTTCTTGTGCACCACGGTGATGTGGCGGATGACATCACGTTTACGCCGTGATTCATATCTGCAGATGGGGCAGCGGTAAAACTTTATGTAGATGCTGTCGTTTCCATCAGTGTGAAGCTCTGCAATGTGCTTGCCTAGGTTATAACTAGAACTGAACTGTCTTTTGCATAACCAGCAGTAGATTCTTTTAAAGTCAAAACTTACACTTTGGTTTTCATCATCTTCCGAAGGTTTGGTGAGGGGCTCTTTCTTTAACAAAACCTCGTCTTTTCTCTCTTGCTTTGATTTGGCTTTCTGAGAGATGTGTTCAAGACAGGGAATCTTATGAACGATTCGCATGTGACGCTTAAGCATCAGTAGGGAGCTGTACTTGCGCTTGCACAGCTTGCAGCGAAAATTTGCCAAGCTGTGTTGTGCTTTTTCCTGCTTCACTGGGGAACTCGGGGGTTTCTCTGGCGAAGGTGGCTCACTCTCAAGTAAAAGAGGCTGGCCGGGTCGTGTGGCAATGTCAGGGGTGATGGAATCCCTCCTTAAGCCACGATGGACCTCATCAAAGTGGCGACGAACATTGGCCTTGGTGGCGAAGGTTTTCTGGCAGACTGGGCAGCTCTTCCCAGGACAGAGAGGTGGTTCATCCTGATGCTTGTTCTTCACCACCGACAGCAGGCTGATGGGCACTGTACGAGTCTCCGTAAACTTGCGGAGCTCCTCCATCTTCTGCCAATGCATCTTTCGGCAGTGTCGCCGCACGCTACGCCTTGAGCTGAAGTCTTTCCCACAGAGGCAGCATGATATCCTCATCTCCTTTACCTCAGTAGCAGCGTCCTCTTCTTCTTCCTCTTCCCTTTCTGCTCCATCAAACTTCACTGGCTCTTCACTGCTCTGGCCTTCTTGGGAAAGTTGTTCTTCGGGTTCAGTTTCCATCTCATCTTCAAAATCCGACTGCTGGACTCTTTTGGGTGCCAAAACTGATTTGCGGCGACTTTTCTTCTCTGGTAGCAAGATTCCAGGGGCAGGGGTTTCTGGTATGTCCTGCATTTCCACCACGGACACATTTTGGAAGACAGCATTGGAATTGGTCTCGATGGGCTCCAGCTGAATGACATTCAGAGGTTCTTCCTGTGTATTAGTGGTTTGAAGAAGTTCTTTAATGGCATGGCACTGTCCACCCTGTGAAGGATCTGTCGAGAAAACCATAATAACTTTTGAACACATTTTTATTGGTCGTCTAAGTAAGATAACATTCTGAGTATAGTAGTCTTTGAAAGGAAATCTAAAAGGAAGATTCCTTTTGCTGCCTGGTTGCTGGAGTTTTAACTAGGGTAAAGGTGACTACGCACCTATGCGAGCATATGAGAACGTAAATTTCCCAGGGGTTTTTACAACTCTATTGAAGCAAAAACGCTCTCTGTCCTTGGATGGCACTCAGGGGTACTACAGTGACACGGCAAAATTCAGCAAAATAATGCCACATCATATTTGCTACCTTTTACCTGTGTTTTTGTAGTCTTTATGATAGTTGTCAAACATAACATAGACACTCGGACACCAACATAATACGATTTTCTCTAACTTTTCTCTTCCATAAACCTTCTGCTCTATTTCCTGTTGTGAGTTGAGGCAAGTGTGTACAGAGCACCACCCAGCGGCTCTTTTATTTCTCAAAAGTACTCTGAACATGTGACTTAAAGAGTCAGCTTGCATTTTTCAAGCATGAGATCATGCCCTATGACAAACCAAGACAACATGGAAGAGTAAAACTTTTTTTAACTCAGACCTATCCGATGACCAGTTGTGTAAGCTACGGGCATGTTTAAAATCAGTGAAAAAACTCCCAAACATTGCCTGCGAACTAAGAAGAAATAACCCATAACCCTAAATGTTGTCTTCATAAAGCAGGACTGGCAAACAAATTGTGAATTTAGCATCCGCACTTTTACTTTAAATTTGTTCAAATAATACTCTCATCACTCTTGTCCATATGTACATTTTCAATTGGTGAATGAGAGGATATTGTTACACTTGTTCGGAGGCCCAGTGTGCAGCACCCAGGGAGCAGCCGATCCTGGTTGAGGTGCATCCCCGCAAGAAGCACGATGGGTGGGAGAATGTGGTTAACACTTTGTGAGAAAAAACATCTAAAAACCATTTAAGTTAGAGTCCTGTAATCACTTTTCTGTAATCAATCATTACAGATTGTGAGTTTATAACTGTTTTGACTGAGCGGCCTAGGTTACATTCATTCTATTACTGCTTGGCCACCAGACGAGTTCACGCCTCGTATAAATCACATGACTGAAAATAATCAATTGCTTGAATCTCTTATTTATTTCTTGCATAAACCTAGCACTTGGCATTTACTCCTGCTAAAAGATCTTCAGAAAAGTAACCGGAAGTTCCTGACATGTTGAGAACTGTCCATCTTCTTCTTGTGTTTTAGACATTCATTATCCCAAGCTGTGTGCTCCAGTCTGGGAACTTTTGCAGGTGTATAGACTTCCAGGAATGAAATCACCCTCGGGATACGCCTGCTGCATATTGTGAAGCTGAACACATCCCATAAAATTGGATCTTGTATGCAATTCAGTTTTTTTTATTAAATAAATTATATAATTGTTGCGAGGATTAAATTTTATCATATAAAAATGTAAACATTTTATATTTTGTGTTTTTTAATAATAAATCTTCACATTTTGACCATTTGTGTCTAATTATTGTTATTATGATGGTGAATGAGATCAGTATTGTTGTATTGAATCAGAAATTAAAAAAATAAAAATAATCCAGCATTTTGGGTCAAAAATGTAACCCAATGTGCAGGGTCAAATATTAATTTCATTAATATGGAACCAACCTAGCGTTGGGTTGTTTTAACCCAGTGATGGGTCAAAAAATTATTCCACGCATCGCTGGGTTACAACAACCCAACGTTAGGTTGGTTCAAATTGGACTCAGCGCTGGGTTACCAAAATAACCCAAGTTATTAAAAATAACCCAACTCAGCCTTTTTTAGACTGTAAATTTTTGATTTAAGACCTACAGGTCCTTCTCAATGATAAAGTTCATTATTTTCTGTAATGTACTTATAAATAATAGACTTTCAAATATTTCAGATTCACTACACACAACTGAAGTAGTTCAAGCCTTTTATTGTTTTAATATTGATGATTTTGGCATACAGCTCAAAAAATTTGCATATCATGAAAATGTTCTCTAAACAAGCTGTTAACCTGATCATCTGAATCAACTAATTAAGTCTAAACACCTGCAAAAGATTCCCAAGGCTTTTAAAAACTTCCACCCTGGGTCAAAACTTAAAACCGCAATAATGGATAAGACTGCTGTCCGGAAGGTCATCACTGACACCCTCAAGCAAGAGGGTAAGATACAAAAAAAAATTCTGAACAAATAGGCTTTTCCCAGAGTGCTGTATCAAGCCACCTCTGTGGGAAGGAAAAAGTGTGGCAGAAAATGCTGCACAACGACAAGAGATGACCGGACCCTGAGGAAGATTGTGGAGAAGGACCGATTCCAGACATCGGGGGACCTGCGGAAGCAATGGACTGAGTCTGGAGTAGAAACATCCAGAGCCACCATGTACAGGTGTGTGCAGGAAATGGGCTACAGGTGCCGCATTCCCCAGGTCAAGCCACTTTTGAATCAGAAACAGCGGCAGAAGTGCCTGAGCTGGGCTACAGAGAAGCAGCACTGGACTGTTGCTCAGTGGTCCAAAGTACTTTTTTCAGATGAACGCAAAATGTGCATGTCATTCGAAAACCAAGGTGCCAGAGTCTGGAGGAAGACTGGGGAGAGGGAAATGCCTGAAGTCCAGTGTCAAGGACCCACAGCCAGTGATTGTCTGGGGTGCCATGTCAGCAGCTGGTGTTGGTCCACTTTTATCAAGAGCAGGGTCAATACAGCTAACTATCAGGAGATTTTGGAGCACTTCATGCTTCCTTATGCTGAAAATTGAAGATTTCATTTTTCAGCATGACCTGGCACCTGCTCACAGTGCCAAAACCACCAGTGAATGGTTTACTGACCATGGTATTACTGTGCTCAATTGGCCTGCCAACTCTCCTGACCTGAACCCCATAGAGAATTTGTCGGATATTGTGAAGAGAAATTTGAGAGACGCAAGACCCAACACTCTGGATGAGCTTAAGGCCCCTATCGAAGCATCCTGGGCCTCCATAACACCTCAGCAGTGCCACAGACGTATTGCCTCCATGCCACGCCACATTGAAGCAGTTATTTCTGCAAAAGGATTCCTGACCAAATATTGAGTGCATAACTGAACATAATTATTTGAAGGTTGACTTTTTTTTGCATTAAAAACACTTTTCTTTTATTGGGAGAATGAAATGTGCTAATTTTTTGAGATAGGAATTTTGGGTTTTCATGAGCTGTATGCCAAAATCATTGATATTAAAACAATAAAAGGCTTGAACTACTTCAGTTGTGTGTAATGAATCTGAAATATATGAAAGTCTAATGTTTATCAGTACATTACCGAAAATAATGAACTTTAGCACAATATGCTAATTTCTTGAGAAGGACCTGTATATTATAATATCAAAAAAACTGTCTTGCGCAATTAACAGTATGCTTCAAATACACTGTTTGAAACCCTAAACATCACTTTTATGCTTTTGAACATTTACGAAGATTTTCTCAAACACTGGCGACCCTAACCATGCCTGTTACAAAGTTATTAGCATTTATCTAACAAGCACTTATTTTGGCAATTGAAATATATCTCTGGCAACCCAACAATTACCTTAATGTTATTTAAAATGTATGAGTCTTTTATCAATATTTGGCAATCACTGATATTTTGAGCATTTATGAGTGTTTTCACAGAAAGTGTTTTCTTAAACTCTAGCAACCCTAACCATTATGTTTATGATTTTGAGTGTATATAAGCCTTCCTCAAACTATGGCACCATTAAACTCCAGTTTTACCTTTCTGAGGATTTGTGAATTTTTTCTCAAACTCCAGCAACCATAAACATAACATTACGTTGACATTTTGCAAGTTGAGTTTTCAGGGTTTTAGACATGTTTTGACAGCAAGTTGTTTTTTGATGGGACAAGCTGTATATTAACTGCTTTACCTTGAAGTAGTTAAATTGCTTACTAACCATCAGACTGATCTTGTCGTGTTTTGCAGTAAAACTCCTTGTGTGTAACCAGATTTGGTAGACCACGGAACAGACTTCGACAGACTTTGCACTCAAATATGGTGTCAACCTCCTTTAACAGCAGGTGTTTTAGCTGAGCAGTACCTGTAATAATAAAAGCACATGAAGAAACAAGTGAACATCAAAAACATGTATAATGTATAATGTTATAATGTTATTATGTATAATAAGTATACATATTAAAAAACGCCATCATTGAATTCCATGTTTTAATTTGAATAAGAACAGGAGATACTGTGAGGTTTGCTAACAAGTAAAGTACCTGATCTAAAACACTCAATTATTTGATGAATTCCTGACTTTGAGGTCTGGAGCTGCTGTTGAAGCAGAGGTGGATCACCGGGCTCCAACGAATTCACTAAAACAGAAAAAGTTACAAAAAAAAACAATAAAGTTAGTAAAGAAATGTTTAAACTAGTTATAAACAACGTGAATAGAAGAGATTTGCGTTAACAAATACATCATGATATACATTACATACAGTATATTGAATAATTACATGTTTGATTAATAACTTAAAAAACCTAAGATTACAGTTATTTCCACTTGTCAATGTCTCAAAGTGATTTTTAAATCAAAGCAGCCTGTCTTCATAGTCAGAAGGATAAAAACACAACACACAGGTTAAAAAAAAAATCACACTATGGGATTAATATTTATAAATACAAAAAATCCTCCTCAGTCATAGACACCAAAGTTAAGAAAAACACACAAAAGCATATAACAGTTATGACTTTCTGTACAAATGATATACATTACAACTTAAAACAGTCAGTTCAGGTTAAATACCTGGATTTTTGCCACTTAAATCAACCCCGGCTTCAGACTTGCTCGTCTCCGTCTGGCAATATTTGTCGCTGATCAGGCTTCCCTGATCTTCACTCTTAATGACTCTCATCTCGGGCCCCTTTTGTAACGTAAAAAAATAAATCAGAGATGGTTTAATGCACTAATGCTTTTAACAGAGAGATTATTTTATTGTAGCGTTCTTCTTGAAAAGCTGCGATCATCAAATATGTTTTAAAGAAATCCAGACATCTAATGACATGATCATATAACAGCTCCAATGAATATATATGTCAGATTTTCATTCAAAGCAGCTATAAAAGTACCTCATTTCACTACTTAACAATTCCCTTTTTTAAATAAATAAAGAAATTGCTCTGTGCAACAGCAAAGTTAATGTAAACCATATATTAAAGATCATATATCCAAAAGCATTCACAACAGTTTTGTGTTTGAAACATCAATAACGTCATAGAAAAATAATAGATTATCATTAGACTACAATGCACAACTGTGAGCAAATGGTAAATTTTCAAATAGTTATCTCAATATATTTAATTAACCTCAACTGGCATTTAACATTAATGATTATCAAAAGAAAACATTTAAAGAAAAAATACGTAATCAGAACAATGCCTAAAGTTTATCTCAAAAACTAAACACTGAACTGAACTGAACAAATAACTGTTTGTAAAATAGACATCAAATTAAAAACAACATGGTAAAAATATAATTAATATTGCGAAATATGCTGTAAAATCATTAAAGATTTAGCTAGAGTCATCCATGAAAGGTCAAGGTTTTGTATAGGTTGCTTCTCTTCTCTTTTTATTCAACGAGGTACTGTTTTCTCTACAGCAAGCAGCATCATAAACAGACCCCCACTGCCAAAGATGCTTAGTTCACCTGTCTGCCTGGTTGTAGTTGGCACGTGTTGTGCTCGAGGTCTTTTTTTATGTATCTTTTATTAGAGAAAAATACTTAACCATATTAAATGTTTCTTTTTTGTTAAGTGTTTTCTGCTATTTCAATCTATTTGTGTTCCCTTATCCAAAACATGGCTCAAGTTGTCTGATTTGTATATGCGTGCTTCTTTAATCCTATTTTAATTTCCTGGGGGTTCAAAACAGCTCGATGATCAAAGCACCACCCATTATTATTGCGCCACTAACTGGCCAATCAAATGAATCGCTGATGCAGCTCATCTCAATGCAGCCTTACTGTCTGACCTGGAAGTGTAAGAGTAGAGGACCAAAAATGTTATATATGCACCAAATTTTTTTTTTATTTTTAAGCAATACTTCTCTTTGGACTGGTTTTTAAACAAAAGAGAATTCAATAGAGTTGTAATAAGGCTGTCTATGAAAACCGATCAATTTTTTGTTCGTTTAGATGACGGGAGGCAGCAAGAAGATCCCAACAATTTGAGGTGACTCATTGTTTATGTTAAATTCTGCCTTTTGGAGGTTGTTGAGGGTGCATTGATAGTAGAGGGGTCAAACATTTATTCTAAGTGCTTTAAAAAGGTCATATTATGGCACCTTTAAAAATATGTGCCGTTGGTGTTCCCTCTGGATGCATGCTTGGTTGTTCATCACTAAATTTCTGCACATCCACAACTAAATTTATTTATGTAACACCGAATGCAACCTGAGGCACAAGGCAAACTGCAAAGGATCATGGTTTGATTTGTTTCCAGATTGATTCACAACTGATGCCATGTCTGTGATGTAGGCCATCAAACCACAGCAAGAGGGATTGACATCACTGCTCTAGCTGGATTGGCTGCTGTGGAACTCATGACATCACACCTCTATCTGGATTGGCCAGTCACACAGGACTGCAAGTTCAAGTAAAATCTTTCTGTTTAATACTCTGTTTGACTGCATCAACCGTGAATTTAGTGTTTAAAAGACAGATGTCTCGTCAAAACACCATTTAATTGTAGACATATTGAGACGATATCAACGAATGCAAGTTGAGAAGCATTTTTAACTCCAGAGTTAAGTTAAAGTACAAAAGGTTTTACACAATTATTTGAATATGTTTGTGTATGCATAGTCTACACTCACTGTATTCTGGACACTGGCAGCAGTTTATTCAGCATTCTGAGGCAAACATAAAAATCATGATAGTGCTTAAGATCACCAGGGGAGAGTCTTATAAACTTAAACATGCTGAGTTTGTGTGTTTTAAATCAACCATTTGGAAGAAAAAACTATTAGGACACAGACTGTCTGGATTATCATGAGTGCTCATGGTTCTCCAGACATGTGTAATTTTCAACTCAAAGTATTCCTGATACAATAGTGAAAAGGCTTAATATTGATTAATACAGTATATTTTAAAAAGTCATTAAATAATCTCTAACTAATAATGTACACTACTTTACGGTTGACTGAAGTTTGTTTTAGTAAATAATTATTAAAATTACATTTTGCTGACTGATCTTCCCAACCCCTGACCTTACTGTCAAAAAATTTTCTCCACCCCAGAAGCGGGCACTCGCTGTAAGCTTACTCTGATATCTCATGCTGGCTGTACAAAATGCCTCTCTGATGGTCATGAATGAAAGAGAAATAAATGAAACAAAACTGCCATATATGTTTAAGCTTGAATCTGTAAGAATTTATTACTAAAAAAAGATGGTAAGTGCCCGGAATACTGTTATACATGTTGTTCTTATGTTAACGCTGCCTTGCATCAGTTCACAGTGAGGAGGCTCTATCCTGGAAGTTATTTTTCTGTTCCTTTAGAATTCCAAATCTGTTGTTATAGGCCGTGAAAAGTCTAATTGATCAGTCGGTCAATGTCTTTGGCAGACTAAATACATTGCTTTACATTTATACATTTGGCAGATGCTTTTATACAAAGTTACGCAAAATATAAATAATGGGTGAACTTGGAAGTGTTTATTTATTTCCATATGAGGACCAAAAAGCTTCTTATTTGAATGTTTCGAAAAAATAAAATAAAAAATTGTGCCAAGCACAGATTTAGATAATGATACAACCTGTGCTAACCTCTGACAAGTTCAAATCATTGATGCTGGCTTACAAAACCATCTTCAGATCAGCCCCTGTCTACCTCCATGAGCTCATGCACTCCTACATGCCCCCAGAAGCCAGCGCTCAGAGAAGAAACAGCGTTTTTTGGTTTCGTCCCGTTAGGGTATAAAATCTCTCAGCAGAACCTTCTCTTTCACTGTCCCTGGCTGGTGGAACAAACTCCCTGATCCAGTCAGGAAAGCAGCAACAACTAACAGCTTTCAAAAAGCAACTGAAAACTCTTCTCTTAACAGAACACCTACTAGAAAAAAATACTTTTTTCCTCCTCTGTTTTATTTTCTTCTTGCTATGGTTTATTGTTCAGTTGAAACAACTTCTATTATGAACAAGCAGAGATAGACTTTGACAGTGTAACAAATTGCAGATTGTTTCTCCCCTACTTTAAGTCGCTTTGGACAAAAGTGTCTGCTAAATGCAATAAAGTAAATGAAAGTAGTCTCTCAAAATATTAAATACATCATAGATTCATGCATGATTCCCGTCAGGAAAAGAACAGAAACCACAGATGTTCATTTCTATTTGTGATTTATCACAGTAATCTGGTAGTGCAAAACAGTGAACACAATCAGTGAAAAACTAAAAGGAACAGCAGGTAAATTTCTAAACAAACAATATGGCGGCCTGGGTGCACTTGCAGAAATTAGCCTTGGTAGTCCAGGCAACAATTGGAGTGTATAAACGCATGGTATGTAAACGTATACGTTTACATACCATGCGTTTATACACTCCAATTGTTGCCTGGACTACCAAGGCTTAGACTGCCCAGCGGTAATTGACTGAATGTGCTACTCCCAAAACTTGTTTAATAAAAATCATTTAGCGGCATGTGACGACACCTCATCTTGCCATATTCTCTCTCTCTCTATCAAGTAAATGAAAAATGTCCTTTTTAGGTGTGAATTGTACAAAGTCTCTGTGAACTAGCTTTTTTCTTCAACAAGCTTTTGTATATATATATATATATATATATATATATATATATATATATATATATATATATATATATATATATATATATATATATATATATACACATTTCATCAAACCTTAATTCTACCTCATAGCCTTCTTTTAACTGATTGTTGTGTTGCACTTTACTGTACTTATGTGGTTTGTACTGTGTATTGTTTGCACTGACGGCTCCTTCGTACCAAAGGAAATTCCTTGTCTGCATACACACACGGCAATAAAGCTGATTCTGATTCTTCTTTTGATTATATATATATATATATATATATATATATATATATATATATATATATATATATATATATATTATATATATATATATATATATATATATATATATATAGTTACAAAACGCTTACCACAGTCCAATAACTAATTTAATAAGTGAATTATTTTTTTATATAATATAAATCTACATTCAATTGAATATTCTCACTTAATTAGTTATTGGACATCGAATAAGCAAACTCAGTGATGGAGTGAAAGTGGTGTTTAGGCGGAAACAGCCGTTACCATGGTAATACAAGTCTTCGTCTACATTGATCCTTGGCTCGAGAGTGGTTTGTGTCCCACATAAAACGATATATATCGCAATTAAACCCAACATGCCTCGGTGTTATTCTGAGGGACAACTGACCTGGCCATGCAGCCAGTGACCGAACACCCGCGAAGCAGGAAGTCGTGAGGGGTAGGCTACGCAGTCACAGGGGGTACACAAAAACCCACGTGTCCGAAACAAAAAGCACAAACTCAAAAGAGTGATTTTCAATTTTCCGGATCACTCACTTGGTGAACACATCTTTGATACGGGTTATTTCGTAAACCCTAAGAAAAAAGTAAACAATTTACAAACAATTTGGAACAAGTACGTAACAACTATTCATGACATTTAGCAAACCGCTAACAAACTCTAACCTACATAGTTATAAGCTACCGCCACCACGAATGAATGAAACAACCAAGAAGAGCAAGTTACCACCTCAACAGGCATGAAAACGACAACAGCACCAAAACCATCGTGTTTTCCCACGTGACCGGAAAATAAATACTTTAAAAAGATAGAGGCGCGTGTTTAACCGTAAACAACACTTATAGTGTTTTAAAAACGACGAATGCTCGCTGTAAGATGCAATACTTTACCTTTTTGTTTACACAATATTACTTGAATTTATCCAAAAGCACCCCACAAACCACGTTTTTATCGTAAACTTAAACCAGAACACGATACCCATTATAGAAACGTTAAGTTTGTCTGTGTAAGCTACAACATAGCAGCGGCTAGCTCAAAACAAACAAACAAACTCGGAAGTCGCACGTACCCATCAAAACACATGGGTTCACAAGAGGCCAGCCGACACAGAAGCACTCCGGGAAAGTTCACCCCCTGCTTAAGCACCGTTCATGTCCAACTCAACGCGAGGACCACTAACTACGAGGAAGAAACACGGATATCGGTGTCTACTTGTGGGGGGAATCGTTGGACGCCTGTGTGCGGGAACGCGCGAAGCCACTGGGAAAGAGCACCACCAACTCCACCGTCGCTAAAGAGAAGCATCGGTTCCACAAGCAGCCGGCGTGTTTAATCCTGTCCCTCAGAACACCGAAAACTCGGTGCCTGCGCTTGCTCCAGGCCGTTTCTACCGGACTCGAACCTGTTGGGGAAACCCAGGGTGTGCGTTCTCCCCTATGCGCAATTTAGATGGGTCGTGGCGCATACACGCCTCGTTTAGCCAAACTATTTAAAATGTTCACGCAGGTTAAATCGCCCGTTTTTGGATATTTGGAGCATTTCGCGTTTTAGTGAAGCAATTTGCATCGCCCTATTATTCAGCAAATCTGTTTTACACGGTTACATTGTCAGGCCAAATCTCCTCTTTCGCGAGCCACAATGGACCAGATTAACTTGATGGAGAAGGAGAGCCCATGGGCAGAATGGAGCTTTAAGCGGTCTGAAGGACTGATGCTTACCAGGGAGTGCGTGCGGCGTAAAGGCGGGCTGACGCGAGAAGCGATACAAAAGACGGCGTTCCCTCTAACTTACAGCTTTTTCGAACACAAACCTGGTCAAATGTGAAATCGAGTCTGCAAGCGGTCACAAATCCCGCACGTTCGCCAGGAATCCGGCGGTTAAAGGCCACGTCCGAATGATAAAGTGCTGCGCTTTGCGGGCTGTGCCATCTTCCCGAGCCTCTTTGGCGCACAGGTCTGGTGACCCTTCCGCCTTTACGCGTCCTCTCTCCCTCACCGTTTCGATACGAAGCCCCAGATTCAGCTTAAAACAGGCCCCTTGACTTGCTTTACATCTACGTGCGATCTGCTCGAGTCCGAATCCACTCCCGCTCTCGTTTAAGCGCTCGGAACAAGTGCGTTTTCCCCGGCTGCTCAGCCAGCACGAACGGTGACGCCATTTTCTGTTGAGAACAACCACGCTCGCTCGCGCAGGATAGGAAACGACAGTGGTCCGCTGCACAATTCCGGGCCCAAGTGGGCAACTCCCGCGGCCGCCACGAACCGAGATGTTCCCGCAGAGTTCTTACCTTTGGAAAAAGAGCGTTCGCCTTCGAGTTGCGATGGTCGGACACGGAGTGGAGAGTGTTCCGCTCGCGCTGACGCTGCCCTCTCGGAAGCTGCCTTTGTGCACGGCGAGGACTCTCGGCGGAGAGGCGGCTGTTGCGCAAAGGTGCAGTGGATGTTTGAGACCACCAAACTGTGGACCCGAGGGTTTCACCGGATTTGTTGTTTGCATGGGACCCCCCACAAATCTAGAACTTACCAAAAGACTTCAGCGAGCCGTCGGGAATTCTCACGCCTCATCAAACTGTTGTTAGTGGGATGTAGTTCGTGCTTAACCCGCGATAAAACTGGAACGAGCAACTCCTTCAAGAAAACAACCTCCCTGAGAGTGAAAGATGCTAAGAGCGAGGAGTTTGCCAACTTTGAATCTTTTTTGCTACGTTTATTATTGTTCACAGTTGTGTTTAACACAACAAGTCGTGCATTTACAACTTCAAACTCAATTATAAACAAATGATTTTTATAGCAAAAAGAGAATGAACTAAACTTGTTAAAAACAGTTTTAAGAATATGGGGACATTTCAAAGTGCCTAATTTAATGTAGTAAATATCATAAATGTTATATTCTGTGATGAATTATACTGTGTTCTTCTGACTTGTGAATAAATAGAAATATATGATTAAATTCCAAAGAGGTGTGCTATAAAAATACACTTGCCTTGCCTAGGAAAAATGAGTAATTTTTGTAGAAAATCTTATTCTCCAACTTCCTCAAAAATAGTTAGTATTATAACCATTTTCGGGTCAATTCAGCCATTCTCTGGTTCTGGCAATTTTCACAGTTTAGTATAGAGATTTGAACCAGATTAAACTTAAATACACTGTATTACATTTGAAGCTTGCTGACCATTATGCTTGAATTAGAGCACAGTTCCTCAGAAAGGTGTAAATGCCTTGGACATGATGTAAAAGAAGAATCAAGTTTTAAATAGCAACAAAAATTCAAGTAATCTGTCTGCAAATGTAAAATCCTGAGAGTAAAATTAACTATGCCGAATAGCATCAAACTTTGAATAGTATACAAATAACACTCAAACTGAGTTAAAATTAGACTCTGTCAACATCAGATTCTTCACTGAATAAAATAGATATTTGCATCAAGCTATTTATAAATCACAACACTTTTTGTTTTGTTTTTCATCCCAAATGTAGGAAAACCTTCTACTTTAACTTAAATTTAAATGTCAAGTTAAAATGTTGAAAGGCTGAGTATTAATTTGTCACTTTAGAGAAGGATCAACTAGACATTCATTTTAAAACTTTAGATTTCACTGTGCTGGTGTAATCTGATTTAATCATCTATGCTAAGCTATATGCTAAAAAGCTATGACCTGGACCCGAGGCAGACTGAATGGAATACAAAATGATAAAACACAACTACGAAGGGAGTTGGAAAATTAGCCTGTCTTAAAAAGTTTTTTATGTAACAAGGGAAGTGCAGATGAGCACAGTATGCAATATCTGGGAGCCACTGTACAGATTTAAAAAATCCAAAGCACACACATTAGAAATAGTCTCTGATAGCTGCAGATTGTCTTCACTGTAATGAATTGTACTATTTTCTTAAAATTATTTGTTTTATGTAATTAGTCTCTTGGTTCTCTCGTTTAGTACATCTGTGTGCCTTTGATTATTTGGAAGGTCCAAATTCTGTATTATTTTTTCTGCTTGATCAGCACTTTGGTCATTGTCTCAAGGTTTTGGTACTTTAGGTAAGTGATTTAGAAGAAACCACAGGGCTTTGAAAATCCTCTTTTCAAGAGTACAGTATTCTTGTCAATAAAGTAGCAGCACACTTATTGTTTACAAGACATACAACTAAAAAACAATATTGAAAATGTTTATACTTTTGTGTTTTTGAGAAGTATACAGAAAAAGTGCAATGTGTAATTGTCCTAACACTATCACATCTAAACGTTTACAGGTACAGTCATACACTCCATTTACATTTTTGTAAGCTAACAATGAATGAAAATCCTAAATTTCAATCAAGCATTTTATTAACACATAACTGGCTTGTATTTTAACCTGTGTATGATGTTGGGAACGCAGTGTTTTCTTTCTGTTCTGTGTGAACCTGCTTGGAAACCCTCCAGTGGGTAGGTAGATTTATGGAGACACCACCCACCCCCAATACCTCGATGGCTCCTGAAGATTCCTCCTGAAGTTCCACGGTCCAGAAGCCTGCAAGGTCAAGAGATCAACTGATGAGACTACCAGAACCCCCCCAACCACCACTTTTTTTTTTTAAACAAAACCAACTAAACATAACATAAAAAATGTTATGGAAACATCTAGTAATTTTTTTTTCTTAAATTATAGAAGGGAAGAAATATTTGCTGTTTTTATCAATCCTTTCTACGTCTGTTTTTTATTATTAATCAGTATGAATATGTGCAGTTAAATACTTATAAGAAGTAATTTTAAACAAAACAATTGTGTGCTTATTAATGGAGTGTAAAAGTACAACAAAAAAATTAAATTTCTCCATGCACAATTTCAACTGTGTCTGCTCCAAAATGAGCTGAACTGTTCTTCACATGTTGTTCAAGTGAGCAGCTTTGCATTTCATCGGGACATTTACTGTTGCAGGGTTCATCCACTCATTGGTTCATTCATTGTAACAATTTTACACATACAAAAAAAACAATGAAGGAAGTTTTAGAAGGAGAGTATGATGGAGAGCAGAGTCAAGAAAGAAAGACGAGTCTGGGCTGCACGATGCACGGCTGCTTCACTGTTAATGCGCTCTCACAACCACTCACACCAAGGAGTAGGACAAGAACACGAACATTCCATCCATCCTTCTATTGTCTTTACTCTGGTTAGGGGTTCACAGGGGTTCTATTGAAGCCTATCTTTATCCAGCTAACACTGCACAGCTAAAATCCTGAGCGCAAAATGAACTCTATTCAGAAAGTATTTGATTCTTCTCTGGTTAGAGTACAAGAGTTTTTTGTTGTTTCTCAATGTAACAAAAAAGTTTTTTCAATGTAATTATAGTCAGTGGAACTCTATAGAGAGGGACCAAATGGACTTAGAACAGAGTAAACTCAACACTTTAGATATTACTGTGCGAGTGAAAGCTGCTGCAGGTGTTGTGTATGAGACAAATAAAAGCACTTTTCCTTTGTGTTTGATTTAGTTACATCAGAAATCTTATAGAAAATGATCAGTCAGAAGTTTGGAATCTCTTTGAAATTTCTCTGGAATTTTTTACCTTACATCAGGATAACAACTCAAAACACCTCTAAATAGTTGGAACCAGGGTGTACAACTGCAAAAGAAACATTTGAAACCAACTGAGCTGTTGTGAGATGTACTTGATCACAGCGAGAAGTCTAATAACCCAATTTGTGTTGAGGGAGATGCTCCAACAGTATGCTGCATAACATTACCTTGAGAAAAAGAAGGCTAGATTCCATAAGTTCTGATAGACTGAGGTTTGTAATAAAGAAAAATGTTTATTCAATCAAACAAACTCATTACCCCGATAATGTCAGCATGTCTTAATATTTATTGCTATATGCTCTAAAAATAAAACTAAAACTAAAAAAAAAAGACTACAGTATTATGCATGATTTTGACTAACTGAAAACACCTGTAGTGTTTTACATTGGACTGAAAATGTCTATTATGAAGGCGGATCATAACGCTGATCACCATAAACCATTCAGATGCTGGGCTGCTTCAAAAACAGCTGGTGTGTGAAAAAGTTACTCAGTACTCAAGTGCATATTTCAGGCAGTTATGGTCTGGTGGATAAGGGGATCGACTTGTGATCGGAAGGTCACCGGTTTGAACCCCAGATCCAGGAGTTGAAGGTGTTGTGAGTTATTAAACACTTGCTCTCCCATCTTCAACAACCCCAGCTGTGGTGTCCTTGAGCAAGGCACCAGTTTCCCGAATGCTCCCCCAGTACTGCAGCCATGACTGCCCACCGTGTGCTCAGGTGTGTGTGTTCACTGCTGTGTGTGTTCAATTGGATGGTTTAAATGCAGAGCACAAATTCTGAGTATGGGTCACTCCATATTTACTTGTTCACTTTCACTTTACTACTTCTAACTTGAGTAGGGTAGGATTTTAGATGCTTAATGTTATTTGAGTACATCTTATTATTTTGCCAAAATATTTGCATCTAAATATTTTGCCATAGAGAATGGACAGGCCAGACAGAGGTTTCCTGAGTGGAGTTCTGCCAAAGGGTTTGTGGGTTAACTCCAGGTGCTCAGGTTTCTTTGTCAAGTCAAAAAAGTGTGAACTTAACTTCAAATTGATCTCTGTTCTGAGATGGACTGAGAATCTGTTCAGGGTGTACCCTGTCTCTCTCAAGTGTCCTGGATATTGCCACCAAAAGAATCATGCGCTATTGAAATGATTAAATCTCTTTGGAACGTGGATAGATTATTGATACACACAAAAAAACACCAGAAAAGAAAATGAGTTACCAGGACCGATAATGGCTTATAAAGTCAAGTACCATTATATAGTTTTTCACATAACCAACAGTTTTTATTTATCTATTGCAGTAGGCTGTTTTGCATTTTTTAGTTCCTAACACAGGTGCTATTTAGATTAACTAAAAAGTCTCTAGTTGTGTCACTATTTAACATGCATAAATGTTTTTGAGCAGGTAGAGAAATTCCAGAAAGGCACTAGGAGACCTTGTTCAGCACTCTCATGAGTGTCCAGAGTAGAGGAAAAATATGGATTTCTGTGTTGAGATTAAGAAATGCTACCTAATAGACAACTATGCTAGTCAAATTGTTTATTGTATTTCTTGACATTTAGTGAAATAAGCACAATTTGGTGTACATTCACCTATTCACAGGTAAAAAAAGTCTTAAGGTACTCTTCGACATGGTTAACCCCCAGATTCTTCTTTCTCAGCAAAGGGCATCTAATATTCTCAAATTTAATTAATTGTGCCTGCATAACTGGCAGGTCTTTTAAAAAGAGCTAGTTGAGTCAGACACATCTGATTGTGGTACATCAAGGTTCAGTCCTTGGTTCTCTTTACAGGACTGAGGAATCATCACCTACAGCAAATATGGCAAAAAAACTGATTTTGATGTCCCTGCCAATCGCCTTTTGCAGCATGACCTCACTATTCATTTGAAGTTCTCAACAGTATTTCCGGTCTGCATCAGTCAGTGACAGTCAGTGACTCTATATAAGAAGAGTTGACCATTTCAGTCAGCATAACTAAGATGACAACTTGAGCATGCTGATTAAAAGGGCACCTGAAAAAATCACTTCGTATCAGAGCACGCAACTTAACTTTTAGCTCAGGGTCTGGTCTCTGGATTACTACAAATGCTCATCTGGAACTTCAGTGTAGTCAGAACTCTGCAAATCCTTCAAAACTCTACAAGGAAACTGACAGAATCCACAACATTCATTGTTGACACTGGACACAGGATCTGCCCCGTCTAGCTTCACAGAATTGTACATTCTCCAAAAGCTTGAGTTCACAGAGTGAACAGCATCTTGAAAGTTTATGAAAGGCAGATAATCCGTCACCAAAACCTTTTCTCTCACAGTCTCTGGCTGGTGAAATCATCTTCATGACCCCATCAGAAAAGCTGCAACTCTTTCTACATTTAAAAGCAATTAAAAACTGTCCTTTTCCATGAGTAAATAATTTAAAAGCCTGCCATGTCATATCTAATCACACCATATTACTAACAATAACTGACTTCCGAGCACGTCTTTGTTCAGGCGAATAACTGAGCCCCCATGTTTTGGTTGTTTAAGAAATAAATTTTTCTTGTTCAAATATAAACACAGCTGTATGTCTCAAAGTTGCACATATTTTAAGATCCCAAAAGCAGTTTCTTGAGTTTTTGGCGCATTTGGAACCTGTAAATCACAGGTTGTACCATCTGATTGGGATTCATGACACTTTTCTGCTCTCTGAGCTGGGATGCTGTTGAGACAGCATTTTCGGTGGAGTAAAATGCACACATCTCACATGGCTGAGATTTTTGAAAACGGATGAAAGAAAAACTACTCCTATGCGCACAACTTAAAATCAATCGTGCCTTTGTGAGAGGTCTCTACCACCTTGGAAAGTCGCTTTGGATAAAAGCATCTGTTAAATGGATGAATCTCAATGTGTTTAATGGGAACCGAAGACAGTCTATGGACCCATATAATAGTGCTCAATCACCAGTGAATAATTGTTACATTTTGATATACATATACATACTCAAAGGCTAGATGTAGTAGACATGGACAGATTTTGAAATGTTGCAGAATGTCTTATCAAGAAAGTCACAAGCCATGTTCAATTATTTTATGTCTATGACAATTCTATGTCATTAGCTTTAGTGCTGGCACAGACTGAAAAAGTCTCATATTGTGATGTTGTGCCATGTAGTTCCCTCAAACGGTTATCTATAGCTGCTATGATGGTAGAAGGGTGGCGAGTGCGTCAGCAAGGAGGTTTTAGGTTTAAACCTTTGCTGCATATAAAACATTGTAGTGATAAATAAAATATCCATCAAGTATAAACACCAAATTAGATGCTTTGAGTTCTCTAACTAGAAGCTTGACGCAGCTCTTCCAAGTCCATCCATTCTAAACAGAGAAGAAGAGAAAGAAAGACATCTGAATGTTCACCAAGCAAAGATCAGAGCACTGATACAATCATATACAGGTGAAAAAATACATGCGCACAGTGTTGTGTTTGCATTGAAATCTGAGCCTTTGATGGTTCAAGTTGTGTTAGAGGCAGCACTTACGCTTCTCTGGTAAAAGTCTCCTGCGATATCCTGTCATCGCTGGCTCCATCAGGGAACTCGTTGAAATTCTTGATGCCAAGTGTCTTAAGTGCTGTTGGGAAGCCATGATACGTGTCCTATTAAGTTCTCACATAGCAAGTACGTTAAATATTTCCAATTACTTTTCCTTTAAAGCTCATTAAGAAATTAGTTTTTTTTTAATCTGGTCATGCAGGTCTGGATCACACAATAAGGTTTGCAATAAGGTTTGCTTGAAAAGATGCTCCAAGGAATTATGATACATGAATGGATTAAGTCTTGGTTCCAGATAAGCTTCACACATGGGCCATAATAGACTCAACTCTCTCGCAACTTAAATTTAATTCCTGACCGATGTCTTCTGTGCCACATTAAAAACTACATCAACGTTCTCAGTCTTGGACCAGGTTTGACCGAGAGCCAGATGTGTTTGACAAATTAAAATATGACTCAATATTCTTTGCTGCCTTGGGAACTACCAAAATACACTTTGGAATGGAGCATCTACCAAAAATTTAAGTTAACATTCTGATTCTTTCATTTGTGCTTGTGAACTGGCAAATCATGCCAACAACCAAACAGGGAGCTTGCAGAAGTATATGTCAATTTAATTTCTTAAAAAACAAGCATGAACAAAGTGGAGCGAATAGGATTTTGGGACTCAAAGAAGAAATTAAACATAGAAAATTTCTCCAGACTATGAGTGGTGTCAGCTTTGTGGAGATCGTAGGGGACCTTATGTTCAGTTCTATAAGACAAGTAAGCAATCACATGGTTGTTTAGCAGACATTAAAGCTTGTGACATGTAGAGTTTTATGTTACTTTAGTCTTGACATAAACAACCAGTACAAAAAATGTAATTAGTAATTTAAATAGTAAAAAATGCAAATAAAGAATGAAAAATGTAAATAATTAAACTGAATTAAAATGATGAAAAAACATAAAATCTGTAGACTAGTAGCCTTGCACATTTTGGTCTCTCTAGTTAAGGTATTCTTGTCTAGTCTGGAGACAGAGTAATTTGCATAGACTGGTGTTGGAACGTGCGTCACGGTGGCGCAGTGGGTAGCACGGTCGTCTCACAGCAAGAAGGTCGCTGGTTCTAGGCTCGGCTGGGGCAGGTGGCATTTCTGTGTGGAGTTTGCATGTTCTCCCCGTGATCGCGTGGGTTTTCTCCGGGTGCTCCGGTTTCCCCACAAGTCCAAAGACATGCAGAATAAGGTTGCGGCAGGGAAGGGCATCCGCTGCGTAAAACATATGCCAGTGAGTTGGCGGTTCATTCCGCTGTGGCGACCCCGAAAGGGAATAAAGCTGACATGAAGATGGATGGATGGTGTTGGAACACAAACGTACAGTGCTGAGGCCCCCAGGACTGAATTTGGAGCCCCCTGAACTATAGAGATTTAATTTTTACATGTAGGGATTGAAAGAAGTATTTGATTGTTGTCCAGAGAGAAAGAAATTATGATCGATAAAAGTAATGTAATAACTTTAAATTAGTTTGAAAAAGTAATAAACTAATTTGTGTATGTTTGTGTGCAGGAAATATGAGGTTTAGCAAGAAGTTTAAGAGGTTGTATTCAAACAGAAGACACTAAACAATTTCCATCAGATATTGAGAAAAATGTTGTGTATATTTTGTTATTTACAAAATTTTTGATTAAGGGTAAGGATTTGTTTTAAATGTTAGCAGAAGCTAAACTAAGATTTTTATAAATTATTGAATTATCATGGATGTGCATATAAAAATGAAACAAAATAATGTTTTAGACTACCTCTCAGGTGGTCTTTGCTTCAACAATGTGAGTTAAAACTGTTTAACGCATGGCTAGTGGTTGATTGGCCTTTAAGTAATTCCTGGCATTTAAATACATTTTATGGATAAAAAAACCCCCACATGTAATTAATGATTTTACACAAGCACAAAAGGACCATGAAAAAACTTAAAGTCAAAATGTAATTGTAAACAACTAATGCTGTTGTTTTCTAAACAAAATTAGATAATGTGATGAAATTATTTACTGGGCACACTGGCTTTTATTGATCAAGCACCTACGCATTTCCATGCAACAGATGATATACAAACACACTGTTTTTTTTCACAATGTGTTGTGATTGATTTTGCTGTTGGAAGAGAACATGTTTGCAGTGTTTTGTTGTCTATTGTGTTAGTTTGTTATTGTATTTTTAAAAATAGTTTTGGAGTTTTGTTTGCAATGGGTGAAACTATGTGTTTAGAATGAAACTATGTGTTTTGCCAATTGGGTGTATAAACTTAGTCGATGTTTTAGGAGTTTAGCAAACTTGTTAAATGTATTGAAAAAACTGTCTTAGCATTTGTAAAAAACTGTAAAACAAGGCATACAATAGCCTTCTACTGTGTCAGCCATTTTAACAAATGAAGGCAGTGTATGCCACAGTCTCAGTTCTGCAACAGAAAAACCTTGTTTTAAGCCTCTACTTGTTGTAAGTTTGGAACCAACCGCTGGAGCTGACTCGCTGACCTCAGGGTTACCTTGAATTAGAAATCTGTATGAGTTCAATCGGGTATTTTGGGGCAATTCCATTTAAAACCTAAAGAACAAACAGTACAATGTAAAACATAAACATAAAACGTTCTGGCAAGCAGTGTAAGGATGATAGAACAGGTGTAATATGCTCTCTCATTTTGGTTCCTGTTAGATGTGTCGCAGTGTTCTGGACTTGCTCTGAAGCATTTTGGGGTTGTTCCCAGAGTGCATTATAGTAGTCCAGAATATTCAGATGAGAGGTCTTTTATTTGATTAGTCTTTATATTATAAAAAAGGCAGTAGTTTTAGAATTAATCCAAAGATAAAAAGCAGACCATACAATTGTATCAATATGATTATTCATTTCAACATTTGACTCAATGGTAATGCCAAGGTTGGTGAAAATATAATATTAAACTTTTATATTGACTTTGCTAACCTGTCTATTATTTAAAAAAAATTGGAATTAGAATTTTTCCTCATAAAAGATGGTTTTACCTTCTTTGTACTGGCCACAGGTAATGAAGCCTTGACCAGCCGAGTCCAAGACTCCGAACAGAGCATCCAAGTTGGACTGATTGAAGAGGACTGGAGCATTTATTTGATTTTCTTTTGAAACTTTGAGTCGATCGAGTTGATCGATCAGAAAGGTTCTTGGGCAGTCTGTGAAAGTTTTAACGAGACAAGACTGAAATGTTAGTATTTTTTACTTGGTTTTTACTTATTATTTTTAAGTTTAAAATATTAATATTATATATATATATATATATATATATATATATATATATATATATATATATATATATATATATATATATATATATATATATATATATATATATATATATATATATATAAATATATATAATTTTATAAGTTTTTGCATTATGCTTTGTTAGCTAAAATGTGTCATGTTATACTCTGAATCCCTCAGTTTCACATTTCCTCCTCAAGACAAACAGCTGTGTAGAGTATAAAAACCGATTTTCAGCAAAACTAGACACCTTACTGAAAAAAACTACTCAATTGCAAGTTACAAGTACAATTTGTATGATAGTATGATAAAGTAAAATGTAAAAAGTTACTTAATTATCCAGTACAAAGTACTTAGTTACTTTCGTAAAATAACAACGACAATTTACTGCAATACTTTTTTCACCACTGGTGGCACAGTCACGGATATTGTTATATAGTTATGGTCTAAATACACTAAATACGAAATCGTAACCTTACCTGGTCTGTGATAGAACAGCACGCTCGTTAAATGGTCCATAAGCTCCATAATTTTGTGCTTCTCGATATATTCTTCAGCATTCAGCTCTCTCTGGGATGACATCTTTGGCGCTCTCTGTCCTCCTTCAAGTTTATAATCGTTGCTATGACAACGGACATGCGCAGTGGAAGTACCCTGTCAGACGAACTGCTTTGGACGAAGTTACAAATGATCCGAATTTTTGTTTATAAATGAATTGTAAGTATCCGTAAATTATCATTCCTTCTCAGGTCAAACAAGTTGCATGGTCTTAAAATCTTAAACATTGTTATCTTACTTTTTGCCTTCAAATACAAACTTGTTTGAATCGCAAATACAATTTTATAGCTTTTGTTATGTTTGGAAGACAGGTCCTTCCAAGCATCTCACCTTTGCTTCATTCGAGCTGTAAACCCAGTTTCCGGCTTCATTAATCCTCTGCAATCCAATTACAATTCTCCAAACTGAACGCGTCATCTTGCTTCATAAGTACTTGCAGTTATTAGAGTTTCCTATAACAACTGCACTAACTTGAACATTATAGCTCAAGTTTCTGTTTTAAACGTTTACAAATAATCACTTATAGACGAAAAGGAAAGAAATTGAATTGAACTCAAAGGAAATGAAAGATAAGATTAAAGAATGGAAGAAAAGAAAAGAAAAGAGGTAAGGAAATTAAAGATAACAAAAAGATAAAAAAGAAACATAAAAGATAACAAATTTAAAAGAAGACCTGCAAAATGCACAACAAAAAGTATACATTAAAAATAATATACACACACACACACACGCACATGCACGCATACACACACACACAGACACACACACATATAAATATATATATATATATATATATATATATATATATATATATATATATATATATATATATATATATATATATATATACTATCTATATATTCTATAAATATATATATATATCTCTATATCTCGAGCGCGAGACGAGAGCGCGAGGAAGAGAGCGAGAGAGAGAGAGAGAGAGAGAGAGAGAGAGAGAAGAGAGAGAGAGAGGAGAGAGAGAGAGAGAGAGAAATTAATATAGACAATGAAAATCCAACTTAAGCTAAAGTTTTTTCACATTTTTTTCTTAATGTGTAATTCAGTCAATACGTTCTTTACTCTACTGGTTGACTGTAGCAAGCTTTTGGTGAAATCATTTAGTCAAAACAGGATCTCATATTTGACTGCTGTAACAACATTTTATGACACCTTGATAAAAAGTTATCTAGATGATGTCTACATATATTGAGAGCACGATTCTTGTTTTTTTTAACAGGCACTTTGTGTTTATACGGTCAGAATAAATTGAACCACTTCATTTATTAGGTATTTTAATATTTATATTCGCCCCCTAAAAATGTTTACTGTATCTATACAACAATTGTAATCATTGTTAAGTTTTACTTGGCTTTTTTTTTTTACATTTTACTTTTTACATAATTTTTGGATTCGGCCTTTATTTGGTTGAGTAACAAATGACATCATCAAACAGCGACACTGAACGCTAGCTCTACTGCGCATGCGTAAATTGCCAAGTCCTTGGACACACTGATCGCTGTAGGTGAAGCGGTCTCGGAAGGGACGTACTGTCAAAATGCAGACCTGGAACCATCTTTACCGTACGCTCGCAACGGTAATGACCGTTTTCCCTTCTTAAAATCTGCTCGTGTCATATCCAGACTGATTTGAAATGCGAAAGTTTGAGTTTTTGACCAAATGCTGTAGGCCTGTCAGTCGAGCGTCAACAAACACGAACTGCCTACGAACTAACATTAATGAAGTGAAACGATTTAACTTACCAATATAGATATCGAACATATAGTTGTAACGTAACAAGTTACATTTGTTTTCCCAAGTCGATATTAGAAACTAATTATTGCAAACAGGCTTGAGTACAGTTATTCCTGTCGTTTACAATGTTACTGGAAATAAAATGGCATTTCAGCTAGACGTGTTCAAAATCACATAAGGTTAAAAAGCTGATTCTGGTGGGCTACTGGTATGAATATGCAACGAGAAGTCTTAAATCGATGTTTAGGTGAACAAAATTCAAGAATATGAGAATAACTTCTGTTTCAAAACACGAATTCTTGCATGCTTATGAAGACTTCTCATTGTAAGTTCAGCTGATTATGACTATTTAATTTGTTAAGGAACTGTATCGTTAACAAAGAATTCTGTGTTTTGTCTTGTTTAAATCAGCGCGGTCAGCACCTTCCCTGCAAGCTTCATGGGGCCACAGTCGTGTCTGTGAGAACATATGCTGACAAAGCACCAAGTAAGATCATCATCTGTGGCTGTTTTGGTCATTGTTTAATAGTCTATAGTTTAATAGTCACAATATGCAATAGTTTAAATCAATGGGTACCATTACAGTCGATGCTGATGTCACAGTGGTTGGCTCTGGGCCTGGAGGATACGTCGCCGCCATTAAAGCAGCCCAGCTTGGGTTTAAGGTATATTCTTTTACACCTCTCCAGAGACAAAGCAAGTTTACTCTGACTGGGTCAATAACACGCAGGCTTTGTTCACAGACCGTATGTGTGGAAAAGAACGCAACCCTAGGAGGAACATGCTTAAATGTGGGCTGCATCCCATCAAAGGTTTGTCATTTCAGATAGCTTTTTTTAAGTTTAATTCAACACTTTAAATCCAGTTTTTTTTTAACGGTGCAAAACTTTTTTCTTGTAGGCTTTGCTTAACAACTCATACTTGTATCACATGGCACATGGAAAAGATTTCGAGAGTAGAGGAATTGAAAGTAAGTTAAAGCTTAATGATATTTAGTTTTCCACTTACTGACTTGGCAAAATCTGTCAATTTCTGCATAGCATAAAATTACATAGAGGGTAGGCGATATGGACTAAAAGTAAAATATTTTACAGCTAAATGGTGATACTCAATATATTTTGATAATTTTTCTTTCAAAGCTAAGTATCATAGAATGCAGGTCTTTACACCAAGGTAAAAAGCGTATTTATATGAAGCATAATTATATTATTTGTAAAGATTAATGGAAAAAAGCTACACAGTAAAATATTCTCACATCTGCTGCACTGCTACTTTAGAACAAACTAATGATGATTCAAATGTTTTGGGAAACTGATTTGAAATTGCAATCTTCTGTGTCGCCAAAGCTGATGTAAAATGTCATAGAAATTATTTGTTTCCTCTTCCAACTTGGAGGTATTCTATAACTAATTAAGTTGCTCTGCTAATGTATTATCAAATATTTTATTTAATATTTTTGGGGCAATGAAAAAGGGATTAAACAGATATTTATCATTATTTAATTGTGGAAGACAGATATTTCTACAGACCTGGAAGATAAAGGAGATATTTGTTTATTTGAATAGGTACCATTATTTTAATCAATAGCAAAAAAAAGCATTTAGAGGGAAAATGGAGATTTTACGGTTTCATAAAGGTGTTTGATCAGTTTGCGAGATGTAGGCTGTATTCGATGACCTAAGATCTCTGAAAGATCAGAAGGGAATCTGTACTTGGGTTTTTGAAAGGTGTCCTAAACTTGACTGGCAGCTAATTAAGCGAGGCTTATGTCAGTCTCCCTGTTTGTTCAATCTGAAGATATTTGTCTGTATGCTTCCCTTCAGTTTCTGTCATGTTTTGCAACTTTTTTGGTTCAAGCCATGTGACAGATGGTTGTGAGAAACATGCGCCACTGCTCTGATTCATAATATGGTAGCTAAAGAATAAGCTTTGTTGTATTTTTGGGGAAATACATTATATTACATCAATAGTGGTGCAAAAAACATCCAATATCAAGGTGTTTGGTCCTTGGCACTTTTAAGGCCTTTGCACATCGGGAGTGATGCAAATTAATATAAGAACAACAAAGTCTCATATGGTGACATATTTTTCCCAGCTACTCCTGGAATTACACACTCTCTATATGTCCATTTATAAGAGATAACTTGATTAAAACTTTATTAAAACTCCACAGAATTAACAAATGTAAAGTATCAAGTACTTTCTTTTTCATAGTATGGCTAGGTCTTAACTCGATCTAATTTGATCTACAGAAAAACCTCAGTGTTCCTCGAGGTGGGTCAGTACAGTTTATATACAGTATATGGCTAATTTTAAGAGCATAAAGAAGTATTTGAGTAAGATGGCTTAAGTGAGACACCGACATCTCCTTTATCGCATGAGCGCTAATGCCGGGGCTAAAATGTGAATATATCTGCTGTAAATTAGAGTATTGTTCACATCCATTACCAAGTTTTTTAATGTCTTGTCACGTGAGTTGGTTTAATATTCCTGTGAAAATATTTTATTAAATAGCACTATTATGATGTAACCCTAAACCCTTTTTTTCTTTTTTTTTTAATATAAATAGTCAGATGTGTGTGTTCGTGTGTGTGTATTTATATATATATATATATATATATATATATATATATATATATATATATATATATATATATATATATATATATATAGGTTTATTTGTGTGTGTGTATGTATGTTTAATATTGATTGGGGAAAAACAAATTCAATTAGCCTTTTTAAATTATATCTATATTATTACTAGTAATACTATTGTTTACCAAAATAGATCAAGCCCTTTTAGTTTACTCAGTTCATGACTCCTTCAAATGGCCAAGAAAGTGATTTGGTTTTAAGTGCTTTTTTTAAAATAAATTTTTATGGAATTACTGACTGATCTGCATCATTCATGACGTCTGGAGTCACTTATAAATGTGCAATATGTTTTAGTACAGGGAATCTCCTTGAACCTGGAGAAGATGATGGCACAGAAGAGTGGTGCTGTTAAGGCTCTAACAGGAGGAATTGCACATTTATTCAAACAGAACAAAGTGAGACTTTCGTTTCTTTCTATTGCTTTTAATGATGGCACCATTAATGGCAAAGTTTGTTTGTTTTACAACCTGTAGGTAACCCATGTCAATGGTTTCGGAACAGTAACCGGCAAGAATCAAGTAACTGCAAAGACAGCTGATGGAGAGCAAGTAATTAACACTAAGAACATCCTCATTGCCACTGGATCGGAAGTCACACCCTTCCCAGGAATTCAGGTACAACTGCAATAGAAAAAAGAAAAAACGTTTCTCAGTGCTAAAGCGCTGTTTACCAAAATGTTAGTATGTGTATGTGCTAATGACAGAAGCTTTGTGTAGATTGCAGCAAATACTTCAGTGTAGATGCATCTAGTATGCAGGAACAAGGTCATGGATGGATTTGTATGTGAGTTTTAAAGCTTTAAAATCAATACGGAAATGGACCAGGGACCAGAGGCCAACAGGTGTGATATGTTTGTGTTTTCTGGTCCCAGTCAAAACACCAGCAGTGTCCATAGTAGATTTATAAAGAGAGCAGTGCAATAATCCAAACACAAAGCGATGAAAACATTGATCAGTCATTTAGTAATGAAAAAAATCACCAAAGGATGCAATCAAGCTAACTTTCTCAAGTTGTAAAAAGTGGACTTGACTGGTCTGCACAAACTTCTCAATAGTCAGACACGGATTGAATGTAACACCAAGGTTCCTTATTTTCCTCTTGGTCTCTAATAGCAAGTCATCAAGTGACAGACAACAGGACCCAGACCATCGGGAATCAATCAGCATTACTTAAATTTTGCCACTATTTTGGCCAAGGAAGTCTGCATTCATCCATGCCTGAATTGTTGATATACTTCTTGACATCATTTTTTCAGGTGGTTATTGAACGTAAACTTGTGTGCCTTCAGCATAAAATGATTGTTAATACAGAGAGAACAAAGAACATGCCCAAGTGGAGATGAATAAATATTAAATCGTAGAGGCTCAAGGACAGAGTTCTGAGGTACACCAGTGAGAACAAATGTCCTCTCATCTAAAACCATGCATAAAAACAAATCGAGACCTGTCAGCAAAATTTGACTCAAATAATTTTGTGACCATGCCATTCACACCAAACTCTCTCAAGACTATGCTAAAAATGCAATCAGAGAATGCACAGAGAATGGCTGAATAGTTTCCAAACAAACGGTAAAACTCATGAACTTTGGGTAGATAGAGAAAGAGAATAGTCTCCCAAAAAGTGTATTTTTTGGGGGGTGGTATTCCAGGTTTAGAGCAAGTTTATGATTTTAACAGTCCATAGGTCAAGATAATTCTAGTCACTGGGATCATGAATTTGGTAAAATGATAAACCTATCTTTTACCCGTTAACAGATTGATGAAGACAGTGTGGTCTCTTCTACTGGTGCTTTGTCCCTCAAGAAGGTTCCTGAGGAGCTCATTGTTATAGGAGCTGGAGTCATTGGTGTGGAGTTGGTGAGTCAAAGTTCTTGAGTCTTCATGAGACTAAACAGAAAGGTTGTTTAAAATTTTGCTTGTTCTAGGGCTCAGTTTGGCAGAGGCTTGGTGCCAAAGTGACTGCAGTGGAGTTCCTGGGCCATGTTGGTGGGATGGGTATTGACATGGAGATCTCGAAGAACTTCCAACGAATACTTCAGAAGCAAGGATTGAAGTTCAAACTGAGTACAAAAGTCATGGGTGCAACTAAGAGAGCTGATGGCAAGATTGATGTAGCGTGAGTGTGTTTAATTATGGTTCATGATTTCCAATTCAGCAGTAAGGTCAATGCTTTATATTATCTTTTCTCAATTGGATAGTGTGGAAGCTGCAGCTGGTGGCAAGAATGAGACACTCACCTGTGATGTTCTGTTGGTGTGCATCGGGCGCCGTCCCTTCACAAGTAACCTTGGCCTTGAGTCTGTGGGGCTCGAGCTGGACAACCGTGGCAGAATCCCAGTCAATGGCCGATTCCAGACCAAAGTGCCCAGGTGTGGAGCTCACCACGCTACTATGCTGATTTGTTTCAGTGTAGAAATGTCCTGACATGTTTGAATCTCTCACAGTATCTATGCCATCGGAGATGTTGTGGCTGGACCCATGTTGGCTCATAAAGCAGAGGATGAAGGAATCATTTGTGTGGAGGGAATGGCAGGAGGAGCCGTCCACATTGACTACAACTGTGTCCCTTCAGTGATATACACTCATCCAGAAGTCGCCTGGGTCGGCAAGACTGAGGAGCAGATCAAAGATGAAGTGAGTCTCTCAGGTTCAGTTACTAATGTTAATCTCAATCTCTTCGACCCTTGCTGCAGCAACAAATCAGTAAAAAGGTCATCCATAAGGGGATTCGTCTTCAGTTGTGGCATGTCCATTTTCATTTACACAGGCCAGAGATCAGAAAAACAAAATTTGAAATGTCAATACATATGCCTCATTATAAAGAGATCGGTTTGTTTCCAAACTTCTATCATTTTTATTTGCATGTCGGATTGTTTTCCTTTACTCTCTGTTTCTCTAAGGAGATATTATAATAAAAGTAAATTAATTTAATCAAAGTCTCATTTAATCATAAAAATTATTACATAGTCTGCTGCAAAACATAGAGCACTTTATCACTTCCAGGCTCTGAGCTCTATGAGATGACTGAGTATATGTTCTGGACCTGAACCGAAGAGGCCCCAAACTCTCCTGCTCACAGTAGCAAGGAGGACATTTAAAAATATAAATATAAAATAAATCAAATTAAAGCATGGTATATGCATAAATGTCACTCAGTAAAATCAAGATAAGCATTTTCTCAATCTTTTCTGTCATTCAATGGCAGAAGTACGTACTCCAGTCTGTCAGTGTTTTACTATAAAAACAGATAGTAGTTTATCTATATGTTATCATGAGTCGAGTTTAATGTTGTCAGATCTAGCCTGTCTCTTCAACAAAATATGTGTTCGTTTTGAGCAGAGATTAACGACACTGTCCTCACGAGTCTCACAAAAACAGAAATTGACATGAATAGAGGGGACTGGTTTTGTCATCAAAGCTCTGCATTATAAAGATATGTTTCAGAGATCCATGAATACTAATGTTGAAGATGTTTAGGCTGTTTAAAACTGTAGATCTGGAGAGCGACATCATATGCAGGTGAAGGGTTTCCAGTGATGTGCTTGTGTTTATTATAGTAACTGCTGTCTTTACACACCAGTCTGTTAAATCAGGAGGAAAATATGCCAATTGTAAAAGAAAATCAAGACGGTTAGTTAAAGGATGTTGTCATTTAATTGGAAAATAAATAATTGAGTATTTATTTTATCAGTAAATATAAGCACTTGCAGTTGTGAATAGTAACCATGCACATTTAAAGAAAGTTTTAACTTGTTAGCTGTTTAATTTCCAATATCATTCTATTAATTAATTGTCCGACCAGGCATGTACATGTTAAAGTAATGTTTAAAAAACACTCAATTGGACTCTAGGGGACCATTCAGTACCGGACTTCACAGAATGATTACATTTTAGTTTTGATTAGTAATCAAATCTTTATTCAAATCTTGAATATTATATAGTAGCATTAATTGTGTAAAGTATAAGACTACTAAGTCTATATTTATGTTAATGAATAAAGCCATTTCAAAGCTCACTAGTGTATTTCAAGAGTGCCTTTCATCCAGCCACTAGAGGACAATGCACACAATGAAAGACCACACTTTCTGGAATTTTCTAAAGTACACTTTTATTTGTGTATGTGCCTACAGACCGTTTTATAAATAATATTTTTGGACGTTTTTATTTTTTACCCTCAAAACATAGGCAAACTAGTTTATTTTCTACAAACTTTTTTTTATTTGTATAAGCCTTTGCTTCAAGTGTTCATATAAATGGAAAACCCTCTCAAATATATATTTGCCCTTTTCTAGGGTGTACCATACAAGGTCGGCAAATTCCCCTTCGCAGCCAACAGCAGAGCCAAGACGAATGCTGACACCGACGGACTGGTGAAGATCCTCAGCCACAAGGAGACGGACAGGATGCTCGGAGCACATATCTTGGGATCGGTCAGGAGTTTTTAGCTTTTGCTTCAGCTCTCCTTTCCTAGGAACTCTTCTGACTGTGTGTGTACAATGTTTGTCCTGCAGGGGGCCGGAGAGATGGTTAACGAGGCTGCTTTAGCTATGGAATATGGAGCCTCATGTGAGGATGTTGCCAGAGTGTGTCACGCCCACCCTGTAAGTTTTGGAATATTTAAAACCATCTTTCACTTGAGGTTTGTGTATGATTTTTCCTGTGTTCTCTTTTCTCAGACTGTATCAGAGGCCTTCAGAGAAGCTAATCTTGCTGCATCGTTTGGAAAAGCCATCAACTTCTAGATCTTGTTGACAGACAGTTGTACATAAAAATGGATTTTCCAAGCAGTCAACAACACGTGGAGCGCTCAGTGTCTTTTTTTCCCAGATGTCTCCTTTCATGCATACATTTGGATTCGGATCTCCTCCGGTTATTGAATTAAGCCTCTTATTGAAATAAAGAACAGGAATTTGGCTCTTGAATTAACTATTTGTTGAACTTCACCTGACAGAAAAATTTGTTTTGTCCATTCAGTTTGAATATAAAACGTCACTGAAAATGTCGAATTAATGTCGAATACAGCTGATTTTAGCTCCAGTGCAGATCTTGCGTAAGTAAGATCTTTAAATATAGACTACTTACACAGTCGCATCTAATTGTTTAAGCAGCTTTTAGCCACTTGGATGGAAAAAAAAGCTTCAACTGCTTCTGAAGTCAATGACTGTCAATGAAATGCAGACACAGAGCAGCAATCTCAATTAATTCCAAATTAATTTAATGTTTCCAAATCCAAATTAATCATTAAATCAAGTTTTATAGACAAATTAGTTTTATTTGTCCTTATTTTAGTGTCAATCATCTCCCCTCAACTTAATAATTGAAGACATCATTAAAATTTTGAATGTGAATGATCTGTCTCATACAAGACCTTATATTATCCTGAAATGAAACGCAATCATCACACCGGATGGTAAAAGCTGGGCTAAAATACTGCATAAAATATTGCTTTAAGATCAGATATCAAGCTTCCTCTAACAAGCCAAAGCCCTTCATGAGACTCAGGCTCTATTGCAGCCTTTATCTTGTAATGTCCAGTGATTTTTTAGGCAAAACTCAAAATGCTCATCTTTGTAAGCTAACAATAGCGCTATCCGAATCCTGTACAGTTCACTCACTGTTTGAAATAAGCTTTTAGAGTAAAGATCAGATTACTCTTAAAAGAAACACAATGCAGAAGACGCTAGTTAGTTAATTGAAGACGGATTAGTGAGAGAAAGGGGTCAGCTGCCGTTTAAGGCCAGGTCGGCATTTGTTTCTTTTGGGAAAGATTTTGGAATGACTACACCCTTATGCAAGTTCCACCAGTGGCACCCCTTTGATCGATCTAGCTACACATTGGCTAGGTCACACACACGAGAAGACCAGTGTTTTAAGATGGGTCATGACTTAAAAGAAACCATCAGATCATCTGGTGAATCAACTGGAAATGTTAGTTCTTGCCTTTATTAGGTCTCAACTGGACTACAGTAACTCCCCCAATGTTGGGGTCACACGTTCAGCCCTTTAACACCTTCTACTGGTGCAGAATGTTTCTGTTCTTGGGCTCTATGGAGCATGTAAGCGCACCCACATCACTCCAAATCAATATCTGAACACACCCCTTCATGCTTCTCTGAGCTCCTCAAACCAAAAACTCCATTAAGGTGACTGAGGTTAGCTGGCCAGCTTCCGAGGTACTGAGACCCAATTGGAACATGCCTTTTCCACCGTGAGCCCAGCATTATAGAATTTTTCAGCAATTCACATTCGGAAAGCAAATTGGATTTCAATTTTAATATCCATTTAACTCCTTTGCTTTATCACAGTTTAAGAGTGGGCCGCCATTGGTGTGTTTTATTAAGGTGCTTTCAATGTTTTGTGGATTTTATTATGATTAGGTTATATGGTAGTGTTGGTCTTAGTGTTTATATTATTGTATTTAGTATCTTAGATTCATTTTGAGAGTACCTATATGTTTTCACTCAATCAGTTTTTTTTCAATCACTTGTGTCCAGCAGAAAATGCTATATAAATAAAGTTTACTTGCGTAGCTCAAGCTTGCTTTCAGTGATTGAATCAGGACTGAAAACATCTAAAAGATATACAAAATTGTTCTCTCAAACTTTCTCAGACCCAGCATCGCTGGTGGAATAATCTTCCCAAAGCTTTCAGCAAAGCAAAAAAACCCACGTCCTGCAGTTAAAAACACTTGAAAACTTGTACATAACTGCTTTGCACAAATAAAATGAATCTATTGTGTTTCTTTTTACGAGCCATTCTTCTGGTGAATAGTTCTATTCTCTGACCACTGAATTGGTTGAGATGTGAGGCAGCTTGAGCCCTCAGCATTAGTTCACCACAGCGCATGACTAACCGCTCACAGAAAACCCAATGTCTAGACAAAACAAACAAAAAAAGCATTTACGATCCACAAATGCTCATTTCAGTCACAAAACTACTTCACCACAGCCCAAGGTTATTTATTTTAGCTGTTGGAAAATGTTTCTGCAAATCAGAAAGTGATACACTAAAATGTAGTGTGTTATTTTCTTGTGATGTAAAGTGTTTTTGGATCCTCCTTGGTTATAGAGTCATTTCAATAAATGCTAGATTCAAAAATCTGATTCAACGATATAATGAAAATGATATATAAACAATGGATTTATGAATACATTTATGTTTTGTATGGAAGAATTGTTGGAAGATTTTTATACGTGATGCTTTAATTCATTTGTATTATAGATCAAATCAATGTTTGTCTTATATGAAATACTAACTTTCCTCACTGAATATTGTGGCATTGACCCTCTCACATATCTGAGGTACAAGTGGCTTGTTTAAGAGACATTGGTCTAAAGAATGTACAGAGATGAGCGAGTCCTTCAAACGCCATCCTATCTCATTTTATCTAAAGCTAACACTATAATTTGGAGCTTGTTTGTGTGAGCGGGTCTCTAACTGTCTAGCTCACTTTCAGTATCTCTCGCAACAGTGTGATTATGTTGGAGTGATGTAGTCTGTTTCTCTATCTTCTTCTGTACATCTCCTTGACTATTAAAACGAACATTAAAAATAGTTGAATAAAATGGGAATTAAAAAGATTCTTTAACTGACTTTGTTGGCAGTGTACTTTCCTTATTAGTGTTTTTTCCCCAACAAATTTATATTAGTTAACATTTTCAATTGTCTATTTTTATTGATGAAAATCAAATAAGCTTTGTTTTTTCACAAATAAACAAATTTAACCACCCTCTTAATTTTCTTATCCTCTTGTTGATAATAGCTTACAGGTTCCTTCTCTTATGAACTCAAATGTGTAGTGACAACAGTAACATAGAACAGCTTCTCATATGACGCTATTCTCACATTTTAGTGGGACAAGGAGCCCATTAAAGATTAAACGTATCTTTTTTTTACCTGAAGACACCCATTTGTTTTATTGTTCTTCAGATGTTAGGTCAAGAACCTCATTGAATTTGTATATATAAAAAAACAGGGTGTTCACTAATGACCATTACCTGGTTCAACTTACTCTCTTTAAGGGCTGAACGCTGAGGAACGTGGATTTAGATTTGCTGTAGCTGGCTGAGATTCACATTCAAAGCGAATGCAAAGAGACATGCAGTATTCTGATCATTACAAGTGAGCAGCAATAAATACTTTTTTGAATATATAACAAATTCAATTGCTCGCAAACATTCCCTGTCCGTTTTTTCTCCAGCCCCTAATCAGATAATTGTTTAGTTTTAACTCATAATTGTTACTTTTCTGAACGTTGTTAAGTAAATTTGTTTTGCAAGAACAGATTTACAAGTTCATTTTATATAGAAATAGTCCAGTACTGCAAAGAATACTGGGAGATCTGAGCCCTGTAGTCTTCCCTGGCTGGATTGAGTAGAGATCAGTTTGATGGAGGAGATCAGAGCAGATGTTTCTATCGTAGGCTCTGGAAGAGCTTAACTAGGAGCACCAGGTGATGTTGACTGATTTTATTATACACATCTCTAAAAATTTATTTTTTAGACAAAATACCACTATGTTTGCACTGTAATAAAAAAAAACTACAACAAAAGCAATCAACAAAATTAAAGAATAGACTCATTTGCTTTATTTAACATTGAACAAAAATAAAAAAATAGTCGCATATAATTTGTTTTAGCAATAAATAAAGTAGAAAAAAAATATTCAGCCAAGTCAACATACAAAACAAATAAAATATTAGTAACAATATATAAACAATAATAGAACCTCTCATTGGTCTTCATGAACAAAACATACTCTGTTACTCAGATACTTAAACAAATGCAGCGTTCTTCAATATAATCAAACAAAACAGCTTTCTTCAATAACACTGAGTTCAGTGAAAACCAAACATGAGTCAATTTTTTATCAAGAACATTAGGTCTCAACTGTACATTTTACAAGTAACCACACAGAGATTCTCTTAAAATCCCATGAAAATAATACCCAACAATCCATAACATTTGCAACAAAGAGAGGAAGTTATAATTTCCTGTTAAACAAGGCTGCGGCCGGAGATTACAGTGAAGAATTTCACTATTGTCCCTATTTTTGTGACTCAAAGTTTCTCAAGAAAAGAATATCCACGTACTACTGTTTGGAAATTTTTTCCTTCCTTTCATAATGCTGGATTTGGCAAATGGGTGTGCGAGCATAAAGGGCGGATGGAATCAAGATCAGATGTTTAGGGGAGTTCTGGCCCTTCTGAAACCATAACATACAGCCTTGCACATATCCATCCAGAGAAATGTAATCAGCCAAACAACTCTGTTATGAACCGTTTGCACAGTGGCCTCACCTTAAATAGACCTTGGATTAAAACCCGAAGTCACTGTTTATACTGTCTGCTGATGACGCTTAGCTATGATTTCCACATGATAATAGATGTGTGGGCATGACGTGGGCCTCTAAACTGTGTTTTTTACTGCTACTCTTAAATCACCTGCCACTCCCCTTGCCAATGCAGAAAACCAAACTAAAAAAAAAAGAATATATATATATATATATAATAAAAGAAGAATTTTTATTCAGTGTTTCGTGTATTATTTTAACAAGGAAGACTGAACTTTCCAGTAAATTTCCATGAAATGAAAAACAGTTTATGAGGAAATTTTTTAAGTTTTGTTTTTTACAACAAAATGCATTCAGAAGAAAGCAAATCAGTGCATATCTAAAGTCATCCCTGAAGGTCTGCATCCCTTTAGAGTTTAGCATCAGATTTAAAGAATTACATACACAGAGAGAGAATTGTTGCCTTGGTCACAGAGGTAAAGGGGTGAGGCAATCAGGTGTGTTTGTTTTGAAGATTTCTGTAGCTTCCAGAAATGTCATAAAATACAGCTGTGACTCTCAGCAGAGAGCGTTCTGGTTAGGACCACTATCTGAAAGGTGGTTTCCAGCAAAAGCTGAAATCAAGCTTGTCCGGTTAATTGGTTAATCTAAACTCTTCACAAAAGGGATTGTGAAATTAAGAAGTTAGAGTTGGTTCTGTGACTTATTACATGTGAATTTGTTTGCTGCCTGTTATTACAAAAAAGTCTAGACTGATTGTGGAAAAGGAAATTTGCAGGAAATTTTCTCCTTTGTTTTTACACACAAAAGTATATTTTTAAAGTGCTTAATGTGCATATTTCCACTCAAGGACTCTCTTTGATGCTGAAGTCAGAGTGATTCAATTTATTGTTGGTGTTTTTAGTTTCAGTACGTTGGTTAAAATTTCCAACTTTGCTTTGTTGTACTGTTTTAAGTTGATATTAGAGATTTTGGATTGAGCAGAACATTAAGTGAAACCATTTTTAGCATAGGTTTACTTCTGTTGTTATTGCAAGAATTTAGGAGCTGATCCAAAGAATCAATACGTTTTATTTATTTATTTATTTTTGTATTATTTTGTTACATTTATACAGAAGACCTGAGAGGTGGACTAAACAATGAATTAGGAACCAATTTCGATTGGTTGGAAATTCATTAAATCTATTTTTACACCTAAAATCAGATTTGATTGGTTCATCTAGTTCAGCCCCTAACTCACTGCAATCATTAAACCCCAGCTCAACAGACACCCCTGTGAGGTATCAGCTAAGACATACGTACTCCAGCATTTTGTTTAAACCTGACTGATTAGACCTATCTCTTAGGCCAGGAAACTAATCCTGACATCCAGTGATGGATACATCTAATCAGCTTGCAGGGCATCAGAAATCCTTGAGGTCATTTATATAAGTGCAGTGTGCTTAAAGTCAGCAAAGATAGAAAGCACTTGTGGCAAATGTAGCCAGTAAGCAGCAATGAGCGCGGAGAGTAAAGGCCAAACTACTGACAGCTTTAGGGAGGAGCTGGTATTCTCTCACAGTTTTGATATAATCTCGCTCCTGAGATATGCAGCTGTAATTGCCGTACATGTCAGCGCTCATGGATGGGATGAGATGAAGACATTCTGACTTGCTCTCCTGACAAGGGCTGCTCTTGTGTCCATGTTGCCAATTATAAGAGGCATAATGGGAATCGACAGGACATGAAAGATAGAAGGGGACATCAGTGGGGACGAAGTGTTGAATTCTTAAAGGCGATGATTGCAGAAAATCTCGTCTCACTCTTTTGGCTAAAAACATGTATAAATGAATAAATTAATGGGTTTAATGTCATCTACTGTGAATAAAAGTATGTCATACCTGATTTTGGAGCACATGAGATGGTGACGTTGCCATCAGAAAGAATTTGTATTCCTCCTCTGTAACAACAAAATGAGGTTTTATTAAAATCAGATGACATTTTGAATACAACTCTGGCTCTCAGCAGAGAGCGTTCTGGTTAGGATCCCTATCTGAAAGGAGTTTGCATTGAACGTGGTCCCGCAAAAGCTCAAATCAAGCTCGTCAGGTTAATTGGTTAATCTAAACTCTTCATGAAAGGGATTGTGAAATTAAAAAGTTAGAGTTGGTTAATAATTATAACGAATGCTCTAACGTCATTACTGGCACAGTCCAAGCTACCATCAGACTGGTTCTCATTCTTTCCCTGTCTGTCTATGCAGATTGACCTGAAAATTTTGTTCTCGTCACATTGTTATGTAATCGGTTTTCTAATCCCGTCCAAATCTAGAGGTCAGAGAAGATAAGAAAACGATTTTGCCAAAAGCATTTTTTTCTTATGTGTTTCAGGTCAACTTGAACGACTGAAATCTTTTACGTTTGTTCTCTGTGCTCAATTAATGGATGTAGATATGTTTGCTAGCATGTGAAGATTGTTCCCTTTCTCATATTTTTGAGTCAAATGAACAAAACACTCCTGCTCTGTGTCAATGGGTTAAAGAAACGTTTGTGATCTTTTTTTTTTATTTTAATTTAATAATTACAGCTTTATTACATTTCTTTTTCAATTTTTTCCTTCTGTTTGTGCTCTGGTAAACATTAGCGTTATAGAACGATAATACTTTAACTTGAAGTCAATATTGTTAAGAGTAGTTTGGAAATATTTTGGTATGAAACCAAACTACCTGCTGGCTAATTCAGTAGCCCTGCTTGAGCCGTCAAAAGGTCGCTGTGGACCTTACCGAGTAGAGTTTCCTCCTGTGCTTGCAAGGGTTGCTTGCGGTTGCTAACTCCGGGGTCTACGGTTTCCTTCAAAAGTCCAATAATAGACTTCAGGTGAATTTAATACTAAGTTCCCATTCTATGTGAAAGTGAATGTTTCCCTTCAATTTACTGGTGTCTTGTCCAGGGAGTAACCCCTGTTTCGCCTTAAGTGTGTTGGATCTTGGCATAATAAACTGATATAGTTTGCAAAACAACAAAAAAATGCTACCACATTGTTGTCGGGTTATGGAACAATAAGGGGTTTTGGTTCAAAGTTTATTACTTGACTGAATTACCAGTAATTGTGACATCAATCATGTTAGCCCTGTCTAATAAAAAAAGAGACTAAAGTTATACTTAGTTTGTGATGTGCAGCCATTTTCCGACCAAGCACAATATGGATCTCGAGAAAGGACACATTCTTCACAAGAATTCCCATAGTCATGGCATCTTTGTAGATCAAGCACAGAGAGCTGGCCAGGGTATCCAACAAAGAGCTTCCGCTGCAGAGGAAACACAGTGGAGCATGAAACAGAGTCTCTGAGGTAGCACACAGTACAATAATCAAGAGTTTTGTGTTACCTTCTCAGAATCCAGTTTCATCGACTGTACTGGTGCTAAGACATTACACAGCTGAATTTCTGAGATGATAAAAGGACTGGAGCCATCCTCAAGAATCTTGAAGATCGTGCCACTGTCTGGAAGTAGAAACACATTTATTGAGCAAGACCAAATCTCAATAAGACCAATGTCTGCTTTTTCTGTCAGGTGTCTGCTCTGTCAGCTCTTATCTGAAGGTTCGTGAATATAATCGACAGAACCCTGACGCCGATGGTTCAAAGTCTCGGGATTATTTTACTTAAAATATTTTTGTCACTATGTCCTTAAAAAATGTGACAATCAATACAGTATTCCAGTTATGATCTAGAAAGCTGCTCCTTCATTTCATGGGCTTAAAAATCCAGATGGTTAAAAATGCAGCAGCTGGGCAGCTAACTGGTCCAAAAAGATGAGTGATCAGTACCTACTATGATATAAATAGTTTAGCTCCATTAAGTTACTCCGAGTTACTAGACCTAAAATCAGTACACATTCTCAGCTCTATTCAGACCGGACCATTTTTACTGGGGGACCGTAGAGAAAATTATTTTTCACAGATGTTTAAACCATTCATGTTTGAGTTCTCATGAACCTTTAAAAATTCCAGTGTAAATAATTTGCTGTTTTCATTAAACTCTGAAATTCTCTGATGAACATAGAATGAAACTGTATTTTCCATATTTTTTGTATCTTTCTTGTATGTTTCGGTCAATGAGAACTTCAGTTTCTTTAGCACAACAATAATGAATGTGGTTGTGCTTGCTGCCATAAATCAACAAAAAGTAACCAATCGCATAAATGGTTAGACTGGCTGCGATTATAACAGCTTCAGGAAAGAGAACTTTCTTATCTGCTTTCAAATAGATCAAATATTGCTTTAAAAGAGCATTTCTGAATGGTGGCATTAGGAAGTGTCATTACATAACCTAAATATAATCCAATTTGACAATATTTAGGATACAGTTTTTTGTTGTTATTGTTAATCATGTTGAGATTTGATTAATTATTTTTTATTTGTATAATAATACCTTTTATTATGTGATGAAAAAATGTGACGTCTGTTATGCCAATGAAAACATTTGTTACCTCCAAAGCACATCTCTTACGCACGCTGGACTTCTATAGTTATAGTTCTATTACTGTTATGTTTATCTATATTATGTTTTTACTACCTTTATTTCTAGAATTTTACTATATTCTATTTACTTTGAACTTGAGCTTATACATAACCTTATATAACCTGTGTTACAGTGCAACGTTACTGTGTCATTTTTTTGTACCAACCCTGGAGAGTATCCCTGTACCACAACAATTGTTTTGTACGTGTGCACATGCACAGTAGGCAATAAAGACCTTTCTGATTCTGGAATGTTTCAACACTAAATAAGTTGGAATTCATTAAAAATGATAAAATCTAAAAAATATTTTTTTCTCATACACAATCCAGATCAAGTGATGTTATATAGCAAAGTAAAACAGACGTCAACATGAAAAACATAGCTAGTCTTGTCCAAATACTTGATAGACATCTAGCACCTAAAGGCTAAATAATATTGGATATTTTATGTTAAATCCTCTGCCAAACTTGTCTTCAAACACAATACTTTCATATGAAAAAATAATGGGTGTAACCAAAAGGTCAAGTAGGGAAAACAAACAGAACAACTGAGCGACTGGCAAGTTATATAAGCACAGTTTGGAGATAAGAACATTGAACCCTGTGGCAACATATGACTGAAGTCACAGGAAATGAGATATTAGACTAAGTTGGTAAACAAGCAGCAAATGCAATGCATGTTTGTGTATCAACCCCTAAGAGATGAGCCTAAATGACCTTTTTATTCAGAACTTAAAACACAAAAAAATGGGAATTAAAAGGAGCAACAGACGTAACATTTCTATTTAGAGGGAAGTCACACAAAAACCGAAAACGAACAGAGAAGAACTGGTTAACCACATCTATATGTTTACCTGTCGCAAGAAGAAGAACTTTGGGAACACTTCCGTCCAAAGCTTGGACTTTATCAACTGCAATCTTGGTGAAGTTCTTATTGCTTGTAAAGAAAGGCGCCTCCTCCTGGAGCGGACGAATCCAGTCTTTCATCTCAGAATAGTCTTTAATAAGTGATAGAGTAGAGAGAGGAACGGACGTGCTGCCCTTCACACACTGAAAGATCAAGATATTCAGAATTTCACTTCAGTGAGCAAAAATTCAGGTTCAGGGTTACTAGCTATTGTTTCAAAGGCCAACAACTCATTTCCTTCAGAGAGAAAATAGTACGGGGAGGAAAACAATGGCCTTGGTTCACGAACACTACGTTTGTTAGAAGCTTTAGCAACCCTAGGTCAAGAGAAAAGAGATTAAGGAAGTTGTTGGTTTCCTTGTTTGAGCAGCTCCATAGTTCTCACCGTAACTTATTTCACATAAGGTTTCATAATCATGATGCATCTTGTCAGCTTTTTATTCTTCTTTCGATCACTGAAGTACATACACAAGGCATTAAAGTTACGCCAGCTTCTGGCAATTTGGAACACTTCTTTATAAATTGATCAGCACATGCTTTTGCTAATAATTTTCACTCACTGGCCACTTTATTAGGTACACCTGTCCAATTAGATGGCAGCAACCATTTAGTCGTGCAGTTCAAACCAAGCATGCATCGCAATGGGCAAAAAAGGTGTTTTAAGTGACTTTAAACGAGGTGTGATTTTTGGTGCCAGATGGACTAGTCTGAATATTCCAAAAACTGCAGATCTACTGGGATATTCACCAACAACAATCTCTAGGGTTTACAGAGAATGGTCCAAAAAGATTAAATATCCAGCGAGCGGATGTTCTTTGGACAAAAATACAATGTTGGTGTGACAGGTCAGAAGAGAATAGGATGGAACTGAAAGAAAGACAACAGTAACTCAAACAACTACTCATTACAACTAAGGTATGCAGAAGATCATCCCTCAACACATCAAACGTTGATACGGATGTGCTACAGCAACAGAAGACCACTCTAGGTACCAAACCTAACAGCTAAGAACACGAAAGTGAGGCTACAATTTGCCAAACATTGCCAGCTATGATGAGTCTTAATTTCTGCTGAAATATTTGGATGATATGGTCAGAATTTGTGTTTTTCAAATGTGATGCTTTTTAAGACAAAACAAATTGCAAGAAAAAGTATGTGAACCCTTTAGGATCATAAGTTTTACTGTTCTCTGATCTTCATCACCTCACTACTATAGAAAAACAAAAAGTTTTGTTTTTTAAAAAGACAATTTACAGTGCAGGGTGGAAAACGTTGACCCTCCTTTAGCAGAAATAACCTCAACCAAACATTTCCTGTGGTTACAAATAAAACATGCAGTATCACTTACCTGAAGTAATTGTAGTATAGCAGCCCCAAATCACAATGCTCCCAATGTTTTACAGTAATAATGGGTTTTTGATGTTGGTGAGCTGTGCCTTTTTCTATACACACATAGTTTTGTGTTTTTTTCTCCAAGCAACTCTATTTTGGCTTCATCTGTCCACAGAATAATTTTCCTGTAAAGCTGTGGAACATCCAGGTGCTGTTTAGCAAACTTCAAACGTGCTGCAATATTCTTTTTGGACAGCAATGTCTTCCTCTGTGGTTTTCTCCCATATTTTCCAATGTTGTTTAATATTTTCCTTATTGTAGATGTGTGAACAAAAATATTAGCATGTGCCAGAGATTTCTGTAGCTCTTTAGTCGATGCTCACAGCACGACCACGCCAGGAAGAGTGCTGAACTTTCTCCATTTATGGACAGTCTGTCTTACCATGCACACATGAACATCCAGAGTTTTGGTGATACTTTCGTAGCCCTTTCGAGCTTGATGCAAGTCAACAATTGCTGATCATAGCACTTCTGAGAGTTCTTTTCTGCGAGGCATGGTCCACTCCAGGCGATGCTTCTTGAAACGTGTAAACCCAAAGCTGAGGTGTGTTTTAGGGGGTAGGACAGCTTTCAGCAGCACATCCAATATATTCACACTGATTGAACTCCACACTGCACTGTTATGTCCAATAAAAACCTGAAAAAATATGTTTTTGTGTATTACTTTTTTTTAAGCACACGTTGTTTTTCTATAGTTGTGCGTTTGCTGAAGATCGGTGCACTTTAGGATTTCAAGGAGTTTTCCATGAATTGGTCATAAAGGGTTCACATACCTTTTTCTTGCAACTGTAAACCCCAGTTTAAACTCTTTTTGAATCACCACTTGGGTAGAACAACAGAAAAAAGATGTTTATTCAGGAGGAGTGCAAAGCTGCTCACCGCTCCCGGCCTTGGGTTAGGAATGGTGCCAGAATAACCTTTCAACGTCGATTTTTCAAACACATCATCGAGGGTGGCCATGGAGTATATACAGACAGCTGTTGAGTTCCTAGAGAAACCATAAAGGTCAGCTTGTTGTGTATACAAAGTTTGTTCATACACTTTCAAACAAGTAATAATTATTCAAGAAATGAAGCAGATTTCTATCACTCATGTATCGAAGTGTTAACATTTTTTTAATGCCACTAAATTTGACATGTGGGGGAAGGAAACAATCTGCTGCTGAACCTTGCCTCTTGTGAATGCCAAAGAAAATCTTTGTTTTTTCTTTTTTTCTTTTCTATTTAAAGCCCTGACGGCAACATGGCTATCAGTGTTTTAAAATGTTGTTAATATTTCAATTTAAAAGGTCATAGGATCATTAAAAACTAAGTTACAATTCCCAGCACAAACCTGTTCTTTAAAAAAAACTTTTTTTAGCCCTTTTGGGTTAACATGGATTTCTTTTAGATCTTGTCCAGTCAGGTCATCCAGTCCAGTCATCTTTGTTAAGCAGGTAAAATTATGAAAATTTCTTATTGATCTAATGCTTTCAAAATGTTTACCAGCTACTAGAGAAGAGTGCATAGATGAGTGATTCTCTCCAGTCCTCAGCATGCAGGACAAACACATCCTGTAGACGGTTGAAGTACAGCGACTCTCTTGGAAACCCACATACAAGTCGAGCCTTCAAGAATGTGGTCCAGATGTTCTGGAGGAAATATTTGGGTCCGCCATCATCAACCTGAGAGATATTTGACAAAGTTTAATCTTAATCTACACCAGTGTACCAGTAAAGCATTGGTATTGTCCTTGCCAACAGCAAGAACACTGAGGAGGTGAATGCCAGTGACACTCGGAATGCCATAATCATTCCAAACTATGACTATTACTCATATCTTTTTGTATAAAGTTTGTCCTGAGAGAAACAGCACATACTGTGGCTGAAAACTAAATTCTGAAACAATTACAGTGTCACAAACATCTAAATAGTCTGTGTGACATATAACTTCAGCAAACTTTTTATTGTTTCTTCTCAGAGAACAATACTATAGCAAAAAAAATATTTCACAATCAAGAATACCTCGACAAAACTCTCTTTAAAGATTTAATTTGAGATTAATACTTTCTTACATATTAATTAGACTACTAGAAAAGTGTAACGTTCTGGAATGGTACCAGATCCAGGACCAAAACCAAGGTTTTCCCCCAACCAGGCCTTGAAGGACCAATGCAAGAGTGCTGATGGGATTGCTTCATTTTGAGGTTTCACTTGGAACATCCTCTAAAGCGATGTTCCATTTTTCAGAGCTTAACTGTGTCACCGTTCAGATCAAATTTCGCACACTGAAACAACAAATTACTAAATCGTTTGAAAAGGTGACCGGTCAACGGTGATCTACGCAGCTATGCATCAACGAAGTGACGTTGTCACTACGCACGCACACTGCGGAGCTCGTGCTTTAAAAATACAATAACTAAATGCAAAATCTTTTCATTAATTACTAATAAGCCAAAATAACATTGCCTTGACTGAAATAAAAGAAATGAAGAACACTTGTACTGCACCCTTAAAGTAGATACTTATTTTCAGAGGAAAATGTACAAACGTTTTATTGTGAAAGACGAGAGTGTGCATGATCTGGGACACACTAAAAGTCACGTGATGGAAGTAGTCGATGTGTGCGAGAACTTCTTTGCCATTCTTTCATTAAAAAAAAAAGAATTATAAATATATATATATATATATATATATATATATATATATATATATATATATATATTTATACACCCTAATTATTATACACCCTATAATGATATTATTTATTTATTTGTGTGTTTCTTCTGAAAAAGGAGTCGTATTATAGTGAGAGCTTATTTGTTTAGGCGCCCGAGAGCAATAGATTGTGGGTAATGTTAGCCAATTGAGCATTCATCGACCGGCACTCTCTTTTCAATGATGTATCTAATTGCTATTTTTTTGTAGAACGGTTGACCTTGTAGTAGCAATAGTGTATTAGCCATTACCGGCAGATGTTCCCATTAAATGTTGTTCATCAAAATGGTGATACTATACCAACAGAGGAACTCTAAACATTAGGATCCATAATATTCCATTAGTCAATCATACTCTTATGCCTGAAGATATTTGGTGAAAGCAAAGGAGTTGTCGACCAACACAGACAGAGAGGGATAAATTCTTAGTGATGTAATGACGTAAGAGGTGTGTGTTTCTGGGAAACTGCAGGCTATGAAATATTTATGAGAAACAATAGTGAACAGGCATACCTCACAGACTCTGGCAACTCTAGATATCCAAGGATCAGCCTCTGGATTGGTGTCAGAGTTCTTCTCACGGAATAAGACATATATCTTCTCATTTATGGAGTCATTGTTGCGCTTGGCCAGGAAACTGGAGATAAAAGTAGGTTCTATTGGAGAAACAAATTACATTATTTTGGTTTACCCTCTATTCTTTCAGGATGGTAAATTAACATTATATTCAACGACCATTTTAATAATAATAAAAATAATTGAGATTTCTATAGTGCTTTCCTTGACACTCAAGGTACTTTACATCTTGACGGAGCTGTGTCGGATTCCACCATCAGTGTGAAGCATCATGCCAGTTAAAATCTAGTCATGTTTAGAAGTGGACAGGTTTGGCCACAAGTTTTAGGGTTACACTCACTCTTTTCAAGGAAACATGCTGGAATGTTTAATGACCATAGAGATTCAGGACCTCAACTTAAGTGTACCCCACATCTAGAACATCTCACTCCTTCGCTAGCTTCAAACCTTTGCGGTTTATTGTTGGTGCAGTGGGACTTCATGACCTTGGATGGCTCTCAGGGGTAGTGGTGTTGAAAAGAATAAATCACCAAAATAAATTAAACATCCTATAACAACCCGAGGGAAAACAGTGACATGCCCCGCCATTTTACATTCTTTGTGGGCTTTGACTAACAACTCTTAATGGTTCGAGACAAACAAGACAACCTTCTCAGATGTCTATGACTATGTTGTTCTTCTTTGTCACCGTTTCCTTTGAAAAAAGTAATCAAAAGAGCCAATATTCATTGGTCGACCACTAGATTTCGCCTGTCAAAAAGCCAAGGCAACAAGGCAGAGCCAAACTATTTTTTGTTTGTACCCATCGTTTGGCCAGAAGTGTGAGCTTGTGTTACCATCCATTGTTTTGGCTCCGGGCGAATCTGCATGCAAACCCTCAGCATAAATTACATCTAGGTGTAGGATGGCTTTTAACCTCTCGTTTGATGAACAGTATCTTTACAGTACATTGTCCCATATAGACCATTGGGTCATTGGGCCAGCTTGTCTCACTAAAAGCACTTTGTTTTCTCTTGAGATCTCTTATCCAGGTAATAACCAGGCTCAAACCTGCTTCACTTCAGAGGAGAACCAGTTGTGAGTTGTTGAGTTAGTTGTAGGCCATGGCATACTGAATGAAAGTGCTGAAATAAAAAAACGCAGTGGGATAGCTGGCCAGCAGACAGGACTGCAAGTGCTTTCGCCTGTTCAACTAAATCTACCAGTAAATTGAATGACTTCACAGTCCAATGTGTGCAGATAATCTGTGCATCTGCTATTCAGTCCTGAGCATCTGTCTAATGCATTCTGTTTCAATGAATCACCAAAAATGTCTTATGTTAGGTTTTATTTTAATTATCTTTGACATTTTTTCAACCTTTCTACCTTTTTAATAATTTCTTTGACAGAAAAAAGGTGCGTAGTGTACCAGAGACGGTCTGGTTTTTTTTGGTCAAGACCCGCCCATAACACTGTTTTACTGACATATTAAACAACCAATTAAATATCATTTTGCATAGAGGCATATTTCAGAGTGTGAAAATGTTACCATATCCACTGACCAACGTGCAACGAGCTAGTCATATAAAAAAAGTCACAGAAGACGAGTGATACTAAACGAAAACAACAATGGCAGATGAGCCTCCATTTCCTTCTTAACCAAAAACACAGAGTAAATCGGTGGGAGAATGTATGCAAATGTGACAATTGAGGCTGAGACTAGATATCTGATATTCTCGATCATAAACCTTATCGAATGAAACCCAACACTCGCTACTACTACTACTACAGGAAGTGTGGATAATCAAATTAATTAACCCCACAACGTCAGGATTCTTGAGGTGTTTTAAACTTTCTGTACCAAACTCATCAGAAGTTTAACTACCATTGCGCTGGAGTGATGTCTGAAGCTGAGACTAGGATGTGTGTGACTGGTTGGGTGTGTTTGGTCCTGTCAGAATGCCCAGTGCAGCTGAGGGCTACCTGAGGGCTACCAAGCATCTTTGAGCATCTGGAAAATAAACCTTCAACCACAGACTCTTAACTTCATAAATTTCTTCACAAGGGTAAAATTGTAGGTATTTTCTATTGTTCCCAACCTGACAGCCAGTGACTGTCCATCCAGACACTGTTTCGCTTTCCAGCCTTTCGTCGAAATTGCAGCTGAGTTCCATCCATGTATAGAGGGGCAGCAGCATAGAGATTGCCATCTGAAAACAACATTCTATCGATGCTCTGCAATTGTATTGTCTTCAAGATCTGTCCGGGGGGACATAATTTCTAAAGAAGTGGATCCTACTTCTCCTCACTTACCTGCCACTAGGGTCAAGGAGTTTTGTGTACAGGTAAATGGTGAGATTCCCTTGCCTTCTATAACCTCAGCAGAACGATTGGATTCTTCTGGAAACTGAGAGAGAAAACACAGTTATTATCTGTATCTACTGCACACCATCCTGCTGTCATTATCCTGCTCTCAGTAACAGTCTTCACTTTCCGAATGTCAAGAGACAATAATGAATTGTTTGGTACAAGTGCTAATCATACTGAAAGCATTGGTATAAAGATAATTTTTGCATTTTAAAATCGTATGTTCCTTCTAAAAGTTTTTGTTTGTGCTTAAAAATTTATTTTTTCACATGCCGTCTTTTCTCTCTCCGGCTCTCTAGCAGCTTAAGCATAAATCTGGTTGCCAGATTGTGCCAGGCTGTGTTCAACAGTTAATAGATATAAAGTACAGACCAAAAGTTTGGACACAACATTAATAACACACACAATGTTATTAAGGACTACATCTTCACCAACACTCTACGCATGTTAGTCATAGTTTGCTACACAAGAGCACGTTGTGTGAAGGCAGCTTGTTGTCCCGGGAGAGAAGGCGGACACCATGGTCGCATTGGTTTCTTTTGAGGTGCAGTCCCAGTTTGGCCACAAACTTACATACTGCATCTTTAAATTATTGTATGTTGTAGAACAGAACTCTAAAATGATCAGCCAGTTTTTTTATGTCTTACTTACACAGTTCTCAACATTAAAATTAACTGAAAATTGTATACAAATGGGATAAACGGAAATATTTTTAGCATTTAGTCAATTTGAGAAATCAGAATTCTTTTCATTATTTGCTTTCTCACCAATTTCCAGCACGCAGGCTTTTCTGCATTTGTTCCACAGGCAAGAGTGCACTCCTCCAGCTTCTCGATAACTGTGACTTCGTTTTGACAAGAACTCTGTAAAGTTAAGAGAAAATCAGCAGGGGAAGACAAACCACATCTGCTGCACATGATTTGTTCTGTTTAAATTCACTCAAAAACATACCTCACTGCACCTTGGTAAGTTCGGGTTCAGAGTAAAATTCTATCATGAATAAAAAGACAAATCATTAACATTGTTTGGATTCTGATTGCATCGCACCGTTTGAATTCAAAATAAATAAACCATGTATTTAAAATAATTTTTAGCTCACAAGCAAAAGTTAAACTATTTAAACCATTCGTTCTAATTCATGTGAAACATCTCCCACACAATGAACTTTTACATTTCAAGCTATAAAATGATCCACAGTGGTTGTTGAAAATGCACCAGTACTTTGAAGCTTGATCAAGTTTTAATGAGAGACATTGTCATCGCCGTTGAAACAGCTGCCGGCCAGCCTTTGTGCGTCACAAAGTGCCAGTAATCTATCCATAATATATCATTCAAAATAGGCTCCTCTTACAAGTTAACTCCCCTTTAGACCAAAGACAGCTCCAGCTATCCACTGAACACTGCACAATATACTGATTAAACAAGTTCTGAATAAAAGGCATCAAATGAAGGTGATATAAACAAATTTTAATGTCACATGGGTGTAGGCTAGTTACCTGCAAAACGTTGTGGCTGTCTACATCAATATGAAGAACAAAGTTAGATGCTCCAACAAACAGACTTTTTGATCCTTCCTGGTGGTGCAAGATTGTATGGCTATAGTTTCTGCTATAAACCAAGGGAGCATCATCTAGGAGTGAGAGATTGTTGGTAAATAAAACAAATTTGGGAGACATTTTCATACGCTAGATTTCTAATCTCTACAGTAATTTCTAAAAACATTTTGTTGTACTTCCCAGCTAACAGGGAACGTTATCATAACATTCGCTAACGTTATTTAAAGGTTGTTTAAATGTTAGCTCATGACGTTTCCAAAAGAACCTTCCAGTAACATTCTAAACTAACGCTAAACTAAAACGTTATCTAAACACCTTTTTCAGAACATTCCTAAAGCATTCATGAGTTTTTATAAATATTATACTGATAGAAAACGTTCTGGGAACAATGTTCACATAACATTACTGGAAAGTTTTTTGTTGTATTATTAGTTACACAGAAGTGGAGAAAACGTTCCAAAAACGTTTATAATAACCTTGAGAGAATGTTCCCAAAATGTTAAGAAACTGGACACACTAACATTTATAGAAGGTTAGAGGTAACATTCCCAGAACGATCTTGTAACATGCACTTGTTAGCTGGGTTATAGCCTTGTCTAGTAATTGTTTAGGAAACATGCGGAAAATGTATTTAATTATTGAGCTACTGTACTGTTCAAAGAGAGCAGAGAACAGAAAATACAAAAGTAACAATAAGAAGGATTTGAACATTAGAGGAATTTGAACAGTTGCAGTTACGTTATACACAGGTTCACAGGCAGAGCTATAAAGTGGATCTTGGTTATTTGAAACATTTGAAATCGAGCAAATGCTTCAAGAAATCGATCACACCAAGAAAGTAAAGCTACACACCATGGGAAAATTAATCGCTGATTGTATTTTTTTCTGATTGTAAAATAACTGTACTAACATACAACTGTACATTTAGGTCTAAAAATACAAAATTGAAAACTAGTGAACAAAAAACGAGTTTTAAGCATTAAACAAAGTTAATCTTTAAAGTTTTGTTTGGTGAACACATTTCATTCCCAATAGGAGGGAATATGTTTTTCTTATCAATGTTTACCTCACCAGTTTTTACCACTAAGAAAAATAAGCATCTACATTAAGCAATTAAACTCATGACAAACAAGGAGAGGGTTCCATTTATTTCTGGCAAACCTTCTCATCCTCTACCAAGTTTTACCAAAAACAGATATCTAAGTATGTGGAGTATATGGTTTTAAATTATTGCACCAAAAAGTCAAAAGCTGCTTCATCAAAATGATTCATTTCCAAATAAAATTTTCAAGAAAAATTGACAAGATCAATTATGAAGGTATTTTAATATAAATTTATTTAACAACAGCTATGACAGACAACGGTTTGATTTTATACCATCTTATAGAGCAGCAACATTTAAAGATTACCCATTGGGTGACAAACAAACACTGCAAGCACTCTCTAGGACACAGTTGAAAGCATCGCTTCTTACCTTGTCTTCTTGTCAGTCTTGGGTTGCAAGAGCAAAACACGCAATGCAAAACCGCTCCATAGATAAGACAAGGAAACGCGAGATTTCCTTTCAGATTGTGAAAGAAGTGTTCGCGTTGTAGAATCATAATTCAGCTTAAATCAAACCTAGCTCATCTTCTGTGCAGCACTCGAGCTCGAGCACTGATTCAGCTCAGCTGGGAGTAGGAGTAAGAGAGTCAGGCGTCAGTCACCAAGTAGCACTCCCCCAACGCCCCCCGCCACTCCACCCTCCTTCTTCCCCCTCCCCCTTCCCCTCCCCGTTCCCTTCCCTTCTCTACAGGGAACACCTACTTTTAAAAATAACACACACACACACACGCACGCACGCACACGCACACACACACACACACACACACACACACTACTATTTTGGGAGGACACAACATAGATAGAAATAATAATTAACTAGATACTTCCATAAATTATATTACATATTTGTTTAGAATTGTATACATAATTGAACAAATAAGTATATAAATAACAAATGGCTGGATAAAATTACACTCCTACATGCCTTCCAGAAGCCTGCGCTCAGAGAAGGAACAGCATCTTGTGGTTCCGTCCCACAAAGGCAGAAGATCTCTCAGCAGAACCTTCTCTCTCACTGTCCCTGGATGGTGGAACAAACTCCCTGATCCAGTCAGGAAAGCAGCAACACTAACAGCTTTCAAAAAGCAACTGAAAACTCTTCTCTTCAGAGACCACCTACTAGAAAAAATACTTTTTCCTCCTCTGTCTTATTTTCTTCTTGCTATGGTTTATTGTTCGGTTGAAACAACTTCTATTATGAACAAACAGAGATAGACTTTGACGGTGTAACAAATTGCATATTGTCTCTCCCCTAATGTAAGTCGTTTTGGACAAAAGCGTCTGCCAAATGCAGAAATGTAAATGTAAATGTAAAATTGTGTAATGTCGGTCATATGTATATATTTCTGTCAAATTTATGGTTGTCAAAAGTCCTAATTTATAAATAAAATAAACAAAATAAGAAACACAATACATTACATTACAATAAATGTATTTTGTCTCTTTTGTAGATTTATAATGAGGACAATAAAGCGAACAATAGAATAAAAATACGAGTAAAGGAAATTGAATTCGTATTAAGTATATTTAGAATAGTGAGGGAAGGTTTTTTTTTTATATGAAGTTCAAACAATTTCCCAGTGGGTGGCGGTAATGCACCAGTAAACTAGGCTTGCAAACTGCCAATAAACCACACAAGAAGAAGAAGAAAAAGAAGAGGAAGAAGGAGGAGGAGGAGGAGGAAGGAGGCGAAAATTTGAGCAGCTGACTGAGATATCGCAATGGTGAGTTTTATTTATCTTTTATTAATGATTGCTTTTAGCGTTGGGTTTCGAATTCCCTTAACATTTCTGTTGCCACTTTACTATACAGATATGCAGTGTAGGATTGAATGCGCGCATAAACATGTAAACAAACTGAATATAAAACTCCTCTCTTCCTCCCTCCATGAAGATGTTCCTGTTGTATTATTTGCGATAAGACGCTGTGATTTTCTAACTGCAAAAAGATCAATCTGTTTTTTATTTAAGCAAAAGTTAAGATTGTACAAAACAATAACTTGTTGGAGGTGTGACATCAATCATATTCATCGAGACCGTGAAGATAAAGGACCTGACATTTTCTGCAATTAAATAATGCTGAAGAGAAATACTAAGATGAAGCGATCGTTTAATAATATGTAATATTTGGAAATAGGACCTTGCTTCTGTTTCGGTTTGTGCTTTATATGAACATCGAGGTGTACAGAGTTTATGTTTAGCTAACGTTGTTGTGTTATTTAATGTCTTCCAGTGATTATTGTAGCAAAAGAGATGTTCATAATATAAAAATGTGTCTTCATTTTGTTCAGAGGTTCAGATTCTGTGGAGACTTGGACTGCCCAGACTGGGTGCTTGCAGAAATCAGCACCTTGGCTAGAATAGTATGATTTCTTCCTCTTTTCTCTGAGCTTTTCCATCTTTCTCACCTCTTTTAAAGAGCATTCTCTCTGTCCTGTTCTTCACAGACAAGTGTCAAGATGAAGCTTCTGTGTGTGCAAGTCATCAAAGATCATCTTGGAGAAGGAATTGATGTAAGATAGCTCTGCTTTATTGATCTTCAAATGTTCCCTTTTGGAGGTATAAGATTCTGTCTGACGTCCAAAATTGAGCTATTCAGAGTCTTTGATATCTTATTACATTATGATTTCATGTTATTTGCATGTTTTGACTTTTTATTTAAAAATGTACACTGATAGAAATTTGGAAGAAATTTCTGTGATACACTGGATTCTAAATTCTTTCTTCAATTGTTTTTCTAACTTACTCATTCTTTGGAAATCCAATTTAGTATGAGAAAATCTCAAAGCTTACGTCAGATGCCAAATTTGGTGAGTAAAACCTTTTTTTTGTTATTTAATCTCAATATCTGTAATTTAATGTTTCATGCATATCATGCCTCTAACCAGTAATATGAGGAGCAATGGTTTGTTTTAGTTTAATTAAAGCATCACAAAACTATACAACAGTTTTTGACATACAAAATTATCTAGCCTGAAGACTGCACTCAGAACCCTTTAATGTATTTTCAACAACAGAAAATTTGTTCCTTAAAAAAAAAAGATATTTTGGCACTGGTTTGATTTGAAAGGAAAATTCAACCAAATCTTTATCATAGTTGTTTCGAAACTGAATTTTGTTTTAATTTTAATAGTATTTTTGTAATTTAACTTGGGTTACCTTCTTTTTACTTAAATTGTATTTATGTAATTTGTTTTATTTTATTTAAAGTCATCTCCGTCATGTCTTGCTTTATTTTAAATTGAGGTGTTGTTTTGTTTACATTTATTTAGTTTTGTTTAAATCCATTAAACCCAGTTTATTTTATTCAAGTAGAGATCTTTTAGTTGTTTTAAATGTTACATGTAGAGATGTTTACATCTCCCTGAATGAGTTTTTAAAAACATTTTTATTAACATATTAAGCTTAATAATTATATGGAGAAAAATAGAAATCCACTCGGTAGGAATAAGTAATAAACCCAACATCATGACTTTAAAAGATCATTTCCTGAAGAGAGCAGCCAGAAATGATAGACAGCAGGAAAAGTGTAATTACTCTGTATACACATTGTAATAATAGTTTTCATTCATCTTATTTCTATTATATTAAACAAGATGAGGAGTTATGCCAAAACATAATTTGTAATATTTACATTTTATAACATTTTGCATTCTTTAACTCAATAACTCTCATTTAATTGATTTGTCTCTGGAGTCTCATAAGCCTTGCTGTTGGTGTTCTTCCAGATTCTGGAGACATTAAAGCCAGTATAGCTGTGCTGAGTTTCATTTTGTCCAGCGCTGCGAAGCATGATGTGGATGCTGAGTCTCTCTCCAGTGAGCTCCAGCAGCTCGGCCTGCCTAAGGGTGAGTAGATCTGCTTGTTATCGTTCTCTCGTTCTAGCTAAAACTGACCACAGTGTGCCCATCGTTAGAGCACACCACTGGCCTGTGTAAGTCATATGAGGATAAGCACGTTGCTCTACAGGAGAAGCTGAGGGAGAGCAGTTTGCGCCGTGAGTATGAATGAAATGATGATCATTTGATGAGATGCGGTGCTCTGATGAGTGTTGTTGCCCAGTGGCTCGTCTGGAGGCTGTGAACTGGAGAGTTGATTACACGCTGAGCTCCAGTGAACTAAAGCAAGTGAACGAACCGGCGGTGCAGCTCAGACTTCAGGCTCAGAACCCCCTGTCAGACTCTTCCGAGACCACTGTGTTGTCCATCACTGCTGACAAGTTCAGAGTGCTGCTGACAGGTGAGAGGCGCTGCTCTGGTTGTTGAAAGAGTGCATGTAGTTTTTGTAAAGTGTTCTCAGTCTGTACTTCAGGAGAAAGTATATCAGCATAGAAACTACACACTCACTCTCCCGCTTAAACAGTTCTTGTACTGAAAGTTAAATCTCTCTTTTTAACTTTTTGGATTAATTAAAAGTCCTGCAGTAGCCATTGGTAGCAGATGGTTTCCTCAGATCCTTAATAAATGATGAGCAAAATAAAAATGTACTGGTAATTTTTTTTCTTATAAAATAAAATATAATAAATAAAATATACTGATCACTTTCTTTACTTCTATGTGAATAGTTGTCTACTGATTGTTTGGGAGTATCACAGGATCCCATGTGCTAAGCAGGCTCTCAGATATGTGGGACTTTTCAAAAACCTTGTGACAAATAGAAGTTCTAATAATTTTCTTTTACAAATCCTCAAAGGGTCTTCTATAAAAACAGAGCAATTAACAGTACAGTATCTTTGCAAAGTGAGTAGACTACTCTAATTTCTTTTGAAAAAAAGTATTGTATTTTTAAAAAACACATAAGAAATCAACTTTGCAGTAAATGTTCAGCATGTAGAAGTTTTCTCTGAGTATCTGTAAAAAGATAATTTTAATGTTTATAAACCTAGAAGAAGATTATCAAGAGGTTCAAACTGTCAGATTGTGTCAAACATTTGGTTGAAAGACTCGGGTCAAGCAGTAGCATGGTCCGGGGCATCATGACTGCTTCAATACAGGGGAGCTTCAGTTCAATAGCACTTGCTACAAAGCAGCTTTATATATATTCATTCATCTTCATGTTGGCTTTCTTCCCTTTCGGGGTCACCACAGCCAACTCTCTGGTATATGTTTTACGCGGCGGATCCCCTTCCAGCCACAACCCATCGCTGGGAAACATTCACACACACATTCACTCTTTAACACTATGGGCAATCGTTCTTACTCGATTCACTTATACCGCATGTCTTTGGACTTGTGGGGAAACTGGAGCACCCGGAGAAAACCCACACGATCACGGGGAGGACATGCAAACTCCACACAGAAATACCAGCCGAGCCTAGAACCAGCAACCTTCTTGCTGTGAGACGACCGTGCTACCCACTGCGCCACCGTGACATATATACATATATACATATATACATATATATATATATATATATATATATATATATATATATATATATATATATATAAACAGTTGCTACAAAGCAGCTACACAAAGTCCTAGTGTGGATGGTTGTGGAGGTTGATGGGAATTTCTGTTGGATAATTATAGATAGAAAAAGAACAACCATATTGCTAACGTAGGTACTGTTAAGTTTATTAGTATGAAGAAATGTGTTAATTTAAACTGATATATATATATATATATATATATATATATATATATATATATATATATATATATATATATATAAACAGTTGCTACAAAGCAGCTACACAAAGTCCTAGTGTGGATGGTTGTGGAGGTTGATGGGAATTTCTGTTGGATAATTATAGATAGAAAAAGAACAACCATATTGCTAACTTAGGTACTGTTAAGTTTATTAGTATGAAGAAATGTGTTAATTTAAACTGATATATATATATATATATATATATATATATATATATATATATATATAAACAGTTGCTACAAAGCAGCTACACAAAGTCCTAGTGTGGATGGTTGTGGAGGTTGATGGGAATTTCTGTTGGATAATTATAGATAGAAAAAGAACAACCATATTGCTAACTTAGGTACTGTTAAGTTTATTAGTATGAAGAAATGTGTTAATTTAAACTGATTAGTAACCTCTAGCTAATTATAAAAGCCAAGGTTAAACCAATTTTGTGATGAAATAAAGCGACCAAAACACTTATTTTCTATTGATGTGGAAAAAAAACGGCGAGTCCGGAGTGAAACCCCCACACACAGGTGCAGAGAAAAGATCTCCCCCAGTGAAGAACCCTCTGAGATCACAGAGCACCCAAAAACAAGAGCAAGAAACAAACTGTGGTTAGAGCAGAGTAGCACAAACAGGTGCAGCATCAGCTGCAGGATGAGTGATAAAGGATGAGGATAGGTTAGATATGTACATTGAACCATGCTGGTTTCAGAAATTTGCATGTTTATAGCACAAAGACACCATTCCCGTTTAGACTTACCAGGAGCCAATTATTAGAATGCTAAATTAAAAGGATATGTTTTTAAGCTAGTTTTTTTAACTCTATCCAGCAGTTTGTTTCAGAGCTTGAGGCTCTATATGAGAATGCACTTTCCCCTCTCAGGGATTTACTTCAGATCTTCAGAATGACATAGGCATGAGACAGAATTGACACAGAGTTGTTTATCACATGTGGCCATTTATTCAAATTTAGCTCTGTTAAGAGTTTTAATTTGTTCATTCTTTTTTTGTTTTGTTTTCCAGAACTGAAACAGGCACAGACTATGATGAACGGACTTCAGTGAATAGTCGTATATAAAAGAAAGGCAATTGTTTTTCTATGATTCTGTGCCATCTTACTTTTTGTGTCCTTAGGAATTGTTTCTGATCAAATTGAGTTTTGAACACCTGTAATGAAGAATTTCCGAACAATTCCTTCTAATGTTGCTGGAGGGAATATTTTGTATTTTTTCTTCTAACAATGATTTATTTGTTAAGCAAATAATTAAACTGTCTTATTCATTTGTGGCAACATTTTATCCCTAAGGGTCACAGCTCAGGTACAGACTCATAAACTACATTTGTTATGGAGAAATTTGGCTATAGGTTTGAAAGCTGTAGTTTTGTATGTTGAAGCTATACTGCCAAAAGCTAAACTTTATCTGAGAATTGAATTTAACTCTCCTAAAGGTTTGTTTCATGACTTTGACTTTATTTTATGTTTTTAATATAACTCCTCAACGTAAATATATATAATTTACTCTGTCTGTAAAGATAATCTATAAGAATGTTGGTGTTTATGTTTTTACAAAAATAAGCAATGTTTATAAATAAACATTTTTTCTGTCCACATTTTTTATTTCAGTTTTTTTCTTTCAATTAATCTGTTATATATGTTTAGATTAAAAGTATTTCTATGTTCAAATTTGATTAGTTAATTTTTTGTATGAATGTTAAAAAAGTTGTGCAATAAAAAGTTTAAATATTGTTAATTGTATTGTTTTTTTCTCTGTACAGTGAATGAATCTTATGAATATAATTTGGCTCAATAAACAAAGATCACAGACTATTTACAAATATTTATAAAAGTGTATGAGAAGTTTTTAACTACAAAACTACAATACCCATGAACGGTCATATCAAAATAGGCGCGTTTCCGTCTGCGTAACATGCTTCAGAAGAGCACCTCGAAGTCAAGGTGTGTTTTTCTGTGTTTATGTTCTAAAACAATGTTTGTGATTACTTATATGAGTTTTAATAAAAACAATACGGTTTCCGAACCCTCCAAATGTTAATTTACTTTCGCGTAGTATCTAACGTTAAATTGCTAAACGCTAACTTAGTTCTTTCTAGTTCAGCTTTACAGAAATCAAATCGAACAGCGTTAACTGAAGTGTGTAAGTTACACTGCATTAACAGTACTAAGTATTTGTCTGCTTTCAGACGGATGATTTAATGATACGTAACATTAACGTTATTTAAGCCACAACACTAAAATAAGGCATAATGTTTATCAACTGTGCCCCCAGTTGAGATGAGGTGTTTTTTATTGTTTTATTTACAATTATTGCTGACAAAATACAAATATATTCCAAAATAAAAAAAATCTGTAGATCACATTTAAAAATTTACATTTTACTATAATTATAATAATGCAAAATATATTTTTAACAGGTAAGCAAAAGCAAAGCCACCCATTTACACTTTATATGTAGTATGTAAAACTTGCATTAGAAAAGGGTCTTTAGTGAGCTTGCAACATCGTTTCAGATTTATTATTTGTATTTTAAAGCTAGTTTGATTCATTCCACTTCAGATTCATAATTTAAATGAACCTTTAACAATTAACTAAAAACAGCCACTTTTGCGACCAAAAAAATGTTTATGTAGCATCCGATGCTTTTAATGTTTATTGTCTTTAAATTCAGCTGCTCTGTTCCTCTTGTTCAGATTCAGTAGTTCTCCATCTCCAGTTTGAGAATGCCAGAGGGTCCTGAGCTTCATCTTGCCAGCCTGTTTGTCAACAGGATGTGTGAAGGGGTTGTGTTTACTGGAGATGTTGAGAAATCTGAAGTGAACAAGAATCCAGAGGTACCATTCTGCTGTAAAGCTTACCGGATCCAAGCCCAGTCAAGAGGAAAAGAGGTCAAGCTCACACTCAGCCCAATTAAAAATGATGAAGACCTTAAATCCAAGCAGCAGCCGATGGAAGTGGTTTTTCGATTTGGGATGTCTGGCTTTTTTCGCTTCACCACAGAAGAGGATTTACCAAAACATGCTCACTTGCGTTTCTACACTAATGAGAACCCACGCAGGGTTCTGAGCTTTGAGGATACACGCAGATTCGGCAGCTGGCAGCCAAATGGGAACTGGCAGAAAAACAGAGGCCCTTGTGTAATGTTTGAGTATGAGAGCTTCAGGTGAGAGAGAGAGCAATGAGGAAAAGGGGTTTGTGGCGTGCTTATTTTTAAGTCGTCTTCAGCTCTTAATGGCATCTTTTAAACTATTGGATGTGACAAGGAACACAGAGACATTTCAGCAGTCAATAGACTGTACCAAACCCTCAGTCTACGTATTGCGCTGAAGTATCGGGTGTAATTGTGCTTCCTGTTTGAGCTTTTCAGTGTGGGTTGATAGCGTTGTTTTGGTTTTTGAAGAAGTGATTATGGGTAGGTGTTAATTTAGTCAGATTTGTAGTGTTACCAATTTATTGTTGTATTTTATCTCCATTCTGAATGTGTGATGTTGCTATACTGCTGTCTCCCATTGTGTTAGAATTTTGTTGCAGTTTAATTCAGAGGTTAGATTCATACTTTTCCTCACAATTAGGATACAAGTATAAAATTACCTGTTGCCATATTCAATGAAGGTTATTCTTAAGACTGTTCCTTTGTCAGCCTTTCAAGAACCTTGGTCCTCTTGGGGCCAGTCAAGGGTAGAAGAGTGGTTAAGAACGGAGGAGCCCACCCCTCAATGTAGAAGTTGCAAACCATGATTTATTACCCATGCGTGTACTGTTTAACTTTAGCTTTTAAAATATTTTCAGTTCAGATCTGCTCTTTTATAAATAATAAATTCAGATCACTAATGCTTTGTTCACACTGAAAAGCCGAGCATCTGCTTCTGATGCTTTTACATGACCACAGAACCTCCGATTTTGATCTGCTACCAAAAATCTGCCCAGATCGCGCATAAAAAAAGAGCATAGAGGAGAGGTATAGTCTCCTCTTCTTCAAATAAGTCTCCCTCAGTAACTTCATCTTTTTTTTTTTTTTACCACACTTCAACTACAAGTACAGCAGTTTTTTCAGTGGTAAAGGGTTTGTTTAGCGGCTAAAGCGTCATTAAATTCCCAGTGTGAATAGAAAACTTGAAACTGCATATAAAACGTATATGCCATTGCTGCTTGTCTGTTTTCCAGTTTGAACAAAGCATAAGAAAAGCAAAGATGCGAAAATAAGATATATTCAATACTTAAATTTAGCAATAAATTTAATGTTTTTCAAGCCTCGCTCCCTCTAAACCACTTTTCTTGTGATTTTCCCTGGCTTTTAACTGATTATGCACACCAGGAACACTAAAACCCCTTTCATGTTATGTTATTTTCGCCACAATAATGGACATCTTGTTAATCCTGTTGTGTTTGTAGCCTGAAGTCAGCTGTCTCAACAAAGTTTAGCTCATGATACCACATGATTGATTGATATCAGTAGCTTTATTTGATATTGTTGAATTCTTAATTACTTTGAAAATTTGAATGGGCACAAATAAATCAGATAGTTCATTATTGAGCATTGAGAATGACCTCAGCAGTTTCTAAAATGTTTCACCAATGAGGCCATCACTCCTTATTGGTAAATAACGATCTGACACAAAAGTGATGAATGTTTGAAGGTATGTTTATGACATCACAAGTTTCTTTACAAGAGACCTCAGTTTCTTTACATATGTATAACCTGTGGCTTAAAGCACACACTACCTTGCCCTAACCTCTGAGCGGCTACTGGGTGAGTGATCTGTTCACTAGTACACCACATCCTCTCATACTGTGAAACACACAAAAACTGAATATTATCATTCAGTTATCATCACATTTTTATATCTTCAGTTGTGAGTTGGTCTGTTTATGAAGCTGCTCTGATGAACTGCTAAGGTCTGCATTAAATGTACTATATTGAATGTAGCAAATAAAGTATCACTGCATGTTTAAATGTTGTTTCAGGGAGAACGTTCTTTCGAATCTGTCTGACAAGGCTTTTGACAAGCCCATCTGTGAAGCCCTCTTAAACCAGAAGTATTTCAACGGCATTGGGAACTACCTTCGAGCAGAGATTTTGTACAGGTAACACATTTTGTGTTTTGCTTTCACATTTGAAATGCTTGAAGTCTAGAAGAACTCACAATCTTTTGGAATTTACTCAAATAAATCATTAATACATGTTATAAACATTAATAATAATAGAAATAGTTAAAGCTGGGTCCCAGAAATATCTTTGAAGGAGTCTCTTTGGGACTTTCCATTTTGAATACAAACCCCTCTGTTTAGTTGAATGCTTCGTTTTACTTCTGTGATCTGCGTGAGACCCATGAATGTTCCCTATCTTAGATCACCTTCTGTGACTTTCAGGTCAATTACAATAAGTCTTATTAATATAATTGAATTTACTGTTCCCACATTTTTTGCAGATTGCAAATCCCCCCGTTTGAGAAGGCACGAACGGTTCTAGAAGGTCTTGAGTTGACAACAAGAGATGAAAAGGGGGTTGCCGAGGTGAAGGAGCTGGTTTGGGTGCATCTATTAAAAGGACATTGTTTGAAATCAATCATTGCTTTGTTCTATTCAGACTGCAGATAGTGCTGTGAAGAAGGAGCTCAAGGCTGAGACTGCAGACCTCCTTTTTCTGTGCTCCACTGTTCCTAAGGAAGTGTTGACGCTCGGTGTGCTTTTGCTTTAATCCTTTGTGATTGAAAAACTGAACTATCACGGGCTGTTTAGATTGGTTTTATGTTTGTGCTATATCATCACTAGGGGAAAAGGGTTATGCCCCTGCCGATGGTAAGTATTATGTGCTTCAATCTTGGATGCGGTGCTATTCTGTGGATGGAATGAGCTCGCTAACTGACCACAATGGTCGGACGGTTTGGTTCAAAGTATGTCTAACTTATCTCATTCTAAAATGGAATATTATTCAGGAATATTTTTTACTTTTGTATGTTTCTTTATTTTAGGGAAACCCTGGTCCAATGGTGCCGAAAGGTAAAATGTCTTTGCTGTTTTAAACAGGGTTTTTGCAGACCTTTATCATAACATCAAAAACACATATAAAACTTGTTTGCATAATAAGTGGTATGCTTCAAATACATTGTTCGAAACCTTGAAACATTTAAGTGCATTTGTGAAGGTTTTCTCAGACCCTCAAACCCTAACCATCCTTTTACAAAGCGTTTATGAGGATTTTCTCAATCCCTGGCAACCATTACAATCATTTATGGATTTGAGTACATATGCACATTTCATTAAAATTAGTTAAACTGTGGCATCCCATAATTTTATTTTTAGTATTTAGGAACATTTTCCTAAATTCTGGCGTTTCCAAGCAATGGCAAAAAACATATCGGCTTTACATGGACATAAAAAATAAGACCTGTGAAAAAGTATTTAAGGAATTTAAGAATTTTTAAGACCTAAAATGTTATACTTTATACGTTATACTTCTTTAATGTGTTGTTGCTTTTTCCAACAAATGCTCTTCAACCAGGTGCTAAATCTCGCAAAGTTGTTTGGAAAACCCAGAAAGATGATCATGACTATGTTGAATCAAAGGTAATAGTAATCCTTCTCAGGGCTTGTGGGGTTAACAGATAACACAACCTCAATTTTTTTTTTTATCTATAGAAAGTCAAAAATGCACATAAGGACGGAACTGCAAAAGAAAAGTCTGGTAAGAAAAAGATCAGTGAAAAATTACAGAAGTCAGAAACACAAAGGACTTCAAAAAGGCTGGAAAAAAGCGCTGCAATAAAACAGGAACCTGGGTATAAGAACAAGCCAAACTCTCGAGGAAAGAGAAGATTGACAGGTCTGAAACTTAATTCCATTTAGATCCTTGTAACAATATGCTTTTCAGTATCAATATTATTCTTTGAACTTTTTGACATGATGAACTATTGCCTTTTTATTCTTTTAGGATATATAATAGTTAGAAAAATAGTTTTGAAAATGCAGGGTTGAGTGTGAGTTTTTGTTTTAAAATAATAATTTTCTTGTAAGCCTTTTTTCTTGAATTTTTATTTTAAAGGTGCTGTATGCAATTTTTGGTATCAGCTGTTCACTTTTGAAGTTTCTAAAACCGATATGTTGATATTCTTGTAGGTCCAACTGAGTATACATGTTTGTTTTGATACTCGCACTTTTTAAAAATGTGTTTTTAGCACCTTAAAATATGTCTGCTTAAACCATTCAACACTGTCATCAGTTTTCAGATTTTTATTTAGCAATAATAAATATAACTTCAAGCGGCATTGCTTGGGGGTATGGCCTTTGTCAGTCAATCAAGGAAAATTATTTAATTAATTAAAGATAATTTTCTATAAATCTTCACCACCAGAAAGTATAAGAAAAATTTTAGATCCTGTTCCTCATAAGTTTGGTGTAAATTTATTACAGCCACGATGTCCTGGGGTCTTATGACATTAGCATGTGCCAAGAACTCAACAACAAGAAGGCAACAACTTATTTTTTTATACAAAAACGCACTTACAGGTGTGAAAGTTCATCATCGTGGTGACGCTAAAGGGTTTGTACGAAAGAGACTAAATTTGGGCAGTGGGTAGGTCAGAATCTAGCCTACAAGTATGCTAAATTTCCGGATTTACCAACAAGTGGAACTAGGGCTGTTCAGTGTTGGAATGATGATTAGAAAATCAACAATTGCAGTTTAGCATGTAATTTTACAATAATACTACCGTTTCTGCCTATGCCTAAACTGAAGCATTGTAATTGCAATAGCAATATATATTTTTAAATATATGCTTTATAGTTATTCAGTATTTAAATTATGTTAAATATTGTAGCTAGTGTAAAAAATACAATAGCAAATCAAGTTAGGAAAAATCAGTCTATAATAGTCTAAAAAAACTATATACACCAAGAAATAAAGTCTGCTTTAAACTAAACTAGGAAAATAACAAAAACAACTGTTTGATTAACTTAACATTTTTTCTATTTAGGATTATTTGCTATGAATTGTCAGGATATTGAATTGCAGAGGGTTGCAGACCAATTTAAAAATGAGAACAATGGAAGAATCTTTGTTTTAAGAATCTTAATTACTAGCATGTCTGAACTTTTTTAAAGCTCCTTCAAGCGCTGGAACAAACCAAACCAAACGTCAGCGTGCAAAGGAAGTGATTCAGGAAGATTCAGTCAGCAGCAGGAAAAGGGCAGCCACAGGTATGCATGCTTCAGGCTTTTAATAAAGATGTAAACTCTGCTGATGTTCAACGAATCTTCCTCTGGGTTCTGTTCTAGCAAAGCCACGAAAGAAAAGAGGTGGCAGAAGATGATGCCTCTCGGAATCAACCAGCAACACTTATCCAAATGATAAGAACACAGCGAGGGATGATTTTGTTATAAATCTATTTTTTTTAAAACAAAAACTCAATAAAATAATTGTAACCCCTTTGAATGGCTAGTCATTGTAAGTCCATTAGCTAGATGAATTAGCTAGTCCATTAGCTAAAGATACTCAATATCATGCACTCCTAAAGGCTGGTTAAGCTATTTTTAAATATGGTTTAAAAGTTACTTCCGCTATCAGAGATAAAGGGATGTGGGTATTGATGACTTTAAACCCTGATCCAGAGTTATATTTCCTATTTCTTGTCTGACTGAATGCCATTTTTGTCTAAAAGATGGTTATTTTTTGCTATTTTTTTCACCTGAATTATATGTGTGCTGCACATCAGTGAAAGAGCTGGAATTGAACACTGGGGTTACTTTTCTTAACAGAGCATGCTTTAGATTTTAACATTTACCTCACAGCACAGTACTGCCAACACGTATTACCATAGTAACACTAGACATAATTATAAATTTGTTGGCAGAAGATAAGAAAATGGTTTGGTGGAAATTGAAAGCATCATCATGATGATGTGTGCTGCTTAGTTCATGTATTAATATCATGAGTATGTATGTATGTATGTATGTATATATATATATATATATATATATATATATATATATATATATATATATATATATATATATATATATATATATATATATATATATATATATTTATGCGTGTGTGTGTTCTGCATCCATTAATGAAACTCATGATATTTCCTTTGAGATAGTTCCTCAAAGGACTGTGAATTATTACAATGTTGTAGACTCATTCAGCCTCAAGCAAATTCATGTGGTTTTCATTCCTGGTGTTGGTTTGATCACAGGAACCAGACCAGCTACTGATTTATGCTTCTTTTTTTAAATAAAAGTAGCCATTGGCTTTCAGTTGAAGTACTCTTTATGGAGATGTATATGGAGGTTTCAAAATAGGGTGCACTATAATATATAGTGATTATAGTGTTTTAAATGAACAAAACCAACAAATTTACACACATTCTAGCATTATTATGGTAACTAAATGATGGCAGCAGCCATAACTTTAACTGTAACTGTGTATAAACAAATGTATTACCATATTTTTCTTGTAACTGGATTGAGTTATGCAAGATATTGTAAACACTAGAAATGACTAAATTGCACATAGATTTTCTCTACCATAATTTCCTTTTTACAGTTTCTAATAACTTGCGGCTGGAAGGGCATCCGCCACATAAAACATGTGCCAGAGGAGTTGGCAGTTCATTCCTCTGTGGCGACCCCGAAAGGGAAAAAGCCGACATGAAGATGGATGGATGCAGTTTCTAATAACTTATGAGCTATTAATGCCTTAACTAATGTTTAATTCATGCTTGAATTAATGGTTTCATTCATGGTCATTATCAGACTTGAACTTCTTAACTAGTAACCTGAATTCACATGATAAGAAAAAGGAAGCCAATACTCTGAGTGTTTTTTTGCCGTAAGTTGCATAATTAACATTTTAATAATGACAGAGGAGAGTTAGCCTCAATCATTAACTGTGTAAAATTGTGGGCCAGGCAAACTTGCTATCTGAGCACACTAGCTGGAAATATTCTTTTCTCCCTAAAACAATCTGAGATTTTTTTTTTTTTTTTGATCAGGAGCTAAATATTGACAGTCATGTAAATTTATTGAACCGAACCCGAAATCCATTTTTTTTGTTTGAAAAATACAGGCTAGCTCAGGTCCATTGTGTCTCTGTCCAAATTGATAGTGGATGCTTTCATCCATTCACATCTACAGTAGATTATTAAAACGTCTGTGACCTTTGCAGAGGTTTCCTCACTAGATCCAAATGTTCTGTCAAATAACTCCTCTTTAAGCCTCCCTTCATTAGATTTAGGATTGATTTAAGGTTTTGTTTTAAACATAGAGCGCTGCATGTTCAGACTCCGGAGTTTTTCAGAGTATCTTCACACTCACAACCCCAGCAGAGCTCTGAGATCAGTAGATCAGAATCTGCTGGTGGTAGCCTGCACCACCAAAAAACTAAGGGAGATGAAGCTTTTTCTGCTAAGAAACACTTTTCCACTAGAGCTTAAAATTGCTGCATTTGTGGACATTTAAAAACATTTTTTTAGAAAGGCTTTCCTGGGTTTGTAACAATTTAATTTTCATTTCAGTTTTAATATTTTAGAGGTCTTTGTCTATAATTGTTTGCCTTTATCTATTTTACAGTTGCCCTGATTTTAACTATGTTTGCTATGTTTTTTTTATTGTTATACCTTGTTTTACTGTGTTGAGATGACCTTACTTTAGGGGTCTCCCAACCTGGTCCTGGAGGGCGGAAGCCTTGCACATTTTTACACTTTGTGAACTTTCTCTGTGAAAAGTGATATATAAATAACTACTAACATGAAAAATTTGCTCTATTTTAAAGTCACTATATAGCAAACATTACTCACCAGTGATTGTGTTCATTTCTTATTATGTGAAAATATCAGCAATGTAAAGTGTTTCAACTTCTCCTGCAGTTAAATTAAAGTTTTTTTTATTTAATCAATTTAAGCAATTTTATCTGCATCATAAGCAAAGATCAATGTGCTTCATCACATAGTCAGAATGAGAGATTTGATCTCGAACGGTTTAAATGTTAAAGACAATCCCTTAGCTGTTGGCACTGGTACATTGAGATAGGAAGGATGTTCCAGGAGATTGCATCTGTGAAACAGGAAGTTAAGAGTTAATGTTTCTGAAAGCATTAAAACATTTGTGAATGAAATTAAAATCTTTCTTTGTCATCTTACTCGCTGGCTTTTTGAAATGGAAGGGATGTTGTCAATGTCGCAGTAACACTGCTTCCATGACACTCGTAGAGGCGAAGGAGTAGAGCATTTTGTCTTGTTTCCACCTTTGAATCGAATGAAACAGGGACAATTAGAGAGCCTGATGTAAAAAAAAAAAAAAAAAAAGATCACCATCAGTGCTCGAGTGCTACCTGTTTAATGGTTTCCAGAATAACAGCTGGTGTGTCAATGGAAAACGCACTCCAGGGTTCAGAGACGATCCCATCAAAGACGTGAAGAGGAAAGTTCAAGTTGTAGGCATGCTGGATAACTGACGCATCCTGGAAGGAGCCTGTAGAGAGATGCAGGCATTAGAAAGAGTTTGATGTGAAAGACGTCTGCAATGATTGGATTCAGCATGTTCTAACCCGTGTGTGGCATCAGTGCGTAGCTAAAAGTGTGATGCCCCATATCTGCATTCAGGTCAGGTGCTTTTGGAGCTCTCAAACTGAAGAAAAAAACAGAGGTTTTGAACAAAAGCCATTGTGAACTTTTGATGTAGGATGTAGCAGTGGCTGACGGCGGGGCTTACAGGGACAAGGTCAGGATGTTTTTGTGGATTGAGTAACCGTATTTGGAGTCATTCAGAAGGGCCACGCCAAAGCCATGCTCAGACAGATCTGCCCATTTGTGTCCCCACACCTATTAAATAAAATATTTCAACATGACACGAGAACATTCCCATCTCAAAGGTTATTGAAATTTGTACACATTAGCAGTGAATCTGCAGAAGATGTGACATACTTGACGTTACACTAGATATCTTTGGCCAGCGCTCAATGTATTCACTCCCCCTCACATGCATACCCCTTATAGAAAAAAATAAATATTCCATCTTGTTATTACCAAGGAAGTTAACAGAATTGGTTGGTCTGGATCGGCTTCACAATGCTTTTTCTTTTTAAATACTAATTCAAAATAAACCAGTCTGTTGAAGTCTACTCGTCATCTTGTCTCTTCAAATATGATCGCCATGGTTAAATCTACTTATCAATTTAATTTCACCCACAAACTCTCAAACGCAATACAAGAAAAACACTCTACTACAACTCACTTATATAATCAATACATTTTACATCACAAGACAAAAACTTTGGAATTTGTTTTTATTTTTATTAATTATGATTTACTGGAAAAGGGTTAATAATTCTCCATTAATTAATGATTAGTTATTATTAGGTGGTGAAAGAAATAAGATCAAGATTTCTAGTCAAATTCCAAGAACAACATCTTTGTTTAGATAACAATTTGTTTGCAGTTCATACCAAATGCTAGAAAAAAAAAGACATTTGATCAACTTATTGTATTTCACTGACAGTTTTTGGCACCTGATAGCCTGTAAGTACAGTTAACTTGAACAAACCTTAAATCAATGAAAAAGGGATCTGGCCCCTAACAAGCTATAAATGCATTCACTCTATACAGCTGGGTTTTCCCCCTTGTGGTAAACGTTAGGACAAATAGCTGAGTGTTCTCAGGGTGGCTGAATTTCAAGTCCATGATCTAATGATCTAAAACGAATCAAATGAACACAGTGACAAACATAAGAAAAAAGTTTATGTAGAGGCACCTCAAATCGAGCCCAGTCCCAGGAAGTGTTTCTATGGGTGGGTCTCTGCAAGTGTCCAAACTGTATCTCATAGGTAGCCTGAGGGCTATGAACCTGGACAGGGAACTCCACTTTAAGAAACTTATGAGCCTCTCCCCAGACCACCTTAAAATAAGGTCATTCATTAAACTTCACACATTTTTCTCAGGAATTGAGCATCTTGGAACATATAACTGATCTCTCCTCACCTGCGTTTTGAACTTGATATAGGGACAGCAAGCATCCAGTATGATCTCCTGTGTGATGCTGCTCTTTCCACTGATTCTAAGAGAGAACGAGATGCTACCCCGAAGCCCCCCTGATCTTACCACCTTGGCAGGCTCAATGAGCTCAATTACAGGGTTCCTGGGAAAGTAGACTTTTGTTATCAAAAATTTTTTATTTTGGTTCAACAGGAGTTCAAAACCCAGCATGTGATGTGCAGAATCTGACCCAACCAGACAAGAAGAATACTGACCTTGTTTGAAGGTGGTAGTCCATCACATCCCATGCATCCCAATATAGAGGTACATCATCAAACAGCACAAATTGGTTCCCAGAGCAACCCTCAGGAATAGCTTCCCTGAAATACAAAATTAGTTCCTGCCATCAATTACTGTAAATGATGCATTACATCCAAAGAGCCCACGTTGTGACTGACCTCTTTGTTTGAACAAGATACAGGGACATCAAACAGCCCCTCTGGTCAATAATCACCCTTAAAAGACCATTGTCCATCATGATTATACCATCAACCTGCATCACAAGGACCCATTGTATAAAAACACAAGGATGCAAGATGAAACTAGAGTAATAAAAACAAAAAGAGGGATTTAAGTACATCCTTTGAGACGAAAACAGTATCTTGGGATTCTCCCGTCTCCAGGACTTGAGCGACTCCCACGCTAGGTACTTTCACCAAGGCTGTGGAAACAGGCGCCAAACACAATGAGCCCCACTGTACTTTAATCAACTCAACAAACAGCAATTATCTTTAACAGGTTTATCTAAAGCAGGGTTCCCCAATCCTTGTCCTGGAGGGCCGCAGCCCAGCTCATTTTAGTTGCAACCCTGCTGTAGTATGCATACTACTCTAGCTATAGACAATCAAAGGACCATAATTAGTGTCACAGGTGTGTTTCATGAAGGTTTAACCAAAAGGTTTGGAGACCCCTAATCTAAAGTAAGGTCATCTCAACAGTGAAATGCTTTGTTGGCAGAAAGTACCTAATCTTTCTTGAGTATTCTCTTGAAGAGATACAACTTCATTTCTTGGCCAAGACAAAGTGTTCAGTATGGTGATTCCAGATGGTGTTCCCTTCTCAGTAGAAGAAACCAGTGATTTGGAAGCATCTAGAAGAAGTCTGGACCCATGGGTGCTTATTTCTGTAAACATAGCATTCATTATGTCATCTGATCCAACAGACCAATAGACAAACAATCATGATGACATCAATTTCTTAAAGATTCATCACACATCACATATATGACTTGTATTTAAAAAAAAGAATAGTAAATTGGTTAAAAAAAGGAAATTCATATGGAATACACACAGGCAAATGATTTACCTTCATAGTACTGTAGTGCATCTTCAACAACTTTCTCAATGCAGCTGCCAGGAATCACATCATGGAATTGATTAAGTAGAAGCAATCTAAAATAATGAAACCGACAAACAAGTGAAATCCACACTTTTAACATATCACCAGATTTTGGATGCATAAGCTCTTGCCTCCACAGTTCTTGAAGTTTGCTTGCTGGGTACATGAAGCCATCAGTTTTACACAGAGCCAGGCTGCTTGCCACCTCAACATCATGAAGCAGAACTTCACATTGTCGGTTCCCCAATTTTATCTGAAAGGCATTTGATGGTAATTTATGAGACGTACAGGTGCTGGTCATATAATTAGAATATCATGTTTCTTTATGCAAGTACTTCCTAAAAGGGAAACATGTATATTATATTCATTGATTTTGATGATTAAAGCTTGTGACGATTCCAAAAATAGCATCTCATAAAATATTACTTTTACTTCAGACCAATACAAAAAGTATTTTTACAAAAGTTGACAATTTTTTTTTACTTAATTACTAACTTAAGGAATAATATGAATTGTGAGAAATGGCGATCAAATGTAAAGCCAGAAAGCCCCAGAGGCCCACGGAGCTGCAGTTTCACCTAACGAGGAACTAAGTTTCATCTAGTGAGGAACAAGTTGAGTGGGTAATGGCAGACAGAAGCACTTTGGTCAAAGTGACTAATGGCTAAAGCCAAGAGTGAAACTCAATTTGAATGCTGTTTACATGCATCACTTTGTTCTTTTGAGAATACATTAGATCTGGGATTAACAACACAATGACAGACAAGATCCAGCATGTGTGTTTTTAGTGAGACGTAATTGAGATTCATCCTGAAAGATCTGAATGGCAGGACAGCAAGGAAGTTTTTGATTGGTCAAGACAGTGTAGCAACTAAACAAGAGTCTGAAAGAGTTTGTTGTGAGTTGAAGTATATTTGATGAGGTTAAAATAAAAAAAGGAAAACTCAACTTTGCAACGGACCTTTAACGACAAACCAATAATCAATTGACATCTGAAGTCTCCTTTAAATTATTTAAATGTTAAATTATATGTAAAATTGAAACAGATCTGTAGTTTGAAACTGGCTGTTTGTTTGTTTGAAATTATTCTTAAAATGCATTATCCACAGTGAAATTGTTAATTTTAAATACAAATTCAGTCTCAATTAGATGTCCAAATAGCTTTAAACGATGCACCAATACCTTTGCTTGTGTGGTATAAGTGCCATTATGCAACTCCAGAAAGAGCTCTCCAACCCATGTGCACAGCAGAGATGAGTCTGCCCTCAGTCGAGTGAACAGGTCATCAGGATTTGACATCTGAACTCTGGATGACACAGGATCACTGGGTCAGAAAGAATTCTGAAAGATGACTCAGTTAAGCTGCATTGACCTATTGTGGGTAAGTCATACAGTGAGCACATATTTCCTGTTCTCTAGAATAAACTTCAGGAAATGGGTGTTTTAGTTACACCCTTCAAGCTGTGACAGAAACTGACTTTGGCAGACCATCTGTATCCTGGACACGTTGTAGACGGTCAAGCATCAGCTGTGTGGGTCCACCTCCACCATCTCCAAAACCAAACAGCACCGCGCTGTGATTGGCTCGCCCCTTGTCTTTATTGTTCTTCACTGTGTTAACAAGCTGTATTAAAACGAAAATGAGGTCCAACAATGTCACTGACAAAATCACTTCATTTCAAATGAATGTACAAGATGACAGGCTTACATCTTCCACTTTGCCCTTCATTTCATAAGAGTTGCCTGGAGGGAAATGAGTGAGAACTGCCGTCCCATCAATGCCTTCCCAAAAGAATGTGTTATGCTGGTGAAAAGATGAGTTTTCAATGTCACATTGAAGCAGGAAAGGGATTTTGAGTTTACCGGAGAGACATACACTTACTGGAAATGTGTTTACCAGGTTCCAGCTCAGCTTTTGGGTAAGAAAACGAGAGATTCCACATCCTTTCATTATCTGAGGCAGCTGAGCAGAGTAGCCGAATGTGTCTGGTAGCCAAAACTGTGAGAGGTATAGTAAGTAGATATAGGAAATTTGCACAAAGAGGGAATAGATGAAGATATTTTTATTAATAAATGATCTTACAGAAAAGACTGTACAACTCAAATATCTAGCTATTTTTATGTGAAAACAACTAAGAAATTAAACATATGTAACATAGTGAATGTACAGCCTCTGTGTTAATGTAAATTTGCAGTGTCGGCAACAACCAGAAACATAAATTCTGTAACTTCTAGATTCCTGTAAGTAGACCCCTTAAGAGAAAATGCAGAAAGCTGAAAAAAGTATAGTAACTTTTCATCTTTTATATGATATACCTTATTAGTGTTATGAGGTCACAGATATGAATAGGGAGCAGGTGTGTTAAAATTGGTATATTAACTTACCAGGGTTATTACGGTCAACCCTCATACTGGTCAATTACGTCAAGCTTAAAAAAACTTCTTAAAAAAGGATCTTAAAAGAATAACTATTGCTCTATATAAAAATAGCACAGCCTAAAAAGGCTGAACAGTGGCTAAGACCATACAATGACTTTACAGGACAGGTCTCGCCATGGTCGACATAGGAAGTCATGAATTCAGTGTTCAGCGCATACGCCAAACACTTCATCAAACTGGTCTACTTGACTATCAATCCAGAGGTAAGCCTCTTGACACAAGATAACAAGAAAGAAAGCCCCTAGTTTGCAAGACAAGACAAGAAACCCAAGGACAAGGATTACTTATTGGGCGTCAGATGTTGTCATATGTGGTTGAAAAATCTGAAACTCAGACTTGTTTACTTGTGTAGTCCAGCATGATGGTGGGAATGTTATGGTCTGGGGGTCTGAGTGCTGCTGACACCGCCACTCAATTGATTTGTGAATTTTTTTATGAGAAAGCAAATTCACACAGTTCCCTAAGCTGTATATTCACTGCTATAAACTTAAGTAGAGTCTCATTTTTGGGGGGTTTCATATTACAATATTTACTTTAAAATGTTTGTCTTTTAGAAGAGCATGTTTTCATCTGACTTACACAGTAAATGTCACCCATTTAATTTTTGCAAGCTGTGAGGTTATTAGAAGAAAAACTAAATTTTCGTATTTAAAAATACCCATTTGGTCTATTTACTTGCATAACAGTATTTTGTTTAGCATATTTTAAATTTGTATCAGACATAGAAAAGAGAAATAAATCAACTTGACTTCATATTTTGAGAATGGAGTAATAAAACACAACTCTGCAGACAATGCACTTAAAATTTTCAGTAATGTGACCAATACAAATAAAATAAAGTACAAATATGTGTAAATAACACATAAATAAATTAAAGTACCTGATAGGATAGGAGAATAAACAAATGCATAGAGATAACTATTGTAATTCTTCAATTAAAAACATTTGTACATATTTTATATCTCTATGTCCAAATTTCTTTCTGTGTTCTTCAGCTAATTATGTAGGAAGTATTTATTGGTCAGGATTGGTCAGCATTTATATTGAAATCATTTCTAAATTGTCCTTAAAAAAACTATCATTTATAGAGGTAAAAGAGGTAGTGTGAGGTAAAATATAACTTGAAATATTGATGTCCATTTAATCAAAGCTAAAACCGAGACTGCCCTAATGACTAACACAATACACATCACAGGACTTTGACAACAAATAGAAAGTAATGTGACCAACGCTAGCATTATATTCATTAATAATTCTGAAAGACCAAAAACCCAGATTTTAGGTCTATTGTTCTCGTGTACCTTTATGCTTACATTTCCAACACAAAACCAATACCTCTTTACAGTAATCTCCAAATTCTTCTTTGAAAAATTTCTGGCCATGTAGGAACTGCCTGACCATCGACTCTCCAGAAGGTAAGTTACCATCCTGATATCAAAAGATTTACAAACACTTTAAATTGTTAAACATCTTATAACAAGTCACAACACGATGAACGGGTGAAGAGACATACTCAAATAATTTTATCTTACCATCTCGACCCATGTGCCTCCTACTGGAATAAACTGGCCTTTGCACACAAAGTGTTTTATCTGAGAGAACAAGCCAGGGTAGCAGGTCTTCACCCACTCAAACTGTTGTGCCTGCGCATAGAGGATGAGAGAGTTTGCTGTATTGACAGGGAGATATTTTTAATCCTAAAACAAAAGTTTCCCTGTTATTTATTGTGAAAACCTATCATTTGCTTGTCAATGTCGTGACTGCTGTCCCTTTAAAAGAATCAATTTGTCAGCAAACCCTTACCTGGGAGCATGTGAAGACAAACTCTGGATTTTTCTCCATCAGTCTGATCACCGTGACCCAGCTGCGAGCACACTTTCTAATGGTCTCCTCATACGGCCACAACCAAGCTAAAGAAGAGATTGAATACACTCAACAACTTTTGAGGGGTTGTGAACTGACCAGGTTTTGTCTCACTTATTGTTTGTTATAAATGGCCTCAGTTTTAATGTGTTTGTAATTTAATTTAACTCAAGATCTTGTCATTTTTAATAAAATCAACCTTCAAAAACATGACACCAGCATCATCATGGTACCCATAAATGTGTGGGCATCCTGCTCAAAGTATCAAACACACTTTGAATTTATAACTGCAAGTAGTGATGCAGTGTGTCTTATGTTTGAGGTTTTATTGTTTTGAGGTATAAAACAATATTTAAAAGTTCATTCAACAGCCCATCTTAAATTAAACAATGTGTAAATCAAATGAGATCCCTCATCCCTCTGATGAAACAGGAAATGGAAAGCATACAATCGATCAGAGAAAACAAGGGAGAGATAGACCTTGCATATGCATGGCGCTATATTCATCTCAAAAACAATAAAAGCATAAAAGATCCTTTTAAGGACACATGCCATAATGACCACTGCATAATACATTCATATTAATTTTACAATAATTTGTGTGAGGTGTGGAATAACTTCACCAAGATGCCTGCTTTTACACTGTTTTATCACTAAGGATAATTATAATATTTTTTTTACAAAACAGTAGGAACCATCATTACCTCACCAGCAGGCTGAGGCTAAACTTGTGGGCTTATGACTGGCATTAAAGACTATTAAGTAGCTATTAATCACATCACAAATCATTTGACCATGTGCATGGCAGTGACAAGAATGTAGCATGGTTCCAGATGTATTTTTTAATTGATGATCATCTAAACCTTCTCAAATAGTATAGGTATAAAATGCATGACTTGAACTGACCAGTAATCACTACCTTACTAAAAAAAGACCGGTCTAAACCAATTTTGTATTGAAATAAATCAACCAAGACACTTGGTTTTTAATTAATGTGGGGGAAAAACCAGAGAACACGTAGTAAAAAAACTCTCACACACACATGCTGAGAAAAGATCTCCCCCAGCAAAGAACCCCTCTGTGAGATCACAGCAAGCCTCTCTGATGGGGGCAGGTGTTAATTACCTCCCCAACATTAATTTGAACTTCTGAAATCAAATTTAATCATCTGAAATGTGTATAGCTGCTTGAAATACACCACACATAATGGGTAATTCTTAAATATTCATTCAAGAAAATTCTGGCAAATTTGTCTTTAGATATGTCTTGAACAAAACATTTCATTTTTACATTTAACACAGCTTAAAAAATAAAATAAAAATAAAAAACAGCAGACTTTTTGATAAATACACAAGTGATGTCATTTTAGTATTACCAGAGTCAATATGGCAGTGTCCCATGGCATGGACGACGTGTTGGCTCTCTCCATTTTTTTGTGAAAAAAACTTCTGGGCAAGACTTCGGGCTGCAGCAAAAGAGCTTGGATTTGCTGGGTCACACAGATTCACCATTTCATTAACTGTAAACAAAGCTTGGAACCCACGCTGCTCTCCTTCTCCTAATAGCTACCAAAAGACCACATTAACAATACAAATAAATAACATACACGTTTAAAATGTATTGTTTTCACTATTTTACATAGATCTCAAAATGAACATACCTTGACAATGTCTACAAGCATCTCAAAATCGGTGAGAAGCTCCCTGACATCCCGGTTAAAAACAACCAGTTCAGCCTTCTGGAGAGCAAACCTCCTATCAGGGTCAGGAGCGGCAATCATGGAGCCTTGTCCAGCTCCAAAAAGTCCATTACAGGCTAGCTCCACATATACAGTGATGCTGAAATAATATTTACAGATAGGATATCATTATATATGACATATAACCAGAACGTGTAACCACAGAGAGAGAGTTGATGCTTACTTGTAGGGGTCATCCTCATTAAAGCACTCAGTCAGAATGTAACTGGTCTTCTCACCCTCCTTGGTTAAGCCCTGAAAGATAACGTTAACGCATGCATTCTTAAGAGTTTGTCAGTTAAACCTGATTTTCTCACCTGAACAGGTTGTTGATCTCTCCACACCATTCCTTCCCCATCGCTCTCCCATCTCAGGTGAACCTCCTTCCCTCTCCATGCTTCTGGGATCTTCAAGATCACTCTGAACCAGCACGTCCACCACCTGTTAGACATTTACAGCCACTTTGTCATTCTGTGCAAGATAACACTAGTGTGCTAAACATGTAACTTACGTGGGACCAAATGAATCACCCACTCTACAAGGCTGAAACTGTTGATTAACAGCCTCTGAGTAAGGAATCCTGCTTTCTGACAGGAACACTGAGATGGATTCAAGTGCTTGAGTGTCTCCAAACAGTCTGCAAGGAAACTTATTCTCAGTCAAAGAATTTTACATAAATCTTATTTAACCATAAATATATCTTCATACAGTATACTATAAGAAGACAACATAGACAAACACTGCTGGAATTGCCAGTGAAACACACGCATTAGAACTATCTATTACGAATTTAAACAGTTATGATGAAAAAGCACCAGATTACCTTCCTCTAAGGTTACAATCTGTAAAATATATATCGGAGATAAACTTCTCAGCTCGTTCTAATAAAGTTCTCCGGTTCTTTAGAACGGGTTGATGGTACATGATTAAAGAAGTGTGAGAAGCTTCTTGTCTTTACTTGCACCCGGAAGTAAACTAGGAAATACGCTCAAGAGTTGCTCTTCCATTGAAAAACACCAGAGGACGCCATTGCGCCAGACACAGTCTATTCCTGTTATATAGAATCAATGGTCTAATCCTACGTCCAAATGCTATGTACTAAAATTGGCTGAATTTATTTTTAGCAAAGATTTTCACCCATGAGTTTTAAACATCTGTTCACTATCTATAATTAAACCTAATTTTTTTATTGTAGGGGGGAAATTATCAACATGTCCCCCAGCTCCACATCTAAAACTGAAAGATTCTAAAGTTGCTTTTTAGATCCAATAAATCATATTTCTGTTTTATCAGGATTTAGCATAAGGGTATTTTCATTCATCTAATCAGCAACACATTTAACACAAAGAGATTTTATGTTGCTTTGGAAGCTCAGTGGGTTTTGCGGAGATATAGAGATCAGTGCCATCTAATCGAAGTTAACCACAACCCAAGTCCCCAAATAATTTTGCAGAGGGGCAGGATAACTTGAGAATAGAGGGGGTCCCAGAACAGATCCTTGTGGAACTCTACACTCTACTGCTATTGTTTCTGAGTCTCCATTACAATTTACAAACTGCTGTCAGACAGGTAAAAGTTAAACCATTTCAGAGCCTGGCTCTGGATCTCTAGTTCTCTTTAGGCTCTCTAGAATCTTAAAATTCAATGTTTGTTTAAAAACGCTGTTGATCAGAAACTAAATGTGTATTTTGGATGTAAAAATAAGAACTTTTAATATGGGTGTCAATGGGAATCTTCTCACTTCTGGGACCAGCCTCAGCCAGTCAATCGAGTAATTACAACGTTAAACAAACTGTAATGTGCATAAAAATCAAACACCACAAGTTTCTTCACAAGGTAAATTTAATGCCTGCATGACAACATGACAACAAAAATCACACTACCAAAGCAGACCTCCACTAAGGTGTATCCACAAATGAACAAAAATAAAATAAGCAAAACAAAGTTACATTCATTTCATGTGATATATTATATAATAATAAATATTAACCCTAACAATTAATCCATACATTTATTTCCATAACCCCACTAGTACTGGTTTGTTTAAAAAAAATAACCATGACTAAAAGATTATTAACATAATTACTTATATTTTTAATCAAAGTAATACTGTACCAATAGGTTACTTCAGATTGCTTAACATACACTCATCAAAACAAACTTGAAAAAGTACAGGTGATTCAGACATAAATTAATGTAAAATACAGCAAAAGTGCAATATGTATCTTCTAAAGGTGCTGTGGAAATGCTCAGTGTGCCATGCCACTGTTCTACAAAGCCTTATAACCAGCTTACTCTAAAAGATTCTATAGGATTTCAATTGCCAGTTCAAACCAACCAATCTAGTAAACAAGCGAAAGCATGATAGAAAACCAGGCAAGCATAGAGACCAGTGACTTCATGATTACAGAAAAAGCTTTGCCATTTTAGTTAAAGCAATGTAGAAAGCAAATTAGTTCTATTCTACCCCATATAATTATCCAAAATAAGTTTGTATTAAACATTGGATCTCTGTAAAGCTGCTTTACTATAAAAAAGCACTATTTAAAAACATTTTGACTGATTGATTGAATAACTAATAATGTATGTCGTTTCCCAGCAGTAAAGAGATTTATCCAGCAGCCATCAAAACACAGGTGTTTCTGAGTTTAACTTAATATATCGTTACTGTTGAATTCGTATCAATAGTCACTATTTGTTGCCTTTAGCTTAAAAACTCCAGCTTTTTTCCAAATCAGTTCACTAACAACGCAATCAGTATGTCTAAATAGTATTTTTCTAACACTATCGAATCAATAAGAAAAATACCTAAAAACAAATTAGAATGGAACACAAGAAGATGAATCCATCCAGTAAATTATTGTGAAAAGTATCTGGTGAATATTCTGATCTTTCCCGTACACTTTATTTAATGGGTTAACAAGTTTACATGGGGGTTTAGTCTCATGATATTTCCAGCAATGTGAGGTCAAAAATCAGCCTACACCGAGCAACAAAAGGCTCGTTCTTATGTATACACAGTGGGAACCAAGAGGGTGGCTCTGACTGTCTCCGTACTTTGCTGTAATTGGTCACAAAACACAATGGAGGATGCAAAATTCAGAAGCTGTTTATAGAATCCTGCCACGTCTATCGGTGGTAAGCACCCATGGATAACAGTGTGTGCCTGCTTCTCAAAGCACTGGTTTGCCTATTGGTTTATAGTCTTCTATTGAAAGTTTTAGCCTAATCCTGGCTCATCAATGGATTCCTGGACCTGCTGAAGAGAAATTAGTTAAATAATTGTTCTTTGTGTTCAAAGCTAACTGACATAAGCAGGACATAAAGACATGAATGAAACAAAATCAGATCAGTGAGTTCCTCTGCAAACTTTTGTTTACTTCCAAAGACCAAGACATAGTTACCAATCAGAATGATGATTCCAATTTGGCCGAACAGAGTGAATTTGAGTGGCCCCACAACTTAAAATTGCCTTGTGCCCAATACGAGCAATGAAGAGCATTAGAGGCTACTGTCAAGCAATTCTTCTATCTTAAATCTCGGATAAAGGAAAGTTTGGGATGGGAACATTAAATAACACTTATTTACATTAAATTAACATATATATATGAGTCGTGGGGAGTCTTTTTAATCCTAATTTGTAAAGGACTTTGGAATCTTTCTAGTTATTGATCATGCTATTAAAATAAATGACACATTGTCTCTTTTTCTCCTGGCCCCAGACTCATATTCATAATGTATGTAAATATGAGAATAAATTGATTGTTGAAGCCAAAAATTGTGCTTTCTAAATTAAGTATGTAGTATTTTTCATTATCCTGGGAGAAGTCACCTGGCCAAAAAGCCCATTCCAGGCTTTCTGGAGAGCTTTTTGGGATTTTTGATATACCATCAGTTCTTTTACTGGTAGATTGCCTCTCCTCTTACTGCTCTGATAATGATTTAGGTGTTTCGCCTTTAACTCAAATTCATACCAACCTTCAAATTTCAATAAATTTTTGTGGAGTGTGATTCTTATTACATTAGCATGGTGGTAGTGCTTTCTCACAACATGAGCTTAAATAATAACATGCCCTTCCAAACACACAGTAAAAAATACAAGTAACTTATCCAGAGTAGGACCAAATACACTAAGTAAAAAAAATCAGTATCTAAACAAGTAATTGTTCACCGAAATCTTTCTATTAAATCATTGTTTTTGCTTTTCACTGTATCTTTTTTCATTTACAGTATTTTGCTTTATTAAACTCACAACTTTTCCCATCTCAACCATAAAAACACGAACTTAAATTGTGTTTTAAAGTTCAAGTTGGGAAGCTCAGTGTTAGTTTAACTCAATGTAGAGAAGAACCAAACAGACTCATAACAAACTCAATTTAACTCTCTAGATTTTACTGTGCTGGAATTTTAAATTATCGCCATAATTGAGAAAAGTAGTAGACACTCAAGGTGTTAGCTGCAAAAGATTAGGATTAACCCCAATGAAGGAGGTTTCGAAAAATATATGAAATTGGTTTCATTCAAAATGTGAGCCAAATAAAAGTATTTCGATGCTCAGGCAAAAATCCAGGTGTGTGGATTGAAATTGGTTTGGCGTTACCTAGTGCTGACTTTGTTCACGTAGAAGAAAATATGTTTTACATCTCTCAGTTCCTCTGCAGAATTATAACTCTTACCTTTTTTAAACAAAAGACACCAAACCACTGTAACAATCAGAGTCAGTCCTAGCAAGGAAGTCACAGTTATTGCTGTTAAGACACCTGAAAGTAGAAACCTCTTTATCAATACCACAAAGAAGTTTATCAACATTTATAGAATATGCTGTTAAAGCAGAAATCACTCTTGTAAATAACTCTTACTTCTTTATTACACAAGAATACATTTTTAAATCATTTTTCTCAAATCAAAATAACTATTAAAGATTTAAGCTGGAAAAGAAAAAAACACAGATTTTCAGAAGAGTATCATTTGTGAAACATCCACCTGAATGCTTATCATTAATTTAGGTGAGCAGAAAAACTAGATGGATAAAAAGTTGTTATTCCTTGCACATTCTGGATTAGTTTGAGGATTAGCTATTTTCAGTTTGATTAGCAGTCACACAGCAGTTACAACATAATATGCAACAAAATTACATGTGGCTATGATGAATACACAACGTGGTGAAACACCTGTACAGTCAAATGAGAATATACACAGACTCAGTAGCTTAAAGCAGACATTTGTCAAGCACTGCAGGACTGCAATTAGAAGTAAGCCAAAGATGTGATGTCTTAAACCCATGCCCCCCAATACCTTCATTTTTACGTCAACAGCAATTATGTTAGTGGCCAGGATCAGTGGTGACGCAACACAGCTGCCACACTTCATTACATGGTTACCAATGCATCTCACAGCATATGATTGTCCTATCGTAATAGGTCCCATTGGTCAGCCAGAGGTGAGGAACTGTCTGACATCACAAACACAGACATACAAAAACATTTACTGTAACCTACCCCAGCTCATCCAAGGACTGTCTCCTTAGACATAGAAAACATAAGAGGAAAGATGCTATTAAATTAATATTTAGTTTTAAAAGACATAGAGATGTACTAAAGAGTGCTTTTGCCGTTTGTCCATGGGAACTAAGCCTGAAAGTAGTCAATGATCTGTTTGTAAATTGGGGACACGGTTTCTTTTTTCTATTATACTCAGATTGCTATGAACACACTGCTAATGACCAATCAGATAAAGAGAAATGTTAAGAATTAACTAGAAATATTAGTGTAAACAAATCTCCCCTTTGAATTGATAATTTGTTGTATGAAATATTTTTTTAAAAATTAAAGAAATGACCTTTTGAATTATGACTGAACTATACTTAAATGGTGTCCTACTTTTATATTATATATATTTATGCACTAGACAAGATCATTACATAGAAACTAGAAGAACAAGAAATGAGTCACTTAACCAGAAACCAAAACCATGCTGCTTTCTCTCTGGTCTGAAAGCACACTGACTGAAGAATAAAAGACCTATTTAGAATGTGAGAACCACTTAAATGGCTTTCTTTTTTGATGTGTGCATGACTTTTTAAACAAAGAGTGTATGACAGTTATGCAAACATAATGTGCAACAAAGCAGCTGAAGACCAATTTAGCATTGTTTTAGGCAAAATAAATGAAACATTTTGTAGAAAACTCTGCTGAGATTAAGACAAAAAAAGTTATTACAGTGCTACCAAGTTTATGCATAATGTGTAAATGCATAAAGTTTAAATGATGCACAAAAATGCAACAAAGGACTTGCCGAAATAAAGAAAATAAACTCATCTTGAGTCCAATGTGGCAAAAAAAATGGTAGAAGCCTATGTCGTAAACTAGAAAAAAATTACTTAAAAAAAGCTGAGCATTTTGGTGCTTTCTGCACAAAGGCCTAGGAATTAGAAGAAAAATGGAACCAAAAATCGCTGAACCACCAGGAGCACTAGTCAAACACTACAAGCATGTTTGTCAAAACCGAAGACACTTCTGAGTCTTAATCTTTGTATAGAACATAAATCTAGAAAGTGGGATGTCACCCTAGAAAACTAAACAGTTAAGTTTGGCCAGTTGTTTACTGGTTAGGAAAGTGTCACAAGAGTCAAAAAGGCAGGATTTTGGTCAATTGGAAATGACAAAAACGAAACTTCAGTGCTGGTGATTGGCTCTCATGTGAACAGCTCTGCAATTAATTTTAATACAGCTTAAATAAGAAATAAAATAAAACATTTCCTGAGGGGTAAATGTAGCAATATGAATTTGAAAACCTAATAGCACCAGTCATTTTTTGCAGCTGTGACGTTTAAATTTTTAAAATGGGAGTCAATGGGATTCTTCTCTTACTCTCAGAATTACATTTCAGACACTCTTTGTTTTGCATTGGAGTCTAGCGGGTGTCCCCCTTTGGTCTTACTATGCAAAAATATTTATAATAGCTCTACAATCATTTTCTCAAACATCTAGATAAACCTCCATAACTTTTAGTCTGCATATGTGTGAATAAATGTAACAAAAATAGCAAACAGTTCAGGTGTTGAGATGTTCAAAAGACTAAAAAGAAAAAGGACGAATTCATATCTAACCAGTGATGTCCTGCATTGTATAGTTAATGTGAAAATGTTCACCATTTAAATATAAATTATTAATTGAAAAGAAGACTAGACTATCAATTTACCTGAAAACATCGACTAGTCTTAGAACAAAAGCAGGTTGGATACTTTGCAAGACACAATTTTGCACACTTGCAACTAATCTTAGTCTTCCCATTCAAAATTTGGAAGCCTAGGTTCAATTTCTAAGGTGTGCTCTTTTAGAATTGTGGCTTGCTGGTGCCCCATGGTGGGTTTCATATTTGGATTTCTCTGCCTCTTCATCTTCCTACTCATGGCTTTTGACAGTGATTGATCAAGTTCAGCAACTTCATCACGTGGTCTTCCTTGTACGAGTTGTCTAATGGTCTGAAGGTCGAGGTCAGATCTGCAGTTCAAGTAGCTTCTTAGGTTAAGTTCTGGAAAAATCTCTTCTCTAAGAGCTTGAACCATCAGACTTTTTGCATGGTACCTCTCAAGCTTCCGCAGGACCTCCTCCTCCACAGTTTCAAAGCACATGCTTTTGTCTGTGCTAAGTTTTCCTATATGCCTTAATGTTGGTAGGTTTCTTTTAGCAAAATCGGACTTGTCATTATTTTTTGACAGATTATTTTTTGTCCAGAACGCTCTGCCAGTATCCTGACCCCAATGTCTATGCTTCTTGCTTTTCCTCCAATTGTTGTCTTGTGTTGGTTGGGAGCTCAACTTTGGCAAGAGTTGGTGGAGTCCTTCATCCGCAAGATCAGCAAGGTCACCTGCTAACAGCTTCTGGATGACTTCCAAGCGCTGAAATGAACTCTCAGCTGAAAGAATACCATGCAGTCCTGCACCAGACATAATGTACAGAGTTCAAGCACGGCAATGCTTTGACTACGATTTGCTTTCCAAAGATCAGCTGCGTAGAAGACAATGCCATGCAGTAAAGAAGAGACTGGAATACTGATATATTAATCTGGGATGCAGGAAAGAAATAGTAGGACTGAAGTAGACCACAAAAACCTGCAGATGACAGTAAACCCAGGGTTCCCTCAAAGCCACTAAAAGCTAGACATTTTGAAACACAGTTTGTGGCATGTCAACACTGACATACATCAAAAACAAAGCTGAAGCAATTTCGTTTAATCCTAGATTTTTCAGCAGGGGAAAAAGTTATAGAAGTTAAAAGAAAACGACAGAGAAATCACAAAAAGCTTGTATAGTGAGTGTGAGTGCGTGATCACTAATACTGAACTCTAGGGCTAAGATCAAGCTTCTCTTCATATATATATATATACCACTTACCCTCCTTGAAGGAAACCAGCACCACTCTGTTGTCTGGGAGCTGTGGTTTTCGGTAGTTTTCCTTAAGTGGCATAGTAGCAGACTCTTGCATATTAGAGGCGAACAGAGCTGTGGCTAGAGCCAAAAACTGTAAAGTCAATGTTCAAAAGCATTACGTCATAAATTAGCTCAGATGAACGTACTTAGAGGATGTAGCTTTGATTTTGACTTCAATTTATGTCTGCATTGGGCTGAATTTTTTTACTAAGAATGTCTGAGTTGTTAACAGAAACTTGTTTAGTTTTTGCATTGGAAAAATATGGTGACCCTAACCCTAACCCATGGATTATTATTAGTTAATGCATAAATTAACCTCAAATTAATGATGAGTTTACATATGTATTAATCATGAACTCATTAAACCCATACATACAGTAATATGTCAATTACTGTCTTAAGTACTTATTCATTTTTTATTCTTGATTTATGTATTAATAGAAACTTTGGGGTAAACTATTAATTAAATAATGACGAGTCAACAATGCTGTGCCCCTAATAACCTCAATTTAAAATATAATGAACTAATCATGAACTTTGGGAAGCACTTTATAATAAGTACACGCTAATCATTAATTAAGAATTAGTAAACAGTTAATAAATCATTTATAAAGATACTTTATAAAGATATATTTTTCAATGTTAATACATATTTGTAAGCAGTTCATGAATATAACTTTAAAGGCTTTATTGTTGGTTTATAAGCATCAATATTATGTACTTGACAACATTTATTTCATGTTTTATTGAGGATCAGTTAATCATTTATAAATTAAACTTTTTGCTTTTATAAGTTATTAAACTGTTTGAAAACACATGTATACATATTATTCAGATGTATAGAATACCTAGTTACTAAGTGTGATAATAAATACTTTATTAACACATATTCCTTCCGCAATTCAGTTAATTCAGATGGTTATAAAATATTTGCTAGCTGCTAGTTAACTGTTTTTGTGAACTCATCCAAAGAGAAAACTTACAAATGTTATTTGTCTAATTTACAGATTTCTATTTGCTAAAGCTTTATTATTTATGTATAGTGTTTTGTAATTATACATTTACAGATTTCTATTTGCTAAAGCTTTATTAATTATGTATAGTGTTTTGTTATTATAAAGTGTTACTGAACTTTGTAATTTATTGTGTTGTACTTTATTTTTCTCATTGATGATTTACTGGAGGGTAGCATTGTTATTAACTCATTAATAATTAATTATTGGATCATGATTAGTTCATTATATTACAAGGGCGGCATGGAGGGCTGCAGTTTTGCAAATTTTCACTTCCACCTTTATTCAACACATCTGATTCCACTAATTGAGCTCTTCCCGGCTTGTTTGAAGCTACTGGGTCTCTTGAAACAGGGTTGAAACAAAAAAACAAAAGGGTATATGAGCCTCCAGGAAGGACTTTGCCAACACGTGTAATGCAAGTGACTGTACTTTATGGAGGCACATCATCGTTAATTCATTAAGATTTACTCATCAATTAACATGAGTTAACCCATCATGCCATTTCAAAGTAAACACATTTTTACTTACTACATTTGTTAACTAATTATTATTTCATTATGAATATTTATGAAACTAATGATTTTCCTTGTCACCTTACAGTAAAGGGTTACCACCTTTTTAAAAGAACTGGTAAAATACACGAATACTCAACAAAGGATGTACAGCTTCAGATAAATCTTTCATTGTTTATGATGTGCTGTGCTGCTTTGAAATTATTTCATGCCATTTGGTTACTTTACTACACCATCATTATAAACATAAAGGATAAAACAGCAAAATCCAATATGATATATTACCATAACTTAACAGTAATGGTTTGGTAACCTTTATGTGAAACATTTCTTTTTTTTCTATCAATTTATTTTAAAGTGTATTTTAATGTTTTCTATCTGAAACTTGAGATTTGTGAGATTAATGACCTGTTTTCGTGAAATAGTGACTGGTTTCCTGAAAACAGTCCACAGCACACTGGGATAGCAGGGCGGAGTGGTCAGAGATCCATCATAGCGGTAATACTGATCCATGATGTCAGGAAGCAGTTCACGGATGTTAAACGCTGGGACCTGTATTTTCTGATCTGTCAGCACACAAGTTAATGACACAAGACTCTTAAAATCCTAGCATTGTGTTCATCCCAGTTAATATTTACTGTAGAGGGGGATAAAAAAACAACAACCCTACCTCTGTATTTGACTCCAGCGATGTATCTGAAAAGTTTGTCAAAAGCAGGGTTGAACTCTCCAATCTACAAGAGGCATGAAAAACGGAGCCAGTTCCTTTAATCTTACTTTCAAAGATTGGGTTAGGCAAAAAAAAGCTTTCTGGCTCAAAATCCAGCTCTTGTACTGAGGTTTGAGCTCTGAACTTACTTCTATGAAAACTCCCAGTACTGCTAGTCCATCTTGCTTGTCCACTGCCATGGAGATGTTGGGGTATTTGTCGGAATTGAAGTGAACCAGGTGCATCTACACGTAAAAAAAAATACTTAATGTTTAATTTAGAAACAAACTAGGACAAAAGCAATTTAAGCTTCAACATAAAGTTGAAAAAGTGGCTGCACTGAAACTTTCTGTTTTTTAATGTTTTTTATCTTCATCATTATTTTACTGTAGTTATTCTGTCTGAAGTTTTTGTGTTTGTCTCTGAGAAGCACTTTGTTCAGCTATGGAGATATGAAAGCGCTCTATAAATAAAGCTGAGTGGAGTACAGCATCCTAAAACTTCAGTCCAACTGGACTTGGAAAATCCACAACGGTGTTTTTTTTCTGTGCTGTGCAAAGCGAACAACGAATATGAATAATGTCTTTTTATGTGAAATATTGTCATTTTGAATAAAATCATGTTATGTCCTAGAATTCATTGTGAAGTAGAGGATTCAGGGGAATGGAGTTTTCTCCTTCTGTGTCTTTTGGTCAGTGCTCTCATTTTGGTTTTTAACATTTGCTTATCCCCTTATCATGGTATCTAAAACTAATGTACAATATTAGATATGTATTGTGTGGAGGTTGGCAACACAGGCAGTGAAATCCTCTTGGATGTATTTCTAGTCAAGAAATTTCACATGTGTTTGAATGGAAGTTTGTTGAATGGAAGGCTTTATGCTGGGGAGCATGCATCTTTTCTCTTGGTTGCTTCATTTCACCAAAAAAAAATTCGTTTCAGCTGTTTTTTAAACAAGTTCGAGATTACTGGTCAGTTTAAATTCACAATGTCCTTACATTGTGGTAAGGACTCCTGTGGTAGCAATATATTGTAGTTCTATTTGTACCTCATAAAATTATACAATCTCACTCTTAATCCATACTAGGCCTTTGTGAAGCTGCTTTTAATCAACTGCTAAAAAAAGCTCTAAATAAAAACATTTGATTTATTGACTGATTGATTGAAGTGCAGTACGACCATGCCTTGAGTCAGGACTCAACAGTACTTGATACAATTAGATACACGAGGTGTGACCTGGCCTAGAACGTATTCCCTTCACCTCTGCAGCTGAGTGCTTGCCATTAACAGTGTGTTCTGATCCAGTCAGCTGATTGGCTGAGCCCCAGTGGAAGTGGAGTTGAGCAGCTGAGTATCTGTGAGGGAAGCTGGAGATGTACATGTGTGACGGTAAAGACAACTGCACTGTGGGCAACAGAGAAAAACAAACAATCCATCACAACATTTTCTTTCAGAGCAAAATAACAGAACTTCTTACAGAGTTCTGTTAGTTTGTACAAACGCAAGTGGAAAATTTTACAATTGTCTATTTAAGTGCGCAGTATGCAAACATTTGTACATGAGAAAACTATAAAAATGGCCTTGATATGTCAAGAGACTCAGGTTCAGTTCAAGTACTGATATTCCTGAAAGTAGCTGTACAGCCAGAATATTCACATTTAAAAAGTTGCAGACCTGAAATAATTTTTGTGGTTTGACTGATGTTTTTTTTTTCTCACTCTTCAGTCACAAAAGTCCTCTTTCAGTCTTAACACATAGTTTAGAAAGCTAAATATTTAGTTCCAGACTGATGTTTCCTTTCACAAAGGAAGTGAATGCTTTCTCAAAATATTGATCCATCCATTGACTTGCTTTTTGGCTTAGTCCCTTTATTAGGGGTTGGCACCCGAAGAATGAACCGCCGACTTATCCAGCATATGTTTTATGCAGCGGACGTCCTTCCAGCTACAATCACTTGGAAACATCCATACACACTTATTCACAATGAACAATTTAGCTGACTAAATTCACTTATATCGCATGTCTTGGATGTGTGGGGAAACCAGAGCACCTGGAGTAAACTCACTCGATCACGGAGAGAACTGACCCAGCCGAGGCTCGAACCGGTGACCTTCATGCTATTTTTTATGTCATTGCAGTGTAATAGAATATTGAATTATTGTAATTAATTATCCAATAAGATTGAGGTTGTATGTGCCTATGTTTCCTTGGGATGGTCAAAGGGAAGAGAAATGGGAGTAATGTAGAGGGCGAGACTTGTGATAGGGTGAAAATCTTGGGAAGCCCCGAAGTCTGCCTCTTCCGTCCTCTCTCTTCCCTCCTGTTCTTCTATTCACCCTCACTGACCTCCGCTGCTGCTCTCTCTCCCTCTCTCTCTCTCTCTCTCTCTCTCTATCTCTAATCACAGCAGTACAAGTTTTGGCCATAATCTTACATGCTGCACATTTAACTAATAAACTTTAGAGATAAACATAACCTTTTATCTAAAACATTGGCAAAAATATTAAGACATACTAGACAGAAAACCAATAGACTTTACCTCATGATACCTTTTTCTCTATATACAAGGTTTCTTCCCCATAACAAAGGTTTGCAAAGATCCAACTCATTTTGTTTAGCATGTGTTTAAACAAAAACAAAACAGATTAAAGCTGCAAGCAGCGATGGAAGGGGTCTCGCACGATGCATCTGCCGGAGCGAAAGCACCGCCTCCCGGCCTTTTTCGAGTTTTTTTACCTTCGAACAAATTTTGGTGGGCTTTCTAACATGTTCAATGGGTCAAAACAGCTAAAACGAAGATTTTGGTAGCATTTAAGGGGGCAGTAAGGAGGCACTGTAGAGCCAATTTTTGGAGCGCAGTCACAGTGATGCATATGCTTTTGTTGAGCCTGTTAAGGCTAATCATACCAGGCTGTTTTTGTTGATAGTGGATTATCTTGAAAAGAGATACAGACCATAATATGTAAATTTTTTTCCACAATTTTGAAGGGTGAACTTTGCTGTGGCACCACCCCAAGACCATTTGACGTACTTCTTAGCTTTTGATAACTTTTTTTCCCTAATGTGTTATGAGTAACCACACCAATTTTCAGCTTGATTAGACATTTCGTCTAAAAGGAGTTCGTCAAAGTTTAAAACGAGCAAAAACGCACACTTTTTGAGGTTTTTGCAAAATATCTGTCTTCCTGTCAATTTTGGAAAAAGGATTTATATTAGTAAAAGTTGCAGCTTGGTCATTTACATATGTGTACCAAATTTCAACTGCCTATGACAAACTGGTTGCGCAACAGCTACAAAACCGCTTCAGGTGGCGCTAAAGAGCGCCACCACAAGACCGATTGAGGTACTTTTTAGCTTTTGATAACTTTTTTTGTCTCATGCCTTATGAGTAACTACACCAGTTTTCAGCTGGATCGGACATTTCGCCTAGGAGGAGTTCGTCAAAGTATGAAGTCTATATTTTTGTACTCAAAACCTAAAATATCCGGTTTTCCGTTCGGTTTCGAAACTCGACCCAAGGAACTTTTTTGTAGGTCTTATAGTCCTACATGTATGCGACAAGTTCTAAGTGTGTATGCAATACAGTGCCTGAAATAGAAGCGTAAAACTATCAAAAACACGCTTTTAATAATCGCCACTAGGTGGCGCTATGACGGATGATGTTCGTTGTCATACGCCTGTTCTCGGGCTTGGACTACGATGAGAATGAGACACGTTTGAGACGGATCGGATATTCTATGCCCGAGTTATAACAACTTCCTGTTTCAAATCGAAATTTTGACCTTGGCTGCGACCACGACCACATACTTTTTGATAGCTGAAAAAAAGTTATAATTTTAAGGTTCCGTATGCCGTATGATGATACTCAAGAAGTTTGGAGATGTTTAGATAAAATCTGTGGGAGGAGTTCGTCAAAGTGTGGAACGAGCAAAACGCCCATTTTTAGAGGTTTTTGCGAAATAACCGAATTCCAGTCGATTTTAGAAACAGGGATTACATTAGTAAAAGTTGCAGCTTGGTACTTTACACATGTGTACCAAATTTCATTCGCTTACGACAAACTGCTTGAGCAACAGCTTTAAAAAACAGCTAAAGCGATGTTTTTGGTCACACATAAGGGGGCGCTGTACAGCCAATTTTTGGAGCGCAGTCAAGGTGATCATATCCTTTTGTTCAACCTGACAAGGTTAATCATGGCAGGCTCTTTTTGTTGATAGTGGATTACCTAGAACGGAGATAAAGTCCAAAATATGTAAATTGTTTTGGCACAATTTTGAAGGTTGAACTGTCCTGGGGCGCCACCACAAGACCATTTGACGTACTTCTTAGCTTTTGATAACTTTTTTTCCCTAATGCGTTATGAGTAACCACACCAATTTTTAGCTTGATCGGACATTTCGCCTAGGAGGAGTTCGTCAAAGTTTGAAACGAGCGAAAATGCACACTTTTTGAAGTTTTTATGGAATATTCGTCTTCCTGTCGATTTTGGAAACATGGTTTATATTAGTAAAAGTTGCAGCTTGGTCATTTACATATGTGTACCAAGTTTCATTAGCCTACGACAAACTGGTTGCGCAACAGCTACAAAACCGCTTAGGGTGGCGCTATAGAGCGCCACCCCAAGGCCGTTTGACGTACTTCTTAGCTTTTGATAACTTTTTTCCCCTAATGCCTTACGACTAACTACACCAATTTTCAGCTGGATCGGACATTTCGCCTAGGAGGAGTTCGTCAAAGTATGAAGTCTGCGTTTTTTACATAAACCCTAAAATATCCGGTTTTCCGTTCGGTTTTGAAACTCGACCCAATGAACTTTTTTGTAGGTCTTAAGGTCCTACACGCATGCGACAAGTTCTAAGAGTGTATGCAATACACTGCCTGAAATAGAAGGTTAAAACTATGAAAAACAGACTTTCAATGCTCGGCACTAGGTGGCGCTATAACAGATTATGTTCGTTGTTGTATGCCTGTTCTCGGGCTTGGACTACGATGAGAATGAAACAAGTTTGAGCCGATCGGATATTCTATGCCCGAGTTATAACAACTTCCTGTTTCGATTCGAAATTTGGACATTGGCCCGCCGCTACGACCACATACTTTATGATAGTCAATAAAGCTTCTCAATTTCACTTGCCGTATGCCTTATGATGATACCCAAGAAGTTTGGAGATGTTTAGATAAAATCTGTGGGAGAAGGTCGTCAAAAAGTAGAACGAGCAAAAACGCCCGTTTTTAGAGGTTTTTGCGAAATAACCGACTTCCTGTTGATTTTGGAAACAGGTTTTATATTAGCAAAAGTTGCAGCTTGGTACTTTACACATCTGTACCAAATTTCATCCACCTACGACTAACTGGTTGCGCAACAGCTGCAAAAACGCGTTAGGTGGCGCTATAGAGCCATTTTTTACTATTCATTTTTCGAAACACAATCAAACGTAAATTTTCACCAGGTCTGAGGCGTGTGCAAAAATCTGTGACTTTTCGTTAATGTTCAGGTACCCAAAAGTCCCCGGAAAGACGGAAAAGAATAATAATAAAAAAAAAAAAAAAAATAAGAATTTTTCGAAAAACAATAGGGTTCTTGCACCTTCGGTGCTCGACCCCTAAAAATACCAATTTCCCAACATGCACTTCCAGACTAAAATACAAACAGGTGTGATCGTATCATAATCAGCAGGTGATTCTACTAAATTACCAAGGAAGACAAGCAAAATAGAACCTGTCTATAATTTCCTCCACAGTGACCTAGAGATTAAGTTTAGTAAGAAAGAGTATTTTTAGATGATAGTGTAACACACTTGTTAGTCTTACAACCACAACATCACTGAGCTGATATTGGGAGTAAGCAATCAAAAAGTTTTGCAATTCATTTCTAAATATGTAGAAAACAAGGTTGAGTGTGAATGGTTATATGTGGTGCACTTACCAGAGTGGCCATTGTTGCTTAGTGTGAGCTGCAGACTGGATGACAGGTTGTAGTTCTGGACCTGGACAGGCATTAGATTTGCCTCATATCTCAGCAGCTGAGTTTGGAAATCAATGGGGGACTGAAATGCTCCTCCACAAAATGGATATTTAGCAGCCCAGTGGTGTTCCCCATCAGGACCTTTAACCAAAAGCAGGAAAAACCTCAAAAAATGTTTTACACACATGAAAAAGTTTGGAATAAAGACTCCTTTAGGAAAGGTCTATGTCATTTCTAAAAGTATAAGCTTGTTTTAATATAATGTTTTGAACTTCCTCGGTAGCAGATATTATTAAGTAGTAACTTCTTCCCACACTTTCTCCTTCTGGATGCTTGAAGTTAAAGACTTTTTAAAACTGGTTTCACTTGAGTTGTTGTATCTCCTCGCACCGGTACCACTGCCTAAGGCATTCTGGGAAATCACTAAGGATGCAGGGATAATTTTACGTTGACTTAAGATTGGGTCAAATGTTGTCAAGCTGTAGCTCAGACTGAGAATCTTGTAGAACACTCACAACACTTAGGGAACTTATCAGACTGAACTAATGTCATGCTGACCAAGTTGCAAAAGAATTTTCTGGCAGGGATCACCTTGACAGAGAAGTATAAAAGAGGTTTAAAACTAGATTCCTAGTGTAGTGCTTGGTGTTTCATACAAGTTTCGCCAAAGAAATTCAACCATATCCTTTAGTTTGTTCTGTTAGGGGTACCCTGGGAGATTTGGACACAGGTCCTCTACACTGAAACTTTTAAACCAGAAGACAGCGATTGAGCATCCAGGCTAATTCTATTCTTATTTTGACAAATAACAAGGTTCAGTTGGTTAAATTGGTGGAATTGTTTTTAGAGTGTGAAGGGCCTAAAACAAAGACCAATACAGATCCTTGACAACACGTTGAACTTTTGGATTCTAGAGGCGTTTATTTTTGGAAAAGATGTGCACGGGGCTAAAATGCAGGATGTTTTGTACCCGAGCTGCAAGCAGTTGATCAGAACACTGAAACCACAGCTATTATTAAGCTTGCTCATTTCAAAACTCTTCAAAGTGAGAAGAGCACATTCTCTAAAGGGCATGCTTGGAAGTTCTATTCTGGAGACAAAGGTTGTCTTTTTTTATTGTTGGTTACAAATAAATTCACTTAAATCCCTTACGAATGATGAGCTGTTAAACAGTATTTTATGAAGAAAGTGCTGAGAAGTTTTACATTTACATTTACATTTATGCATTTGGCAGATGCTTTTGTCCAAAGCGACTTGCATTAGGGGAGAGACAATATGCAATTTGTTACACCGTCAAAGTCTATCTCAGCTTCTCATAATAGAAATTGTATCAACTGATCAATAAACCAAAGCAGTGAGGAAGTAGAGGAAGAAGATAAAGACAGAGGAGGGAAAAAAGAAGTTAGTAGTGTTTTTTTTATATAGTAGGTGTTCTCTGAAGAGAAGAGTTTTCAGTTGCTTTTTGAAAGCTGTTAGTGTTTTCTGACTGGATCAGGGAGTTTGTTCCACCATCCAGGGACAGTGAAAGAGAAGGTTCTGCTGAGAGATCTTCTACCCTTGTGGGATGGAACCACAAGTCGCTGTTTCTTCTCTGAGCGCAGGCTTCTGGAGGGCATGTAGGAGTGTATGAGCTCATGGAGGTAGACAGGGGCTGATCTGGAGATAGTTTTGTGCAATGGGGAGCCAATAAAGAGTGATGAAGAGGGGAGTAACTTCTTGAGCAGATCGTCTTTCTGAAAAGTTCTTTCTGAAAAATGTTCTAAAAGTCTTTTTCTACATTATTTGTTCCACAATAAGTAAAGAAAATGTACAACTTACCATCATATTTCCATTTTGTCCCTGTAAAACAAAGAATTGCATATTGTATTGAATGTCTTGCATACAATTCAGTTAATCACATTACAAATGAATAACGTGAGAAATAATATGAAAATTAATAAATCCATAAATCAAGAACTTAAGTATATTTGTCAGCATATCGTTGATGAGATTCAATCATTTTAACTAACCTCAAGATTTAGGAAAAGACATCACCTGTAGTTACTCTTCTTCAGATTCACCTCTGCATATTTTGCATCTTATTCATAATATTCACACAATATTTAACTTATCAAAATATGTCTTTGATTGAATGAAATTTCACAAGTTATTATATTACCACAAATGAACATCCTTTTTATAACATATATTGGTCACTGTATATTGTTCAGGTACAGTACAATTACAAAATATATACATCTAAATAAAAGAAAATCGAACACAAAGCCACGTTTCCCTATAAAGGCTACTGATATTGAGTATTAAAAGCACACAATCTCATACAAAGCTTTCACTGTAATAGAAGGTTAAAGACTTATACCTGTGGACTCGAGGGCAGACGCGATCAAGATGACGAGTATGAGTTTGAGTGTCATTGTGAAACGCTGGATCCCGGCTCACGTAGCCTACACTTAAAAGTCCATTTGAGCTCTTTAAATCTGGCCATTTCTGCCGGCTCTGTTATAGCCGAACACGCGTGCGGCGCTCCGGCTGACGTGACGTCACGAGAGCGATGACAGAGCAGGCTCTAGACTGGCAGTTAGTGGTTGTTTGTTTCTTGTTTTCTTTCTTTCTTTCATTGTGTGTTTATCAAGTTTCAGGGTTTCCAGTGACATGCGCTTTTCTGTCACGTATGTACTGGACGTTTTGTCTTGAAATAATAAATCAGTTAAAAATAGTTATCGACAAAGAACTCCTACTCCTACGTCTACCCCGCCATTTAATATGAACTTAAATGTCATAAGAGTAAACAATATCAAATTATTTCCATCTATTACACAAGTAGGAGTATACGTTATTGTAATTTGTCCTAACAAACTACAGGGAGTAGCATGTTACAATATTAATACATTACGGTAACATAACTTTTTTGTATAAACACGGCAGTGTAACTCCTTACTCTGTACTGTATTTAAATAATAAATTCGTACTATAATTAATAATAGTTACATGCTGAGTAACGCATGAGTTGCAATGCAGTTTTTGCAGACAATTTAAATTATGATTAATAAAAATGTTGAAGAAAATAGTGGGCACAGTGCAAAAAATAAAAAAGGCGAATGAAGAAACATTCACAAGATGGTCTGACTCACATTATTTTAAGAATAAAGTAATCGATCTAGTGTGATATGCTTTCAAATCAAAAATAATTATGCACATCAAAAATGGCACAAAACACATTGCGTACACTAACTGAGAAGTGAATGAAAACAGAGAAGGGGTTTCTTTTGGTCCCCCATCATTTCATTTTATACAAAAATTCAAAGAAATATTATGAATAAATAAGCATAAGCATCTTAGTCAGAACAAAAGACACCGAGGCAAGGTTTCAGACTCTTCTTTAATTTTTTGCACAGACAAAAACCTAATGGTTACATATCATGCCCCTTTTAAATAAGTGATAATAAATATTTGACCCCTCTACACTACCACTGCATCCTTAACTTTTAAAATGCAGTATTTCTCATGAAGGTCTTTGACCAATCTCTAATGGTTGTGCTCTGCAAAACGAGTCATGTATCTCATGTTCCCCCCCCCCACTGCAGTGCTTCCGCCACTCCCCCTGCTGGGTTTTTTCACCCATTTCCAAAATATAATATATAAACAAATATATGTATCTTTTTTTAAGCAAAAGACACTTTTGACATGGGATTTTAAAAAACATACTTTATTTTCTTTTTATTATTATAGGACCGACAGAAGATTCAAAATATGGAATCTTGGACTAATTTATATTCTTGGGTGACATTCATTTTGATGCAGTATTATTATTTACTTATTATTTGCAGAAAGTAACTTAAAAGTAAAGTAACTTTACATTTATAAATAAGTAACTCTAGAGTAATGGATTACTTTTTAACTGCAGCAATAAGTAGAATGAAATATAATCCAGATTGCAAGTAACTTCCACAACACTGCTGACTACCCTTAATTAAATAAAATAAACTCATAATAAAAACTAATCTGTGCGTTTAATAAATGAGATGCACGTGGACAAATGTCTCATCAAGAACACAACATCTACTATGTTTCTACTCTAAAATAACTCTCATTCTTTCAAGAGATTACAAAGTAGCATCTCTGGTAGAGTTTAGGTTTTTTTGTTGTTGTTTTTTTTTGCAGTGCATATGTTAACATCAGTTCAGGTAAACCTGTAATCAAACTAAAATGCTGGTTTTTAACTCTCTGACTGTAGTGTTCAGTAATGAGCATTTAGAAAACCTAAACGAACCTTATAAACAAAGTTCTGTAAACCATAGTGTAATGCTTTACATGCAAATTTTAAATACGTTAAATGCAAATTAATTGAAATATAACAACAACAATAATTAATTACTGTGAATCCACCACAAGTGTACCCCACCCTTTTGAATGATGTGACGGCTGCCATTTTGCACCAACACACTCACCACACATGTACCAGTTAATGGTGAACAGAAGACATGGGTAGCCATAAGAGGGATGTAGCCAATTAAAATTATATAGTTAGAACACAGAGAGAGTATAACTTTTTTCAACAAAATATCCTTGAATTTTTAATAATCATAGACAGTCTCGACCTCAGTTTTAATGTCCCATCCGATGGACTTTGCTGCTTAATAGTACAGCATCCCTGCCATTGCTCTGGGACCCACAGACACCATAGGGTGAGCACCCCCTGCTGGTCTCACATAAACCGCTACCCACAGCAACCTGGCTTTTGCTTAAAGGTCTCCCACCCAGGAACTAACCAGACATTCTTGAGAAACAGGGTGATAAAGTTGGAGCCTTTAAAAATACTTCTGTATAGTAATATTTCCAAAATTTTTAATGTTCCAACAGACACTATTTGGAGTGTCGTAGGAAGCTATGAGCAAGTTCAGTCCACAAACATATTGGAAATCTATAAATAAAGCAATTTCTTTTGAAACGTCTTCAAAAGGACATGACATGGTATGGAATTAACCCAATCTCATATAAAAAATCTAATGAATAATCTTAGAATGTTTGTTGAGTTGACAATATTTAATTTTTCTGATGTACAGTTGGAAAAGTTAAAAGGGACACCATTGGTTTATTTGATGTTTTTCCAGTTAAAATGAGGAGCTCCCCGTGACTCACTGGTGATGGAGACAACCTTGACTTAAAAGAGGTGCAGCCAGGGGTCATCGACCTTCCCCAAACATTTCTTCTACTTGAAAGACATCATCTTGCACAACACAGTAAAAAGAGGCCGACATAACAATAGAGCAGTCTTGTCCACTAATTTTCATCAAGTCATCCGTCTCTTTATTCATTCTATAAAAAAAGACTCCAGGATAAATCATTCTGAATGAGATTGAACCAGCAACCTTGTGTCTAGCAGCGTTAACTTTCTCATTTGATGTTATATTCAACTCTAGATGTTGAACTGAATTGAAATGATTTCCATCAATAATGAGCTAATACACAATGTAAGCAAGGTTGATTTTAAACAGCCAAGGGAGCCAAGTGATTTGAAACAAATACAGTAATGTTAGTCCCCTCCTTTGTTTATGGCTTTTATCTAGATAAAGTACAAAGTTCAGGCCATCCGCCCCTTTTATAATTTTACAAACCGTCATTAGTAACAGCGTTCACCTGACAGTGGTCCACTATGAGGGAGTTTGCTTTAATTTTGTTAATTTTTGCTCTAATTCCCAACATTCAGTCTCAGAATAATAAGCCAGGTAAGGTAAATTTGAATGAATACAACATATTGAACTTGCTGGTTTGAGTGATGAAGGGATTTTTTGCTCGTTTGTTGATTGCTGTCTGCTTTTACTTTTGATTGAATTTGATGTAAAAGTTGATCATGAATAATCATTTGTCTCAAGAAGTTACCAGTTTGCTTAGAATTGAGCATCTTGGCTGTGAGTCAGAGTCACGCCTTAGAAAGCCATTTTGTCATCGGATATGTGTACATCTAGAATTAAAAATAATTTACATTTTTATTCTTACCATGCAGTACTGAAGAACACAAATCCTTTTTTGTTAGAAAACACAAAGCAACTTGTCTCAAAAAAGAGATCCTTAAGAAGAAAAGGCAATGTTTTTTTATTGACACATATTTTAAATGTTTATAAAAGGTCTTAAGGTAAATGCAATCATTTTCCACAAACTTGACTTGAACATGGCTCCTTTAAACACAAGGATGAATTGAAAATGACGAAGAACAAAAACCCTGCTAAAAGATTATTCCAATTTAAAAGAAAACATGCTCATGTAACAAAATGAAATGCATCACTGAGAGATAAAATAGAAGTTTAATGAGATATAGTAGTTAAATTAAAACATTGTTCATGTAGGCCAAAACTAGCACCTTGGCACAAGTGTAAAACTCTAACAATCATTAACGTGTTTTCAAAAATTTACAACTGCCATAAATACTAGGAGTGTCCAGTTACACATTACTGTTTCTGAATACATGGAACAATCATCTTCATCTGACGTTAACAGAAACCAGAGCCCAAGAATCTGCTCCAAACCATTTGCTGTTAAAACTTTTTTATTTTTGAATGAGTTTTCTTGCAATTCCTTCCCAGCTTATTTCCTAGTAAAGCTTTTCAATACACAAGTCATTAATTCTGTGCATCTCCCCCCACTTCCAGAGGCCTGCACTCTCAAACAAGATGAAGGGACGGGAGACAATGTAGTAGTTTATATGTACTATGATGCTGACAAAGACAGCTGTTATCCATTTCGATACAACGGAGAAGGTGGCAATGAAAACCGCTTCACAACCGAGAAGCAGTGCATGAGGAACTGTTCACGAAATGCAGAGCAGCTGTTTCCTTCAGATGGTAATATTCCTAGAACTGTTGTCCAGTTCAACTAAAAGTATATGAGCATATTTTGAGAATTGTGGAGTCTTGTGGAAAATAAAACTTTCCTTTAATCAGTAGAGTTACATTTCTTTATGCTTTGTTGGAACAGAAAGAGAGATATGCAAGCTTCCAAAACAGACGGGGCAATGCTTTGGACACTATCTGCGGTTTTACTACAGCCCTGAGCACCACACATGTAAGCCCTTCTACTGGACTGGCTGTGTGGGGAACGGAAACCGGTTCCTCTCAATGATTCGCTGCAATGCTACATGTTATAATGCTGCAGGTAAGCCAAGTCGACTTTAATACTTCTTCTCTGCATTTCTATCAAAAAAATACTACTAGATTTTTTTTATCAACAGATGAAGGCCATGAAGACCATTCGGATGAATCAGATGTCCCAATTGGTAATTTAAATTTTAATTTGAGAATGTTTTATTCATTTGTAAAATTTGTCCAATTAACTTGTCAATATTCCTTCAGGAGTCATCTTGGGTGTAGTGTTTGGTCTCATTGGGGCCATTATCCTCATAGTGGTGATTGTCTTTGCTGTCAAGAAGTATGTCAACTTATTTTTGTACTTTGTTAGCCAATATAATTCTTTCATCTTCATAATTATATTGATGCTCTAATCATTCAATTCAATTCTTTAGGCCTGACTCAAAGAAACGTGAGAAGAAAGATGGAAAGTCAGTGGAGCAACCCCTGACAGAGCAGGTGATCGAGATGGAAGGAGGAGTGAGGAAAAATGAACCAGCGACTCTTGAAATTTCTTCCACCGAAACTTGAAGTCCCCTAAAGTCCCCAATCACTGCTGATCTTTTTTTTAAAGAAACTACTAAATGTTTGCCTGTAAGAAATATATCAAATGTCTGTGTGCTATTTACTTTCATTTGACATGTGTACTATGTTTGAAAGTACAGTAATGCTACCATACTTGAAATAAACTTTTGAGATAAAAGAACAAGTCTAGTACCTTCTTTCATCTTAATCAAGGCAATTTGAAATATAAACAGAAGGGGGGAAAAGCTGGCAATATCAAAATATTCAAAACAATAATATAGATTTTCCCAGCGATGGGTTGCGGCAGGGAAGGGCATCCGCTGCGTAAAACAAATGCCAGAGAGTTGGCGGTTCATTCCGCTGTGGCGACCCCGAAAGCGAATAAAGCCGACATGAAGATGAATGAATGAATAATATAGATAAATAATGATTTGAATTGTCATCTTTCAAGTGACCCTAAGAGGTAACCCAAATCTTAATCAGAATTATTTTCTTCATTTTAATTTTTTCTTGATTCTTTACCTTCTTGTCTAGTATTGTGTCTTTCTTTTGCCTTGTTATTTTATGTCATGACATAAAACATAGCAGGCGAATCACATGCTTTAACGTTACTTTGTACTCTTTCGATTTAGGTGGAAAGAATCTGCTTTTTATTTAAATTAAAACAAAGTCTAAATACCTCAGCCACAGAGATGTTAAAGCTATAAAAGTAGTAACAGTACCCTTACCTAACATAAATAGCGTACGAATCCTCATCTATAAATATTACGATATTTTACTGATCATACATTAGTAGTTTATTAAAATACAGCTAGTTAATAATAATAAAAATAAAGTTTTTGAGAGAAGCCTGTCAATCACCTTCTCTATAGTAGCAACTGTCTAGTGCCTACGAAGAAATGTAAAGACTTTGAGACTTTGTCTGTGTATGCATCCCTGACGGGATTATTACAAAATAATCAAACATTACAGCTGACATTGTGGTCTTTTTCAAAAACATCACCGTATACAGCACTGCCTTAGCACCAGCTTAGCAAGTTAGCAAGGGTAGCGTTAGGAAGCTTTCGTACCCATGGAGTGTCCTCACCTCAGCGCCAGTGTTAGCACAACAGGGGACTTGACCCGCCTGCCAAATGGCTTTCCTTCTTCTTGGTGCTGTTCTGGTGAGTTTAATGTAAAGTTCTATCTGAAATAAAGGTTTGCGATCCTCATTTAATTCAGCTTTCCACGCGACGTATCAAGCTAACGGTAACGTTAGCAGAAGAAGCTAATGCTAACTGTTTAATGTAACGTTTCTTTGATTTTAGTGCCACTCCTGAATGTTACGGTTGTTTTTATAGTACTTTAATAAAACAAGCGATGAATTTAACACAATTTGTTTGTGTTGTTTTGCGTGAATTATCAGTGTTAGCACTTTTTCACAGTTGAGATGCAAAATTACTCAATGTCACGATACTAATGTGGTTAAACAATTTTAAGATAGTACTTTAAAAATACAACTTAATTAAAAAAATGTATGTTTAATTATGTCTTTTGTGTTTTTTTTACGTTAACCACAACAAACAATGTCATGACTTTTATTATGACAGCTTTCCAATTTGTATATTTGCAAGAAAGGTTGGTTCCAATTGTTGAAAAGTTATTCCCCAAACGATTGGCTCTTAAATGTTGCGACAAAATCACTTTTCACTGCTTTATAGCCTACACAATGACATTTTTCAGCTGCAGCTTGTTCCACTGAACTTGTTTCAAAGTAATGTCACAAAAACTACCATATATCTTTTGTTTGGTAGCTTTTACAAAATATAAACATTATCTGACATTTTAAACACCTAGCATTTCTATTGGGGATACTTGTCATGTCTGTCTTTGACGTCAGTCTGCTTTTAAATAACGGTAAATACAGATAACTCTATAAAGGAAGTAACTTATAATTGTTTATTTTTATAGTTTGCCGGTCAAACAAAAGCCCATGGGTTTGTCTGATGTGCCTGAGTGTCCACTGTGGAAGGTAAGTGCATAAATTCAGTAAGTGTAATTATTGTCCAAAAAAATACACTTGAAATGGTTTTTAATGTAAATAATACACATCTGCTTATATTAGTTTCAATGCGAATCATTTTTAAAAGTGTAATTTAATTACCTAGTCTGGTTTTTGCAACAACAAAATAATGTTTTTCCCTGTAAGTTTTTTTTGCAGTTATAACATTTTCTAAACTGTCCTTTATTTATCAATTAATTATGAATTATGACCTTAAAACATGGAGTCCCACCCTCTTCCACTTGCAATAAATAACCAGTACAGGGTTAATGATGTTTAGCATTCACCCAAACTTCTACGTAGGCACTATAAGTTGACCATGACTTGAAAAAATGCAAACGGATAAATGCATGTCTGCAAAAGAACAGTATTCGTTTTTAGTCAAGAGTTAAGTCTGTTTTTAAAATAAGGAAATATGCCAAAAATATTCTTGGTGCAAACCACCACATGTTGCAGACAAACCAACACAAAAAGTTGGTTTAGAAAATGCATGATAGTGGTGGTGGTAGAGAAATAGAGAAACCCACCTCAGGCAATGAGCAATTAGTGCTCTGACACATTTTTTGTAATGAAACTTTTTTTAATTTTCACCTATTTTAGATATGTTAATGGTCATGCAAAAAAGCATTTTGAAGAGATCCAGACTCCAGACTGCAGTCAAAGGAAGCCAGAGAGAGACAAATCAAAGGAGGCCCAGCAGCACTCTGTGTGTATGGACTGTAACAGTTACAGCACTTTCTGGTCAGTGTAAACCACAAAATGTTTGATCTTCTACAGAAAACATTGCATTCTTGTGTTTTTTTAGATAGTGAGTGTTACTTTTCATGTTGCAATCATAGTTGTTTGTTTGGACTGTTTTTTTTTGCAGTTACAGGTGTGATGAATTTGTCATAAATGACACGAAACTAGGCCATGTGCAGAGAATGAGAGAACAACTTCAGAGCCTGGAAAAGTAAGCTTTATGCTTGTTTTTGGATAAACATTTCAGTTGTAATCTGAAAATTCCACAAAATGCCAAAATATGAAATAGTGCTATGTCAGCCAACAATTTTATAATATGTATGTATGTATGTATGTATGTATGTATCGAGCAAGGTCTGCGAAATTCATTCAGAATATATATTTAAAATGACGACTTGCTTTTTTAAACAAGTTAAGCAAGAGTGTATAAGTAATTTATAAGTTGATAAAAACAAGTACTTCTAGTTCATTTAAGGACAAAGATTTGAATTCTATACATATGATGTTGGTGCAGGAAGTGACATCACACAGGACCCTAAACAGATGTTACTAACAGCTGCGAATGGACTAGACTCTCCTCATCCTCAAAATTCAGAAATAAAAAGTAATTTTAATCCCAAAACACTTTTTGTTAAGACTTGTTAGCCTAGGACAGAGCTCGGGATCAAGTCGTTGAGGCTGTCGGTGCTGAAAGGAGCTATAACATTGTACATCAAATGTAAAGGAATCTACATTAACATATGCTTATTTGCTTTAACAATGCAACATTAGAAATTCTATCTTAATTTTTTATGGCCAAAAATATTTTATTTTATGTGTCCCATCAGGCTTTTACAACAATCATCATGATATGCTATAATAAGTAATGAATGGAAAATAAGAGATTGAATTAATCATTAAAAAAAAACGATTAAGTATTTTAAAGCTTTAAACAAAGCCATAACTTGTTATACATGTTTAATCAAGAAATGTGAAAAAGTTATTTGTGGAGCCTGCTCGCTATGAAATTGAGGTCTTGCATTGTATGTCCTTGGCTAATGTGCTATTTATTGGATTAAAATTGACCCAAATTTCACAATTTCTCTCTCACCTGTCTGACTAAATTTCCAAGCGATGACAAATCTATGTTCATAGCGCTCACCTGAATCTTCTCTCAGTGAAGTCTCAGATTCTTGCGAAACCACACAGCCGTGTCCAATGAGACGAGAGCGGGAGTGAGTGTGAGCGACGGCTCTCTAGGTTAGTGAGCCAGTTCTCATCGTTCAGTACAAAGAGCTGGCTAAAAGGAACCAATTCGTTTGTGACCGACACTTCACTAAAACACATCGCCCAAATAGATTAATGGCGATATTTGTTTTTATCGCACAATAATAATCTTGTGCATTAATGGAGCTTACGGCACACTCATATTACAGTGGCTTAACCTCACTTTAACCTAATGCTTCTTACAACCAATCAGCTTGCTCTAGACCAGTGACACGTTTCTGGTTGAAGGTCAGACATGGCGCATTTCTCTGCTTTTAAGTTTACGGTACTCTGTTCACTCTCAAACGTTTCATTAAATTTGACGTGCATCCTCCTTTACACATAACTGCTGTGAAACATTTGAGCACATTGCGGTGTCGGAATCCTTTCTTGTGTAATATAGCCACACTTTCGATAGTTTATTTTTTTTTAAGCGTTTAGTTTAATGCGAGTTGTTTAATTTAGCATGCTAACGGTAGAGCACCTGCTGGAGTGTGCAGTCAGGGCAAGTGTAACATTTGTTCCTGCATTCTTGCGCTTCTCTGAGGGTCTTATTTGCTGTTGGTTTGTTAAAAGGGGAGATGAGGGCTTGAGGGAGAGAGGGACTTGCTCGTTCATTGGACTATCTACATGTCCTTGAAATATGGACTGACGGATTGAATGAAGATGATCGGCATTTAAGTTTAAGTTTAGGCATTTAAGTGGCACCGAAGCGAGGCGCTGAAAGTCACATTTTTTTTTCAGTCCAGTCCATACCGTTCTACAGGAAACAGTTCCATATTGGCACCAGGTTTTGACATGCAACCTTGTTGTTAAGATGTATACTGACAGTATAACACCATAGTGCTCTTCATGAAAGCAGCTAGCTTTAGTAACCAATATTGTAATAAACAAATTGTTTGTTTTCCAGTTCTGTGCTGAATGATGACAGACAGAGAAAAAGAAAACTGTCAGAAAGCTTCTCCGCTGATGTCAAGATGAAGAAAGATGTAAGGATGGCATATCAAATCACTAGATACACTCTTCTAAAGAACAAAAAATTCTGTCATATACAAAACATCATATCTCAACACGATTGAAGTTATTTTTTACTTTAGGTATAAGTGATTTTGATTTTGTTAATTAAGGGTCAATAAAACAGCAGAAGGAATTTTCTGACTAGGCAAGGCAAGTGTATTTGTATTGCACATTTCGTACACAGAGTAATTCTAAGTGCTTTACATTTGAAACAAATAATAAAAATAAAGTACATTTAATAAAGTTTAACATTAAAAACTAAAAATTTTAAAACATCAATTAAGATGGTGAAGTGCAGTGGTAAAATAATTGTTCGGACATTGGTGCTCAGTAGACAAAATCGCAACTAAACAGGTGAGTCTTTAGCCTGATTAGCCAAAGCCTGCTGTTGTCCTTAATCCATATGTTACATCTATATATTTTTATGTTAACAAACAGGAAGGCACTCTAGAGCAATGTGCTACTGGCCTCCGCAACCTTGGCAACACCTGCTTCATGAATGCCATTCTTCAATCTCTGAGGTAAGACCACACCTGCAGGGAGCAGCTTATTTTCTGGATAAACCCTCTCAACAGTGCCACTTTGTTGGGCAGTCAGGGATGGGTTTGGCTATTGAAGCTAGCTTTAAGTTTGCCAGTCTTGTGTGTAAGATCTGAGTCCTTTTAACAACAACCAAACTTGTATATGGATATAAAAGACACAGTGGGTAATATATAAGGAAAAAAATGCCTCATAAATGTGGCATTATTAAAGGATGTTCAGTTCAAGACCGAGGGTAGTGCCAGAATATCTATTTTTAACAAGGTCTGAGCTTAGAAATGTAGGACAATGTAATCATTCACTAGTGGTTCTATTGCCTAAAAACTTACAAATATTAAAACTACATGCAACCACATGGTTTTTTCCTAAAGCTTTATTAAATTGTACTCATGTTGAATTCTGAACTTGTAACCCATGCTATGGCAAGCTATGAGAGGAAACTGCTATAGAAATACACAGAGACAAACTCGGAGCTCCAGACTTCATTGAGAGACATGATGGAGTAAATTCCTGTGGTACAACAGTACCAACTGGTAAATATGCAGTGAGGAAGAAAATAAGAATGTGTGTTTAAGGAGAACATTAAAACTGGGATGTGAAAGATGCTGATTTTCTCCAGAACATGTTACATACCACTAACTTAGTCTAAATGAGGAGATCAGTTACTTTGAAATATTTTCTACTGTTAATGTTAAACTTGTTTTTTTATTGTGTGTTAGGTCTGAGGGGCAACCTCTGGCTTTTTTCCTAACTTAAATGAGCGAAGTAACTTAAGTGAGCAGGTTCTTTGACAGCCATATATAAAATGCCCAACATAGCAGATAATTTTGCTCAATTTGATCATATTGTTAAGGATTTTTTGTTTGTAATCATCATTGGTTCAAGTTTTATTATTGGTTAAGTTACTTTGCACAATTAAATGCGGGACTACTTGAGCGACAACCATTTACATTGTCTGCTATTGGCGCAAGCATAGAGTCAGAAAGGAAACATGTTTTTATTTCCAGTAATATCCAGGTGTTCAGCTGTTTTTTCAAGGATTTACCTTCTGTGGCCTTACGAAGTGGAAAAACAGCAGGAAGGAGAATGTACCACACCAGAAGCCAAGGGGACAGTAGTGTGTAAGAGACTCTTTACTGACTGGGAACTAATATATTGAATGTAAAATATTATATGTAATATGATTCAACCCTAAACCGGGTTCTATTCCTCCGCTGTACAGGTCTCTGGTTGAAGAGTTTCGGAAAACTCTCTGCTCACTCTGGCAGGGAAGTCAGACTGCCTTCAGCCCTGATGCCCTGTTTTATGTTATCTGGAAAATAATGCCAAGTTTCAGGTACAGAAAATAGGACAGTTGATATTTCCGAAAATCTTTATTTTGATATGAAAAAGGGGAATATTATAAATAAAGCAACATTTTAATTAAGAAATATAACACGTCATTCATAAAGTGATCACAAAAAACGGCATTGGCTCACTCTCTAACTCTCCCAAAAAGAATTTCTAGTGTTCTCTTTATAACAGTTGTCTTTATTGTTTCTCATTTTTTGCTCAAATTAGTAGCAGAAAACTCAATCACTTCGCTCCAAAAGTGTATAGATGGCCAGAAAGTTCCTCAGTGGATGCTTGAAATTCTAATTCCCTTACATCTTTGCCTGTGATGATGTTTTTAGGGGATACCAGCAACAGGATGCTCACGAGTTCTTGCGCTACCTGCTGGATCATCTACACAGAGAGCTGCAAGGAAGCAAAAATGGATTCCCTGTTCCTGCTCTAGACATGGACAATCCCAGTCCTGCTTCTGAAAGCAAATGCTGCATGTACGATTTGGAGCACTTTATGTCTGCCTGGTTTTGGTTCAAACTAAACATTTGCTACTTAAAATACTGGTAACATCAGTATCTCTGAAGTTTCCACATGGTTCATCTGAGCTTTTAAGTTCAGGACAAATCTTACTCTTGTTTGATGAAAAAATAATTACTTCAAAGTGCCAAGAAAATAAAATGACACCAAAACTAAAAAAGAAATGAAGCTTATTAAAACAAATAAATATAACACACTGCCTCAAAAATAAGAAAAACTAGTTTACTAAGTGACTCACATTTATCCTAACAGTCTGAATAAAGTACCCCATGAACTTGTTTTCCTGAAAATTTGATTTTAAACCAAATATATAACTTTCCGACGTTTGAAAGATTAAAGTATGAACTTGTTTTCACCATTTTGGATAGGTTTACAGGACTTGCTTTGATTAAGTCAATATTTGATTTGCAGTAATTAAGTCAAAATGGTCAAAATAAAAAAAACTATGTAATTAATTTATTATTTTCAAATATAGAGTGTGGTTTAGATTTCTCTATCTCCTCATGACTTATGAATACAACATTTTCAAACTAAAATAAAAACCATATTATCGTTAAATATGATCAGTTTCACAGTATTGCGTGAGATAACAATCTCTTATCAGTAATAGGTCTTTTGAATTCAGAATTTAACAAGGGTTTAACTTTCTGAAATTATCAATTGAGAAGTGTTCTCATTGGGATGCTTTTTCTGAGCGTCATATGTGACCTAAAACCGAAAATACAATTTGATGGTTAAATATCTCAATTGAATCCATTAAATGATGTTTAATTAATTAACAATATGACGTAAAGCTGCATTTATTGTGAAACACATTAATGAAAGGAATTAAATTTCTGGATGGATTTTTCAGAGGAACCATTTTCCGAGACAAAAAAAAGTAGTGTTGTTTTTGAAAGTTGCAAAGCAGACATATAATTTATTTTTATTTATTTTATTTGATTAAGCTAAATTATCTCTCACTCCCTCTCTCTAGAAATGGCATGGGGACGATCGTTACATCTGTGTTTGGTGGTGTTCTACAGAACGAAGTCTACTGCTTGATATGTGGCACAGAGTCGCGAAAGTATGATCCATTCTTAGGTGAGCATCAGATCAGACCCTCAGCTCTAATAATAGCTTTACATTTGTGACCCTATTAAATAAACATTCATCCTTTGATTTGTCATCATCTAGATTTATCCCTGGACATTCCCAGCCAATTCCGAATTAAGGCCTCAAAGGACAAAGAGCCGGGACCAACCTGCACTTTGAATGGTGAGGGTTTTTAAGAAAGAGTCATCCATTTATTATCTCAATTAACTTTGAGAGAAAATCAGTGAACACAGTTAATTTGTGCACTTTTGAAATAACAGCAACATCCTGAGATATTTTGTCACAGAGCTTTGCTATGGAAGCAGAGTGTCAGATGTGTACAGTGTTTTGTGGAAAGTATTTAATCAATTAAGAGTTGTGTAAAATAGAACTAATTTTTATTATATATCAAATAAAGCAGTCTCTCACCACACTATCCTAAAGCAGCAACCGAAGTCTCCTTTTCTCTCTTCATCCAGAGCTTCAGCTCTATTGATCCCAACCACCGTAGTCATTTCCATTTACATTCCATCCCAGATGAGTAGAGAAGACAAGAGACACTCAGATTAAAGTTCAGAAAGATTCTAATTTGCTGAACTTCTGCTTAAGAAATACACACAGAGGGAACAAATTAACTCAAAATGAAAATACAAACTCAAATTAATTGGGGTAAATCCACCACATGGTGCAAAAGGGAAAAACTGGAGCAAGAGTCGCACTCTCTATGTAATGCTGTTTAAATCATGTAGCTTCTCGATTTACCACCTGAGAGCCTTGTACATGGTATTTGTTAAGCAGCTGATACGGTTTGATAAGTTTTGATGAGTGGCAAAGTTTTTGGTATTTTGACAATGCAGTCAGACATTATTCACTTACTTTTATTACTTGTTTAAAACATTTGAGGCCTGCAAATACTGAACACTATGAACACCCAATAAATATAAATGATGATTAGTCTTTATAAAGATAGTGTTGGAGAAGAACATGAACGAGGATGTGGACGAAAAATGTTCACGTTTATTCAGCCAAAAAAATGCACCCATGAAATCTTGTTGTTTCCCTCCAAAATCGAATGATAAAACAATCTTTAGTCTATTCACTAGTCTTAATGCAAAAAGATTGAAAGTTCAAGTGTAGAAATCGCTGTGGATCTGTTCCATTAAAACCTATGAAGAACAATTCCACTGAGAGCTTGTTTGCAACCACATGATTCCTTGACAGGGAGATCAAATTGTGACATCACTCTATAAATCTACCACTCTGATTTTGGGATTATGCTCCTCTAACAAATAACAAAATGTTGGAAAAATAATGTCAAAAAGCAGTACTCGGGAGTTTATGAAAGAGTGCTACATTAGCAACAATGTTTGTAATAAAGTGTCTCTGTCTGCTCTAGATTGCCTTCGTAGCTTCACTGACCTAGAGGAGCTTGATGAAGCAGAGCTCTACATGTGTCACAAGTGTAAAAAACGACAGAAATCTACCAAGAAATTCTGGATCCAGAAACTACCCAAGGTGAGAGAAGAGGAGAAAATGTTAAGTTGAATTTGAATGGTTTCCTTCTGCAGCATTTATCTGTTATTCTGTTTCAGGTGCTTTGTCTGCACCTCAAGAGGTTTCACTGGACAGCATTTCTCAGGAACAAGATCGACACGTATGTAGAGTTTCCCATGTTTGGCCTGGACATGAAAAGCTACTTGTTAGAGGTAAGAGCACAGCTCTTTTTGTTAACAAATAGTATGACCATTTCATGTACATTATTAGTATTGCAACACTACAAATCAGGACTTAGAAACAATAAAATAAAATGACAAAAATCAAGGTTTATTAGAACATCGCTTTTCCTGTGTTTCTCACTACACATGATTCCGTTTTTGGTTTGAGTAAAAAAAACAAACATATTTTTTTTTTGGAGAATGTCTGTAATGTATACAAAATGCACAGGCACTTACTAATAACACCTAACTGGAAACTATGCGTTAACATTTGATATGTAACATGTTTAGAGCTTAAAACTAAATTTACCCTTTATGCCATAAGTTAGTTCAAGCAACCCCTCGCCTGGTGTGATACCTATTTCTTCTGCCTTATCAGATTTTCCTACCGTAGCAAGAAATTAAAATTAAAACCATCAGTTTTAAAGAATGTATTACTTGAATCAAACCAACAGAACTGGGCATATTTGAGCTGAACTTCTCTACATTTAAAAATCCAACCTAACATTAGTGTAGCAAAGTTTTACTCTGAGAAACCAGGGTGGCACAGTTTAATGGGAAGAACCCTATTTTAAAACTATCCTTTCTCACACTAAGTGCAGTCGACCAGAAGAGCAGCATAGATTTATGAGGTGAGGTTCTTAAAAGTGATTGTTAGGGTTGCCAGATATTGACTGTTAAAAAAATGTAAATTGGATGGGATGGGTTGCCAGAGATCAAGAAAACACATAACAAGCTTAAAAGTAATTGTTGGCGTTGCCAAATATTTTTTAAAAAGCTCCTAAATGTTAAAAAAATTTAAAGTGACTTATGAGGTTGCCAGAGTTTAAGAAAGTGCTCATTAAGACTAAAGTTTTTCAAGGCATGGGTAGAGTTGCCAGAGTTTGCAAAAAACTTTCATAAATGATCAAAAGCATAAAAGTTATTGATGGGGTTGCCAAATATTGAGAAAATGATCATAGATATAAAAGAAAAAAAGTTAAAATGACTGTTATGGTTGCCAGAGTTTGATTGATGTTTAGGGTTTCAAAAAAGTTTTGAACGTAATTTTGAGGTTATGATATAGGTCTTAAATTTGATTCTTGACAGTCAGTCTCAAAGTTTTAAGTTTGACCTTATAAAATATATATAATTCTATCAGTTTCTGTGAGTGTTGTTCATAGTTCTGCTACTTGATTCATTTGTGTTCCTTGTGTTGTGCCTCTATTGTGATGTTGATGATATATCTTAATGTTGCAGTGAATAGTTTCTTTCTAAAAGCCTCATTCTTGCTTATATTCAGGTGCTATCTTTAGTCACGAAATTACAGAATGCTGAATTAATAAGAATGTTTTAAATATAACCATATACACAGATATTTTAATGTATATATTTATATATGTGGTTTCAGCCTGAAAACAGCTTGCCCGAGAGATGTTTATATGATCTCGCAGCGGTGGTGATGCATCACGGATCTGGGTATGCAAACACTTCCAACTCGTTATATCAGAAAGGTTGGTGGAGATTATCATAGCTCTGATGATCTCTTCCTCTGCTGCAGCATCGGGTCAGGGCATTACACAGCGTATGGGCGTCATGAAGGGCGATGGTGTCATTTCAACGACAGCACAGTCACCGTGGTCAGTGAGGAAGCTGTGCTGAAGGCCAAGGCTTACATTCTCTTCTATAACCAGACGACTGATCAGGAGGCTGCTTCTAAGCTCTGAGAAAGGCTGAGAGCACAGGAACTCTTCATAGATGTTTCATGTTTTAAACTATTCAGACTTTGAGTGAATGTTGCCAAACCAAAATGCTGCAGATTTATTTTGTACTTAAGACTTTAACATGCATTTTTGGTCTGTGAATTTGCTGACTTTTTAAAATGTCATGTTTTTGTTTCATTCTCTATTCAGGGAAAACTGCCCCATCCATTCTTGTTTTGTGCTGCTAAAGGTACACTATGTAGTATTTTGCCACTAGAGGGACCATTGTGTTTGTGATTATGGGGTATCTAAAGGGATTTGGCAGTAAAGAAAATAGTTTGCAATACTTTTAGCAGTTTATGTCCATCTAATCTTTTGAAGTATAAAAGCCTGCATTTTAGTGTTAAATTATCTATACATCACTTAGAAATTATTCTTCTAAAATAATCATTTGGCTGTTTTAACTTTTATAAGTAAAAAGCCTTTAATTTATTTGATCTTTTTTTGGAAAAAAAACCTGTTGTTTAATGTTAAATTATCTCTAAATAACAAAATATTTAACATTATATATAAATCATAAAAAATAAAGTACCAAAACGTTTAGAATAATACATTTGGCTGAGTTAAAAAAAAAGGTTAACAGAGAAACTGAGCATTGCAGTCACTTGCCAGCAAATTTATCTCAAAATATTTGCATTCCCTCTCAAACACAAATGTTTTGTGAGAAAATGCAAACATTGTTTTGACATTGAGGGAACACAACTTTGCGAGACAATAAAGAATTTTTTAAGAGAACAGAAAAAAAATCTTTCAATCTTTTTCCCCCTTACTGCCATGTCCCTTTATGACAGAAGTGGGCAAAGTCTTTCCTGTGAGGACTGCAGCCCTGCATAGCGTTACTACAACCTTAACTGAGCACACCTGATTCCACTAATTAAGCTTCTCTTGTTTGAACTTAGCGTTGTGAAACCGGGTAAAACAGGGGTCTAAAACTCAATTCCTGGAGGGCCACAGACCCTGCAGGTTTTGTTCCAATCCTGTTTCAGGAGATAAACCAGTAGCTTCAACCAAACTCATAAGCTTAAGCAATGGAGCAAAACTATGCAGGGTTGCGGCCCCCTAGTAATCGAATTTGAGACCTCTGGGGTAAAACAAAACCAACAGGAATAACTGCCCCACTCTGCACTAGGGACCCTTTAAGTGACCAACAGGAAGGAGCAAAGATAGATTCCACCCAATATCACATGTTTAATTTGAAATTAGAAATTCTGGTGCAAAATCAGCAAAAACGAAATTACGAAAGAGATCAACTGCTGGACACCTATTGCAAAAAAACATGTATGTATTGGTAACTCGTTATTTTTAAGGGCCAATAATAATGCATTAGTTTTTATTAATGTTTGTTTTTTTTAGTTAAAAGCGAGATCAAATATCAAGCTAGTTGGTAATGATTAGCAGGCTCTCAAGTTTTCTCATGAAGACATCTTTAAAACTTGGCTAACAAAACTAATCATGAGCACAAGCTTACAGTACAGAGTGGCTAAACCATGTACAATATGAAGTTTATAATCTTGATAAGCATGACTTCATTGTTAATACACTAATTAATTAACCTAACTGACTAAGTTAATTAAGTGACCTTTTAGTTGCTTTACAATGCAATAACTAAGTCCAAACTATCATTAATACATGGCTTGTAAAAGCATTAGACCACCTTTTCAGAAGAGATTATTAATTTGATGTTAACTTACGAGGTTTAATGTAACGTTTTGCGGATTAAATTGCCATTTATTGATATAAATAAACCCAACTTTAGCTAAGTTTGGGCTGAACAAGTCAGACAAAGGATTTATTCATGATTTATAACCTTTCATATGTTGTCAGTCCTTAGTTTGCAATATGTTAATGCTTAACTAGCTTCAATTTGTTGATTAGTTGACCCATTAATTAATGTTAACTAATGCAGTATATAGACCCTTAAAAATAAAGTATTTGCTAAAATCTTGTGTAGAGGGTCATTATGGATGTGTTTTACACTTGAAACAATGGTTTAATCTCATAAGAGAGATTTGTACTCACAAAGCCACTGCTTAATCAAACACTGCTGTCCCCTCACGATGGGACCGTTGCGTTTGAGAAGGCTTCAGAAGCTTGTGTGTGCCATGAAAATGCTTGAAAAATTCAGACCAGTTGTACATTTTATGTTCTGTCAGAATTAAAGGGATACACTCGGTGCTAACGTTTGAGTTGTGTTGTTTACGCTCAATATTGAATGTTTTGAAAATATGTTTTGAAACATATTTGTTGCTTCTGTTGGCCAAGTAACACTATTTTTATTTTTTAACACGTACTGCTCTATGGAGAACACAAAAGAAATACATGTAAAAATGAGAATATATTCATAAAAGTTGCAAAAATGCATAAGTAAATAAATAAATAAGACAATGAACAAATGGTTACATGCTAAATACATTTTTAAACATCATTAACAAAAGGTATTTCTGAATAAAAGTTATTGATGTATTTCATATTGATCGCATTTTTTATATATTGTTTTAATTTAAGCATTTATTTTTAAATACATGTATTTATTTAGGTATATACCTTTTCATTGTTCTATTTAATTCTATGTACTCTTTTATGTTTTCATTCATTTAGGCTATAGGAATTGTTGCATATTTTAGCTGTTCTATATGTTAATACAGCACTTGTATTGTTGGATTTGGTTCAGAAAATATGAAATTGTCCAACTTTGTTGAAAATGCAACAGACTCAAAGTTTTCAAGTGTTCTCAAACTAGTCGAGCTGATTACAGCTTCCTTTTCTCTTGTGTGAGCGTCAGTTTATGAGCGTTTCGTGCTCAGAGACCTGATCAGATGGTTCGTGGGCGTACTAAGTCTGTGAGTGTAGATAACAGGGACAGTTCTACATAATATCTGCATATTTATTACATATAGAAATATACACATATTAATCACAATTTGTCAGTTTTTGAGAGACCAGGAATGCAGCACTTTCATGATGTTCATGTGGTTTTGTTAATAGGAAGCAGTGTAGATCATTTGGAGCCTACTCATACAGACTGGATCTCTATTCTCTTGTTGTGTGAGGAGTTTAGAGAATAAAAGTGTGTATTGAATTTACCCAGAAGAACATCTCTCCTTAATCTTCTCTTGAAATAGATTCGAGCATTCTTCTTCTGAGAAATGTAGTTGTGAAAGAACTTTGGTGATGCCAAGAGCTCTGATTAAACGGCCACCCACACACAGACGCACACTCGCTCCACCTCCCTACGACAAAGACTACCACAGAGCTCCTTAAATGCCACGTGCCAGTGAGGTAGCGCTGCTGCCAGAGGAACAGCTGCTCCGCTGGCTCACAGGTGTCTGAGCACACCCCTCACACTTTAGAAAGGACAGCAGAGTTCACTCTCTGCCGTTAGGCCACAGCTGCTGATAAGATCACGTTGCTCGTGTTATCAAGTCAACACAATTTTGTGACCTATTCAGAGTGCCTCACATGATGGGTGCTTCAAGTTCTAGTGAAGGTGGAAGGTTTTGGCTGGTAACCAATACTACTCTTTCAAATTTACAAAAACTGTCTTGAACACCTCTTTCATCCTACTTTAACACCAAACCAAAAAAATGCTCTTATTTGATTTCAGATGTGTTTTTTTAGCCATAAAGGATTGGTTCTTTCCTTTGAACACTTTTGAGTAGCCGCTAACCAATTTGAAATGTGGTTGGCAGTTCTCTGATTTTGCCAATAGCACATTTAGCTTAGCTTAGAGCTTTAAATCAGACTAGACTAGAACGAATTTTATACAATGAAATTGTTTAGACTTTCTTCTATTTAAAACTATCTCTCTTGACAAAGTAAGGCTAGGATAATGTGCAGTGTGATGTCCTTCTGCCTGGTGAAACCATCTTTTACCAGTTTTGTTTCATCATATATGGTTAAAGTAGGACAAATGGCACACAATAGTAAAACTTTAGCATTGTGCTACTCATAAAAGAATGCCACTGGTCTAATCTGATGCAAAGATTTGATGAAGTGGTATAAGAATCAGTGGTATAAGAATCGAGGGATGGCTGATTAGATTGAATCAAATGTAAAATACTGCTTAATATCTTGGAATGGGTCTGACTCTGAAAAAGGGGGGTGAGTTCCTTTAAAAATATAAACTCAATCATCTTCAGACAATCTTTATATTTCCTAGTGGTCCCACTTCCACCAGCAAAACCAGAATGTTGGAAAGAACCAGACAGATGAGTTTGTTCTCTCAGCATCCTTGTGGTGATATTTTGGATGTGTAAGGAGATCTTTCTAGTTTGTGTTGAGAATCAGAAGACATTTAGGTGTTCATTTAAACAGATTCCTGTATTTTGCTCTATTTTTGGGATTCATCAGATAACATAAACATTCATTCATTCATCTTCATGTCAGCTTTATTCCCTTTCGGGGTCGCCACAGCGGAATGAACCGCCAACTCACTGGCGTATGTTTTACGCAGCGGATGCCCTTCCCTGCCGCAACCCATCGCTGGGAAACATTCACACACACATTCACACTTTAACACTATGGGCAATTGTTCTTATTCAATTCACTTATTCCGCATGTCTTTGGACTTGTGGGGAAACCGGAGCACCCGGAGAAAACCCACGCGATCACGGGGAGAACATGCAAACTCCACACAGAAATGCCACCTGCCCCAGCCGAGCCTAGAACCAGCGACCTTCTTGCTGTGAGACGACCGTGCTACCCACTGCGCCACCGTGACGCCTAACATAAACATTAATCATTCAAATTATTTATTCTTTTTTGATAAAAAATAGTCTAAAGAATGAAATCAATGGGCAGTTGCAACACATTCTTGTGAAAAAGAAAAACGCTGACATTTTTTCATTGGCTGGTAGACACAAAATTTAACTATTTCTGACATATTAATTCTTCTTTAATAAGAATTCTTCTTTTATTTTACATCGCTCTGGTCTTTTCTTATACTTTGCAATGAGGCCTCAGAACAAAAATAAATATGAATAAGCATACTACACAAATATTACAACTTTGACCCGACCTGCATTTCTGATCCTTCAATACTGCATTTTTAACAAACTGTAAATACAATTATGATTAAATGTTAAACATCTTTTTATCTTTTCATAAATTCAATCTGATTTACCTTATCACATATTTTATTTGGGTCATTATTGTCAGAATTGTAAAAAAAACTAACTATAGAACAGGCATTATTGGTGTTTTACTGTTGGGATGCTTTTTTTTTTTAAACATTTTTAACATTTTTTAGCCAAGTGAGCCATAAGGATTTCAAACTAAAGCTGTTCTGTTAAGAAAACAAGTGAACTTGAACAGTATTTTGATCTAAAATGTTCATTCAAAAAATTTTGTTTCGTTAAAATGGGAAAAAATGCTTCCTTTAATTATTTATTTCCAATTCCTCTGTACTTTACACAAACCTGAACCTAACATTGCTAGGCGACTCTTCTCTCATAAAGAAACAATGTTTAAACTGCACATATCAGATAAAAACTTAAGTTTCACCAGTGATGTAAGGTGTTGAGAGCAAACATAAACATCTCTCACTGGAGTCTCAGTGTTGATGAGAGCTTGCCATCCCCCAATGTTTCGGCTGCTGAATGATTCCTCTTGGAAGCGATAAAGAGAGACCACCAGACTCCTATCCAGGCACTCAAGACAGATGGACCAGAAGGGTCTCTGTGACACACATTTCCATTTTTGACTTTGTCTGGACCCTCAAAATAACACTCTTCCTCATGACCTTATATGTGCAAGGCCTGGGCAAGTGTGGAGGATCATGATTCTGGGCCCCACAAGACACGGTTGTCTCATTGTTGCTTCCCGGATGTCTGTAGGGTTGTGAGAGCCTTCCAATGTATCTCACCGAATTAGATAGAGAATGTTTGCTTCACATTTTTGCATTTCTAGATAAGGACAGTCGCCGCAGCCTGTCTTTAACATGTCTTCATTTGAGACAGGTCTTCTTGGACCCACAACTATGGAAACTTCTTCACTTCAGCTCTCCAAGTGAGCTGAAGAGGGATAACTTTGTTTTGAGCCATTCGCTCCGGTATCTGGCTGTCTGCTGGCACTCGAGCAGGGTCAAAGTGTGCAACATAGAGGGCCATATGAAGAGCACATTCCAGAGGGACCTCTGTAGCAAGCACGAGAACCTTGTCAGGGATTTCCTGGAGCATGTTTGCCTCATGTAAGTGTCTTTATGTTAACTGGCTAATACCATAAGAAAAGCTTTTTTGGACTGATAGAGTAGACTAATGAATCATGCATCCCTGTGACTTAACAGATGATCATGTCCAAAATCCTTGTGTTTGTCCAAACCTAAATGTTCGTCTGTGGTTTAATGGTTCATTTTTTGGAAATCAAAGCAAGACAAGCTCAAGCAGGGTTTTGGAACATACTCATGTTGGTTTTTCCACTAGGGAGCATAACAAATAAATATTGACTGTATTTGAAATGTTCCTCGGGTTTCAGATGAGTTGACTCAGTATTGCAACATACCACGTTTAACTGCATGATGTTATTTCTTTGATGTAATTTTTGAATTTAATGAAATGTTTGGTCTAGAAACCTTGATCTTGTTTGAGAACAGGTACCAGAAGAACAGGCAAGTTTAGCAGCAGATCTTTGTCACTTTGTCTCTCAAATTTAATACGCAGCACACTTTCAAAGCTATAAATATGTACTTAAATGCTGTAAACAACCCAGATTAAACAGTATTTCCCCTACAGTTTCAAAAGAATTATCCCCTCTACCGTATGGGGGGACATTTGCTTTACCTGTCTAAATCAAAGAGTTTTTTAGCCACAAATAAATGTAAAGAGATACATGATAATAAATTAGATTCCCAAATAAACACATTTATATTTGTAAAGTAAAATAGGTTTTACAAATGCACAGCGAGAGATTCACGAATTTATGAGTTTATATATATATATATTTCCCAGCGATGGGTTGCGGCAGGGAAGGGCATCCGCTGCGTAAAACATATGCCAGTGAGTTGGCGGTTCATTCCGCTGTGGCGACCCCGAAAGGGAATAAAGCCGACATGAAGATGGATGGATATATATATATATATATATATATATATATATATATATATATATATATATATATATATATATATATATATATAAATTCAACCAATCACATTACAACATCTGGATTTTAGAAGCGCTGCCATAAAAAATATACCAAACCCATGAGATATATAGCCAACTTTCTGTAGCCGTGAAATCTGAGGCTAAGACTAAGTAAGATGTAATAGTGGGAGATACTATGCTTTGAGCCGTCTTAGAATAACATTAACAAATCTGAAATCAACATGTTTTTAGAAGCAACAACACCAAAACATACTAGAAATGTTTGAAAAGTTGAGTTACACTATAGGGCACCTTTAAGAAATGGTTCAGCAAACTGTAATCTGCTACAATTGATTGAATACTGTTAGCTGATAGCAAATGCTAGGCAGTACTTGGATTGGAATATTTTTGACAGAGAAAGATGTATCTTCCATTACTTGTGCACATGTGCTTAAAGTAGTTTGTGAGTTCATGTTACACAGTGTGAAACAATAGCAGGACTCATCTCACTGACTAGAGAAAACTGGAGCAACACATGACTGATCTCAAGAAAGAGCCTCCCTTGAGCTCTTCAGCAAGCTTGCTGTAGCAGGTGGAGCTTACAAGTTACTCTTTGTTGAGAGGGAAATGCACATGTACATGCCACTCAGCGTGTGCAGTTCATGTGAGCGCGTGTGCAGGAGAGAAACTTGTTGGGTTCTCTCAAGCATTCAGTTTTATTTGATCTTTCTTTTAAGTCAAAGTATTTTAAATACTTGTTAAATTCTTGTAGTGTTTGAATTGGACATTGGACCACCGAGTAATAATATTATCATGTCTTTTTGATTAAAAGTCACAAGTACAAAAAGCAACTATGACGAGTTAATTTATATAAAATTGCTACACTTTACAATGAGACAGGAATTTTTGTATTAATTATGAATTTGCCATTTATTAATTTCTGATTGTTAATTTTGAGATATTTTTTTTGAGAGTTAACAATGATCTGTCCCCTAGAGTAAAGTCTCATCTAATAATAATAATAATAATAATAATAATAATAAAAATTAGTAGTAGTAGTAGTAGTATAGGCAGAAAAGTAGGCGGAAAGATGGCGCAAGTTGGTTGTTATGTAACTAAAAGGTTGGTGGTTCGATCCCCGCTAGGGCCATTCTGCCGTTGTGGCCCTGGGCAAGCCACTTCACCCACATTGTCCAGTATGGATGTGTGTGACTGGTGGGGTGTGTTTGGTGGTGGGCAGGAGGCTGTAGGCGCAGAATGGCAGCCACGTCCTGTCAGACTTCCCCAGGGCAGCTAAGGGCTACCATGGTAGCTTATCACCACCAGAGAGTGAACGTGGAGTGAATGAATAATGGTCTGATAATTGTAAAGCGTCTTTGAGTGTCTTGAAAAGCGCTATATAAATTGAAGGCATTATTATTATTATTATTATTGTTATTATTTGTATCAATTGTATTATTATTATTATTATTATTATTATTATTATCATCAAATCGTGAACTTTGAAATGAGTCGTTTTGTATTTTTATAATTCCCATTGAAGATTTACTGGTGAGGAATAAATATTATTAACTTTATTGTTTTATTTTCTGTTTTATTTTTCTGCTCTGATTTTTTTTTGCAGTTTACAAAAATTCCAAAGTGTACACAAATTTACCATACAAATAAAATGACATTGCCCTGTCTTATCATTAAGATATCCACTCTCACCTGAAGAAAATCACTCACTATCTGCATCACCTGAATGCTAGCAATCTCTCCCGGCCATCTTGGATTCCCTATAAAGGACTACACTTCCCACCACTCACTGCCTACCAATAGTTGTGTTCCCTGGGTCTTGTTGCTCCTGTGTTTGCTGTTGGTTTCTGGACTCTCCTGTTCATTTCTGTGTGAATTCTTCTTTGTCATTTGTCAACTGCATTTTCATCACGCGCCAGTTAACCATAACAAAAGTTTGTTCGTTTACTTAAACAAAACTCTGTTTACTCACCCACTCTGTGTTAAATGACATCACAGCTTATCATTATATAATTATTAAGTATGTTTCTACAGTAGAACTTTTACATAATGAATAATTAAGGAAGTGATTGATGTATTATATTCATATGATTCATGTTTAATGAGTTCATGATTAATACATATGTTAACTCATCATTAATCCATCATTGACTCATCATAAATTACTAGTTAATTTATACATTAACCAATTATGATTAATGTCACTTTCATTTCAGCATTTTCATATGTCAGCATTTATGTAGAAATTCTGTAAATATTCGGTTCTGTTTTATTTGATCTAAGATGTATTGCAAACGAGGGCTGTTAAAACATTACATTTTCTTAAAATCAAACATTTCAACTGTGATTTTATGGAAAATCTTTTTTTACTTACACATTTACAGTATTTTACATGTATTAATTCAAAATTAATAAAAAACATTGTTATAGGAGACTGCTGCTTTATTTTTTCTGGACAATTTCAAAATTAGAAATGGATAAATAAAATGGCTGGATAAATTAAAAATGTAACTAGGTAAAATTTAGTAGAGGCTAATAATAGGTTCATCAGTACTAAATAAATTGTTAAAATGCAGTAAAAAGAGTGATTGAATTCTTATACAACTCATAATAGCATGCTGTGTTTATTTGACGTGTTTATGTCTAAGTCTGTCTGGCTTTGAATTAGTCTCGTACTGAAACACAAAGGTTGAATTTCTCCAGCACAAACGCGCTAACAACCAATCCCTGGGGCTTTGAATTCTTACGCACGTCTCTCATTCTTCCCCTGCTGTTGATCCCTTGATCAGACCTCTGTGGCACCGGCCACTGTCTCCAGCAATAATAAAAGCATTGGCACGTGTTGCCTGGGATCCACCCCATGGCCAGGGTTACTGGAACACGACTCGTTTTTCTTTCAGACAGCTGAAATGTGCTGCCCTCACATGTGGTTAAGTGGTAGGATTATGTAAGAGTTTATATAACTGAAATCAGTTAATGCTAGGACCTCTCAATGCTGGAGCTCTGAGAGACAGAATTGACCCTGAGTGAGACTACCAGCAGGCTGCAGCAGAGGAGAAATTCTGGACGTGTCAGCAGCAGAAGGTTCACTGTTCAGATGGTGCCTTTTAGCAAGAACACCAGCTGATAGAACAGCTCATGAGCTAAACGCTGATGCTGGGAAAAGAGTTTGCTCTGCTAAAGCCATCATACTAGAAGCACACGTCTGGTTAGACCACGTAAATTACTGGGTGAACAGTCAGAGCCACAGTGTCTGGTGCAATTCATGTCATTTACTATCTACTGATAGGATGAGATATTTGAATGTTGACCACTATATTACTCTCCTGAGATTTAAACTTTCAAGTAAAAAAGGCCTTGTAAATTTACAATAAATGGGTTTCTGGCCATTTACTATAATACGGGATTATAACAGCAGTCAGAGTAAAGTGCTGTCATCTCAAAGTAGGATCATCCCACTACTGTTAAACCAAAACTGTATTTAAAGGCATAATACTTGTTTCGTTGAACTTGGGTGTTTATGAGCTAAAGAGAAAACATACACGTATTGAAAAACAATCATACACAAACAGGAGAAACTGTTGGACATTTACTGTGAATTTACCACAAATTGTTAAGTAAATCAAGTCAGAATTCTTTGTTGAATGATTTTCACCAGAGGTTAAATGTAGTAAGTCTGAAGTAAGTTTAAAATGTTTCAAACGTTTGAGAGTTTTAGCCATCCTTTAAAGATAATAGACTTTTGAACATGTATTTCACATGGGCTTTGCAAAAGAGGTTTAGTCATAACTTTGATTGCGCTTTAATCAATTTAACCAAACCAGATGTTTTGTAAAGCTGGACAGATGTGCATTTATTTAAAAAAACAACATCAAACTTCAAGCCAAATGATCTTGAGCTCTGTTATTCTCTTCCTGTTGGAAGGCCATTAAATTAAAGCTAGCATTAGACTACAACTTTCTTGGATTCACAAATGCGCTTAGACTCAACAAATAGAAAAGTACCTAATATACACTTTGAATATAAAGATAGATTGAGTCAAGCTAGAGCATGCCATGATGTAGTGGCGTAGTGGGTAGCATGGTTGTCTCACAGCAAGAAGGTAGTTGATTCGAGCCTTGGCTGGGTCAGTTGGCATTTCTGTTTGGAGTTTGCATGTTCTCTCTGTGATCAGGTGAGTTTACTCCGGGTGCTCCGGTTTCTCCCACAAGTCCAAAGACATGTGGTAAAATTCAATTGGGTAAAAACGATTGTCCATAGAGTTTGAGTATGAATGGATGTTGATGTTTCCCAGCAATGGGTTTTGGCTGGAATGGCATCCGCCACATAAAACATATGCCAGAAGAGTTGGCGGTTCATTCCGCTGTGGTGACCCCTAAAGGGAAGAAATCCGACAAGAAAATGAATGGATGGAAATCCACCTACTTTTGTGCCAAGCAGTACACGTGAAGTCAGTAAGTGAAAAGCAGTGAGCAAGAAGAACCAGAATGAGGTTTTACTCCCGACAAGAGGCTAAAGTGTTAATACAATCCACACTTATCAATCAAAAGATGCAATTTAGGTTATTATATGAGAGTCGAGAAGCAACTGACGCAGGATGGTCACTTGATACAGAAAATCTGGTTGATGCAGAGTGCTCAAGCACGACTTCTTCTACCTGTCGGGAACCTCAAATTGAAAACCCCTGCAATTGAAAAACCTTTTTGGAGTTCCAAAAAAAAGGATGTGTAATTATCCAAAATGGTAAAATGTTCTCAAAAATAGCACTCTTTAAGCATCAAATACAAAACACTTGTACAACAAAGCATAAGTCTTTACCAAACTATCAGAGCAGAATGTAAACCGGATAACAGACTGGCGGAAAAGGAGATAAATATAAAGATTATGTGTGCAGAAGATTAGCATTCAGGGGACTGTGGTCGAGAGTAATTGAGGGTTGGGACTGTCGAGCTTTGTTTTTGTGGGAGTCTAATTAAAACTGTAAAGGAAGTACTTTTCCACTAGTACTACCTTGAGGATCAAAGGAAGTACATAGGATGTAGAACACATTTTTTTATCTAGTTAAAGAGTAGTTTGATGATGGAGTCCTACTACTCATCACAAGGAAAACAGACTTTATGTTTGAGGTGATCATGGCACTGATATATGTTTTATTTATTTATTAATTATTTAGTTTTAGTTTGTTTTTGTTTTTTTTTGTTGTTTTTTTATTACAAAAATAAAAGCATTATTTCAGGGCTGTAACACTAATTATTTTAAGTGTGAATATTCAGGGTGGACTGTCATTGATTGAAATTAACCTCTTTAATGTTTATTGACATCTATCGAATTAATTTTATCATTGTGTTAAAATTCATGCATACTGCACTCTCAAACCAAGATCTTATCCATTACATTATTGCTAAAGACGCAGTAACCATTTTAATTCTGGAGGAGTTTCTCATGATCTTTCAAAAAGCCACAACAAAATGAGTGTCTGTGAAAATTGCTGTTTAGTTCGTTTGTTAAAATGTGATGGGCAGGGTGGTCTAAATTGTGACTATTTAATCTGTTTGGTCTGTAATGCGTTTCTAATTTCTCTAGGTGCCCAAATCTTCAGTCGCTGACTCTTTCTGGATGTGGGCACATTACAGATTGGAATATCATCAATGTGCTACAAAGCTGCAAAAGGCTACATCACCTCAGTCTGGAAAACTGTGCTCGGCTTACTGATTCTGTGCTCCAGGCTGTAGTGGACCATGGTCGCTGTCTCACTGAAGTGAGAGTGGACTTCTGTCGCAATGTGACCCGGCATGGGTTACAGATTTTCAGGAACAAAAGACCAGAAGTGAACCTGAGTTCATTACATAGTGCCGACATGATTCCAGATAGCAAGCCTGAAGAGAAACCACAACTCAGGAGAGCTTTGCAAAAATTCTTGATTTTCTCTTGACTCTTTTCAATCCCTGATAGTTTTGTAGTTGTAGTAAATCTTTCTTTACTGTTTCAAAAAGTTCCATTAAAGTTTTACATCTGAAGTTTTCAGATAATCCAACTTGTTAGTTCTTTCTTCGCCATTTGGTGTGTTGGCTCTCGTTTCCCATAAATTATCTCTGCTCATTGTAAAGCAGACATCACACAGATTAAGTGCTGAACATCTTGTACTGGCCTATCGTCCACAAAAAAGAAAACATTTGCCATGGACACTAATTTTCAAAAGGACAACATGTTTTATTTGAACAATCTAGGCTTGTTCTGAAACAACCAATTGCTCATTATTTGAATTGTAGGTTTTGGACTTCCTTCTAGTTATGCAAGAAAAATATTTGACTTAAAACATGTTCATGTCCTCATGGACTTACTCAGTGTACACAGTGAGCAATTTAACCTGAATCTAATGTTAGACATGGTAAAATTTTACAGTATGATGACGAACAATAAGGGCCATTAATCTGCATTAGTTAATGCATAAATTAATATAATACATTTTTATAAATTAATACATTTGTGATGAGTTAATGATGAACTAATGGTGATTTATCACATGTTTTAATCATGAACCCATTAATCTCGTACATGAGTCACAGAATTTAATACATCTTTTACTGCCTTATTTATTGATTTATTTCTGAATTTTAATTAAGCTTTTAACTTTACCTTAACTTAAAATGCTCTTGTTAATGATGCGTTTGCATATGTATTAATCATGAACATGATAAACTCATATATTATTTATGTGAATTAATATATCAATTTCTTTCATAATTTGTCATTTTGACTGTTAATTAATGCATCAAATATTTGCTTCATTAATTAACTATTAGTGCACAGTGAGATCATTATTATTACTAGAGACATTACTAGAGGGCAACAAAAACAATAATTCATCAATATTAAATTTTAGTTACATTTCTACAAGAGCAGTTTTAGTTTAGATTATCTCAAAAGTGTTAATTAATGCATTAATCAACTTTCAGAAATGAATCAATAAATGAAGTAGTAATTGATATATTAATTCACATGACTGGTGTATGGGTTTTATCGGTTACAGTTGGTAAATCATCATTAACCTATAAGTTAATTTTTAATGAATGTAAATGTGTTTTTTGAAATGTAAATGTGTATTGTCACTTGTACATGTGTTTTCTAAAATGTTATTTGCTTTGTAATTTGTAAAAATGTTTCACGTCATAGAGTCATGAGTAGTTCTATGGACATCACGTGAAATAGTAGAAGAAGTATTCTACATATTTACTTACCTCAAATGGCATGCTTTCTTTGAGGAAATAGATGCAGAGAAATCACATACCACCATGACAGCTTAATAAATCCAATCAATTTCAGAATTGTGCTATTTCCCCACCTTATTGTTCTCACCTTATACACATCACCTTCTCCCTCAAATCCTGTTCATGCACCTCACTGTATCATCTGCTCACCTGATTTGCATGTAAGGTCGAACCTCTTGAACCAACTTCCCTTTTGAATTTATTCACATTCCCTCTCTTTTATTCTTCCAAAAATATTCTGTTAGCATAATTTGAATTGTCTTGTTTTGTGATTTGAATTTTAATCAAATAGATTTTTAGTATTGATATTGAAAAGGGATTGATAAAGAGTTTGTGATATCATCCATAAGTTTCTATAGCAAGCGTTAGAGGCTCTGAGAGGGCGTGGTCAACTTAACAACACAACTACAGGAGACTTTAAAAATAGTGTGGCTTTGATAGAATGGAAATGACAGAAAACGAATACAGTAATCCTCACCATTGGTGACTTCCTCAAGTAACACTACCTTTACTTATGTTGAAAGTTGATCCTGAAGGGTAATTTTCCTTGCATCGCTGGTTTAGTATACTAATTTTGCATCAGATAAGAAAAAAGGGTCTTACAGTAATTAGTGTAATCAGGTGGGTTGTATGTTGAATGCAACTAAAATGTGCAGGGTTGTGGACACCCTTGACTTAAATAAATGAATGATGAAACAATTCCCCCTTCATTTTATGTAGAATCAAATAACAGCAAACAAGGAAGTTACAAATTGTGGTTTTTGGTATGGAAAAACTGTCATGATCAGAATTGGCAAATCTCTCAAATAACTTCACCTTAAATTATGCACAGGTCTTAGTACAACTAGATCAAATGAGTGTTCAAACAATTCACCCCTTTAAGTACCAAAATAATTAAACACCTGTTACCAGCCTTTACTTGCTTGTACACTCTGCAACTCGTTAAAAGACAATTGACAAGCTTTCCCCAAAAAAAGGGGACAAAGTTTTTCCAGTGACTGAAGAAAACCCAGGAGGCATCAAAAATGGCCAATAAACCTTGGCTGACATTAAAAAACAACTTGTTGAAGTGAAATATTTCTCTTCAGTGCTTTGTCGTCAAGAAAGCCACTCATTAAAACAGCCCTTCCTTTACCTTGGTGTGTCAGTCAATTGGCCCTATTCCCTATTGTCTTTTGTTGGAAGGGATTTATGTTGTACATTATTCAAAGACCTAAAAACCTGTACATTTTACACCTCATCCTTACCTCAGAGGGATGAAACTATTACTTTTAACCTGTACCCAGGCTGTAGAGAGGCAAGACTTTGGGGCTCTGCTCTCAGATTATCACATACCCCTCAAGTCTTTATTGTACTCAACAACCATGGGAAGATATAAGGATAGAGTGAGGCCATATGTATTTCACAAAATCATCAAAGCAGAAACTGCCTTGATTTTTCTGTAGCATTGTAACATTGTAAAACACACATGTATTTTTTTAGGATTCAAACATGCCTGCCTTGAAAGAACGTTATAGCTCAAGTACTGTCTTCTGAGGCCATGTTGGATAACAGCCAGAGTTGTGATTAGAAACATATTATGTAAGAGTGATGGAGTACACAAGCATGTTCGCGTGTTTGTGCTGTCCATGTGACCACTCTATATTGTAATGCAATTGTAAGGGGAGAAATCTATCATTACAGAATTGATAACGTTTTGGAACTTTTATCCCAATTCGAGTCAAGAATATTGCAACTTCCAAACCTCAAAACAACGTCAAGGGTGAGAGGAGGACAACTGCAAAATCTCTCAGGAACATTTGTGTATTTTTCTTCAATTTAAGTTAAAAGAAGCTAATGAGTCTCAACTGAAAGCTGTTGTTTTAAAGCCAGTACTCAGCAGGGTGATCCTTGCAAGGGATTTACAGCGGAGGAAAAACAGTGGAAAATGTGTTCCCATTTCCTCTATTTGCTGTAACGTTGATCTCTCTCCAACTAAAGCTATCTATCTTTTTCTTTATTGTGTTTACTTGCCAAGCTAAACATGTGTGTTTTGACATCTGCTGGTGAAGCAAGAAACAAAAATTCTCTGTTTATATGCAATCTATGACTTCCCAAATATCTGATTGCTCGTTCCTGAGAGTAGATACTTGAAGATTCTTTTTAACCACCTGAGAAATGTAGCAAGACTTCTTTTTTTATTGACAGTTTTATTGACAGTTCATAAATTATACAAAGAAATTGATGATAATCCCTTAGAAAGACTACAAAGCTTAGTCGTGAAGCTACATGACAAGATCTTCTTCCATGGTCAGCTGATGGATGACTGAGTTTGTAGAGCCCTGATGTACTATCTTCTTCCAGAGGAGTCAGAGACAGAGACAGAGACAATGGGAACACAGGGGCCTCCCTCATGAAAGTACCAGACCTGTTGAAGAAGACAGGAGTACTTGAGGACCACTAATAGGAGAGGTAACTGTTTTGTTGCTGATAATTTGAGGTGAGTAACCCGTTCATTAACAAGTCAGGTGAAAGTGCTTCAAGTAGTTTCTGTAACAAAGAATCAATAGACACAAGCACAGAGCCTACTACAATGGTTAACGTGCTCCAACACCATATCATTTAAAGAAGCCAATGGAAATGTGCATTGCAGTTAAAACACAGCATATTGAGAAGACATTTAAATTGTGATCTGAAAAAATAAATATGGTGACCAGACATCAAGTTCCAGGCAATATGTGAATAAATTACCTTCTGGGAGATTGTTGGTTGAGAGGGTGATGGAAATATGAGTCCAAGATTGATGACAGATGTAAGATCTAAGGATAATGATACCACATAGAGACAACTCAAGATAGTATCATCTAACTAAACTGTACACAAAACAATACATCTGAATCCATAATATCATTTTTTATCGATAGTAATCATTTTTAAAAACATTTTTAAACAAGGGGTGCAGTGCATGAGATGTGTCAGAAACATTCGTTTTTTTTATTTGAGAGGAAATTAGATGAGCTATCAAATTTTTTCCTAAAAAAGGCCAATGCGTTCTGAGGGCATTGTTGGGATCCAAATAAAAGTCTGTTAAATCAAAAATGACAATAGCCTTTTAATTACCTCGAGTGGAGTAACAATGAACTCCTCGTTTAGTCTACTGTCTGAGGCAAAATCTCTGCTTAAATTGATTCTTTAAACAGTGCTGCTCCTGCTCTGTTCTGCAGATATTCATAGTACTCATGTGACGTCACATCATGCAGGCTTTATTTGAGCCACCCCCATGCCTAATATAAGCACAAACTAAACCCAATACTGAGCTTAGCTGCTCTGAGAGGATGGGAGAGAGCTTTCCTAGCTGTTAACCCTGACTGACAGAATCTGTATGGGTCCTCTCTTAAAAGAAAAGATGGTAAAATGTGCACCTTACACTTGCTCAAGATGATGTAATCATCTACAATAATAGATTGAGATGTTCCAACCTATGATAGCATGTGAAAGCAATATCACATGGGACATTTTTGTAGGGAATTTTAAACTTGTTAAGTAGAGGCAATGTGAGTATTTTTTCCATAGTGGACCATTCAGGTCCAACTAGATAGTTTGACAGAGAATTGTAAACCTGAAATTGGTCTGTTATTAAAGGTGCCAGTAGTGAGCCCAGGTAAGATATTGCTAGATGTTATAAAACTGAATGGTTTGGGATTTAATTTGCTAGCAGTAAAGAATACCATATTTTAAGCAAATTGGCTCATTGTATATTTTTGTGTTCTGTAGTTAAAGTCTTTGTTCAGACCACTCCAGTAGATCACAAAGTTATTCATCCACCCTTATCCACTGTCAATTTACTGTTCATAAAGCATATTCCATTCCTGCATTGGCTGTTCATTCTTCATTAAAAATTACTGGCCTAACTGAGACATAAATTAATCGAGAAGACACAGCACCCCTATCTTCAATCAGTTTCCCCCTCAGGAGGTGGGTCGTGGAACCTCAATTCTCAGAATTTAAAAATCTTCTCCTTTGAATGTATTACTATAACGATCACATTTCCAACCAAAATCCACATTCTCACTATCTACTTTCCACTTGGAGCACAACTCAGCTTGACTAAAGCTTTTTTTTCTTTCCCAGAAGACAATGTCAACTCTCGTACTGTGTTTGGGAACATACATTTTAACTTAAACCATTTTCAGATTTACTCTCAACCATGGGCTTCTTTTCCCTCCCATAAATCTAAAATCAACTTGATCTCATTTACACACAAAACTTATCCAAACACCTCTGACAACTACAGTACATTCCAACTCTCACTACCTACTCACACATTCCACTCCATTCTGACGAAATCTTAAAGGTGCAGTATGTTAGTTGGGGGCCAAAACTGGCGCTACACTAACATGAAACCACTTTGCATTATTGACTCACTCCCTTCCCTTCAAAGCTAAAGGTTTTTAGCTTTAAGCAGTCTAAAGTATGAGCATTTATTTACTTACTCAAGTACTTACCTAAATTCTTCTCAACCAATAACTGCTTTTTGTTTAAACTTAAAAACAACCAATCACCTCTTTTTGAGCATGTTGGTTATGGTTATGTTTTTTAACGAGCTTTTTGCTTCAAATTATTACGATCATAATTATCTAGTAAGTAAGTAGTTGAGTTATTCTTTACATATATTTGATATTCTTAGTTAGTAAAAACAGTGTAATAACGTTAAAAATTATTCACAAGTACTCATACTTATACTCTATACACCTCTGTTTTGAACTATGCTTAAAGACTGAAAAAGGATTAGATTTACTGAGTTGTTAGAACATCACGCCAAGACACAAATCTGAACTATTTCAAACCTCGTAAATGTCATCATTGCGGCGGTTCATACTGTATATTTGGCACCTTTAACTCCTTGATCCATCTCTCTTTTCTTTGTCTCATCTTCATTTTCCTCTTTGAAAATGAATGAAGCAACTTCCAGACCTGCCAGAACAACATCGATCAACCTCTGGTTTTCAGATGCTCTCTGACAACAAAAGTCTACCCTTAGAGTAAAAATTGAGAAAATTCAAGAGTAGGGCAGACCTAAGAGCTTACCATACGTCACTCTCTGTGTTTTCTAAGAGAGTCTAAGAGCATGTACTATCATGACAAGATCAAAAATGTTAAGGACAACAAATAGCTCTTTAGAACGCTCAACTTCCCTCCTCTGCCCTCAATCTCCTCCAGCCACCTCTCTTACAGTCGAGGACTTCACTGATTACTTCACACACAAATGCCCTCTTCAGCAGAGAACAGAACTCAACCCCTCTCATTGAAGAACATCCAGAGTCAAAGTCATCTCTAATGCCATCATTCACTCCCTCCCATAAGACCAAACTCTCAGCGCATCCAACCCGTCCCTTCAGACCTTCTACAAGCAATTTCACCTACCATCATATCACACCAGCTCTCGCTCATATCATCAATGATTTGATTATCACTGGCACCTTCCCAAACACATTTAGGTAGCCAGAGTGACCCCACCTCTCAAAAAATCCTTTACTAAAACACTAAAACACCATATCCCCGTTTCTCCACTGTCCTATACTTCTAAAAACATCGAACGGATCATCTTAATTCCCATCACAGAGCAACAAAATGGATAAATCCAAACGGTATTCAAGAGTGGACTCTGCAGAGAACACACGTTCAGAAGGCTAAAATATGTTTGATCTTAGTCACATTTGTCTTGGTTTTTCTCTTGGCTTTATATTTAAAGTTGAAACAAATAATGGCTTGAAATATTTTCATTTGTGTATAGTGAAAAAATATAACAAAATTATTGGTAATATAAATATATTTATTCAAAAATGGACTTTCCCTCCATATTGTTTTTGGCAAAAATTTATTTTAAATACAATTTATACACTTAAAACCGCTATGTGTCTGGACACAGATCTACACTAAGATTTAATCATGTAAATATAAGACCTTCAAAATTATTATATATAACATTGTCATTTATGCTACTGCCTTTCTCCAAATAAGATTGGGTGAAATTCAGGTTTACACTCTGTATAGGTTCCAGATTCCCAAACATTCACTTCTGTCACTCCACATCCTGTCAGACGTGAAATGTCCTTTTTGGAGAAAACCCATGAAAATAGAGGAAAAGAGATCTCCAGACAACAGTAAATGAAAGCAAGTTTATTAAAAATTAGATATAATCATCGTTGTGAGTATCAACTGTTAGAATAAGAATATATCCCAGTTTTTTATGTCTGACCCATTTTTTGGAGCAGCTTTGTTTATTCCAAAACAGCAACACTGTTATTAATTTGATGCATACTAATAGGTTTCTGTAAAGTGTAGCAGTCTTGTAAACTATAAATATACAAGATGAAAGGCAAATTAGAAAGGTAACAATATGTTTAGAAAGTCAGCCCCATCTTTCACTTCACAGGGGCATCATCAGTTGTACAAACGTATGCCATAGATCAACATGGATTTGATAAATCTCACATGCCATATGAACCTAGGCTTATGAGGAAAGTGATAAAACCTACATCGGAGTGTGAAAACTCAAAGTTTGTTTGTTGAATAGACTGATGCACATGGACAAGCTGTGACATAAGATCTGCTCATACAGTGCAACATCCTATCTCTTTCTCTTCGTTCCTCCCTCTGAGTGGAGGAATGCCAAGGCAGCTCATGCCATGAGCTGTTTCGTAAAACTGTGGGAGAGAAGTCACGTTGAAGTGAAATTCACTTGGCTGGGTGGAAAATTCAGGGTGGGGGAGTTGATTTATGTCAGTCAGAAGGGTTGATGGTGCACCGGCTTCTCTTTTAGATAACAGTCATTCAGAATCTACAGACAACCCCCCCCCCTCTCTCTCTTGCTCACTCTCTCTCTCTCTCTCTCTCTCTCTCACTCACTCTTCATTAATTTGAACACACACAGACCCAGAGTTCAATGTAAAAGGTTTAATATTTTGCGGGAAATCTTGGTTAAACAAACATTGTGCAAAGATTTTAACTGTTATTCATAACTTATGACGGTTTCACAATTTGTCGTTGTTTCTTATTGAAGGCGAATGGGCTATGAATCAGAAATTACAACATTATTTCCTCATTTCTATCATTTTTTGTCAGTTGCGTAATGTAACTTACAATTTGGCTGTATGTTTGCAACTCATATTTAGTTAACCGTTTATTCCGAATATTGGTTAACATGACTATAATGTTACATACATGTTATTGAATATATTTAGATTTATAAGGTTTTTAAATTAGGATCAAACTTAAAATAATTATTAAACATACTTAGTGATTTAGGCTTTTTCTACATGCTCGTTGAATGACTGCATTAAATTACCTTTTTATGTTTATATTTTACACATTTAATATTTTAATAATGGAAAAATAAACATTTAATGAGCTGCCTCCATGGTTTATATTTGTATCCAAGTTATGAAGGAATGAGTCAACAGAGCAGAAGCAGCAATTGATCCAAAGACTTTTATACAACTCGTCCAACAGGTGTTATTTTGTTTTTGTTTTTATTTTTGTTTTAAGAGGTAATGCTAAGGCTTACTTGATTCTAAAACTTTAGAATCAGGAGAAACCATTCAAATGCTATCATCCAATAATAAATATGATGCATTGTGATGTGATGCTTGCATAGCAGTGATATGAGAGATGTTGAAGAATGATGGACACAAAAAAGGAAACATTACAAGAATTACCATTTAACATTTTTTCAAACAAGTCTTTCAACCTCTTATGTTTTCACAAAAAATTGCATGATGGATGATGGACTCATGGAACAGGTTTAGATCAAGAAGAAAAGATTAAGGCCCAGGAATTGAACCTTGAGAAACCCCAGTGAAAACCTAACCTAAACGAATGTCAATCACTTTCTTTGTTGAACCCTCTTTCTTTATTGGAAATTAAATAAAGGACTTTTCAGATAAAACTGGACAAATGCTGACAAATGATGTACTTTAATGACCAAAAGTGTAAAGAAAAAAAAAGAAACAAAAGAAAGAAATAACTGTATTACCATTTCTGTATTGTATTTTTAACTAACCATGTAACAACAGTGTTGATTTCAGTAAAGCACTCCTAAAAAGAAATTAAGGAAGTTCTTAATCTGTTGGAAAATTAACTCCTTTAAGAGATTGTGCACTTTGCTGAACCCGGTAAAGCCATCTTTATCCATTCACTGTGCAGACTCAGACAGAGTGCTTACATAATCCTGTTAAAATGCACCCCTAGTCACATGTAACATTCAGTGAAGAGAGCTCCTATCCAGCATGGCTGCGCTGGCAAATGTTCAGGCATTTACAGACACACACACGCATACACATCCCCACACAGCTATGATTTGATGCCAAAGTTTCAGTGCCTTGCCCTCATGTGAACTGTGAGTGAAAAGTGAGCCAAAGACTCCCTCGTTGAACACGTGACTGCAGAGATTTTACCGAGTGGCATTTCAAGAAAAGGCTGTAAGCAGATGGAGAAAATGTGATACTAGATTGGTTGACCTTCCACCCCTACTAAAGTCACGACTTTGTAAAGCTCCCTGCGACTCCATTTTTCTCATGTAAAGATTTATAGATAAATTTTTTACTCCAGGACAATTTTTGAGGCAATATATCACACAAAATTGGTACAACCGATCTTTAAAACTCTCCTCTACACATCAACAATAGAATAACATCTGGAAAACAGTTCTGTCTTACTATTTGGTATGGCTCTTTTTTTATCATCGAAAGTTTATCAATCTAAAACGTTTGTATTTTAGACAAAAAAATCCTCACAACTATTTTCCTCATAACAATGTATAAAAAATAGTTTTAACTTAATCTTTTTTTATAGTTCAATTTGAAGGACTCTGTGTATAGGGGCTTTAATCTATTTAGATTAGGAGCAAATAGACTCGAATAGAGAAAATGCAACCCTCTAGATTTTACTGTGCAGATGCTCTTTTGAAAGACAAAAAAGAGTAGCTGGGTTTTACCTGATACACACTTTTGGGTCCACCTCATGACGGAGAACAACAACAAAGAAGAACAACATTAAGAATAGCCAAAGAAGAAATTGTGGAACAGGAGGAAATGGGCATTTAGAATCTCATCTTTTTAACAGTTGATCATTGAGACTTGCATTTCTCTCACTTTTACCTTAGCCCTTTCTCACTTCACCTTTCCCCTATAAAATCAAGTGCTTAAGGGAAGAGCTGAATTTTTTTTATTATTTGGGACAAGAAATAAAGCTGTTTAAAAAAACTAACATAAAATATTAGCATAATAACAACATTTTCCTCACCTATTTATGTTATTTTAATTTTTGTGATTTTAAAACTTCTAAATTACAAAATGACTTACATTTGTGGGTGTCTTTGGTTTCACTGGCAGCTCTCTTAGGTAAGTAACACATTTATATGTTTGCAAGCTATGCTGGTAAATCCATCTCTGGAACTCGGTTTGAAGTTTCACTTACCTTCGATTGAAGTGGTGTACACCCCTTCACCATGGAATTTCCCCTTTGTTCAAACCCTTGTGAGGGGTAAAAATGGCCATAGTCTCAACATTCCAATAAATTTTAGATACTTTGAACATTACTTTTAGAACTGAAATTTCTAAAACATTACTTTTAGAACTAAAAAAATGAAAACATTTAACCACTTTTTTACTTTTATTAATTAATGATATAACACTCCACTTCCTTTACCTCTCAAAATTACCAAGATCGCCTCAACAATAGATGTGGATGAAACTGTTTATTTAGCTGACAAGAATATAAAAAAATAAATATGAAATATTCAATGACATGTTGATTTACCTTTTGAGCAGATTTTTGAACCTGTAGATTAAATCCATCAACAGAGATTCAAACCTTTGAACATTCATATTTCACTACAGAGTCAGCAGCACTAACCATGGCTTCATCGGCTAGTTCATGAATGAACATGAATGTAATCTGAGCAGAAATGGTTATGAATTATTTCCAAAATAAGTGCAAACAGAATATTTAACATTCGTAATAATTTTGGCCAATGTTCAGATATCCAATGTGTAAATGTAAACTTCAGTGGTACATTAGCATTAACCTCTAATGTGTACGGCTGTGCGTGATTCCCGCTCCCCCGGTGCGTCTGCTATCCGCCACAGTGAGTAATCGGATGATGCACTGCTTGCATCTTCTGAAGACTCCTGTGCGCCTGATGATGCGCTCTCCTCTGTTGCATCGGAGAGAGACAGCGCATCTCCCGAAGGAAACGGTACATCACTCTCTCCCTCTGGGGGTATGACGGAAGCACAAAATCTCTGGGTTTTGGACTGAGAAACATGCTTCCTGGAGCATAAATCGCCTAGAGTGAGGTATATCAATCGACAAGGAGGGATACGTTCACCTCGTTTGTTAGTTCTCGCTCGCAAACTACTCCTCTGTAGCCAGCATTGGGCTCTGTCCCTAGATGCAGTCCATATCCCAGAAGCGTTTCCCCCAGTGAACCTCCTTGCTCCTCGTGCAAGATCAGGGAGGACGAGGCAGAGGTCCTAGTGGTGGCACCTTATTGGCCCAACCAACCTTGGTTCATAGATTCCTTTTGACAGTCCCTCCCTAGTCAGTTCCCCTACTGCCGGACCTTCTGACCCAGGTATGTGGGCTCAAGCATTCGCGCCCAGACCTCTGGAATCTCCATGTCTGGCACATCATGCCACGCTCTGTTGTTCAAACACTGTGTCTTGCCCGAGCTCCCTCTACTATGGCCTGTTATTCCGGCAAGTGGGGTCGGTTCATGGACTGGTGTCAGTCTCGCCAAGTACCAAGTAGACCCGAGCAGCTGCCCCACTGAACTCGTGCTAACCTTCATTCAAGAGGTTCTGGATCGAGGACTGTCTCCATCTACCCTGAAGGTTTACTTCACTGCTATTTCTGCCTTTCACCTTCCGGTTGAAGGCAACACATTCGGACGACAAGAGTTAACTGTCAGATTCCTCAGAGGGGCCAGAAGGTTTAGACCCCCTAGGCTGTCCTTAGTTCCCTCCTGGGACCTTTCCATTGTCCTTAGAGGACTTTAAGGTCCTCCATTCAAGCCACTTGAATCAGTAGAGCTTAAATATCTGTCAATTAAGACAGCATTCCTGGTCGCGTTAGCCTCAATTAAGTGGGTTAGGGATCTGCAGGCACTCTCTGTTGATGTGACCTAGTTAAAGTTCGGACCTAGTGATACTCATGTTACTCCTAAGTCCAGGCCTGGATATGTGCCCACGGTTCCTACCATCACCTTCAAAACTCAGGTGTGAACCTCCAAGCTCTGCCCAGAAAGGTGGCAGCACCAGCCCCTGGTCCCAATTGCCCAGTTCGAGAACTGAGGATCTATGGAACATTAGAAGTTCTGATCACTCATAGAAGATAGAAGTAGAGCACTCCTAGCGGAGCTTCCCATAGTCGTCACCAACATATGTCTCTGTTTCCTATTCGGGAAACGGGGGTTACATTTCGTTGTTGCATCCAGAAGCCAAGTAAGAACTGAAAATGTGAAGAAGACGTTGAATACATCCGCTCGATTGCTTCTTTTTTGGAGTTTAATAGTGATGGTACAGTGTTGAGTTGAGAATAATGGTGCTGTATAATAAATAAAAGTTGAGTTGAGAATAATAAAAGTGCTGTTTGTGACAAAGAAGAGGCAAACTTAGGCTAAAAATTGAGAGGAAATGAATTCTGTCTTTTTAACAGCTGCTCAAAGAGAGCTGAGGGGTAGGTAACATAAGATTGAGAGAGAAGGGACTTTTAACTGAGGGAGAGGAGGTGTGATTGCTGGATGAGGGCACTCTCGGGGTCCATGTGGCCCCTGATGGAGTCACAGAAAGGTTTTGTTTCAATGGGAAAATTATTTAAATTCTAAGTCAAAGCGGAGACCTCTACATAGCTATTAGTCATTAAAACTTACAAGTATTACTCTAATACTCTTCTTTAGAAAACAAGTTACTTGTACGTCATGATTATATTATTTCTATTAAACACTATTACTGCAGTATAATTAGTTGGAAGTAAAGTACTTCTCTATATTTGAAGTCTTCAATTGAGACAAAAATATATTTACAAAATAAAAATATGAACCAATGACCCAGTGAAAATGCATTCTGGATACCGTGTTAATGATGCAGAGATCTTCTAAAGATCACTAATTCTGACCAAGACAATAGTGAAGTTTAAACAATCTATAAACGAAATGCATCATCTGACACTGACAATATTAAAAACGTGTTAATATTTAGAATTGGACAGGAAAGCGATCAATTTTAAGGTGCTCATACATTCCTCTACTAGGACATGAGCGTATTAATGAATGTTTTTACTGGGTTTATTAAGAATCTCAACCCAATTTAGACAGCAGACACAAAAACCTGCTAATGAAAAATATCTCTGTAATGAAGTATTTTTTTCCTCACCAACATTTTACTTTTACTTGAGTAAACATCTGCACTTTTTCACTAATGTAGCAGTCTTTTTATTTTCTGTTCTTTCCACCCTTGCTTACGTACAGTATGACACAAGTGTAGTTTAGTCTGGAATATTTATAGGACATGAATTATGTTGCTATGGTTACCAAGAGTTGGACTAGTGGGTTAAAAAAACACTATTTAAAAGACTGAAAGTCAAAACGTTAATATCAACCCATCCAACATTCCACCTTCCAAAACAATACTCTTGCACATAGAAGCCAAAACTTTTCCTATCAGAGGGGCAAAACAAATGCATATTAGTGATCCTGAAATCAACCATAATAATTAAGGGCTAATTCTTCTACTTGGCTTTTACTTGCAGTAGTATGGCTTATTACATTTTGTGCAAACAACAAACCTTGTTCGATATATCCACAATCTTCATCTCTCCAAGCATTTTGTGTGTCCAAGGTCAGCTATGAAATCTGTAAAATCATTCATTCTGAGTCTGACTTACTTTTTAGTTTAGAATAAGTGTTCCATTCAGAATTTTGTATAGTTATTTATATACTTATTGGCACTTTAACCTTTTGGAGTCAATTCACATTCAGGGTTTAGCAATTGGTTGCTATGGAATGTATTATCGTCCCATTTGTAAAATAGACAAAAGCCAAACAGACCACCATTATGTAAACCGCTGGATCGATCGATCGATAGATGGACAAACAGACAGACAGACTGGCTAACTAGCTAATTGATTGATTGATTGGTTGATTGATTCAATAAAATTTATGAGAAGATAGATCAGAAAATGTATTCAACACATGGCAACAGATGGATCCATGGGCAGATGGTGTGTTGCAGGAATATATAATAGAGAACAACCACTCCACTTGTCTTAAACGTTCAAATCAGTTTGACTCATTATGTATGTGACAAACCCACAAATGCGTAGCCTACATCAGGCAAAACCCCCTAAATAAAACAGGTTCACTGGCTGTAACGCCGCCGGTTGGAAGAAGAGAAACTGATCCGCGTGTCCACGTGTTTTGGTAATTTGCATATCATTAAAATGAATAAGCTCGTTTCCCCTATCAGCCTCGGGTCGCTTCCAACGCAAACTCCATTTGTCAGATTCGGGTCTAGACGCACAAATCGGAAAGGCACGAGTTTTGAGCCCGCCCTCTCAGACACGTTGCGTTGGGAGAAGTAACACGGGGCCCTAGACTGCATGTCTACAGTCACTGACAACGCTCACAGCCCTCCACTGATGCTAGATCAGGCTCTGCAGTTTTTCGGGATATTTTTCAAACAAAGGACAAAGCGACTATTGGCTTCTCGGGCTTCAGGTACGAAAAATACTTCAAACATCGGACATTCCTGGAAGAGAAGCATACAACTGGTAAACTACTGGGATTATAGTAATGTTACATTAATATGTAACTGTTATAGTTTGCGTTTGAATTATTAAAATGAGCTGAAAATGGCGCTGAATTGAAACCCGTTCGGCATATGTAAAGAAATCGTGCTAATCCAGAGCTCGTTTATCACACGTTTTTACGTTTATTGTGTTTTCCCGTTTTTGTCTAGGTGCCATTCAAAATTGGGATTCGCCCACCTCCGTCAATATAACTTAACGTTACGACAAAAGTAGACGTTAACTAAAAACTTGCGGAGGTATTTGTGTGACTTAAAATTAACGTTACTCTGTTCATAGCAAGGAACGTTAATCCTTAAACATAGAATACACTGGGTTTTTGTCAGTATAACGTCACCGTGCTTATACGGGGTTATTAAAGGAATGAGACAACTCGAATGTACCCAAGTTCGATTACTTTACTTTAATTGTCAATTCACATATGAAACCTGATATATTTAGGACAAACGTGTCGCCCTTGGCAATCAGTAACGGTGAACTTACGAGAAGCGTGTGTGGGTTGACGTAACGTTACGTGACTTCCCGCATGTGTCGTGATGAATGACGCCGTTAAGTCACGTGCGCATATAGTCATCGTTCTCTGTCAGAAAATAAACAATGCTATGAACAACCCCTTGTTCTTGAGTGCTTTACCTAATGCTGGTGTACCACAAATGAGCTTTCGTAACCACGAAAAATAAGTTTGTGAAGGCGTTATGGATAAAGAGCTGACCCGAACCCCGTTAAACCCACTTCGTCGCGTGCTTACGCTAATGTTACAACTCTTACGTAACGAGGCTTTATTGACTGGAATGCACTGCGGCTCAGGCTGCAGTGCATTTGTTCGAGGGTACCACGCAGCTAATGGAAGGATTAAATGCTCAATTGCTGTGTATGTGCTCGGGTGTTAGTAAAATCCTTTGACACCGTTCACTTGCACGTGGCCACACCGTTTGTAGAATGAATGAATGTTGTGCTTTGAACACTGTGCTTATAAAGAAAATATAGAAGGACCAACTGACAGAGAATAAATATACAGACCATCATTCGACACAGACAATGGATGGACGAATGAAAGGATGGATGGATAGATAGGTAGATAGATAAATAAATGCATAGACACAGATTGACAAAATGAAAGAGATACAAAAGACACTTCATAGGTCAGATTGATGTTTAAAGTGCCCCTATTGTAATTTTGAAAGGTTCCTTATTCGATTTTGGAGACCCCAAACAACAGGTTGACACACACATGCATGGTTGAAAAAAAGCTTTTGTTTTCTTAAAATATGAATATCATTTTACCGGCTTTGATTCCCTAATGATTTGTATAGTGACTCATTCATACTAAATCCCTCCTTTACGTGACTCAAGTGGATCAGCTGTATTAAATCCACAAAGAAGAAAATGTGTTGATAGAAATGACAACCAATAAACAGACTCGGAGTACAATCAACACAACATCAATATGCCTGTGATTGAATAAAGAGACGAAGTTTGAGTAGTATAGAGTGGGTTACACCTCTACCCTTTCGCCAAAACATCTTTCAATATAATGACCACAGAAAGTCAGGACCTCAGTTTTTACGCCTCATCTTAAATTACCCCCCAAAAAAGTAAATCCTTTAGTCATGGACTAGAAATCAATGCAAATTTGATCCTGTTTGTGATTAAATGCATCGGTTCTTTAATCCAATATTGCAAATGGTTTAATAGCAAATATTTGAGCAAATGGAAAAACTATTCTTTATTGCCTGAATTGGCTTTATTTTATGAAAAGGAACCTGCATTCCACTCAACATTAAATGTAACGTTTTACAGTAGGTTATATATGTATGTGTATTTTACTTTTGTGTACCTGTATGTGTACATTTTTTTATCTTTATTGAATTTAACAATAAACCTAATTGTGACACAGATAAGGATCATCTGTTTAGATTGTTAAATGTTTGTCCATTGTGTTGTTTGTAATGTACAGTTGTCCTTTTGTTACCTTTAATTTACGGTTTAAAAAGGTCTCTATTAGAGGGTAAAGATAGGTGAAAACTTCTAAATGCAAATGTAAAATGTAAATTTTTGGTGTTGTTTTTGTACAGTCTCAAACGTGTGGTGTCCAGAAAATTTTGTTTAGCAACAGCAACGCATGCTAAATGGCTTATTTAATGTAAAGACAACCTTGTGGTGTAGTTATTTATTCACAAAAAATTGTATTAAAAAAATAAGTGAGGGGCAGGCAGCTGCCTGTTCCCGAACCGCTATACTTCTCTATATAAGCTTCTCTATACTCGCCACCTTCACCCACAATGATAGGCAATGACAAGTTAGAGTGAATTATATTTAGAAGGTTCATAATTATATAGAGCATGTTCTTCTTGGCCATGCGTTTGTTTGCATTTCTGAAAAATATAAATGAAGAAACCATTTGCTGTTTCTCCCACAGGTCAGTGATGGTCCATTCAGTTTAAATCCTGCATCAGAAGATGTCTTCAGATTCTAACTATTACATCAACTGGCTTATTGGTGATGAAGAAGACAAAGGCATCAAGTTAAAACCAGGCTGTGACAAAATGCCAGGAGAGGCTACTATAGCAAAACCTCCATCTTCTAGTTACCAGATACTCTCAAAGAAGAACGAGGATATACAGGATGTGATGAAAAAGGAAAACAGAAGCTCACTGGGAAGTGTTCTATGCAGATGTGATAGTTCTGACTACAAAAATGATGATGGCCATCTTAACCTAGATGAAGAGGGTCTTACAAATCGTAGCCAGTCACCGGGGAGGCCTCCCAAAAAGAGGCAGACACTGAAGAGGTCATGGAGTTCTAAAGTGATGGAAAAAAGGGAATTACAGCTGAACGCAGACCAAGCGGAGAAAGTCAGGCTGTTCACTTACAAGGTAAAGCCTGAGAGTTTTAGTCTTCTGATATGACAGGAAGAACATGATGTTCTCTTAAGGACAAATAGCTCAAATATGCTCTTTCAGCATTGAAGCTAAATTATAAATTAAACACTGCGGGCTTATTAAAAACAAACTGTATTTTTAATACTTAAACTTAAATTTAGCTAAAACTTATGTTTCATGTAAAAATAAATGTATAGACACTCTAGTATTAATGGGCCAATATTATTAATACATTATTATTAGGCTAAACTAGGCTTATTTAACACCAATAATGATTATAACTTTCTTTCTTTAAAAAAATTATATGGTACCATTAGATTAAAGAAGGATGATCATATTTCCTGATTTCAAAAGGAACTCTTAGGTTTAAGATGTATTGTAATTGTGCAGTTAGACAATATGAATTTTGATCTAAATTGTGTCAATCCACATTAAGCCTCTTGTGTGAAAATCCACATAAAGCTTTTGTGTCAACAAAGTGCAGCTCAAACCCCACCCACCAATGGATACATATTACGTTACACACACAGAACAACAAATTTACAATAAATCTGACAAGCAATTGCCTAGCGAGTAACAAACCCGTATCTAAGTCTGAAAGAATTGAAGAAGAACACATTTTTGAGTGGAATACAGTAAATGTAATGCCACTGCATTTTCACACACTTTCAAAGCAAATCTTACCAATTTTGGCTCTGCTCTGCCAAAAAAGTCCCTAATTTTTTCCATCTTAAAGCACACTACCCTTTTCTAGAGTCTGGATTTCACTCAAGCCCTACAATGTGAAAAGCTAAACAATCTAAAACTTTAGCTTTTGATTTTTGGAAAACTTGTTATAAATGGACTTCTATATCTCATAGAGGTGAACTCTCTTTGGGGGAGTTCATGTTTTCCTCTTACGCATGTGCATGCTTTTCTCCCCCAGAATATTTAAATACAAATCTAAAGCACTCTCTGAATTTCATTCAATACATGGTAATGATCACCACACTAATCTTACCGTGGCCCTCATAGATGGAACAAGTATTACATTATTTCCTGAATACAGGAGAAAATATGTGGCTCTTAAATTAAATATATTCTGTAATTCTATTCTTACCTCATAAAACTAGATCCATATTTGGCTCTTGTTGGTAATGCTTCTACACAAAGTAGTATATTAATAGATTTTGATTTGATTTATCTGAGTTTCCATGTCACAGAAGCCTGTAGATTTAATAATGCACATGCCGATGTCTCTTGTCCTCTGTTTAAATTCAGTAAAAAAAAACTACCCAAGTCATTCTTATAATGTATTGTTCACTCTGTGTAGTATAAATGCAAGCTTATGGTTACTTTAACGATTTCATCTGGGTTAGCTTTTTTAACAACTTGTACAAGTATAGAAGCATTATAGTTATTAAAATAACTAATTACAGTGGTCAGCTTCATCTTGGTGTTGAATTACAATTAAACAATATCCAGATTTTTTAACATAAAGTATTATCATCATCAAATCTAATCTGAAAAAAAAGACAGTATGTCGGACACCAAAGAGATAATATTATTTACTATTATTATTTATTCTTAACCTATTATATAGGTTCTTAACATTGAAAAGTGTTTGTGCCAGAATTTGCTAAGAATTCTCATCCACTGTTCAAATGCTGTGAAGTACATGACCCTAAATGGTGAATATTTCATCTTGGTTTTGCACTTTGTGTTGATTTTTGTGCACCCAATTTGTTGTGCGATGTTGTCACATTTTAATGATGAAAATAATGGATATTTTTTTATGAAGATCATGAATAATTTATTTGATATTGTGTAATATATAGGAACCACTATCATTCACAGGAATGTTTTGTCTTTTATTATCTTTGCTAATGTAATTTTTTGTTATTATTATTGTTATAATAATACATTTAATAATAACTGACTCTTGCTCTTTATTTTACAGAGACTGGAACTGCAGTGTTACATTCATCCTCTGTCCTCGATCCTAAATGGTTTACGTTCAGGCAGATACAGAGAGCGTGAGTTATTCTTTCCCTTTTATTGGTCTCATGGTTCCATTTTATCCACACACTTCCACAGTTTTGATACGCCTACTCTAGATTTGTCAGATACAATTTATATGTCAAATACAAATTCAAGCCTGGTTCACTTCGGCAGTGTCTGTATTGACCTCGATCACTTGTCTTGATCCTAGAGATCTCTGGGGCTCTCACCATTTATGAGATTTCTCTGGTCAAATTTTCAGAGAATAAGTATAGAAATTGTTGGTAAATTTTAAGTGTGTGAAGTATCGCAAATACGATCGCCTCACATTTATAAGGTCGCTGGTTCGAGCCTCGGCTGGGTCAGTTGGCATTTCTGTGTGAGGTATATTGTATGTTCTCCCCGTGACTGCGTTGAGTTTACTCCGGGTGCTCCTGGTACAAGTGAATTGAGTGAGCTAAATTGTCCGTAGTATATGATTGTGTGTGGATGTTTCCCAGTGATGATGGCATTCGCTGCATAAAACACATGTTGGATAAGTTGTGACCCCAGATTAAAGTGAATGACTAATATGGTGTGATTTAACATAATGATTTATAATGATTAAAGAAGGTTCAACAGTGTGCTATTGTCAGTGGGAAATCAACTTAAAAGTAAATTTAGTAGTTCATGCTTCCCAGCCTCAGGACAGGCTGCACTTGCAGTCCGGTGCTTCCCTCCTATATTCTAGCCGAGATACAGGGATGTCGCACCACCTTGTGGTCGCTGCTTAACACTTCTCCTTGTGTCTCTGAGTCAGTAATAAGCCACACCGAGGTGTTTCACTCAAAGATTTCCTTGTAGGAGACTGAGGTCATCCAACTGATTAATTGTATGCAAGCACTTGCATAAAATACTCTATAATGCAAAAAATTATGAAATGCATATTTTCTTTCTTTTTTTTTAAGGTGTTTTCTTATGTATCGGGTTGGCATGCTTTAAGTGTTGGATGTTTTCTTTTACAGGTCTTAGTACTTTCCAAGAAAGTGTAGCCATGGACCGCATTCAGAGGATAATGGGGGTCCTGCAAAATCCCTGCAACGGGTGAGTTTCTTTCTTTTCCCATATGGGCTTTAGTGACCAGGGAGAGAGCATTCATGTTTAGAGACCATGATATTTGGAAACATTTGAAACAATTGAGCAAATGCCTGTCAAAAATACAATCAGTTTATTATTGCATACCAAAAGGGTCAGAAATCAGCAAACTTTTTAGTCTTCCTCTTAATGATTGAAAGAACTCTTTCTTTCAAAAAATAAAACATGAAATGCACATAAAACCCTTTTAAGGATAAAAATGTCAGATCAAATATGTTGTTGACATTGTTATTATACACATCCCAAGAGTATCAGAGTTTATTCTAATCTACTTCACATCAACACTAAAGTCCTGAAAATTAAAGACTTTCTCTAAAACAAAAATTGAACAAAATCTCCAATCCGGTAGATTTTAAGGTCAAATATGAATTCAGCGGACTACATCACATCTCTTTGAAGACTGTGTCTTCTCCCCTGAGCTCTGGTCACTTCAGCAAACACTGGGATGCGATTCTATTGGAAAACCCTTCCAATTAAATACATTTCATGCTGGTCTCTTTAGGTTGAAATCCTTCCCTCGAGATGGGAAAACGTAGATAAAGAACACACAGGACTAAAAGCCTATTTGATCAACTGAAAATTAATTTTCTGATCATTATTTTTTTCTACAATTTGTCTTATGAAGTTCAGCGAGTTGTTTACACAAAGCTGCACTTAAAAAAAATCTAACTATTCATGGTATTTCCTCTGCTATACAGAGATCAATTTGTCAGCATCATTTTGAAAATGGAGCAGATGTTAAAGAGCTGGTTTCCACATATAAAACCTCAACCGGACCAAGAAAACACAGCAATGCTGATTGAGGAGACAAGCCTGTCTAAGAGACCCAAGGTAAGGATTCTGTCACTTTATGCTTGTTTTAAGAAGTCAAAATGCAAATTTATTTTAAATAAGCTTTTAATAGTCAGCTTCAAAGAGCTATGAGCTCTTAGGACAAAGAAAAGTCAAGTCAGTAGATATTTTACCCTCCTAAAGTAGTGATGAGATATCCACTCCGCCTTGCAAACAAGGGGAGCTATGACGCAGGATTCACTTAGCATAAATATTTACCATAAATATTCTGTAAGTAACGTCATGCTTTACTAATGTAGTGCTGGTTGTTAGAGTTACTGAGTTGTTAGAGTAATACACAATCTGTGATTTTAAATACACTGGAGGAGCAGATAAACGGACTAATCTGAAACAAGATGAACAGTAACACTGTTCTGTTTGTGGTGGCCAATAATGCTGACTGCATTAAGTCCATGCAATTTTTGTGACCTGCACCAGTGCTCTTAAGTAGCACTAGACACCAAGAAAGACCAGAAAGAGCTGCTACTTTTACGTGATGCCTTCGCAAGTGCTTATTCTTGCTTGGCTTTGGCACTGACCATGTTTCAAAATGCTACAACTAGGATTGACATGGCAAACTGTGGATGGCTTTTCCACTGACTTTAAAATCTGGTACTTCTATTTAACCCTGTAACGATTGAGATAAAGTTCCATGAAGAGAGCTGGGTTGAGCCAAAGTGATCTTTTTTATATTTGAAAAGAAAGGCCTGACATAACATTATTTTGATTGCTGATGGGTCAATCGCTGAACTCATTGATTGGCCAGAAGGAATATAGGAAACGTTACTCGTACTTGACTGCTCTCCTGCACTTTCAGTCCTTAAAAAAAGAGTACTGGAAGTCAGTGGAAACACAAATACAAAGCGTGGGTGGTTGAGTGAACCATGTCTTGCTATTATTAAAATTTTGTTGAAAGAGCAACATTAAAGAACAAAATGCTTCCTGTGGATTCCTTTCGTACATGTTTGTACCAAATGTCTGTTGCGGTTTCATCAGCTGATACTTTTATCAATTTGAAAGTAAATGTATTTATGATGAACAGGAGCATTAATTAGGTCTTGATCAGATTTTGTTAAATTTTTGTTCAACAAAGTTGATATGAAAGAAAATTGTTACAAGAGCATGAAACCCAAGTCTCGAAATCAAATATCCTATCTAGATGTAGGTCGTCTAAAATGTTTCTCTCCTTTTGAAATTTTCCATCATTTTTTTCCAGTTGTCTACAGCTGCATCTTTTCTGACTGAAACTGCCATTACTGGAACCACAAGTGCCCTTCTTTTGGGTAAAAAGCCTCTGACAGTCAGTGACCTCACTCCCCCTGAGCCCTACTCAGCAGCCAACCTGAAATGGCTCCACACGTCACCCATCTGCTCGGCAACAACTGCACAGACTCAAGGGGCCGTCCGGAACTATCTAACAGCCCACATCGATACAGACTTGACACAGGACAGTTGTGTATCTTCCAGCACGGACGGTCTATGTGAGACAGCGTCTTCTCCCAGTCAAGCACCTCCAGCCAAGATTAGCGCACCATGCCTCGAAAGACTTCTCAAATCTACAGAGAGTATCATTACCAGGAAAGACCCACAAGGCTTGGGCGGCATGCCCGCCAGTAGATGGTCTTAGTACAGAATTGCTTCAGGTTTGGCCAGGCACCATACCGTAAAACGAGGCACAGAATTCAGCAGAGGGAACTTTCTGTAGCATCAGTTAAGGCGCAGAGGGTTTCTGATATTGGTTCACATTCATACTTTGTTTCATCTATTATCAAGTAAAAAAATCAAGCCATTTCTCAAGAAAAAAAGGAATTATGAGAGGTCTTTTACTTTTGAGCACTGACGTGAGATGATTTTCTATTGCTGATGTGGTTGAATGCAAACATGTTGCTTTAGTTTCCTTTAAAATCCCACTCTTTTGATGTGACTGTTACTTTTAAGGTATAACTTAACATTAACAACAGTTCTACCTCAGGCTCGGGTGGTGTATGGATATTTTAAGAGCATACCAATCTGCGGTAAATAAAATCCATTCATCAGTAAGTGGGACTTGCCTGTCATGGTGAACTAATATTGGAGAGTTGTTTTACAAGATATAACTCTCAGGGTCTGACTGAAGCCTCTCAAAAGAATGTGAACTGCATTTTTAAAGCCTTGCAGTTGAAGGGCAAATAGTGCCTGTTGGTTCAACCTCAAACTGTGCCTGTTCTGAAGGTCCTATCATCGTTGTACAAAATGTACAAAAAGACAATGCGTAACCTACACAGCTCCTGCCATTCTTTTTCTGATTTTGAATATTTATTTGGAGCCAACTACATGCTGTGTTCGTGTGAGATGAGGGCGTGTTGTTTGCCACCCAGCTGGAGGTCATGTGAGAGGGAAAATGCATTACTGTGTACATATGTGGAAAACTTTTAAATTCACTGTTGCAAAGTGACCTTCATTGTGTAATATTTTATACTTTCAAAAATAAATGTTCTTATTGTTTTTCTTTTGTCATCAAACCTTTAATTTCACCTGTTTAAACCTCCTGTTATCTTAATTTGCGGCAAAAATCTTTTATCCTCTGGAGTTAGTTTGACCTCTGCAATTTAAACCTTTTAGAATTATTTTTAATTAATGTCGGGTAATTGGTGTCTTTGCTGACTACTTTACAGCAATCTGAAATTAGGAAAAAAAAACATTTAATTTGAAACAAACAATATCAATTATATAAGCATTTATATTAAACACTCAATGGGGTCATACTGTTCCGAAAGACAATAAGTGGGGTAAAATGTTACCTGTCTTTTTGAGAAATTCCTTAGCAATAAAAGGAATTCAATAATTATATTTCTGAAAATACCATTAACTATTTATAATTATTGTCAGGCCTACAACTTGCTCTACAAGTGGAAAAGTTAAAAACATTCACAATTATACTTTATTTAACTTGTCAATCAAGACTTTTTTTCTCAAACAGTGCAGTTTACTCTTCTGTGCATCTGTGTCACATTGGAGCTGCATTTCGTTCAAACAGAAAAGGCATAGCAGGCGCATGTTATTATGTATATGGTTGTAGGTTATCTTAAAAAAAACCACAGACTTACTAACTCTACTAAAAATTATCAATATAATAATATCAATATCAAGACTGTCCAGCTCGTCAGCATATTCTGATCAATATCCACTCCCTCTCTGTAATTAACTTTAAATAACTTTTGCAGGGGTTTTAATCAAACATGCATCCAAGTAGTATAACAAACTATACTTTTAAGTGTCAGGAAGATCCACAGAAAATTTTCCCATAATAACTTAAACTACACTTAATTTAAAAATTAGGATGATACATGCAACAAAAATATTTTGAATCTACCTCTAAACATTTAAAAGGTTGAAATGAAAATCCACCCCTCCTGGAATTTTGTGAATAGCAGCCAGCAAAAAATGGTCTATAAAGATAAACCCTAAAACCACCCTCATCACTGATGGGCTTTGGCTGTCGCATAAGTACCCCATCTACTCATTAATGCTCAACGTTGTCTTTTATAATCTGACCAAAAGAGTAAAAGAACAGTTTCACAGTTATCACTCCCTAGTCTAGAACCTGAGTTGAAGCATATGGACCTGAAAACCTGCTGCAAGTTCTTGTCTGTTTCAGCACTTCTATATAGAAAGAAGCATTTGGTTCTTCTTTTAAGAACCTCTCATAAACCAATGTTTGTGGTACTTCTCATTTAATAGCCAACATTTGCATTAAATTGACAAAAATACTGTATAAAAAAAGGGCACGTGTTTTCCGTCCCTGTCAATTGATGTTCATTGATATGTCAATGACCTGTGTTTTTTCCCCCCATCATATTCACAATTTTTGACAAAGACAAAGAGGATCATCGCTGGGATTCAGGAGGTGCTACTTCTTTTCCTTGTTCTGTGTTTTAGCGTCACTCCCTCTTCTTGATCACTCTCGCAGTCTCGTTCAAATGGAGATTCTGTGTGTTCCTTTTTGCTCAAGTCAGTGGTGTCCTGTAAAACAGTATGTTTAATGCATTCTTTAGAGGAAACTAAGTAAAATAAGCTCAAGTTCAGATACCAGAATTTTTGTTTTTATAAGGTCCTGTCTTTCAGTGGTAGATGTTTTTTTGAGGTTGCTGTATTTGCTACCAGCGACGTTAGCATTTCTGCATTTGGAAGATTTAAACCAAATTCCATGGCAGGGAATGAACACATTTTATCAGTTCTTGTTCTGATTCAACCCGATGACCTTGCCCTACCACAGAAAACAATATATAAATGTATACTTGTGAAGAGCGGATGAAATACCTGATTGAGATGACTTTTCTTCATCAAGTTTGTCAAGTGATTGCAGATTGTCACAATTCTAATAGAAACCTATAAAAAAATGATTTCGTTTAGAGCAAATATACATTTTCCACCTTAGACAGTTCAAATGTTACATCTGCCTTTTTACAGTGGTCCAGTGATAGACATTGAATGGTTCATAAGTGATTTAATAATAGCCTCCTTCAGAGTTGATAAGTTGTGTTTAAATCATTATGGAATGTGTTCATGTATTCTCCTGATCTGGTGCTTTTAGCATAGCTTAGTACAGATCATTGAAAAGGATAAAACCAGCAGCATTGTCAGACCAGCAGTAGAGTGTATTTTAATGTCTATTTTCCAGCACTGCGTCCTATTTTCAACCACAATGCAAGAGGGAGCTGCAGCTCTAGTGGAGGGGGAGCTCTAGTTATTTGGCTGTGTAGCCAGTACCACTTGATAAATTAGAAATGAACAAAAACACCAGGGCTGAACTAATTGATTCTCCCAGTTCAGAGACAACTAGAGCGGAGCTAATCCTCAGGAGAAAACCAATCTCTTTTCGACAGATCAAATTGACAATCAAAATATTTTTTAATCTGATAGAAGTGAATTTTATCCCCTTTCTCATCCTTTGAGGCAAAAAAGTTTTTTTAATAAAAAGGGGAACATTATATGATGTCACCGACCCCTCCATAGTTTACCCTAGGAACCATTTTCCAAAACCTATATAGCTTAGGAAAAGACGTTAAGATTTGGGTGTTGGTTTATATGTTTCATATTGAAAAGAGGGACATTATACAAAGTCACTGATGCACCCATAGCAACCATACTGTCACCGTACATACCCTAGTGACCTTCTTTAGAAAAAGCATCAAACCATTTGAAATTGCATTCAAAGTTTAAACAGCTTCACTTTTTGAACTTTTAACAACAGGCTAAAACTTTATCGAAAAATGTAAAGAACTGCTTTCTCAAGCCAACATAAAGCTTGTTGTCCAAATTTTTAAATATAGCTGTTAATTGAGATCGAAACTATTCAAATTTTGGTTTCTGAGTTCAGGACCCCTTTAACACAATATAGAAACACACCTACCTTCCACCTCCTGCGAGTGTACTGTCTCCTGAAGTTCTCAGTGTTCACCATAGATTGTCGTTTGAGAAGGGCTTGTCTGGAGTTCTGGGGCTATGAAAAATATGTTATTAAGTATACATGACATGTTGCTAAAATGGACATTTTTATTTTTTATAAATGAAAATCAAATTGCACAGGAAACACCAGAAAATAAGATGAGTACACAGTCAGTACAGTACACAACTGAAGAGTTTCTTCTTATATTTAGAAACTAGGTTATTTTATTTTAGTTTTTCTTTCCTTTGAAGATAAAACAAAAATGCAGAAAATGCATTGCTTTCAAACAGTGAAGATCAAGCAGAAACACACAATGCATAACAATCATGGTCATCTGTTTTCAGCTTGGTAAACCATTGAGATGATGTAATTGAAAACAAAATCAGCGCACATTACATGAATTCTGAGAAACATTTTTGCCTCATTTTTGCCTCAAATATGGGTTAGGCTATAATTAGGTTATTAATTAGGCTATAAATAAGACTCTTTTAAAGTATGTCAGATGGTTTTACAGTAATAAATGTTGGTAATTGTTATAAATGATACATAAGTTAAATCCAGTTGTAAAGAATAACTCTCATGTAACTAAATGTTTAGGACATAGTTACCTTTATCCAGGGGTGGTTGAGGGCATCTTGTACCTTTAGTCTCCTTCTACAAAAAGAATAAATAAAAAAAATATCAGTAACAAGACCATTTAAAGTAAATGAAATTAATTTCAAGTGTACTTTTGGAGCTGTGGATGTCTGTCCTTTGCATTATTTGAGATAAACCTTTTTAAATCAATTTGATTTATCCTTAACTCACTTAACAATGGAGTTAATGGCTAGCTGTTTCTATGCCTGGTTTTCATTTCAGGTGGAGTATCCATAACGTTTCTGTACTTGAGTAAGAGTAAAAATTATTATATTAACATTATGTGATGTGAATCAAAGCCCCAGTCAATTTTAACATTAATTTAATGTACACTTTAAATGTAGACATTTAAAGTGTTGCTCATAATTTAAATTTACCATTTTGGCAATGTTTATATAGGTCTGTCAGGGTTTTTGTCTGTTATCGTGCGTCTCTGTTCCCTTGTGCCGGTTCCGGGTTTTCCCTTCACCTCGTGGCTTGTTGCGTCAATGTTCGTCCCGTGTCTAATTTGTCGTTAGTCCCTTCAGCTGTCTTCCCGTGCGTCGTCACTGATTAGTCTCCCTTTTTATACCCCTGTGTTTGTGTTGATCGTCACGGGTGCATTAATTGTTTCTATGTGCGTTACGTAGTGATGTCTGTTTAGTTATTTTGTCAAGTGCTTAGATTACCAGTGATCTCTGTTATTTATGTTATTGATCAAGTTTGCCCCCTCGTGGGTCTTTTGTTTAAGCCATCTCGTTTTTCTTTGCTTTATTTGATAATTGTCGCTATGAGTGTCTCAGGTCAAGCTGTCTCTGCGATTGAGATCTTTCATTTCCCGCACACCCCCGATCGTGACAAGGTCCAACATTTGACAACAGGAGTGTTGATTTACCCTGTCAAAATTTAGCTTGGGTTTGTGAGAAGATCTGTTATGGATTTGTATGAAAAATTAGGAGGTTTTGTGACACAATTCCCAAGATCAAATTTGAATTCACTCTAAGTGAATAGTCATTTTGCACAAATTTATGCTATATATAATGCTCTGGCTTTGTTCAAACTACCTTTAGTTTTAGTTTACCTCTTTCACAACGCCACCATGCCATTTAGCGTCCAAGATGACAAAAACATCCCTCCTTGACTACATGAAATATTTCTGTATATCTATTGAACATTTGACCTTGTGTTTTTCACCAGAAGCTGACTGATGAAGTTTTTGGCCAGTCTACTGGTCCTTCCGAACAGGTCCTGATCAAATTCAAAATTCACAGCTGAAATGTTTGCCAGAGTTTCCTGCTTTGTGTCGCCCAGGAATGGAGATGCCCCGCTTATTCTGAAGAAGAAAGACAGGTTTAGTATATAATAAACATTTCTATAAACGATAAAAGTGGAGTTTTTCATCATTGAGAAATGTTTGTATATAGTAATACATACCATAAAGAATCAAATGTAAAAACATCTGTCATCTAAAGACCTCTTTAAAAAATGTGTGGTGATTAACTTTAAAACTAGGTTTGCATTATAGTGTTGTGGCATACAAATACTAATCAGAAACATTTCTGTAAAAAAAAATCTAATTTAAACTCGGGTCCTCTTTAATGCTTGTGGCTTTCTTTTTAGTTTACCCTCTATTTTAAAGAGTCTTTGGCAGCAATTTATAATAACTACACACTCCTAATCATTGATTAAGCATAAGCTAATAGATAATTCATAATCTATCAATAGTTAATAAATTGTTGATTCATATTTGAAAGCAGTTTAGAAATATACATTTAAAGGCTTTAATCTTAGTTTATAATCATCTATATAATATGCTTACTAACATCAATGTCATCCTTTATTGAGGACCATTTATAAATTAAACTTTTCAAATAAACAACTAAGTCATCAGTTGTAAGTAATACATTAAATCATTTAGAAACTAATAGTTTTTATACATTTCTGATCTCATCTCAGTAAGGATGAAAAAAATCACTCACAGAATATATGTGATGACTCCAATGCTCCTGGTGAAACATGAATTTGAAGAACATGGTTTTTCTAAAGCACTAATGCAGGTTAAGAGTTAGGTAAAAATGAATCATTATGTATTTAAATATTCTCACCACATGTCTGCTTCTAATCCTAGCTGCTCATAGTTGACTATTTCTGGAGCTGAAAATAAAGCAGGTCAGAAAAATAAGCCACGATATGTGATTTTTTTCAATAGTGAAGAGGCTAGCCAGCAACACATCTGTTTCTTTTAGTTATGAGAGATGTAAAACCTTAAGAGATTTGCACAATGAACTTTTGAGCTTACCAACAAATTCGGGAGTCCCAAAAATGTTTTTGAACTCAACACCGTCTTTGATCCTATGAGCCAAACCAAAGTCAGTAAGCTTGATCTGTGGCACTTGGACAGTGTTATCCAGCAGCATAATGTTCTCGGGCTGGAAAACAATGAAGTAGTTCAAGCAAACGTTAAACAAAAATGTCAAATTTGGAAATTGCTAGAATAATTGGCGTGAATTTGATATATTAATTGTTCACCTGTGTTGAAGATAGGAAAAACAAAAGAAGTTTTAGCTCAAAAAAGTAAATGATTACTTTTCCTCGCAGGATTCATGATCCCATTAAATAACTGATGGAGAAGTCGTATGAAATTGACATTACTGCTCAAATGAATGGGATGGGCAAGATGCCATCTTATTTTGGCTACAGATTTGTCCCTGTTATCTCTAATTCTGGCTTTCCTCTTTAAAAGCTTAATTTTCTTCCATTGGTGAATGTTTAGTCTTCATACTCCCTGCAAATGTAAACTCTCCTTGAGTTAAAACAGTACCAAATTAACTAGCAATTTAAAAAATCCTTTGAAAGGCTTCTTATGGTTGATGTCCTTTTGTTATCAGTGTGGTTTTCCAAATGAAATGCAAATACATTTGCAGGTTAACCAACCAATTTTAATGAGATAAGATTAACCTTTATTACTATTTTACGGCCACAATCAGAAACATGAACAAGCTTTAAACTATGAGGTATTGCTTTGCAAAAGTATTTGAAATGTGGCCACGAACTGTGAAATCAGATTTTTTTTTAATCTTATATGAGAACATGTAAAATGCAGTCATTTTAGGCCAAGTGAAGATGGCATCAGAGTAAGGTACAGAGTGCCTTATCAATCAAATCAATGCTGAGTTACAGAGTAACTCTTTACTCTTTAAACACGTTCATGTTTAAATCCAGGCTAAAGACTCACCTGTTTAGTTGCGCTTTTGTCAACTGAGCACCAACGTCCGAACAACTTTTTTTACACTTCAAATCTTAATCTTCGTTTTAATCGATGTTTTAAATTTCAGTTTTTTAATCAGTTTGATTTTATATGACTTTTTAATGCTTGATTTTATTAAATGTACTTTCTCTTTTTCTTTATTTCCAATGTAAAGCACTTTAAATTACCCTGTGTACGAAATGTGCTATACAAATAAACTTGCCTTGCCTTGCCTAACACATAGATGCAACCAAATTGAGAAAGGAGGACTAAGATGCCAAAAGAAAGTAAACTTGTTCACAAAGTTAAATACCAAATTAATCGCAGGACTATCCAACAGCATAAATATTCAGAAACAGGATATTTTGCACTGAGAGGCTGAGAAGACAGAGAAAGCCAATGTGTGCTCCAGATGAACAGTGCACAGTCAAACCCAGCTCAATGCTAGCAGACTGTGGAAAAATTCAACCTCAAAACAAAAAGCAGAGATTCAGGGCCTGGATACTGTTTTACTCTGAAGTGATGGCACTCAATCTACAGTACATGAGAATTCAAACTAGAAAATAAAAAAAAATAAAATGTTACTTCAGCAAGTATTGAATCAAAATAGAACACAGGTAAATCATCAAAGGTTCAAACTAAACTAAAGCTAAACTGCACAAGGCTGTGACCCTCCAGATATGACTTGGAATACATCTGTAAAAAAGAGATGATAAACACAAAAAACATATTTAACTTTTGCTGGAATATCAGCTGTAATTACTCTAGATGACCAGGTTGCTTCTCAAATTCACTTTGACTTTGGACTCTTCTTCCATACCTTTTGCTTAATCCAGTGGTCACCAAATTCATCATTCAATCAATCACGTTTTTATAAAGCACTTTTTTAGCAGTTGCTTTCAAAATAGCTTCACAAAGTCCTAGAGTGAATCAGGATGGAGCAAACAGGAATTCCCTCTGTGAGTTCCCTAGGTGCCTCACTGACTGAGGCAGGTGCTAGTCACCTCCCTAGCATAAAGAATATACAAATTCATAATGCTCTTTGTAAATTGCTCTGGCGTCAGAAAAGAGAAGGGGACCTTAATTGATGTGTTCAGGTGTGTTTCATAATGATTTAATGAAAAATGTGCAAGGCTGGAGCACTCCAGGACTGAAATGGAGAACGCTGGCTTAAGAAATGCCAACAACACTTTGGCCCCACTGATGGCTTCTGGTGTTTCAAAGTCACAGAAATCAGGGTTTAGAGAACATGACCCACAAATTACGACTCTGCTTAAGGAAGTAAAATCTTTTATCTAGTGGAAACTTCTCTTTCCAGCTTTATCGATAACCCATTACAATAGGATGGATGAATTATTGATAGATGATGCATAAATAAACTATTTATTCATGATGAGTTATTGATGAATTAACACATACATATATTAATCATTAACTAATTAAACCCATACATGATTCATATGAATTAATATATTTATCATTAGTATCTGGCTGATAATTAATGTGTAAACTAAAGGTAAACTAATAATGTATTGTGTATACATTTGATTCATAATTAATAAAGATGCATTAACAATTATGTGCCATCTAGTAATAATCATCGCTAAGAATTAATTAAAGATGAGTTAATAATGATGTGTACCTCTTTCAAGTTAGTCATCAAGAGGAAAAGTGATGTACAAAACAATAAACCTCAAAGTAGTTTTTTCAAAGCATTATTATTATTATTATTATTATTATTATTATTATTATTATCATTATTATTAAGTGTGACTGTACTTGGGAGGTGGGGGGGCATAATTGTTAACTCATCAATGATTATTCAGGACACAAGATCATTACAAATGTAACTCATCACTAACTAATCATAAACTAATGGTTAATTATGCATTAACTAATGAAGATTTGTGTCATCTTCCTTCAAAGTGTTACTACTTATCCAACCTTTTTCCTAATACCCATTTTTATTCAAATTCAAGATCTTTGGCACATTTATGACAGAACAACATTCATACCTTCAGGTCAAAATGAGCTATCTTCTTTGAATGCAGATACTGAACTCCGCTGAGAATCTGTTTGATGAATTCTGTTGCTTCCTCCTCAGTAAGCGACTCTTTCCGTGCTAAAAAGTCAAAGAGCTCCCCTCCTGTAACACTGAAAAAAAAGTTTTCTTTAGCAAACAAGTATTACATGCAAGGTTCATATAAAAAATATAAGGTTAGTGTCATCCAATCAACACTAATCTATTAAACCCAGGGAGGTTTTATGCACCCCATGATGACAAAAGGTGTAGAGAAGAAATTTGGTTAATGTAATAAAGGTTTCATCAAGCGCAATCTCTGGAAAGTCAAGGTTATTTATTTTTTTTTGGGGGGTTGATCATCTGGTTTTGTCCCAGTTTCTATTTCCTAACTTTGGTTTCGGGTTCTTACAGTTTATATTACTTTCATTGAGCATCTGGGGATATAGAAGACATAGGTGGTTATGTAGATGAGGATTGAGAATGCAGTCAATGAGAGTATTTGTTCTCACAAAGCTAGAACGAGATGGTATCAAACTTTAACTTGAATAACTTCAGTCAATGTCACATGGGATGGCCAGATGTACAGAAAATCAGCTATAGGAGGCATACTTAGTGAATAAACATCTTTAACATTTCTCAAATAGTGTGTGAAGAAGATGTTGTGACACTTACAGCTCCAGAATGAGCACAACATCACGATTCTCATATGTGTCATGCAGAGTGACGATGTTGGGATGGTGGAGCTCTTGAAGAATGTTTACTTCCCGCTCAATCTCCTCCCTTAGAGCTCCTCTACGACTTGCCCAATTCTGACGCTTTTTGATGAATTTTGCAGCGTAGTCTACACCAGTGGTCTTCTCCTTACAGCGTTTCACAACAGCAAACTGCCCTCTGGATGAAATTAAACCATGAAAATAAGTGAATATTTGTTTGACATTTTATTCAAATAAGAAAAAAATGTAAATGTAAAAAAACAAAAAGGCCCAGGAGAGATCATATGGAATATTAAAATTTAAAAAATGGTTGATCGTAGAAAGAGAACCTTGGAACGTAAACTTTGGAATTTGTTTTGAATTGCCTTTTTCAAGTTGACGATTGGCTAAAGATGGGAACAAAGCGTTATTAACTCATTGTTAATTAACTACAATTAACTCATCTTCGATTAATGGTTCATTTCTTAATTAACTAACGACATTCATGGGAATTCATGTCATCTTATTGCAAAGTGTTCCATTTGAAAAATGCACTTTTCTACAAAAAAAAAAGAATTCTACCAAATGAAGACTATGTCTAGAGAAACCTTATATCACGGTTCTTAAAAAATGGGTGTCATTATATTGTGATCAATTAAAAAGATGAAAGCTGGCTAACTGTGTTTGCTATTCTGTTGAATTGACTGGAATAGGGGAAGCCTTTGAGGTGTAATGACAGCTGATTTGATTCATGTAGGAAGCAACTCAAATCACCAGAAGCTCAAAAATAAAAAATGGCACCTCTGGCCTTGAATAGTTAACATTTCACTAAATATATATATATATATATATATATATATATATATATATATATATATATATATATATATATATATATATCATAAATGAATTCATACCATGATAATCCCACACATTTTAGGTTTATTGTAACTTTTTAAGTTACTTTTTAAAGTCTTGACTGCTTTTAGTGTAAATTCCAAAACACATGTCTCAAGATGTAGAAGAGAGCTGACCCCTTAGAAGATTTTTAACAACTCAAAACATCATCTCACTACATCCCTTACCTTCCGAGTTCTCCTCCGATTTCATAGATATCCTCAATTTTGTGCTGTTTGAACACAGCCATTCTGTGTATCTTCTTCACTGAGGATGACAGTTCAGTTTTCCAGTGTACAAAAGCTCCAAAGTGTTCTGTTGGGTGCTTTAAACATGCTCTAGCATGCTGCGATACATTCCTGCTCACCCAAGATGGTGTCAAAGCATGTTCTGTGGGGAATGAGAACACTTTTGGAAGAATTGAGCCATGGGATGTTTTCACATATAAGGTGACACATATGCATTACTGTAGGCAGTGTCAAACCCTAATTAACAGACGCCATTCTTTCAATCAACATCTTAAGAGACAATAATGCCCAAATGTTTTTGAAGTATAATGAGATTTTCTTTTACAGTATTAGAAAACAGAGGTAGCAGGAGTCCAAAAAATACTAAAGTAAGAGTAAAACTGTAAAACTATTTAATTAGGGTTTCACTTTTCAGGTGTCACTCTTTGACAGAACCTAAATGACTGGAGGACCAAGCTAAATACACTTTCATTATTTTATTGACAAACACAAAGCTTAACAGAGTTTAACATAGCAGTATAGCAGAATTCAGGTGTGAGAGTCAGAAGTAAGCCAAGGCACTAGGAAGCAAGAGAAGGAGAGATAGAGGAGTCTTCCAAAGAAGGTTCAGAGCCTCCAGAGCTAAGAATCCCAGGAGAGGCTAGGAGATGTGATCTGTTGACAACATAAGGAAAGTGAAACCACAAACATATCCAAGTAAAGCAAGTAGTCTTTAAAAGGGGTCGTGACTGGTGGTGATTGGATGATTGCCTGACAAGATAATGAGGGTCGACTGTTGTGACTTCCGTACACATGGGCTGGTCTTGTGGCAGTTATCATTTGGTTGCTCAGGAGACAGCAGGTTTGATGAGGTCAAATAAAAGGCCTTTTTTAAGACCTATATCATACTGTCACAAAGACATTTTTTTTCATTGTAATCAGTATGCTTGAAAAACAATGTTTAAAATCCTAACAATTATTTTTATGTTTTTGAGCATTTATGAAAGGCTTTCTCACTCTGTCAAACCAATGACTTTTACAAAGTTGAACGTTTATGAGCATTTCCTCAAACTCTGGCAACCATAGTCATCATTTTGACATTTTAAAACCATTAGGTGTATTTTCTCAATCTCTGGCAATGACTTTTGAGCCTTTACGCACGTTTACTTAATCTCTATCAACCCTTAAAAATCATATTTACATTGTTACACATTTATTAGTCTTATGTCAATATTTGATCACCCTAACAATCACTTATATTGACAATCAAGACATTGAGCATTTACAAGTGTTCACAAGCCTTTCTTTAAAGTCTGTCAATGCTAACTAATACTTTTATGATTTTGAGTGTATATGAGCCTTTTCTCAAATGTCTCATGTTTTTGAGAATTTATGAAGGTTTTTTCAAATACTGGCAAGTCTAACCATGGCGTAAGTTTTTGAGCATTTCTGTGTCTTTAAGAGCATTTTCTCAGTTTCTGGCAACCCCAAGAAACAACAAAAACACATATCAGATAAGCTTTATATTGACATCAGAAAAATACGAGACGTGGGAAAAAAATATTTAGGACTTAGATTGGTGAATTTTAGGCTTTTTAAGACCCAGCAGAAACCGTGTCACTTGAGTAGAAAAAAGTATCAAATGATAAATGTCCTGAAGTATAGTAGTTAGTTACTAGTTACTTTTGATCTGACCTATACAAAGCAAAAATGCTGATTACTAGGAGAGCATCTCATTATCTCGCCTCAAAAGTAAATGTGTTCTTTAACAAATTAAGTTTAAGCAAAATGATTAAGAGTTTGCCACACAACATATTACACTTGACATTTCCAACAAAAATCCAATCCATAAGGTTCTTTTTTTTTGCATTTTTTTGCATAACTTTTTTGCATCGTTGTCCGTTCAAGTCATATAATTGCTGCTAATTGGGTGCAAAAAAATCTATTAGAGTTTAAAGGAGTGAAAAACTACCAGTTACCCTAAAAAAGTACTTGAGTAATTGAAACTCAGTAAATTAGTTACTGCCCTCCTCTAATACACAAGCACACAAGAGATCTTACAAAAACAATACATTTACTGAAAGACATATTTGTCATTCATTTCAGAAAGTAAAAATAAAAAGTTTTTTTTTATAGTGAGACCATTTACTCTGAATGTGATGCAGTACAGACTTCAGAATGTTCACAGAAATTACAAGTTTTTTTTAACCAGCATTAATTTGGACAAAAATGATTAAACAAAAACTTATTTACATGTTTCTTGAGCATTTGAACAAATACAGTTGGTTCGGAATGGCTAAATAATATCCAAAAACAAATGCTAAAAATTGTTTTATGACCAAACCGCGAAGTAATACTGACTGACGTGAGAATTAATACATGAAAAATTATTGATCAAAGAATACAATGCTACCAATAAAATTTCAATGAGCTTAAAGCTAATACTTCTTTTGGTTCATCGAAGGCACAGTTTGTAGGTGTGGTTCAATTATCATCCTCATCTTCACTTATGAGTGAGCTGCCCTCCAGGGTAGCATCTCTTTCCCTCAGAAAAGTTTGACGAATCACTTCCAGCTCTGTGAGCTCAAGACGAACCTTCTCCAGGTGGAACATCCGCCTGTTCTGTATCTGCCTCAGTGGGAATGGGTTCATGTCCACAAATGCCATGCTGATTAACTTCCTGAAAATATCAAAGTATCAGTGAAAAAGGTAAATTGTATATTTGTATGTATTGGTTTAGGATGAAAATTACTCTCTAGTTTAATTCCATGTACCTTGCATCGAGAATTGTGTGTGTGAAGTACCGAAGGTACTTAAAAATAGTCATGGGGTCCTGCAGTTTAAGAAATTCCTCTTCTTTGTACTTGAAAAGTGCAAGTGCAAAGCGGAAAATAATCTGTAAAGTAAAACAGGTCATCACAAATGAAATAGTGTCACTCAAACAAGATGAACTCATGTCATCATTAAAAGTCCAGCATCTGAAACACTGAAAATAACATGTAGCCAGTCAAAATCAAGAGCGTTCTGGTGATTTTAAATGTCAACAGTGGCTCAGAGAAATGCCATACCATCTCTTTAAAACCCTTCATTGTAGTTTTGTGAATTTGACCATATTCTTAAAACTTAATTTAAAAATACTAAACAATAGTAAAACATTGCACAGGTTCTTTTCATTATTTTGAAAAGATGAGTCAAAATAATAACCTTTGGCCCTTCGTAGAGAAAAGAATCCCAAATCTTGAAGAGGATTTCACTGACCACACTGTCCACAAACACAACTAGGAACCAGTTGAAGGTGATGAGAGAGAAATCCACTTTATATTGCTCAAAATGGGAATGCAGCTTGGGTAATTTCTCATACATCAGATCCTTAAAAACACGCTGATCAACCTGAATCAAAAAGAGGACAAGGCAAGTTTATTTGTATAGCACATTTTGTACACAGGGTTTACATTCTAAACAAAGAATAAAAAATAAAAGGACATTTAATCAAATCAAGCATTAAACAAATCAAATGAAAATATAATGATAAAAACTGAAAATGAAGACCTATATTAAACAACTAAACAAATGAGTCTTTAGCCTGGTTTTAAACGTGACTAAAGTATAAGCACCCTTGATCTCTTCTGGAAGCTGGCTCCATCTGTGGGCCGCATGTTAACTAAAAGAGTATTTACCCTGTTTGGAATTAACCCGGTTTCCCAGCAATGGGTTGCGGCAGGGAAGGGCATCCGCTGCGTAAAACATATGCCAGTGAGTTGGCGGTTCATTCCGCTGTGGCGACCCCGAAAGGGAATAAAGCCGACATGAAGATGGATGGATGGATGGAATTAACCCGGGGTAGATCTAATTTATTTGATCTGAGGGATCTCAGTTCTCTGTTTGGTGTGTATTCATTGATCATGTCTGTTAGGTATTTAGTTATGTTTGGACTTCTATATGAGCAGCAGAACTTTAAAATCAATTCTGAATGAGATCGGCAGCCAGTGTAGAGACTTAAGAACTGGAGAAATGTGTTCTGACTTTGTAGTTTTGGTTATAATTCGAGCCACTGCATTCTGAACAAGCTGGAGCTTTTAATATTACAGCCTGCTGGAAATTAAAGCATGAATAAGTTTCTCTAAATCTTGTCTGGAAACAAAGCATCTGATTCTTGCAATGTTTCTAAGATGGTAATAAGTGGATTTTGTCATTGCTTTTACGTGGCTATTGAAACTGAGATCAGAGTCCAAAATCACTCCAAGATTCCTGACCTGATTTGTAGTTGTTAGGCCCTTGGCATTGAAATAAGTGTTAACCTTAACAACCTCGCTTTTGCTTCTGATTGCAATGACTTCAGTTTTGTCCTTGTTTAATTGAAGACTATTTTTTATACAGTTTTTAATTTCATCAAGACATTGGCAGAGAGAGTTTATAGGGTTGTAGTCTTTCAGGGAGATAGCTAGATACATCATAGATTTGTACATCATAGTAGAGGAGCAAGGATTGAGCCTTGAGGGACTCCACATGACACTGCAGTCTAATCACCTATGTTTACATAAAAATCCCTTCCTTTGATGTATGATCTGAACCATTTTATCACAGTTCCTAAAAGACTAACATAGTTTTCTAGTCTATCGAGAAGATAGACTGTGTCAACTGTGTCGAAGGCAACGCTGAGATCGAGTAGAACCAGGACAGTCACTTTTCCTGAATCGGTGTTTAACCGGATGTCATTGACCATCTTCAGTAGTGCTGTCTCTGTGCTGTGATGAGCTCTGAAACCTGACTGATAACAACCCATGTGTTCATTTAGGGTCAGGAATTTGTTTAATTGGTTTCCCAAAATCTTTTCCATAATTTTACTAATGAAAGAAAGATTTGAGATCGGCCTGTACAGTATAGCCGGAACACAAAGAGGTGTTTATTACTTCTAAGAGGTCCTTTTCTAGACTCTTAAGAACCATTAAAAAAAAAAGACTGTTGGTAGTGTGTCAAGACCGCATGATGTTGTTCTAAGGCCAACTAGGGACAGCATAAAATATAAACATTAAATGTTGCAGCACAAAACACCAATTCATTACTTAACTTATTGGGCTACCACTAGTCCCCTAGTCTCAGATCAGACCTCACGCACACTAAAGGTCAGATGTGTTTTTTTTATGGCAGGCACTTTAAGAATCCTGAAGTCGTGATCTAATTGGTTGAATGTCAAGATTACCGCGGAGAAGCGAGTGTCACATTTGTTTTCATTTCACTCGGAAACTATGTTCAGCCAAACGATTGACCAAAAAATATTTTTACTAGCTGTGTGCCCCCTCGATTTGATTATAGAAGAAGATTGTTGTTAAATTCGTGTAACTTTGCATTATTTCTTGTCTTCTGTGACTTTTTGTATGGCTTGTTGCATGACAGTTAGGTATTGTGGTGACATTTTCATGCTTTGAAACATGATGCTATAAAAACAACATGGGATTGATTGGTTGTCATGTCAGTCAAACGGTCTCATGTGCGGGTCTTGCCCAAAAAAGCTTTGAAAACTCCCAGGCCTTCCCTGAAGTTCTGACTATGAGAGAATAGGCCAGACCCACAAATGGCTACACAGAACATTACATTAACTTTCAGGTTTCATTGTATTTTCTTGAATCTCAATAATCCCAAGTAGGGAATATTATGAACATACTTAATGCCAAATCAAATAGAAAGACCATTGAGCAAGGGACTCTAAGTGAGTTAGTGAACAACATTGAGATCATACCTGTGAGCCAAGCAGTGTTTTAGTATAGTAGTCATGGGGCATAAAAACCTCCACAATTGTCACAAGACACCAGAAGGCATCTTCTTGGTCCAAATACAGAAGCGCAATAGCAGCAAGCCTGAAAGAGTAAGATGTATTATTCAAAATCATTATGTTTGAAGATTTTGAACACATTTTGGTGTGCTACCTGTTGAGACCTTGACAGTAGCCAATGTCTGGATTTCTCCAGGCAAACGCTAGCAGAACATTCCTGAGTTTCTGGATGCCATCGGAGTCAGGAGATGAATAGTGCTTGTTGTTTGGGAGCGTTCGCAGTAGATCCAGCTCTATCTGTTTGCAGGCTGGATTGGGTTTATCGTTTGCCATGTGCAGAAGGTTTTGATAATAACCTTTTGACTGGCAGTCACGTATCTTCTTCACATGAAAGCTAACACACCAGCTCCAAACCATGGGACGATGAACGTGAGGAACTCCACTTCGTATCAGTGTCTTCAGCTCTGGAGATCGAGTCATCTCTCTGTTCATGGTGATGGCCAGGTAGTTCTCCCACTTCACTCTCACCGAGGTCTCCTGGTCCGTTAGGGAAAGGGACTTGAGGTCAAGGGCTCTCTTTTTAGCTTCAAGTATTTCCTCTTCATTTTCCTCTTCAGGGACAGTTTTGAAGCCATAAACATCATACTCGCTATTGAAAGGAAGCAGAAATATTTACAAAAAACTAATGAAATCCAAGTTGCAACTTGAATACATGAAAGAAGCTGAAGCACATGCTGAAGCCATAAAAAGATTTAATTTCAATCACATTGCTAAATCTTCTTAAGCACAATATCTAGAATGCTTTTGAAACCTCCTGGGTAAACAAAGTTAGATTTATGTGATGTGTGTTGTTTATTGTTATAGATGTCATATAATGTAAACTTGACTTTTCAAAAAATAACGTTTCTTGCATGTTTCAGTATTGTTCCCTCATCAACAACATGGCTCAAGTCAAATTCAGAGCATGTTTGTGTAATGCTATTTTATTTTTCTGGTAGCTCAAAATGCTTCAATGGCTGAATGGAAGGCCATTGGTCATAGCATCACCCACCAATCACATGAACCGCTAATGCATCACGTCCAGCCTGACTGACCCAGAAAAGTAACTGCTGCTGAATCACATCAATTAACAATGAAAATAAAGTGTTTTTTAATCTCCGGAACAAAAGTGTTTTTAGCTTACCAAAAAAATTAACATATTAGTGGAAATGTTTGGATTTTCTGTGTGCCAACAAGCAAAACTCAGAAAAGATTCATTTGATTTGTGAATTTATATCATACATTTTTTTAAACAAGCCAGAAATTGATAAAGAGCTAGTAGCAAGGCTGATTAAAAAAATGGATGCCTTGGAGGAGACCCAAGCTGTAATTTAATCTCGCTGACCACAGATCTCTCACTCACTGCACTTCCTTCTCAATGTCAACATCTAATTCATGAGCATTTTTTTAAACAACCTTACTGAAACAGGAGGATTTATGGCACTTCAACAATTCGTAAAACCTTTATTGATGCTTTCCTTAATAAACACTTTCTGTGATGTTTCCGTGATGCTCACCTGACTGTGTTGGTTTTCAGGACAGGATGTTCATGCTGGTCCATGCTGTCCACTTGTAATGCATCTTCGAGCAACCGGGAGATAATTTCTCCACAATGGATCTCCTCTGTGGAGGAGCATACTGGGGACTTTACTTCCTGAAGTAAAACCAGGTACTTGCTCTCTACTTGGCACAACTTGGCTTCCAAACTTGTGCACTGCAAACCAGACATGAGTGAAAGCGCAGATATGTGAGAACAAAAAAGAAAATCCTAAGAAAAAGACAAACTGGCACATAAGATGTGCAAATGAAAAAAAATAAGACTAAGTAACTAACCTTTGCTTCTAAGGCTTTTTCTCTGGATTCAGCATTTCTTCGTAAGACTGTAAGCTCCAGGATTTCTTTGTTCAAGAAATTATTTTGGGATTTGTAGCCCTGAAGACTATCCTGTAGATTTGTAGACACCAAAATTAATGTAGAGAAAAAAAGCATTAGGAAAAACATTACTTTAAACACCTGCTGATTTCAAATATCTTAAATTTCAGTGTTCCATTATATTTAAAGTATATCAAAATAATTGAAGGGAGGAACTGAGCGGTTCTTTGAATCAACTGCAATAACACTGATGTGTCATGATAAAGGAAAAAGATGGAGATAGAGATTGACCAAAGACTTGAGAGGAGGTACAGCTCATCCATATATAGAGGAGCCAGCTGAGATGGCTCAGATAGTTTCCCAGAGAGGTTCTAGGTATGTCCAGTGAAGAGGATGTGATGGAGAGACTGTTTTTATTTTTGGCTTGGCACTACATCTGTACACAAATCCTTAGTAAAAAAAAAAAAATCAACCAAAATGTTACTGAGGGCTTTGTTTGCTTTGTTTATTTTGTTTGTGTGTGATCTTAAGTTAAACAATGGATTTTGAGCAGTTTTACACACCATTCAGTGACTGATGTAATCAAACTATTACTTGAAAAGAAATCGTTCCGTTTGCACTGTCATGAATCACTTTACAATAGATTGAATAGTGTTCACTTTAGGGAATTTTACTTTCCCATCTCTTTTCTGTGATTTGTTCACACGGGAGGACTGCTGAAAATAATATTTTACATCAGGTGAAACCATGCAAGTAGATTTATATTAGAAGCAAATGAAAAATGTAATAGAAATTTAGATATGGTAATTTCAGATCACAATACTTGCCACAATACTTACAAATCAAAATTTGTACAACAGTTTAAAGAGTCAATATTATTGGAATATAATAAGAGGTGATATTGATCTTCTGACACTCCTGAACATGTCAAGCTGTATTTTTGTATTCAAGCTGGATTTATTGTTTTTATTGGTTAAGAACTCCCAATTTGGGAGTCAACAATTCATGCTGTTTTAGGGGCATGTTGCTGAAAATGTAAATTCGCTGTAATGTCACATCTCCTGCTGTTGCCGTCTCTGGAATCAAAACAAGAGTTAGAAGAGCAGCAAAGTAACTCAACCACACATGTAGGAACCTCAGGGTGTTGGTTCTTTTGGCACACTCCTCCTTTGACTTGCCTAGGTGAGATAATTGCAGACCAGACAAGGAAACTGATGAATGGTTAGCTAATGTGCAACTGTTAATCAATATTTAGGGGTGGGGAAATCACATTGTGACACAACAATGTGATCAGTTAAAAATAGTTTGTGATTTGCACCCCGTTTAGCTTTTTACAAGTTTGAAATGAAATCACTCTAATATAGTTGTGTACATAGCATTAGTGCATACACTTATGTCCCTGATACATTCCACAAGTTGTGTTTCAATAATATGGGCCCTTTAAACGTTGATAATTGAATTGAGATGAGCTATATGTACTGTTTTTTAAATCCAACCACATAAATGAGAGATTGTGAGAAATAGAAGGTCTTTTAACATTGTTGCAATACCTTTAGCGAGTCCAACTCTTGTTTTTCATTTGAAACACTAGATGAGTTCATCTCAGTATTCTGTTGATCTCCATCGCCACTATGCTTGGTCATTTTCATTATGACGTCATCCTTTGCCTGGATGGTTTCAATGAGCATAGCAAGTTGTTCAGCCATCTCCCCTACTTTAATCTTCAAACCCTTCAATTCCTGTTGAAGGCTCTCTTTTTCCAAAGTAAGCCTCTCCACATGGCCACAGAGTTTTTTTATATGGGTGTCCCGTTCTTCTATGGCACAGTCTGAGGTCGTTTCATCTTGGGGGTTTTCAGGTCTCACTGTGGAGCGCCAGTTGCACTGGGAGTTTCGCAAGGTTTGTTGGAGAACATAAACCAACTCCTGTTAGAACGGAATAGAGAGAGAAAAAAATTCTACACACCGCAAGACTTTCAGAAGGATTTAAAGGTATTTTGAATGAAGAAAATGTGTTTTACTGAATCATGGTAGTGGCAAGTTGTTCAGAAGCATAGTATTTTTACAATTTACATCTGAACAAGATTGCTTCCAAAGGTAGATTGATGAATTTAGATATAATAACACAATATTATTTTTTATGAAGCAGTAATTTCTGAATAAGAACTGCTTGCTTAGGAAACATATAGATGAAGTTTATCCCAGATCCGCTGAAAGTTAAAACAAATGACCCTTAGCAAACAATTTATAAGCAAAAAAGCATTACAAAATAATGCAACATACATAGTCTAAATTTAAAAATGATAGAGTTCTACATTTCTACATTTACACACCCAGATAAAGGGTGCTGTATAACATTAAGAATTCACAATTCTCCTACCTTTTTAAAGGGTATTACAGATAGTGTTCTAATCCAAAGTATGTTAAAGTTATCTGGCAAGAAATGTATTTAAGCTGCATTCAAAGGAGATGTAGGAATAAGGTTAGATATCGCTAGTGAGCAACCCATGAATTTGGCATACTTTGAACATGAACCAGCAACTTGGACAGAAGTCAAGTCAGTTCAGACTGTGTCATAAGGAGGGATAAATGATGAAGACACAGTTTGTGTTGAGACAAAGAGAGAATCGACAGAGATACCAGCTGACGATGGACAATCTGAACTTTGAGCTCAGAAAAGACCTTTCTTTTTCTTTTGCTTTAAGAACCAACAACAAAGCTGTACGTTTTTACTTTATGACTAATATTATGTTTTGTAATATATTTTAAAAGCGATTAACTAAAAGAAATGTAATTGATTGCAATGACTCACAATCGTTTTTGATTTAAAATGTTTTAAGACTTTGAGATACAAAATCCTTTGAGAGAACTGACCAAGTGTTAAGCATCTAAATGCTCAGGACTTAGGGTAGATCCAACTTACTTAACCTAGCCTAAGGATAATAAATAAAAAGGTTAAAAGGTCTAAAGGATTAACGGAACACCACAAAACAAAGGAAAGTGGAACAGCATCTAACAATCCATTCTCAGATTTTACCTTCTGATTTGAGAGCTCATCTCTGAGATTGTTTGCTTGCTCCTGTAGCTGGTCGATCTCTTCTTGCCGAGTCTGAAAAGAAAGCTGCAGTCCAGTATTTCTCCCACTGAACTCAACTTGTGAGCTATTGGCACTAGAGCTTGTTTTCCCAGAACCAATATGAAATGATCTTTTCATTCTTGATGGACTTCGGAAGTCAAATGCAAATGCTGAGCCGAGGGAATCTGCAAATTTCCAGTAGATGTGTTAATAAATGCTGGCTCAGAAAAGAAAATGTGGACTTTATTATAATTTGTACGCTAACATCGATGAAAGTGAGAGTGTTTCTCTTGGTGCTGGTTGTCGACTGGAGGCTTTTTCTCAGAAGGGTCCTTGGTTGGTGATTCCACCATCTCCCAGTCGTCATTACTGGATGTGTAAAATACACTGCGCCTGTTCTCTCCGAGTCTCCCAGGCCGCAGGTAAGACATGCTATTTCTGATTGGCACAAGATAAATAAACAACAAAACCCGAGATGCATGGAAAGACTTTCATAGCACACTTCACATATAATAGTAGTTCAAGGTGCTTAGTACAGAAAAGAAAGTAAAGTAAATATTTAAAAAATCTAAAACAAAATGAAATCTTTAAATAAAAAATAAAACTAAATCTTATTAAGGTTCTAAAACAATCTGATATTTAAGTCTTAAAATCCTGCAAGTACCCTGATATGTTTTTAAAAGACAAATGATAAAATAACAAAACAAATTCTTAATTGTACAAGAAATAAACCTATTCAGAATTTGGCGTCCCACAGAGTTCAGTTTTCAGTCACATTCAGTAAAAAACAAATATTGCGCCAATTTCTGTTTCTCCTACATTGTAAAAGAATAATAACGTATTCTAGAACAAAGCCTTCAATGTTTTTATCCTCGAGGTGTCTGGAGCTGCTGATCACTGGCCCTGAATATCTGAATCCTTCCAGAAAAAGGCTTCTTTATGTGGTACACTACTCAGTGCACCTAACATGAGAAATTGTTTCCTACTCATAAAACCTATGTAATTGCTGAAAACATTTTGATGTAGACGATCCCCAGGAAAAATATTGAATGTCCAATGGTTTAAACCGTAGAACAATCAGAAATAAGAAGCCCCAAAACATGATTATATTAGCCCAATTCTGTCAGCTTTGCACACGCTTATGACAGTACAACAATATGACAATCTCAAAGATTTAATTTAAGTCTCATACCTTAGCTCAGAGCCCCAGTGTCGCAGGGAGTTGAGAGTTGCAGTGGGTTGAGCAGGAGCCATGGGTGGCAGCTCATGAGATAACTCGCCTGTTTGAATCTCCACAGCAAAGTCATTTCGAACACTCTCCATGCTCTCACTGGGCTTCTCCTCCAGCATCACATCTAGAACAGTCACATACAGAGTTCCTCCAAAATATAATCTGGTATTCACTTGTTGGTAATTTAATTTTCCTGATTTGAGAATGAATTTGCATAGGCAAGAACAAAAAAAGATTTGCATCAATATAATGCTGACATACTGTTGAGTTAAGATGAGATAAAGTTAAGTTAAGATGAGATGCTTAATAAAAATGAACACTGAATGCTGTTCAATACATTATTAATAGTCGTAGTTTGCTTCTGGTGGCATGCACAAATTGATGCCTAGCTGCAAAGCAAAGCAGTTAAAAACTGAACACCTTTCCCCCAAGAACAACTGTAAAGAGTGAAAACGTTCCTTCCTATCTTTACACAAAATACTACAAAGTTTTGACAGGGACACCTAGTGGCTGCTAATAGAATTTCTACATGGCCGTTACAGACTTTGAAAAATAACACAATTTTATTCATATATTATTTTGTGTATTGAATTAAAAAAATATTTATTTCACACATGATGGCAAGTAACAAGCTTAATTGAACATACATTTCAAGGAATGCAAGAGAAACACATTTTTTTTTTTTGTCTTTTTTCTTGACATGTTAGAATAGGTGTAGTAAGAGGTAACCACTCCTCCTCTTTTTTCAGATGGAGCCAAGCTAATATGTATGGGATTAAGATATCAAAAAATGTTGACCTATAAAAAATAGCAAATCTGATAAGACTCTTTTGTCAAAAAAAGGTTTAGGGTTAGAAACCCATTGCATTTTGGTTTGGAATTTTAAAGCCCAATTATATGACACATATACTCCCTTCAACATGGAACAATGACTATTAAGAAATAGATTTTTGTTTGTTTGTTTGTAGCCTACACAACATTGTTGGTAATTTCCTGACTATACATTTTTATATAGACTATTAAAATATATAAACTAATACATTTGTCCAAAGTTTACCGATTTCACATTTTTTTCATGTGAAGTCTCATTGACTGATATTGTACATCTTCACATTGGGATTTTTTCTTGTTTTAGTTAAGAACTGTGCTTTAGTTTTGTGTGGCCTACATGGTTTATTTTAAATATGAGATTGACTAGTAAAGCACATCAGTGTGTTATTGGTTGTGTCTGAGTCTTTGTTTCTTTCTGGAGTGTTTATTCGCTATAGTTTTATGTACTTTGTTTAAATTTCTGTCCTTTTTATTAGTAGTGTTGTTTTCATCTTGTTCTAATATCTTTGGTTATGCTTTCACTAGCCATGTGACCATTAACACATGACTGTCAGGTGTTATCTTTTGATTGGATCGCATGACTCATTGTTATTTACTTAATTTTTTCTGTCAGGTTGGTGTGGGATGGAAAACAAGATAGCAGCCTAATGTTCATTAGCAAAAACAAAAATAAAGTAACACAAAGTTTCCCACAACTAAATATTAATCAAGAAAATGTGCTTTACTAAAGTAAAAAGCATAGTGTTTCACAATAATTTCACAACTTACTTATCAATTTCAGTAGTATGGTATATTGGAACAATAGATGTGGGGAAAAAACAAGCACCCCAAACTATTTAGCAATATCTCACCAGCATCTTTGGCCACAAGGCCTGTGCGTTGATAAAACCGGGTAGAGGAACACCAGCTATCTCTACGGCCAGGCAAGTTGCAGAACTCCCATCGTTTTTGCTGTAACTGCTGGAGCCAAAAGTGCATCACCTGCCTGTTAGGTGCCTTTGCACAGAAAATAAAAAGGTTCAGTTTTAAGGTAAACTGAGAGTTGGGTGAGGAACAAAGAATGGTTTCGTTCTCAGTTCCATTTTTGTTTCAGAATAGATGATCTTTAGTTGACACATACTGACATACCGAAAATTGATTTTAAACTTACCCTAAAATGTTTAAGCCTAAACACCTTTCCACATTGACCATCAAATTATTGACCAAACCATGTTTAATGTATCACACTTTTTGTGTATTATCTGTGAATGTATCCATTTGCAACATTTGTATCCGATATGTATTTAAAAACTGCTTGGAAATAATCAAACATTAGTGTGCAACAACTTTTAGTCTAAAAGGGATTAGCAGAATTAAAGCACTTCAAGGAGAAATGATCATGCTCTTTTACAGGATGTGATATTAAACGTATGGTTTAAAATGTAGGGGTGTGACTGGTCAACAATGTTTATAAGTAAATTATCTTAACCACTGCAGCCCATGAATCAATTATAGGAATAGAAAATATAACACTTTGTGGAGGGAAGCCAAATCACTTGATTTTCTCAATTGTAAATTTTTATATACAGTCATCAGCTTTTTATGTGCATATAATTCACATGTTTGGTACACTACTTTGACAACCAAAGGCAATTAAATAGGTGTCTGTCAGTCATACGTTGTTGGCAGGGGAATTAAAGAGAACACCACAAAGCACAAACAGCTTAGAGTTCAGATGCAATTTTAAATTTACTAAACATGCACAAATGATGTTGAGATTCAACACTCGAACATGAGCGGACAATAACTCTGTATAAACGATTCCAACACACATATATGAAATGTTCAAAACATTCCAAAAGTTCATTGTGCATAATAGGATACAACTCATTTAAGGGGTGTTTATCCACATAGCAGAAGAAACTTTGCGTAAAAACGATCAGATTTTTGCACTATTCCATCACATAAATGTTTACATTTCATGTACGTTTCATGTACATTTTGTGTACATTTCGTGTAATAAAATAAAGCACAAAAACTATTTTAACAGATAATGAAAGAGTTTGGCCAGACTCTTTTAATGTAGAAAACATTACTTTCATTTCATTACTCTCACTAAGCCTGCTGCGTCAAGGTTCTGACCTGATTGAGGCCAAGTGTGCTGTTTACAGTTCAAAGGTGAATACTTTCTAGTTTATAATTTTATGGGAAGTAACAGGGCATAGCAGAGTAACAAATGGAAAGAAAGAACAATATGAACAAAATACAAAGAAAAAAAAAATCCATTGCAACATACAGGTACTGATCAAATAATTACAATAATATGGAAAAAGGTTTACGTACTTTAGCATTTACTTTCAAAAAGTGAAACTTCTATGGTATATTCATCATTACTCACGAACTGATGTATTGATAATTAATACAAATCTTCAGCATTTTAGACTTTTCAAGAAAGGATTTTTAGAACTGTCCAACTGACAAGTATGAACATTAGAAGTATGAGCATGTGCAGCACTCAATACTTAGCTGTGTCTTTCTTTGCCTGAATTACAGTAGAAATGCAGTATGTGAAATCAAGTCGATCAGTCTATGGCACTGCTCAGGTGTTACAAAAGCACTAATCTTGCATGAACAGACCTTTAGGGACCCCCAGGAAGCAATAATCTAATCAAGGAGGCACACAGCTAGTAAAATCAATTTTTCCCTAACATCTGGTTGCACTTATTTTCCCTGTGAAATGAAAACAAATGCGATTTCTCCTAGAATTCCAGATAAATTAGAGAATCAGATCACAATCAAGTGTACCAGACCCATCAACGTTCTGTGGGAGTGATGTCTGAGACTATGAAAGCTCAGATTGCTTGGAGGTGGCCTTCAGCTCTTCTTTACTTTTAAGTCAGTCATATTATATCTTTCTCTAGACGAGAACTTATCAACTTGAAGATGACTCCAGAAGTGATCGGGTTCCCATTGACAGCAACGTTAAAAAAAAATTATTCACAGCTAAAATAATAATTTAAAAAAAAAACACCCTTGTCTCCATTAGGCTTTTTTATGCTTATTGCTGGATATGGGGGTGATATTTATATATATTATTTAGTTACATCAACATATAATAATATATTAATATTAAGGTACAGAGTTTTGTTCTCATCATTTCTGATCCACCAAAATGTACCCATTTTTTAATTTACCCATTTTTGACTTGTATCAATTTTTTGTCAAAAAGAAGTGGCTGTTTACCCAAACTATGATCGTCATTTGTGTTCTGCTAACATACTGGTAATGTCACACTCACTACATCCATGTTATGTACTGTCAGTAGTTTGCAGACTTTGCATGCATAACAGGATGGATTTTGCCCCACTCCTCTTGTAATGGGAAAAACAAATTTCTATTTAAATATAAGCTGTTGTCGACATCTCCCAGAGCTGCTTGGCGAGGTCTTGTAGCATAGACTGATCTACAATCTCACCCCTGGAACAACCGTAGAGCTCTTTGGCCTTGGCAAGGGGGGAGATTTTGTAATCAACTTGATCTGATCACTTCTTTGTTCATTTAGTACATTTAACCAAGTGATGTTGTCTATAAGAGAGGCTCCTAGTTTTATATCTCATGTTCAATTTCACATCTGTTTTAATGTGGGGTTAAACATTCTTTTTTCATAGATGTTGTTATTTTTTCTCCCTCTGTAGAAATAAACATCTCTACAGTTTAAAAATCCTCAGGAGTTCAAATACTTATTTCACTCACTGAAAGTCCACCTTTGAAGTCCATTGTTAATATAGACACCAGGTTTTAATGGCTCTGTACATAGAAATAACAGAAACATGTCAAAAAGTACCTTCAGTAGGAACTCCTTTCCATCGGTGTGGATCTCGAAGAGCCCCTCCTCAGCCTCTATGTCATAGCTGAAAGAAGCGTCCGCTATCTCGATGCGTCCCAAGGGAAGACTGTCTTGAGGGGACTTGAAGTAATATAGATAGCATTTCCTGGAGTCATAGACAAACCAACGCGTTTTGAAGCCTCTCAGGGGGCCCTTCCCTGTCAACTTGTACAAATAGCCGCACAATTTAGGGATTTGTGGCGAACCTGCAGTGCAGTCTGGGTCATCGAAAGATTTAGCGGCGAGGATCCTAGAACTCTCTCCCGAGTTGACACCCCCCTTTTCATCTTCATTCATCTTTCTCTAAACTATCCGCTTGTCTATCAGCGGATGCAACTTTTCTATCCGCATGACGTCACGTGATTTGCTAACTCGTGTTTGTGGAGCAGAGGCTGACGGAGAATGTAGTTTTGTAGTGCAAAAAAATGACACGTTAAACATTGCCAAAAAATGTTGTCATATTTTGTTTTTTTTTCAATCATTTTGTAATATAATATACATATATTTACTAATAAAATTATAAACGATAGTAGCAAGAGCAATTAGTAGGGAATAGGGGGCGTAATATTTTTGTCGCCACAAAACTACATTCCCCAAATGCCTGCGCGTGAAGACATGGGCAGTAACGTGGACCTAATAGTTTTTTTCTCTCTATTTTGTTTTTGTTCTGTTTACAACGCCTTCAATTCTTTTTTCAAAAATCCAGATGTCAAAAAGTGTGCAAATGCCGTCTTTTTTTTTTGTTTCATCAAATCTAATTTGATGTATGTAGTGTAGTGACAAATAAAGGCTTTAATCGATTGATTGATCACAATTAGCCAAAAAAAAAAAGAACATTAGGGCATATATGTCACACTGACCTGAATTTCAATTTCAATTTAAATCTTATCTTGTTGTTTAGTCCAGAACTATACTGTAAATATAGTGGTCCATGATATCTCATGGATAAATCTAAATATCATCACATATTTTGACATTTTTCTAAAAAATAAAATAAAATCTAAAACGTTAATCCAAACCCATGCAAAACTTTTTCCACCAATCAGAACAAACGTTTATTGTCACATCATCAAATAAGCAAGAGAGATAGTGATGGAACTTTTGTAAGGGAAGTGTGTGAGCTCCATACAGTCCAAATTGTTCATTTCACAGATTGGGTATTGGGTACTAGACAGGCTCTAAATTTTCACACAAAACTATTTGCAGACAAATAAATTGTTGGACTATACAGCATAAAAAAATAACATAAGACATTAGAGACTTGTCTACGAAGCAAGACTTGCGTTACTCTATGTAAAAGGTTCTTCATGTTTCTGTGTTAAGCTTGAACCAGAGCTTCAGTGTGCTTAGCTGCTAAGAAAACATGACATTCTCAATGTTAACATCCAGATAAATCAGTCATCATAAATTGTTGTTTGAACATGCCCTTTGGGGGATTTCTAAGAATGCAAAATCAATGTTTTAAATCCTATACCAACAGTGAGTCATTTACAGACAGAATTTTGGTGGTAATCTGAAGAACAGATAGAAATATGACCTGGAACAAAATTGACCTCACATCAAACATTTGAAATACATGCTCCACTGTGAGAGAAAAAAAGGTGCTGTACATCCAAGGCTCTCCCTATTGAATATATTAATTTGCCTAGAGAACACACCGAAAAAATTCCCTTATCAGAAACCAATAGAATACATTTCATCATAAATACTCCAAAGCTGCCATGAAGATGTTATGACACTACAATCTTTAGTCACTACACTGTAAAATCAAAAAGTAAAAAGTAACAAGTGATTATGTTTATTTTACTCAAATGTTGAGTGTACTTAAAATAGTTAAGTATTTGGTAAAATGTTTGAATAAATATGTGAATAAATACAAACAATACTTGAGTAAACGTATTCAAAATGTTTAGCACATGTCATTGAGCATGTATCTTCTTCTTCTTCTTCTTTCGGCTGTTCCCAGTTTAGGGGTCGCCACAGCAAATCATCTGTTTCCACCTAACTCTGGCCTCAGTATCCTCTACTCTTGCACCAATTACCTTCATGTCCTCCTTCAGCACACCCATATAACTTGTCTTTGGCCTTCCTCTTGCCCTCTTGCCTGGCAGCTCCATCTCCAACATCCTTCTACCAATATAACTACTATCCCTTCTTTGTACATGTCCAAACCATCTCAATCTGGCTTCTCTGACTTTGTCTCCAAAACAACCAACCTGAGCTGTTCCTCTGATGTGCTCGTTCCTACTCTTGTCCATCCTTGTCACTCCTAAACTGAACCTCAACATCCTCATCTCTGCCTCGTGTCTCTTCCTCACTGCTACAGTCTCTAACCCATACATCATAGCTGGTCTCACTTCACCTCTTCACACTCTTCACCTCTTTTCCACACTCCCCGTCGCACTGGACTGTTTTGACCCCAAATACCTAAACTCCTCCACTTTCTTGACCTCAGCCCCCTGTAACCTCACTGTTCTACTTCCCTCCCTCTCGTTCAAACACATGTATTCTGTCTTACTACGACTGACTTTCATTCCTCTTCTTTCTAGAGCAGACCTCCAACTTTCCAGGTGTCCCTCCACCTGCTGTCTACTCTCACTACAGATTACAATGTCATCTGCATACATCATTGTCCATGGAGATTGCTGTCTGTCCTCATCTGTCAACCTGTCCATCACCATAGCAAACAAGAAGGGACTCAAAGCCGATCCTTGATGTAGCCCCACCTCCACCTTGAACTCCTCCGTCTGACCTGCAGCACTCCTCACTGTTGTCATACTCCTCTCATACATATCCTGAACTACTCTGACGTACTTCTCTGCCACTCCTGACATCCTCATACAGGACCATAGCTCCTCTCTCGGCACCCTGTCATACGCTTTCTCTAAGTCCACAAAGACGCAGTGCAGCTCCTTCTGACCATCTCTGTACTTCTCCATTAGCATTCTCAGAGCAAAAATTGCATCAGTAGTGCTCTTCCTGGGCATGAAGCCATACTGCTGCTCGCAAATATCCACGTCCCTTCTTAGCCTAGCTTCCACTACTCTTTCCCAAAGTTTCATTGTGTGGCTCATCAACTTTATACCTCTGTAGTTGTTACAACTCTGCACATCACCCTTGTTCTTAAAGATTGGCACTAGGACACTTCTCCTCCATTCCTCAGGCATCTTCTCACTCTCTAGAATCCTGTTGAATAACCTAGATAGGACCTCCACTGCTGTCTCTCCTAGACACTTCCACACCTCCACAGGGATGTCATCTGGACCAACAGCCTTTCCACTCTTCATTCTCCTCAGAGCCTTCCTAACCCCATCCTTTCTAATCTTTTCAACTTCCTGCTCTACAATGTCCACCTCTTCCCCCCTTCTTTCCCTCTCATTCTCCTCATTCATCAACTCCTCAAAATACTCCTTCCATCTTCTCTGCACACTCTCCTCACTTGTTAGAACCCTTCCATCTCTATCTTTAATCACCCTTATCTGTTGCACATCCTTCCCATCTCTGTCTCTCTGTCTCGCTAATCTGTACAATTCCTTCTCACCTTCCCTCGTGTCTAACCTGGCATACAACTCATCATATGCCTTCTGTTTGACCTTTGCCACCTCCCTCTTCACCCTGCGCTGTGATTCCTTGTAGTCCTGTCTACTTTCTTCAGTCCTTTCGATGTCCCACTTCTTTTTAGCTAGCCTCTTCCTCTGGATGATGTCCTGTACTTCCTCATTCCACCACCATGTTTCCTTATCTTCTTTCCTTCTTCCTGCTGACACACCTAGCACCTTCCTACCTGTCTCCCTGATCACTTCTGCTGTAGTTTCCCAGTCCTCTGGAAGCTCTTCCTGGCCAACCAAAGCCTGTCTCAGCTTCTGTCTGAATTCCTCACAACCGTCTTCCTTTTTCAACTTCCACCACTTGTTCTTCTTTTCCATCTTTCTTCCCCTCTTCTTCCTGACCACCAGAAACATCCTACACATCACCATCCGATGCTGTCTGGCTACACTCTCTCCTACCACTACTTTGCAGTCAGTGATCTCTCTCAGATTGGCCCATCTACTTAGGATGTAATCCATCTGCGTACTCCTACCACCACTCTTGTAGGTAACTCTATGTTCCTCCCTCTTTTGGAAATAAGTGTTAACTACAGCCATTTCCATCCTCTTGGCAAAGTCCACCACCATCTGTCCTTCTGGGTTCCTTTCCTTAACACCAAACCTGCCCATCACTTCCTCATCACCTCTGTTGCCCTCGCCAACATGACCGTTGAAGTCTGCTTCCACCACTACTCTCTCCCCTCTGGGAATACTCTCCATCACCTCATCTAACTCACTCCAGAATCTCTCCTTTTCTTCCAGCTTACAGCCTACTTGTGGACCATAACCACTCACTACATTCAACATCACCCCTTCAATCTCTAACTTCAAACTGATCACCCTGTCAGACACTCTTTTACCTCTAAAACATTCCTCACAAACTCTTTCTTCAGGATCACTCCTACCCCATTTCTCTTCCTATCCTCATGTATATATAACTTAATATTTATCAATAGATTTACTCAAATATAATCAATTACATTTCTCTGTAGATAATTATTAAACTTACTTAGATTTTGTCCCTAAATTTGCTTTGAATAAAAATGGCAATCAGGTTTTTTTTTAAGTAAACTGAATTAAACTGCTAATTGGCGCACTGAAAAAGTTGTTGGAGTGTAATTGGGACTTTAAATGGACTTCATTAGAATGTAGTCTTTGCATAATTTAGTCAAATTAATAAGTAAATAAATGAGACCTCATCTAAATCCAAAAGCACATGTGATTTGCTGATGTGTGATTGTATGCTCTGTTTTAGTAGAATCCCTGCCCTGAACCCAACATTACTCTCATCAACCCGAGTGGCTGTATCAGACGGCTGCAGAACCACCTCTAAATCAGCAAATCCTCAGTGTGAGAGGCATAATTACCAGAGGTGCATCGTCAGCACTTACTTCCCATTCGGTTTTAATACTGTCCTCATAAAGGGAATTTGAGGTAGCGGAATGAGAAATTATCTGCACATTACTGCCGATTGCCCGTTTCCTAATGACTGCACATCACTGTGATGCCACCTGAATGCTTACTGACCGAGCAAGTTTATGAACCATTTTCATGGTTTTGTCTACTCTGCAAAAAAAGACCTTTACAGCAAAATAAGAGTATTTAAGTACATCTTAATCTGAAATATGGAGGAATAAGAATATGTACAAAATGTTTTAATGACATAAAATTTACATTTTACATTTAGCAGACATTTTTGTCCAAAGCAACTTACAGTAGGGAAGAGACAATGATGCAATTTGTTACACAGTCAAAACTGTAACTCTGGTCACTCTTAGTGGACGTCGTTTCAAATGATCAGTCAACCATAACAGGAAGGAAATAAAGAGAAAACAGGAAAAGGGGGACATTGTGTCCCCTGAAGAGAAGAGTTTTCAGTTGCATTTTGAAAGCTGTTAGTGTTGCTGCTTTCCTGACTGGATCAGGAGTTTGTTCCACCAGCCAGAGACAGTGAGAGAGAAGGTTCTGCTAAGAGATTTTCTGACTTTGTGGGATGGAACCACAAGATGCTGTTCCTTCTCTGAGTGTAGGATTCTGGAAGTCATGTAGGGGTCATGTAGAAGTCATGTAGGGATCATCTGCAGAGGTTTAACTGCGTTTGGTGGAAGTTCTGCTAGGAGAATGTTGCAGTAGTCCAGACGTGAGAGGACCAGAGCCTGAGTTGGAGTTGTGTTGCGTGCTCAGTTAAAAAGTAGAACTAAGAACTTATTTACTATGAAAGTTATTAACTATAAAAGTACAAATTACTTAGTAAAATGAAAGTAATGTTTTCATTTAAAATCAACTTTTGGTCAAAAATCAACATAAAAAAATGTGCCCTAAGCTTCTACTACTTGTATTTTGGATTCTTTGAATTTTTATTCAACGGTCTTTATAAAACACGATTTCACCCAAACCAATAGAAAATTACAGACACATTTCAAGTTTCCCATTTATATTCAGGATACTTAAAATTATTATTTAAAACAACTATGTTTTCCAATCAGCTCTCCACAGCGTCAACCCATTCTTCAAAGGAATTACACAACATCCACATGGAATTACAATGCTTTTCTCTTAGATTTTAAGTGTGAAAACAATTTTTGACAACTTCGTGCCACATGTTTTTTTTTTTTTTTCATTTTGAAAAGTGACCCCTGATGAAAATCCAGGCATTTGAACAGAAATGTGACTAATTGATGTTAACAAACCCTGAACAAAATCCATCTTAAATTTATTATTAAAATAACTTACTTAGACATGAGTAGTTAACAGATTTTGTGTGTGTGTGGAATCAAACTATAGAACTGTACCTAAACCTTACCATCAACCCACCCATAGCCCATCATTGCTTCTTTATCTCTGAATGTTGTCACTTTGAATGTGGAGTTGCCAAGTCTTTTAAGCATATGTGGTGGGATGTCATCAGGGGAAAGAAGAACATAAGTGTTAATGTACTCCCCACAACTAAACTGCTTAAAGTAGACGAGTATTGGGAACATGGCACCAAACACTACTACATTAAAGCATCTTTTTTTTATTTAAAAAATTGTTTATATGGTTGATTTTATTCCTGCCGTTTTCAAAAGAGGAATAGGAAAACCTGACATAACTGCTCCTATTCACCAATGAAGCATGGTGGTGGCAGCATCACTGTGTGGTGGTGTATTCCAGCAAAATGATATAAAAACTAGTTTCAACTGAAGGAAAGATAAGTTATTCATCAGATTTCAATACAATTGTAGTGACATGACAACAGACCTCCATCAGTTCCCTGTCAGAATAGAAGATCCAGCCATGAAAACATTACATTTCCAAAAATACTCAACATTGTATTTTTAAAAGTAAGCAAATGATTTCTATTTTTCTTTTAAAGTAATTTTACTAAAGTGATTTATAGCTTTTGTATTATCCATCAGCAGTGTTGAACAACTTTTAGCTTGAATAAATTTAAAAACAATCCTTACCTTATTAGCAATATTCATGTCTTCAAAAACACATATTACTTTTAGTAAAATACAAAAGTAGAACACAATAGTTTAGTAAGAAGTCAGATCGTCGGTGAGGCTCCTAGGCATGAGAAACTTCTCTCTCTTTTTGAACAAGTAATAAAAAGTAAGTACAGTACACTGTACACAGTACACTGTGCTACTGCAAAAATTAAATGACTCAAGTATATATAAAATCTGTAACATAGTTTTCAAAGGAAAACTTCTTCACAAAGACCAAAAAAAAAAAAAGAAAATACTGGAGTTATATAAACCTTGTAAGAAATTCTTGCTTGTTTGAATGAATTCATTTTGAACAGTAGTGGTAACATAACATTCTAGAAGTATTGTTTCATGTTCACCAAATAACATAATGGACAAAGCTTTCTGATCCATGAGTAGTTAATTATTATTTTTTTTAAAGCAGTGCTCTTTGAACAATGTTCATTTTCAATAAGGACATAAGCTAAATACATTTTTAAATCTTTCATAAGGAAATCTAAATCGCCTACTTACATAACTGGATGTTACGCTGATTGTGAATATTTATAACAGATTCACGATCATAAAACCAAAGCAAAATGAAGAGATTTAGTCAACAAAAACAGTAAATCTTTATTAAACCTCACATTAAATGCCCCATCACATCAAACACAAAATAAACTGAATTGTAAGAGACAGTTTGATGCTAACGGCTTAAGAAGGGCATACGGTAATAGATAAATACATGGAGAGAAACTGACAGTGTAAAAGACCATAGAATATGAGTTGGCCAAGCCCTTCATTCAACTGGAGAAAGTTTAAATATGATTGTCATGCTCCAGTTTTACAGACAAATAGACTCAATTGGTTAAGCAGCAGGAACATTTGGGTGAGGGAATATATTAAAACACATGCAATTTACAGTATGTAAATAGATTGCATAGCTGTAGAAAACACTGACTCTGTGCAGCTAATGTCAGTAATGTGCTTTTAGCCTCCTGTCTTGCATTCTGCTCTTATTTTTTGTCTGACTGTTCCTTCCTGAATTCAATGTTACACGTAATTGGTCTGATCCCAAAAGAGAAGGAAGAAGCACAAAAGCATGTCAAAACTTTCCTATGAAAAAGTCTGTAGAAGTGCTCACACCTTTCAGTACATCCAGAGTTCGTCAAACAAGGCCACACTTCCCCATTAAAAGTCTGAATAAATACATCAATTCAAATATTTGCGTTCAAATCTATATCATATACTGATGCTATGAGATGCTATTTGAAGAGTTCTGATTCAATTTATTTTCTTAAAACCAGCATTTTTTAAAACCAGCACCACTCAGGGTTTTGGGTGCAGGTACTACATTTATTTTTGTAAAGGACAAATACTGGAGGTTAAAAAAAATCTGATTTTAGAAGACATTTTAAGATGGCACAAATGCATCTGTATTTCAACTCTTCATGAGTTTTATTTCCAGACCGTGTAAACCACTAGTAAAATCTCATCGATTCATTGATCAATGCTCACCAAGTCATGTTCAGATTTTTCTTATTAGATAGTTTAGTTGTTTCTGTATTCTTCCAATTTTAATGATCACAGACTGGACTAACTAATGGAAATCCTGCAATCTCTCTCCACTGAACTGTTTTTGGGAAATAATGTGCAGCAGCAAGTTAAATCGATATGCAGCTCAACTGAATTTGTGCTTAGAACCACATTGTTTCTTTAGCTATCAAAATATCAAACTTAAGCACTTTAAAAAAAACTGCAGTTTTTTTTTGCATCAGACAACTTTGGTAAATTATGAAGTTACTTAAAGATGGTTTTAATATTGCAAGTGGTTATAGTTTGCATTACAGACAAAATTCTAAAAACTAATTTAAATCGAGTTAAAGGTTTAACCATTTACACCAATCTGTCTAGAGTTCTGACACATTGTAAGAATGCAAAATAAATGGCTCTGCCAAATATTTTTTTTAATTATCATATCTTTCAAGCAAACCTTTAAGCAGAGTTTTAATTTCAAAGACACGATTCAAAATTCAAGCATGTTCAATGAATTCAAGAAAACATGTAGTAGCAACTCTTCATTAAAGGGCTCCTATTAACCACTTTTTTACATCTTGTGATATTAATCTGATAGGTTTCCTGATAGTGGCAAGTTATGTTTCTGATAAAATATTGTTTGACCTTTAAAAAATATAATAATAATTAGTCTAAAACAACAATTTTGTTTTAAATAATAGAAGTTCATTTAGTAGGTGTGTTGCTTTATAAAACAGTTTTAACCGCAGCAGCTTGTAAATCATATTATACTTTTTTTATCAGAACTGTAGCATAGAAAATACAGAAAATGTAATAACTCATTGTGTGAAAGAGAATAATGGCTTTTTGGATTACATTTTATTACCTGCCTTGTATTGCGACTCATTTACAAAGCAGTTTTATGCTATTATGTAGGTAGGCAATGACCCTTTTGTTTCATCCTGAAATAACATCACAATCCTTCCATGGTTTCCACACACAAGCATACAATTGTGAGCCTGTCAATCAATATTTGTGGGTGGTGGAACCATGTGGTTACATCACAGTTCAAAAATGCCTTGTGTTCCCAAATACTTTCCAAATGTGAGTAATATCTGTAAGCCCTTTAAGTACATCATATGCTGTATCGTATGGTAGTATGTTGAATCTCTATGATAGACTGTTTAATCTCACTCAAATTAACGGAAAATACAAGGTGGTCCTTAATATGTCTCCCAAATTGGCTAATTCGAGAAGCTTACTCACATAGTCATGGAATGCCAGCAGTTGCTAATTTGTGACAATGTATAGTATCTAATAGCATATTACATCTTGGAACCAAGGGAGTGCTTCTCTTTGCTAGATATTGAAGCCTCTGATTCTGCTCAGAGTAAATCTGGGGCTAGTAAGAAGGAGAAACCTCTCATATCTGATTTTAAGAGCTGATCTCTCTCCTGCACTGGTCCTAAAGGAAAGATATTTGTCCATGTGTTTTCATTCACAGGCAAGAACTCAGGATCCCATTTGAATTGATGAATTCACCGGAAGGTAAATGGCTTCATCTGCGTTGTTTATATGTTAACATATATACGTTATTTAATACCAATTATATGGTGCATATACCATTTCACATTGTGTTAGAGACCATCTATCTGTATTATCAAGAGTAGTTTATTTCCTCCCCTACGGTCAGGTTTTAAAGCATGGATTTAAATGTTTGGAGTTTGGGGTCTTGTCTCATTTTGTCTTAATAAAAGGTAAGCAATAGATCTGGCAGCACCTAGAAAGTCCTTTTCTCTAAGTAGCAAACTCTAAGTTCACTTTTAAGCAGTTTCTTCAGCGATGGAATCTGAACATGAAATGGTAGCACTTAGCTGACACAGGACCGTAAGTCAGACTTCATCTTGCACCTGACCAATGATTTGGCAAGAGTGTACAAATGATTCAGACTTTTGGAAAGATGCAAAGTGCATGTCTTACAACATCAATGGTTTACAGCATTAATGATAACCATAAAAAAACTACCATGCAATTGTATGTCACCTCCCTATATTTCCTTCTTGTGCAAAAAAATGAAAGGTATATCATGATAGGCATATCCTCAGATGTGTACTTGTTCATTAAAGGAAGATCTTCTGCTGATTTGGTATCTTCTGCTGAAGCCATTTTAGATTCGTATGTGGAAAGTGCTGCAGGAGAACATTAGAGAAACAGGAATATTAAAGAACTTGGAGAGGTAGAGTTAACATGTGTTTATGTTTCAAAGAATTAGGATAGACAGTCACATATAGAACAACCATGTGTAATACTACTTCATGAGAGTTAAGATATTTAACACATAGAGAAAATATCTACTCTTTCCTCCCTCTTCTCATAACAAGACCATGTTGCTAGGCAGATATTGCAAATAGTTCTTAAACCAGTAAGTATTATCCTCTATGTTCATGTATGCTTGTTTTAGAACCTTCCTCAAAAGAGCCACATGTTTTCAAACTACATTCCATTTAATTTTGGAGCATGGGGGTTCACAACAGACACATTCTTTTCTCCCAAAATCTCAACTCAACTCTGGAATGGAAACACATTGAGACAAGCCCTTTTTGGTAACTTGTAATGATAATTTTTGTTGTCTGGCACAACTGGCAATCATCAAGCCCTGGCATATGGGTTGTGGACCAAACATGGTCCATGTCTGGAAGAGTTCCATGCACCCAAGATATGGCCAGAATTTAATTAGATTGTTAACTTGGCTGAAACATGGATCAGTCAAGGACCATGGTTCCCATCTACAGCCCTAGTCTGGAACCAGTACTAGTACAGTAACTCATTGTAGTACTTAGTCCCAAGCAAAATTACTTGAGAAATACAAAATTACAAAAAGTGATTAAACTGGGCATCAAAAATACAATTACAACCTACTCTGTACTTAAAATGTATAATTTGGGAATGACGGGGATGCATTTTTACCTTAAAAAGTCAGGAGCCCTGGAAATCATGTTTTCAAAGTCAGCAAAGGAGAGCTTGTTGTCCCCATCGAGGTCAGCCTCCTCAATGGCCTTCTCACACACCAGATTAACCTCCTCTGATGTCAGTTCCTCCTTGGTTAACTTATTCAGAGTCTTTTCTAAGTCCTCCTTGCAGATGTAGTTATCCACATTGAAGTCTAAAGATAACAACAGAGTAAAACCACACAAAGAGTTTTCATTTTAAATGCGCACTACTTCTAAAACCACCAATAATTCTTACTTTGCTTACTATACTATCAATATGAGGTGGTAGAATGAATATATTTACCGTAAATTTTAAATGCGTAAATGGCTTTTAGTTCTCTTGGAGCCATTTCACTGAGAACTGAAAACATATCCACAAAGTCATTGAAGCTGAGGTTCCCTTGGCCATCTTCAGAGAACGACTCAACAATGCGGTTCCTGAATGGATTCTCCTAGAAGGAAAATATTGAAAAACATGTAAATGAAGACTGAACTTCAACTAGTAAACAAGGGTAGTTGTTCACTTTATTTGACGTTGTTAAATTCTTTAAAGCATAATTTAAGTCCATTATTGCTGTCTGATTTTAACTTTACAGAATCTTTTTAGTTTGTCTTAACACAAACAAGTAATGAAAAATAACAAACTGGGATTGTCACTTTTTCAGATTTTATTTATTCCACCTACAATCGATTCGTTCTACCAAGAAAACAAACACTATTATTTTTTTAAATGCCAAAGCTGGAAATTCAGGATATTTAAATTTAGTACAATGAAGCATGGCTGTTTATGCTTGATTAACAATATTTCTTTAGATAAATGTTCAGCCAAAATAATCTTTTAAAGATTACGAAAGATCTTCTTCTTCTTCTTTCGGCTGGTCCCAGTTTAGGGGTCGCCACAGCAAATCATCTGTTTCCACCTAACTCTGGCCTCAGTATCCTCTACTCTTGCCCCAATTACCTTCATGTCCTCCTTCAGCACACCCATATAACTTGTCTTTGGCCTTCCTCTTGCCCTCTTGCCTGGCAGCTCCATCTCCAACATCCTTCTACCAATATAACTACTATCTCTTCTCTGCACATGTCCAAACCATCTCAATCTGGCTTCTCTGACTTTGTCTCCAAAACAACCAACCTGAGCTGTTCCTCTGATGTTCTCGTTCCTAATCTTGTCCATCCTTGTCACTCCTAAACTGAACCTCAACATCCTCATCTCTGCTACTTCCATCTCTGCCTCGTGTCTCTTCCTCACTGCTACAGTCTCTAACCCATACATCATAGCTGGTCTCACTTCACCTCTTCACACTCTTCACCTCTTTTCCACACTCCCCGTCGCACTGGACTGTTTTGACCCCAAATACCTAAACTCCTCCACTTTCTTGACCTCAGCCCCCTGTAACCTCACTGTTCTACTTCCCTCCCTCTCGTTCACACACATGTATTCTGTCTTACTAAGACTGACTTTGCTAAAGATAAAAAAAAGATTTTACTACTACAGATAGCTTACATAAGTTATTTCGCTTTTTTAAATAAGTTTTTAAAGTAGTGCTTTCAAATTGCAAAAATATGTGGAACCTATTTACAAGAAACATAAAAATAAAATGAGGTAGTTGTTTAAATCGCAAATGTCAAGTACACTGCTAATCTTATCATTTTTGTTTTAAACCGTTAAACACAAAAAGTGAAAAAGAGCCGAAGGAGCATAACCACAAAATACAACAGGTCTTTAATCAAACCTTGATCACAATCAATAATCAAACTTATCCTTTCATGCTTCATTCAGTCACCTTCTAGTGGTCCCAACTAAGGAGCAACCTCTTGCTTTCTTTCGTAATCGATGCGTTATAGGAACTGACTGAACTGCAGGTCCCGGATTGGCCACTAGAGAATGACTCCAGAAGTGAGCAGGTTCTCATTCCCTCCAATGTTAAAATTGACCAAATTTGGAGATGAAAAAAACATCCCTGGCTCCATTAGATTTGTTGATTCGAACCACTAGTTTTGACCATGAACATTCTGAGGCTGGTGACTTATTTTTTCATCTTTTCGTTTAAGATATATTACTATTAAAATGTTCAGTCAATTATACTCTTCCGTACAGACATGTCCCAGCCTCTATGGTCACGTTTCCATTACTGACTATGCCCACTTTTTGGCCTCATTTAACTTTGTGAGAAACCTACGGGTGACATCACGAACACTCTGTCAATGTTAAATACAGTCAAAGGCCCCAACTCAACTGCAGATTGAGCCCTGACCCTTTAATCAACTGGTGGAGTTTAATTTGTAATCCGAGCTGTAATCAGTTCCCTTTATGTTTTCAATCAGCTTAGCCCAGATGGAGGGCTTGCAGAAAGAAGCAGAACATGTCAGACGGAATGATTTAAAGGCTTTTTTAAATAGCATGTCTCTGAGTGTTAGAAGCAAGTTGAATAATGTTGGAAAAGTTTAGGAAGTTAATACAGTTTTCCACAAGAAAAATAAACAAAAGTTAGAGAGATACCTTCAGTTCTGGCATGTTGACTATGAGAGCTAAAGGAACTCTAACGTCGGGGTCATTGGTATAGTCCATTGGAACCAAATGAGGAGCCAGTTCATGGTACCTTCCATGCAAGCTGCAGATCAGAAAACATGAAAATCGTTAACGTCCCTGATCATCTGACTTCCACTAAAGGCAAGTCTTTGAGTAATCTGACAAAACACTGTCACTGAATCGAGGTGAAAGAGCACATCTGCACAGATTTCAACTCTCCACATATAAAGAGCTAAAGAAAAACAAAACAGCCTTAGAGCTAAACTTCATACTGACACTTCAAGGTGACATAAACAAAACAAAAACTTGATTGCAGTTATAAATAGTTGAGAGACAAGCTTAAAAGGATACCAAACAAAAGACATTAAATTCAAGGGTTGGACACTAACCCCTTAAAGACAAAGAGAGGTCAAGCTTGACAGAATATCACATGGCAAAAGCAAAACAAAGTCAAGTTCAACAAAATACAAGGGCAGAATACAACAGAAACTCGAAAAGCAAAGTATACAAAAAACAAAACATAAACGACCAAATCTCTCTTCAGCCACAAGAAATAGTACCAACTACATGGATGATGAAATGAAACCAACAATACAGTACTGATAAGTTTCAGAAAACATGTGCGAAAACATTCCTTATCATTTGTTACCATGGTTTTCCTGAGTGTTCTACTGTCCTCAAAGACTTCAAAATCATACATGACAAGTGTATTGAGAGCTTGACATTCTCCAAAAGAGTTAACGTGACTTCACCGTGCATTGAACTGAGTACGTGTCCACAGATTTTTTTTTTTTTACTTATTGCATGAATGATGACAGATTAAGTGAAAGTGAAAGTAACCAGTTGGCCAGTTATGGAGTGACCCATACCAGGAATTTGTGCTCTGCATTTAACCCATCCCAGTGTACACACACAGCAGTGAACACACACCTGGAGCAGTGAGCAGCCATGGCTGCGGCACCCGGGGAGCAGTCAGGAAACTGGTGTCTTGCTCAAGGGCACCACAGCTGTGGTTGTTAAAGATGGGAGAGCAAGTATTTCATCAATCACACCACCTTCAACCCGGTGGATCTGGGGAGTTGATCTCCTTATCCACCAGACCACAGCTACCTACAGTAGTCCAACCACCCGTATGCAAAATCTGACTTTATAGGTTGCTTGCTTTTCTGCTACAGAATACTGTCTTACTGATAGATAGTAGACTAAAAAAGTACTATACAAGGACTAAAGGCAGACAGACGTGATAAGGCTGCATAGAATACTCACCGTAGAATTTCCTTGCGTGTGAAGAAGGTACAATCCTATGATGAAAAAGAGAAGAAACAACTTAAATAGACAGTCAAATCTTACTTTTTTGCAACACTTTATTATGATAAACAGGTTTAAAAGGTGTCATCATTAAAATAAGTAAAAAAACTAAAACAAATCGCTTGGCATTGAGCAGCCATTGATGTCATTTCTTATTACCTAATGCAAATGTAATTTACAAATTACCTTAAATATTTACCAAGAATCCAAAATGCTATTTTATAAACATATAAAAAATAATGTAAAATGCATCACATTGTAAAACATATATTATACAAGACATTTAGGCAAATGTATTATTTATTTACAAAAACCAGTTAAAGGATTTTATTTGCTAAATAAAAATGTATAGTTTTTAACACAGCAGATTTTTAAACAGCAGATCACATAAAAGATGTTGATATAATGTGGATTCCTTTTAAGACTTTTACCATAAAATGACAACTGGTGCCCTATAGTCCATGTAAGGGTGTATCCGAAAGCTGAGGTTAGAGTAGTCTCACGTTTTGGCAGCTTTTTTAGTTCAAGACCCTCCCATGAGTTTGTTTGACTGACATGACAAACAACCAATCCTATGTAGTTTCTCATACATGCTGTTTCTGACCGTGAAAATGTCCCCACATCAACTGACCTACATGAAACAAGCCATAGAAAAAAAACACAGAAGACGAGAGATAACCCAAAGTTACAAGAAGAGAACAAAAATCTTCTAGAATCGAATCGAGTGGGCACACAATCTTCTTTTCTCAATCGTACATCTGAACTTAGATTCTGAGCAGAACAAAAACAAATGTGACACTCGCTTCTCTTATGAAAATCCTGACAAATTCAACCAATCAGATCATGAATTTTGACGTGCCTGCCATAAAAGAGCACCAAACCCATCAGACCCATTTAGTCCACTTTCCATGTGCGTGAGGTCTGAGGCTGAGACTAAGCTCGGGAATAAGATTTGAGGCAAGCACATCTCCAACTCACCCCATTAACCTTGGCCTTGAGCAATTCCACAACTAAAGCATTTCATTGATTTTCCATTGCTGTCGCCAGGATAGGCTTCAGCTACTCTTTAGTGGGCAACCTGTTTTGGGGGTTGGCTGGTGATAAGTGAGATATGCAGATTCCAGCACTGTTTTTATAAAGTCTTGTTTAAAGTGGCAGTGCACACATGAGATATAAAATAACTGTACTTTAAACTATTATTTTGATGGTTTTGAATCTCCATTATTCTAGTTCCTTCCAACATAGTTGAGTTTTCTGATAAGGAGTTTGAGAAGAAAGGGCTCTTCGTCTGAGGGTTCTGAGGGCCTGAATGCTTCACTGTATTCTTGAAGATGGCAGGACAGTGAAAAAAATGAGTGCATGATGGGTGTGTAGGGTCATCCACAATGATGTGTGCTCTGCTCTATTTTAACAGTTAATGTATCAAATACATTCAACTCGTTGTAAATCCATCTGACACAAAAGGACCAGAAAGCAGGCCAATGAAGGCAATACACAATATGGGAAAGGTTAATCACCCTAATTGACATGGGAAAAAACAACAATTATACGTTTATTACGTTATGGTAGGCCTGCTATTGCTTTAAAATTGGGGTTTGTATGCTTGTTTTCTGGTGGAAAAAAATCATTATCGCGGCACAAGCGAATTTTTCGTTATACTAGAAATAATCAAACACACAGCTTTCTTGGAGTAAAAACAATATTATTTCACGATTGTCTTTTTATGTCCTTCAGTTCTCTAGGCAAAGAGAGACGGTCTTACCTGGTAGGCATCTAGCTGTTCATCCGTAAATATCGTCTGCTTATTACCCATCTTATCTGAGCGATTTTACTCTCGTGCAGATGCATCACATTGGTGTTCACTATTTTAGGCATTTATGTCCACGGTTTGTTCAGCCGAGGAAATGAGGAGCCAGCGTGAAATTTCAGTCCTTCTTGAAGAAGCCCACGGCTGTTGGTCGAAAAGGCGGCTCTTCATAAATACTTTAACAGCTGGAGAAAGGTAATACTGTTTAACCGGGACGTTCTTAACGCGAGAGGCATATCCGTAGCGTCGACGACGTTTCGCTCTATGACTAATTTCTCCTCAAAGCGTTCTTGAACTGATCTACAGTTACCGCTAGAGTGCGGCATTGATCAGGTTTCGTCCTCTGGAATTTTTTTGTGACCAATTAATGCATTTAAAAAGTGAATTCGTAGTGTGCAATGACACAAACAGGGTTAGAAAATAATAATAAATAATAAAATAGCATTATTTTTGGACGGCTATTTTTATAGAACTTTGATCATTCAGATCGTTTGACTGTCGTGTTCCTCTTATCTCTGTTTAAACAACTGTATTAGGACACAAAAAATATAGGATTAAAACCAAGGGATTACAATAGTTAAAAAGCCACAGACAGTAAGGGGGGGGGAAGGGAGGAGGGGAGGCATTAACAGTGCAGATACCTCAGCGAGCCAATCGCCGCATAGCAAGCAACCGCGCATGCGCAGCATCAGTCGGCTAGAGCTTCATTGATCTGCCATTTCGCCTGGTGCATAGGCGCCTCTGCTCATCACCAGCTCTAGTTCACAAATCTTCCTTCTTGTGATAATATATTTGGATGTTTGGATAAATCAAAGAGACAATGGATTCCAAGAGGGATACTGACAATGGTGAGTAAGCTTGTTTGATTAAAAGTATTGTTTATCTTAACCTTATTCTTTCATGATGCTGGTCTGAATACATTTTGAAACTTAATTTGCATGTGTAAATTTCTAAAAAAAGAGGGCATCTTCAGGTATTCCTTTGAGTAAATGTTAGGTCAAAAATAATCTGTGCTCTAGTAAACTCTCAAAGTGGGTTTGTAAGTGTTTAATCTCTGACCAATTATAATCTCAGATCAAGGCAAGACATTTAATTACGTGTAAATACTGCACATTTTTCACATGGTCAGTCCAGCTAAAAGTAAAGAAAATGTAATATAGAAAATTATTCAAATTCGAAGAGGTTGTTTTATGTGTATATTTAATGTTACATCAAACATCTCATAGAATGAATACATTTTGAGTTAAAATAAAAATAATTTTGTTATTTTTGAACATTTCAAAGATGTTGACCCTATCTGACTTCTAGGCGATCAAGAAAAAAGTTGTGTATGCATATATATCCACAAGGGTATATATAATAGCCACAAGGGAAGGTCTGATTTATATTTGAGTGAAATTTCAACTCAGATCAATGATCAGTGCAGTACAAATAATAAATGCACAGACTGAGATGTAGGCATTATCAACTTTTGATGTTTATTTTATTTTTACACATTCTGTGTCCAACAGCTCACTTGGTGCTTGATGAAGTTGGGTGAAGTCTAAAGCTAAACAATTTACTTTAAATTTCTCAAAAAGTGTTGATTTTTTATTTAGCAAACGCATGACAATCAAACTTCAAATCAAGCTTTCAGGTAAACTTTAGTTTCAGAAGTAGTTACTTTGATGCTTTGCGGTGAGTAAGTAACCATCGACAGATACCCCTACATTACACCTGTGTTACAAAAAATGTGCAAATTGTCTGTGTTTTTCTATCATAACCCCTGCCTTCTCTTTATATTACAGAAATCGACTGTGCAAAAATCACCACCAGGCTTTTAAAGTCATACACTGGGGAGTTTGACTTAGAATCTATCTTATTTCTTAAACTGAGGAATTTAGGTGAGAATATTCATTTCTTTGCATTAAAGTCTTACTTCCTGAAGTCAATATTTTTTATTTCAGGAATTTTCAACCTTGGATGCATAGGACAGTGTACCAACCTTGAGAGGCTGGACCTCTCTGGAAATAACATCACAAATCTGGGGCCTCTTTCAACTCTGAGAAGGCTCCTCAGCCTCAACTTGTCAGCCAATAGAATCTCAAATTTAGGTAGAATTGGATAAGACTCATCAATCTGAGTAAACTTAAAAATCTTTCTGTAACCTTTGTTGTTGAACATGTCCTCTTTTAGATCCTCTTGCCAGTTGTGAGAGTTTACAGAGCTTAAATGTTGCTGGGAATATGATACCAAGGTATGGCATCATTTACTTTTGTTATCTCTTTCATGTTTGTTTGTCTTAATCCGCGTCACTTTTACAGCTTTGATCATCTTAAAGCACTCAAGTCTTTACAAAAGCTGGAGAATATCAGACTTAAAGACAACACTTATAATTTCACAAATCCAGGTCGACCACTGTCTCTTGAAATTTTTAAAACTTGTAAATGTCGTGCACTCTTTACTCTAACAATTTTGTATGTTTTTTTTTATAGTCTGCCATAATAAATCCTATCAACTGGTTATTCTTGAAATGCTCCCGAAACTTAAAGTGGTGGATGGTGAGTTTTTGTTTGGTTGAGTTAAATGTTCAGTGTATGCTTGCGCTACTGGTGTCTCGCTCACTTTTATTTTATTCTTAAAGGCGAGAGGGTAGTTGGGCGTGGAAGCGACTTATATCAACTCTGCAAAGACATTGATGATACTATTAAAGGTATTTGCTTAAATGGGATATTTTGTTCGATAAGAATCTTTCGATGCTCAAATATCTGGCTTTTATTAAAAAAAAATTGAGCCGAGTTATAGTCATGGTTTTTCTTCTCTGTTTACTGTTATCTTTTTAAGTTATTGTTATAGTGTCACGCTACTTGGCCCAAAGACGGATGCCAGCCACATGTTATGTCTTGAAAGAGTGCTTTAACTAATAATTCACAAAAGTTAATATATCTGACTGCATAATTGATTTGTAAAATGCTTTACCTTTACCATTATTACTCTCAACCAAAGCAATTAGAATGTTAATTATGAACAATAATGTGGTGTTTTAACTTACTCATTTAACTTTAATTTTACTTACACATGATGCTAATATTCTTATTAACCCTTAAAAATTGTCTCAGTAAATGAGGATTGACTGAAAAGAGTTTATTAACATTGTTGTGTAGTAAACAAGCAGTAAATCAAATTCAATCAATATACACTTTATAAATTATGTACTAAAAGTGAAGTGTCTACTTCTGATTTGAAACTGATCATAATACAAGAAAGGTATTTAAGTTTACCTCAAGGTTATCACATGATATGAGGGCTCTAGAACTAACTCTACCTCGGGCCGGTCCTTGATGGCTGGAACCCTACACATCTTAATTGTAACCTTGCTCTTGTGTGCAGACTACTATAGCTTCAGAAAATCATAAAGGACCTTAAATAATCTTTCAATTAGCAACAGGTGTGTTTGATTGAACAAAAAATGCATAGGCCTCCGGCCCACCAGAACCGAATTTGGAGAACCCTGCCCTATAGTTTTATTATGTGAATGACAAAATTAACACCCCAGATCCAAAAGGCCTATAATTTGCAATCTTACAATGTTGATCTCTAATGGAATGCCTCCATTTTAACTTGATTGAACTGATTAAAGTAATGAAAATGGCCTGGAAATGCCAAATTTGAGTCTTTAATTCATTTGAACATTGGCTTTCCTCATTCATGTATGTATTATGTTGTTACTTTTCCCTTTTTTTGTAGCAGGTGTGTATAAAAACGGCCAACTCCCTGTGGTAGCAGAAACCAAACGTTGGGTAGATGATGGCTTTTGGGAGATAAAGAGGTCAGACAATACCATTGTTGATGATGCACAAAAACAATTCAGTGGTAAGTTGGGAATGAATTCACTTTAATGAGAATGTACAGTTGCAATCAGACGGATTTTCTATATTTCCCCAAATCCAGCCTGATGTTCCATAATATTCAAGCGATTCAATTCCAATGTTAAAATGGTACATTTTTGAATGTTACAGAGTTTTTGACAGCTAATTGTATTTAAGGCCATCTTACAATCCCCTGTAAAACTGTTGCAGCTCATTCACTGGTCTCCCGATCGTAGCTCACGTTAAGTTTAAATCACTGATCTCTAGATCGGCCGCTGTCTGCATTCAAAATCTTTTACAATCCTACATATCCTTCAGAAGCTTGCGTTCAGAGGTTCAGAGAGAGAGCCTGTGGTGCTGCTTTAGAAAGGAAGGGAATAAGTCATCAGAAGTTTCTCTCTCACTGTCCATGGCTGGTGGAACAAGCTCCCTGATCCAGTCAGGACAGAAGCAACCCTATCAGCTTTCAAAAAGCAACTAAAACAATTATCTTCTGTAAGCCCTTAAACTCTTTTTTTTAAATCTTCCCTTACTTTTGATTATTTCCACCCCATCACTAACTTGTTCTGTTTATCAGCTATAAATGAAACCTAATAGCTTCAGCATATACATTTGATTCTTATATAATTGTATTTTATAAAACAGATGTTTCACCACATAATTTGCAAGCAAAATCTATGTTTTGTACTCTCTGTCAGAAAGCGCCAATAGCAACAAAGCTTTTCAGTCACCTGATGGCTAGCTTGCTGGGAAATGAAGGCCCTGTGCACAACAAAAACATGTCACATTAATAACAATTCCTTCAAAAGAACTACTGAACAGACATACAGGTAAGCCTTGCTGAACAATAATACGCACTAAAACACAGCAGTGGAGGAAAGACTACACCGAAATGTCATAAATGACCAACGTTAAAAACAATAAGAAAGACATGCATCAACAGAAATGACAAATATATGACTGAACATCACCTTTTGAATGTAAAAATATAAACAGTTCCTCTAATGTTTAAAACACTATATTATCCTTCATTAAGATCGCACACACAAGCAGAAAACTGTTTGTAAATGGCGATTTGACTTTTTTTATCAACAGGAGCTGCTGGTATAGAGGCAATAATTTGTCACAAAAGCTCACGTGATTGCTTTACTTTTCATGCTATAATTCATGTATATCAATGAAATAGATGTGGAATTTTTATATACATCTTCTTGAGAGGGCTATAAAACATGATGTCATTAACATGATAAAAGATTAAAAAAATTTCAGCTTCACAAAGCTTTTAGATTTTTAGCAGCGCGTGCACATTTAAATTTTGTATTTTTCAATTTCAATATATAACTTATACTTTGAGTTACAAAAACACCCCATCAGTATCACACACATCCACACAGAGCGATGAGGGTGAAGTGGCTTGCCTTAGGGCCACAATGGCAGAATGAACCTGGCAGGAATCGAACCACCAACCCTCCAGTTATATGTCGACCAACTCCACCAGACCACCACTGCACCACTTTGCCGGCCATGAAATAATACAGAAGTTTTCCAGAGCTAATTAAAACATTTGTTCTGATTGCAACTGCACAAAAAAAAAACATTGCATGTTCACATTTACAGAGCACTGATATTTTGGTAATCCTCCCAACAGAAGTTCTTCATGAGTGCCGGGTGCTGAATAGTCAGGCAGCACATTTAATTTCACAAAATGAACAATCCAAAAGCCTCAAGAGTCAACCAAGGCAGTATTCTATTTGAATGTTCCTTTTGAAATTCTCATGTGTGAGAATGTTCTTATTTTAAAAATGCATTTATCTAATTTTCTATTGCAAAGAAAAATGAAACCATTCAATTAACTGCTTGTTATGATTTGTTTAGATTTTATTAGTACAATGAAACCATTGATAACTCGCTCCTAATATATTCCCATTCCCTCAAAAGTTCACTCCAGTGGGCAAGCTATGCTTAGAGTACCTTAAATTTAGTACACTGTATTTGGACTCTGAGAGGAAGCTAAAGTAATTACAGGGACCCAGGTTAATAAAGAACTGCCTGCAAACTCAATTTAAAGCTGTTATCCTCTTACGTATATCTATAATCATTTTCATTTAGCAGGATAACAAACTTCCCTCTAGTTTTAAGACTTCAAACTTGTATTCATTCTCAAAGGTTTCTACATTGAGCTTATGGCTTAAAATGCTGCTATTTGCTATTTTATTCAACCAGTTCTATTGAATGTTGTTTCTCTTGAATGTCTATTCTCTTCAAATAGTTCAATGGAAATAAAGTGAATGATCTTTCTAATACCTAACAGGCCCTTTGCCTTCTTGATTTATCACATCTTTCCACTATATCTGTTGTAATCAATTATAAGAAACAAAATGTTATTAATCTTAATGATAATTATCTGTCAATCCTGCCTATAATTATATAAATGACCTTGAAACTTGTTTGATGGACAAGAAATTATTATCTGAGAATGTTTTGAAAGCAAATGAAAGCCACCCCTTAAGTACCCTCTACTCTGATACTTTTTTACTTTTTGTCAATGTTTTAGACCTATTTATTAGATTAGAGATCATTTATCAGATACAAAAATTACAATTCTGAAGAAGTCTAAAATATTTTTTTAAATCCTTTTTCTGAGATGAATGTATTCCACTGTATTTTCTACAGTGACCCTAATCCTCTTCTGTATGAACTTGCTTTTTTGTGTGTAAGGATCTTAATCAAAAGAACACACATTTTCAATTGGGATATTTCAATGTGAATTTATTTTTAGATAAAGGCTTAAAGGCTTTAATTTTTCTTGTTATGCTAATAATACCATAGACCAGGTTTTTCAAACTCAATTTTCCTGAAGGAGTGCAACCTTGCTCAGTTTTGCACCAGCATTTACTGAACACATATGCTTCTATTAATTAGGCTTCACTGGATCTGTTTGAGGCTTCTGGTTTTGAAACAGGTTTGGAATAAATCCCACGTTGGGCTGAGGACCTCCAGGATTGAGTTTGAGACCCCTGACATAGACTCGTTGATGGAAAGGGAAAACAAATCTGCTTTAGATACTTCATCAGCTCTGCCCAGTAGTGCAGAGTTATCAGACCGGATCTGATTCTTCAGATGTAGGAATTGATTTACAGATTTTAGCTGACACTGAGGCGTTTGATGATGGTGATGACCCCTATGTTATTTTTTTTAAAGCAAAAAGTGAAATCAAACCACTTGGAAGAATACAAAGCCTAACAATATTTCATGTTCAGAATAAACAATTAAAACTGATGGACATTTGCACAGTATCCATACAGGTTGAACTCAAACCCTTATGTCACAAGCAAAAGCCAAGCAGGAGCATGAACATGTATGAACATATCTACAATGAACATTAATCCAATAACCTGCAGAAGTGAGGGAATTATCTGGTCAGCAGTTTAAAAACGATTTTTTTTTCTCTGCATTAAAAACATACCCGAGGTTACACAGGAAATTCAAAAATTAAACTCCATGCATCCCATTCTCACCGTTGATTCACTGACACGTGCAGTCAGCTGCTCCAATCCTGAGGATGGCGGTAACGTATCTACGTAACCCTTAAACTGACACAACACGAAGAAGTCCTATTTCCTGTTCGTGAGTGGAGCTCCACTCGACCTTCTCCAGCCTTATCCATCTCAGTGCATATCGCTTTACAGCTTTTGAGTTCTTGACTAAGGCTTAGACACAATGGCTGGAAATATATGGAGGTCAAAGGTAAGGCGTAAACTTCAAACCATTTTTTTCTGTGACACTGAATACACACACATGCGCATTCAGTTTGGTTATAATGATTCATGTTAACTTAACATGAATCACACATGCTAACTTATCGTCACGAAACCGGTACGGTAGAGGTCTGACAGATGACTCTTCATACTGAGACGAGTCTTCTAAGTATTTACACCGATATGTATTTTACATGTTGTATTTTTAATGAGAAAATGGTTACGTCTCACCTTTAGTATTATTTAGACACTATATAGTATTTTATTTACTAAATGTTGCACTGATTAGCGAGATGCTCTTAATCTCATTGTACATGATTATAATGCAAATTGTATATGTGTATAGTGACAATAAAGGTATTCTATTATATTAAGTGGAAACACTAGGTAGTGTAAAACATCAGACACGTTACAGTAAATTATATAATCCTCATTGTTTATTTCTTTTTACCGTTAAGAAACCCTTTGTCTATTTAAAACAATTTTGTAACTGCTAAAACGTCTCGGATCTTGTCTTGCTTTTGAGGAAAAGAGTCTCGTCCAATAGTAAGAACGCGGGTGTTATAGTGAAAGTGGTTTCCAGGTTCAATGGTGTTTAGATGTGAGCATTGGCAGATTAATCACTTCACCACCTCTTTGAGTCCTTACAAAAATCCTGCAGGAAAAACCTGCATGATCCTACAGAGTTTTCGGTCTGGTATCCTACGGGAATCCTAATGTGTTCAGTTCCTATAGGATGTCTGCAGGAATCCTACAGAATCCCAGAGGGGCACATACGTTAACTCAGTTATTTCAATAAACAATTGATCGCAAATTGTCATCATTTGTACATATAACTATTATTTTCGATCAAAGCCTGTGAGATTTAACACCAGTGTCCAGCTCATGTTAACATTTTTCAGTGTGCCCACTACTTTTGTTAACTTGTGATCCTTTCCCCAAATCCTGTTGTATGAAGAAGAAAAAAACTTAAACATCATGTTATATAATGAGTTTTAAGGTATTAAAGAAAAATCTAAGTTGTGAATTTTAAGTTTTTTCTCATGGTCTACATTTTTTTACTTTTTTTTTAAAAGTAGCTTTCTTGTGAAAGATTAAGAGTCTGGCTGATGATGATAAGCTGGACATTTGCTTAGCTCCATTGTTATTTAAACATATAAAAGTTAATGCTAATTCTTTAGTTGAGTTTCATTTTTGCCTATATTCTTGAAGAACAAAACAAACAATGTTACTTATCTGCTAAAATCTAGGTTATTCCGCTCATTGAAACGTCAACCCTTTCTCTTCAGGTGTCCTGGATGATGAGAGTCTTAAATTTTCAGGCCCCACAGGCCAGACCCTCCCTCTCAAATGGGGTAAGTGAAGACGACCACTCTGCTCGGGATGAGTTTTAGGCTAACAAAAACCTTCAGACCTGAATTATTTAAGTTCCTTAAAATTGTCTTGTTTGTAAGGCTTGTACAAACACAGTGTAATTTACTTAAGTTGGTTTAGTCATGGTTTAAAATCATATTTAAATAAATGGCACAACTTGTTTTTTATTATTTTATGTACAACCATTATGCAATTCTATCAATAAATGTGATCTAAGCTATTGAAAGTGTTGCTTATAACCTGTAAAAATGTCTGTTTAATGTCAGATGCACTCAAATACTGAGTTCCTATGACACATTAATGGGAATGTTATGTTTTGAATGTGAAAGCAAAAAATGTGCAGAAATAACCCCCCTTTGAACACAGAGAATGACTGCTCTCTGTGACTAGGGCTTATCACATTGCATTCACATTCATTTAAAAGCATGTAATGTATCTATAGTTAATGACATGTAGTCACTTACTGTGTGTATCCTTGTTCAATCAAAAATGGACAGTTTTATAACATGATTGTTATCATTTGTTCACAAGATAGCTATTCAATGTTACGTAAAGAGTTGCTTTATCATGCAATGGAAGATGAATTACAAATGTATGGTGTCTGTATGAGCGATTATGCTTAAATAGGTGGGTCAACTTAAAGATGCAACTTAAAGACCCTAACCCCTTCCCCTTACACACAAGTCAGTCGAACCTTCCACTAATGCCCTACTATGCTGTCCAGTAATGTTTGCAGTACTCCAGTAATCCAGTACTCTGTACTTGCAACCATGAGCTCAGAACAGAATAAACAACCAAAGAAGACGTTTCAAGAACATGATAATAATAAAATACTGTCCATGGTCTTCCCTACAAGGGTGCACTGGGGTCGTATTTTGGGACAGACAGTAAATATGTAAAAAAAAAAAAAATTTGTAATAGTCTTTCCACTATAAACATTTTATTTAGTCATTTTGCTTTTAACTTGACAGATTCACACAGTCACGTTAATCCCTGGGGATGGAATTGGTCCAGAGATCTCAAGTGCAGTAATGAAAATATTTGAAGCTGCTAAAGTGAGTGTCTATTATTCTACTTTGCCTGAATGTAGCTCAAGCTGCAAGTTTTAACTTGAGTACCGCTCTCAGCTTGCGGCGTTTTATGCGCTGTATTCAATGTTGCAATCTGGATCTTTTTCTCAGGCCCCGATTCAATGGGAAGAAAGAAATGTCACTGCCATTAAAGGACCCGGAGGCAGATGGATGATTCCTCCTGAAGCAAAAGAGTCAATGGACAAAAACAAAATTGGATTAAAAGGTACTTAAACTCTTTCTTGTACTCGCTCTGCTCAATGTTTTAATGAAATAATATGCAGTTAGAAAAACACATTTGTGTATCTTTTGGGTTTTTTCCCTTTTAGGATTGATTACTGTAGCTTTAAAACAGCTCTAACCAATGGTGCTAGCTTTATGTGATAAATCTGAAATACTTACCACTGATGTCCTTCTTTAAAAGAAAAAGTTCCAAGATTTTGACATGCACAATCTTTTTTAACCTAAATTTTATTGAATGTCTTCACCATCCTACTCATTGCATCAGCTTTTTCTCTATCAATTATTTTCGCTTTAGCTTTGGACCAATTTGTGGAATAGTATTTACTCTCTCTTGCATCGAACAGGTTTGTACTGGATTTGATTTCAAAATGTTTATTTGAACATAGTGCATAGTAATTTTATTAATTTATGAGGAGACTGATTGGTCAAAAACTTTAGGAAAGTTATGCAGACCATAAAAGATTGATAATTTTGTTATTAAACACAAACTCGTACTGCACAATATAATTGAAAACATTTTTAAATAGTGATAACTATGTGAGATTAATTTAAATGAAAATTAAAACGCTGTAACCATGATATTCCCATGTTGCTGTCAAGGCTTTAGAAAGAAGATGATGAACAGTTGCTGGTTTAACTCTGACTTTAGGTAGAGGTAGTTTTCCCACACTCATATGTTCCTATTGCTTTTCCATAGGACCCCTGAAAACACCAATTGCAGCTGGACATCCTTCAATGAACCTGTTGCTACGAAAGACCTTTGACCTGTATGCTAATGTTCGCCCTTGCATTTCAATCGAGGGATACAAGACTCCTTACACTGATGTGGATCTGGTCACCATCAGAGAGAACACAGAAGGAGAATACAGTGGGATAGAACATGTGGTATGTATGCTTCAGAAATCAGTGTTTTTCAAAATGGAAGGGTTTGTTTGATGTTGATGGGCTTGTTAGGTTTACTTTGTCTCACAGATGCCAAAGGACAGCATATATCCTATTCAAATGTATACCCCTGACTTTAACTTGATGCAAATGAGAAGTGCTTTTTTTGGGGAGCACCTTTCAATAGCAGAGAAGCCCCTTTCACTTGATTGCTCAACCTATTGGCTTATAAAAACCTCATTGCTTAGTAACCTGATGCAGGAAAACACAGTGTAGGGAGCTGTTGGTCTGCGTGTCTCTAGATTTTTAGATTCTTCTGATGTTCTTTCTGGTTTAAGTGACTTGACCTAAGAAATTTGACCACTCTTAGTGAAACACACTTCTTTTCTTGAATTAAATCCACCTTTTTCTAGTTTTCATTGAAATTCCACCAAGACAACTCGAGCTTGTAGGTTTGCACTGCACAACATTCAAAAGATCAGGCCCTTCTAAACTGAACATGCAACTCAACTCCTGGTTCAGGCTCTGGTCTGCTCATGTCTGGTCTACTGCAATGCTCTCCTAGTAGGACTTCCAGCAAATGCACTCAAACTTCTGCAGATGATCCAGAACTCTGCAGCTCATCTTGTCTTCAAGGAACCGAAGCGAGCTCATAATACTCCCCTCTTCATCACTCTCCATCAAAGCTCGTGTTGAGATCAAATCATTGATGCTGGCTTACAAAACTATTTCCAAATCAGCCCCTGTTTACCTCCACAAACTCATATACTCCTACATGCCCTTCTGAAGCCTGCGCTCAGAGAAGAAACAGCGGCTCGTTGGTTCATTCCGCAAAGGGAGAAAATTTCTTAGCAGAACCTTCTCTTTCACTGTCCCTGGTTGGTGGAACAAACTCCCTGATCCAGTCAGGAAAGCAGCAACACTAACAGCTTTCAAAAAGCAACTGAAAACTCTTCTCTTCAGAGAACACCTACTATAAAAAAATGGTTTATTGATCAGTTGATACAACTTCTATTATGAGCAATCTAAGATAGCCTTTGATGGTGTAACAAATTGTATATTGTCTCTCCCCTACTGCAAGTAGTTTTGGACAAAAGCATCTACCAAATGCATAAATGTAAAATTTCTATGATTAATTGGGTTCGGCACTCTGTGAATAACATTAATCTGGCAATGATCTTTATGGTTTACTTTTCTTGAAAGGACAACGCTACTGTATTTTAGGCATGTTTAAAGTTCCTCATGATTGTACAGTTAATAACTCAGTTTGAAACAATGTAGGTAAAATAGTCAGATATTTTAAATATTAAGATTTTTAGAGACGCTGGTATTTACTTTTTATTGTTTATGTAAGTTTGATTTGTTATGGAAATTATATATAATTTCTGAGTTTCACTTTCTAAAATGAGTTTGCAACAACTAGGACTTCTATCAGCTCTTTTCACTGATTTCATGTTCATGTGTTTGTATGAATCAGATCGTTGATGGGGTTGTGCAGAGCATTAAACTCATCACTGAGGATGCCAGTAGACGCATCGCAGAGTATGCCTTCGAGTACGCCAGGAATAACCAAAGAACCAGCGTCACAGCTGTTCATAAAGCCAACATCATGTAAGTGTTTAAAGAGTTTTGACACATTTCTAATGAATGTTTTTCACATATGCAAGGGAATAGATCAATCAACTAGCGACTTGAATGTTTCATCTCAATGGTTGAAGGTGAATAAGCATAAAAAACCTGATCTTTAACTTAACTCTGTTACAAAGGCTGGTTTTGTGTAGGTCATACGCATAAAATGTAGGCTATGGGGCATCTGAAATGACTGTAGCATTAAACAAAAACAATTTCTTTTAATAATATTTTGCAGTGAAGCAAAATTTTTGTGGGGAAAAAAAAATCTAAACCCTTTTGACAACATAACATCTTTGTTGGTCAGTATTTTTATGCAGCAAAAGTGCTAGATCATCAGGGAGAAGGGTTTTGCTCACTTCTGGGTTGGGGGGAGGACTCCGGTCATTTTGTCTCCTGTTTTTGTCTTTCGTCTTATTGTGTCTTTAAGCTCACTTTATTTTATTTGGCTTAACTCAACAGCACTTATTATGTTTGAGTTGAACTGGAGGTTAAAATATTGTTACATTTAAAATAGCATGGCATTATTCGCTTGTTGTTTGATTTTAACTGATTAATACTCCCCCTCTTTGAGAAATAGATTAACACGATTGGTTAAAAGGATAAAGGAAAAAAGGGTGGTGTGAGGCATTGGCCAGACACCTGGGGAAAAACTTGGGTTTTGTTATTCTCCAGGTTTTTGCTAATTTTTAAGTGGGTTGTATGGATGCGAATGTAATTATGAAATATCTTGTGAAAATAAAAGCAGAATTATATAATTACAAACAGTGGCCATCACAGTGCTCCATGCAATTTAGTGGTGTGCAAAATACTGGATTCTTGTGGAAATTTTTAACACTCGAATAGAATTCTTACTTGAACTCAAGTGTCAACTTAAATAGTTTAGTACATCATCATATACAACACTTAACTCTGTGTTTTATTCTAGGCGGATGTCTGATGGGCTGTTTTTACGGAAGTGCAGAGAGGTTGCGGAAAATTTCAAGGATGTGAAGTTCACTGAAATGTATCTTGATACAGTCTGTCTAAATGTAAGCATGCAACCATACTATATATGTGATCATAACCTCAACTGTAGTCTATTAGGTTGCGTGTGTGTTATTATCACAGCTATGAATGGCTGCCTGAAACTCCAATACAAGCGCAGTACTTTATTTAGGCCAGATTTCTGTTCCTCGGGTGAGCAAATGAAGAGTAGAATTGACTTGTGTTCTTAGCAGCAGAATCACATGTGGCTGGTGTTCCACGCTCATTTTGGGCATACATATGTTTATTACACTGTAAAAATAATAGTCATAGTTGCCAAAATAAGAATGTTTTTTTTTTCTTGGCTTTTTTTTAAAGTAAGAAGATTATTTCCATTGTGATAACACCTTATTTTGCATAATCCTTACTTGATAATTCATATGTATCATAGTTTTTATTGAAAACCTATGAACAGTCTTACAATGTGAAGTAAAGCTTTAAGTCATGAAATAAATTTTAATCATATATATAAATATTTATTAAAGTATATTTTTTATTAAAAAAAATATAAATCTACATTGACTAAAACTTGACTAAAACTAGACTAAAACGCTTTTGATTACTAAAACATGACGAAAACTATTACATTTTGAAATGAATAAAATGTGACTAAAACTAAAATCATTTTGAATCATTAAAATCACTCAAAGTTAGATAAAAACATCACTTCCTTATAACACAATTACATAAATAAAAGGGCCATTTTGTAATTGATTTGAGTTTATAATAATTATTGTAGGGAACATCCCATTAAAAATGTAACCATAACTGATACTGTAGATAAAATTGGTCTGTACTCTAAAGAATTTATTCTCCAAATTTATGCATAGATGAATGCACAAACTAAAGCATTATGTATTCCATTGTAGGAAAACGTCTCTCTGTGTTTTAATTGTGTAATTTTGCTGTTGTTGTCCTCTAGATGGTACAAGATCCCTCTCAATTTGATGTACTTGTGATGCCTAATCTTTATGGTGATATCTTGAGGTAAGATGGGAATCATTTAAGAGCAAATTTCCCTAAAGTTCTAACCATTTTTATTTACCTGTGAAACTTACCTTCAGTGTTGCGAGTAGCATATTACAAAAGTAATTTTATTACTGTAACATATAACCTTTTTTAGAACACAGTAGCGTAGTCTATTTCTCTTAATTATTCTGTAATAAGTAACTATTTAGAAACTGAGTAGCACATCTTTTACAATGCAGCTTTTGCAGAAAATGTAAAAATGAGTTATACAATTATTGTTTAAAAACCAAAAACAAAAAAAAAACAAATTGGTCACAGTACAAAACAAAAAGAAAAATTACAGCTGCGAGCAGTGACCAAAAGGCTCTCACACCCTCAGTGCTCTTACCCTCATGATAAGTTTGTAGCGGTGCACCATGACTATTTGTTGTTTCAGAAATTTGTTTGGGCATAAAACTGTTACTTTTGGAGTTTTTTGCTTTTTTTATTTTAACACAAATGTTTGTGTAACTGTGTTGAGGAAGCAACTAGAATTGATATACTTTATTTGTAACCACAATGATATGATATTTTTTATTTACTTGTTCATGGAAAATGTAAAAATGAATCACCGTGTCAATCTAGTAAAGGGGGGTGGGGGGGATTACTCGACCACTCGTCTGAATTTTTCAGGGTTTTTTTATTATCTGTTTTTTAGTGATTTGTGTGCTGGCTTGATCGGTGGACTTGGGGTCACTCCCAGTGGGAACATAGGTGCCAATGGCGTTGCCATATTCGAATCAGTGAGTGTTCGATCACTGGGCTAACATCTTGGATTGTACCTGAAGAGGTTATTAAAATCTGTGATTAAATCTTAGGTACATGGAACGGCACCTGATATTGCAGGAAAAGACCTTGCAAACCCCACCGCCCTTCTGCTGAGCGCTGTGATGATGCTGCGCCACATGGGACTGCATGGTCATGCTAAAAAGATTGAGACAGCTTGTTTTGATACCATACGGAGCAAAAAGGTAGAATCAATCTGGACATTCGAATGGTTTCCACTTTTGTGTCTGAACTTTTTTCCATCATTTCTAGGTTCTGACTAAAGATCTTGGAGGGAACTCGAAGTGCTCTGAGTTTACAGCTGACATCTGCCAAAGAGTGCAAGACATGGAATAAAGATGATCAAGTATCATATGAGATGTTTTGCCTTAAATCTGCTGTTAATGAAATAACATTTCACATTTGTAACATGTGGTGTCATGCTGATTTCTGGCCTTAGCTTTGCTGTTTTATCAACTGTATTTTTTTTAACAGTAGTCTTAATTTTTTCATTCTTTGGTGCCTGTTTAAGTGTGCAATTTTTATTCTCCAGAAACAAATATATATATATCAATCTAATGGCATGTAAAATATATTTATTGACATTTCTTCACATGGGAAGTATGGACAGAAGTTTTTGTGACCGGTTACTCTTCTGGGCGATTGTGATCTACTACTGCTTCAATCCATGCTCCACGGGACCATTCTTTCTTTTAGGAGTAAAAATGAGTTCTGGGTATCAAAGGATTTGATGGAATTGTTTTTACATTTTCATCAAAGTAAAATAAACATTCTAAGCTAATACAGTCGAAATTGTTATTTTGTGAAGTGAAGATACATCTTTCATAAATCTCTGGTGCTTCTGTTAGAAAACTTTTCTAGATATATGATTCATTAAGAATGATGCTCTTGCAAGAAAGGAGGATTATTTAAACATAAGCCAGTTTTTCCTAGTGAGACAAATGAAGCATGAACAAAGAGATACATTATTTGATAATTGTTTGGAGAAACCTTGTTTAATCATCCTGTTGTTTTTGTTGGCAAATCTAATTGATTTCAAATTCGCGCTATGCAGGTAATTACTGTTGGGTCATGGAGGTGGAATGACTGTAATAAGCATAACACTAGTATGAGAAAACATGTATGTGGATTATAGGGCTGAAGAAAGAAAAAAGACCAGATGAGCAGCTGATGAATGTTTGATACCCCACACAAAGATCTACCAGTGAAAGAGGACTCAAGGCAGTTGAGTGCAAAGCCAGTGATGCTCATCTCCGAGAAAGTTGAAAGCAGTATCTAGTTATTTTCTGTGTTAGGAAAGAAGACAGTTGTTTGAAGATGATCTGTCATAATAGTTTAGCAGTGTAGGAAACCAGAGAGCCAAATCTGTCATTTTCCACTAGTGATGTGTTGACTGTTGGTGTCTTGAGAAGCAGGGTGCCTCTGGTTATCCAGAAGGTGTTGGGGACTAGGCCAGTATTGATGATATGGGTGAGAGCTGGCATGATGGTAGGTTCCATCACGTTATATATTTTCTCCCATCATGTCCTTGCTTGGTCGATCAGCTAAAACAACTACATTGTTAGCTACTCAAGTTAGAAGTTACCTTTGTAACACACTGCATATTGCCTCTCTTCAAATCTAAATCACTTTGGATAACAGTTTAAAAAATGTAAATTAATGTGTCTATGATGATGTTCTGTTATGAGGGCCTCTACGATATGGCTGTTGCAATAAGTAAACACAATATAGAAATTATTTTTAATTAACATTTTAGATTTTCACAATTGGCTGCTACGAGTGAACACAAAAACAATAACATTAAACGAAGTGAAATAATGCAAAACGTGTTTAGATTATCTAGTTTTTAATGCATGCACAAATTACTTCTTTGCCCTGTTATAGCATTCTTTATGATGTGGTTATAAACTGGTTTATAATAAGTCATGATGGATTGTGCTGCGGTTTGAATATCATGTTTGTTAATTCATCTAACACAACACACTGTACAAAAAAATTTATATATATATATATTTGTATGGAAAAATTATATATATATATATATATATATATATATATATATATATATATATATTTGTATGAAAATTTTTTACATCTAAAAGCCCGATTTTATTTTTTAAATAAAAAAATAAAAGGGTGGAGACCAGAAATATGGAGAATAAACTCGACGCGGTGTTTGGTGTACCTCAAAACATGTTAATTATTGCTATTTTTAACGACGTTTTTATTTTTCCTGTCTAAATCTTTAAATAAAGTTGGGTATCTGTGAGTGCACTTGGATTTATAGTAGCAGTTGGTGTAGGGTTTTTTTCCTCCATCAAAATGGTTTTATTAAGCGTAAGCGGAAGTTGTTTTACGAGAGGAATCATGTGACTGTCTTTCAGTAGAGTGGTGACCAATGGTTGAGACACAGTGCCTGCTTACTGTGTTGTGAATCTTAAAACAAAAACAAAAGCCCTGGAGTTAATGGCAGCTGATTAAAACTATGATTTAATATATTTCTGGAATAATGACGATGGAGTCGTTGTCTCCCGATTGGGAGTTCGACCGCTTTGACGACGGGTCACAAAGTAAGTAACGCTTAATGAGAGGTTCTGAAGAGGTCTGCAGCTAGTCTCGCGCTAGCTAGCTGTCAGATGACCCCACCAATGTTAATTTTTCCAAACTATCCTATCTGTAAGTCTGTCACAATATGAAAACTGCTAAGTTCTTCATTCATGCATTTTACGATTCAATGTATAAAATATATTTTATCTGTAATTTGAAATGCTATCCACTTTGTCAGGGCTCAATCAAATATTATAACACTATATTAACTCATATAGTTACGATTTGTTACGGTATTGGTTAAATTGCCATTCGTGTGCGTGCTAAAAGTCTCAAAAATATATTTTAAAGCTTTTAGAAAACGTTACTCTAAGATTACATTTAAAGTTGCTTTAATTAAACGCTACGTTACTCTAAAGAGCTGCAAAACGGACACAGTAGTAATGAAAAAAAATGCAATTTTTTTATCGTTTGATTTCTCATTGCAATAGTTCTGAACCCTCATAAATACAATTATTTAATAATTTGACGTAGTCGAGAAAGTAAACTTTTACGTGAAAGACAACATGTCTGTTTCTTTTGTAAACATTTTACAAATTTATTGTAAACGTTAAGTAAAGTTGTGCTTTTATGCAATCATTTGACTGAAGAGGCCAATAATCATCAAATCTTAGCTATAATTACTGTTTCGATACTAGAGTCTCTTGACAGCATCTAGTTGATTGGAGTTGCTTGAAGACAACGGCAGTGGATAACAATGTTAAAAAGTTATCATATATCTACGTGACATATGCTGTTTTGTACAGAAGGTGGATTTGGCAACTTAAATGAATCCAACAATTTAAGATTAATTATTTAAAGACACCTTTTCTGAGATATGACAGATTTAGCATGAAATCTCAGCAAAAAAATATGATTTTTGATGTATTGGATTTAAATTGTTGATAAAGTGAGCAAACAATCTGCTATTGATAAGTTAAGAAAAACCTGTCTTTGTTTTTTTTTTCTTCAGTTTTTTGTTTCTCTTTGTTTTGGTGTTTGATTTAATCTGCTACCTTCTGTTCAGAAATCCACACAGAAGTGCAGGTGAAAAGCTATGAGAGGTTTTTAGAAGAATACATCACTCAACTCCAGGGCATTGAAGAAGCATTAGATGACACAGTTGGAGATGTGTGGGACTTTACTCTGGATCCAATCTCTTTAAAGGTAGTGTAAAGTCAAATTTATTAAGTTTTCGGTTCTTTATAAATTGCACTACTATAACAATAATACTTCTCTTTCTCTAGCTCGTGCCTTACGAGCAGTCTTCGTTGCTAGAACTCATCAAGACCGACAACAAGGTGTGAGAAGACTATATTCAAATATACCCCCCCACCCCCCAACGATAAAAATCCATACATTTTATTTTAACTGTAGCTAAGGCTTTGTACGCTCTGAAAACGAGCCTATGCAAAACTCCCCAGAAATGAGATCACACACTGTGAGGTCCTTTCATGCTCCTTCGCATTATCACATTCCTCCGGTTGGAAATGCACGGCAATTGCTGGACGGGGCAGGGGTCGCAGAGTCATTTGATAAAACAATGTGTTTTTGTCAGATGTTGTTTTATTGAGGGAAAAATTTAGTTTTTCTACAAAACAATATAGAAAGATAAACTTAGATTGTTACAGACCTTAACATGTATACCCTAAAGAACCAAAATAAATAATAATAATAATAATAATAAATTGCATTAAATTGGCATCTGATATCTCGTTCATGAGTTTTTCAGTCCGAAATGCAGTAATTAGTTTTTTTTTATGTTTATTATATCTCTCTTTGTCTCCAGGTGCTTAATAAAGTCATCACTGTGTATGCAGCTCTTTGCTGTGAAGTTAAAAAGCTGAAGTTTGAGGTAAATTCAAGATGGATACTTTTGACAATATTTCAATTTTAGCTTTGAAATATTATCCTAACAGTTTTATGTTGTCTTTTTAGGCTGAAACCAAGTTCTACAATGGCTTGTTGTTTTATGGCGAAGGAGGTAACAATAACTTTTGGTTTTCTACTCTGAAACTTACAAACACCTCTGCATAACAGTCTTTTTTTAAATTCAGTGTGAATTACATGTTGGTTTTATTGGGGAATAACTTCTGAATGGCAGATCTTACTGCATCCAAATATGTCAGAACTCCTGGCAGGGAGTAAACTTCATCAGATACCTTTGATTTGTTCATTAATTAAGTTATCACAACATAGATGAATAGATACATTGAAACTGAACTCTAAGCAAACTGTTTTCATAAAGAACATGAAGTGTAGCGTCTGAAAACATGCACACTAAACTATACACAGCATGTCAAAAACCAATCTAAGCAGACTATAATCAATATTTAATAATTTAAAGTAGATAATTCACAACAAATAGCTTCCATCTTCAGTTAATTGTTTTCTACATTGACTGTTTAGATCCTTTGACCATCACAGTGAACATCACGTTTCAGCATTTGTGGGGTTTTTGTTTGTTTGTTTGTTTTTTTGCTTCTAAACAATTCCACAAACACAATTTTAAAACAAGTATTTTCAGTGTTTATTCAGTGAAGCAAACATACCATGTTGTTACTATAACTAAGAAAACTTTCAATCGTTTTGTTCATGTTTATTGATGTATTTTCTTATGGTTCACCAAAAAGTTGTTTTACTTATTTTCTTTGTTTAAGAAAGTTTAATCTCAACCTCAAACATCATGCTAACAGAACATTGGCTAAAGGTCAGATGCGTTTCGTGTACTTTCATGGCAGGCACTTCAAAAATCCTAAACTCGTGATCTTATTGGTCGAATTTATTCAGATTTCAATGAGAAGCGAGTGTCACCTTTGTTTTTGTTCTGCTCAGAATGAAATGCAGCCGTACAATCGAGATAACATTAATTCACTAGCCCCCTCGATTTGATTATAGAAGTTGTTGTGGCATTTTCCCTCCTACTACATGATGCTATGCTAAATGATATTGGATTGGTTGTTTGAAATATCAGTCAAACATTGTCCTAGGTGAGTCATAGCCAGATCTAACCCTGAAGATCTGGCTACACAAGGCTAGAGAAAGTTAGACTTGATGTCAATAAAAAATAAAAAAAAACTGAAAAAAAGTATGAATTTGGACATTTTTATTATTTGTTGCTAAAGGTGCAGTATGCGATGAACCAAAAACGTTTTCAGGATTGGAGCGACTAGAAAATCAGGACAAGGAGCTATTGGTCAGGAGGCATGTGGGCTTCTTCCCGATTTTTCACATTCTACACTATACATTTCACATTCTTTTAACATAACATGTACAGATGAGTAACAAAAAAATCACTCCCTCAGAGTTGTCATGAAAGTCCATTTACATAATTAGCACCAAAAAACGTAACGGAGCAAGCAACCTGTCAGTGCTCAAACAGTGCTGTCATTGGGAACCTGCTCACTTCTGGAATCAGGCTCAAGAGGTCTGAGTCTGACGATGAACTTCAGTATTTCTAACTTCCTAGTGTGCATTGAGAAGGAACGCCGTAGCCTGGTCCTCTGGACTAACACTTGTCTGGATATTTTTTGTGTCATTTGCTTTCAGTGTCGGATGCTTGTGTGGTGGAAGGAGACTCTCAGATTCAGATGGGCCGTTTCATTTCTTTCTTACAGGTTTGATAGTTAAAATACTGATACTTTTACATGAAAAAAAATATTTTGAGCCTGATGTTTTTATTTATTCTACTCCAGGAGCTCTCTTGCTTTGTTTCCCGCTGCTTTGAGGTGGTTACTAACATGGTACATCAGCTGGCTTCTTTATATAACAGCAACAAGTAAGAAATACAAAAATATGTTGATGCTTTGAAGTGCTACTTGCTTAAACGAATGCTGAAATTTTTGTTTTGCGTTTCAGGGGAGCTACGAAAATCATTGAGTCTGCAGGTGTACACTTTCAGGTGATATAGCCCACATTCTCCCATAGAGTGTCTATGTATGTCAGGTTTTTCCAAGTATCTTTCTTCGACTACAGTTTACAATGATAGGGCCTTCACTTCATTGCTGATTCTCTTCGCTAACTTCCCTTTAAATAGCATAGCGTTTAAAGGTGGCTTATTATGTAAACTGGCCTTTTCTGACATTTCTTAGATGATTTAAGTATTACTCCTTCATCAAAAACATGCTTCAAGTCATATTCAGATTGGTTCCTCCATGTTTTTGTAATCCTATTTCCTTTTTCTGGGAGCTCAAAATGGCTTGATGTTTATAGCATCTCCTATTGTTGTAGCGCCGCTCACTAACCAATTAGATGAATGCTAATCCATCTGATCTCAATCATTTACCGCATAGAACATGGACATAGCATACGCAACGTTTCGTATAAATAAAAAGAAGACTAAAAATGGACATAGCCAGCCATCATCATTGAAGTGCATCACTTCCTGTTTCCTGTTATAGCAGATAGACATCTGCTTTAGACATTGTCTGAAGATTTACATTTAATATATCTTAAACACACATTTTAAAATAATTCACCTCATCAGAGTATCCATGAAGATCAAAACTAGTGATGAATAAAAAACCTTTACAGAACCAGGGGTGTAAACATGTTTCTTTCAGCTCCAAAGTTGGGCAGTTTTAACATTTGAGTAAATGAGAACTTCTGACTCTTGTGGACTGTAGAGGTACTACAGTTCAGTCTCTTCCTATATTTTTCCAAATCTCTCTGGAATCAGGATATACAGTACCTTATGGAGCTTCTGCATCCACCACCTCAGGACATATAAATCAAGAAACACTGATACGCTGTATGTTCCAAGAACCAGACTAAAAAACAGAAGTTATGAAGCATTTCGTTATTGGTCCAAAACTCTGGAATATCCTGCCAATTTATTTTAGATCTGCCACATTGATGCCAATTTTTAAATCTGCTTTAAAACACATCTTTTAATATTCCTTGATCTTATTAGTTGCAGTGTTTTAAAGATTTTTATTCTGTTTTATGGTTTATTGTATTTTATGTTTTTTTTATTACATGTCATGGTTTATGTTTTATTTTAATGTGAAACACTTTTGTCAACGTTGTTTGTTACAAACCTGTACAGTACAAACCTGAATTGTATTGTATAGACTTTAGTATACTATCACAAGCTTATGTGGTGAGTATAAAGAGTGCACTAGTTGATGGAGGACAATTGCTAGAACATTGAAAAAAACAAAGAGAACGAGAAGTGTTTTGGGTTGCTGTTATATCATTAATGAAGCTGAGAATGTGTACTGCTTTGTAGCTCGTTAAGCACCTGAGATAGCACCTGAGATAGACTTATAAAAATGCATGCTCCTTCTGAGCTTTGTTAGTAAATAACTATTTTATCATCATAAAACATGTGTTTTTTCAGACAGTGTATGAGCATTTGGGAGAACTTCTGGTGGTCCTCATCACTTTGGATGAGATCATGGAGAACCACAGCACACTGAAAGAACATTGGAAAATGTACAAAAGGTGAGGTAGAGCTTAGATGGTGTTTAACGTTTGTCTTGTGTAAAATATTTTGTGAAGGTTTTTATGAAATCTTTATCCCATCCTGTAATCGTACCCTAAAGGTTGCTGAAATCTGTCCATCATAACCCAGCAAAGTTTGCCATACAAGAGGAGAAGCTGAAGCCGTTTGAGAAGCTCTTGTTAAAGCTGGAGGGGCAGCTGCTGGACAGCATGATTTTTCAGGTTATGGTTTCATTGTTTATTTCTTTTGATCCAAATGAATCAACTGTAATCATGGATGAAAAATGTTTTATCCCCTGAAACTTTTCAACATTGTAAATGGCAAACCTAGTGTTTAGAAAACAGGCTTAGAGATAACATTTACAAAAAGGTTAAACAAAAGGAATTAGTCAAGTTTTTATCTGACTATTTTTGAGCATCATTTTGGTGTTTTTAATGCTAGCGTTTTTTCAAATGGCTAGTAAAAAAAATGTACAACTAAACATTTTCAAGAAGGCAGTTTGAAATACTTTTAAGTTTTTTCATATTTTCATACAATAATTTTATTGGATAACTTAAATTTGAATGCAGGAAGTTTGTTAGACTTTGAATTCTGATGTTTTCCGTTCATTATTTTTTGCAGATTGAAAAAAAAAACGTAATTGAAAAAGAATACAAATATAACAGTATCATATATATATATACCAATTTCTACTTAATGCTAAAAAAGCATGTTTATGTGTACAGATGTGCAGAAAGAAAATTTGTATTTACATTTCTTTGCAAGTTACAGTTTTTTTTCAGAGTTATATTTAAATTGATCTAATTAAGATTTTTTTCCTGTGCAGGCTTGTGTGGAGCAGAGGTTTGATAACCCTGGAGAAGGTGTTTCTGTCTCTAAAAACAGTGTATTTGCCGAGGAGTTTGCTTACAATATCAGAACTATATTTGCAAGCGTTGAGTCCAAGCTTGGTTTGTATTTAAGTATTTTGTTAATATAAAACTTCAGTTATCAGAGCGCATCCAAGTGTTCATCCTGTTGTCAGGTGAGCCTTCAGAGATCGACCAGCGTGACAAGTATGCGGCTGTGTGTGGACTCTTCGTCTTACACTTCCATATCTTCAGAACTGTAGACAAGAAGATCTACAAATCCATGTTGGATGTGTGTAAGAAGGTGAGCTCACCTAAACATGGAGCAAAATAGTGAAGTAGAGGGTTGTTTTTCTTCACTGTGTCTTCCTGTGTTCCAGGTTCCTGCAGTGACATTAGCAGCTAATATAATCTGGTTTCCAGACACATTTCTGATCAATAAGGTTCCAGCCGCTGCTAAACTGTTGGACAAGAAGAGCATCCAAAGCATCCGCAGCAGTCGAGATGTTTTCCTGCAGCAGAAAACTCAGACGTTAATAAAGTAAGATCTGCATGTTTCTAGAATCTTTTCCTTCATGCGTTTTGATACTAGGAACTTGAGAGTAATTTAAATAATTAAGTTAAAATAGTTGTTCCTCATTAAATAGCGTTTACTTTTATGTATTTGACTAATTAGATTTCTGCTGCTTATTTTAATTGTACTTTCTATTCCTGTAACGGGTTGCTTACTGTCTGAGAGTGTTCTAGAAGTGTTTTGTATGTACGTACAATAAATGAGCATAGGAGAAAAATAGTAAACAGTGTTGAAGTAATGTATAGGTCTATCAGAATTATATATATTTTTTTAATTTTGTGCAACAAATAAATCCAGATTTGAGGTCATTGCACATTGACAGTGTTTCATGTGGCCAAACCCTGCACTACTGTATATTTGAATATGCTATGTAAAACAACTCTCTATCAACTTCTCTACTAAAATGTATTATTGAAATCTGAGACTCAGGCTGAATACAGGGTGTAAGAGGATGTAGTCTTAGGATACAGCTAGCTCCCAATAATACATTTTAGTAGAAAACGAGAAGGGAAAATGACAGGAAGAGATCAGTTCAACCTTCTCATTGTAGAGCCATAGTATGATTAGGAAATAATTTATGAAACAACCCTGAAACAAATCTGAGCAGAAACTGTGGATTGCACATTAGAAATAAGCTGAACAACAAATGTCCCTAGAATACAATGAAATAGTAATATTTTGTGTGCTATGACATTGCAATATCATTTAAAACTAATCTGCCTTCAATCAGTCAATCATGCTTTTTTAACCTTTATGTCCAAACACAGGCATCACATTACGGCGGACATGGTTTCGGTTTCCACAGGGTTTTAAAATGTCTTACATTTAAAAGCCCAAATGATCTCACCTGACTTGTTTAGTTTGATTAAATAGAACTAGAGTTCTCTTTCCCTTTTAGTTCTGTTCGTTCGGTCAGTAAAAATGCTGCCAGAAACTCTAGATCAAACCAAAAATTAACTAAAAAAGCAGTTGAGACCTGCTCAACAAGCTCAAATACGGAGTAGTGAGAAGCTGCGTTCTTTTATAAAAATTGGCTCTGATGATCACATTTCTTCAGTTTTCCAAACCTCACAAGAACACTGTAACTTTCTCAGTGTTCAGCAAGCAGCTCAGAGTGCAGCTTCATGCTAAAACATGTTTAATGATGTATTTGACCAATGAGTGGCCCTTATTGTGTCACATGTCTCTGTTGATTATTTCCAGCTAGTGCGTATCAGAGCATCCAGTGTGATGTGAAAGATGACTAAAACAGCAGACGATTACAACATTGTATCAATTGTTTATCTTGTTCCGCACCAAACTAAACGAACTAGAGATGTGAAAACACCCTAAAAGTCTTAAATTCACTCAGAATTTTTTTTAAAATAATTCATTTCTATTGAGTAAGAACAATTGCCCATAGTGTTAAAGAGTGAATGTGTGTGTGAATGTTTCCCAACGATGGGTTGCGGCTGGAAGGGCATCCGCTGTGTAAAACATATGCCAGAGAGTTGGCGGTTCATTCCGCTGTGGCGACCCCGAAAGGGAAGAAAGCCGACATGAAGATGAATGAATGAATAATTCACTTCTCAGATATCCATATAAAGCTCATCTGATAGGTTTTTTGTTGTTGTTTGTTTAAGGTTGCAACAGACTGAGAAAATGCTACCGAAAATGTTCAAAAGGATTGTTAGTGTTGCCATAGTCTTAAGAAAATGTGCATGTGTTAGGGTTTCAAACAATGTATTTGAAGTGTACTGTTTATTATGCAGAAAAAAGTTTTGGATGATATGGTAAAGGTCTTAAATTAAACGGTCTTAAAAAGATCTTACATTTTAATGTTAATAGTCCCTAATAGTTTAATATCCCTATGAACCCTGCAGAAACCCTGGTGGGATGACGGGTCACTCAAGAGGTAGCTTAGGAGATAAGGAGATAAGATATATTAATATAATAGGATAAAATAATAGCTAAAAATTACCCCTCCCAGACTGTCATTCAAATAATTATTATTTTTGTATTTGTTATGAAAGTTATGGGGATGTTTAGTCCAATGTCATATGGTGCTTCCAAATCTTATCGCTCATTTCTCCCATTGAGAGTGAATTTGATGGGGCTTTCATTATTTTTAGATATATTATGTGGCTAATATTAGTCATGTGGCAAAATCGAAGTAAAAGATCCGTTGTTGGTAAATGATAAAGTTTTTGAACTGTTCAGTAGTGGATAATAGCTAAAATGAATGGTTGAAAAACGTTTTAGTTGTGTATATGTGATCTGCCGCAATCAAATGCGACATTCTTTTCTGCATAATAAAAACCTTTGATTAAATCACATTCACAATATTGTGAGATTGTGGATTAAATTTTCCAATATGAACAATTCCCATCGGATCCCTGAGCACCAGATTCTGCATGAGATGTCTGTTGTGATTAGGTCTAAAAAAAACTTGACAGGAAACCAACAATGTGTTTGTGTTTAGGGACATGCAGTCCTATTACATATTTGTGACCTCCTGGATGATGAAGATGGAATCAATATTATCAAAAGAGCCCAAGCAAGACAAAATGTCAGAGGACTTAAACAGCAGGTGTAATATCTTTGTGCAGGTATGTTTTCTTGTTCAGATCTTTAGGGAAGCATTTCAATATGGTCTGTATTCATTGTAATACAATTATCATAACTTGATGAGTTTTCTCCTCAACAGGGAATACTGTATGCCTACAGTATCAGCATCATCATCAAGACCACGATGAATATCCACATGGCTCTGCAGCGACCCATGACCAAGACCTCGGTGAAAGCTCTGTGTCGATTGGTGGAGCTGTTAAAAGTAAGTCGATGTGTCAAACCAGATTGGCCGGTTTCCCGCACAATTCGTTTTTTTAGGGATGAAACTTGGCATTGTGGGGGGGTCTATACAACCTGGGCTGATTTTTAAACATATTTAGCATAATATTAAAGCATCACGGTGAAATTATATTGATCACTTGTTGGTTGTATTGCATTGGTCACTTGTATTGGAAAAAGCTGATCTATTAAAGTTTGGTGAAGCTTGTGCCAATGTGTTTTAATTTGAAACAGTTAAGTGTTTGAGAAAGTGTAAAGTTGGAAGTTAGTATGAAGCTAGAATGAATTGGCAAATGTTTATCATAATGTTGAAATAAATATGAATGGGATGAGCATTATGACAGCATGAATTAGCAAGTGATTAACATGATGTTAGCATGAATTACATGTTACCATGAAACAATGTTTGGATGAGTTAGCAAGCGAGTGTCATGATGCTAACACCAATTTTCAAGTGATTAGGATACTGCTAGCATGAATTAACAAATTATTAATATAATACTAGCATGAATTAGTAAGTGACTAGTGACTTTGCTTGTCTGAATTTAGTAATAACAGGAAGCTAACGTGATTTGGCAAGTGGTGAATATAATGCTTCAATAAATTAGCATGATGCTAGCATGACTTAAGCGTTTAACATAAAGCTAACCTGAACTGGGAAGTGGTGACTATAATACTAGTACAAGTTAGCATGATCTTTTACACAACAAAAAAAGCGTTAAGTCAGTGCTAAGTGTCTTGAAAGTCAACTGGCACACACTTTTTTTAAATGGAAGTTTAAAACTAAATGAGAAAAAAAAAAATTTTGAATGTGAAATGTATCAATGTATCATATTTAAAAAGTATATATATATATATATATATATAATGAGATATATATATATATATATATATATATATATATATATATATATATATATATATATATATATATATATATATATATATATATATATATATATATATATATAACAGTTTTCAGCTTATATAGATGGATATCTTCTATTACTATGGGCTGGGCTGTCATGGACCTTAAAGTTATTTGATAAAGAATTAAGAACCTGAGAATACTCTTTAAAAGGTTTTTTGTTTGGCTTAGGCTGTCGAGCATACGTTCCACCGCCGATCACTAGTTGTTGCAGATTCGGTCTCTCACATCACACAGCACCTTCAGTATCAGGCTTTGGCCGCAATCTCTACTGCCAAGGTAAAGATGCTTCTATATTTTAGTTCAATTAGGTCTGCAAAGTAAACTTATGCAAATGTATGATTTATTTGTATGTAGAAACGAGTGATCTCTGACAAGAAGTACAGTGAGCAGAGGCTGGATGTGCTGTCAGCTTTGGTTCTGGCTGAAAATACTCTGTACGGCCCCAGCACTAAAGAAAGAAGGCTGATCATGTCTCTTGCACTTAGTGTGGGGACTCAGATGGTGAGCATATATCATAGCCTAATCCATTACACAGACACGTAGAAAATTAGCTTTTCATTTTGGCAGGTGGCTAATTTTGACCTAATCCTTTCTTCAAACACTGGTAACAGTGACACAATAGGAGCTCAAGTAATAAGTTTTGTGTTTTTTCATTGACTTTGCACAGAAAACCTTCAAGGATGAAGAGCTCTTGCCTTTGCAGCTTGTGCTGAAAAAGCTTGACCTAATTAGTGAACTTCGAGAGCGGTGAGACTCGAATTCATCTGTTGGTTTTGTTCGCATCATTAATCTACCAAGTTGATTCCTCTTTTTCTCAGAGTCAAAGTGCAATGTGACTGCAATTTCCTGTACTGGCATCGTACCATCTTCCCCATCTATTTGGATGATGTGTATGAAAATGCTGTGGATGCAGCCAGAATTCATGTAAAGCAATGTTATCAAATGCTCTGTTGTTGTTGTTGTTGTTGTTGTATTGCTCATTATCAACACTTTTTTAAATGCTGTTTTTCTGTAGTACATGTTCAGTGCACTCAGAGACTGTGTGCCTACCATGCTGCACGCCAAACACTTGGAATCATGTGACCAGCTGCTGGAGCGCTATGACACTGAGATCATGGAAATCCTCAATGAAGTGAGTGAAGCGATGGTTGCTGGTAGGTTTTGTCATTGTGTTGATAGTTGATTGACTTAACCTTTTTTTTTTTTTTTTTTTTTTTTTTAACTTAAGCACTTGCTAGACAAGCTGTGTAAAGAGATTGAGAAGGACCTGCGCTTGTCGGTGCACACGCATCTCAAACTGGATGACCGAAACCCTTTCAAAATGGGCATAAAGGATCTTGCTCACTTTTTCTCTCTCAAACCCATTCGGTTCTTTAACCGGTTCATTGACATCAAAGGTAGGGCATACGGCACAAACTGAAGAAGTGGTTTGTTAAGGGTTTAGGTTATTTTAATTTTCTTATTGTCCTTTTAAACTGAATATTTTTATTTTTTGTCTGCAACGCGTTTTTGAAAATCTTTCTCAATTTGTATCTTACCCTACAAAATTAAGAATAAACACAAAGCCCAAATTGACAATATTTCGTAGAATGTTTACATATCTAAATGTTTAAAATTATACATTTAAACCTTCAGGTGATTGATTAATGCTGAGAATTAATAGTAGTTTTTTTTGTATTGCAGATATAAAATTGCAGGTCATGTTTCTCGTTTTCCTTGACCAATATGTTCAATGCTTAGCTAATGAAACTTACATCTTCCTCTAATATCTATCTTTGTTGCTGTTTGCTACTAATTTAGTCAATTAATTCCCTTTAGATGTCTCTTCTCCTTCCATTGCAACCAACCTGTTTTCCTTAGCAACTGTATAACAATCAGTATCTTAGTATAGGAAGTTGGTTTATATAGATTATAGTTACTAGGGGAATGTCGTATTGTATCACTGAGTCCTCCATAGCAACTTAATAGGGAACCCTATTAACCATCAGTTTTTTTTAATTTATTTTTTTATACAGTTCCAGATCCACAAAGAAGCTTGTAGTTTGACTCTTATGAGTTATGCTTGCTAAACTTGGCAAACAAACTTTTTTGCCGCCATTACTTAAGCAGACATTAATGTTTGTACAGTCTCACAGGGCATTCCTGGGGTTTATGGCAGCTTTCTTTTGGAAGACGAGACCCCCATGAGGCTGATTAAAAGACAAGCAATGCTTTGGTGCGTGGAAATGTAGAACCGACGAGGCACAAAAAAACTTTCAAAGGGTTGACCAGGCCTGGAATATAATACTTCCATAATCCTGTTGGCCAACAAAGCAGTTTCATTTGACTTCACCAACTATCTTTAGAAAAACTTCTGGATGTCTTTTAAAGAGTGCTTGCCATGAACGTTCTCTCTATTGTACAGCTGAACAAGTTTCATGGCTGAATGAACATAAATCTGACACTCATTTATTTCAGAAATCCTTTCACAATTTTAACATTCTTGAAGGATTTTCTTTAAAGTGTTTTAAGCACATCAAAAGTTAACCAATGTTGCATGAGTGTGATGGCTGAGACTGAGACTAAAATCATTGTGCAAAAATTTTTAATCCAGTTTTTATGTACTGTACCTAGTTTTTTAACCCAGTCTCCCTGTAAGGTGGTGTTGAGAGTATTAGAAAAGAACACACAAAAAAACAAAATAGTAAATTGCATTGTAAAGGTTTAACAATGCATTCTGTTCTTCCAGCCTATGTGACTCATTATCTTGACAAGACCTTTTACAATTTGACAACCGTGGCTCTTCATGACTGGGCGACGTACAGTGAAATGAGGAACCTTGCTTCTCAGCGCTACGGTTTGATGATGACTGAGGCTCATCTGCCCAGCCAAACTCTGGAACAGGTCTGTCCCTAAAAATATTATTTTAAAACTTGAGGTGAGGTAGAAGTCATATTTGCTGTCTTCTAGGGGTTAGACGTCCTTGAAATCATGAGGAACATTCATGTCTTTGTTTCTCGTTACCTCTACAACCTGAACAATCAGGTAAGCATTCTCTTAAGAAAATGGTTTAACTCCAAATGTATTTTGTTGTAATGTTGAATGTGTTTTCTATTTGATTTAGATCTTTATCGAGAGAACCAGCAACAACAAGCACTTAAACACCATTAACATCCGCCATATTGCTAACTCTATTCGCACACATGGAACCGGTATCATGAACACAACGGTATGTGGACATCTGGAACCTTTATCTCTTGATAAGCACTTGAACTAAGAGCTTAAACATTCATAAATGCTCATTGTTTGGACCTCTGAGTTGATTACTTTAAACATTTTAAAACATTTCTTCAGTCAGAGATGACTTTTTGAGACCAGTTTAGTTTTTTGACTTCTGCTCATTTAATAAAACCCTGAGAGCTATTAAAGGTGTACAAAATTCAACACAAACTATAGATTAAAAATTCTGTTCAGTTCAAGCACTGATATCACTGAAAGTAGCAGTACAGACAGTAGTTAAGTTAGAAAAGTTAAGCTACACCACTGAATTAATGCTTATGTTAACATTTCTGATTTCTGTCTGATGGACTACTTCTCACCTATCAATTAAACTAGTCCTCTTTCAGTTTTGTTAAAAAAAACCTGTAGCTGGAAGCCTTAACTTTGGAAGTATGGTAAAAGAGCATAAACTTTTATGTTGCAGTACCAGTAATGGCCACAAATGTAGACAATGCACCTTTAAGTTCCCAAACTTGTGTAGGCTGTTTAAATAAATATTTTTTATGATCAAATAAATTCAAATAGATTTTTATTTTGTTTTGGGTTTGTCATTTTAATTTATTTATTCATAATTTATTTAAATTCATTATAAAATTCATTATAAATTCATAATTTTGTGTAGTTTGATTTTATTTCATGTTTTTTCTATTCAAATATTTTTTTAATTATTTTGTTTTTCTATATTTAAAATGTTTTAATAAAAAAATTGTTGTATGTAATGTAATTTAATTAGTCTTTTCCCAATTTGATTGACATTTTAATTTAAACTTATTTTATTCTACTTGTTTACTATTTATTAAATGCATAAAATATTTTTATTTAGCTTTATTTCATATCATTTAATTCTGGTGTTTATCTTTATTTATATGTTAATTAAAATACATTTTATGAAAATAAAAAATATTCCTTCTTTTACAATGAATGTAATATTTAGTTTTGCTAAAATGCTAATAAATAATATTTCAGACAAATATCTAATTAAATATTACAACATAATAAAATATATATTTTATTAAAAAATATTTTCATTATTTTATGGATTTGTCATTTTAATAATATTTATTTAAATTAATTCCATATATTTATAAGAGAAAGGGTTGAGTTTATGACAACCTGACAGAAAATAATTACAATATTGATTATATTTGATTATCAACGCATTGGTCAAATGAAAAATCACGTAGAATAATATTAAATTGTTTCATTTTGAAACGTGATGACAAAATCTCAGTGAACAAAAATTACATGCATGATATTTATGCAATGGATTAATTGAAAACAATCATTGGAATTCCTTCTGATAATGTGCTTTTCTCTGCAGGTGAACTTCACGTATCAGTTCCTGCGCAAGAAGTTCTACATTTTCAGTCAGTTTATGTACGACGAGCACATCAAGTCCAGGCTCATCAAAGACATCCGCTTCTTCAGGGAAACCAAGGATCAGACCGACCAGAAGGTTCGCGTGTCTCTGTGTTCATCACAGACATTGTAAAAGCAATGTTTTTATGATTTGGTTTCTGGTGTTTTCTTTAGTACCCGTTTGAGCGTGCAGAGAAGTTCAACCGTGGCATCAGAAAGCTGGGTCTTACTCCAGACGCCCAGAGCTACTTGGACCAGTTCAGACAGCTCATCAGTCAGATTGGTGTGTTTACTGATCAATTTGATTTAGAAATGAGGGAATTTAAAATAATAAATATGTAGACATTATAATCAATAATTAAACAATGAATCATTTCAATTTATTTGTAAAATATACAAGAAAAAAAACTTTCAAAGCATGTTTAAAACACGTTTTTGTTTCCCTACAGGTAATGCAATGGGCTATGTTCGCATGATTCGCTCCGGAGGACTGCACTGCTGCAGCAGTGCTATCAGGTTTAGCTTCACCTCAATACACACTCTGAAGATTTGTTCACTCTGAAAAGCAGAAAAACATTTTGCACCACAACTGAGGTGGTCGAAAAGAAATCCAGCTTTCATCTGTTCTCAAAAATGTACCCAGACCAGTTCAGATTGTTCTACTTCTGCATGGCCCTCCTCTCCCGCAACTGTAACATGCCTGCATCTTCTTATTGGCTTAATATGTAAAACAGTTGCCATTACCGCTTCTCTGCTTTTTGGTGTGAACAAAGCATTAGACTCTACTTGTAGAATACCGATACATATTTGATATTTTAATAATACAGCGCATAAACTTCACATTTCCTCACACAAATCGATCACATTTTATTTTAAACAAAATTGAGCAGATTAATGCATAACGTTCCTATGCAAAAATATGTGTGTGTGTATGTGTATGTCTGTTCCAGGTTTGTTCCAGACCTAGAAGATATAGTGAACTTTGAGGAACTGGTGAAAGAAGAAGGGCTTTCTGAAGAAACACAGAAAGCTGCCAGGTGCGTGAGAGCTCATCACAATCTCTGTCGGTTGCTTGTGAGTATTGATTGCTAGCATATCCAAAAAAAGTAATAGTAAAAAGAGCATTGTAGAAAAAATATGAATCCAGATTTTTTTTGATAAATTTCAAAATATAAGCAAGTGATCATAATTTAGCATGTGAAATGTAGTAATTAAACTAGCAGCATTAGATGATTTATTGATTGGTTAAAATGGTAAAAAAATTGTCAAACACATTGATTTTTTGTTGATACGACAGCAAAATTCATTTTTTTACCAGCTGTACATTCACTGCTTTTGCCAGTGCTAAATCACCCTGCTACTCAAGAATAGTTGCTCACTGAAGTGGATGTTGACCTAAAGTGCAGCAGGATCAAGCCTGGTGTAGTACCTGGATGGGAGACCTCAGGGGAAAACCTGATTGCTTTGGGAAGTGGTGCTAGTGAGGCCAGGACGGGATGCTCACTCTATGGTCTCTGCGGGTCCCAGCCCCCCATTGCAGTTGCAGGGACCATACTGTAAGAAGTATAGTTCTTCAGATGAGACATTACTCTCTATGGTCCAAATTCCAGTACGTTCCTTCTAAAAGAGTAGAAGTGTAACCTTGCATTCCTGGTCAAATTTGCCCCTACAAATAATCTCTGTTATAATTGACTACATCCCTCTGATTGGCTCCTCACATCTCATGTCCACCGTTAGCTGGTGTGTGGTGAGTGTTCTGGTGCAGAATGACAGCTCATCACCCAGGTAGATGCTACATATTTGTTGTAGATTCAGAGACAGCCCCCTCAAGCTGTAAAATTATTTAAGTGTTTAGAAAAGCACTATATAACTGTAAGGAATTAATAATATTAATTAGGGATACCGGTATCGGGTATCGCTCTCAATACCACACTTCTACAGTACTTGTACTTGTACCCCAGATACCGGGGACCGATACCACAGTCTGAGAAAAATCCATGTTTGAGAGGCGAGTAAGGGGTTAATCACAGGCGCCAAGTGCCCGCCGTCTCCCACACTACGGCTGAAGTTCTTAGCAGGGAGACGACAAGGCGAGACATGCCAGCCGTGTGGAACTATTTCAGAGTGAATGAAGATGACAAGGCAAAGACAGACTGCAAGTAGAAAATTTAACACAAGCAACTTGACAATGAGTACAAAGAGTTTACCCATGCTTCTAAACCAACACAACCCACACAGCAAACTCTTGGAAGGCGAGAGAAAATGTCCAGAGACAATCCACATGCTGTGAAAATAACACAGGCAATTATCCAGTACATTGCATTGAGTGACCAGCCACTCTAGGAGGTAGAAAATGTGGGGTTACTGCATCTCTTTCATGTTTTGTGAGCCCAGATGTGATGTCCCAAGCCACCTCAACATGACTGACATGGAGCTGCCTAAACTACACAACTCCGTGAAAAAACATAATTATCCACAGGTTGCTACAAACCTCCTCTGTGTTTAGTGTCACTAATTCCGCGGTTCGAACACCAGCCAGGGTTAATTTGTAAGAATTAAGCCCTCATTTTTTTTATAATGATTTATTCTGTAATATGTAGCATAAAACATGCTTTTCATTGTAAGTAAATGGTCTTAATTACAAACTAGTCCCTTGTTTGTTTGTTTGTTTGTTTGTTTTTTAATTATATAACTAAAGCTGTTACCTGTAAATTTAAATAATGTTTTATTACCAATATCGGTATCGGCGAGTACTGAAATGCTAGTACTTGTACTCCTTTTACAAAAAAATGGTATCAGTGCGTCTCTACTATTAATGTTAGTAGTAATCTAAACAATTAATATATGTAACATTGTACTTCTTTTATTTCAGCCAGTTTGACTGTGTGCTTGGTGACCTGACCAGTAATTCGGCGGAAGGAACAGAGTACTTCAAGATGCTGGTTGGCGTTTTTGCTCCAGAGTTTCGAAGCGTCAAGAACATGCACTTGAGGAATTTCTACATGATCGTTCCCCCCCTGGTATGTCTTCAGCTTTAGATCTCCTGCCAACTGCTGTCTCCCGAGTAATCATGTTTCCGTTTTTCTTCACAGACAGTCAATTTCGTAGAACACTCCATCAGCTGCAAAGAAAAGCTCAACAAGAAGAATAAAGATGGAGCTGCGTTCACGGATGATGGTTTCGCCATGGGTAAGTATGGAAGTAGGGTGTTAAGGGGTCTCTAAGGAAAGAAAAAAGGCAATTGGAAAACATTTGTTACCTTCGCCCTCCATGTCACTCATTGATCAGTCTTTTTTTGAATCATGGAAAGGAGTTGAAAAAAGTGCAAAATATTCCTAAATTGATTCTCTGAACTTTCTCATTTTCTTGTAGACTCCACCAATGCTGTTTTCTAAGTTTCCTTTCGTGTAGCTGCTTTAAGAAGCTCCTGATTTTTTGATGCAGCTGTTAAATAGTTACTAAAATGTGACTTCCTTGACGTTTATGACGAATTCCACTCTCTCCATCCATCTCTACTACATTATTTGTACCTCACTACCCATTATACCTCCTCTGTCTTCTGAACATGGATTCATATCGCAATTGGCTTAACATGTTAATCACTTCCTAACCACAGAAACTCTGGTCTTCGTGTGAAAGCAAAGTAAAGTTTTAACTAGAAGTTTAAATGTTTTTCCTTAGCCAAGCTCTCCTACTCAAACCACATAACCTGTAATCTGCCACTGCGAGCGCTGTAGATGTGGCTGTCAAAACAAATGGAATCTTTTTGGGTATTGTTTGATTTTTGTGGTCTTTTTAGGCTGGTCACAGATAAGAGGAGTTTAAGGTTCATACCTAAATTCAAAGTTTGTATTTAAAGAATTGAAAGGGAAAGAACACAATTAACAGTTGAGTTAACTTTAGTTGAGTTAGAATGCAAATCAAAATTCAGCAACGTCCAAAAATCATGATTCTTTTATTTGTTTTGTGCATCAATTAGTTTTTGTTTCTGTGTTGGGATCAGGAGTGAAAAACTATATTGCGTCTGCCGCCAGGGCAAAATCACATTATTTTCAGGCATCAAACATAAAATTTGACACGTTACACAGTCAAATGTAGAATTACGCTCAAGTAGGTGTGGCACCATACATAGACAAAACTTACCTTGTGACAAACTTAAGTGCGACTGAACATTTGCCGTTTATGTTGGACTAAGAAAGCCCACAAACTGTTCTGTCTTTCACTTATTTTTCCTTTTTATCTTCTACTTCTTTGTAACTTCTTTCACTATTACATTCTCATTATTTTGTTATTCATTAACATAAGCTGGAATTAAGTAGTCTTATGCTGCTACTTTACAAGTAAACTTCGTCAGGAATTTAATCAAAGCTACAAGCAAATTAATCATCCATTACTCATATCATTAATCATCATATAAATGTGCATTATTTAAATTTAGTTATTTTATCATTGAATTCAAATTCGATGTATTTCATTATCTTTAGTTTATAAACTTATTTTACAGTAGAGTTGCCATTATACTCAACTAAACATCAGATCAACTCTGCAACAGATGTAATTGATCATTTTATACAAACTCAGTTAAAGGCTAAGGCTATTTTCATTCAATTTACTGAACATAAATATGTCAACAAGTTTTCTACTATATATATATATATATATATATATATATATATATATATATATATATAGTAGAAAACTGTTATTCATGTATAAAAACTAGCGCTGGGAATTTAACACCTTAATCACAGAAAAAAAACACGTTAATAGTTTTTACACAATTAACAAAGTTATATGGCGTCACGGTGGCGCAGTGGGTAGCACGGTTGTCTCACAGCAAGAAGGTCGCTGGTTCTGGTTGGGGCAGGTGGCATTTCTGTGTGGAGTTTGCATGTTCTCCCCGTGATCGCGTGGGTTTTCTCCGGGTGCTCCGGTTTCCCCACAAGTCCAAAGACATGCGGAATAAGTGAATTGAATAAGAACAATTGCCCATAGTGTTAAAGTGTGAATGTGTGTGTGAATGTTTCCCAGTGATGGGTTGTGGCTGGAAGGGCATCCGCTGCGTAAAACATATGCCAGAGAGTTGGCGGTTCATTCCGCTGTGGCGACCCCAAAAGGGAATAAAGCCGACATGAAGATGAATGAATGAACAAAGTTATATTAATAATACACACACATGTATGGGGGGGGGCCAGGAAAAAAGGTTGGGAACCACTGGCTTACGTTATAGGCTTGTATTAAATAATAAATGGTAAAAACCAGCTTCTTGTAATATCTATGTATGTGCAATTAAATGTGATTAATTAGATTACTTAATCGCCACACCATGTAATTAATTAGATCACAAATTGGAATCGCTTGACAGCACTAATAAAAATGTGTAAACTTTTTATTTTAACTTTTTTTAGATGCATGTTTTCTTAGCCAAGAACATAAAATAATATTTGAACGTAAATAGTTGACTTCTTGCAATGAGGATAAAATAAAAATTCTCTAAGGATTTTATTCTTAAATCTAACTATATCAAAGCAAACACACAGACGTGACATATCGTTTCACACGGATTTGTATATGCTCTTTGACACATTGATTGGTTACCTTGCAGTGCAAATGCACAAGCCACACTTCACAGCACCTGAGAGAGCACTCGCACTCGCACACTCTCGTCTTCAAGTCCACTCTCGTGATTTCTCTTTCTAAATCCGCTCTCTCCTCGCTCACTCAATCTCTTCCTGAACAGACCTTAAGTGGACATCAGTGAAATGGGCTGATTTTAAAAGCAGGTCATGACCCCTTCAATGTGTAAAGATTTTTTTGAGTATATTGAGGTTACATGCTTGTAAAGTAAATGCTTTTTAATATGGTATAATACTTAAATATCATACCAGAACCATTTTCATTGAGGAGCAACAAGAGCCATGGCACTGAACTACAATATTTTGATTTGTTTTGTTTTTTCCAGGAGTGGCGTACATCCTAAAGCTTCTGGACCAGTATCAGGAGTTTGATTCCTTGCATTGGTTCCAGGCTGTGAGAGAAAAGTATATGAAGGACATGAGCGCTGTGGCGAAGGAGCAAAACGTTCAGTCCACAAGTCAAGATGAGAAGCTGATGCAGACCATGAACTTGACTCAGAAGAGACTGGATGTGTGCCTGCAGGTGTAGAACTAAACCGGTACTTTTCATTGATAGTTCCTCGAAGCAATAATGATATTGACTTCTTCTGTCCATTTGCAGGAGTTCGAGCTGCTCTATTTCTCTCTGAGCAGTGCTCGGATCTTCTTCAGAGCTGATAAAACAGCAGCTGAAGAGAGCCAGGAAAAGAAGGACAAAGGTTGGTGATGGATTCAAGGGTTCGGGATTAAACCCTTTTCTCTAAAACTGGAACTAAACTATTGGCTTGTATCTTCCTTTCAAATGCTGGATCATATAATCAAATAACAGATCAAAAGGTTGAAGGTACAGCAGCAGAATTGAATTTTTGCAGAGTGTTTTCTTTTATTATTTCTAGGGTTGTAGCTATCAAATATTTTAGTAATCACGTATTCCTATTAAAATTTTATTGAGTATTCGGATAAAACATATGTGATGTCACTCTCCACTTCCGGGGCCTTCCGCTCCACTGGCCCATACACATTCGATGATAAAAATGCAATTTGAAGCTGCTGATTTTCTTGTAATATGGAAATATAGAAGAAAATGGGACATTACCAATAACTCCACGATCTCCATTTTCTGAATGACACAGCCACAATCATCTCTCTTCGTGAATGAAGGTCTCGGTTTCAGTGTAGCTTAGCTCCACAAATAACAGTTGGTCGCACAGCTTAAATAACAATTTCGATAAAAAGAATCCAAGATGAGCGAATCAGAGAACGATTACTCATCTGTGCTCTAGCGCTCACATTGAGTGGACAGCGAATGTTTGTCATGTTTAAAACCATCATGTATTAATCAATAATAATATTTAAATTCTTGTCCAAAAAGGGTAAAAATCCAGTAGTTTCACTACTGTAGAGCAGTTGGCACCATCTACAAAAAGAACAAACAATGTTTGATTGATTAATTGATTGATAAAAAAGTGATTTAAAAAATTAAGTATTTTTGTAAGATTTCTGAACCGATCTATTGAAAGAATTGTTTTTTTTTTTATTCAGTTGGCTAGAGTCCAACATTTTTGTAAACAATTTTTATCCAAAATTAAATAATTTGACAAAAAAAATATATATATTTTTTTTAATTTTTGGATAAAATGTTTACTAGTAATTGTCGTGGCAGTAATTCAATCTCTCTTTTCAGAAGAAGCTGCCAAAACTGGGTCCGGTTCTTCAACAGCCTAGAATGAAGTGCCAAGAATAAAGATACAGAACCTGAAATAAATCATTCCAAGACCATGTATTGTCCTGCAGATACTGACTGTGCAGCTGTTTGACTCTGCTGTGTCTCGGTGTCCAGTTCTTCCTCATCTTTTCTGGATAAAAATTTCAAGCTTGTGTGATTTAAATCAGCATCACACAAATATTTTCATATATGTACTTTTAAAAAAATGTGAATTTGTGGTAAAATTCAGCAGCAAGGAAAAGTAATTTTTCTAATGCAAAATACTGAGCAAAATCTCTCTGAGATTTCTCCGTTATATCATCTCACACAAATGTGTAGCACACTAGCCTGCTTAAGCTGCCTATTACCTATTTAACTGATTTCCTCAGAAACCTCTTTTCAGCACTGTGAAACAGTTCAATTGCACTTGCCTTAAAGCCGCAGCAGTCTTTACAGTGGCCACTACATGGCAGTGGTGTCATTCAATCGTGACTCACTTATCAGTATATTCTCTTGTTAACCATCTTCAATAAACATCTGAAAAACAAGTGTCTGTCATTTTCAGCCAATAGTCACACTCACACAAACACTGCCCACACAGAGTCCAAACAGGGGTTCAGGAAAGCCGATCTTCTTTATTACAAAGAAAGGGAGCTTGAAAGGTGGTCAGAAAATACAAGAGCCGTCTGTTGTTTTGTACTACTGTTTTCCCTTTCCTACGAAATGCTTCTAGTCAAATAGCTGCAGCTGAAATGTCTCCAACCCCTTGTAGATTTGGATATTGTTTGTAATACAGAAGTCCACGTGAAGAGAAAGTCAGGTTTATTCATTTCGTTCAATTGGTCTTTAAGTGCACAGGGTCTGGCTGCTCCACAAACTAACTTTTTTGTCTTTACGGTTTTGCTACTACCACATAATGCCTTTTCAGTCACCTCCTAAAAACGAGGTCAAGCATAGTGACTTCTTCCAAAATAGACGTCATGTATATATATATAGATGCATTTATCTATATATATATCATATATATATATATATACACATTCATACATACATATCTTTATTAATGTGATGTCAAAAAATTAAAAAAAAATGTACACATTTATTACAAAATAGTAACAAAGACTGAAAAGGTCATTCTGGAACAATGTTTCTGGGTAAGCTGACAGCCTCCTGCACCAGTGATCGTGTCCATCGATGCTCGCTCAAACAGTCTGATTGGGATTTATTGGAGCTTAGAATAAACAGCTCGAGATAAAGCGAGCAGCTTGGATGGAGAAAAGGAATGAAAACCCAGAACAGGAGAGAGAGAAAACAAAAACACCTCCATGAAAGACAATAATGATGATGATTGGGTTACACAGTGAATTAGCCCACATTAAAAGAAAAGCAGAAAACAATTTTTGTGTTCTTTTATTACTAAATAGTGCAACAATGAACATTGCATTTGCTTTTGCCCTTGTGTTGGATTCACATGTTGGATTTGTCTTTGTTTCTGTCCTGTTTGTGAGTGCAGCACGCTTCGGAAAACAAAGCATGATCTGCATTTTGTTTGTTTGTTTTAAACACCAATGGATGCTGAACTGTAACGTCTCCAGGCGAACAGCAAAAGGGGCTTTTCATCAGAGAAGTAAACACAACATAGACCCTGCTCAAAATGAAATGGAGGGAGAAGAATTAACATAAGAGGGGGTTTAAAAACAGAATGAAACTTTATAGAAATTTTGAGTTTGGGGAGCGCTTAATTTTGAAAGGTAGTCCTCGTGGCAGAGAACCCTGCCACCCCTTCCCTCCCCCTCCCGCAGTCCTCATCCAATCAGTCGAGGAATAAAACCTGGGTTTTTTGTGGTCGGGCAGGTGAATGCTGACGGACTGGGTTTCAGAAGGCCTGCTGGGCCGGATTGTAGTTGAAGGTTGTTGGCACATGAGGCCGCTCTTCTAGCTTGTCGTATTCCAGGTGGAACTCCTGAAGAGAAGGGAGGAACACACACAGCTAACGTCCAGCATCATTTACATATGCTTCAACAACTAATCAAACAAATCAATCAATCAGAAGGAAGTTCTTCTTTCTTTAAACAACTTCCTATAGCTTAGAGTGTTTACTACAATTATATTCAAGCTTTATTTTAACTCAGGTGCAATTAAAGTCATACCCGCATTTAATTGCATTTTGATTGACACTATAGCTATATACTATATTTTATCATCTGTAATATCCTTTTCTATCCATTTTTAAGCGAAGAGCCTCATGCATCAATGTATACGTACTAAGACCTTGAATACATCAGCTCACCTTTACAAACAGTAATGTTTTACGAAACGCAAAACAATTGAGTTGGCCAATGAACATTTCTTTCTGTTTGAGTCTTGTTTATTACCACCGAATGATTAAAAACAGTGAGTCATATGGTACAATCCTATTTTCTACTGGTGAGAACTATTAAAAGTACTCAAGGACAAATTTCCTTAAAAAGTATAAATGTACAATTTAAAACATTTTCATCAAAATACATTTGCAAAGGGCGGTATAGAAACAAAAATTAAACTGAATATAAATTCACAAGAAACTCTCATTTACCGTTATGAAAATTAACTGGTGTTTGTCAAGGTAACGTAATGACGTAACTTGCAAGCAACTCAAGATCTTGGTTGACCAATAAGAGATGGGGATGGGCTTTAGAATATAGAGTGATTGTCGACAAGGAAGAACAAGAGATTTTGTGGGTAGACGGCGAATTGATTTAAAGGGCTCATGCCATGGTGAGCCTTTTTGTGTCTTTTATAATGATGATATAAAAGTAGATTGAATCAAAAATCGAACTATTGATGTTCCCAAACAAAAAACTGTTTTTCTTTTAAAAACTGGTTTTATTCTCACCATTGACGACGTCACACATGTCTCATTGTAACATCACGGTCAGATATGAAAGGGTCGATTTCTCTTCCCCGGAAGAAATGCATTATCCACAAAGCAACACCTTCTCGTGATATCCGGAAACCAATGTGGGCTAATCAAACAGCAGCACACAACTTGGAGTACATAAACATCTATATGACTCTGGCTCATAGAGGTAAGGTTATATAATAATGTTCCCTCCAAACGCCATTATAGTGTATCATTGTTGCTAGCTATGTGTTCTTGTGTTAGGGTTAGTGAATCTGTTCGTAATTAATCCCTCTAATATCTCTCAAATCTACGTTGACTCTCAGACAGTAACTTCACATAGATGTCATGAATGAGCAAACCACTAACCAAAAGGTGATTAACTGGGTAGTGGTTGCGAAGTTTGCCAAATGAAAATCTCAGCTCATTTCTGGAATAAACCTGGGCTAGAAAATGTAATAAATCTATATTTCAATGTAGTTTCTGTCTTTTTCATCATCAAACAAGCAAAACCCTTTCAGCAGCTGTTAGAATTTTCTGTGAGAACAAAGCAGAGGAGGAAATGGACCTCAGTCTCTTTACCTTAGCAACCTTCCTCCAGTTATGACAGTCAAAGAAGTAATATGTTCCTCGCTCATATGCGTTGGTCTTTAGCGTGGGCTCCATGCCTGGTGCTCTTGTGATCCAAACCCGATCCTCTTTATGGTATCGCCAGTCCCGGTTGAAGCTAAAATAAATTTTAAAAACTCAATTATTAGATATCTGTCGTGGGTTGCTTGGCAAACCAGATGGAAGCGACATACAGCTCGACAGCAGCAAGGAGTTGTAAGAGGTCTCCTCCGTTCATGTAATAGAGGTAGAACAGCAAGTCTTCACCATATCGACCAAGTTTTATTGCAGCCAGCTGAAAAAGCACACATGAGCATCAGCTGGCTCCCCTGAATGTTTGCGGAGAATTTTCAATCAAATGTTACACAGCTCACCTTGTCCCTTATGTGAATGTTGGTTAAGTACTCTGAAGGAACATGGAAATCTGAAACAGAAGTAGCATTCTCCGTTAAACAGAAAAAGTAGCTGTCTGTCACTTAGTTAAAGCTCAGTCACAGTTCACTTTTCTCTCCCATTGTCCTAATGAAGACCAACACAAACAGATGTCCAGGTTTTCAATAGAGAAAGTACAACAAGAGTGAACCTTGACCTGCAAATCTGCACCACATGCAGAAGTGGAAGAGCAAAGTTTTTTAGCCACCGCAGGCGAGGCCTCACGTTACTTGTACTTGCATGTAGTGAGACTGCTTACCAATGTCTTGAGGCCGACACGGAGCTGACGCCCATGGAGATGCAAACTTGGGATACAGATTTCTGCAATAGGCGAATCAAGCAATAGGCATTTGTTACAATTTTAAAACGTATTGTTGGATATATGGGCAAAACTAGCTATATGGGGACTAACTCTGGAGAGTTGAGGTTGAGTCCTAGTGTTGTTAGGTCACTGCCTAATGCTAGATGAACCATGCCAGGGTCCGTCTCAGCTGCCCGGATGAACGTCAAGAGTCCAATCATTCCAAACTGATCTGTCACCATTCCTGAGGGAATGTTCGTTACCTTGCCTAGTGAAAAAAGAAAACACAGCTACAGTAGAGGTTCTACACATCTGCTGATCCATTACAATCCTTTGTGAGTACACATTCTGACACATTGGAATTTTCTTGTGGCCAACACCAATCCTTTTCTTTTGACAGGATTTCTGCAGGTTTCATTGTATCAAAATTAAGATTTTTTTTCAGCCCATTAAGAATCAAATGTACGATACAGAGTCACATTAAGGTCCCTTTGGCCCTGGGGCTGTAACTTTCTTTAAAACCCCTTGGTTTCAACACAAATTCATAATCACCCTGAATGCTTTAAGGTTTATTGAAGTAATTAAAACTGTTTTTATTTTCAAAATGTCTTTCTTTCCTTTTTATGCGTGGTTTAGATTTACAATAGAATTAGATTTAGGATCACACAGGATATAATTAGAAAATGTTGTCTCATACTCCTTTAAAAAAATGTTACTTTACAAATGAAAGAGGCTACACAACATTCACATCAAGTATTTATATTAATCTATAATGTTAATTTAAAGGGACAATTTAATGAATCTGTATGAATCCAATAATTGAACTTTAAGTGGTCATGACTCACACAAAGATTTAAATCCAAACATTCATGTTTCAAGAGTAACCTAAAGAACATGGATATTGTTCTGATAAACATTTTTGATTTCATTTAACAGTCATGCTGTTAAGATAAGATAGGAAGTGCTGGTTTATAACATCTTACCATCTGGTAACACCTGGATCCCTTTCTTCTGCTGGTTGTTATTCTGTGCTGATGATGTCTTGTCGCCAGGAAATTTGGGCCCATCTGCACTCGAGCTGCCTTTGCCTGAAGAGTTCAAGCTCTGTGAAGAGAGCCAGAACAATCACTTCAACTCAATAATTGCTGAAATGCTTAATCTTTCAGGGTGCTTTCACAAAGGTTTGCCAACACCGGTCTTAGAAAGCATTACTCAATATGAATTGTGTGGGGAAAACAAACCAAGACATTTTACAAAACTATTTTCATTTTATATTCAATGTTGTATTGAAAAAACTTATTGAAATTCAAGTCATTTTAGACTTTGTTTTGCAGAGAATAAAAAAAAACATGGAATCATGAAAGAAAACTCTTCAAGTACTTTTTTGCACTAACTCTGGCTTTTTTTACCATATAGTTCATCTGCTTAGATTTAATAGTCAATGATATAATAGAAACAGTCTGTATTTAACAGTCAACAAATTAGGGGTGGGCGATAGGAGTTAAAATTCATATCACGATACTTTTCACTTCCCAGGCAGAATCAGTATAACAATCTTGACATTTTAGAAGACCTTAATAACATTACAGGCCAAATTTAAATTGTGTCAAATCAAATGAATTGTGTGCGAGCAAAACAACTACGGGTCAAAGGTGGGCAAAGAGCTGACATATAAATAACACCATGTAATTAGAATAGGCAAGGCAAGTTTATTTGTATAGCACATTTCGTACACAGGGTAATTCAAAGTGCTTTACATTGGAAATAAAGAGTAAAAAGAAAGTGCATACATTAAAATCAAGCATAAAAAAAGTCATATAAATCAAACAGATTTAAAACACTGAAATTTAAAACATCGATTAAAACAAAGATTAAAATTTGAAGTACAGAGGTAAAATAGTTGTTCGGACGTTGGTGCTCAGTCGACAAAAGCGCAACTAAACAGGAGAGTCTTTAGCCTGGATTTAAACGTGACTAAAGTGTTGGCACCCTTGATCTCCTCTGGAAGTTGGTTCTATCTGTGGGCCGCATGGTAACTAAAGGAGTATTTTCCCTGTTTGGAATTTACCTGGGGGAGATCTAATTTATTAGATCTGTGGGATCTCAGCTCTCTGTTTGGTGTGTATTCACTGATCATCTCTGTTATGTATTTAGGTGCTAAGTTATGTTTGGACTTATATACGAGCAGCAAAACTTTAACATTTATTCTGAAGGAGACCGGCAGCCAGTGTAGAGACTTAAGAACTGGAGAAATGTGTTCTGACTTTCTAGTTTTGGTTAGAAAATAATAAGCATTTATATTATTAGACTATAACTTCTGGAACATTTAAAACTTTTTGTGCAGGTCTTTAAGGTCTGCATATAACGCAGGAATGTGTGATAAATCTGATATTAAATGATATTTTAAGAGATGAGAAAACAAAGAGCGTATCCGATTAATCGATCTATCAAAATAATCGCTAGCTGTAGGTCTAATATGGCATTATGAGGTGTTAATGTGTATTGTTTATGAAGTTTTAGCAACACAACCACATTGCATATATGCATGAATAGTGAGACGACTGCAAGAAGACTTTTTAAAATCTTTATTAAATTAATCATTTAAGACTAAGATGTTTATCTCAATCTGCAATGTGGTCGTGTTGCTAAAACTTCATAAACAATACACATTAACATCTCGTAATGCCATATTAGACCTACAGCTAGCGATTATTTGGATAGATCGATTAATTGGATAAGCTCTTTGTTTTCTCATCTCTTAAAATATCATTTAATATCAGATTTATCACATGTTCCTGCGTTATATGCAGACCTTAAAGACCTGCACAAAAAGTTTTAAATGTACCAAAAAGTAATAGTCTAATAATGTAATGGCTTATTATACAAAAAGATGCAATACGCATCTCTAAAAACTTCTGATAAACAACTTAATTATTTTGAAATTGTTATGACAAAAACATTTAAATAATGGGAAGGTTAATATATTTATTATAGGTTAATATATATATAATATATTTATTTTATCTTTGAATGGAAAGAAAGGCTTGAATTTACCGTGCTCTATGTGAATACCGAGCAAACATGAGCTTGTCTTCAGTGTCTGCTCTGAACCATGCCAAAACTTGAAATGATCTGAGATCATTTCTACAACTTTTCTGAGAGCCTTCACAGGTTTGCTTTTCATCTTCACTCTGTCTCTGCTGCGTTTTATCACTCAGACACCATGTTGGTGCTCATTAGTTAAGTTATACAAATCAGAAGTTGGTACACAGAAGTTAACTACTGCAGCCCAAGTGATTTTTTCGCCCCAAATCAATGGTAAAAAATGGCTCATGTGGTCATGGTATCAACACCTACGAAATGCAACAAACCTCACTTGTTCACCCACTGTCAACCATGTCTCTGTACATTTTTCTGACCACTGTTGGTGTGCACATCAGCTCAGTTGCTGAATTCTTATATGCTCCAACAGAAGATATAAAATGTGTTTTGTATAGTTTAAACCAAAAGCTATTTGTTTATAGCCTAAGGTATTTGTTTGTTTTGATAAACAGAAGACAACATCATACAATTTCTTGGCTCTACTAGTCATTGATTGACTCTTTAGTACCACTTTCCAAAGTCGGGTCTGTCCACTTGTCTCAAAAATCATATCATTTAAGCCAGATTTTCTCAGCCTATTTCCCTGCATTTTAATGAATACACAGGAAATTATATTAAAAGGTTTGCCTTTTGTCATGTTTGCATGAACATACACTTTATGTGTAACACTAAATTTATAATAAACATGAATATAAGCATTATAAAAGCTGTGCATTTACTTTCAAGTAAGTACAGATGTAAAAGTTACTGATGTGCTGTTTAATCTAGAACAAATCTGACAGTTGCTCTGTCTGAGTGTACCGGTATTTTGACTTTGCAGAAATTCCAAAATTTTATCTTGCCGTTCTAAAAAAGCGTACAAGCTCTTTGCCGCGCAATAGCCAGCAGCACAACCCCGTGTATAGCAGGAGAGTTTGGTGAAATTGTGGCAGTTTGTAACCATGGTTTGTTTTAAGCGAGTGCAGGTATGAGGATATTGTTGCAAGAGCAAACAAGACCGTATGTGCACACACACAAAATGAATTTACAATCAAAAAAGATTTTTGCTGGCTCAAAATACATTTTCTAAACAAAAAGAACATTTTATTCACAAAACGCAGTTCACACACATGCAAATTAACTTTTTGTGCTCAGTATAGTGATGCTAAATAATATATTTTTCAACCTCGACACTCCACCTTGGCGCGGAAGCCAGGTTGGGAACCACTCATTTACACAACTGTTTTTGGACGTTTCTTTTGATAAAAAAAAAAAAACCTGTTAAACCATGTTCTCAAAGAGACATTTATTTATTTATTCATACATTTGTAAAGGGAAATAGATGAGTAGGGCATTTCCTGTGCTATATTATACTTATTTACATTACCTGCAAATGATGAAGCTTTTTTGTTTTAACAGTGGTGCAAAAACATATTGAATAAACATAATTTTTAATAGTTTCTGAGATGAACAAGATTGTAATGAACTTTACAGTCTATTTTGATATGTGGGTTCCGGTCAGATAATTTAACTATCTCCGATTCTGCTTTTACATTTAATTTCACGTAATGCAAGCATTCTAAATATGCACCACTTAATTTACTCTGTTAGTAGTTCAGATGTACGACTTAATTTACTTAATAGTTCAATACAAATGTTAAAGCAACCCAATAGGTCAAAAAATACTCACTGATTTGCTTTCATCTGTGCTTAGCGTTGGGTCCTTGTAGTTGGGGCCTGGCAGGGCTGGGAAGTCTTCATTGTGAATCGAGAAGTCCTGCGACTGTTCATTTGATGGCTTTGTGACCATTCCAACTACACAAAAAACATTTGAACAACATTTGAGGTCATTGTGAGAGAAAACAAAACAACTGACCTTGTCATGCATTTACTAAAACTCCTCCGTTCAAAGAGAAAGATGCTTGGTCACAGGGTTTCTGTTTCAGCAATTGTGTAAAACAAACTCTTACCGTAGGGCGCTCTTCCCGCCAGAGGATTATGCAATGGTGTTGGGTTGCCATTTCCTTCCCTCCGACTTCTGTCTGCAAGTGCTGGAAATTCGGAGAGATCTATCCCCGTAACATTTTCACTCCCATCTGCCATTTAGTTGCGATAAGAACAATCTTATGGGTATGCCGCATTTTTCTTACAACATTGAAGGATTTTGTTCCAGTACCTCAGCACTCACCTGTTCCGTTGAAGATGTTATTGGATAAGGAGTTCATGCCAAACCCTTGGCTCCGGCCCATTCCAAATCCTGACATACTGTAATGACAAAGACCTTCTGTTACATCTAATTTGGTAAAAAAATTAGGGCTGGCACACTACTCTTTTATACCAAACAGTTTGGTACATCACCCTCAGTTCATTACACGAATGTGGACCATGGATTTTCAGTTCCTCATTTGAATAACTCATTTGTAATATTATGTCTACAAACCTAGCAAACTACTTTTTACAGATATTAGAGAAACATCTTTCTGGAAGCTAAAATCCAATCAATGAAATAGGAAAAAAACATGTAACTGAGTGCAATCACTGTTTTACCGGATTTAATTATGCAAAAGGCAACACAAACGTGAGCGCACATTTGCACCGTCATCACACCTCTGTCTGTAAAAGGAGCCATGCAGCGAAAAAACATCAGTGAATCATTCAACCAGTCATACCCAACTAATTCAGAGAGACACAAAACAATAACAAATGCAGTAAGGAAGTTGATTCCTAAAGAAAAGGCATTTTCAGTCTTTATATGGGGTTTTGATTATTCTTAACCCAGACTATACACTGCAATTGCGTTCTTTTTTTAGTAGGAAGACCAATCCGGATAAGCACATTTTTCTACATAAGAACCTAAACAAAGAATAGTAGACCAAAGTATTGTTAGTCGACATTTTTTTTTTACAACAGATACTGAATATTTAGTTTCATGTTTTTATCAGCAGTTTTGGCTAGATAGCATCAATACAGTTTCTTTATATTATAATTTAATGTGTTCTTTAGTTTGCATTTTTTAAGTTTATGTTTTATTTGGTAAAATAAAGTGAATTCTAACAAACAACTATTTTTTCAACCTGGTAATGTGATTTGTACAAAGGATGATTAAAAACAATACTAATTAAGTAAGTCAGCAAAACCAAGATGAACTGAAACCCGTGGCTAAAAACAGAGCTGCGTATCAAACCGTGAGATCTGTGTACCTTTCCAGCTCTTATAACAATGTATCAAAATATGTCTAAACCAACTCTTCAACACAACCACGTTGTAGTGAAGATCATACAAGTAGAGAGGCCTGTGCAGAAATTCCAGCAAGTCCTCCCAAATATTCACAGGACACTATATGGTTTATGAAATCTCTTATAAACATCTAAACACCTCAACTGCCTAAAAGTTAGGAAGTCCTGAACAAAAGAACACAAAACAAAGTTTCCAAGACATGGAGTACAACATTCTTGTCCAACATGTTTGCACAATCAAACCCAAAACTGAACTCACACAAACAGCTACAACATCATTTGGCTAGTCGTGTCAGTGGGGGACCCGTCTGCTTGACATTTTTCCTTTTTTCCTGAGTGAACACATGCTGAACCCTTTTTGTCTTTAACAACACTTCAAATGTTTTGTCCTCCTCTATCACTCTCTTCCTAGAAAGATATTTTCATATTTCTGTGTCACAACTTATGATGTCCACAAACATCTACAAAAAGATTTGCCAAGCAAGCACTGCTTTGGGTGAAGCACCTGCTGCTCAAGGTCTTTCTCCTGTTAGTCCCAAATTTGTTAGACAATTGGTAAGTAACACAATTGGCTGACTGGCTAGTTAGTTTTTTTTTAAACTGTCTATGTAACCTGTCAATAGTCTGCTAAGTAATTGGTCAGTAAGTTAGTTAGCAAGTTAGTTGGTTAACTGCTAATTAATAGTTTAAGTAGTAAGTCAGCTTGCTAGTTAGAACAGTTACTCAGTTTTTAGGTAGCCAGTCAGTGGGTTAGTAAGATAGTTAGTCATAAGTTTAGTATGTAAACTGTTCATATGCCATGTACCACAAAATGCACATTTACACTACTCCTACAGGGTACACTGACTTAATGTAAATTATTTTAACCAAAACCATCTAGCCTAAAGTGATACACAACATTGTTATATAATCAAGTTTTGATTTGCATATAACCCTACTTTTTAACTTTCTACCTCTAACCAATACTTCAGACTAACTCTGTCTTTAACACTCCAGTTCATGTTGCACTATGCTAGGGTGTGTATTTGACCACAAAATGGCTCTTACCTGTTGATGGTGAAGGGTTGACGTGCTGGCTGCTGCTTGGGCATGCAGATAATGCTGGGAGAGCTGCGGTTCGGGCTGCCAAGGCCAGAGCTGCCCATACTGTTGGTCCTGCCACTCATACCCATCCCCTGCCCAACCTGCGAGCTAATCATGTTTCGGGAATTCATTGGAAGGATGCCCCTGCAGATCATAAACCAAGATAAAGTGGATTTAAAGATAAAGAGTGCAAGTCAAGAAACACAACATTCCTCTAACCGAGGAGATAAAGTACCTGTTTGGCGATGGTGGCGTGTGGAGGGACATTGTTGGGACGCCTGTTGTTGCAGTGCTATGGCTTGGTAACTGAGTGCCTTGTGTTAAACTCCGATTTAGTTGAGGGTTGTTGTTGCTCATTCCCCTTATTGAGAATCCTAGTGCACCTAAAATTGAGTGAGATGACAGACCATTAGTTGGTGCTAAACTGAGTGGAATATGTTTTTAAGAACAAAGCTTAGATATAATAAACAAGCAGGACCACAGACTACTCACTCTGGGGACCGTACAAACTCGCACCAAGCTGCGACAATTGACCTGACGATGACGGCGATGGAGATGGTAGCATCTGAAAAAGGAGGAATTCAAGTTCAAATGAAAGGTTATAGTGAGTAAAAATTAAATCTAAGTTTACCTTTTAAAAACTTTATTAATTTACACATAATTTTTTTCAGTGTCACTTGATTGACATTGACTGTAGGTCTCCACTAATGAAGTAAAAGGAACTTTAAAATTGCAACCACATCTTACGTACAGACTTCATTTCTAAAATATTACTTTCCAAAAATCACTTGCTATATTAAAAAAAATAATATTATATATATATATATATATATATATATATATATATATATATATATATATATATATATATATATATATATAAGCATTTTACAATAAAATAATTTACAGTTAATGACTATGCTGGCAGCAACACTGGAGTAATGTCCCATTAACAAAAAAATTCAGCAAAATCAAACATCTATCACAAGCAGTATCTAGTCTTACATCTTTCTCCGACCGATGTGGGAACATAGACGCCTGGTTATAGTAGATGCTATCATCTGGGTAGTCACTTTCGACCCCCTCCACAAACTTCTTTCTCGTTGCACTAAACATTCCGTTTGTCACCTGAAAAAAGAAGAGATTATCAAGATTTTCATCCACGCCATGCATTTAATCCAGTAGCACTGCAGAATGATTGAGTGACCATTCAGTGAGCATATCAATAGCAAGTTATTCTATAGCCACAGGACCTGTGTGAACAAGTGATAAATAATTTATTAGCACTGCACAACCAGATCCAAGGCTATATGCTACTTAACACTCCGCTAAGGAAAAGCAAAGTGAGTAATTAACCTCATAATGTAATGTCACCAATGTTATTATTGTTTTCATTATGGTACAAATAAAAACATCAGTTAACTCGATTGACAAATTGTACAAACGATTAAAACACAAACAACTTATAAAATCAAAAGTACTAAATAAAAGATTTTTTTTTCTTATTAAGAGGAACGCGCATCAAACACATTGTTAATTGACACCTGACAAGAAGCCCAAATTCAGCTTAATACCCCAGCTAAGTCCCCTGTTAAATCATGCATTACTAGCCTACTGCATCAAAACACAAACAGCTCTTTGTCCTTAAAATGTAAAAATATTTTACACATCAAATGTCAAACTAGCATTCTTTTGCGACCATGCTGGATGTCAGAAGAAAAATAATAATAATAATGGCACACTGTGAAATGTGTTGATTACTGTGTGCTAGTTAGCTTTGACGTTAGCGGTGTAACGTTAGCTACTACAGTAAATAACAGATTCATAACTAAACAATTATCTCAATTAGAACTAAAAAACATAAAACTATTTACTCGATAAAATAGAGTACACTAAGGTGCACAACAACGCTTTGTAATTAAATAATAAAAGTATCCGTTAGTTTAATGGCTAAGGCCTCTGTGTAGGCAGACTGTTTTTGTTAGCGCTAAGCGCTAGTTGGCTAGCTCTGGCCTCAGAACAAAAACAGACACCAGTAAAACCGTGCAAATATGCCTATGCATTCATCCATGTACCAAATTTCTGTTTAGATGTACGCATAAAGCTCCAATTGCACATTTGGCCCTGCGTATGCGATAAAAACGCTGCGGTGGCACATATTTTTCGGAGAAAAAGAAATTGACTAACCGCATTAATTTACCCCTCTCCTCGCAGATCCAAGATGGCTGTTTCCTACAGACGAGAATGATGGGGAATAGCCTTTACCCTCTGACCCCTTGACCTTCAGTTCATTTCATATTAGATTGTCAAATTCTGCTGGACTCTGTCTCTTAAATTATATAACATCTTCTGGAGACGTGGAGTAAGTTTACGCCATGTTACAGTGCCATGCAAACCTAACTCATATATTAAAAGGACACACTTTTAACAACATTTAGCAATTTACCATTTAAGAAACCTTACTGTCCAATTTTTTATATGAAATATTCAAAAGTATTATGAATGATTCGCAAGTGTTTAAAAAAATAATCTAAAATATTGATTATTTGAAAGCTGATCTGGAAAAAATAAGAATGTTTTAGAACATTTGTGTACAATACAATTAGTCAAAAGCCCATTATTAGTCAAAGAGCGCAAACTGTAATATAAAACCAAAACATCTGCATTCTTAAAATGTATCTTTAATGATTTACTAATACTAAATACTATTTAAGTATACCCTTTTGTTTTTGATTGCTATTTCATTTGTTGATTTCTTTAGTTAGTTAATTTAATTACTAAGTCTGCCATTTAAAGGGTTAGTCAATAGTTTTTATGTAGTTGTTAAGTACCTCAATTAGCTGCTTTGTTTGTTAGTTAGTTAGTCAGTCTTTAAATCATCAACAGTTTGTTTGGTAGTTGGTTGGTAAATTAATTAGTTACTCAGTTGCTAAGTCTGTCATTTAAACTGCTAGTTGATACTTTGTTCTGTGTTTTAGTTAGTTAGTTAGTTAGTTAGTTAGTTAGTTAGTTAGTTAGTAAATAGTTTTAGATAGTCAGTTAGTCTAATATTTGATATTTGGTAGTCTGCTAGTAAGTTAGTTAGTTGGTCAGTCATTTGAATGATTAACATTTTGCTTGGTAGTTGGTCAGTAAATTAGTTATCTATGTAGTTAGTTTTTCAGCTATTTAAACAATCTATTATCTAGTTTGTATGGTATTTATTTATGTTGTTAGTTAGTCAGTCATTTTAACAGTCAAAAGTTTGCTTAGTAGTTGGTCAGGTAGTCAGTTAGAACTATTAGTCAATAGATTGTTAGTTAGTCAGTCAAGAAGTTAGTAAGCAGTTTGTTAGTTAGTTGGTTTAATCATTAGTCATTTAGATTGGTTGTCTGTTGTTGGTTATGTAGTTTGTCAGTATGTTAGAAAGTTCATTATATGACCAGTTGTTAATACTAGTGTTTATTAATATGAAGCAAAAAAGCTAATTAATCACCCAACCCCACTTAATCTTGGGGTCATAGGGGTTTATCTCTAGAGAACAATGGTGAGAGGCAGGGGTACAGCTTGAACAGGCCATTGCATGACCCTGTAATTATTAATCTCTTTATTTCACCTAATTCATGTTGTGAAGGAAACCTCATCTTCAACATAAGGAAATCTCAGTCCATAATTGAAGAAATATGCAAATCCAATACTCCCCTGTTAGAAGAAATTTACAATCTTCAAGTTGAAGATTGTAACCAAAAGTTGTAGTTTAACATCCCCATTCTTAGATCGGTTTCCATTTGTGTCCTTTTGTTTTCTCCCACAAGTATTTAAATTTATTTATTTATGCACACACACACACACATCTGGCTTTAATTACTTAAATAAATTTTATATATATATATATATATATATATATATATATATATATATATATATATATATATATATATATATATATATAAACAGGATGAACCTAACTTAGCGAACAACATTCATTTCTATTGCAGGTGAAGTTCCCGCAGATCAGAAACCCTAAACAAAATGTATAAGAGGATAATAATGTATCATTATTGCTTATTTAGACCTAACTTTGTTTTTTGTAACCACCCAAGTCTTATCTTTGGAACACTCAAGTGGTCTCAGCTATGTTTAGGACCCTGAATGAGATAAGAGCTTAAATGGAATAGTCCTTCAAATTCCTTAAGCATATGACACCTTTGGACATGTCACTGCTCCCAGTCAGCTCCACCTTCCAGTCTCTCTCTACTCGAGGGAGCACAATCATTCCAACGAGTGCAAAGAGAAAGCTAAATGTTGAAAATGAGCTCTCATTGAGCAGCAGGGAAATATAATCATGTTGGAGATAAAACAATCTTAAAAGAGGAATGCTGGTCATCTACAGGTGCACGGTAAGATATTTTTTTATTCAGCAATTGTTTCACCTTGCAAAATGTTTGACACAGTGATGACTTTTTTTAATCGTGAAAGCATATATACTCCATGGAGATTTTGAAAATAATTGAAAGAAAAATTGTAGATCTCCACTTTTAATAAAAAGTAATTCATTGATATTGATTGATTCGAAAACAGCACATTTTCAAACATGTTATATTTTGTGATGAAGAATTCTTTAGACAAAATACTTTTTGAAATGATTCCATATTACATAATTTTTCAAGCGTTCAAAAAAGAGCCTTGAGAGGAATTTTACAATCATTGGTTTTGTGAACTTCTACTTAGACAATTTCTATTCCAAAATAGTTTGTTCTTATTACCAAAATGTATTGTTTACATACATTGTAAGGATTCAGTTTATTAAGGTTAGCTGTAAATGAGCTTAACACATGGATTACAATAAAACTGATCAACTATAGAGTTAGTTGGTCATCATTGTTCTGTTGATCTATAAGTTACAAACGTCTTTTTAAAACAAGTTGACATTAGTCAAACCACCATAGTTGTATTCATGAAAATGAGTTTCACATTCTTTGATCTTCTACCCTGTAAAGATTGACACTCTTGTCTGTCTATTTGTGTACTTCTTGATTAACTAAATTGAGAATAAACTAATTCACTCATAACAATGAACATCCAGTACAGGGCCATGTAGGGACCCTCTGAGGGGCAGGTGCTCAAATATAAAAAGGGCCACATAAATATTCCTGTAACATATGATGTTTTAGAGGCTAAAATTTTGCTCAGACAGAACTTAATTAATATTACAATATAACTACAAGTTATAATTTGAAATTTATTTAGAAATAAAATATATACAAGATATAACAACAAAGGCATTTTTCATACAATTAAACTTATTAAATGAAACAAATAAGCTATCCAGAGTGTGTAACCAAAGTTTTGTTTTTATGTAAACGATCAGTTGAGCTTTTCGAATAAATTATTGGTACTACTTTAAACAACTCTGGCTTTCTGGCGCTGTTTATAAACTTGCTATTAGATTTTATCCTGCTATGTTCTGTTTTAAAGAAAGTTATTTATGATATTTTTTTATGTATATTTTGTATTTTTATGTCAGAAGGTGGTCCATACCTATGTCATTTCTGTTGATACAAGTCTTCATTAAAAATTTTTTTGACAATTCCAACAGTCTTTTGCAAGAATATGGTATTTCAGGCACAATAAAACAATGTTAACACATTTTCCTACAGATTGTAGCTCCAATAAATGACTGTGACCAGTGAAGATGGGAAACATTGTCCGTGGAGCTGTGGCTTTTGTGCCCTCTGAGAGATGTCAACGTTTCCTAGTTGGAGACCTGAAGGAGATGCCCCTTGATCGCACCCTGGACCTGAGCAGCCACCAGTTACGACGGTTTCCTCTCAGGGCTTCTGCCTTCGAAGAACTCATTAAACTGTACCTCAGCGACAACCACCTGAGCAAACTACCCTTAGAGATACGAAATCTGAAGAAACTTCAACTTTTAGCCTTGGATTTCAACTGCTTTGAGGAGCTTCCTCTTGCTATTTGCAGTCTTTTCCAGCTTAACATCCTCTACCTTGGGAATAATCACCTGTACAGCCTACCAAAGGAACTGCAACAGCTCACTGAGTTGAAAACCTTGTGGCTGGAGACCAACTGCTTCAGCTATTTTCCTCGCGTAGTATGTGAACTTCCAAACATCAAGACCCTCCATTTGGGCTACAACCAGCTCAGGAGTTTACCCGCTGAACTTGAGCGACTGGAGGAGCTGCGTAGCATCTGGCTAGCAGGGAACATGCTGAATGAATTCCCACCAGTGCTGCTGAAGATGCATTACTTGGAGGTTATCGATGTTGATCGCAATCGCATCTGCCAGTTTCCATCACTGGTCCATTTAAGAGGCTTGAAGCTGGTAATCTACGATCACAATCCTTGCATTAATGCCCCTATGGTGGGTGAAGGGGTGAGAAGAGTTGGCCGGTGGGCTGATTGCATTGATGATGAAGAGGATGAAGGGGATGAAGTGGTTGCCAAAGCAAGTGTAAAGCTGAAGAAACTTGAACAGAAGGAATAAAAGTGCTTTTTAAAAGTTTGATGAAACCAACAATTGAAAGAACTATTGTTTTTGAAGTGCACTCAAAAAAAAATGTATTATCCAAACCCCCTCTTAAAACTGACAAAAATAAATACAGTTTACTTTTTATAAATAAATCAATTTGATCATTATTAGTATATATTTAATCGCTGTAACTCAAAATAAATTAGTAGATGCACCTCTGACATTCATAAACTCAAAGAGAATGAGTTCATTAAGGAAACCATCGATCACCTTTTTTTATTTGTTTGGGAAATTTGCTAACTAGCTTAAAGTTAACATTAGCCGTTGTGCAGGTTTTCTTGAACTTGGACCTATTATTGTGAGGACCAGCTTTGAGTCCTGATTGAACAAGAGTATAGTGATATCCGGACTGTGTTTTTTTTTGTTTTGTTTGTTTGTTTTGCTGTGTACTGATTTCAGAGAATGAAGAGATTTTGTTGCAAAATTTTATTTACTATTGTTGAGGGTGTTGTTCGTTTGAATGCTGTTTAGAGTAGGTCAAAAAGCTTAATTGTTGATGGTAATGACTATGACAGTAGAAATATTGTATGCCTTAAATGTCCTCACAGACGGTTTGTCTTATTAAATATAGACTAGGTTAGACTTGGTTATTTATTATTGGTTATATACAGAATAAAAACATCTTAACTATAGCAAATAATATATCTTCCCTTTCTTTTTTGTTAAGTGTGTTTAACAAACAAAAAATTTCATTGAAACGAAAAAAATTTTTAGGATTTACAAAAAATAGATCTGAAGGTTGAACTCAAATAGATTAAAGTAGGTTTTATTTTAGTTGGCGCTAACTATATTTTTTGGATGGAAATTCTGCCCTCAATTTAATTGAGTTCATCCAATGAGTTATTTTTTCAGTTTGGAGAGAAACCATGGGCAAAATTAAATCCATAATCCATGTAGAGTTTAAGAAATTACATATTTATGTTGACGATAACTAAACAATTAAATGTTAAGTGACCATTTGCTAACTGATACACACTTGGTATTTACAAGCAGCATATCATAAGCCAAAAAACTGAGGCATGTACAGCCATGCAGTCACATTTGTACTTAAAACCAATTAAAGTGCGTCAAATCGCTTCAAAACTCCACATTGGGTGACTAAAAAACTCAACAAATGCTTTTATAGAAAGTTTTGATTTTATCTGAATAGAGTTCAAATTAATTATTATATTACATAAAATAAAAATTGTTTGTAGCTAACTTTTTTTAATAGGGATGTATAATGTGAAATAAATGTGATCCTTTTTACATTCATTTGTATTATTTTCACAGCGTCCATGAAACAAATACATTCACAGAGCCTGGTGGAGTCATTGATGAATAGTATGGTTCTATTAATGTCCCCTTGTTCATGAATAAAATAGTTTCCTGCAGCAGATTTAGGTCTGAGTTTTTGATTTAAAGCTCCTAATAGGTTTTACACACTTGAGAATCTCTGCTATATTAAATGAGTTTAAAATGAAATTGAAATGATTGTTTGAAAATATTTACAATATGTTATAGTTGTACTTGTTTAATCTAAATGATGCTTTTTCATTTATTTAATTATAAAAACAGCCCATGTAAAACTAGATTGTATTGATTAAATAAAACAATTAAATCGTTTCAATAAATGCTTATGTTGGTCGTACACATATCCAATGGCATGCATCCACATTTCTCTATCAGAAATTTTATTGAATAATTTTCATAGTGTTACTGTGGAATGTGTTGTTGCTACTTTCATGCCTGATAATCACAGATTGCTGTAAGCAGCAGAGGTGCAACATTTTAAATTCATAATAGTTTCACTATTTTGATCAAAATAAAATATCTGAACTTAAGAAAATCAGAAAGTTCTGTAGTTTGGTAAAATTAACGCCACTGATGTGGAGAACCTTGCTTCCTGTTTACAGTTTCTCAGTTTTTGCATCTGGAGTGTCTTGACATATCTTCCTGAATAAAAAAACTAATACAAATACATTTCAAAGCACATAAATTACACGAGTGGTTGATTTGATTCATCATATTGTTGCTTATTAATCATAAAGATAGTAAATAAACCTAAATAAATAAAATTATAGGGCCCTACACAAGGTACAAGGGCCTTTAAGAATCACACTTGTCATCAGCAGGGTGCACGGACCTTTTGTGGGGCATGTGCTGAAATTGAAGAAAGGGCAATCCTCTGAAAAAAACTGTTTACAAAAACCTCCACCACCAAAGAATGAACTCACAATGATATTCTTTTATTTAATTGGTTTTTAATAACTTTTATACAGATCAAATTTACATATAAATGGTCTCTTTAAACTAATTACACTAAAACTAATAACACTCTTCTGAGAGCAATTTTTGCAATATATCTATTTTTGTGCAGTTTATTTCTAATCGTGCAACTTATTAATAGAAATGTATTTACAATTTAATTATTCACTAATTTAGCTTGAACCTGTGATTGTGTGAACTCTCAATACTAGTAATTATGTATTTACTCTACTGTTTTTATTCCCACAATCACATAATAGCATAGTTATTCCCTAACTGTCTGTTCTTGTCTTTAGTGACAATAAAGGAATTCTGATATTCAAGAAGTATATATGGCTGAGCTGCTATATTGTAGCACATTTAACGAAATACACGATGCTAAACGGACTAAACCAGAATCATCACGTTTAAAACCAACTAAATGTTGACGACGATATAGATCCAACTCCCAGTCTCTGATTGGCTCACAGACCAGCCACGTTTGAATACTCACCAAAGTTAAGTTACTGCCTTTTTAACAGTTTTGATTATATGTTATTAAACTACATAATGTAATTTCATGCATCAGCACATTCTTTAGATAGACATAAACTCTGAGAAGTTATTAGAGACGCGCTTTTTAACGCCTTTAACTGGTTAAAAACTTGTTGAACGACAAACAGACGTAATAAAAAAAACTTCCCCATAAAAAGGCCACTTCCAAGCTTAATTACAAAAAGGGCATGTGCTCTGCACAGGTTGAGCCCTAGCTGTGCACTTCCCTGTTTGTCAAAAAAAGTTGAAAAAGTTTATTATATAAAATATATATATTTTTAATTTGATTATCATATTCAGGTCTGGCCTTATTTTCCTCTAAAAGGTCCAGTATACTCCGGAAGTTATAAGAGGATATAAGTAAAATAATTATTTCTTACGTCTATATGTCCAGTCCAAACACTTGAGAAGGGGGCAGTTAATTCTTCACCTATATTAGAGAAAATATGGCGACCCTAAATGATTCGTTACTAGTCAGCTGAAAGAACCAGCGCGTCTGCACGATTTGCAACTGAACAGAGAAGTGGTCTGAAGGTACAAAGGCCCTGAAGTTAGGTAAGGACTTTTATTTTGAAGCGTGAAGTCGATCGGCCATTTGAAAAGAAAAGAGAGCCCGGTAGCTTTACGTTCAGATGGGCTTGTGTGAAGGGAAAACGAGAGCAAATACACGGCTGTGATGGGGAAGAAGACTCGTTCAGGCACCGGCAGGAGAACTATTATTCAGTTGTCACCACCTGGATCGAACCGCGCCGCTTCCAAAGAAGACGGACACGCCTCGGGATCTGAAGGTAACCCAGAAAGTCGACCCAACAGTTGCCAAATAACAATAGTTGTAGGATTCAAACAAATATATTAATTAGGGCAAGCAAAGCCATTTGTTAAAGTAAAATGAAATTATGAATGTAACCGTTAACTGTGCGTTTTTGTCTTTTTTTAATACAGTGTGGTTTCGTTTATAACGCCACTATTAGAGGCGCCATGTTTGTCAAGTTAGCTGCTAACGTTAGTTAGGTAAACCCCTTAAGGTTCTTATTAAATATATATGTAACATTTTATGTTATGATAAATAATAAACACAGACGTTAATTAAAAAAAACGTTCTGAGATTACATGTATGTATGCGTCGCCAAGTTTTCAGCTACGGGCTCTCAAACCAAACAAAGCGCTTGCTAGCACGTTAGCCTGACAGGCCCAACACAGCTGTTTAGTGTCCCTTTAGCCTAACGAACTGTGTGTGTTTCAGACGAAACGGAGGGAAACTCAGAAGGACAGAGAGAAGCTAATACTGCAATGAAGACCCCAGCTGTGAAGGCCACACGTGAGTATTTAATTTAGCGATATAAATGAGCTGCTTCAAGCTTTTCACACATAATACAATTTGTGTAATTGGATATACATGTTAGCTGGAAAATGTAACTTGATGAAGTTCGACATTTTGATAATGCTAATATTTGAAAGGATGACATGTGAATACATTTAGTGGAATGGCAACATGATAAAAAGTCCAGTAAAATTGTAAACTGAATGACTGAAATCGGTCAAATTGACCCCAATTTTTGTCTAAAGAAAATACCCAATAACCTCACTTTTTCTTCGCTAGACTCATTCAACTGTCTCATAGTTTGTTTTGTGATTTCCCCCCAACCCCTCTCTTCAATTTCTGAAACAAGTTCTCTATTTTACATCAATAGTTATACAGGGTACTTGGACAACAGATAAATGTATATGTGATCCTGGACAGAACGCCTACATGCATGATTTGGGCCCTAATCAGAGAATATTAGTATTGAATAAGAGTTAAAACTCAAAATGACACGTCTCTCAAAATATTGGCGTTCAAAGATTTTTCTCCATAACTAAAATCAATCCAGTTTATATATAGTACTTTTTTGCAGTTGCTTTCAAAGTCAGCTGTGGATCTATCTCTGTCTCTCTGTCTGTCTGTGACCACAAAATGACCACATTTTCATTTTTGGGGCAGCAGAGTGTTAGTCATATCATGGAATTCCTAAACTTTTCCCATTTCCTGTTTGCTTTGTAGAAGGACTATCTCTCCTTGGAGCTTATGAAGACAGTGAAGAAGAAGATGTGTCAGAAAACATGTCTAAAGCAAAACATAACCAGTCTGGAGACATCGACAGCACACTTGCCAATTTTATGGCAGTGAGTGAAGTTTTTGTTAATGACATGTTTATTTGTGGACATTTATCTTGAAGTGTTGATTGTGTTCTGTTTTAATGCGGTATTTCTCTCTGCAAGGAAATTGATGCAATTACAACTCAACCAGCACAGAACGAAATTGGAACAGAGTCAACTGAATCAACTCCGGGTCCTCCTCGTCCTGAACCCAAAACTGGCCCACAGAATCCCCCCCAAAACGGATCTGCTCAAGAGTTTCAGTACAACACGCAGTACTCGCTTGCAGGAGGTGAGTTTGTTAATAACTGCCTTCATTTCAAACTTGTTGGACATACTGTAATGTAATAAAATCATTTTTGGGTGGTTTGTAGCTGGTTTAGAGATGGGGGATTGGCAGGAGGTGTGGGATGAAAACACCGGCTGTTACTACTACTGGAACACCCAGAGCAATGAGGTGGCCTGGGAGCTCCCACATTACCTGGCAAGCCAGATGCAGAATCTACATTACCCAGTCAGGTCAGTGCTGATTATGATTAAGTTTTTACAGAAACATCATCTGTTGAGATTAAATGTATAATAATTATTCAATGGTTATGGAGGTTGTTATAGGATTTAGGGCCAATCTCTGAAACACTGTCTAATGTAAAATGCCATTTTAAATGGGAAGCTTAATTCTCTGAAGTGTGGCCTATTACATATTAATGCAATAGACAAACAAAACTGTGTTGATGAGGATTTTGCCGGGGCTGTGGAGCATAGGGTAGCAAGTGATTTGACAACCAGTTCAGTCTGTCAGTTGTAGGTCAGTTGGAGTGCTGTGCTCCAATAACTGCAACTATAGTGCCGCATTGGGCCTCCTCCTGGCCTTGGTACCCAGAATCCACTCTGTCACCATGCTGATGGTTGGCCTCAGAACTCTAGTCGCCGCAATCTAAATATTTCCATAGAAATACAGAACAAATGCCCTGTTTATTTACTTAAATGTTCATCCTTTCCGGCATTTTATTCATAAATATATGTGTAACTCTATAAAATGAGGTTGAATAATATGGTGTTATATTTTTTTTGTAACAACTCAACTATAATTAACCTATGCATTTAGATACTATTACAACACCTGCACCTCGATACCCGTGCATCTCAAAGAATTCTACAATATGATGTGAATCGAGATCAATAAAAAATGTTAATAACAATGGGAACTTTAAATAAAAACTTTCAATGACTATAATTGTATGCAAGTATATTGTTGAAATAACATGATTAAAAGATCACCATCTCTAACAGTCAACCTTGGTAAGCAGAAAATTGTAGGTTTTTTGTGATGAAATATTTAGTGTCTTCATATAAGACAATTGCTGATTGTTTATGAAATGCTCAATAATCCCACTAAACAAACTATGAAGTATGGTGTTGCTGGTCATGACAGCAGCTAATTTTTCTCAGTATTAGGGTACACAGTTTGATATTAATGCTTGAGTTTTGGGATTTTTCACACTCTATTTTTCCTTTTCACAGCTCAAATGTAAATGGCAGCAGTTCGGCACACAGCGGCTGTTCTGAACCACAGTCTGCTGCAGCTCCTCCCGAGACTAAAAGAGAACCGAAAAAGAAGGCATGTACCTTTTAAAAGTACATATATTTGGATAAAGCTTGTTTATAAGTTCTTACGTTTTTGCTTCCACTCCTTACAGGAAGTCATGGACAGTGTTGTTGCTTTGACCAGTGAGGAGGAAGAGAGGAAAGGAGTGGCAGCGAGTCTCCTTGCTCCTCTCATCCCAGAGGAAGTGAAAGAGGCTGAGGAGAGGTGGAGAAAGAAAGCCCTGGCAATGGAGGAGGCTACAGAGATTGCTCTAGAAGTAGAAGATGAAAGTGCTCTGGCTTTGGACTCACCAGCCGTCCGGGATGGTGATATCCAGTCCAATCACCAGAGCAGGACACAGTCTCCAGAATCTTCAGATCGGGAGGAAGAGGAAGGAGAGGATACCATGGAACTTGAGCTGGCACTTGAGAGGAAAAAAGTGAGTGATCGTATTAGAAAGTGATTGATTTTGTATTCTGATCTTGTTAATATTTTGTATTCGTGTGTTGTTTTATCTACTAATTAAATGATTGTGCTTTTATAGGCTGAGCTTCGGGCCTTGGAGGAAGGTGATGGCAGTGCAGGGGGTTCCAGCCCCTGTTCTGAAACTAGTCAGGATGGGCCTCGTAGTTTGTTGAAGAAAACCAAATGGAAGACTTCATTCCTTCGCGCACCCAGTCCTGACTCGAGCAGCCGGGGATCAGACAAGGCAGAACTGGCCATAGAGATTACTGAGAATGGTAAACGCCACATGTACTGTTACACAAGCAAAACTCTTTGAAATTAAGTGTAAAGGAAGCATCTTGTTACATCTGAATTTTTCTTGTTAAACGTGTTTAATTTAATTAATTAATTAAATTTAATTAAGTTTTTATATAAAATCACTGTTCTTTGCAAGACTCATTGTACTTTATATTTCAAGCACATTCTAAACAGACTGAGAAGCAAGAAGATGAGGCAAATGAGAAGACCATATCCAAAACACTCCAGAAGGAAGAGGAGGATCTCAAAGTAATTGCTCTAACATTTCAAGGAGAGATAAATTGTTTAACATAGAGAGAATTATTCTTACCATATTCAGACAGCTCTAATTGAACACTGCCTCTTTTTTTTCTTTCGTTCAATGTTTAAAAAAAACAGATGCTTTTTGGATACCATAATTTTTTTTTGAAAAAAAGAAAGACAATAAAAATCTTGTCATCAAATGAATTTCAAATATTAATTTATAAGCCGTTTCTTTTGTGTGGAATTTTAATAAAATACTTCTTATACTTTGAGTAAAAGCCAATCTATCTTTGTAGAGCCTATGCACACACACATTTATCATCTAAGCATCTATAGTTCTGCGCTACTCTGCGCGCTGTCTTTGCACTGATCATCTGATCATTAATGACATAAGATTGCAAACAACTAGCTAACCAAAACACAACAAAGATTACAAAGGACAGGTTTTATTTATCTATTCATACATCATGTAAATATGGCTCCTTATGTGCATCTGTTGCAGCTGATGAAGGACTATCTTTGCACTGATTGATATTACAACGCTGTATGATGGCAATTCTATTCTTCTAGTTAGCCAAAACACAACACGGATAACAAAGGAAAGTTATTTACTTTATTGCCAAAGTTAGACTCCATTATCCAGTGCTTAACATTGGAAAGAGAGTAAAAGTGCGCCATCTCGACCAATCACAGTTTTGGCTGTCTGCGGAAGGCGTGGCATGCTAAACAACGGCGTCATCCCAGGGTTATGTGAATGCAAAGCTTTCACAAAGGGCTATTTATTGGCTTGACGCAAGTATAGATTGGTCTTAAGCTCTTTTCTAATTGTGAAACAATGCAACAAAAATATTTCTCATGTTTTCTTTGGTGTTTCAGTTTCAGATCGGAGAGCTTGCTAACACACTCACCAGCAAAATGGAATTCTTGGGAATTGACAGAAAAGCTATCTCAAACTTTCAGCTTCTTTTGCTGCAAACGGAGGTAAGAAAACCTGAAAAAGTAATTTCTAGGGAGCACACTCTTGGATTTTGTATTTGAAATTCACTCTCTTCGTCCAGACGCGGATCGCAGACTGGCGAGAGGGTGCTCTGAATGGAAACTATCTCCGGCGTAGGCTCCAGGAAGCCGCAGAGCACATAAAACATTATGAACTTAACGCCACTCCCAAAGGCTGGTCCTGCCACTGGGACAGGTACGCGATCCTTACCTTTCACATCATTATCACTCCCCTCCCTAAAAGTCCCCCGCTCGTGTGACAATTGACACTACTTCCGCCGCTATGACAAACGCGCATCTGAATTGCTCTTGATTGTATTACTGGGGAGTGTTTATGAGCACGGATAAAGACAAGGTAATCCTGATAAGGGATCGTCCAGCCTGGCCAACCAAAAGAATCTGGCCCGTCTCTTCCCCGCAAAGTCAGTCAAAAGGGTTAGGAAGGTGGTTGCGCGTGCAAGAGCTTTGAACTTTACAGGACTGGCCCCAAAATGATGGGAGAAATGAGTGACACAGGGTGACCAAGCGGAAACAACGTGTCACAAGCATCTGTAAAGGAAGACGATGCCTTGCCATTGGACCCTGCAGGTCAGACCAATCTATTTTATTGATTTATTTGCACACCATTGATGATTGTTCAATATATTGTTGTTTTCTTACTACCCCCTTGATGATGCCTGCCTTCAGGCATCTTACGGAGGGGTTTGTTCTTGTGAGTATTTTTATGCCATGAAGCTATTCTAATTTCAGGATTGGAAATGTTCCCATTAGTTTCATTGTTAGTGAACAAGGTGGGTTGTTTTGCTCAGTGCACCCATCATAAACTGGCTTCTCCTATGGGCTCTCTCTCTGAAGCCCGTTTCAACAGTCCCTAATTAGGGAATGTTATAATGTTCTTCTCTGACCATGGGTCTCGACCTTGAAATCAGGTGCGAGAAGGGCTTCTAAGATGCTTCTGTGTGTTTGTCTCTCCACTTCTAGAGATCACAGGCGCTACTTCTATGTGAACGAGCAGACCAGTGCTTCCCAGTGGGAGTTTCCAGTTGGACAAGATCAAGAAGAAACAAAGCCTGTTTTGTCTTTAGGAGCTCTGCCAGGAGAATCTGGTCAGCCATCATTAGAAACACCTGGTGTGGTAGCAGGTAAGGCATGTCTGGTGACCTTTTTTCATGCAGTATAATTTTAAGTTGTGTCTTCATGAAAAAAGTTGTCATGAACTGAGAAACCATTAGCTAAAACAACCCTGACAGTTCCAGGACTTTTTTTTATTATTATTAGTTACACTGTTATAGCACAGGTGCACATTCACTCTCCCCCAGTAGTCTGTGGCACCAGTTCATTGGTAGATTAGCCTGCAGTGCTTGGCGTTTGCGGAACAGCGTACTTGGGTAAATTAAAACAACAGCTAAAATGTCGGCCATAGGTCAATGAAGGTGACTATGACCTGTGCAGCAGGCTGTTGACCATTTCAAAAGCTGGATTGTCAAACCATCAAATATATTCAATAACCACTTACATTCCAGTCTGTGTGACATTATACAGGACTTGGTTAAAGAGGCTAGATGATGGTTAACATCATAACCTCCTCGTGATATGAAAGCATTGTTTTATTCTTATGCTTTATTTTTTTGTTTCTATAAGCCTTGCGCCACCTTAAGGGACCTCCAATGCCGTTAGACCAGTCACTAACCTAGCCGATGAGTAGCAAAATAAATTGGAGGACCTCTAGACTGGCACTCACATATTTTTGCTTTGAAGAAAAAGGGTTTCAGATACCAGAGCGGCATTGCACATTCAGGGATTGCTTTACTTTCGACTAAAGATTTGCTTTCAGAAAGGCTTTGTTTTATTCTTCAGGTGATGTGCAGTCATATTGGATGGTTCCTCAGCCAGCATTACCCCCTCTTCCTCCTGAGAATCCACCCCCTCCACCGACAGAGCAACCCCCACCTCCTCCTCCTCCACCTGAATCACCTCCCCCTCCTCCTCCACCCCCCTTCGAGGACGATGGAGAGATTGAGGAAGTGGAGATGGAGGATGAGGAGTCAGAACCTCCTGCTCCTGGAACAGAAGAGTTCAAGGTTTTGTTTTAACCAATCTGTTAATCATCATTATATAATCTTTAATGCTAAAAATGTTCATTTAACTGTTTCTTCAGGCAGCAGAAGCACTGATTGCTTTTGGAGCTAAAGGTCAAAAACGTAAGGCACCAACAGATACATTGCCCAAGGTGGCAACCATCGGAAGCAGCCCTATTCTTTACTCGCAGCCTCTTGCTCCAGCTGGTGAGTATAAACGCTTGATCGATTCTGTTGTGTGAAAGTCAGGATGGGTTCACTCATGATCAACTTATTTGTTTCTAGCCCCTCTGTTAGTGGGAAGTGCTTACTGGGGGATGACGCCAGTTGCACCTCCTGTGCCCATTGAGAGCATATTGCCACCAACACCGGTCCTGCTGCCTGAACCTCCACTACCTTCTGCTCCACAACCTCCAAGCACACTGGAGCCCCTGAGTAAATTACTCACTGACAAAACGAAGAAACTCAAGAAGGACAAGGTGTGTGTGTGGGGTATTGAATTGGGTTATTAAATTTTTATGCAACCCTTTTAAGACACAGTTAAATTGGTTTAGCTCTAGTGCTTTGGTTTTTTGTGTAAAAATAATATTTTGATAGATTATAATTTAAAATACATAGAGTAAATTATACCCGACACTCATTTCCTTACAGTAAAATTTAAACCGCTATTGTTATTCAAAGCATCCATAATCTATTTAATTTTAATTTAATCTTTTTTTTTATTCTGTAAAAGGTTATTGCATAAGGTTTTTTGCTTCAGGTGCATGGTGACTTTACAACAGTCCTGATCATTGATTCATTTTGTGTGCATGTGAGTTTTTTTTTTTAAATGGTTTCGTTGAGAAAATGAAAGAAAACCAGGCAGAATGTCAGGTTTGAATTGCTTTTAACAAAAAGTCTATTTGTGTAATTATTTTTCAATTTCAACGTTATTTGTAGTTTAGAAGTAGAAGATTAAGAAGGAAGATTTGAATTTAAGATTAGCCAGGAGCACCTTGAAATAAGTTCCAAGTTCTTTTTTTGCCGCTTTCAAGGAACAAAAGTTGAAGTTGATTGTGTAATGTAGGATATATATATAATATACTAAAAAATTAGGTTTGGTTTATTTAGTTTGCAGGCTGAATATACAACAAACCATGTCTAAAGAAACTCCAACTAGCATTATTGACGACCTCCCACATGTAATAATCTTTGGCATTTTGTCTGTAATGCTTATGTAGAAACGTGTTTGATGGAATGGAATTTGTTCTATATGTTCAAGAAGAAAGAGAGCTAATGCTAGAAGAGTCGGTTAACTTTAATGATTTGGATGCTGAAATAGCCCCCTTTGGACAACAAATTTTACTGCTTTATTTAATTATAAATATAACTTACAATATGTTTGATACATGACACAAATAAAAATGCATTTTTAAAGAGATACGATGAAATACTAATACATATATTGTTTTATGGTGTTCAATTAATTTTTTAATCTTTTACACCTTCAACCTTTTTATTTATTATTCTCAGGTTAGGTTAAGTAAGTCGAATCTGCCCTAAATTCTAAGCTTTAAATGTTTAGAGCTTGGTCAGAAGACTCCTTTGTGGTCAGTTCTTTCTCTTAAGCTTTTACATTAAAAATCTTTCTTCAAAGATTAAAAATCATTTTTAAATCAAAAACTCGATTGTCAGTAATTGCGATCAATTACATTTCTTTTAATTAATCGCTTTTTAAATATATTACAAAACATAATAATCACCATAAAGTAAAATAGTACTCATCCATCGTGGATACAAATTGGTTGGTTGGTTTTATCAAAGCAAATGTCTTTTTGTCATCTTAAAAGTTTTTTCATCGCTCGGTCGTCCATCATCAGGTGTCGCCTGGCTCTGGGGACACAGCCGCTTCGCTAGCAAGTCCGTCCGCTCTGTGCATGTCTTCATCTTTTATACCCGTTATGACGTATTCCGACCTCGACCGTTCATTGGCTCGTCTTTCATGCGTTTTCGGCATGTCCAGCTTGTGTCCAAATCATGTCATATTCATGATAACACGCACTACCTCTTTTGCCCACCAGGCAGGCTCACAGATGCACAGACTTAACTTTTGGCCTACTTACTTCACCTTTAACCTAGATCTGCTCTATGCATGCAGAGTGCGGCTCACAAATACCTCTCTTACATGCACATCCTCATTTAGAACCGTAATTCATGTAGTGTCTGTAAATTAGACATGAGAATGAAGTTGTAAAGGGAAGGAGAATTGCAAATTCTTGAGGTTATGCAACAATATTTATACTTGCGTTAAACCTATGATTTATGATGAGAGTTTTCACTATATCACAATTTTTTTCTCGTTTTGTTAGTTTTAAAACTATAAATAAAATATAGCTAGGTGTAAAATATATGAATGTTAAGTTGTCATTGAATCTCTGCTAAGTACCTCCAAGCCGTCTAATGATTCACGTTGTGTTTGGAATGCCAAATAAGAAGCTATTTCATCCTCTTAATACAATTGCAATGCCTGAAAAGACGGTATTTAATACATTTACCGTCTAACCAAAACCTAAAGCAAGGCTGGTTTGCCCAAAGGTTCTCTAATCCATAATAAAAAAAATATTTAAACTTGTAAAAACTAATTTTTTATGTTGTCCAAAAGCAAATTATCCTTTGTCTTGTTTTGCTTTGAATTCTTGTTGAACGGCTCTTTTCACGTAAAACACCCTGACTTCCCAAAGCCTTGCTTTACATGTATTAGAGTAAAAATTCCTTCAAAATATTGAGAAAAAATCTTTCACATTTTTCATAGGCAAAGAAGAGCAAGACTAAGATGCCTTCGCTCGTAAAGAAATGGCAAAGCATTCAAAAAGAGCTAGATGAAGAAGAGAAGTCAAGCTCAAGTGATGAAGATCGAGAACAGCTCAACAACAGACGTATCGAGGAGTGGAGACATCAGCAGCTTTCATCGTAGGTTTATTTTGGCTGGTTTGCCATATTCTGTGGAAATTCAAGTTCTAAATGACTTTCATTTATAATATATTATATTTCAGGGGGAAAGCTGTGAAGAACGCAAACTTTGAAGCACTGCCTGACGACTGGAGAGAAAGGTTAAAGAAGAGAAAGCTGACACAGAGTTCATAACATTGGTTCTGGATTAATCTAGAGCTTTGATCAGGGGTGGACTGAACTGCGTTTTAGCAATGCGTCCCTCTTGCTTAACATCAGGAGATCTGCTCATATAAATGTGAACATTTTTTCATTTTTAATTGCTGCCTATTTTAAGCAATCTCCATGCTGTTCTAATTCAATTCAATTTTGGGACTTGCTCTCTTATGGGTTTTGATATTCGTGTTATAGGCCCAAATGTTCAAATATTACGTATTTTTCAAGTTGTGTTAAGTAAAACATGTACAGATTATTATTTTATTTTTACTTTTTTTTTTGTAGTCTTTACACCCAGATATACCATGTGCACACTTTATCTTTTTAAATTAAACCTTGCTTAAAATCGGTTCAACAGGACTTGTTTTTTTTCCATGCAAGTGAGGTATGTGATTTTTCAAAATACATTTTTAATAAAGTCGACGAACATAATTGAGCCAGAAAGATTTTGATGAATTTGTATCTAAATCAAGCCAATCAAATAAAAAATTACTAGCAGAGTTTGCAATGCTTGCTGAAGTCTTTTTCAAATATGAACAAACTAGTTTAGGTCTATGGATGCAAATATGTGTTGAATTTGGCTTGACATATTTTACATCTTTTAAAGTAATGTGTCTAGTTTTCAATGTTCTTTGAATTTTTGTGCATTTTACTTCAGGGCAAACTTGGTTCCTGGAGATTGGTAGGATTGTGTGGATACATTACGAACATGTTAAGTGCCAGCATAGTTTGAGAAAAAGCTCATATACATTAAAAATCATAAAATTGATAGCTAGGGTTGTATTCAAGTACAAAATGCTCAAATCCTAAAACTATTGACATAAGACAAATGTAAATGCGATTGTAAGCGTTATTAAAAATAGAGCAAATTTACAGAAATGCTCAAAAGCATACATAAGATTATTGAGATCTCCAGAGATGAAGAAAATGCTTCTAAATGTTCAACTTTGTAAAGTGATGGTTAGGGTTTTACACATTGTTTTAAAGCATACAGTTTATTATGCAAGTTTGGAATCTTTTTAAATGCTAAGACATAAGTCTTAAATGTAATTTTATACGGCGTTTAAAATGTATTAAAAAGTAAAAAATTTGACCGAATGAATATGCAAATGAATATTGCAATAATACGTCATCAAAACAATACGGGCACCGCTGTTGTTTAGCTACAACATTAATGAAACACACCTGGCCCCTCTAGTTACATCTTTTAGGTGGCTACACGACTGTTGAAATGAAGCAGCTTCCTGGAATTAAGTTTATTACCGTTACCTCTGTGATAATTGGTTCGTCTTTCACAGCTGACCTGGTTCTCACAGGAAACGTGCCCATGGTAACGATCACACAAATGCCAACTGATTCCCCAGCAAAAATATTCAACAATAGGTATCCTTTACACAGCCGGTGACCTGTTATGAGTTAACTAAACTGTGTTTAAAGTAATCCGAGCAGGTTATGACTGTTTAGAGCTTGGTGGGCTGAAGAACTCGGGAGTTTGCGATGATTTAATGTCCTGCCAGCGATCGTTTGGAGTGGAGCTCGGGGAATGCAGGTCAGTTACAGAGCAGAATTGAAGTCCGCTTAAACGGACCCGTTAAGATCTAACGTTACCATGTTGGTTTCAATGACAACCATCTGCTTTAAAAGCTTCTTTACATTTGTTGAAACGTATACTTTTAACACGCTCTCTTAACTTGTTGAGCAGAAGAAACCAGGAGATCCCTATGAGGGATTCATTTTGCTCCATCTTCAGCATTATGGATTCATCTCAGGTAAAATTTCAAGTCGTTTTCACTGAGTATTTTAACTTTACAAAAAAAAAATCATGCTTTAGTTTGTCAAGAGCTTGAATGATCTTGACGGGTTACTATTTTCACAATATTATTGTATAATAGTTAATATACTAGTTCTATTGTTATATGCGAGTATAACAATTAATGTACTAGTATAATAGTTCATATACAAGTATAATAATTAATTTAGTGTCTAATAGCTAATGTACCAGTATAACAGGTTATATACGAGTATAATAGTTAATGTACTAGTATAACAGGTTATATACGAGTATAACAATTAATGTACTAGTATAATAATTAATTTACTTGTATAATAGTTAATGTACTAGTATAGCAGTTAATATACTAGTAGAACAATTCATATACTAGTATAAGTATATAGGGCTTGAATGATCTTGACGGGTTACTATTTTCACAATGTTATAGTTTAATAGTTAATATACTAGCATAACGTATATACGAGTATAACAATTAATATACTAGTATAATAGTTAATATACAAGTATAATAAGTAATGTACTAGTATAAAAGTTAATGTACTAGTTTGACAGTTAATAGTAGATCATTAATATACTAGTACGATAGTTTACTAGTATAATAGTTAATGTACTGTTATACTAGTATAACAGTTAATAGTTGAATAATTCATATATTAGTATAATAGTGTAATAGTTAATACACTACTATAAATTATAATAGTTACCCTGTTAGTAGAAAAATTAGTATAATAGTTAATGTAGTGGTAAAATAGTGTAATGGATACTATACTAATATATTAGTATAATAGTTAACATGGTAGTAGAATAATTTGTATATTATAATACATCATACACCAAAATAAAAATCTTTATAAAGTTCAACAGATATTCAGAAACAACACCTGGTAAAGGTATATTGTGAAGGTACAAGGTACAAGGAATGATAAATGTGTGCTTATATGACGATACATTAGAGACTCAGTGGTTTTTCTCAGTGGATCCCTTATTCATTGGTTTGTTTGTTTTTTACAACCTCAATGGTCAAACAAGTCCTCTGTTCAGTAATTATATGGAGTTTAGGAGTTAAGCCTTTAATTTGTAACCTTTAGTCTTTTAGGAGTAACCCGAATTAACAAATACTGCAGTTCATTTTCTGACCACTTGACGCTGATGTAAAAAGTGAACTGGTCTTCTGTCAGAAATGCTAAAAATGCACAACTTTACAGTTAACACATGCTTGAATTAGTCTTTTAAAAAGTTTAAGAAGTAAAATTTTATAAGTAGATTTTTTTAGTTTGCAAAATGAAGGTAAATATAAGGTCAAATTAATATAGCTGGTTAAGTACATCCAAACATTTGTATACTGTCATTATTCATGCTGGATAGTAGTACAAAAAGACTGTAGAGAATTTTTATAAATGAAAAGTCCTTGGTTCAGAGTTTAACACTTGCTTCTATAGGCCCATTTGAAATGGCATCGTACGCACTAGGTTTTTTTGTGTAAGCATGTGAGCCATGAGTCACATCTGGATGCACAAATTTGGGAGAATTGTCTCGGAGATGCAACTGACACAGGTTATCCACATAACATTCCTCATATTCAGTAATTAAATTTCAATTGGTAATGGAAGATACCATTTCATGAATTGTTAATGGTAATTCCATAATGGGTAACTATATTTATATTAAATGATTGAGTAGATGAGTAGATAATTTTTATCGTTCTCTCAGGAGCGATCTGCACGTTTTCCTATTCCCAGTCTGAACGCTGCCGTTTTAGTTCTGCAGCAACTCCTTCTTAGTAATGCAAGGAACAACATCCCAAAGTTTTATTCCTTTGTATGCGCACCACATTTAGTTGTTTTATGTTTTTAAATACAGACAACGGTTCTGCTGTGCATCCAGCCATTCCCATCAAAGGGAAATTGGAAGAAAATCCGGATTCTTCTGCCTCCATTATGAGCTCTGCCTCTAATATTAGTGACTCAGAAGAGGAGCCTAAGCCATGCTCAAGTAAAGATCTTCAACTTTTCTATCTATTTCCATCCTCAAAGCACTTCTGTCTTGGATGATCTGCTGAGATGATCGCTATATGTGAACTACTTGAGTTTCCCGTAAATAGCTTATTTTCTCTTTCTTATACTATTTTCCCCTAAAGTGACACATTAGTGTCATCGCAAGACATGTTTTTGTGAGAAGATCATGTGTTGTATTTTGTTGATATTCTTTTGTAACTTCTGAGAAAATGTTCAGGGTTTTGTGACAACAATTTCTGGCCCTCACAGCATTTAAAATAATGTGCATCTCGTTCTGATGATAAGCTACTTACTCATGGTCCCTAGAGCCAAGGTTAAGGCAAGGGGAACTTTACACTTTATAAATAAAGTACTTGCTTACTGAATACATTTCAGAGAAAATCTTGTGGATATATACATGTAAACAACTTGTATTTTTTTTTATTGGTTTGTGTTTGTGTTGAGTTCTCTTTATGCTCAAACAGACTAGCTATTGCAAACATGTTTCAGTTTGTTTGCAAATTGAGTTTCTAAAAAAAAACTGTCTTATTTGGGAATTTGGCACAAGTTTCACTACATAATCCAGACTCTATCACTAATTAGGTCTCAACATTTTTGTAATAAAGTTGATATTAAAACTGTGCAAAGCACAAATACAGGGATATTTTGGACTGTGAACAGCCGATCTCTTTTGTTCTTGGAATTATTGTTAAAAAGCAGATTCTAGGTTAGGATTAGGGATTAAAGTTGGAGTAGAGTTTTTGTGTGTAAATATCAGGTTGTGATGTACATATGCCCATCAGAAGATATATTTTAGCGTCAAACTTTATTTGATAAAAGCAGAACAAATAAAATACTTTTATAAAATAAAGATTGGGGTTTAAATAGCATTGGTCTGCTGAAAGGAACAAGGACATCGCAACCTAATATTTACACACAAAAAGCTCTAATCCAGATGTTTCAACACAAATGTCCTTTCATCTGGGTTTTAACAATACATCTGAAAACAAAAGAGAACAAGTGCACAATACAGTATATCTCTTTTTTTTTTATCCCTGTGGTTGTTTCATGAACATTTTTGGTGCTTTTACACAACATTATTATCAACTTTATCACAAATATGGTGAAACAAATATGTTGTTAAAGTCTGGATTATGAAGTGGAATTTGTGACAAAATTAAGTAATTTTTCTTGTAAATATATTTATTGTTACTTTACTTTTATTTGAGCACCATTTTCCAGTAGTTTTACTTCAGTAAAATATAAAGATACTCTACCCACTTCTCCAAGTATGATTTAAGATTTAACATGATTATAACTCTGGATCAAATTGATATATTTGTTGGAAATTACATGAAATAATATACTTTTTTTATGTGGCTGTTTTCTGAAATATATACTCAATATGGCTCTCATATAATGCATTATTGCAAATGCTGAATTTATTGTCTGCATAAACAGGCATTGTCAATGAAAGCATTATTCTAGCTATTATTCTAGCATTGTTCTAGCTATGGTGTCAAGTCCTCAGAGTGCCCACAACACATTAGTCAAAGCAGTTAGCCGTCCCCATGTGAAATTCATTGCCTTTATAAAAGATTCAGAAACGAAAAACACATAATTGTTCTGTGTGAATGCGCGAGTGAATTGATGGCATGTCTTGGTTTCAACACGGCTAGAACCAAATGCTTCTCATGTGTCTTTTAACTACATGGGGTTAGCTGTAAGGAATTAGACCGTAATTACAGGTATGTGTTTTTTTTATTAGACTTTTTCAGCTTAGAGAAAGTTCTCAGGACACGACAGCTTGTGTTTGACTTTGATGGTGGACGTCCCATTCCACGTCTTAGGGATCCTCTGGACCTCTTCACCATCCCATCCACCTCCTGCCCCTTCCAAGGTGTCCGCTGGCCCATAGAATGTGAAGTAATCCATGACAAAATCCAACAAATAGGTATTGAAATCATTTAATAAATGTATGCTATTTTTTAACTGACTTGACTTTTTTGAGAAGTTGATGTGTAAAACTATTTTTGTAAAATATTTTTTAAAATAGGTGTAATTAAATCATAATTAATCAAAGATTACCAATTTTCTCTGATAATATCTTGACTATGAGATACCTTTTAACTTTTAAGGAAATCAGACCTTTTTGAAACTCAAAGAAATGAAAGCGTGTGTCTCTGTTTCCTTTGATTATATAGAATGGGAGCCTTTAGAGCCAGAGCCTTTTTACCAAACCACCAGTGATGAGTCAACTCCAATGCCTGTAGGGGAAATGAGAGGAAACACCGTCTTCAGCATAGACCCTGGTCAATTTGTTCTGCATTTTCTCTGTGTATAAAGACATTAATTTGTTTACTTGATTGTAAATCCTCATTTATTGAATAACTGCATTTCAGCCACAAAGGCCTCCTTTTTTACCTACTCACGAATTGGGGGAAGCCAAAGATCTATTAAAAGTGCCACTTCCTGTGCCAACCTTCATGGTGAGCCTTCGCTAGTGTTTGAATCCCGCTTTGAGAGTGGAAACCTTCAAAAAGCAGTGCAAATGTAAGTTTCACCTCTGAAAATAGACAGCGAATAAATCATTTGGTGAATAATCAAGGAAGGCTTTGAAATATAGAAGCATGTTCATAATTGTGATGATGAAATATTGAAGAATGGCATTTTCTTGTCAATTGCTCGACATTACGTTTGGAGAGCCTTCTTAGAGATCTTTTAAAAAAAAGATCTTTCTTTTGCAGTGGTCAGCATGACTATGAGCTGACTTTGCGCACCGACTTGTACACTCACAAGCACACTCAATGGTTCTACTTTCGAGTGAGGAACATGAGGGCAGGCATCACCTATCGGTTTACCATCATCAACTTGATGAAGTCCAGCAGTCTGTACGGCTCCGGGATGCGTCCACTTCTTTATTCTGAGAGCACTGCCTGGCTGAAGGGTGAAGGATGGAAGCGAGCTGGAAACAATATCAGGTGACATAGAGAAAAAGATAGTGGAAACTTCTTAGTGTTTGTAGCTTTGACAGTGATGTATATGTACCAACTATGGAGAAAGAAAGGGTTACTTTCAGATTAAAGGTGTCTTTTTAAATCATTGAGAGAAACTAGAAAATTAAACATTAAACTAGAAAGTCAGAGCACATCACATCTATCCCCTGGTCTTAAAGCTAACTGCCATTGATATTCATACTGCTGGTCATCTATAAGCTACAAAACAGCTCAGCACCAAAATACAAAAACAATCTTGGTAAGCACAGTGCATACCATGATATTAGATCCAGAATAGATAATAATAACTCTCTAGTAGCTAATCAAGGTTTCAGCGGGTTATAGATAAAAACAATTTCTGCTGAAACTGCAGTGTACTTGTTTGGGTTAAATGCAGAGCATATATTATGGTTTTGGGTGACATCATGTCCCTTTCATTCCTTCTTCCTTAAAAATAAATAAGTCACTGATCAAAATTATATCTTATTTAGGTACTACAAAAACAACACTGAACAGGAAGGTAAAGCCCTGTACTCCCTCACCTGGACTCTGGAGTTCCCTCACGTGGACGATACATGCTATCTGGCTCACTGCTACCCATATACATACTCCATGCTTCAGCATTACCTGCGTGGGGTCATTTCAGACCCTGTCCGTGCTTCATATTGTAAGCTGCGTATGCTCTGTCGTAGTCTGGCTGGAAATGCGGTGTACGTGTTGACTATCACAGCAGCATCCAGCAGTGCCGCAGAGCGCAAAGTCAAGCGTGCAGTCGTGGTGACCGCACGGGTGCATCCCGGTGAAACCAACAGCTCTTGGATGATGCAGGGCTTCCTGGAGTTCCTGTTGAGCGACCTGCCTGATGCCCGTTTGCTGAGGGAGACTTTCATCTTTAAGGTTTGTGTTTCTTTGATTAAGTTTTGTTTTTGATAAATATCTGCCTCCATAATTGATATGTGAAAGGGTTTACCTTTACCATTATTCTTGATCTCAACCAAATAAATTATAATGTTAATTATTAATGATAATTGTATGTTTTAGCTTACCAATTGACCTTTAATTTTACTTGTTGCTAACATTCTTATTAACCTTTAAAAGAGTCTCAGTAAATGAAGAATGATTGAAAAGAATTCAACCATTTATTAACATTGATGTGTAGTAAACAAAATGAGCTTAAAGTAAATGTAAAGTTCAATTATTGCCTAAATCTAAGATGAAATTGATTACTACCTAATAGTGAAGAACTCTAGAACACTCCCCATCACGGGCCGATTCAGAGACAAAACGGCAAGGAGCTCTTGTTGCTTTCTGTTTTTTTAAAACTTTTTAAGATCAATCTCCTCCCAGAGAAGTGTGATTTATTTAGGAATGTTAACCAGAGTGCATCAGAGAAGTTGAAATGACTGTAGTAGTGACTTGAAGAATGTTAGGGACTCTAGTTCTGGGAAATACAACTAGTTAATTGCACTACACACTCCAGAAAAAATTTACCTGACATGATACAGTTACTTCATCAACCAATTAAGAGTATTAGAGATGATTGAAACAGTAAAATTCAACTTGATGAGAAAATTCAGAATTGATCAGAATCTTTAGGATAAGAGATCTTCACTGTTTTGTTAGGTACATGCTAGAATAAACATCCCCGGAATTATGAGGAGACCTACAAGTCTCAATCTTACAGTATAGAGAGGGGCGAAAGTGTGATTGTACATTAGGGACCATTTAGAGCTGGTGCGGAGCAGAAAAAAGGCTTTGAAATGGAATCCTACCAGTAATGCTCACATGGTCTGTTCTGGTCACAGGTTATACCGATGCTGAACCCTGATGGAGTGGTGGTTGGAAACTACAGATGTTCACTCGCAGGCCGAGATCTCAACCGAAACTATCGTAGTGTTCTTCGGGACTCTTTCCCTTGCATTTGGTACACCCGCAGCATGGTGAAAAGGTATGGTAAGACCAAGAAACAAGGTTTGACTTTACTTTATGGAGGGACTTGCCTCTTGAGACTATTCTGGGAATTGAGCAGATTCCCATTGGCACCATTGGAAGTTAAAAAGCTAAAAAAATCTTTGAAACCATGTTTATTTACGCCAGCAGGGTTTTAATTTTAGTAGCTTGAAGAACTGAAATACTGGAGGGTGAAATAATATTTATGGTCCTCCCAAAATTAATTAGATTAATCACGATTTATCAACATTTTTTATAATGTTTAATATGGGTTTGCGAATTTGGGAGAACTCCTCACTGTACAACAGTGGGGTTCTCCCAATAGGAGAATGATTTACTATATCCCCGTTTAGCTTATGAATCTTTTCTCAGAAACCAAATGTCTATTTTTTCATGCAGAAATGATAAAAACCATGTTATTCTTTATATTAGGGGTCTTAAACTCCATTCCTGGAGGGCCGCGGCCCCTGTAGGTTTTTGTACCAACCCTGTTTCAAGAGACAAACCAGTAGCTTCAAACAAACCTAGAGGAGCTTAATCAGTGGAATCAGGTGTGTTCAATTAAGGTAGAAGCAAAAGTATGCAGGGGTTGTGGCCCTCCAGGAATCATGTTTAAAACCCCTGCTTTAAAAACATTAAATTGACAAATGTAAAATCCGAAGCACTCTCAAATGTTTAGTAAATAATTTCAAATCAAGCTATTTTTGTCATTGCGAAAAATGAAGGAATAAATGACAACCCAGTTTAATTTTCAACTCACAGACTACTTGTGGAGCGAGAAGTGGTAGTCTACTGTGATTTTCATGGTCATAGCAGGAAAAACAACGTGTTCATGTATGGGTGCAGTGATCAGAAAGATGCCTCACAAGGTCTTAAAGAGCGAGTGTTTCCCTTGATGATGAGCAAGAATGCCAAAGACAAGGTGAGCTGGCCCGTCTTTGTTGTCATTAGAAGAACAGTCTGATTTGACTACATTTTAAGTTAACCTTTGTCTTTTAGTTCTCTTTTAGAAGTTGCAAGTTCAAGATGCACAAGAGCAAAGATGGTACCGGGCGCATCGTCATGTGGAGATTGGGTATTAGAAACAGCTTCACTATGGAGTCAACCTTTGGAGGCTCCACATTAGGTGCTTATTACAATCATGTTCAATGCTGATAAGTAATGTATGTTGTTAATTATCAGAGGCAGAGACACATTTTTGATTCAAACATCATGAAACATACCTGTTGCACTAATTAAGATCCTATTTCAGATGCTAGTAGTATGCACTATGTACACAAACTAAAAAAACACCCCAAAAAAGTATACAAATTAGTGTGGACAAAGAACAGAACAGCAATAAACATTAATACCAATTTTAAGAAAAGTAAAAGTAATCTAGAGAAATTAATACCAACATTTTTTAAATTGACAATTAAACAAAAAAAAAGTAAATTTGGAAAAAAGTCCAAGAACAGTACTAATTAAACTTCCACATTAAATTAGCCCTTCCATTTGGTTAGTATTAACTTTCCAGTCAGAATAGAGGCAAATGCCAGCGCATAATTTTTATCTGTTAAGAGTGTCACGTCATGGAAGATAACATTACAAAAAAGTCTCTGTATGGCTTTGTTTTAATGTATTCCCATGTTAGATCACATTGATATTATATCGTATATTCATATAGATATCATATTAGTATGATATCATTGAGTATGATATCATTCTACACTTTAAGTGGGTCTTTGAACATTCATCCATCTGAGAATTTTGTCTCTTGATGAACTTGACCTTCTAAAAAAAAGCTTACATTTAATACATTTTAATGCGTAAAACAATAGAGGGCCTTGAATTGATACTTCTAGAGATTTTACCTTCCCTTTAAGAGCATTACCCATTTCGCATCAGTTTCTCATCAGAGTATGGTAATATAAATAGGTTTCAAATTCAACTACACGTTAGCATTTATGGATATCTGTCAAGAGTTTTGACAACCTGTATTGAGAGGAAGAAGGTATAAGGATGGACAATCCTTTTCGATATGGAAGTGTACTCACAGATTCTCAGTCACAGATGGACCAAAACCAGAAGAGACAGATACTGAGTCTTTCCACAGGAGCTGGATGACAGCAGGTAAAACTCGCAAAGGTAAGTATAAAACAGAGGTCAAAGCAGTCTGGGTTGAAGCTATTTAAAACAGCGACCAGACCAAGGTGAAAATAACTGAGAGTACATAAATAGTAAAAGAATGGGGTGTGCTAGAATACTGGTTATTGGCTGACAATATCAAAAGAAAAAAAGATCAAGAAATTCACGAGTATTCAACCATCCATTTGTTTTAGCATTACCTATTTTTTGCCTGTGCAATATTAAGCCCTTCTTTTATTGTAGGAGACAGGAAAGGAACTCACTTCAGCACAGGGGACCTCAAATCTTTGGGTTACTGCTTTTGTGACACTCTACTGGACTTTTGTGACCCTGACCAAACTAAGGTGCCTTGTTTCTGACATTTTTCTGAGTTTGTCAATTCTTCTTCAATGCCAATCTAGTTTGCATTTCAGTTTATCAATATTAAAATAGTTTGAAGCATTGTAAATGCAAGACCAGGCACTGTTCAAATGTAGATCACCACACATTTGTCACCACTCATTTTTATTTTTGAATGTTTTGTAAAAGACTTACTTTACACATATGAATTTAACTAGACGTCACACTGCCTGGAGGAGTTAGGGCTGTTACTGAGACAGGAAGTCAGACAGAAGTTGGGAAGAGAAGTGGACTCTTTAGAGGATCTGCCCGACATTGAGTCAAGGTAAAACTACTGTTAAACCACCTTTTAAATGTATTCAGTAAAAAAAATCTGGAGTATAACATTCTGAGGTCTGACTTTTGTGTGCAGCACGAGTGGATCAAACAGTACTGAATCAGATGGACTTCCTGTTCACCTTTTAAATGCCTCAAACCAGGTGCAACATTCCCTGCAACTCAGTGTCACACCTTCAATTTCCTTACTACAGCTACCAGAATGCTCTTATGTTTTGTACGTTCTTCTATGAAAACAGGGCAAGAAAAAGCAACTGATGAGTCGTAAAGAAAGAAACAGACTCCGAATAGGACGAGTCAGGAGCGCAGAACCCAAAACCATTCAGAGGATCATTAAACATTTGGTAGGTCACCTGCCGTAATTAACAAGCCCTTTTGTAGTTGTGGTTGGATATACTTTTATACTCACCGACAACTTTAAATTCTCATTCCTGAAATGTGTATCTATCAGAGCGTCCAGTGAATAATTGCATCATTGAAAATGGGTTTTTTAAAATCACAAACATATATACAACTCTTATATTTAATTATATATTAAAAATGCAGTGCTTGAACAATTCTCAGAGTTGTTATTTTTAAAGGTTATACACAGTAAAGTCCTGATGGTCAAATGAACACTTAAAATTGATTAATATATTTATTAGTTATTCGATCGATCGATCAATCGACTAACTAATAAATATAGTAACTCATTTATTAGTTATTTGTTTATTAGTTATTAGTGTTTTGCACTTGAATCTCGGTGCAAGTAATCCCAATCACAGGGATTTTTCTTTACTAGCATCACTAAATTCACTAAATAATTCAAACCCTGTCATCTTGGTTAGCTGTACCTTTTTAACTTAAATAGTCACTAAATGTATTAAGGTGTTGCTAAGGCTCGGTTTGGGTTCACTGTATTTGTCTGTTTTTGCAGGATCATGGGCCCTCAGAAGATGAGACTGTTAAAATGAGAATCGATAAGAAAACCTCACGTATCAAAAGTGACACACAGAAACAAAAGGTAATAGCAAATATTTTTGGGCCAGAGTTTAATAATTTTAAGCGTCAGTGACATTGTGTTGTTTTCAATAATATGTTATTCACATTGGTCTAATTGTGTGGGAGGTGTGATTTATTTTGTGAAGTCTCTATTTTTATTAAAATTGCATTCAATCTCCTCGTTTTCTAGCCCGGGATTATTCCAAAAATGAACTGAGATTTTTATTCGACAAACTTTGTAACCACTCCCTAGTTAATATCTGATGGTCAACGTAGATTCGAGAGATATTAGAGAGATTAAATATGAGGAAATTCACTAACCCTAACCCTAACACATGAACACAGAGCTAGTTTTCTTTTAATCCTTGTTGCTATCTTAAATAACACAAGTCCAAGTTCTGTTGTGCTCGCTTCCATCTTTCTGTTTGATCCGTGTGCATATATAGTCAATGGTTGGTTTCCGGATATTGCGAGAGAAGCCGTTGCTTTGTGGATAGTGCATCACTTCCGGGGGAGGGAAATCTGCCCTTTGATATCTGATTGTGACAATACAATGGGACTCGAGTGACGTCGTCAAAGGCGCAAATAAAACCCGTTTTTAAAAGAAACAAATTAGTTTTTTGTTTGGGAACACCCATGGTTCGATTTATGATTTAATTTACTCTTATAAATCAATATAAAAGCCTCAAAAAGGCTCACCATGGAATTATTCCTTTAAAATTAACCCTTATGGAAAATATATTCCATACAATATATGATATAAGTCATATACAAGTACTCCTCTGTTGTTTACTGTCAAGTTACATTAAACCTGTCAACACTTGGAACTTGTTCCTTCAGACTGCCATGAACGATCTAGGAAATATTTTGATTGATCTGTATGCAAGAAACCCAAACATGATTAAAGTTTAAATGAGTCAAATTTCAAACTAATCTATAAAACAGAGAAAATGATTTATTCTCTGTTGCGTGTAGGTGCCTTGTTCTGTCAGAGCGAATAAGACCATAAGGTCATGGATCCCTCATCCCACTTCACACATAGGGGTCTTAGATAATGTTCCAGACCTTTGGGATAACAGAAAAGAAAAGGTAACAAGTTTATCAGTCAAATTTTGTATTGTTTTACATATCTCAAAGCTAGAATGGGTTTGATTTCTGAAGAAACAAAGACACTCTTTTTATTGCAGATTGTGCACAGCGGCTGCGCGACCTGTCGCCACCCAGTCTCAGGTTTGTATACATTAAGGTAAAAAGATACAGTTAAGATATATCGTAGTTACAGTTCACCATGTGAAATCATCTTTCAATGTGTAATAGATCTCAAATCATCATCTTCTTATGCAAAATAAAAAGTCTGAGACGTAAGGGATTCAAATATCTGCTAGTGTCATGTTAGTTCCTTGTTAATGTTAAAGTACAGCTTTTAAAATTACTTACAAAAAGTAAAGTACATGAAAAACTTCTAAATTACAACATTGTACTGTAAATACAACTTTCCATGTTTGCTTTTACAACATGTAACATATAATATAGGAAGCATCATCAAAGCATTGTGATTGATTAATGTAACTGGTTACAGAGAAATAACAATTAAGCTAAAACCGAACAAAAAAAATTAATAACTTGAACAAGTTTGAATTAGTAATCTTCTCTTAGCTTGTTATTTGTCATCGAGAAAAAAAAGACAAATGGTAGGTGATTGAGAGCAACAAAGGGGGTAGGGTAGGAGGGTAGGGCCTGAAAAAGTAAATCGGAAGTTAAACACTACTTTCACTACTTTCTTTATGTTAAAGAAAAATATGATATATAATGTATAACTTGTATCTATTTGTAAAAACAAGATCACGACTTTATTGGACCATGAGTATAGGGTCAAAATCAAGTTCAAAGTTATATATCTTCATGCTCACTAACCTCTAGACCCTAAGGTCGATCAAGTCTTCAGTAAAAAAACTGGTTACACTTCTTTAAATCTTAAAAACTCTTGCCAGTTTCATTTTACATGACCGTTACATTTCTCATTTGTCCTCAGATTAGTGCAAACAGTTCATTTAAATTAGTTTTGGCATCATTTCAAACACAAATATGTGAGTGTGGACAACTGTACAACGAATACATTTTTTTTTTGTAGTATGGTTGATTTCCATGAGAGCTCTGTTTGGTACACTTTACCGGCTCGTAGAATGCTTTAATTATTACCTCTGGGTTTCAATAACTATTTGAGTCTACGTAATACGTTTGCCTACATAGAATTAGCCCAGAAAACACAAGAGGAAATTGCGAGATTGGGATAAGCATTCTAGGTGAGCCGCTAATGGAAGGGTTTCAGGGGCAGAGAATCCTAGAAAAAGGGGTGTAGGAGGAAGTTTTGAAATTTGAAGTGAAGTGACTACTGTTTTATATCTTTGGGAGCAAAGAAGGCTAGAAATCGTCTGTAGATTGTTTCCTAACTCTGATTCTTCGTCCCTAATTTGCATTCACTGAAAGTCTCATGGTAAAATTTGGATTTATTTTCTGAACAAACAGCATTGTCTGGCACTTTTCCAATTTTCTTTAAATCAAACAATCTAATATTTGATTAATACCGTATATGTCTAATAAGAAGGGCTACAAATTGCTTTGAAAGAGCTAGAGTTTTGCATTAAGAATATATGTAAATTATATTTTCCTTCAAAATAAATTGAGTCTAGTTTGCTGTTTTTCAGTTGACCCAGGGCTCAAAATAGATCAGAACTCTACCTCATCAGCGCCTCCGGGCCAAGGGCAGCAACATACAACCCCAATGACAAAAAGTCATAAAAGATGCCCATCTGTGCCATCTTCTAGGGAGAGAACTCAACTCCTTCAACCGTACATGATGCCCTTCTACCCCAACCTCAAACTCCAGTCAGAAATCAAGGGTTTGTTTTAGTTTCTTCTTTTCAGATATTCATGCTTGCAACACCTTGACAGTAGAGTCATTTCTCTCTACAACAGGACAATCTCATATTTCAAACATTATGCAGAGGTGGTAAGTTTGTGATCACATGAAAGATATGAAATGACAAGAATCCAAAAATTGAGATGCATCAAACCAACCTTTTGAGGGTTCTCTTTCACAGTAAGCAGAGGCTCAAACAGGAAAGACTGATCGAAGGAGTGCGTATTTCAGTCAAACACTTTATGCCACTGGATACCATGGGTTCACTGAGGATCAGTCAGACGACACATGAGCTTGGTAAAGACTGTCAAGGTTGAATCATTGTACTTAAGCAGGTTTTAATTGTGTATTATGTTTGTTTAACACTAATTGAAATTTAATCTGCATTTTACAGTATTGCGGCACTTGTAACCTGATTCATTTTCTCATGTCAGGTCTTGCTTTACCACAAACAGAGCAGAACATTACAGGAAGCCAAACCAGCAAACAAGATGCCTGTTTCCTACCAGACCTGCACAGGTGACCTATTTTTCTGATGGCTTCCATGATGTGTTCAAATTAAGTGCTGAGCGATGAAACCAAACAACTTTTCAATATCGTGCTGGAGGTTTCATGATGCTATCTGTGCAACCTAATCTTCATTGCGTACTAGAGTAAGAGAAGACTGCGATGGATGAAATATCAGCACAATAGGAAAGCTGTTGCTATGGAAATTAATACTCAAGAGACATGTTTTATGAAAACAGCCCCAAACAGCAATTTATTACTCAATCCCAGACATGATAAAATCATACCTTTAGAATAAATGGTTCATCTGATCTCACTGCAAGTGCCGTGAAGAGAGAGAGCGAAAGGGAGAGAGAAAGAGTGAAAGGGAGAAAAGGAGAGAACGACAGCGGCCGTCTGAGAGGAGAGACAACCCTAGAGAGAGACAACGGAAGAGGTAATTCCTTAAGATTTCACTCCAGTATCCCCTCCAGTCCCACCCCTCTACTCTTCCCCTAAACCATCCGTATAAACACAAGCACATAGAAATTCAATCTTATTGGACAATTAATTACTGTGATTAAATATTCTATCACACTACACACAACATAATACATGCCTGGGCTGAAGCAAATTAGAAAGAAAGTTTTTAAGCAAGTTAGAAAGAATTATGGTTTTAAAAACAGTATTGTATGTTCTGTAACTTGTACAGCTTGCAAATAAAGTTGATGTTTAAGGTTGATAACTAAAAATGGGGCACATGACTTAAATACAATAGTGTAAATGTTTGACTCAATTGAATAGTCATAAGTTTTGTATAATTAATTTGGCCTTTTGTGAAAAAAGTAATTGCCCCCTATTTTCTATAACTTGTTTCTAGTCTGTTAAAATGCTGACTTTGGAATGGTTGTAATAGAGCCACATTGCAGTTTTCTGATATATTTAAGGCCAAGTTGAAGCATCTCATTTGAGTTCAGAGCAAGACTTTGAGTTTCTAGTACTTAAAGCAGCAAGCCTATACACTACCACCACCATATTACACCGTTGGTGTGATGTTCGACATCTGAAATACTGTGCTACTGTTATTCCAAAGATAACGGGACACATACCCTTTCATAAAATTTCCCTAAAAGCTATTTTGGCAAACCTGTGACATCATCGACAGAACTCAGTGCTGAGACTCTGGCAGCAGCGACAGAATGTTGGGTTCAATGAAGTGGAAATATTTGTAAAATAGTGATGAATGTATGGCAGACTTTACACATGAACATATCAAGAGAAGATTAAAAAATAGTGCTTACAATAGAAGTAATAATAATAATACAAGCATAACACAGTTAGCACTCTGCAACCAACCTTGAAAGACATTTATAACAGAATCGTGATGTTGTTTTATTACGCTCTTGGCTTGCTTGTGAAAATTATTTGATAGCGTGAAGAGTGATAATATTTTGAGGTGAGAAGCACCAAAAACCCTTGCAGATAGTTATTTAGCTGGGCTAAAATATCTCACGGTGTCTATTTGGGAAACTGCCATACCCTTAAAAATCTGGAGTCAGTTCAACAAATCGTTAGATACGCAGTCTTTAAAAAAATCAGTAATTGAAACCTTAATTAAAAACTGCACTTCACAAGTTCACACTTGCATATAATTATATAAGTATCGATAAGCTCATTTGATGAGTTTGACAAGGCGTACCTGACAAGCTGACTGAGGAGGAATTCTGGGAACAGTAGGTGGCCATAACTGGCAAGAACTTCTTAGAGAAAAGGTGTTAAACTGAATCCCTGGAGGGCCAACCCCTACACATTTTCAATGCAACCTTAATTAAACACTTCATTAATTAGGCTTGTTTGAAAGCTAAAGTTCTGAAGCACAACTATGAACAAAACTATGCAGGGTGTTAGTGTGATACAGTATGACAAGCTTGCCCTAGACAAATGAATCAAGTTTTTATATAGTGCTTTTTTTAGCAGTTGCTTTCAAAATAGCTTCACAAAGTCCTAGTGTGGATCATCATAAATTGAGTAAGTAGGAGTTCCCTCTGTGAGGTCCATGGAAGCCTTGTAGACTGAGGCAGGTGCTAGTCTCCTCCCCAGCATAAAGAATATACAAACTTAAGATCCAGAGCTTAAGTCTGCAGATGTGGGTTGCTGTTTACTTTTCAATCACTTGTTGGAATGACCAGGTTCCAGTCTTGAATTTGATGATAATTATCTGGCACGCCCTACCAGAAAAATTCAGGAACCACTTAATGTATTAACTTAAGTATATCATATGTGTGTGCCTAACTAAATCATGTAATTGTGAATTACCATTGTAACTGTAATCTACAGCCGTGCTCGTCTGTCTCGGAACCAAACCGCCAGTAGAGCTTTGAGCTTAGGGCAGCTGACTAAAGAGAGCAAACCTCTTCTTGCGTCCACCAGCAGTCTAAGCAGCGTGGAGAAGTATGTTTCTTACAGATTTACACATTTTTCTCAGCCACAGAAAGCATACTCAACAACTCAGTTTCTTCCCAAGGCTCCATCACCAGCAAGGTCCTCAAAAATGCATGCAGGTGGAACAGGTTACCACAGATTGTTTGCCTGGAACATCGTCTCACTGCTGCTTCAGGAAAAGTCAGTCCAGCTAGAGAATTTTCACAGGAAAGGGGTCTGACTGGTTCTTTCAGTTTACTAAATGTATGTGTTCTATACAGATGGCATAGGCAGAAAGGGGTCATTTCAAATTAGTTTAAAGCATTTAATTCCATACTTTCTTATTCGAAGTTGCCATGTAATGTGGAATGATCTTGATTTGTTTTATTTTGTTTGTGTTATTATGTGATTTGAAGGTGATTTGTGTCAAAACTGATTGAATTAAAGTTGAATAAACAACATTTGATCATTTTTTCTTAAATTTTTATTAAAAAATATTTTTATTGACTTTCATTTAATTTAAATACAAAAATTTTAAATTTAATGGTATTTGTTTAAAACAAGGCACAGAGACAACCACAGTGAGATTAAAACACATATTTACAATGTTTCGCATGGTTTAAATGGTTTAAAGAAAAATGAAGATATTACATTCTCAATTCTTGTAACCCATCAAACTGACGAAGATGAAATCGGCTTTCAGTTTGTCTGACCATGGCACGTAAAGCAACAAATCCAAAAACAGCCTGAAAAAGTAAAAACATATTAGAACAGGCCTTAATACTCTATCAAGCACAAGTACTTATTGTTACTGCTAAATTGAGCTCATAGGAAAAGCTGAGTATAGTCTTCTATAAGCCTTTAGAGAGAAGTATACACACCTCTGCAAATATAAATAAGGCAAGTATTATATGAACAGCTCTTTCTAGTGGCTGAATAAGAACAGCCTCATTGAATAGCTGAAAAAGAATCAGAGGAAACTGAAGCAGAAGAGTCAGAAGCCAAAATCCTGCCAACTCTGGGACCTGTTCGAAGCAAAAATAACATATTTACTTGTATATATTTTTCTAATGTATTTCATTACTTTATATATGAAAAGGAAACGTGTGTAACAAGCAGATTTACCTTTTCCTGTAGATTTCCAACATTCCCCAAATATAGTCTGATCCCCTCGATCAAGGTCATTAAAATAATAATTGTGATAAGGATGAACTTGTAATAATCTGCCAGGGCGGGGTACTAGACAAAAAAAAGCATAATTTATTGTATTTCTAAAGCAAACTGCAAATCTTTTCAAAATGTTTTAAAAGCACTGTTAAAGGTACATTATGTACAATTATTTTTTGCTAAAGGGTAATAAAGCCTGAACAGTTTATGACTTATCAAAAATAAACAGACTATTTTCAGTTTTTAATCAGTGTACGTGTTTGTAAATATTGGTAGAGTCCTGGAAATTATTACTCAGAAGAAATTAATTATGAACACAGCAGAAGCACTTTTATTTAATCAACCCAAATATGATAAAATCATACCTTAGAGCCATTAAAAGGTTAAGGCAGCATTGGACGAAAGACGTCCGAGAGAGAAGTAGGAAGCAGAAGACAGAAGAGAGCTTTAAGGACGGTCCCTTGGGCTTTACTCCAGCAACACGTCCTGCACTTCCACTTCATTTCCATCTCTCTCTCTCTATCTCAAGCATACAAACGTCACAGATACATAAACCTTATAGTATATATAACATTTACATTATATATATATATATATATATATATATATATATATATATATATATATATATATATATATATATATATATATATATATATACATACATCGTTTCTTGAGGAGTGGGCTTTTAGTTGTGATGTCCCGATGATATCCATGTTAATATAGACACTTTTAGAGTGTTTATAGGACACTTTTAGTGTGTTTATAGGAGCTGGTATGGTTTTTTTATTCAGATCGCTACTTTTGATCTTCAAAACACTTTGAGGGGGATGAATTATTTTTAAATTAGGTTGTTTAAGATAGATTTCATCTAAACATTCAGCCAATCAGACATGTGTGTTATGCCTATGCCAAGCTTCTCTGGACTAATTTTTGGTTACCAGGAAGTGATGCACTTCCAGGATGGTTATGGCTGGCTACGCCCAGTTTTAGCATGCTTTCAAGTCCATCTTATATAAAGCCTATGATGTATTTGTTGGAAATGGGTGTATTTTCTCTATGCCAATAAGAGAAACCCAGCAGGGGGCGTGGTCAATGGTAGTGGGAGGAACAGGCATTTTGCAGAGCACAACCATTTGACATTTTTGTGATAAATACTGTTTTTGAAGATTAGTAAGTGTGCGATGACCGTTTAGAGGGATCAAATTTGTATTATAAATAGTTTAAAAGAGGCATGATGCAGTACCTTTATTATTCAAGCTGAAAAGAACAAATAACATAGACCAGCTTAAAAAGGATATTACATAGTGTACCTTTGTCAATGCTAACGATATATATGGGGATCAAAAAGGAACAAATTACCTTTAATTGAACCATCACAACTTCACTGATCCACCAAAAAGGAAAGAACCAGATGTTAAAATATAGTGACATCTGAAGAGGGAGACTGGATATGACATCTTTATCTGATGAGACAAATTGATACAAAAACTGTAAATTACAATAAGTTAATAAGTAAATCACGAATCGGTTCATTTGAATGAACAAATTCTTGGTCGTCTGATTGTTTAGGGTGCTCATGTGAACCAAACACCTATTATTATATTGCCTATTGATATATTCATTTAAAACATATATTACATCTTATAAGTGAGATGGTTTTTAAAACAACAATATGTTAAATTCGTTTTGCAAGACAACTAACAAAGTTTTAGATTCTGTTTTAGACCAAAAAGGTTCATCTAAAAGATTCGACTCACTGTGTGTAACGTTCTGTTGGTCTCAAGATTTCAGGCTGTGTGTTTCATAAAGCACACGAACAGCATTAAAACCATTGTTGACGGTAACGTTTTACATTTGCCATCTATGCTAATCTGGAGCGTTCACGTTAGCCTAAAAGCTACTGCTGCTTAAACGAGTCCGAATAAAAAGCTCGAAAGCTCTTACTTTGGTTAATGAAATGCTCATGCTCGTGCTCGTCAAAAGATGGCTGTGTTCGTGTCTGGTCAACGAACACTGTTCTGGAGAAATCTCCGAGGCGTCGTCGTATGGGTTCAGGCAGATCCATGTTGAGGAAACAAACGAGAGACAAGAGTCCGTAGCAACGGAGGCGGACCCCGAGTCCAGCTGTGCAGTGTTGCAATAATTTGGTTATATAATAAATTTCTTTAGTCTCAAATGATGACGTTAATTTTCCTTTAAGGTGTGAACTTAGCTTCCGCTGTTGTTTAGCACATCTGGGGCAGGAGGGGGGGGGGGGGGTATTAATTAATACGTTAGTAAAGCAATTTTTATGATAACGTCACTATTGAAACAAATTGTTAACCAATCTGTTTATTTTAACACCGAATACTAAATGTTTAGAGTGTATTAAACGCTGAAGTTTGCGGCAGAATGTTAAACTACTGGGCATGGATAACACACAGTTCATGAAAATTAGGACATTTCTTCTGGTGTTTGGAATTATTAGTGTACTTTGGAGATTTAACCACAAAATTGGTTTAGAGATAAGTATACTTTTTATCATGTTAACATCAGCAGGTTTATAGCTGCCAATGTAAACTAAGCAATTTGATCTGTTGGTGAAAGCCCTCCAGCTTGGACTGAATTGCACATTTAAGTATTTCACATAGCAGAATCAGAATTTGAGTCCCTGATCCACATACATATAATAATATATTGAATATTTTTTGCTCTTTTTACATTTTAAACATTTGAGCACATGAAGTTAATCACCGGTCTCGGTGGCGCAGTGGGTACCACGGTCGTCGCACAGCAAGAAGGTCGCTGGTTCTAGGCTCGGCTGGGTTGGTTGGCATTTCTGTGTGGAGTTTGCATGTTCTCCCCGTGATCGCGTGGGTTTTCTCCGGGTGCTCCGGTTTCCCCACAAGTCCAAAGACATGCAGTATAAGTGAATTGAGTAAGAACGATTGTCCATAGTGTTAGTGTTAAAGTGCAGTGATGGGATCCGCTGCGTAAAACATATGCCAGAGAGTTGGCGGTTCATGTGTCATGAAGATGAATGAACCACCTGATTAACATAAGTTTGGGAGTAACTTGGCTGATAATTCCCAGCCACCTAATGTTAATGGTCCCACCTACCCATATCATCCACTGTATATAACCAAGACATGACCAATTGTGCAAGCTATCCCTCGTTCTACCCCTTCGCCCCTAACAATATTCATTCACCTCGTCTCACTTCATGCAAACAAACTTCATCTCTTCAAAACATGATAAGGTCACTCAACGGTCCCAGACTACCACACGGACTGGTGCGCTTCTCCATTGTTCGCTAACCACGCTTGGGATTTTAGGCAATCATAAGTAAGAGCGAACTCGTGAAATACAAAGTGAGACATGTTTTCAGATTGAAGGATGCCTGTTTGGATGAAGACATTATCTACAGATCAAAACATATCTTCAAAGCAACACATGTACTGATCAAAGCAGATTGAATTTCAAGTACCCATACCACATTAAAAGTAAAAAACATATATCTATATACATAAAAAATACCACTAAGAAAACATCAACTGAAAAATTCCTAATGATGCACTTCACAAAACCATATTTTTCTATTATATTTTATGGAACAGTAAGAGTACAATACAAAAAAAGTTAAATACAATAAATAAAAAAACACTATTTACAGCCATTGTGAAAGTATAAAGCATCAGGGATCAGTGAGAACCATTGTAATGCCAGCATTACTGAGTTTGTATCTAAAAGGAACTCATAAGACCGTTTCCATGGATGTTAAGGTGTCTGAGCGGTCGATGGTGTCATAGAAGCGGAGACAGGCCTTGTACTGCAGCAGCTTCTCTGACAGGGGACTTTCCTTTACTCCACTACTCAGCTTCACACTCAGATCCACATACCTAATGAAGTAAAAGGACATGTATCCATATTCCTTCTATAAGCAGGCATTTCAATTTAATTCTACTCATGATCGACCTTTGAGATATTCTCCAGAACATCAGCGTGTTTATGGACATCAGTGTAGCCAGAGTGAAATAAAATCTCTCCATATTACCACTGCTCAGGTTATTAGGATAGAAGTTCCCTGTAAACAAAGACACATAATATTTAATACTCAGAAACATTTAATATACTGAAATATTTCCAGGAGTGACGTATGCTTGCCTCCTGACACAAAATAGAGCAGTTGAATGAGGAAAGCCCCAAGAAAGCATCCACCTCCATAAGAGAGGGTTAGGAAATGCAAGGAGACGCCTCTAAGGTTGCTGGGAGTCAGACAGAAGGATATGAGAGAGCCTGGGGACAGCAAAACGAGCGTTAAGATTTCTGATATTGTAGAAAACAATTCTTCTGAAAAAAACAAAAACAAATTATTTTGAAAGTTCAGTTTTGTTGATTTTCATTGCTCCAAATAATCATCGCCTGGTGTGAGATTCTTGTTTTCACGCACATTTCATTTTCATAAACATATGAGTGAGTGCTCACAAAATACTGTTTTTTTTTTAAGTTTTACAGCTGAGTTCTTTTAAACTAAATAAAATGACATTGAGATTTCTATATTTAGAAATTACAGTACCTGTATATTAACAGATAATCTAACTATCTTACATCAAATTATTCTAAAATTATTCTGTTACATGTGTTTTTCAACTAAACCAAAATATTATTATTGATTATCAATTAATTGAGACATATACTTATTTAAAATAATTAGCTGCTACATTAGATTCCCATTTAAAATGTGATGGCCATGTGAAAATGATGTATAAAATAGTGAAGGGGTTGCTTTTGTATAATCAGATGGGGGTTTTCACAAGAGGTACTGCTAATTATAGTTTATAGTTTGCGCAGAGAACTCAAAACTCAAGCAGAAGTTCAGTCGTTTAGACAATCTGTCGTGGACTGGCTCAAAAAGCAACAGGAATGTGGTCATTGAATCTTTACTAAACTTTATGTGCTATAAGGTATAAATGAAAGTGTTTCATCTGTATTTTTATATTTATTTATCTTGTGTAATTATGAATTGTATTTTTTGTAATAATTTTGTAACTTTGTGTTTTAGAATTATGATATTAACTGTGAAAGCCTAATCTGGAACTAAAGCAGCAAATTAGCCATGGGCTAGAAGCTTATCTTTAAAATGTTATCTGCATTGTCCCAGTAACAAAAAAACTTAATTTGAAATGAACAAAAATATAGAATTTAACTATTTAGCAACACTTTTTGGTTAGACCAGAGATCACCAAATACGATTCTGAAGGCCTGGAGCTCTGCACTTCAAGTTGCAACCCTGCTCTAGCATGAATGCTACTCTAGCTTCAGACAATCAGGGAGGACCTTAAATAGTGTGTTTTATGACAATTGAACCAAAAATGTGCAGAATATTCTGGACCAGATTTGGTGACCTCTGAGTTAGACAGTGAAATGCTTTGAGAATACGTACATGCTGGAGTGACAAAGGCCTCTGCAACTCCCAGTAAAAAGTACTGGGGAGTTAGCTGGAAGCAGCTCATTGAGGATACCTGCAGAACCTTTCCAGACAGTGTCTGCTCCAGCTCTGGATAATCTTTCCTGTGCATTTCTGAGATCCCTGCCAGGAGTGCCGAGAGGGCTGCACAAGCATGACCCAAAACTGGAAAAAAAACATGGCAATCTTTTCAGTTTGATCTACTTGACTACATCAAAGTATTGAATCAATTAATAAAAAAAACACACAGAAATCAGCTGGAGATTCACTTTTGCATATCCTCACAGGTAGCCCCAATCAGCAATCAGCCAGCTTCATCTTATTTCAAAGTGACCCTGAGATATGTCCACTTCTGATCACAGCAAGTGCAAGAACTTTACTAAAACTAGTAAAACTATTGCTTTTTCTATAATTGGTTTTTCTATACCAGACACAAACAGATGGACCACTGGATGACCTGATCAAAGCCCAATAGTTTTTTTATCGCATAACAAAATTGAACACTAAATAAAAAGTTTAAAGAATAGGCTAAATGAATAAATGTGTAAGTGAACAGAAAACACAAGCCATCAACCAAATGCAACAAACTCACTGATTGAAATAATAGTTTGTTGTTATAAAACTTACTTATAAATGTGGCTGGTGAGGGAAGGATTTTCTTTGGAGAGGGATTGCAAGTGTTCACTAGCTCCAGTAGGGGTGCTAAGATCAGCACAGGCAATATACTAATAACCTTCATCACTGCCACTGGCAAGAGAAAGCCATTGAGTTTTAAATTGGAGTGCATAGTCTGCAGATAATAGCCTGATGGAATCTACCAAAGGATTGAAATGGACGTGTCAGACACTAGTTCATCAAACATTAAAGTTTTAGTTGTTCTTTACCTGGGCAATGCAAGCTCTGTATAAAATCTGAAGCCCAAAGAGAGGGAACAGTTTAACTAGAATCTTGACGTTTTCCACACTGGTTTCACTGTAACAACCCCCGTTGTTTTCCTTGGCACGATCGAGCCAGTTTGCAACATCTCCACTTAAATGGCGATAATGAAGACAGCACATTTTGAGAGAATCCAGTAGCACTCCCAGTGTAGTTAGCAAAGAAGTACCTGTTAGATAAAAAAAAGATTGTACTTAATGAAACGGAACTCCACCATTCTTAGGCCCACATCCATTTCTGACACTTTACCAAATATTAAAGATGTTTTTAATTGAATATCCGGGACATTTCAAAATATAGTCCCTGAGCTCATAGTAGGTTTATTTATAGGTTGACAGTTTATTGACGGGGGTAGGTGACTTGATGACCTAGAAATGAAATAGTTTCATAAATATGTAATATTCTCACATGACCAAACTTGTATTAACAAACATTTGGGGAAAAAAGATTAAAATTACCTTTCTTGGGATGGAAAGTGAGTTTGCTGCGCACCATGTGTATGGCGATGAGAGAGAGGAGAACAGATGTGAAAGGGATGAGAAAACATAGGTTCTTGGCAACTGACTGCTGAATGTAAGCAATCCCCAAAAAAACAATGGTAGAGTTCAGATTGACCATCCAGTAAAACCTGTGAATTGTAAAAAGAAGGAACATTTGAGAAACAAAAATTTTTTAACAATTAAATAGCTTGTCACTTTCATTGCATCAGACACAATATAAAGCTCTTTGTGTTGCTGAAACTACAAAACCTATAAATCTTAAATCTTACTCCTGGAGATGATAATGATCTAACATAAAATCCTTCACACAACAAAGCGGGTAAGTATTACATTAGCAGAACATTCCCTCACGGTCAGAGGTGGGTAGTAACTAGTTAACATTTATTTAGTTACATTTACCTGACTAAATAATTAACTAGTAACCAGTACTTTTAAAAGTGTGTACTTTTACTTTTTTCTACTCAAGTAAATTTTTTTGTTAAATATCAGCTATTTCACTTAGTTACATCTGAGTTACATTCTAGCTGGGTTGCTCTGTTACTAATAAACATACTTATTTTTGAAAGAGCTATTTTGGATGTTAGCAAGTCTCAGGAGATGCTGAAGAGGCTGATGCACGAGAGTTTGCAGTTACTCCCATCAACGGTGGTAGGTTGCCCATAGCCTTTTGTTCAAAGTGTATTTACTCTCAAAAATGCAAAGAAGAGCAGCTTTGTAATGCAGTGCATGCTTTGTGAACAAAAAGTGATGCCAATCAAGGCATTCATGAACTCTAGCTCCAATCTTAAAAAGTACGTAGCAGCAAGTGAAAATGTTAGCGTAGTTGCCTCATATCAGTGTTAATGTTGCCATGGTTACACAGAGTGATATAGTCGTTCAGATCAGAAGTAACTACTAACTTAGTGCTTGAGTAAATTTTTCATTCAATATTTGTACTCTCAAGTAAATAATTTGGTCATTACTTTTACATTCACTTGACTAAATGTTTTGGATACTCTACCCACTTCTTCTTACGGTCTTCTATTCTTCCATGAAGTTTGGAGAGTAATACTTCATGCTTGTTTTACTGACACAAATGTCTGAACTTTTCTAAGTAAGTGGTCTCAGGGACTAGCATGGGAGGTCCACAATGTGCATTTATGAACTCCTGGTGTTCATACTTTTGTGTCCTCCAACAGAAACTAATGAAAACATGTATCTATATAATGTTTTAAGTGACTTGAATACATACTTAAATAACATGCAGTTTTATGTCTGGACTATTAGTTTGGTTAGTTTGACTTAGTCTAGTTTTGTGTAACCAATTTAATTAAAAATTTCCTTGCATATGTTTATATAAATATATTGTGAAAAAATAGGTTATCACAATGACCTGATTTGAAAAAATAAGAGCCTTACAGCAATACATATGAGTTAAATATTTGAAAGCATTAAGCATAATTTTAGATACAAACAAACTTTTCATTATATTACATAAGGCGAGTTGCAACATCATGCTTGATGTACTCCAAATGAGCAGAGTAAAAATAAGAATATAATTTAAACCATTTTTGAAAGAGAGCATGCTTCATCGTAGACTCGTCATTTATTTGTATTGTTTGTGTGTCTCGTATCTGCTTTTATTGTTCTTGTTGTGCCCTGATATTTTATGAGCAATTTTGGTGTGTATGATGGTATTCTTTAGAGAAATCTTTAGAAAAAACACCCTTTTTTTTAGATATTAATAAACATGTTGAGTTTTTGTCCAACAATAACAGAACAATTATAAATATATTGTTGAACAGAGGCAGATTCAATGGATTAATAATTAGATCTTACCAGTTAAAGAAGGACAAGAGCCGATGACGATCACAGCCTTGAAGGTGATAGGCAGCCATTGGGCAGAGAATGGCACGAATGCCTCCAACACCGAAAGCCACTGCCACAAGAGCAGTGTAGAATAATATCTGCTGCTGGTGAGGTTCTATTTGATCCACAATATTAAGTGTGTTTATATAGAAATCCTCAAAAGGAAATGCAACAACTGGGAGCAAGGCGGTTCCTGTTACAGAGACGAGAACATAACATCTTCTCAGCATTTTGGCTCATAAACAAATGTTGGGTGATTATTGAAAGATCTCGAGTATCTGATACATTTTCCAAACATCTGAAGGTATTTACTGAGTAAACTTGGTTTAGAATTATCTGTTGATTGTCCGTTGCTAACTTCAGAGAAACCTTATTCTCTATCACAATAAAATGATGAGTGAGTCAGTTTCACTAAATACTGAGCTAAAATGTTCAACAAATCAACAAGGCTTGGGAAAAGTCTGCTAAAAATTGACGACAAGCCACTAACCAAAGATATGAAGGAGTGAACAAAAACTGAGAACGGTTGTCCTTCCCAAACACGTCTCAGCAAACCAGCCCATGAGAACTGGTGAGAGTATGCAGGCTCCCACGAAGCATGTGTTCACCATGGCTGCTTGGTAGCTTCCATATCCCAGCTTGATGGTGCAAAAAAGTATCATATTGCAAACTATCCCAAAGAAGGTGAACCTCTCAAAAAGCTCCACGAAAAGCACACAAACGATCACTTGAAACTTCTTACGTGGCTTATGTGGCTTGTTGACAAATCCCCCTGGATATAGAGATGTGCTAATCCCATGGAAGTAGTAGCCTTGGGGACTATCAAAATCATCTAGAGGTGGCATCTTGCTTCTGGAGAGCTTGTTGGTGAAGTGACTTTTAGGTCCTGCTGATGCCCCGTCTCCATTTTACTGAAGACAAAGACTGACCATTTCTCACAAACTTGTGAAATCTTGTGGATGCCTTACAGCAGAGATGCCAAAGGTTCACATTGTAACTCCTGACTGAGGTTTCTGGGTAATGTTTACAGCTGATTCTCCTTACTAAGGGATTGAGCCTCTCAGATGGGTGTGCATCGTGTGTTTTGATAAGATCACGTGTTGAAGAGCTGGCGATGACAGGTATCACAAAGATGTGAGAAATTGTTTCATTATGAATGTGGGCAGCACTGGGAAACAATGAGTCATGTGACCCTTATGGAGAAAGAGAGTTTTATGTTCTTTCCCAAGTGTGTGCAAATCACAATCTCCGATTAGGTCCTGCTTAGAATCTTAACGAGAGGGAACTTCATGCTCCATTTTTGTTGGAGTGAGTTTTCTTTTTTCATGTTTACTTTTATGTTACATGTTCATCAGTTTGAATGATAATAGTGACACTGTTTGTCTCTTTATTTTGGATTGGTACCTGTTCAATATGGTCTAACTAAAGAGGGATGTCTCTTTCAATCAATCAATCAATTGATTAAAATATTTTAATATAGTGCAGTTTCTTCAAAGCGTCACAAAGGCATAGTGTGGATTAAGAGTTAAATAGGAATTCCTATTGATTAATTATATGGGGTAGAAAAATAAAGTGCTACCTGGCTGGTTGTAAAGTTTACTTAAGTGTTTAGCGTTGCCTTAAACTGACCAGTAATCTCTGACTTATCATAAAAGCTTTAAACTGATTTTGTGGTGAAATAAAGCAATAAAAACTTTTTTTTATAGATGTGGGAACAAAACCAGAGAACCCGGGGTAAAAAATAAACCCAAACACACATGCAGAGAAAAGATCTCCACAGTGAAGAACCTACTTAGAGTTTAGTTGACAGGGTCTGATTCTAATCACCTCCATAGTATAAAGACTCTTTGAACGTAAGATCCATCAAGAACAGAACATTATAGTAAGCATCAAAGGAAAAAAGAAACAGAAACAGAAACAAACATACAGTGGTTAGAACGATGTATAACAAACAACAAGGTGATCAGCATCAGCTGCAGTATGTATGATAAATTATGAAAATAGTCTTAGTACATAGAACCATGTTGTTGTTATTGTTGTTGTTTTATAATTCATGGTTTTTTGTAGAAATCACAGGGTTTGGACACATACCTGGAGCAAATTATTCAAATGCTAGATTAAACAGAGATGAGATATTTGTACTGTAAATAAGAAAAAAATGATACTGTTGAAAAAATGACATTATCTCAAGCATCAAAGTACTCAAAAAGTCCATTTATGACAAAATACAGACTGTTATGTTATATTTGAATTTATACATACATTTTATTTGTTAGGTTTTCTGTGAAGTCATTATCCCTTCTGCGCTATAAAACAACGGTCAGCAGTTTTATAAACAGCAGATCGATGTATTCTTGAAAATATTTGAGGTGATTTTCAAAACAATATTATACAAACAACTGGAAGTTGAAATAAAAATAACGTATTGTATCCAGCCAGAAATTAAGACACATGCACACTGTTTGTGTTAGTTTTGGCTAGTTTTTTGTAGAAAATGTACCTTATATTGTTTATCTATTACTGCTTGTCCACATATTTAAGGGTCATATCTTGTGATTTGTCAGATAAAACCATTTTACAAGTATGAATGTATCAATGCAGCGCTAGCAATTTAGGTATAATTAAACTTTTAAAAACACACAGTGCCGCTAGCATATAACACCACACTGCGAAAGGTGGCCAGAGGCCAAAAGTGTGTCTGTGTTAGTCAGCACGTGAGATTAGGCATCCTAAAAATCTTTTCGTTTGAAATGATTAGGCAAAATAAAAGTCTGTATATGTGTTTTAAAAAGTTTGTTATTTGCTTGATGTGCAGTTGGATTTTAATTACTTGATATGAACGAAAAGAGAAATCACAAAGAAATAAAGCGAAAATTTTCAGGTGAACAGAACCGGAAGTGATTTGTGGATCAGTGATCATAGGCCCTGACTATGGCCCTGCGATGGACTGGTTTCACGCCTGTGCCAAACCGTTTTCCCACTGTGAGCTGGAATAGGCACCAGCAGACCCCTGTGACCATAACCATTGTATGTATAGAAAAAAAGGCTTCACGACGTACCACCATGCTTGTCCTCCAGAGGGCACTGTTCATGTGGGTAAGGTAATGCTCCCAGTTTACCATGTATGCTGCAATCAGTCAAAAAGACAGATCTCTGTTCCGCTGAAATTTAAACAATTTAATTTAGAAATGTAAACATTTGGTGTTTTAGCAGTTCAGGTGTTTAACAACACTTTTCAGTTGTGTTTTTACAGTTTTAAATGTGCGTCTGTTCCACACTATTCTAGTAGTCTGCTCCGTATATTTAAATAAGCTTTAGCCACAATAATCATGCAATATCTATGTGTGGATGCTTAAATGATGAGGTTAGAAAAGGTTATTTAACTTATTTCCAGGAGTGAAGCAGAATCAAGGATTGTAGGGTTTTGTGGTGATTTTCAGTGCAGGGTTTTCTAGACGGAGGTGACGTGTTAGTTGTTGATCCAAAAGCTCATGAAACCAAAGTTTACAAAGTGCATCACCAACGTTTCACTTGCACCTTCTTTGATAATAAGTAATTTTCCTATAATATTTGAATTTAATCATATGAAATTTTCCCCAACTGAGTAACTGATGAAATCTGCTTCTACATCATTAAGATGTGTATTTATACTGCACTGATCTCAACTGTCATCGATACATTTCCAAAGGTCTTCATTGAGATTTCAAGAGAAGCTGGCTGACTGATTTAAATGTAAATAAGCTGAAACAGTTTTTGAGATAATCTCATTTTCACAGTCCAAGTTGCCTGCTTGGTTTAATAATTTGCCTGTCATTCAAGAGTAGTGTTTACGAGAAGAGACTTACCATGTCATCTGCACATTACATAAAAAATATCCAAAAGTTGCCCTTTAAACCTTAAAGTAGTGAATAAAAGTGTGTTCACTTGAATGAACTTGAGAGCGATATCTCTTCCCTTAGGGCCTCTCCTTACCCAGGTTGCACCTTTCTGCTCATTTTTGATCACCCGAGCGTGATTAACTCTTAACTTTGTGAAGCCTTGACATGCCCTCTAGTAACACCAAATCCTTCTTCAGGTTCTGTTTAAGCTAAGTCTATCTGCTTATTGTTTTAAATCAGGTGTTCTTGTTAACACCCTGCTGGGGATTCTTCTTAAAATAAGGATCTTGAAGGGGTTAAGAAGAAATAACTAAATGGTTTATTTGATCAAACAGACTCACAGAATCCCCGACCAGCTATTAAAGTAGACAAAGAACCATAGAGCAGAATATTATTACATCGGATGTCTTTTTGTCAGAGAGATATACCATATATATATACTAGCTGGAAATTAAACCTTCCAACTTCCTCTGTGCAGCTGTCCTTGCATGTCTGATTTGGCCCATAACTGGAGAACTTCACCCAGAGGCTAATGAAGCAGGAAAGTTCTCTAATGTTGTAGAGCAGTAAAGTTCACCTAATGTTGAATATTATAATAAGATTCTATTTCGAAGTTATGTTCCTATGATGATAACTCAGCACAAGAGATCAACAAGATGTTAATTTAAATAGTTCTAAATAAAAAAAAGTTTGTATTTGAAACAAATATCTTTTAATATCACGTTTTACTAGGATTTCCTTACTCTTATGGTACATAAACAACATGTTTCTTCATTTGCATTTGAAGAAAAAGTTTAAAAACTACACTTTCAAATGTCAAGAGTCAGTGTTATAGTGTTAGAGTTTTAGATTGTAGATTGTAGACACACATTCTGAATCCCTTCAGTCACATCACAATGCTTTAAATTCCCTGCTTTCCCTTTCACACACACTCAAAGCATTTCTGCTGAGAAAAAGACAAAAAAGATCCTTGTGGGAGCATGCATTTTATTCCTTTTTTCATTATATCAAGAAACAGAGATGGCGTCACTGTGGTGAGAAAACAGTATAAGGAAGGAGGACTCTAATTAGTGAGGTGGCTTTTGATTCATGCCAGAGTGGCTGGTGCAAATGTACAGCGAAAAAAGATTAGTTTGCTAGGTGGTGCACGCCCAGATCCTTTCGGCCCTACTGGAAACTAGGCCTTTCAGAATAAGAAGCCTAGGGTGTTAAGCTGCCGGGTGCCAGGGGGTCTGTTGTAAAGAGTGACAATATCCTTCCAGGCCTAGACGGAGGATGTGATAGGGGAGCTAATGCTGTGCTTAAGATAAATCCATGTGTACAAGTAAAAGAGTCAATTCTTGTGTGTTTAATTTGTACAATTAAGGTTATCCAGTCTGGTTCCAGGTATCTGAAATTATGTGTTGATTCATAGTGGAAAATCTCAACACATTGGGTAAATTTAGGCGTCGATTGTAGCAGAACCAAATAAAAAATACTGTTCCAATTTAACTGATGATAAATACATAGCCATTGCTTGAGTGAAACATTCTGGAAAAATCACAATGTTGAGTTCTTTAAATGTTAGGGGGAGCATATTGGGACGTTTAGGCACCCTCTGTCCAAAATGTTCTGTTTTTCTTTGCATGTGTGACCACAGAATGACCATTGAACTCCCCTAAACTCACACCGGAAACATTGAACGGCAGTGGTTTCATAACTAAAAGAGTCATGAAAGTTATATGAAGCTTAAGAACTTTTGTGACTTTAAGGGGGCGCTGTTTTCAAGCAGTGTTCCAAGACTTACAGGTTGTAAAGCAAAACATTTTACTGAAACTCAACTAATAGTTCCTTTTAAAGGGTCACTATTTTGGAATATTGAAAATGATATTTTTGAGGGTGTATAAAAATAAGGTACTTTTGGTGCAAGTTAATAAAAACATACTTTTCTAAACGTAAAAGTGTTCCAGATATCTAAGTTAATCCTTTATTTGCCCTCGAGTAGAATGTTGCAGCACCAAAGTTAAAGTAGACTTTCAGAACTTTCCAGCTGTTAGGACAGAAATGTCATCCAGGGGTTTTATTCTTTTTGATCTATTTATGTCACCCAGAAAAATTCATCCAGGGGTTTTATTCTAATCACAACAAATGCTTTATACCCTGTGAGAACAAGGCTCAACACAAAAGGCATCAAATACTGTAAGGCCCTCCCATTATTTTCCATAAACCCTGCCCCTCCGTGTAAACACAGTAGACCACCATTTTGCTACATCAGTAAAGGTAGCTGCAGATACAAAGACTTGCTTTTTTCCAGCTCAATAACTTTGGATATAGGTGCTTTAATAAACATATGAGATAAGGGATATTTTTTTTATAATGATATAATCTAATATGTCATTTAAAGCGTCACGGTGGCGCAGTGGGTAGCACGGTTGTCTCACAGCAAGAAGGTTGCTGGTTCTAGGCTTGGCTGGAGCAGGTGGCATCTCTGTGTGGAGTTTGCATGTCCTCCCCGTGATCGCGTGGGTTTTCTCCGGGTGCTCCGGTTTCCCCACAAGTCCAAAGACATGCGGTATAAGTGAATTGAGTAAGAACGATTGCCCATAGTGTTAAAGAGTGAATGTGTCTGTGAAAGTTTCCCAGCGATGGGTTGCGACTGGAAGGGCATCCCCCGCATAAAACATGTGCCAGAAGAGATTGTGGTTCATTCCATTGTGGCAACCCCGAAAGGGAAGAAATTCGACATGAAGATGAATTAATATTGTTATTTAATAAATGTATTAAATGTATTGATTATGAAATATTTCAGCACGATGTAACAACATTCTTATCTCAAAATTTACTGAAGATTTTCACATCAGCATGGCTATATGGAAAATGTGACGTATGTGAGATGCCATTAATGCCATTAAAACTAAAAACGTGAATCTCACATGTTGAATTTACGGCCATCACATATTGTATAAAACTGATAACAACAGTTTGAATCTTTGTAATCTGTGTGATGTAGGCATTTAGAGTGTTACGCTTTTTTACACTTTTTTTACACCTTTTTACAACGATTATGAAATGCTTCGTCCAGCAACTCACTAGGAATTAGAGAGAATTTAGAGCTACAAAGTTGTTAGAGCCAAAATATTCCTTATTCACCAATCACAGAAATATATTAACATCTATGAGCAAACTGCTGAGAGTAGACACTGAAGAGAGCATCTGCAAAGAGCCAACCCCCAAAAACACTAAAAGTGTAACTCTAATACACTCTACTGACACTAAAATCAACTCATCATTCCCTGTTTTCTTGCTAGTTATCTTACAAACCCATACATTTATAAAAAAAATTTTTACGATTATTAAAATCTAAAATAAATATAAAATAGTCTTTGTGGCGCAGTGGGTAGCACAGGTGTCTCACAGCAAGAAGGTCGCTAGTTCAAGCCTCCGTGTGGAGTTTGCATGTTCTCCCTGAAATTGAGTGGGGTAACTATGGGTGCTCAGGTTTCACAAATCTGGTAGACACAATTGTCCATAGAGTATGTGTGTGTATGGATGTTTCCTGGTGGGTTGGGGCTGGAAGGGCACCCGCTGCATAAAACAAATGCCAGATGAGTTGGAGGTTCATTACGCTGTGGTGACCTCTGAAAAGAGAACAAGCGAACAATGGATGTTTGGATGGATGGATTGATGAATGGATGATCAACAGCTTCTCTCAGAAACACTCAGAAACCAAATTGAGATCTGAAATAAATAAAGTTCATAAATAGCAAACAAGGTTTGTGTTTAGATGGCTATATTGAGAAAATTTAAACATTTCATGCATACTACTGTACCATCAAATTATTAGTACAGGAATGATGTAATCCATAATACAGGGACAGTGAGAGAGAAGGTTCTGCTAAGGGATTTTCTGCCTTTGTGGGACGGAACCACGAGTCGATGTTCCTTCTCTGAGCGCAGGCTTCTGGATCCTTTGTTTATCTTTCCTGGTTTAAACTAGCAATGCTCCTATAATACAGCATTTGGTAAGCTAATTTACAGGACACCAGATGTAATAAGGCTCATTTATAGCACCGGTGTAAACAGCGAGTAAACTGAAACCATAAAATACAATCTTCCTTAAAGCATTTCTTTCTGCTTGTTGAAGGGAAGTTTAGTGCTGTTTGTTTTGTTTATTCTAATGTAGGTAAAAGGAACACTTTTCTGTAGCTAGTTAATCTTTATTTTATGCTCCCTTATATGTCTAGATTCCCGGGAAGGTCTGAAATCCCATTTTATTGTAAATATTTGAGTTAGCACTGTAAATAAATCACCCTAAATTCATTTGATCTCAAGCTGGTTGTCTGTGACCTCCAGTGTTCGATTTACCATTATTTTATTCACCCTGTTCTGTTCTTAGTGATTTATTCAAGACATCCATCTTTTATGTTACTGCCAAGTCTCAGATCTCCTAATGACTAGAGGTCATAACAGTTCTGAACACATGCATTTAAAATGCTGTAATTGCAGTTAAATGTGCCATTTGAAATTTTATAAAAGTGCTTCTGACTTTATAAAAGCAATTGATAAAATAGCAGTCGATTCTCCACAGATGTTCAAGATATGTAAAGCTATTCTAAGTGATCGACACAAAAATAATTCAAAATTATTAGCAGAAATATCTGCCATGTGTTTCTCAGATAATGGGCCATTAAAATTTTTTACAGCAAATCAGATTTTCAGATTTATAGAGCTTGATTGTTTAAAGACAACAAAATGAGGGCTTTATTGAACTGTAGAAGCTTTCATTTTGTATAACACTTCTCTCAAATTCTTCTCTCAAACATGTAACGTCTATGAAAACTCGTAACATTTTTAGTCGTAATTTAAATACCTTCTGGCTGATTCAAACCCTTAAAATGATTTTTGTAGGCATTATGCATGTTACAGTACTTTTCTTGCCGTTGTTTTTAATCTAAGAGCCTCCCTTACCAAAAGAAGCTACACCCATTCCAAAGCAAGTGAGGGTGAGTTAGTGCTATTGGCAGCACTGATTGTGAAGAGGAATGCCATTGAATTTGAACCCCTTTTTTCATGCGCAAGCCTCTTTTGTGAGCTAGCTGAAGAAATCCATTGTGCAGCTGGACACCCCCAAAAAGAGGGAGCTGAGAGCTGTTGTCTGCAGATGCTTCTGCTTGGCCTCAGCCAGCTGAATGGGGTGAAAAGCGTCGGAAACAGCCACATACCCAGGCAAAACAATACTGCTGGGAAACTTTGAAGATTAGGAAATTAGGGATGGGGAGCTGGGGGAATAATTATAAATGCTGCCTCATTGTGTTGAATTTACAAGTTCTCATCTTCTGTTGGAACCTCAAACCTTTTGGAAGTTTCATCGGTTTGAACAGTGCGGGATGAATTGAATGTTGGAAAGCACTTGAGTTGGGATTGTTGAATTGCTCCAGTAGTGAAACTCTTCTGATTCGGTGTCTTTCATCAAGTGAAATCAAAGCAATGCAACAAATGGCCTTTACCTTACAGCTTTCCTGTTGCTAGGAAACCCTCGAGCGCTGCTTGAGCTTCTTTTCTTTTTTAAAGTCTACTTCACTCTGCACATTTTCCCTTAATTGAAGACAGCTTATATACTAGAGCAAAACAATTAGTGCTTTGAATACTTTGTTTGCTGTTTGTCAGGGTCACACTGCTCATCGTCTCGCCGGCTTGGTGGCTCTGTTGTGATAGTAGAACAGAGTCAACATCTCATTTGTGCTGTTAAGTGTGTTTAATTATAAGACTTAAATGCTTGTTAGGTGTCACATCTGTTTGAGTGTGGATGTAAACTTTCTGTGTTAATAACAGGTTTGATTTCTCATAATGGTTCTGAATGTTGACTTGTTTTCTGTTCACTTTGGTGATGTTAAATATGCTATAAACTGGCACTTTATTGTTGAGTTCAAGACATGCCCTTAAGGCCTCATCCTTGACCTTTAATTGATGTTATAACATTGGTAACATTGGTGTATCCTGGCTTCCATAGGCTTGTGTTTACTATATACATTTTTTCAATAGTTTATATTTTATTGTACACCCATTACTTACCATTCCCTTTTCAGGAGCAAAGTGCAAAGGAATGGATTTTGGTCTGTGACCGTGTCAGAAAACAGAAAACCCAGGAGTGAGAGGTAGACTTGAATCAGAGGAAGTTCTTCATTGAACTGGATCACAGCAACCAAAAAAAAAAAAGTACAGAGCATAGGTAGGAGGCAAAAAAATGAAAAGGGTGAATTAATCTCTTTTACCATCATCCCCTGTGGAGGAGAGGACACACTATACTAAACTACTAAACTTGACACACTATAAAACAATTTCATTGACTTAAACGAGATTGCATATTGCTGTATGAAATCGGAAGTTCCAGTCTATGTGTGCGATTTTGAATTCGCCTCAGCTTAAACTGGCAACTTTGACTGGCAATACCGCATCACATGAGCTGAGTTCAAAAGCACCAGATTGGAGAGGTGAGAGCATGAGCTCACTATAATCTTGTTTCAAAGCAGAATTTTATTTTTCAGCATTTCTGTGTTGATGTGATGTACATTAGAATGTACCTTGTTGAAGTTTAAATTATTTATGCTTAACTGTATTGCCGATTGGGTGTTTGCTGCTGCACGGTCATGCCGTGGCCATCACAGCTCTCAAAATTGATGGCATGGCTTGTGCTTAAAATGAGATCCTAAATACCTATTAATCTCAGCTGGGGCAATGACAGAGTGCTAGCAGACACAAGGGAAACAAAATATATGACACACACACTCCCAAAACCTCACAGACTGATTCAATATTGTATTTTAAATTTGAATGCTTAATAATGTGCATTACTGCTTATTTCCTAACAGATTTGTGAGCTTCATCCATGTTTAATTCATCTCACTCTCACTCAGCCTGGTTTTGCAGGGTTTAAACAGGGTTGGAACTAGATGGGCTGTTAGCCTTTGCTCCTGTACTTGAGTGAAATACAAGAACTCAATGTTCTCACTGAAACAATCTAGTGGCAAATCAACAATACTCTGGGATGTAACTGTAGTATACAACAGATCATCCAAAATCCTACACAATGCATAGAAACCTTCATTACAGCAGCTTATACTTATTTTATGTTTTACATTTGACCTGAAATCAGGCATGGGCATGCCATTGGGCAAACTAGAGAATGTCTCCTAGTGCATATGGATGAACATCAAAAGTGCAAGGGATAATCTGCGTGAGAAAAGGTGTAAAAGTCTATTGGTGGACACAGCAACATGTGTTAATGATTTTGCTAATGTTTTAGATGTTGAAGCAGCAGGTGCAAGGCCACCCAAAATCTTAAAGCATTGCAAAAGCAGTTCTGAGTGCTCAGATGTCAGAGTGGCACAAAGGGTTGTGCAAAAGAGTTACACAGAGGAAGAAGAATTAGCTACTCGAATTGATGAGGAGGAAGTGAGAGATGTGACCCAGCAGGAACAGACTGTTCGGTAACAAGAGGGAATTTATTTTAGGGAGGGAAAGGGAGATGTTTTATTAGATGCTATTAAAACAACACAATATGGGTTGTCTCTGTCATGACGTCAGCTGCATAATCTTGTAAATAATTATGGTATACAGGCATGGTCAAAATGCCAGGGTCCCGGTTCAGCCTTGGCTGTAATAATATATTATAGAAATTTGTATTTAAATTATTTTACATTAACTTGACAGGAATGCATGAAGGAAATCTAAAGCGGGGAAAAACAAGCTGTGCTAGAGCATTAGTTTAAGTAACAAAGTTAAAAGTGAGGCAGGCATGGAGTCAAAGTGTCTAGGTCTGGCTTTTCTTTGCTGCCATATTGGTAAAATGGGAAGAGTGGATGTGTCATCTGTCCCCCATCGTGATGCTGGGCTTGGCTGAGCCACAGAAGCTCAGATGAAAGGCCCTCACTGCTCCCTCTTCTCTTTCCACTCACAGGACTCCAGGAGCCTGATGCCATTTAGAAATACTTTGATTTAAAGCCTCTGTTCGGGTCTCTGAAGGAGCTTTTTGTTCTGTGTCTTGATGAAGAGAGCTCCGACTGACTCAGAGGACTCAACTCCAGACCTGGAGAAAAAGAGTTTGGGAAATGGGGTTCACACTTGTGCACCCTGCATTCTACTTCAAACAATGACAGTTAATCTTTATTAAACATGAATGGTCTCCAGGGGTCTGGAAAACTGACAACTTGGGATTTGTAACGTGAATGAATTTTAATGAAGCAACAAAAATGAATTTTAGAGCAAAATGATTGTGTTGAAAATTTTGTAATTATGTAGACAATGTGATGAAAGTGTTAAAATTATTGGGTTATAATTATTTGGAAAAACACTACCTTAACTAAATGTATTATTTATCTGACTAATAGTTAAAACACTCCTTTTAGTAATTGTTTTCAACTCTCGCAGCTTTTGGACACAAAGGCATCAAATTGTTTGTCTACTGTTCGTCTCAACTGAGAGTTTCATTTTATGTTTGAATCTAGCGAGCTGTGCCTCTGTTTCATCATTGGTTACATTGCAGGTATTTTTGGGTTACCATCATTGAGGTCATACCATCATTGCCAGGGATTTGGGTGTTGAGATCTCAGCGTTTGCAACAGGCAGTAATGCAATCGGTAACGTGGCATTGGATCATACTCTGGTTGCATCGGAGCAAGTGGTGATCCTCTTTGGGAGTTTGCAGGCCTGCCCATTGGCATGGGTCCTGGCCGGATGGAGAACCCCTGGCTTTCTGGTGAAACTGTTGTCTTGGACTGATTGCTGTGATCGCTCTTAGGGACAATGTTGTTGATCTTGAGTGTTTAAGGATTGTGGGGACACTAACCCTGTAAAGGAAGGGGTAGTGTACCAACCTGTGCTTCTGTTTGAGCTTGGTTGGTTATTTTGGGATACCATAATTGTGTGGATTGTCCTGCCCTTCGCTGTGTATGAGAACTTTTAAGTATGTGAGAGAATAATACATTTGTTAGTCGTAACTTTTGTGTCATGTCAGATTTGTTTGAAGAACCTGGTCACATCTTTATAAAGATGAAGCCTACTATATTCCCAAGATGGCTACAATAATGTAGCAAGTAAATAAGTAAAATTAATTTATAAGGCATTTTATTTTTACAGGGGAACTGCCTAAAGGTCTGTAGAGTCAGCAGTATAATCGTTAAAATAAGAACAGTAAAAATAAGAACAATGTATTTAGAACTCATAGCAAATTTAAAAAGCTATAGTATAAATATAAATATAGTATACAAATCTAGAGGCAGAACATACCAAAGCCTAGGGGCAACCACAGAAAAAGCTCTGTCACCCCTACACTTCAGATCCAGGAATCTCCAGAAAACCAGCTGACTGCAAGGACCCCATGGACTGAGACAGAGACAGGAGTTAATTTAAATACACAGGTGCTTGTCCATTGATGGCCCTAAACACAAATAACAAGATTTTAAACTAGATCCTAAATGTTACTGGAAGCCAGTGAAGAGAGGTTAGGACTGGAGTGATGTGTTCAAATTTCTTTTTTGCCTGTCATTAACCTTGAAGCAGCATTTAGCAAACGCTGAAGTCTAGAAACTGCCTGCTTAGGAAGTCCATTGTACATAGCACTGCACTAATCAAGAAGTGAAGTTATAAAAGCATGAATTACTTTTTCAAGATCCACAAAAGATAAAACAGGCTTATCTTGATATGATCCAAATTTGACAAAAACTGTTTTTAACCACAATGTTTATTTGTTTTGTCATCTACTGCTCAGAATCAATGACTACAACAAGGTTCCTAACCTGAGACAATACGATGGGAAATTGAGGAGAGAGCACGCATTCCAAGAGTGGAGGAATGGACTTGACCCCCTTAAGATGGATAGAGCTGTGGGATAGAGATAGTGTATCATCTGCATAACAGTGAAATTAGATCTTATGATACCTCATAATATCTCCTAGGGGTCTCATGTGTAAATTAAGAAGAAGCGAGCCCAAACTGAACCCTGTGGAACTCCACAAATCGGTGGTGAAGAGGAGGATGAAAATTCACCCAATTCCACAGATAAAAAACGTTCCTTGAGATAAGATCTAAACCATCTCAGAGTTGTTCCCAAGATTCTGAATGGCTCTGTTACCCTTATCCACTGCCAGCAGATTGTAATTAAAAATTTAGACTAAAGCTGATTCTGTAGAGTGATTTACAATAAAACCAGATTGAAATGGTTCAGGTAATTTACTTGCAGTTAAAAACTTTGAGACCTGGAAATAGACAACGTTTTCTACTGTCTTAGAAAAATTTGATACAGGACTAAAATTATTCAGAGATGGCTTGTCAGGACCTGCCATCTTAGGAAGAGGCTTCACCACTGCTTGCTTAAATAAAAACATTCACTAGCAAGTTAATGGAAGGGCCAAAAACAAACAAGAAATGGCTTTTTATGTACTTTGAAGAAACCACATCTAATGAGGAGCTGGATTACTTCAAAAGTGGGCTGGATATCCAATATCTTATTTGTAAAATATTTTGCAAACCTTTCACAAAGATCTCCTGAAATTTAACACATGAAGAGTTAATAGATAGATGTGTGAAGTTTTAAACTTTAGGTGCTCTCGTTGAATATAGCGTGAACTTAGTCATCATTCAAACATTGAATTTTACTGTAGGCACACTTGGTGTCACACCAAGAAGATATCAAATAATTATTATTGATATTGCATACCACACCTTAACAAACCACACAGATGAATAAATGCTTCTTGATTTGGTAGGATATATTATGCAAATGTTTGCTTACATAGAATTAGCCCAGAAACGGAAGTGAATTTGGCAAGATTGGGATAAGCTTACTAGGCGAGCTGTCCATGGAAGGGCCTGGGGCAGAGAGGTGACACTAGCCCGGTAGCTTGAATTGATTGATAGCTTCGTTGAATTGGAAGTGGAGTGGGTACTGTTTTAAATCGTAGCGAGTGGAAAAGAGGATTAGAATACCCTAATGATGTTTGATAATCATATGATCGCTTCTCCTGAAATTGCATTCATGGAACTAAACTTGTAAAAAGCATAAACAGGTGAAAACTAGCTCAAGTTATAGAATGTAAAATATGGATGATACATCCATACAACTTGGACCATTTGAAAAAAGCAGAATTTGAGCTGACTTGATGAGATGGTGTACAGGAAGAGCGGTTGTGAAAGGTTAGCAGCGCTATCAAAGTTTCACCCTGACAGTCCACTGCTCCATTCAACTCAACAATCATATATATTTAATATATCACCATAGAACAACCCACTTAACATTTTGTATATTGCCATTTTAAATGGATTTGCTAAAGTAGTTTTGCTTGACAATGACTCACTGGACATGACTGGCCAAAACCTCAGCTGAGGTCACTTTAAATGTTATGTGTGTCTTGGGTATTTTGGACAGACATCCATCTCAAATTTTCACAGCTGCGAAATTAATTTAGGGAGAGTGTAAGGTATAATTAGCCAATTAACCACAGCTGTTTTCCATTGACACTTTCTAGGGTATAAGTACCCTCCCTGAAGATTTAAAGCAAACCACCACCACTCCGCACACAGCTTGCTCTTTATTGGGAATGGGAAGGTCTACATGCCTGAGTTGCTTCCTGGCCCTGCAGCTTTTTTATGCAGTTTGCCCAGTAGGCTTACTCATATGCCTGCCAAATATACTTGTGATACTGGGGAATTTTAGCAAACTCATGAAATCGTAATAAATGAAACCCAAAATTAAGAATAACAGAGTACCAAATAGAGGCTGTACTTTCTTTGGCAGATCTCTCCTATTGGTCTTAGACTTAATCGCTCAGATGATGTGATGGGATGTGATATCAAGTTGTTTTCTTTAATGTAAAGCTTGACAAAGACCTCCAACAGGTTTCAGAAAATGCGGTCTTTGATAAGTTTGGAACAACCTTCCATATTTTGAGTTTCCTAATCAGCTCCTTTCCCATCATACCTCCTCTATCTGACTCAGTGACAAAACTCTGATGCCATTCACACTGACCCTGCCTCTGTGAAAGTCACACTATTAATATGCTAAGTGAGACTTGGCTTTATTTGACCATGTAAATAACATATTACAACACGGATTTTTGTTGTACAAGAAACAGAGAAAAGCAGAAGTGTTTCAGCCTTTTTCTTTGAGAGCCATTGCAGCAAACCAAATGTTTGTCCAAATGTAGAATGAAAAATTATCCATAACTCTTAACTCTTAATCATAACTATAATAGCCTGAATACACCTTTACAAATATGATATACTGCATTAATGGATATTAGTGCCACAGCAGACAAGTGTGAGGAAATATTTAAAATTCAAAAGCATTATTTAATGGGTCGTTTTTTTCTATGTAACAAAACATCTGTGACAACAAAAAGAACCATCAATTCAAAATGATAGAATTTTACTTAAACAGAAGTAGCCAGCCAAATACAGCTCAGCTTCACTGGAATTATTAAAAATCTGGTTAAATCTGGAAAAAATGTATTTGTCCAAATGTACACATACTATGCTTCATAGAATGTTCACTTTTTAATGTATTTCCCCCTGTTTAGCACACTTGATTTTTTTTGAGAAATTTTTGAGGAACTCTTTTCCATTACATATCCAGAACACTGCTCAAACCAAATTACCCATAGCTGTTGTATTATGGTGCTCAATTAATTATTTAACCTGTACATGCTTCCACTGGGCCAAATTATGAGAAGGAACCAGATATCATACCATAGTTATGCTGATGATACACAAATTTATATGGCTATCTCCCCAAATGACTACAACCCCATAAACTCTATCTGCCAATGTCTTGATGAGATTAAAAACTGGATGGAAAACAACTTTCTTCAATTAAAAAAGGAAAAAACTGAAGTCATTGCATTCGGAAGCAAAAGCGAGGTTGTTAAGGTTAACACGTATCTCAATGCAAAGGGCCTAACAACTACAAATCAGGTCAGGAATCTTGGAGTGATTCTGGACTCTGATCTTAGTTTCAATAGCCACGTAAAATCAGTGACAAAATCCGCTTATTAACATCTTAGAAACATCACAAGAATCAGATGCTTTGTTTCCAGATGAAATTTAGAGAAACTGATTCATGCTTTCATCTCCAGCAGGCTGGACTACTGTAACGGCCTCTTAACCGGTCTTCCCAAAAAGACCATTAAACATCTCCAGCTCGTTCAGAATGCAGCGGCTCGAATTCTAACCAAAACTAGAAAGTCAGAACACATTTCTCCAGTTCTTAAGTCTCTACACTGGCTGCCGGTCTCCTTCAGAATAGATTTTAAAGTTTTGCTGCTCGTATATAAGTCCAAACATAACTTAGCACCTAAATACCTAACAGAGATGATCAGTGAATACACACCAAACAGAGAGCTGAGATCCCACAGATCTAATAAATTAGATCTACCCCGGGTAAAATCCAAACAGGGTAAATCCTCCTTTAGTTACCATGCGGCCCACAGATGGAACCAACTTCCAGAGGAGATCAAGGGTGCCAACACTTTAGTCACGTTTAAATCCAGGCTAAAAACTCTCCTGTTTAGTTGTGCTTTTGTCGACTGAGCACCAACGTCCGAACAACTATTTTACCTCTGTACTTCAAATTTTAATCTTTGTTTTAATCGATGTTTTAAATTTCAGTGTTTTAAATCTGTTTGATTTATATGACTTTTTTTATGCTTGATTTTAATGCATGCACTTTCTTTTTACTCTTTATTTCCAATGTAAAGCACTTTGAATTACCCTGTGGCGCAGTGGGTAGCACGGTCATCTCACAGCAAGAAGGTCGCTGGTTCTAGGCTCGGCTGGGACAGGTGGCATGTCTGTGTGGAGTTTGTATGTTCTCCCCGTGATCGCGTGGGTTTTCTCCGGGTGCTCCGGTTTCCCCACAAGTCCAAAGACATGCGGAATAAGTGAATTGAATAAGAACAATTGTCCATAGTGTTTGAGTGTGAATGAGTGTGCGTGTGTGTGTGAATGTTTCCCAGCGATGGGTTGTGGCAGGGAAGGGCATCCGCTGCGTAAAACATATGCCAGTGAGTTGGCGGTTCATTCCGCTGTGGCGACCCCGAAAGGGAATAAAGCCGACATGAAGATGAATGAATGAAATAAACTTGCCTTGCCTTGCCTTGCCTTACACCTTCGACCTTTTTAATTATTATTCTCTTTAATTGTCTGTTCTCTGTTCTCTAAAAGCTTTTGTATCTCAAAGTTTTTTTTTTATGTTTTTTAAAACATTTAATGCAAAAACTTTATAGTCAGTAATTATAATCAGTTAAATTAATTTTATTTAATCACAAAATGTAATATTCATCATAAAGTAAAACAGTACTCAACCAATGAAGCATTCATCTTCCTTGTGTGAAGACTACTCGTGTAAAGACGATAGACTCTACCTGTCCGACTACTTGTGTAAAGAAGATCGACTCCACCAAGCAACGCCACAGAGTGGACGCAGATCAGCAGAGCGATAGATGGAAGAAATCAAAGATCATTGTAGACCTCAAAGCAAAACAAATTACTCTTTCAACTTTCTCAAGATGATAAGACAACCTACTACCACGATAAGATTGAACATGATAGGTATTCTACTGGCTTGAGTCCTATCTCAGTGATAGATCTTTCAGTGTCAGGTGGAAGGGTGAGGATTCCAACACTCATAGATTACTCACCGGGGTTACCCAGGGTTCAATCCTTGGTCCCCTTCTCTTCTCCATCTATACCACCTCCTTGGGCCCTATCATTCACAGACATGGATTCTCCTATCACTGCTACGCTGATGACACTCAACTCTATCTGTCATTCCCCCTGATGAACAATCAGTAACTACCTGCATAACTGACTGCCTGAACGACATCTCTACCTGGATGAAGAACCATCATCTACAGCTCAACATGGCCAAGACAGAACTTCTGGTAATCCCGGGCAATCCCTCTGTCCATCACGACCTCACCATCCAGTTGGAATCCTCTACAATCACCCTTTCTCCTTCAGTCAGGATTCTTGGAGTGATTTTGTATGAACAGTTTTCCTTCGAGGACAACTGTCCTTCAACTGTCCTTCACCAAGACAACTTGAGTGTGTAGGTTAGTTCTGCACAACATTCGAAAGAACAGGCCCTTCTTAACTAAGCATGCAACTCAACTCCTGGTTCAGGCTCTGGTCCGCTCACGTCTGGACTACTGCAACGCTCTCCTGGCAGGACTTTATGCAAACACACTCAAATCTCTGCAGATGATCCAGATCTCTGCAGTTCGTTTTATCTTCAAGGAACCGAAGCGAGCTCATGTTACTCCCATCTTCATCATTCCATGGCTCCGTATTGCAGCTCGAAAGTTCTGGTCGTTCATCATAAGCTGGTTCTCTGGTGCTGGAGATGAGCTGCTGCATCTCTCCTCATATCAATACAAACTGTGTGTCTTCATCTTTTATAACGCTTATGACTCGTTTTGAACTCAAGATTGGCGTCTGCTTTAACTGCTCCCCATGTTCTAGATCCACACACAGAGTATGCCAGGTTCATGGGAGCCTCCTCTGTCTATCAGTCAGTCTCACTTACATCACCTTTGAATACAGCTTAAATACAATGCTTGCCAGTTAAATTCCTGAACTCATGCGATATTATGCTCACCAAATGCCAGCATTTCTACTGAACATAATAACACTATTTTATCAGATTTTAGTAACAACTTGACTCACCTTTGTGTTTTCACTGACTTCCAGTATCAATCTTGAGATGCTTGTTTTAAATGCATCACACTAAACAGTCACCCTGTCACACCAGTTTAGTTTTACTGGGTAATAGCGACTAAATAAGGTCTAAAATGTATATAAAAACAAAAATCCCAAAATTGTACAAATCATCCAGCTTTAAAGAGGCCTTTTGCTTGCACATAAGTCATTCTCTTCCACTTTTTATAACTAAGGCCATTCTTTCCTTTCTCAGAGACTTCTCAGAATACACACAGGGAAGCTCCAGTTGGGTGACGAACCCTAAAAAAATCAACCAAAAGAAAAAAAATTACCTCTGAGACGTTCTTTTTGCTTACAGAGATGTTTTCTGATTATCATTATGAAGCTCTAAACCGTTCTGGAATGTGGAATGCTGTTGACTCTGGAAAATAAAGACATGTTTAAACATAGTCATATTTGATTTTGCCTAAAAGCAGTTTACCACTGGACACCTCCTGACAGAGAAAACCTGTTTTTGATTTTGACATAATTGTCACATTCTCTACCATTTTGGACATGTTTTTAATGTTTGACACAGTAGTTGAAAATATTATGTTTGCACAATTATGTGTTGTGCACACTAACACACACTCTAAGGGCAAATAAACAGGTCTGTGGGAAGTAACTGCAGTACACAACAGTAACTTGTGAAATCCTATTTGGCATTGAGAGCTCATACTGAGAAGGCTCAAACATTTGGATTTTATTGAAAGGCATACTTTATTAGGTTTTTACATTTTTGCAAAGGTCAAATGCATTTTAGGTTCTCAGAATGATTATTTCATTAGGATTTTATTTAGATTTCTTTCCCTTTTAGGTGTTCAAAAAGATTGCTTCGCAAACAGACAAAACAATGGCATCTCAAATGCAGTTTTAGTGGGTCTCCCTTGAAACGTTCAGTTTTACAACTGAAGAACAGATACTGCATAAATTAAAGATAATCCTTGATAAATTATGTTAATGTATTCACACGGTCTCAGGATGAAAAACATAGAAAGTTTATTAGTATTGGGAACTGTTTTATTTATTAAAGTGAACTCATAAAACACGTGTGACTCTTTAACTTAAGCACCAATGCCCATTATTCCAAACTTTACTAATACTTTTAATGTGCCTGGAATTAAGAAATAAAAATGTTAAAACAGTCTTGTTTAATCTGTTGAAACAGATGAATTACTTATTTAAACTGTGTAACAAACTTTAACAGCTTTTAAAGAGTATTCCTCTCTGTACAAAAATAGAAATATGAAGATTATGAAACTTGCTGTTCTCCTAATTCTCTTGAACAAGTCAACATTTGTACAGGAGCCAACATGACGACTCACTCAGAGCTATCAATCAGATGTTTTAAAACAGCTAATACAAACCAAACATGCCTTATCCCTAATGGGTGCTCAAACTAGGTTTTTAAATCGGCTACACCTTCTACCAATAATCTTTCTACTATTTGCGCTTACAAAAACAAGCTTTAGAGGAACAAATATACACATGTTATATAAGATATTATGAATATGAAATCAGAAGAGGGTTTATGTGAAATTAAATCATTAGTCAGGGTTTTAAAGAAACATTTAACATCCCTGCACTGAGGGAGGAGCTTTTTTACAACGTCACTACTCAAACATCCATGGTTCATTTCCTCAGATTCAATAGGCTTCCAATATTAAATAATGGCAAAGGTTTTCAAGTGAGTTAAATATTCAGCGTAAATCACAGTGCATCAGGCTATTAGAATCCACCAACCATTACATTCCCCATGATAATGGAGTGAATTCATCTGATTATTTTGAGAAATGTGCAGCCCAATGGGGTTACTGAATAAAGAATGCAATTGTTTTAAATTTTAAGCAATAATTAAAACGTTATTGGTAAATTCTTATTCTTATTTAATACTTCTTGAGGAAATTACTTTCAAGATGTCAGAAACAATGGAAAAGTGTATGCTAGAGAAACATTCTAGAGTTTTGCAGGTAGGTAATGGAGTAGGTAATATTTTGGTAAAAATATCTGAAATACATCTTTAAAAATTCACTTCAAATTCTGTGGCAGCTATATCTTAAAATCTTGGGTCAAATAAAAATATTGCTTCAAGAATCTCGTGTGTGAACCTCATTTCTTTGAACAAAAGCTTGTTTATTCTTTGTTTAATTTAAAAACGGATTATTTATATATGTATATATATATATATATATATATATATATATATATATATATATATATATATATATATATATATATATATATATATATATATATATATATAAATTGTTAAAAATTTAAATAAAATAATATATCAATAAAAATATATAATTTTTGGACAACTGCACACTCAACCTAAGTAGGCTTTTTTTCCAAATTTTACTGAAGAAATTTTACTTTTACTTCAGTACAATTTTTATATAGTCCATATATAATATAGTTTAGAGTCCATATAGTTTAGAGTACAGGTTTAGGCATTTATAATTGACCTACTACGTGGTGCTTGGGAAAAACACCCCCTCAATAACTCTCGAGTTTGTTTTGTGTATGGTGTGGTCTGAGGGTGGCGCGCGCACTTCCAGCTGAACTCTCGGAGCGCAGAGATGAGTTTCACCCGGACGCGCGCACATCCGTCCCGCGGAGAGCTGAGTGGATCTAACCGCTGAAGGTGGCATAACCTCCGGCCACCAAACCAATGTGAGAGCCTCTGACCCGTTGAGAGGAGATCCTCTGTGGATGTTCGTCTTTACCTTGTTTATTGCATCCAGCTGGATTTCTCTTCTGTTTGAGGAGAATGGAAGCGCTCCCGACGAGATGTGCTCTCTATCTCGCGCAGATCGCTCTCTTCAGCTTCATGGGTCAGTAAAGCATCACCGTTTTCTACTTTATTTAATGATTGTCTTTAGTAGAGACGCCTTCAATGGAGTTTATAGCCTATATTTCTCTCTTTATGAGACTTTTGCGCTTTAAGTTTTTTAAATGAACATCAGATCTTTCTGTCAAAATCAGCTATTCTTAAAAGTCTCTAATAATAAAAACATTACTTTTTTGTATACAGTCGTTGTGACGCCATCACATTCAGCACTAATGTACTATATATATATACACACACACACACACACACACACACACATATATATATATATATATATATATATATATATATATATATATATATATATATATATATATATATATATATATATATATATGGGATAAAACCGTGTCAGTTATATAGGGTGTAGGGTGTAGGAAGCTGTCATTCTGCTTGGACTTGAAGTGGCTGCTCAAAGATTTTATGGCATTGACTTTGCATGTTACCACACCTGTTAATAACAGTTATCAGTGCTGCCTCCACTTAACATTTTTGAAAGATCCTAAAACTGATATTATCAGTAAAATGCAAAAAAAAGCACACAAAAACAACTTAATGTACTGCAGTATCATTTTAATCTTTGAAATCCCCTGATGAAGGTATCTCTGTAAAAGGATGTCCCTCAGAAACAATTAGGCACCTGTATCAGTACAAGCAAGATAATGACAGAGGACTTATAAAGAAATAAAGAAAGCACAACTGTGGAAACTAGAACACTTTGAATTCTGAAGTTAATTTGTGTTAATTTTATCCTTACATTTAAGCAGAACATTTTATCAATCAAAAGGTGCTATTTGCAATCTTTGAGATTCAATGTAACTGCTTGAATCTCAAAACAAACACACCTTTGTAGAACAATATAGTTTCTTGTTCATGTTTTAATCAGGTTCTGTTTTTTTTTAAACATTTTGTTCTGGTCCCTGCTATGTTGGTCAACCAAGCTTTTTCTAAAGCTCCACTTTAATTTAATTTAGAATATCTGTTGGATCCACGTAGACTTGCACTGCACCTTTTATATCTTTCAAAATGTAATATTTATAATTAGCAACTTTATTAAATCATTTCATATTTTCAGTCTCCCCAAAATGTACCATTTACCACCTTCCACCCACAACCATGCTTCCACCATGCCCCCTTCTGAGGGCACACTTGGCAGTCACCAAAACACCAGTGTAGTGTTCCTTTTAAGACTCTACTGTATTATCATGATAAGGTTAAAATATGATAATACATAATCATTTATTATTAATATAAAAACGAGCTCCTGTACTTTCTGCTTTAGCCTGAACAGTTGGAATGGTTTTGTACAAATGTTTTGTATAAAGCCTTGATGAAATGCAGATTTGTTTCCAAAAACTCCGCTGTGAAATACAGCTCACAAATAAAAGTAAGTTTTAAAAGTTTACAATAATGACCCCAAATCTGGTAAATAACATCTTTCTTTTAACCAATCAACCAACAAACAAAAAAAAAGGTTTGCCTCTGAATGACCAAAAACATACACTTTCAACATTATTCTGTTACTCTTTAATTATTCTCCATGGAGATGGGGAGAATTTAATTTTGATTTATTGTTGGGTGGGGAAAGAAATCATTGATGACGTTAATGGCCTCAAGCCAGAAAAGGAAAAAAGGATTACATAATATATGGGATATAAGACTACAAAAACATGCATGAATGACTGTAAAATACAACTTCAGGCATGTCTCTGATGAGGAACAACTCAAAAAAGGATAACGAAAAATCATGTAAACTCCACTTTTCAGATATTTTTACATGTTTTAAAGTTGTTCTCTCATCAAAAACATGCCTCACAAACATATTCAGATTGCTTCATGCAGTTTTGTGTAATTCTATTTTCTTTTTGTCAAACATTTACTGTGATTATTTAAGATTCTGCCCTCTAAAATAGCCCCAGCTAAACCAGTTCAAATGAATGTGTTATGTAGCACAAACATCATCTTTGAAGGCAACACAACATTTTTACAAAAGTATTATATAATTATATTTACATTACTTTTAATATAGTACATTAATACATGTCTGCAAACCATTTTCTGTATGCTTGGTTAAATTAAACGTTTCCAACAATGTCAGGCTTCGGTCCTTTGCTTCCTATTTTGTCCACTTTGTCTCTAGTGTCAAGAAAGAAACAGATACGCCTGGAGTAATCTTTTGGGTACATTTTGAGACAAAGCATCTTAACGTTAGCCAAAAAGCCTTTTGTAAGTCAAATAGTGAACCGGGACAGCAAGTCAGTACCTGCTGAAAAAGGGCTCAGCTGCTCCCATGTGAATTACTTCTTTTCTGAAATAAAGGAAGGGCTGACTCATTTAGGATACAATCTGAATGAATCTCTTTCTCACCATCTGCCTTCCAAAGTGCTGTAGTAGAGCTAACAAGTTTCTTTTACACTTTTTTGGCACTGCTCTGCTTTCCACTGAATGCGACCCTGTTGTTTGTAGGCTCTTTGGTTTGTGACAGATGGTGCTTGTGGACTGTAAAGCTGTCTGGAAGGGGTTCATATGGACCCTCCCCTGCCACATGCTTCATGTGTGTCCACCTGTGAAGGACATGTGGCAGAGAGGGACACTACATGCTCCGATTAGCCTCCAAGCAGAGCTACTACCTTGGGGTCAAAAGTGAAATGTGTACACGGTACACAAAATACACGATGTCCTAAAGTGAATCAGGATATGAGAAGAGGGACAAGGACTACATTTTGAAACAGTTAGAAACTTGAAAAATACATAGAGAATTCATTTGAGAAGAAGAATATTGCATTTTATGGAGTTGTCCATTGTAATGGGGCTTGAACAGCAATAGATATGTTCTCAGAGAGAGAAAATTGGGTTGATTTGTTTTCTTATTTTGACTTCTGTTTACATCAACGTCTGGAAGAGGGTATTTTGAAGGAATGACATGTTTGTTACAGTGGGTAGCACGGTCGTCTCACTGCACAAAGGTCGCTGGTTTGAGCCTCGGCTGGGTCTGTTGACATTTCTGTGTGCAGTTTGCATGTTCTCCCTGTGATCGGGTGAGTTTACTCCGGGTGCTCCGGTTTCCCCACAAGTCCAAAGACATGCGGTATAAGTCAATTGTGTAAAAACAATTGTCCATACTGTTTGAGTGTGAATGAGTGTGTGTGTGCGTGTGTGTGTGTGTGTGTTTGTGGATATTTCCCAGAAATGGTTTGCGGCTGGAAGGGCATCTACCGCATAAAACATATGCCAGAAGAGTTGGCGGTTCATTCCGCTTTGGCGACCCTGAAAGGGAAGAAAGCCGACAAGATAATGGATGGATGTTTGTTACATGATTAAAATGAGAGTTTTATCCGTCTCTGATGGACTAACAAGCCATACAAATGACTCTATAAAAAATAAGTTCATTGTCTAATTTGGTAAAATGCTGAATCAATTAAGGATGTTATTATATTTATTGGAGTAAAGACAATTTTATTTAAAAATACAATTTGTCCTAGAGGGGAGCTGTTAGGCATATGAGCAGCACGCAAAGTACACAAGTCCATTTGTACAACACACAACAGATTTTTTGACTTACTTAATTATAAGTTACTGAAAACACAATGAAAAGCAGAAATTTATTTTATTTATTGATAACATAAACAAACATTGGTACATACATTTATCTTATTTATTTTATGTCACACCATGCATTCTTTGAGATGACCAGAAATACATCATTTAAGTTTTGAAAGTGGTTATAAATGTAACAAAAATTTCTATCTGCATGTGCAATACAACAGAAAAATAAAAGCACTTTTGAGTTTTGTGTCTATTGCTTCTTGTTGAGCTCAATTTGGTGAACAATTTGTTACATAGCTTGGCTTGTTCCAAAGTCTACGGACAATGTTTTAACAACTCTCTCACCCTTCTCAAAATTTTCTTCCATAGGGAAAAATCTTTGCAGCAATAATTGGTCCAGATTTATTAGATTATCCTACATATATAACCAGCAGAATCAAATGCTTTGACTGTGAAGTTTTTTGTTCTTGTGGAGGATTAAAATGTAAAAATCTGTTTAAATAAATTCTAAACAGGAACATGTCCAGAGAACTGGAGTGAAATGGCTTGAACATACAGTGATTGTTAGCAAATGAGCAGTGCCATTTTTGACCAGTTGAAGTGATTTCAATTCCAAAGCGATTTTAAACATTTTCCAGGGATGCATATTTGTTCCCTCTATTGTGCTCAGACTCTCTGCATTTCTGTCTGAGCTCTCAAGTGTAGTCAGAATTCAGTTTGATCAGTCTAATTTTAAATTGTTTCAATCAAACACTCATCAGAGATCACAATATCAGGTAACGCACGTAATGATGGGGAGAGTCGATGCGAGATCCAGATCAAAAAGGTGACCATGTTGATGAGTGGGAAAATGTGCAAGGTGAAATGATTACAGCCTGTTACAGCAGTCATCTATATCTAACACCCCACAAATAAGAATTAAATCTAACGTAACAACTATATATACTATTTGATATTCTGAAACATTATCTATTGTATGACTATTTTTATTTGGGAGAATGTTTTTCCTGCACAAAGCACAGGTGCTCACAAGTGTCTTAAACAACAGTTTTCATAAAAACTTTTTTCCCCACTAATTAACTTTTACTTATGGTTGCCTTGTATTACGAGATATGTACCAAATAAAATGATAATAATACGTGTACTAGGTGAGCTGTCTGAATAAGGTGTCTGGGGCCAGGGAGCAAAATGTGCTGAAGGGGTGGGAGGTGGAATAGTTTGCACAAATGATGAAAATAGCCTGTTGGTTTGTGCTTATATGCTGGATTAGCAATAAGCTAAAGTGGAAACATCTGATCAATGGCCAGTTATAAGACAACTTACGTGAATAGATGAATTAACCTCAATTTGAGGTTGAACAGTGCTATTGGTTGACTCATAGGTTTAATTTTAAGTGAATTAACATTGCTGACTTCAGTTGTTGGAACAGAAGTTCATACATCAGACAAAAGTGTGTATGAGTTATTTAAACTTAAATAAAATTGTGAGTCTATAGAGCTAACTCCACTTATCCAATGTTTAATTTAACATTACATCAGAATGCCTCAGAGGCCCATCAAGCTGCACTCTTGCATAGAGACACAAGCTGAGTGAGGAAAAAGTGGAGCTTGTCCATTGATTAAAATTTTTTTACTAATTAATCACACAATTTTTTTTATTAATTGTGATTAATTACAATGACAAGACTGATTCTTTTTTAAATCTATAAATGTAAAATATAAATATAAGACAAAGAGACTATTTAATTTCAAAATATGGCTTTCAAAATTTTTTTGTTCAACTTGTATCACAGGTTTTGTCATAAAAACAACATACCTGCATTAAATCATCAATATCCTCTAAATTAACTTTTTGCTTCTCTTTTTTGGTGGCTGTTAGTTTGTGGTCTCTTTAGACTGTTGTTTTACAGGACTCTGGCATTAACAGCTTGCTTTGTGAAGAAACTTTAAACCTTGGATCAATAGCAGTAGCGATCTTCAGTCGTATAAGATTAGTGCTGTACTTCCTTTTAGATAGCTCTGACATAAAATCATGTATGAGTTTAACTATAGGCTGATCATCCTGTGTTGAACAGACAAGAGACGGAGCTTTTCCATTAGTTCATGAGCGTTGTATGGACTATGCTTTAAGTGCAAAACAATCTCGCAACATTTTGCTAGCGCACTTTAAAAACTGCTGCTGTGCATGGAAACCTGACAATGCCTCCGTGTACTGTCATTGCTTAGTTTTACACAAAGTTAGTCCGATTGAATGCAATTTAAACAAACAGAGCTGTGATGCCTCAGTAGTTGTCATTGCTCACAGAAGCCCAGCGGTCCCCCCTGAGCACGATGTGTGTTGCGTGCTGTAACGTCTTCATCCTCTGCACATTCTCGTAGTCATTACCTCTTATTCATACTTCATTTAAAGTATGTCCACCACAACAGGAAAAAGGAAAAACTGAAACCACGTTATTTGCGTTAACTTTTTTTTACACGTTATACATTTCAAATTAATCGCATGCGTTAACACATTCATTTTGATAGCACTAATATATATATTTATTTTTTTTAGATCAATGACATATGATGTTGATTCTGGCGTATTACCGCATATTCAAACATCTGTAAGCTATAAGTGTGTAAGCTAAACTTCCAGTTCTTTTCAAATGTCAGTTGATGACTAGGAGTTTGATGTATTTATCTCCTTTGGTTCTTTTGTAGACATCCTCTGGGCAGCTTGGCATTGAGACCCCCTGGTGGGATCAGCAACTGAGAGCAGATTTCCCTCAGTTGGTGCTGGGAGCATTTGTTGATCAGATTATTTGGTATTAGGCTCAGGCATGCAGACAGGATGCTCAGACTCATGGGTTTTCTCACCCTTGTGAGGGGGAGCAGAGTGTCACTATGGCATTGGATGGGGCAGTGTTACAGTGGTTCTCTGGCCAAATTACTGTCCCTTCTTACCCATGGCTTTAGGCCAGTTAGTAAATTATGCTGTCAGCTGCTCCATTTGTTGTGGGTCTGACTGGCAAGAGGCGACTGGTGCTCGTGGACATGCAACAGAGCAGGGTGTCAGGGGTCTTTTTGTGTGTGGCATTGAGGAGGGTCTTTGATTTGTCCCAATGGTGCTGCTCCCATGTCACAATGTATGGATGAGCGAGTCTGGTTACTTTAGTGTTTTGTTTGAACTTGAGCTGCCTGCAAGAGGCTCTCCTTTAGCATCCTTTCATTGTGAATACCTATGTGAAGTATTGCTGGGAGGATTTGTTGATATATAAAGGGAAATTTCTAAACCTTCATCAATGTAGATATGTATCTAATCTAATTGTGTTTGCAAACCAAATTGATTATTTAGAACAGTGGAGTGGATGATAGTGTTGTGTGACTTGTTTTTTACTAGGATCTAAGGAAGGAGCTTTTTTAAGTCGAAGTTTAAAAAAAATGCATTTAAAGGGTGAAAAGTCGAGTGAAAACAACATTTGGAAGGTATTTGGGAATAAAAAATGTGCATGAACACACTCATGTTAGAGTTGTTTAAATGCATTAAGAAATTGTAAAATTAGTAAAAGTAATACATATAACTTTACAATAAAAAATATTGCCAAATTCCCAGCTGTTTTCAGACATAGCGATTAATGGGTTATTGGTTGTCCAAGCAATCTACAAATAATGTTAATTACAGTACATGCAGAAAACCAAGACAACTTTTGTTTCATTACACTTATATAAATCACTAAAACACTTTATCATGAAATCCACATTCATAAGAGGATTTAAGGATCCATAAGGATCATAAGAGGGCAGCTTGGGGCCTTATATCAGGATGGTAGGAGAAACAAACAATATTTCCTATACTTTAAAATGTTATATTTCTTTACAGTACATGTGAATAAAGATTTTTTTTCGTGCAAAAACTCAACATGAACAAACAAGGTTTCCTGAATGTTTAAAGGTGACTCCTGATGCCGATTTAACACAAACAAATTGGTTTCTTAAGGGCAAATATGTAAAGCCTGTAACAGTTTATACTTCTGAAAGATTTTGTAAAAAAAAAAAAGAATAATACATTATATCCAAACATAACCACTTCTGGCAAAAACATGTTTTGTGCACTGTGCATGGAGAGGCATATTTAGCTGTCTGGTGTTTTCTTAACACAAATTCGGTGGAACCAATCAAGAGTGTTATATTAATAAAAAAAGTAAAAATATGTGAAATATATTTCTTGTTGTGGAATACACGGCTGCATGATCTCCTGTAAGAGGTTTGAATAGTATTGTCGACAAAACGTTTGCCAACGTTATTAGGTTTATGATATACATTTGGTTAATGAATTGCTCTGAAGTTGAGAGTAAATGATATCATAGACCTTCAAATTCAATGCTTCTCATGAGAAAAATGGTGGTCTGCTGGGTTTACAACTGGACACGGAGGGTCGTAGTTTATGGTAGTTAACGTGAGGGTCTTACAGTATTTTACGTAATTTACTGTGAGTTTCACACAGGCTCCTTAAAGCATTTGTTGTGATTAAAATTAAACCTTTTTTATCGTTTTTAGGGGTTTTGAACACACAATAAGTCGCATTTCTGATAAATCTGATTTTCATCTTTTCATCTGAGGTCTCCTTTAAGATAAAGGATTTTAATGGACTTACTGGCATTTAAGATTCTAGCCATCCCTGATTCTTCTAATACAAGTGATATTAAGTGTTACCTTTAATATCCTCAAAATCCAAGCGTTCTGATATAAATATATTACACACACCCCTTGTTAAAACAGCATGAATCAGAAACCCTCTCAACATTTGACTTTTTAAAGCATTATAATAAAATATCAGAACTGTATTTTGAACTGTAATCTAACTTGGCATGTCCAGGAGATGCAGAAGATTGATTTTAAAACATGTAAAAGGCTTAATGTGTAATCTGCAATGTAAAGCGATGAGCATAGACAACCAACTAAGAGGAAACTGTCATCTACATGCTGTGATGTTGAGTGGTCGACTAGGCACAGTTTATGCTTCACTTCAACTGTTCTGAAAGCTTTAAGTGAAATCATGGACTCTATGTTGAAACCAAGGAAATAAATTAATAACAAAAATGAGCTCTTAACAAATGATTAAATGTAGAAGTATTTAACTTTTATCTGTGGTGTCTTTTATTCACATATCTACACATCTGAACCCAAGTGTTCTCTTTTTCTCTTAATGCATTAAGATTGACAGGCTCTGTGGGGGCCCCACTGGCCCTTTGTCAGCTTGGTCAGATTCACTGACTAGCCACTTAATGAATGACAACAACCGATGGTTTGCTGTCATGTGGTGAAAGAGCGTTTCCTATTTGCTATGGGAGAAACAGATCTTTTGAGCGCTAGCTTAAGATGCTTTGAGATTCATTTTGTTCATTTCCAGGCAAGTGCTAAGAGGTCAAAATTGATGCTTTAATTCTATGAACTTTCAAGAGATGCTGAAGTTTGAACATCTGAACAGAACATTTGAACAGAATTGTTTCTTGCCTGTAAGGGTTTACTCTGTAGTCAGCAGACCCCAGTTAAAGGAACTTGTGTTTAATACATTAGTTACCTTTTATGCTTTGAGTTGTTTCAATTTATTTAGTACAGAACAGAAGCAGTTTGAAGATTAATTATTAAAGAATGTATAGGGTCTAAAGAAGGTTACTTCACACAAGATACTTTTGAAAGCGGTGATTCTATACCTTACAAGGTGTCTTCTAACAACCATCAAACAACAAAACTCCATTGTTGTATTCTTTAACTAGCTTAACTAGAAGCTACATTTCAAAAGATTGTACATCCTATATTTGACTTTCTCAACAAGATAGGATTTACATCCATTCAACAAACAACCAATTTTTTTTTCAACTTAGTCATGTTGAGTGTCTCTGCAGACACTTCCAATTGTAATGAAGAAAATTAATTATTGTAAATAAATTTAGCTAATCTTGTTTTAAATTTGATATTAGATTAACTGAACATTACCTAATATGAATGATTTCAGAGAAACTAAACAGCATCCGGTTGATCTTTCCGTTCCAATGAAACAAGTTATTTCTTATAATTAACAATTTATCACCATTTCCCGTTTCAAGAATAGGGATGTGTCAAAGAGAAACGATTCAAACACTGACCTATTAAGTGGTCAGTTTGTTGACACACAGTGCTGGTCAAGGTAAAAAAGTGACTAAGTGTTGAAAAGTGTGTCACGAGTTCGCTAACATCAACTTGCCTAGTCGCAAGTGATTTTTGTGACAAGAAGAAGCATACTGGGTGAGTTGTCCAAAGAAGGGCCCAAAGTGCCTGAAGGAGACCTGGGTCCATAATTTCATGAGCCCATCATGAAATTGCATTCCCAAAATTCCATTCTTTTCACAATTAAAGTCTCACTCAAGGACACTGCAATGATGTCAGTGGCTGAATATTCCCAGTCTTCCATGTCCTTTTTCAAATTAGAAGAGCAATCTAAATAGCTCCTCTCGGGGGTCCCATAACCCATCATTAATAGATCTTCAGAGTCTCGTAATTAGAGCCAGTTCTCATTAATCCAGTTCGCTCAGCCCCTCTCTGCAGGTCTCCCATACAGGGAAAACACCTGGGTCATACCTATGTGAATATTTAAAAAATAAATCACAATCTTTATTACAGATTTTGTAATGGTTTATATCACAAGTCTCACAATTACCTAAAGTTAGAAAAGACTGCAATTATTAGAAAAAAAAATCTTTGAATACAAGAGGCTAATTAAGTTCAGTCTGTGACTTTACTGCAAATGAGCTCTTAACAAATTTATAATGATATGGATGAGATGCTGCTAAGCTATAAATTTGACAATATCAACCATTGTCAGCTACAAAATGTAAATAAAAGTCTGTAAATAATATATGTTTTTTAAATCATAAACTAACGCTCACAGAGACATACAAGCCAGGACACCCATACATCACTCCAATGTTGTTCTGCTTTGTCTCACTTCACTCTTCGGTTGCTCTGCAGTTCTTTTATGACTGCGTGAGGAGACATCTTAGTTTTAGTCCTTAAAAGTATATAAACAAAGGAGACAGTTATAAACACTGCCAGTCTGACTTAAAATATTCTTTGTTGTGCTTTGAAGCAAGTTTGTTGAATTTTGTAGCATGCTTCCCCTTGGCCATTTTGACTATTATTCCATCTTTTTTCACCCACATTCGAATACTGAATAGTGTTGGGGGGTCTGCTGGTTCCAATTCCTGCTTACTGCACTTGCAATTCGATTACAAAGCACACCTTTCACACTCAGATGAACTCTTGATTCAGTTTGAAAAGCATGTTTTTGGAATGTGTAAAGAAATCATGGTGCCTGGAGGAAACGTACATGGAGAACATACGTCTCTCTGAAAGAAGCAAAGATCAAAGACAGGCTTCGAACCATTCTGCTCAATGAAACAAACACTTTTTTAGTTCAAGTTAAAGGTTTTAACAAATCTTTTAGTAACAAATAGTTACCTGAATTCTAGTTTCTCAACGAACATTGTGGGTTAGAAGTTACTACAAGAAAGAAAAAAACAACTCAAGCCATGGAATTTAAGCCTCACATATTTTCTTTTTGCTGAGATGGACAAAGATTAAACACCTAGACAATGTGTGCCTATATCGTCAATACATTTACAATAGGCTACCTACTCTTTATTCATAACAGATCTCAAAATGATCTCCTGAAGCACAGCATCACTCTCATTGTGTGAAAGGCAGGGATACTTCTGGGATATTACAGGGACAACCTAACTTACCAAAAACACTACTTGTTTTCATTTGGCATCTAGTTGTATTGTTTTGGCCTTAAGGAAGAATTTTAGTACTAGTATTAGTGGACTACAGGACATTGAAACTCTTCTCTTCTTGTTGCCATCATTCTTATCGTGTCACATAACATGCTTGATGTTCTAATAGCCTGTGCAGAGATTAGAGGGCAATAAAAGGTCATCCATTACCCACACAAACACTTCAGATGTTTCACCACATCTCAGAATAACTCAATTAAAGTCAAGGTCCTACACACTCACTTCTTTCATCTGCTCACACCGGAGACAAACTTTCTTAGGTAACAGCTTGATATTGTTTTTTTGTAGAGGAAAAACCTCCATACAACACACACTGTTATTGTTTGCTGCATTTATGTTAGTCATATTTGAGAATTTTAGTTTTGCTGTGTAAAACAAACACACATATACAATTAATATGTTTTGGTTAACATGCACAATAAAATAATGGAAAAAGTATATATAGATACACTGCCAGGCCAAAAAAAGGTCACTACCTGGATTTAACTAATCAAATAGGTATGAGCCTTCTTTTGATTAATTACTGAAGGAAAGATCATCTTCCAGCTGGCAACAAGTTACCCCAATGTCAACTGGTGCAAGAGCTGCTTCTAATTTCTTAAGCAAAAAACTGTTTGGTCATGGAAAAGATGTTAGTCTAGTTGAAAAGGGTTCAATCGTTGACATCCATCAAACAGAGAAAACATCTTAGGAGATTACCAAAAATCCAGACCTTAACACCTTAAAGAATCTTTGGGAAGTGCAGGAGATACTGTAGTATCACCAACTAGACAACAACTGGATGGAAACCAAGCGATTACATCGAAAGCTAAAAGTGGTGCAACAAAAATCAATTGTCTGACCTTTTTTGGTAGCCACTTTTTTGCTTGTTTATTTTATAGCATTAATGGTACCCCATTGTGGATTCATGATAACACCCTCAGCAATATTGCATTTGGTCTCCTTGTATATATCTAAAACACAAAGTGTTCCAAGAATGAAAGTGGGTAGATAAGAAACTCTATTTCTTCCAGACAAAATCTGAAATGTGAATTCCATCGACACTTCTTGATTGTTTTTACAGTAATGACCTCGACACTGTTCAAAAACAATGTTTTAACCTCTTTGAATTCTGTTTCTGATCATGGAGAGTGTTTTGTCCTGAGCACTGCTCATTTTTCGACATGCCTTCTTTTTCCTCCAACTAATTTGTGGTTGAGTATCTTAAATTTCTTAGAAGGCTAAGATCTTCCTGGAGTGTTTGTGCTCTCTCATTCCTAATGCATTAGAGTGCAGAGGAACACCTCAAAGGGTCACCATCTTTACTTTCGTGATTGCATGTGGTCTTGCCCTGCAAGTCTCTTCTCATCTTAGTACTTTCATCTGTATTTTTTATACACCTCACCTTCAGTGATATACCTAAAATGTAATGTTTTTTTTAATTTTATTTACTCGCATTTACAACTTTAGAAATATAGATTATTGGAGTGGGACAGAAAATGAATTAACAGACATAACTACATTTCAAAGTTATTGCAATAGATTGTTTAGGATGTTTGGTGATATCAGAATGAAAGCATCAATCAAAACACAAAGTAGATGCTCCTGAGTCAACTCTTTTTAACCGGTTTATTGTTGATGACATGAGAAATAACAATCAACTTAAAGACCAGCCTGAGCAATAAACATAGAGGCAGGCCAGTCCTTCTGTCCGCCCATCTGTCCAACCAACCAACCAGCCAACCAACCAACTAATCATAACCAACCAAGCTAATGAATTAGTGAGAGACTCTGCTTTTATGTAATAATAATGAATAGTTTCAGCTGGGTAAATAAAGAGTGTGGACTCCTGAATTCATCGTCGACCAATGAATGACTGGAATATTTGAAGACGTGATAGACAGGTGACTCAGCCAATCCCATTGCTGGATTTTCAGACAGGTGTATGGTGATGTCATCCCTGACAGTTGACCAGGAATAGTTAGGGACCTATTTAATATATTTTAATATACAGTTAGGGGTCTGGCACCAGGAAGCGACCTGGGTCCAGAACATCCTCTCAGAGTGGTGAAGAGGTGGAAGGTGGGAAAGCTTGCACAAACTTTGATTATAGTAAGTTTGTTTCATTTACTGGTTTAATAATGAGCTAAAGCAGAAGCACCTGGTTGGTGGCTAGACAAGCACCTCCCAAACTTATGATTTGTCTTTTGATGTAAATAGTAAATTACTATTTACTATAGTAAGAAGGCTAGAAATCTAGAAACGTTATTTTCACGCAGAAGGAAAATTTGTTAGATTTATGACAGTTTATTGGTGTTTACAACTTTCTCAACTTAATCAACTGCGAGACTACCTACTTGCTCAATTGTACATATCATTAAAATAATATTAGATGGTTTGTATGTTGGATTGTCTGAGTTTTCAATACATTTCACACAATAATGATAAAGTTAATAGTTGTTTTGCTTAAGTTTTGCTTTTAATCATTTTCAGCTTACCATCAGCAAGAGTTGAGCTTTAAGAGTAATCTTCAATGGTGAGGTATTCACCTACCAATTATAATTCATGATGAGTGTCGTTTATTACATTCAAGTGCAAAATGCAATCTCAATAGTGAGTCACTAATCACTTTGTTTATATTACGGGACCTTCAGAACCTTAAGCAACATCTTTACCTCCATTTTCCTGGAAATCAAGCTCTTGCCTCAAAGGAGTGCTACTGATGTTTGAAATGGAATATAGAGTAGTTCCTCTCAGGTAATAGTCAAAGCACCCTGACACCCACAACTGAGCCACTTCTCTCATTGTGATGTTTTCACTGATACAATGCACCGAGCCAAAGCTTTCAGTGCAGCAGGGCAGAAAGTAGAAGGTGGCTGTCACTCATGACTTCACTGCTGTTTCATTATTTATCTTCCTTTGTTGTATTCACCTGTGTGAGTTCCAGTCTGGTTCAAGTTTCAAAACAGCTTGAGCAGCAGTTAGAGGTAATTCTTATCTTGCAACAATGCGCATAAAAAATGACATGTCACAAATTTAGTATTTGCAATTGTACTAAATTTGAAATCTAAAAATATTTTGGGTTTTTTGCTGCTACTTTAGCAACTCGAATGTTGTGGGTGTGACTCTTAGCAAAGCCACTCTGTTTTATGTGTCACTTTGTCCTAAATTTTTTTTTATATTTTGATAAATGTTTATTTTACAGGTCATAATTGTCAAGATTAATTCCTATATGTTACATTGCAAATTAAGCTCTGTATTTATAAGGTGATCCACAGTTGGATTTGTTTGCAGTGTTTTGTGAAAATTCACTGTGTGTTCAAGAAAATGCTTCTGAATTGTTGGTTTCTGTGTAATGTTGTTTTTAATTTTGCGTGGTAGGTTAAGAGAAAACTCAAAGCCTGATTTGAAAGATGCTAATGCATCCTCCTCAGCTGTCGTTTGGTTGCCTAGTTATGAGCCTGTCAATCATTTAGTGAGGTTCTCCAATGATATTTTTGTGGCTGTGTTCCTGTCACTTTGATAAAACCACTCAATGATCAGCTATTCCCAGAAAAAAAAAGTCAAGAATTCTTCGGTTGCAAATGTAGTATATTTAGTTCAACTAAAAATTAATTGTTGATTAAAAAAGAAATTCTAATCCATATAATTTACACAATATTGTACACTGCTGAAGATGACATTTAATCAAGCCTTTAGGTTGATATTCAATGTCACATTCATCCCATAAAGGATGTTTTATTTTTATTGTACAGTCTATTTTCATGATTTAAAGTACAGAGTTTAATCATTTGTCTTGAAACTCCCGTTGCTCTCTTGGATAGACTGCTGATTGAACAGAAAGAGTATATCCCAAACACCTGCCAGCTACCGTTATCTTTTTCAGTAGGTCAACAGAGAAGGCTATTTTACAATACAAAATACAGTAACATTTTAAAATAGAATCTTCATCAAATGTAAGTAAACATGCTTTTGCTTGTCTGGCACATTGTATTCTCATTAGTTCAAGGGTCCCTTTTCGAATTGGGTGAAAGTAAAAACTGGACTGCAGCCTTCACACCTCTCAATTCTTGTTTGGGGTTGCGTCCTGGCCTTGGAAGCCTCCTCGGGCACCTCGCAATACTGGTCTAACTGCAATTAAGCAAAATCATGAGAGGGATCTGTTGAGAGTGATTTCAGAGAGTGAAGATAAAGTTTCAAAAAGAATTTCAAGTTCAAAGTATACCCATTCATAGTGTTTTATTTCTGTAAAGGTAAAATGCTGGTTTAGCTTTAACTCAGCATGAGCGATGAGAGATCTAACTGAAAGATGAGATAAGCCTGGTATACTGTTCTAGTGAATAGATGAACAGTTTTCCTTGTTTAATGTGGTCTATCCAAAGGGAAGGTGTTAGGGTGTGTCACGTTAAAGCTATTGTTTCCTGTATTTTGTCATCTCTAAGTGGGACACAGCTCTTTTATTGAGGTTTCTTTCATCACTTGAAAGCACGAACAGAGTTGGGTTTGGCAACACTCAGTCTAAAGTCCAAAAAGATATGGACTTAAGTTTTATAAAAGAGACAATGCTGTGCCAACAGTTAACTGTATCATTGAAGGTACAAAATAAGCCCTTGGGTTTAAAGTTTGTAACTTAAATTAATTTGAATCCCTGAACCACATGTATGAAATGTACCTTCAAAGATGATTTTCACAATATGAAAATAGCGGTGCTTCTGTCATAGGGGATTCTATTTAACTCATGGTCAATGCATGAAGAAATGCATGTTTTTTTTAAGTTGACCTAGCTCATTGGGTGCAAAAACAAACCTTTGAAAAGGTGATGTAAGGATGTGTGATGAATGGGGATAATGATGCTAGAGCAGGTCGATCTATTAACAATGCTGGGTCAGAGCCATGACACTCATGCTCTAGGCATGCAGTCTAATTATGTGGTGATTACATTATATGTATGGATGCATATTCCATTTAAACTCCATACACCCCTACACTTTATTTACAGCCCTTGAACCTGGGACGTTAGAATGTATTTAAAATGTATGAATTACAACTTTTTCATTGCAATAAAAACAAACGCATGAGTCACATTAATTAAACAAAAATAGAAAAGGAGGGTGACATTGTTTTTCAGAATGACAATAGTGTGTTTTCATAGTGTGTTTTTAATTGTAATATATTTCAAACCGAAGGAAATATACTAGTATTAGGTTTAAAAAAATTATAAATTGAATGTCAATCTTTCCTCGTGTTTTCTCGAGGAGTGGAGATGGTGTGCCATGCTCCCAATTTTTTATTTTTTTTTTTTGAAAGCCATACCAATTTTTTGAAACATACAGTTTTTCTTCTGACCCTTAATTTTCAGAATTCAAGGTTAAGATCACAGCAGGCCACTATCATATTTTAAACCTGGAAGAGCAGTGTATTGATGGTGCAGTGTTTTAAGTTTGTGGAAAAATCCCGGAGAAGATCTGGATCATCTCTTCCGCTTACCAAAATAAAATTGTAGCCAATCAATAAGGGTTAGTGAAATAGGGATGAGCTGCTATTGGTCTAGAGTCAGGTTTGTTTTGATGATTTCAAAAGTCAATATAACAAAGCACACACTCTGTCAGGAGAGAAGAGATTGTCGAACAGAATTGATGAGTTGAACCTTCTCAAATGAGTTCGAAGGGCAGTTTAAAAATACAAATAGAGCAAAGTTAGTTCATCAGCAGGACCTTATTGTATTTGTTTGAGTAAACAGAGTTCATTCATTCATCTTCATGTCGGCTTTCTTCCCTTTCGGGGTCGCCACAGCGGAATGAACCACCAACTCTCTGGCATATGTTTTACGCAGCAGATGCCCTTCCAGCCGCAACCCATCGCTGTGAAACATTCACACACACACACTCATTGGGTAGCACGGTCATCTCACAGCAAGAAGGTCGCTGGTTCGAGCCTCGGTTGGCATTTCTGTGTGGCGTTTGCATGTTCTCCCCGTGATCGCGTGGGTTTTCTCCGGTTGCTCCGGTTTCCCCACAAGTCCAAAGACATGCGGTATAAGTGAATTGAGGAAGAACGATTGTCCATAAAGTGTTAAAGTGTGAATGTGTGTGTGAATGTTTCCCAGCGATGGGTTGTGGCTGGAAGGGCATCTGTCGTATAAAACATATGCCAGAGAGTTAGCGGTTCATTCCGCTGTGGCGACCCCGAAAGGGAAGAAAGACGACATGAAAATGGATGGATGGATGGAATGTGTTAAACAGACCTGAACTCAAATAACTTTATACTATGAAACGCATAGAGATATCTGATAGAAATTATACTGTTAATCCACATTAGGCCTTTGTAAAGCGCTACATACACTTTGATTGATTGATTGATTGATAAACAAACTGTCCACCAATCAAAATCTACAATTCAGACCCTAGAAGAAAAATAACAAAATGTACAGTTTTAGCATTTAGCTAAATATTTTTCATTCTGTTAAAAGGTCACTTTTTTGTGGTGTTTCCATATGGTGTGAAACATAGCTTAAGTTTGAGAAAGACTTCAGAATATTGAGAAAAAAATTAAATTACAAAAATCTTCCCCCAAACCTAGAGATTACCAAATGGTATAGTTTATCTCAGTCTAGTTGCTGGAAAATAAATTCTCTGTTTTGTAAGGAACTGGAATCATATTTTGACCCAGGACTATGAATGATGAACACACCCACCATGAGCCTTGAGCTTCTCTGGTGTGCTCTAACCTTGATTCTTTTTTTCAATCATGAACAGTTTTAGTTGTGTTGATTGTGTTCTGTTTATTGGTTGTCATTTATGTCAACATAATTTCTCTAAAAGTGGTCAAAACTGGACCAGATAGATTTCATTCAGCGACTCCATAAACTACTCCGGTTCTGTCACGGAGAGGAGGGATTTATTGCAAGCAAGTCACTAAACAGATCATTTTACAAAGAGCCTTTCAAATCCACAAAAGGGGGACCTAAAAAAGGTCTAGAGATAAACTCAAACATGTGAAAAAAATGGAGGGCAGTTAACTGGTAAAAAAAAACACATTTTGGGTACATCCAATGAGTCATCATGAAATTGCAATAAAGATACTTTTGTATATTTTTACATTGTATAATTTAGACTTTTCATTAATAAATTTCAATTCTCTTTTTATGTTTTATCTGTGTCATTTGTTTGGGAAATGTGTCTTGATGTCCTGGAAATCAAACTTACTTCAAATGCTTCAAATATTTCAAGGTTGTTATGCCATAGCTGGTTTTGTATTTTGTATTGACTAAATTACTAAACAACAGACAACAATACAGAACCTTTTTTTACTCAATTTTCTGGCAGATTGGGTATTCACTTATTAAAAAAAGAAATTAAGTGTTACTTTGGACATTGTTCCCCCTCTAAAGTGAGATTTTTTTTCTTTTTCCTCAGATTTCTCAGAAGCATATGGATTACGATCACAAAAGAAGCTCTCTGAAAACGTGGAGTGGTCATATGCTGGTGAGTTTTGATTTTTAACTGTTTGCTGTGTATTATTGTCTGAGGAGGGCGATTATGTCAGGGATTATTTTTCAGTATTTCGGTATAAACAGAATGTACACCGAAGCACTGTTGGTATCCTCACCCCATGCTAGCCCAAGTTTAGGGATCATCTTTGTCTGAGCATTCAGGGTTTAACCCCCTCAGATTAAACTCAACCATATCCCCTCGCTAGGCTTTTAGAGTTATAATGCCCTAAATTTTGGGACCACATTAATCTCATGTGACAGAGTTTAAAGTCAATGAGCCCTGTCGGTGCTTTGATGCCCTTTGACTTCAAACTGTGGCTACATTGTGTCAAATCATTTAAATAGTGAAATTCTGTTTTTCATTGGGCCTACATTTAAGGTATTTTACTGTTTATGGTGTCTGGTCTGATTTCATTAATCAGAAAATATTTAAACAGTCACTTTTTTAAACATCTTTTCACATCTTTTTTTAAACAATTAAGTAAAATATAGATTTAAGCTCATTTAATTATATATCAATCCTTCCTCGTGTTATCTGGAGGGGTGAAGATGGTGTGCCATGCTCCCAATTTTTTTTAAAATGTGAAAGCCATGCCAATTTTTGGAAAACATACAATTTTTCTTCTGACCTTTAATTTTCGGAATTCAAGGTTAAGATTTTAGTTTTAAGTTTATCCACTGCAACCATATAAAATTAACAAACAAACAAGGAGCATGGTGTCCCTTTCACCAATAGACTATAGGGTGGCAGTTGTAGAAAATCATGAGTTTGACCCGCCAGAAGAATGTGTTCAGAGAAGAAACTTTGTTCAGTGGTTCTGTCTAAGAAAAGCAGAAAATCCTCTTCCAGAACTTTCTTATTCACTATCTCTGGCTGGTGGAACAATAACCTGGATCCAATCAGGAGATCAGCAATTTTAACAACTATCAAAGTGCAACTAAAACGTTTCCCTTCCATGGGCACTTACAGCAGCATCTTTAGAAATATACCTTTTTCTTCTTTTCCTCTTACCACATTTTTGTTCGGTTAATCAGCTGAGATGTCTTCTTTGACCTACTTGTGTTACATTTTGCCTTTGTAGCAAATAGAATATCATCTGTATTTCTACTATAAGTCACTTTTGATAAAAGTATCTGCTAAATATGGTTTAGATACATGTAACCATGTTTACTATATTTCATATGGTCATATCGTGCAGAGACTACACACGTATTTCCTTATATTGACATTAAAGAGGCATAGTCAGGAACTAGTATTGATACTTGAGGCTGACTCCAGAATTCAACAGTTCACCATTTATGGAGATGTTAAAAATGCCCAATTTTACTGCTAAAAAACATCTTAACACCCCTGGCCCACCCCAGGTTTATTTTTTACCTCTAAACTAAGCTTTTTCTGCTAAAACCTACTGCCTGGTTGATGTCACTCTCACTACGTCAATGTTGTATTCAGTCAATGGTCTTTGCTGCGTTTTGTTTGTCTTGAGCAGGATATGATGTCATAGTTAGTTAGTATGTTAAGTTATACACCAGGAGTGGGCAAAATCGTTCCTGTAGGGCTGCGACTCTGCAAAGTTTTGCTCCTTTCTTAACTTAACACACCTGATTCAACTTGGCTTGCTTGGAGCATCTCTTGTTTCTCTTAAAGCATGGCTGGATCTAAAAACAGCAGAGCTTCGGCCCTCCAGGAATGACTTTTCACACCCTAATAAACATTGACTTTATTGTGGCCACCAAAATTACAGTTTTTAACAATTTTTTTATTTGTTTAACATTAACCTTTGAACAATTTGAATCATCATCTTGGCCACATGCAAACTAATCAAAGTTTATTGTTTTAGCTGTATCTTTTATCTATCTGTTTTGAACATAACATATATATTGGCATACATTTTAAGTCTTCCTTTTTTGAGTTGCATTTTGCTTTGAAGTTCAGGAGAAGACGCAGGACCAAATCAAACACCCGCGACATAGACTTGGGGTTTCATACCCATCGCCATATTCTTGCACAGTTCCCTGTCACTCAAGATAAATGAAAGTAGGCCAGATTTGATTTTCTTCTTAGCGTCAAGCACTCTTGACATGTAACTATGATCTTTACATTCATTGATCATCTCTTTGAAAAATGACTCAGAAAAACCCTCTAAACCTCAACAGTTCAAGATCCCGGGGGCCTCAGAGTTTCACAGCAAAGTTTTTTTGTTTTGGAAAAATGAATTGCAGGTGAAACAAATGAAAAGTTCATCCGTCTTCTCGAAGCTTTTGTCTTTGACCATCCCAACAAAGCAGATCTGGGTGTCTGTGGAGGCTGTCACAACACAACGCATTATAGTGGACGCAGGCAGGCGGTCGCTGATGCAGATGGGACATTGTTCTTCATGCTATGGGACATTGTTACCCTGAAAGCTCGGCCCCCCTCTTCACTGACCCCTTTTTCCATATTGTACATGATACAATGTCTAAACCATTCCAAAACAAGATAGTTAATCCCTGGCATTGTACTACCCCTATTTCTACTCAGGAAGACTGTGAATGCCAGAAGCATAGAGCACCATAGTTAAGTATACGTGGACGAAGTGGCTGTATTAGATCATCAAAGACACGTTCCTTCTTTTTTTCCAAAAAACACTAGGTAAATTTATTGATTGTAATTATTATCCTATTAAATGGAACAATTATTGGATGATATTATGTTTAAATACCAAGTAACTTATCAGCTATTTTTACCAAATGTATTTAAATAAACACCATTTCTTTTTGCAGAACTGTGTACTACATTTGAAAAAAATATTCCATAGCATTTCATCAAATTGGAATCAGAAAATTCTCTCTGCGTTTGGAGAAGATACTGAGTTTAAAATGTTTTAAATTTTATTTAGTAAAAAAGAAAGAAAAGATTTACATGTTTACGAAACTCTAAAGATGATCTAATTATGGATTATCAAAACTTTATCATATATGCATCTACAATTTACAATTTTTCAAACATTACAATTTAGGCATGTTCCTGTAGGGCTATAATTGAGCTAACTTTATGAGATCTGACACAGAGCCGTATTTCTGTGCTTTAGTTAAGACCCCTCCCTCCAGGCTAGGTTATAATTGTCATTTACTGTAAGGTAAACACACCTTGATAGAAAACAATAGTGAATAGTGAACTTTATTTTATTAAGCGCCTTTCAAGCTGGCTTCCCAAAAAGATTAAATCTGGCCGAACAATGTGCTTGAACAAAATGCTGGGATCTGTCATATCAGCTTGGTTTTTCTCAAGAAGTGTGACCATTGAAGGCTGAGAAACTCTAGAGTGAAACATAAAAGAGCAGCTGGGTGGCCCTGAGTACACTTTCTCACATCGATTTCACGACAGAAAACTGCGCCTAGGAACAACATGATAAAATAAGAAATCAAGAAAGGTGAGAATATAGACATTTAGAAGCTTGTCTTGTTGGTGTCCGACCATCCAGAGTTATATTGTTCATATGAAATAAAATCTGCTTGTAAATTGACAAAGATCCAGAAATAGTGCAAAATACACAAATCTGTATAAACTTGTGTTGTATGATTATTAGTATATTAGATTACTAGTATAGTTTGCATGCACCCTCCAGAGGAACATCATCTCAATTCAGATAGATGTGTAGATATCTTAAGTTAATTTTTAAATTTTGGTTCAGTCAGTGGTATTGTTATAATACTAATTCATCATATTTTATTTAGCAATTTTATGGAAATGTATAGGTGGGAATACATTGTTCAATTAATTGATTAACTTGATGGTTAACTTGACAAATGAACCCTAATACTGTGTGATTAATCGACAGTGCAAGTTTTATTCAAGAATATAAGATTCCACAAATATACATGAACGATTGTGTATGAATATTCAAAGAATGTTTTTTTTTGTATTGGAGGACAAAACATCAACAAATGCATTAAATGAAGCTTTAGATGCTTATCTTTTTGTAATCTTTTTCCTTTTTTCTCTTTTTCTCTTTGTTTCTCTCTTTCTTTGAACCTATATACTTCAATCTCTCCTAACCCTAACAAAAATAACAAAACTAGGCTTGGGTTGTCTTTGCTGCACATTGTGTATACACAAATTAGTTTATCTTTACAAATCTTCACATTTTATTTTACTCTGAACCTTAAAGGATCTAAATTGGCTTGTCTTCTTTTCTCCCTTTATCTTTTAATCTCCTGATTACTTAAAACCCTTTTACAAAGGAAGTTTAGCTAATGTCGCTAAAGTGATGATGAATCAAATAATTAAAAGAATAAAGACAAATACACTGTATCCCTGTCTTATTAAATAGCTCAGGTTGCTTGTAACAGTTTCTAACTTCAGTCATTCACGAGGAAATGATGAAAGCTCTACAGTAAGAGAGTATTGATGGCATTTTTGCTGTGATCAGCGCAGGCTTGTCAGGCTTCACATTGATCCTGATTACTGGAGCATAATGAGAGGTGACACCCCATCTGCACAACAGCTATATTAAAAATATTGATATAACTTTTGTAGGAGAATAGGAGTCTTTAAACTGTTAAATGAAATATATGTATTTTTTTTTATGTAATGGACAAATAATGGCACATGTCATCCATATCTATGGAACTATCCCTTGCATATTAATTATTCCTAGAATGATTAATTATAAAAGACTCAACACACTCCCAAAAACATGTTGGTTAATTGAGTGGGTGGCTCGGAATGGAATGGTGATGTGTTATGAGTGAATTTGGCCCTGTGATCTACTGATGAGTGGAAACCTTTGGGGATTTGTTTCTCATTTAGGTGGGCTGTAGTGAATTTTCACTCGAGTTCAAGAAGTCTAGAAGTCTACTCTGATAAAGATAAACAGTAGTTTAGGGGTGTATACCAGAAAGCTGGTTTTGTGGCATAAGCAGATATGTTTGAAGGTAAGTTAGTGGTTAAACTTTAGGTTCTATAAGCAAAGGTATTTAAGTAACCATAGTAGCATCCTCTCTGAAGACAACCTGCTCCACTGTAGAGTATGTTAGAGGGTAAGTTTCTTACGTATAGATCTGCACTTAAAACAGAAACTGTTTTTGCAACTACAATATTACCATGGGTAAGGCAGACTTGCCTTCAGACATAATGTGTGGCTTTGAAACAGTTTTCTACAACCCTTAGATAGTAATTAAAGAATTACACAGAGTTGCAAGTTTGTCCTTTAATAAAAATTATGTGACAAACAGCAATTCATGGCCATTCGTGTGGTTTAATTTTCTGAAAACCCATAAAAATGTCTGTCGCTTTGTATAATAACTTTACATTTCAGGGTTGCCAAATGTTATTGAGTGCATAGATGGTGCCCAAATTCCTATTAAAGCGTCTGTCAATTATGGGATTATGTTAACAGGAAATCTATTTAATGTGCAGGGGACACACATATTGATCTAATAATTGATCTGTTGGTCTTTGAAATAAATGGAAATGGTGGAGGTGGAGATGATTCAAGGCAAGGTTTCAGTGCCTGCGTAGCCTGTGGATTAATCAATCTGTGACATTATAGTTGCATGTGTCGCACAACATTGCCACTATAAAAGGAGAGAGCTATGGGTGCAGATGGTGTGGAAGAGCCAGTCTAGGAAGACCAGAGAGATCATCAGAGATGTTATTTCTCAAAACTATTTTACTTGAAAAAAGTTATTTCCTTTACATAGTAGATAAAGGTGATTTTTATTGTCAAAAAACCTACAGATTAATTTTGATTGGTTCTTGCTTTTGCTGAAGCAACTGTAATACTCTTATTATTTTTTTTATAATAATTGGCTTCAAATCTTTTTAAACCAAAATCAATACCTACAACCATGGGTGTCACTAGACCTATTTTCCTGGGACACATGTCCAGTAAAACTCATCAGTGCCCCAGTAAAATTTCAGGGTGTGTTTACAATTTACTTTGTAATACCTTGACTGGCCGCAAGAGGGTGGGGTCAGGAATGAGCAAGTTCTCATTCACTCCAATGTTAAAATGCCCAACTTTGGAGCTGAAAAAACATGTTTACACCCCTGGTGCTGTAATGGTTTTCTTATTTAGAACGATAGTTTTGACCTTCATGAACACTGTGAGGGGGATGAATTATTTTTAAATTGGTCTGTTTAAGATATGTAAAATGTAAACATTCAGCCAATCAGACGTCTGTGCTACGCATAGGTCTCGCCTCTCTAGACCCATATTTGGTTACTGGGAAGTGATGCACTTTCACGAAGGCGACTTTGTGGTGAAAACAGAAGCCAAAATTACAACTAAACCACAATAAATTGCGGGAAAAGCATTGACTGCGAAAAGGGAACAACATGCATTATACAGGCTATCTAATATATAAATGACTCAACAAATGTGGTTGTTAAATCATGTCATCAGACAAGCAGACACTGTTATTTACTAATGCTTTCTATAGTTTGTGCAGCCTATACAATTTAGTTAATTTGTTTAGTTAAATTGGGGCAAATTAATCCTAAACTTACCTGGCTAGTCAGTTTATCTGGCTTCATAGTATAGGCCCCAGAGGTTAGAATAGCTGTTAGAATAGAGTTTATTTGTTTGTTAGTGTTTTCTTTTTACATATCTTTTTCATAATATTAGGGTTGCACCAATAACTTTTTTCAATGGCTGAGTACGAGTATCAATACTTTTTCCCAGGTTCTTACTGATAACGATATTAACAATGATGCCTGTTGTTTATAAAGTAACATTTTTACAAATAATTAAACAGTGAGACTGATCCTTTTACTCCTATATTTTGTTCTTTGAAGGGTTCAATGAACGAGATATTCAGAATCTGGTTCTAGGTTTGTTGGGAAGATAATTGGAAAACGACTCAGAAGTTACTCTTTACATCACCCGGTTTACAATGTGTGGGTACAAGCGTACTAGAGAGCTGTTACTTGCTGTGGGTAGGTGCAAGAGCACTGGGAAATGTGTAATCCAAGAGCCACCCAAAAAATGATTCACTCCTCAAAATGAGTTGTTCACCTCGATAATAATCTAAATGTCATAGAACAGTGTTAAAATAAGTACACAAACGGTGACCTCTTTCCATGGGGTTGAAGCACACAACACATAATTACAGCTACAACTCACAGGAAGGCATCACAAATCAATCACATATCTATAGGGCTCCTGTGAAATGATACATATTTGCTTTTTTGAGTCTATGTTGTAAATTTTATGAAAACTCCTTAGGTTAAACAGAACAATAGGTGCACTTTTTATGTACAAGTGTAGCATCTCTGATTTATTATGCAAAAGGAAAATCTTTTTTTTTGCATGAAAAAAAGACACATGCAAACTTAAACTCTGGCATGTTTATTTGACAAGCCTTTCCAGATGAGCCATGTCATCCTCGGCCCTCTTATAAACCCTAGAGTAAATTTCCTTTTTGTGTCATTGTCTTGGATCTTCCATCGTTGACTGTATCTGGGAACTTTATACTTATATTCTTGTCAATATTGCCTCGTCTCGATCTTACTTCAATCTGCTTTATTGGATTCCTATTAATGGACCTTTGCTGCTTGCCTTGTCTCTGTCAAGTTCTAAATGAACTTCAGTTAGCCTCAGCTTCTACTGTTATCACCCCAAAACTCTTTATACTACTGTATTTCACCCTTTGCTTCCTATTTTTTTGTGTCTGAGCTACTGTGACTGACTGTACTTTGGGTTCAGAAGTATAATTACTCAGCCGGGGGTGGAATGCTGTTATCGACATGTAAATATAAATGACCTAGAATGAGAACTGACCAACTAGAAATGAACCAGAATGGCTACTGTCCTGCTTCATGGGGTTTTGGGCTATGTGTTTATGATTAGACATTGTTAGACACTGGAGGTACAAACTGTACTGTATTTTTCTGTTAATTTTTTTCCTCAGGAACTCTAAACCAAAATAACTGGGCAAAGAAATTCCCCTCATGCAGCAATGCCAAACAGTCCCCAATAAACATTGACGAGAGCCTGGTGCAGGTTAAAAAGCACTTCCAGAAACTGAGGTTCGAGGGCTGGGATGAAAAGACTTCAGATTCGACAACAGTGAAGAATGATGGGAAAACTGGTGAGAATAACTGTACTTTAACATATGGGACAGTTGACATCCCAAGGTTGTTATTTTTTTAGGAAACAAATTGTGGTGTCTAATATTATCAACAGGTTATTGTAATCTTGTAATACATTTATTAATTTGAATATTCCGATTTTAAGAATGTGATGAGTTTTGTGCTTTCTGTGCAGTGGCCATCGATGTTGGGGGAGAGTTCTTTTTGAGTGGTGGAGGACTCCGGTCCAGGTTTAAGGTGGGACGAATCACTTTCCACTGGGGTATCTGTAACGCCTCTTCTGATGGATCAGAGCATGGCCTCAATGGAGAAAAATTCCCACTGGAGGTATTGTTCTTGTTTCAAAAATAATCTTGTATGAACTTCTGTGTCTATCCTCATCTTCATCTCATTGATACCCAACAAACTTGTAAAAATATAAGTTGTCTTTTTAAATGGACTGTATTTTCCAGAATATAAGATGCTGCTTTTTCTCATGCTTTGAACCCAGTGGCTTATAATATCAAACAGATAAGTCATTGATTGTTCTAAGCTAACAGCTGTCTTGTGGAGCACTATCTAAGAAAGGGTGAGAACATGAGAGATAAAGCTCAGATAAATCTTCATTTCATATTGCACACCAAAAATCTTATGTAGACATTCAAATAAAGCACCTTTTTTTGAAAGGCAATCGATCAGGCTGTGGATGAAAGAAATCAAGTGACCACAAAAATAGACTGAGAGAGAGCTAACATTAGCTTTTAGCTTGGTATCCTCCATGTAGGTGTTTAAAGCATGTGCTGAACAGTGCTGTGGTAACAACTTTATTTACATTTTTCCATTTCTCTTAAAAGCCATTCGCTACTATTCTCCTGCAACCACAATCACTTCCCTGTTAACTTCTCTCATGTGCTCACTTTTTACACTCTCGCCAACCAATCAGGAGCTAGCCTAGACACTGTATACAGGTCACCGCATACATCATCCTTACCAAGCACTTATATGGTTAAAATTAAGAAGCTGGAGTTCTAGCTGCTGCCCTCCTATTGGAGGAGAGCTGCTGTGATGTCATGCAGTTACATGTTATTATTCACACATATTGTATGTAGCTAATCCACATAAATTACAGCTTCCTTCCTTGTCATTACTAGTGTTTTGGGAGAATTGAAAACACAAAAATGAAGAATTGCAAGTGCTAATCACTTAGCTGCATTAATGTGTTTGAACTGTGTCATGTTATTGGTTATTGGTTATTGGTGATTGACAGTCACCTGTCAATCACGAGTAATATTGCAGACTGGCACTAATATAGAATAATTTAGGTTCAACTTTTGTTCACAATTGAATATGCTCAGCTAGAGAGGACTGTTGAACTTGTGCAGTTCAACTGTGCAACATTCTGGTTCTCCAGAAAGTCCAGAAAGTCAATTGTGCTCCATCATATATGTATGCAGCTCTCACAGTGGTGGACATCCCTCATCTCTGCACACAGAGAAACTAATAACACACTGGCTAATTTAAAGACACCTTGTTCATGAAGGCTAAAAGATAGGACACATGCAACCCAAACCTAAACACAATTGCCCAACCTACACCATTCAAACACTACAGAAATGTAATTGTACTACAGAACAACCATGATGCAAAGAGTAAATGTAATAACTAAATAAATTCAACAGAACAATTCTTGTTTCTTTGTTTTGAATAATCCATATGTATATTGTTAAACCTGTAAATATAGGTCTTTGTCTCTGTATTCCGTCTTTGTCTTGGTGAACTTTGCTGTTATTTTACAGAACTGTGCAGTGAGAAGATTGATAGATTTAGTTGATTTCCTGCTCTCTTCTTGCCTTAGCTTGTCCTAACATTGTCCTTCAACTCCCCAGCAACTTTTACCCCACACAAATAAAAATAAATATATTTGTTACAGATGCAGATTTATTGTTATGAAGCCAACATTTTCAGTGACCTTGATGAAGCACTTAGGGAAGGAGGAAGAGTAACTGCATTGGCTGTGCTGTTTGAGGTCAGTATGACAAATATTAAGAGTAAATCATGCATATATTGTATGGTTTTCCACATATTTATACTTTAATTAATGTGCAGAAATGTTTTAATGATTTATGAGTTGGTGCAGCAACTGATAGAGCTTGATTTATTTAGCTGTTTTTATTGCACTCTTTTGCGTTTGCTGAAATTATTGTTATTTTGATCTTGACGTTTGATTTTGAAGTTAGAAAATAACACCTTAATCACAAAAACAATGTATGCATGATAAGTCTCTAAACCTTCTTGAAATGTCAACTTTCCCCATTATTAACTGCTACTTCTTGTTAGGAGTAAAAGTGGAAAATGAGCTTGAAATTAGTTTTATACTTTCAATTTGTTTAAAATGGTCTTCTTTTAAATGTCAGAATGCATGTGGTTACGACATTTTAAGACTTGCCAAAATTTGACACCTTTTATTTTACATTTTCTTATCTATTACACACTAACAAATGACTACCTGTATTAACATGTAGAGACAACAATGTTTTTTTTAAAGCAACAACTTTTTTTCTGTTAAACAATTATAAAATTAAGTGTAACTCATTATATAAAATTTTTGCTTTTTTTACCTAAAGAAGGCAAACACATACAAAACACATTTCCACTTGCTTGAATGTAAATGTGGCTTATCTTTGTGTTGCAAATGCTCAAAATCTGTCCCAACCAATCAAAAAACCCTTTTAAAATTGTTCTCAAAATGCAGTCATTGTGACATTACTAATGACAATAAAAAACATTTTCACACTGGGGTTTAGACACTTAAGCCTGAAATGAACTTAACCAAATCAAATCATGCCATGCTTTAAGACAGGCTATTTAATAAACAGCAATAACCAAATAGTATGAAAGGCTAACAATGGTAGTTTCTAAATACTAGCATAAATATCTTACATGGGTGTTTATTTCATGTGTTTTGTGTGTTTTATTCTCACTATTTCACAGTGGATGTCAATGTTTCTATCCCTTTCCACAGACTAGTGTAGAGGATAATGAAAACTATGAACCCATCATTGATGCAGTCAACAGTGTGAGTCGCTATGGTACGTACAGTTACACATTCTCCATTACAGTTTAATACTCTACCTTCAATCAAGAAATAAATTTCTTAGGAACTCAATTTGAATGTATGTGCCTTATTAAAAATACAAATGGGAAATGATAAAAGAGTCAGTCAATGTGGTTATTTAAACCTTGCTCTTTTTTCCATAAACTGAACACAGAGGTCTAAAGTGTTGTTAATCGTCACAAATTGTCAATTTTTTGTAATGGCACTTCAATTTCCTGCCAGTTGAATACTGAACTGTGTATGCAAAAATACTAACCACAAGCTTATTTCAACCCCAGCTTGTCATTTTGGTTCGGTTAGAGTCATTTTATAATTGGATTAAGAGTTTTGTTCGAAGAGATTTGAATTTCAACATTAGCCATCGTCCAATCACCACCAGTCATGACTACCTGCTCTACTAAAACTAAACCTAAAACTGACAGACAGCCATCCAGTCACAACTGTTTTACAGGGAAGGAGATCCGCCCCATCTTGTAAAAAATCGAACTTATTCAAGCCCAGGATTGGATCAAGTGAGCATGGGGAGAGATTGTGCTAGCAAGGAAAGAGAAAATGATTTGCACCCCCTAACGGGCTCCATCGCATACGTTCTTATGCCGGCCATATTGAATGCTCATTTTGAAATGTGCCACAATGATTGCAAGGGGAGTCTAAACCAGGGGCAGGTGACATATTTCCTAAAGTCCCACAGCTCTGAAGATTTTGTTTCTAATCCCATCTACAGAGCACACGTAGCTGTAGCTTCAAGCTATACAAGAAAAGCTTAAATGGTTGCAGTTCATTGAGTTTGAAGCTAGATTGCACAGGGCTGTGATACTCCAGGAACAGTTTTAACTATGTGTTAACTACTTGACTATGTTTAAAAACATGTGAAGGATGTTAGCTGTGTTATAATTCAGGAAAAAATAGTTTTGTGTGGATGGAATGTCTGTGAGCGCTCCACAGATGTTTCTTTTTAGCTTGATGTGTCAGTGTCACACAATTTAATTTGGAATCCATGTTTGGTCACTTTCAAGTTGATATGTTCAAACATTTTTTAAACTCATTGAATCAGTTCCAATATCTGATTGGAATTGATTTATTTTGGAAATGCTAAACAAAAACGTAAAAATTTAAGATTCGTTTGGACAATAAAAAGAAACAAAACATTTTGGGTTTTTTAAGACATAATAAAAACAAGTGTTTTCAGCAGGTGTAATTACAGTCACCCTAAAGAAAAAATGTTAAACAATGTGAAATTTGTGTCAATTTCTTATCCAAATTTAATAGTTGCTCTAAATAAGGTAGTGTCAGTGTTTGAATTTATCTATTTTATTGTCAAATGAATAAAAATAGCTTGTAAAATTGCACCTTGTACAATGCTCTAAAATGTTCTGGGAATCTAGAGAATTCTAACCCTGTGTGCAAGCAAGGCTGAAGAATTCAGTGGAATCTGAATCACCCCTGACCTTTTGATTCGAATTGCTTCAGAAACCACGACCCTGTAATGTTAAAAATATCTGGAGTACTCTGGTGTAACACCTCTCTCTATTCCATTTATGGTTCTCTATCCTACCGTTCATCTCAGTCACAAGTAAAAAAAAAGTACTTAATTCTTTAATGTTTTGAAAATCTACAGAAAAGATTTTAATTAAAATTTTTCTTATCTTTATTATAATTTGTTTTCAGGAAAGAGTGGGACAATCTCGCCCTTCAAACCTCAGGCACTCTTGCCCACCTCCACTGATAAGTTTTTCATCTATAACGGATCTTTGACCAGTCCACCATGCTCCGAGACCGTGGAGTGGATCATCTTCAAGGACACTGTGGCTCTCTCAGATGTTCAGGTCAGCTTCATAAACACTTTATCTAAGTTTAGTTGTTGTCACACTAGGCTTTGAAAATAACCAAAACCTCTTCAAATTGTCTACAAGTTCGAGAAAAGACTCAACGACTGTTTGTCCATTGATTGTTTTAGGTATATAAACAGGTGCTGACAATATAATTACAATATCACAAAGTTAATTTATTTATTACAAAAAGTGAAACATAGATATTACATGCATTGATTACATAACACTCATAACACTCGAACAGTGCCACAGACTCATCGACTCATACCACTTGAACAGTGCCACAGACTCATAGACTTTGACGGTGTAACAGATTTCATATTGTCTCTCCCCTAATGTAAGTCGCTTTGGACAAAAGTGTCTGCCAAATGCATAAATGTAAATGTCATCGACTCATAGCACTTGAACAGTGCCACAGACTCATCGACTCATAACACTTGAACAGTGCCACAGACTCATCGACTCATGACACTTGAAGAGTGCCACAGACTCATCGACTCATAGCACTTGAACAGTGTCACAGACTCATCGACTCATAACACTTGAACAGTGCAACAGACTTATCGACTCATACCACTTGAAAAGTGCCACAGACTCATCGACTCATAGCACTTGAAGAGTGCCACAGACTCATCGACTCATAGCACTTGAACATTGCCACAGACTCATCGACTCATAGCACTTGAACAGTGCCACAGACTCATCGACTCATAGCACTTGAAGAGTGCCACAGACTCATCGACTCATAGCACTTGAACAGTGCCACAGACTCATCGACTCATAGCACTTGAACAGTGCCACAGACTCATGACACTTGAAGAGTGCCATAGACTCATCGACTCATAACACTTGAACAGTGCCACAGACTCATCGACTCATGACACTTGAAGAGTGCCACAGACTCATCGACTCATACCACTTGAACAGTGCCACAGACTCATCGACTCATAGCACTTGAACAGTGCCACAGACTCATCGACTCATAGCACTTGAACAGTGCCACAGACTCATCGACTCATAGCACTTGAACAGTGCCACAGACTCATCGACTCATAGCACTTGAACAGTGCCACAGACTCATCGACTCATAGCACTTGAAGGGTGGCACAGACTCATCAACTCATAACACTCGAACAGTGCCACAGACTCATCGACTCATACCACTTGAACAGTGCCACAGACTCATAGCACTTGAACAGTGCCACAGACTCATCGACTCATAGCACTTGAAAAGTGCCACAGACTCATCGACTCATAGCACTTGAACAGTGCCACAGACTCATCGACTCATAGCACTTGAACAGTGCCACAGACTCATCGACTCATACCACTTGAACAGTGCCACAGACTCATCGACTCATACCACTTGAACAGTGCCACAGACTCATCGACTCATAGCACTTGAACAGTGCCACAGACTCATCGACTCATACCACTTGAACAGTGCCACAGACTCATCGACTCATACCACTTGAACAGTGCAACAGACTCATCGACTCATAGCACTTGAACAGTGCCACAGACTCATCGACTCATAGCACTTGAACAGTGCCACAGACTCATCGACCGATAAAGATAAAAGCTGCAACAAGAAAAACTAAATGTAGCTAAAAATTAAATCAAGAACTTTTTGTCTGAGAATAATTTGTTTAAAATTGTTTAAAGTTTTAATATTGACTTATTAATGAACTTGTGTTGAGAATATTAGCAGCTGGTTACAATCACTTCTGTAAAGTTTACCCTAACGTTATCTTACCTTTAGCTTTAGGCCAGGACTGAGACTGTGACCATGGCCTCGATCCATCATTTGAAATTTGTTGCATTTCATAAGGTCACATACACTCTGAAAGTATTAGTAAAAATAACTTGCATGCCAAAACAAGACATTCCACAAACAATTAGCATTCCACATTTTTTTTTTTTACTTTTCACTGGGTCAGTCAATGTGTTTTAATGCATTCCCTCTGCATTAAATGCATTAGCCTGATCTGACTAGTGAAAATGATCTAATTCACCTTAAATTTGAATTAAACTAAAGTTCACTCAAAGCGGAAGCCACAATGCTTCATAAAAGGTAGACATCAACCATTTTTGATTGCTGGGAAATTGAATGCTACATTTTCAAGAGCAAACTCTTGTTACCTTGAATTAAAGGGAGCAAGAGTAGAGCTACATGTCATAGAAGATCGTAAATGCTTAAATATGGCCTTTGTGTTTTGTGTCATTCAGTCTGGAGCTTTTGCCCTTTAGGGGTTTGCAAGTGGATACAAGCTGGCGTTGAAGCACTTGGTAAAAGCAGTTTTACTAGCAGCAACCAAACCCACTCCTACAGCCAGCACAATGAGAATGACATTGACTCACACACATCAAAGAGACACTTTGATGCCTGAACATAATGGAGAATTTCGTGCTGGTGGGCTACACTGTGTACTTAAAAAAATAAAAGAACAACGTGTTTATTTGTTTTTGTTTTTAATATTGTTTTTGTATGCCGTGACTTTGATCTCTAACCCCAGTGTTTTTAAATAAAGAAAATTAAATAATGCCTGAGAGAGATGCGTCCATTGTACGTCTAAAATGAGACACTGTGTTTTCAAGTAGCAACCTCCTGTTCTCCATGTCCCTGAGCAATAGAAAACGACTGAACTGTAGTACCTAGACGGGCCTCAAGGATGGGGTCAAACTGCCCAGCTTTGGCATTTTTACACCCCACAGATCGCTAGTTTTTTGACCTTCATGAACACTGAGGAGGTGATTTTTAAAAATTATTTGAACCTTCAACCAATCAGACATTCGTTTTACGCCTAAGTCCCCCTCTCTGGACCCATTTTTGGTTACCGGGAAGTGATGCAGTTCAATGAAAGTGAACTGCTGGCTACTCCCATTTTTAGCTTGCTACGCCGATCATACAAACTGTTATGCATGTTACGTCCATGTTAAATACAGTCAATGGTTATTTAAACATAATAATGAGTGTTTTACTGTGGTTCTAGGTGAGTGTAGCAGAAGGAACAGATGTAGAGAACTACAGAAGCTCATGGCTGGCACACACATGTTTTTCCCCACACAATTATGTCAAAATAGCGAGATCTTTTCTTGTAAAAACAACATATTATGTCATTTTTACAACTTAATTATGTTTTTACCATATCAGTATCATTTATTTATGTGATAAATTTGTCGTTTTTACGAAAGAATTATGTTTTCACAAGATAATTATGTCGCCAAAATAAACAATGCAGTAGTGAAGTAAAAACAATATAATTATCTTTTTGTAAACAAATTGTAGAAAAGCTCAATTTTAAGAGTATACTTTAATTTACTAAAGTGGAACAACTCAAAGTATTTTTAATATACTTAGTGTTGTATATGGCTTGTAATGAGAGTGAATAACTTTAGAATTAGACTCAAGTGTAACTTGAAATACACTCAAGCATAACATACTTTTAAAAATACTTTAAAATCCATTCATCTTCATCTCAGCTTTCTTCCCTTTCGGGGTCGCCACAGCGGAATGAACGGCCAACTCTCTGGCATATGTTTTACGCGGCATATGCCCTTCCAGCCGCAACCCATCACTGGGAAACTTTTAAAGTAACTTTTAAAATACATTCTTAATTTATGCTACAGTATATATATTATATAATGTATAAAAAAAATATGGAATGATTGTAGTAAAAAAATTAAAAGTGAGTTAAAAGTCTTAAGTTATTTTAATTTTCAATATTACATTTATTTAAATAAATTTTCAACACATCCATATTATAAATATACCTCAAGTTCCATTATTTTTCGCTTGGGTGTGTGTCCGCAGCTGGAGATGTTCTGTGAGGTGATGACTATGCAGCAGGTGGGATACGTCATGCTGATGGACTACCTGCAGAATAACTTCAGAGAGCAGCAAGAACAGTTCATGGGACAAGTCTTCTCATCCTACACCGGAGTCGAGGACGTCCTCTCTGCCAGTATGTTTACTTTAAAGAAACACTAACATGTAGAGCACCCGCCATCTGCAACCCTTCATTCTGAAAGTCTGAAAGCTGCCAGGCCATTCTAGGTTTAAAGATCTAATTAGCCTCCACTACTCCCATAATAACCACTTCTCAATTAAAAAAAGGTTTCTATTTTTACTTGATGAAGCCCTTCAGCCATTTACCTACTTTCTATTTATAATTATAGATATAGTTGACCCACTTTCAGCTATATCAAGTGCTTCTAAGACTATTTAATCGAGAGTTAATGTGTTCAATTTAATTTTAAAAATCACAGTTTTATTGCATTTTCAGTTTTTAAGTTAATTCAAGCTTGTTTTATGGAAACTCAAATCATTTTTGTGGCAACTCAAATCTTAGGGTTTTTTCTCTTTGTAAAGAGAGTATTTGTGGGAGCTATTGGGAACATTTGAAAAATCCCCCTAGACCAATAGTGCATTGGCTCGTGACTTTGTAACTGCTGATTGGCTACAAGTTTAGTTGGGTAGTCCTACAGAAGTGAACATTTCAGTAAAATGTTCAGTTTTTCAGAAGAGTTCCAAAACTAAAGAGATATGTATTGTGGCTAGAGATATTTAAAGATGTATTTGATACATTTTTATTTATAAAGTTTTACGCTGCACCACAAATGACAGCTGATGGTCATGCCCAACAACAAAATGATCCTTTTTCCTACTACTAGTAGTATTTTAATTATATCTCACCTTTTCTAATGGAACAAGTTTGTTTCACATATACACATTTTTCTTTAGCACCGAATGTCTAAAGTGATTCATTTTGTTTCATATCATTCACTGCTGACCTGACAGATCTGAACTAGTTTAAACTCAGATTTTCCACTCTAGCAGATCACTGGTGGAACATCAATGCCCCTATTCCAGATTAGCACGCTACAGGGCATTCTGGCATGTCTGGCACATGGAATTTGATTTACAAAAGCAAACAGCAATGGAAAATGTCCCACTATTTAAACACAAGTTCTGTTTGCATTTGGGACACCTTATTTTAAGGGGAACTATGGAAGTTACTCCAATAGATGTCACTTTTATAAAACAAAAGCGCAACTATCAACCAAAAGACCCATGTGATTTTGCAATCAGGTATTGAAGATGAATGTAAATTAACAAAGAAATATTGTTTTTGCACATTACTGAAATACTTAAACATGAGTCGAGAACGTTCCCATCTAAAAGGTTATTAAGGGTCTGTACACCTCAGCACTGACGCAAAAAGTGTGACTTACTGGTCATACGGTCAACTAATCTTTGGACTTCGCATGTTCAATTTACACCCATCACATGTTGTATAACACTGATAACAACAGTTTAAATATCACATCTTTTTATTACCAAGCGTGTGAGCAGAATCAGTCCAATGCTTTTTTTTATAGCTACGGCTAAATCCACCTCTCGGAAATCACGCATATTAAGAGAGAACATGTGGCTAGAAATGTCACACTTAAATACAGCTAGACACTTAACTTATTTTGAATAGAAAATAGGAACAATCCAGTATATGTTTTGGTACATTTATATATATAACCTTTAATGTTGCATTTATTTTGAAGAGCCTTAAAACATTTAATTATGTTATATGCAATTAGAGGGTTTATCCCTCTACATGCATCACATGAGGCGTGTTTACTCTCCGGATCGTAGTCACGCTAGTCTTTCTTTCTACAAACAGTTCTGTTTAGCCAGGAACCTGTCATTATCTCAAGTTACAAATGTTGAATTTGGTTTTGAACCAATATATTTTTGGATATTTGTTACATTTATAAATGAAGAACATTTAAACTTTAATTTCATACTGTGATCACCTCATACTCACTCTTATAATGTAAAAAAACACATTCCAATAAAATAAGTTTTTATTGAAAGCCTTCGAATAACCCTCATAAGTCAGAGTGTGTGGCTCACTGGAGAGATGAGTGCTTCCTGCCCTCTGGTGTTTGAAGCTGGTGGGTGCCTATAGGAACCTCACAAGTTAAACCACTTGAAAATTTTGTCTTTTTTGACACTAGTTAAATTGTACTCACATTTATGCTTTTTTTAAATATGAAATGCTGAGTACAGTTTGAATAGGGAAGTAATAACTTTCATTTAAAAAGAAGCTATCCATTTCTTGTTGAACTATAAAAATGTGAACACAAACATGTGGAAAAATCAATCAATCAATCAAGATTTTATATAGTGCTTTTTTATATAGTGCAGTTGCTTTCAAGCAGCTTCACAAAGTCCTAGTGTGGATCATCATGTATGGAGTAAATAGGAGTTCCCTCTGTGAGGTCCCTGGGAGCCTCGCTGATTGAGGCAGGTGCTAGTCACCTCCCCAGCATAAAGAATATACATATTTAAGATCCATCGACGAAAAGCTCAGCACCTGAAAAAACAAAACAAAACAAAAAACAAACAAAGACAAAACAGAAAAGAACAAATGAAAAATAATGATCAGAAAACTGTAACACAGACAACAAACAGTTGATCAGCATCAGCTGCAGGATGAGTGATAAATGATGAGGATAGGTTAGAGAGCCATATTGAACCACATTGTTTTTTTTCAACAATTTGTATGTTTATAGCGCTCAGACAACAAATCCGTTTTGACAAATACCAGGACCCAATTATTTGAATGCTAGATTAAACAGATGTTTTTAATTTAGTTTTGAACTCTGTGAGTGTAGCTGAGCTCTGGACAACATCCGGAAGTTTGTTCCAGAGCTTCGGGACTCTATATGAGAAGACACTTATAAAAACTGATTTAGAAACGCTTTAAACAGCAATCATGTAATAATTGTTAATCATAATATTAAACTGTAGTTGCCTATATTGAAGTGTGGATAAGCTGAGTAAAGTAATGAAAGTAGTTTGTAACAACACGTTCATGGTCTCAGTTCCTCTTTAAAGCTGTTTGAGACACTAATGTGTATGAAGTGTACTTTGAAAAATCACAATCTTTACTTGGCTTGTGTAATAATGTCATCTGAGGTTAATAGTCTGATTAACATAAGTTCGGGAGCAGCTTGGCTGATAATTGACTAATCATCACCTAATCATATCGTTCCACCTACCAATATGAGATGAGCAGAGCAAACCTACCCAGGAGCAGAGCAAACTCGTAAATTGATGGTCATTTGATGATGAGGTTTCTTTTTTTAGTAAAATGCACAAATTGCTTTGTGTTATAAATGACGTTTTATTTGAGAGAAAATTACATTACAGATAATGCATCAAATTTTAAATAGTAAATATAATATAGTCAATAGTAAATATAATATATTATATATATTTAATAGTAAATATTCTTTTTATAAAAGTTTGTCTTAGGCGTATGTTACAAGAAGCTTTTCTTAGCCTAATATTTTTGACAGGAATACAGCTGATGAGCTGAGCACTTTTAACCAGTTATACTTAATTTTTCTTTTAAAATAGCTTGTTTAGCATAGAGAAAGTGATTGATTGGTTTGTTTGATTGATTGATTCTCTCTGTGCTGCGTGTTCCTTGTGTTAGTTTGCAGCTCGGAGCCAGAGAGTGTGCAGGTCAGCGCTCATAATCACAGCAGCATGCTTGTGATCTGGGAGAGGCCGCGAGCCGTCTATGACTCCAGTATTGAGAGATACTCGGTCAGCTACCGTCCGGTGAATGATGAATCTGCTTCCGAGTATTTGACTGACGGAGATCAGGATGTGGTAATTCATCCTTTCTACCTAATTTCAACCTTTCTGGTTTATTTCAGCTAATTGCAATACTCAATGTAACAACATTAAAATTGCAATAAAGTGAATTTAAACTATTCAGTATATTTTTTAATATTGAAATAAATGTCAAAGTCTACAGAAATATGTGCGATCAGACAACAGACTTTTTGTATTTAATTCTTGTTTTTTTATTAGTTAATTATTTTTTATATACCAGTTAGTATTTCTATCCAGCTCTTTGTGTGTGTCCCTGTCTGTATCCATTTGTTCATGAATCTAACATAATTTGTAGGCAATCAGCAGAAGCTCTCACAGACAGGACGAGATGATATTAGATACATTTTATCTAATATACCTAATATGACATATGTGACATATAATATGACAATATATCTAATACCCTGCACCTTCTTATGCAATTAAACTAAGCGACATTAAAAGTCTAATATGAGGAATTTAATTGTTTTTATTAATTTTTTTTTCTAATTAAAAATGTGATTTGTAAAAATGTGAAAAATGTGAAAAAGTTTTTTATGTATTTTTAATTTTATCAGTTAGCTTGTCCTTATTTTTTAATGTCTTCCTCTGTGTATATGATTCCATCTGGCTTTCTGCTGTCTTTTGTCTAAATGTTTGTTAATCATTTATTACTCAACCTCTTATTTTCGACCTCTATAGCCATTCTTCCTTCAGACAAAAGATTTTTTGTGTGTTATAAAAACATTTTAAAACGTTCTCAATATGTTTTCACCTAAAGGATAACCACAACCAATACCCACTTACAGTTGCAAAAGTATGTGAACCCTTTAGGATCACGAGGAGTTTTGCAGGAACTCTAGAAAAACAAAATCTGCTTAAAATAAGAATATACAAAAATAATTTATTAAAGATAAAATGTAACATTCACACTGCAGGGTGGAGAAAATATGTGAATCTTTGCAGTTATTAACTGTTTGACCCTCGTTTAGCAGCAATAACAGATCAGATCAATTTCCTGCAGTTGCACATCGATAATCTTCTTCACCAAAAGTGTAGCAAATTTCTGTGTAGCAATTTGTCTTCAATAAAAACATATCATTTATTATTTTAAGCAGACTTTATTTTTCTATAGTTGTGAAATTGATGAAGATGACCATTTCATGTAAATCTCCTTGTAATCCTACAGAGCTCACATTCTTTTCTTGCGACAGTAACTCTAGAAAATCTAATTCTTTCACCAGGGGGCGATCATTCAGGACTTGCTGGCCAACACTAGTTACCAGGTGCAGGTGGTTGCAGTGTGCACCAATGGACTTTATGGTCGAGTGAGTGAGCAGCTGACCGTGGAGATTCCTCTGGGTGACTCTGGTAAGAGCAATCGTACCCGCCGCCCACGCATCCATGGAAAATGATTTCCACTCATTTTCACTCATTTCCACTCATTTCGGATGTTTGACTCTAGACCAGTCCTTTAAAACCCACATCCTTTCCTATAAATTACTTCGAGTGAGTTTTTTTTTGCTTTACAATCTTTAACCAGGCATCTTGTTAATTGTGAATATGTTTATGTAAATGTACCTTATTTAAAACTTTGAGCACCTTTGCTTTTAGACCTTTTAACAACAGGTATTAAACTTTCTTCATGCTAGATTTAAAAGCTTTGTTTTTCATATCTATGCTGACAAGCATGACCTTTCATATACTTTTTAAATCAATTTAATTATTAAGAACCTCCTTTAGCAATCACACGGGTAAAGTAGAAATTAAAAATCTGCATTTTTCATAGTAGCTTTGATCTCATTACTTACAGATTTCATTGGGTTTCTTCTGCGCTCTAAATAAATTGGGGAAAACTTTTGGCTCAGTATATCACCACCATAAACTGTGTTTTAACATTTGTATATTTCCTTCGTGTATTTTTCCCTTGAAAATATTAGGTTCTAGCTTAAATAAAATAGTTTTTTAAAAATTGAGACTTCATCCTGTTGTAAAAAAAAACTGTTTTATGACCAATAATAGCTGATAATTAGCTAATTTTAGCAAGCTTTTCATTTATTTGAAAAACAATACATAATGCAAATTCTAACTCTAATTTTGAAAATCCTTTTTGCCATCCAATGTGTTTTTTGTCCTGCCTCTTCCCTCTGGGAAAAATGCAGCTCCGCCTTCCCCACATTGCCTAATTTCACCATTCTTGTTTTTTAAACAAAGGTGCATATTACAGGTATCTAGTGACCATCAGAACATGCTTAAATATCCTTGATTGATTGAGATAACTGATTCCAGATTTTTGGAAATGTGTTTCATTAAAAAAAATTCATTTTTTTAGTGTTCTCATGTTTTGCCATTGTTCATGCATGTCGTGTCCTTGGAATGTTGGGATATGTGCATTTTGCTTAATAATTCATAATAAACATTTATGTCTTAACATTCTGTCAGCTTCAGTGCATTAGTCACACCTTTATCTGAAGAATGTTTGTTGATAAAAGCACTTGTGACAGTGTGAAGAGAATTTACAAGAATGAAAGCCATTCACTCTTTAAAGTCATGCATCATCTTCCTTTCAATGTTTCCATGCTTCACAAATCAATCTATTCATCATCTCATGACATCTCTGGAGTCTCTCCATCATTTTTGTCATTGAGTTTGAACCCATGGCAGGTAAGCGCCTGAAAGGGACTCTCTCTCTCTCTCTCTCTCTCGCTCTCTTTCTCTCTCTCTCTCTCTCTCTTTTTCTCTTTGTTCTGGGGTTATTTTATTGCATGAACTCTCCTGTTGTGTGATGCGCTGACCCTCTGGCCCAGAGATGACATCTTTTTTTAATCAAAGAAGACCCTTACCAAATGTCATTCTGAGACCTAGATGTTCTTTCCCTCCTTCTTCACCTCCGTGGCAATATACATTTCAAGCATGTGTTTGTGATTTTTCAGTTTGAAAACCCATCTTAGCATTTTCTTTGTTTCAGATCAAATTATTCCATTCCGTTTCAGATGTATTTTGACAACTATGCTTCATTTTAACTTTCTATTTTATTTTTAAATAAACATTTTTGTTGCTAAATGCACTAACTTATAGACAATACTATATCAACAGGGTTTAATTGTGCATCTGCATTATCCAAAAGATAAATTAAAAATGTTTGTGGTTTTGAATGCATAATGTAACTAAATCAACACAATTATGAAGAACTGAGATCATACAGTAGCATGAGCATTTTGCCAAATAATGTAAAGCAAATGTGAAGTTATTTAGCACAGTAAGGTTATACAGTGGAATACAGGCCTTTCTGTTACATCATGGACATAAATGTGTCACAGTTTAGTATAGGTGTATTGTAACCTAGCATAATAATGAAATAATAATGCAATAATTTAACAGACAAAAAGTAGCTGTCACTATGCAGTTGGTGTGTAAAAATGCAGGTTACAGTTGGAGGAAAGTTCAAAAAGTAAATGTTACTCTTTTATTTAGAGCTGGAAGGTGATTGTTCTGATATATTAATTTTTTTTTCAGATACAGCAAATGACTCTGATTCCTACGACTATGATGAAGAGGTACCTGTCACACTATTCTACATCAGAGGTGGCTTGAGTTGTTCCTATAGTGCAGCCATGTATCGGTAGCTCTAAAAGAATCCAAGTGATACAAAATTAGTGTGTAAATGTGTTGTTGCATGAAGGATGAAGTTTAACACTGCCAGTTTGCACCTGTCCAAAACAACTCCAGCCACCTCTGATCTATATACTAGAGATTATTTCCTTATTTCAACAGAACTGACTCTTTCTCCTAAACTTTTCTCTATTTTAGGAAGGGTATCATATCAACCCTTTCTTGGTCAAACAGGATACAAATAGGCTTTCGTATCCCTTTTATTCAACTACAACTCGTCCAAGAGTAGCTACAACAGAACGTTCCATCCATCCAGCTGTTAAAACAACACCAAGAACTTATGAAAGAAAACTCCCTGTAGATGTTTCCCAGGACAATCACTTTCCTGTATTATACAATAAACCAATAGGGAAAAGCACAGATACTCCTACCACTGCCACAACCAAAGCCCCAACTTATGTAAAAGCACACACCAACACACCAGATACCTACAGTAGTAGAACCTCCTCACAATCAAGAGAGCATAGAACCTTCTTAGTCACATCAACAACCAGAGCAGCTCAAACAATCGCACCGCTTATACGATCAACTTCGGCAGTCATCTTGGAGGAAGAGGAAGTGACTCAAAGATTAGGTATCACAGACAGCTTTGAAGAAAGCTTACCAACTGCAGTCCCAATTCCAGAAGTCCCTCTGGGTCCAACTCCTTCAACCTCTCTCAAAGAAATTTCAACTGCTAGGTTACCTTTTCCAACTACTGCTACTTTCAGCACTGTTCTGTCACAGACTACCCAGCCGGTGTTCAACGGTGAGAGCCCCACATATGGCCCCTCTGTATATGACACACTGTCCTATGTGCATGCAAGTCCTGTGTCCCCCTATCCCTTAAGCACTGTGTTGTCTGACCCCATCCCTGACTGGGACTCCCCTTACACAGTTTCCATGTTAGTATCCAGTGGTGCACAGGATATCACCCCTTCCCCTTCCTACCCTTCCCTATTCCTCAGTGGCTCTGTGTCTTATTTAGACATGGAGCCTGTCTCTAGTGGTGACTGTAATGATGGTGATGGCAATGACATTTTGTCTGGGTCTATCTTGACTGATCCTCTGTGTAAAAATTCCCTTTCTCTTCCAATGGTAACTTCATATCCAAATTTTGAAGAGTTCCTTCTACATCGTTCTGAACTGTCCAGTACGAACTCCATCATAAACACTATTCAGCCTTCAGTTCCTGTCTCTACAGACTACTCCATGATGATGACAAACCTTATAAATGACACTATTCTCCCAGGTGCCAATCGCGGCTCAAACATGAGTGTTAATTATGTTCCAGCAATTCATAGTCAAAATAATGGTGCATCTGGTGATATCTCCTTGCATGCTTCTTCTACATATCTGCTGCCCTCCACTACAGTGGGAATATACCCTTTTAGTGATATCTTGAGTGATATAGGTAATGCTTTAGACAAGACACTGCCTATTTTAACAGCCAGTCATTCTAACACCAGATCAGATAATAGTGTTTCTGTTGCAGCCATTAGCAGTTACTTTGGATTAAGTACAATTGAACAGCTTCATCGAGCACTACTTCCCACAAGATCTTCAACAATCGCACCAACCTCTGCTCTAGAATTTAGACTTTTGGCTACACCTGTAGTGTCTCCAACTATTTTACCAACATCTGTCCAAAAATCCATGACTATAGGCAAGCCATTGGACACCCCAATAATTGCAGTTTCTTCTGTACAAGTGTCCAGTTCCATAGCTAGCTTTTCTGCAGATGGGCAGCTGGAAAATAGTGCCTCAGGCTGGGCTTTTGATTTGGACTCAGGTCAAACTTCAGCATCAGGAGACGAGAGTCTCACTCCATACTTGACCTCTGCCACCCCAACAGAAAAACCTCTATTAGAAACGAATGATAGAATCGAAGAGCACTCTTCCTCCTTTTATTTTGACGGTGAAAATGGGAAAGAAAGTGACACTCATGAGTTCACGGTCACCCTGGATCCAAACCCTTTTTGGGCTAGAAAAGGAAGTGAGGACGAGGAGAGTGGATCAGGAGAAAATCTCATCGACAACGAGACATCGTCCGACTTCAGCATTCCAGAACGAACTGAGAGAAATTCAGAGGAGGAACCAGTGGAAGGTAAAGCTCCTGGATGGCAATCTCTGTTATAGATGCTGTTTCTAGGCAAGAACAGTAAGGATTGTTCCGTGACCAGTACAGAGGAATATTTCCGCTCAAGCTTTTAAACTGTTTAGAATTTCTGAATGACATACCCCAACAAACAACAAACAAACACACACACGTCTGATCCGTCTAATAATATACGGAAAATCAAAAGGTGAAGGTTTGTTAGCTGAACTTATGTGGTCTTCTGACTGTTAAAGTATTCGTGAGCCACTTAAGAACCAGTAATTTACATAGCAAATCCCATCATTACAATATGTCAGAATCCTAGTCCCTTGTGATTCCTCTGTCTTCTTTGTCATGTTGTATGTTACTTCCTCAGGTCTGTGAAAGAATGTTCTTTAATCTGGTATGCTTACCTTTGTCATTGAAAGATGTTTTTCACCAGTTTTCACCCAAGGTATGGTAACACATTCACAAATCAATTTCATTTTATCAGATCAGTTTATATTCTGTGGGATTTGTTAGGAGGACTGTAACCATCTGAAAAAATAGCTTGTTAGCCTGTTAGCTTGTAGCCAACAGTCTGGTTGTGGATTTAACGCTTTCCATCCATCCAGGTGTCCTTGAAAAGCACCGTTTACCAAACCATCTGATCTATTATAGGTCCAATGCCTGACTTACATCTTGCGTTGACCCAGTAGATTAAAGTTATTCTTTTAGGCTTGAGGTCAGGGTTGGGTAAGATTTAGGGTGGTTGTAAGTACCAAAAGATGCAATTAAACCTGAGCCAATTGTCTTCAAGAACTTCACCTAATTCAATTGTTTTCACTATACATACAGTTTAGTGTTAAGTTGTATAAGGCAGGTTGCAATAGACTACTTCACAATGCATTGACTTTTAAAAAAAAGTGGAATTTATTAAGAAAAAATTGATGTCAATTGTTTGAATGACTAGGACTGCCAGGTAATGGATTAGCCACCAAACGAATGGTGTTACTAACAGATAATAATTGTAAAAGACTAGCATGATATAATCTCTTTTATATGTTATAAGTCTCTTTAAATATGTTGCTTTGCAAGTTTGCCTTGACATTACTTGGAAAAAAAATGCTAAATTTAAAAACTCAGTAAAACCTCTGTGATACGATGAAGAGGAGAAAAAAGTTCTAATCGAAGTGTTTTCAGGGTAACTATTGAGATTGTTCATGACGATATTTAAAGATTTATTGGCCATTTCCATTTAAAGTTATAAGAAAGTGGGTCAGCAAGAGCATTATTACATATAATCTGCAGGCTGCTTCTATTCAATTACCTACTGAAAAAAAGTTTCGTTCAGTGGTCCTCTGCAAGCCATAATTTGTTATTCAATGCAAGTGTGATCCCTGTGATGTTTTAAACAATAATCAACGTGAGCAAAGGCCTGTGAATAAATTTTAATGAATTGTGAATTTTAAATTTTAAATTTATGGGACAGTAACAGATTCCTACAGTTCATTTTGTTCCGTTCCTCACAGTGTTTTTCCACCAGAGGGCAGCAAATGTCACATTTCTTTACTTTAATGTGACAGCTGGCACTTGCAGCATCTATTTTGTCTGGGATGCCTAGATCATATCAGACAGTCCTGGACCAGGTCTTAATCTCTCATACGTGTCTGTCTGAAATTAATCTTGACCTTTGAACTTTTTAGCTTCTTAGTGTCAAGCAAACTTAACACACTTCAGATGGAATATTAAGTACTGCTATCCTATCTTTTTATTGGATGATTGGAAAGTGTTCATGTTTTATTAAAGCTATGCAGCTGTTAATTTATTGTCATCTTTTTTTTAAAGGTAGTTTCTTGTAAGGTCTTGTAAGGTACGGCGTATCCTTCTAAAATTAGTTTTCTTTGTAAATGCTTTCTATACTTGATAGCTAGGGTGCTTGCATAAACCCAAGAACAAATAAATTTTAATGCTCTGATCTGAGAACAGTTTTTTTTTTTCATTCTAGATGCCAGTAACAGCAGTCATGAGTCGCGTGTTGGTCTGGTCAGCAGCATAGAGAAGCAGAGGAAGGCTGTGATTCCTCTCGCTATTGTCTCCACACTCACTTTCCTGGGTCTCATCATTTTAATTGGCATTTTTATTTACTGGAGGTAAATGGCTCATTTTAATTTAATTAAAGTATATATAGGAAATAATAATATTACTTGAACTGTTACTAGTAAACTACATAAACTAAAGTAAAAGGATTTTCAGAAACAAACATATTACCTGGACTAGGTGAATTCAGGCAATACTTTACAGTCGAATGGTATCACCCACAAAGAAAAATGTGTTAATATAAAAAAATGTAAGCTACTTAAAAGCTGTTTTAGTTTGGTTGACATTGTATGCAGTTAAAGGTGCAGCTAAAGTCTGTCACTTGACATTTTATTTATTATTTATTGTTTTGTGCATTTCTGGCCACTTGTTATTCAGTTGTAACAAAGTGCATGAAAAACAAAAATACTCTTCAACTGCAGCATGTGATTTGCATCATATTGTTACTAATCCATAATCATAGCAATCGCTGCTAAAGAAAAGAAGGGGGAGAAGGGGCCCCATGCGGAGTGTTGTCAGGGGTCTAATCTTTGGCGCAATCCCAGTCTCACACCCACTGTGTGAGGGAACACCTCAAAGAGAAGCAGGACAAACAGCGTGTATTCAACCTGACTTCAAAACTGCTCCCTCCCACTCCAGATCTCATTTTTTTCTGTCATATATTCTCAAACCGTGAAATAAGCATCTTTGGCAATCCCATCAAAAACATGTCTCAGTCGTGTAAACAGCTGAGCAGCACAAGATTGTACATTTCTCATTCCGATGTGCCTCTTGGCCCTTCACCATATTGCTCATGTTTGACTGTTTGTTGTTACCATGTTGAAGATTGAACTGAGATTAAATCGGTAATCTTGGAGCTGCTGATTAAACCTCCGATACGCTGATCTGTTGTTTATGGGCCTACGGGGAGCGCATGCTGCCAGGCCAAAGACAGAACCTCCATCTTATTATGTTCAACATGAGCAAGTCATGGTGCAGTCTTGTTAGAGCAGCCGTGGGTGGTTCAATCTCAGCAGAACATGGGTTTGTAGAGGCACTTGTCCATCTGTAGCCACACGGTGCTCATTTGGAAAGCAGACAGATGCGCACTTAATGGGATGCTTTGAAACCTTGGCGCTAAACCCCAATCGTTGTAGCTGCTAATCCCTTCCAAGAAGTTAGCATTTTAGAGCAAACAGCTTCCGGTTTCAGTGATCTTGTTAAAAAACGTGTTGTGGATTATGTTGAATATGTTATTGGGTTTGTTGTTAAGCTTAGCGGGTCAAACAACATGCAAATAATCAAAGGTTTTATGTTTGAACCTTGTGTTTTTGTTTGGTTTGTAGGATAGAATCTTCTTTGAACGTTTTGATGTTTGGGGATGTGGTGAGGTTTTAAAAGTGTTTAATGTTGTTTCAGGAAATGTTTTCAGACTGCTCACTTCTACATTGAGGACAGCACATCACCTCGAGTGATCTCGTCAGTGTTTAGCCCTTCAGGTACTAAAACACTTTGTTTTGGCCCAAGTTTCTTATCATACAGGGTCATATACATGGGTACGTAATAATAATAATAAAAATAGAAAAACAAGTATAAAATCCTGAACAAGCGTTAGATAAATACCTAAAATAAATAAATGAACAAATCAACAAATAGATAAACAAATATATAAATACATAAACAACCTCAAAACCATCACCACAACAGTCATTACCAGAAGTCGATTTACATTTGTTTTTATGCTTATAAAAAGTAAAGTAAGAGAAATAAAGTAGTAAAGCACATTTGGATCAATTCTCTGGGAAAAATTCCATTGGAATATTTAAGGAAAAAAATAACAAACCAATAAAGCAACAAACAATTAACTGTGTAAGTAAATAACGCATTATAATATGTAATATCATTTTCAAAAAATGAATTATAAGATTCAATAAAATATGTTTTATTTAATGAGTGATGAGAAATGCAACTTAGGAAAATTGTTTACTTTACATGGGTTTAGAAAATGAACTGTCTTTAAATATTCTTTAAAAAAGATGTATAAAACATTTAATGTAAATATTACATCTAATCAATTCTGTTGAAATTGATTACTTTATTCAAATCTACAAACCGTTTTGGTGGACTATATCTGCTCCACATTGCAGATTGCCAAGTATCGAACGATGAATCTCTCAAGAACGTTTCTCCATATCAATGTAATCTCAAAGTACACTGCATTTATTTACTATTTAACTGAACCGTACTAACTAAACCAGTAGTAAACTCGTACGATATCTGTACCATTAATCCTGATCATAAATCGACTGTTTTTAAGCTTGTATTTTTCCCTTGCAGCTGAAGACGAGGCTCTCTCTGTAAAAGAGTTTGTGAAGCATGTGACCAAGCTTCACAGCACCAGCTCCTTTTCCAGAGAGTTTGAGGTGCGTGTTTCCCATCATCGCTCTGCCACTTCTCGAAAGACAGCTGTAAACATGTCATTATAGCACATCTGAGAAATGAGTTGTTTGGTTCATTCAGGCACGTAGACTCTGTCAATCCAGTGAGGCAGAAACACAGGTTCTTGATCGTGCATTTGAGTTGTAATTAGGTCAATAACAGGTTCAGCTCAATATTCCAGTCAGATGCACAAACAGATCCAGGAACAGCTTCATTAATATCCGTCAGTGTCAGGCTGCAGATTCTCGCCACGGCATCTATGCTTTCACACCTGATTAGATCATTCGAGAACCACGTACGCTTTAATTGGACTCGAACAAGGCAGTAAAAGTCATTATTAGTTCCTGTCAGGGATATGACCGATATGTTTCAAGAGTTTCTATTTGAGAACTTGTTTTTGTGCTGGTTTGTGAGCGTGTGTGCATTTGTGTGTGTGTTTTCATTGGCATGGTAGATGTGTTTATGTATTTATGATCAGTTTGCATGGCTTTGGATTCTGTTCATTCTGGTTTATCATATTTTTGCATCCGTGAAGACATTTGTTTATTGTTATCTTAAAATGTAAAGGATTATTGGCCGTTTACTGGTTTAGAATTGAAATATAAGACTATTTCTTTCTTTTCATGTTCAAGAAATACATTTTCCGAGTCCAATTTGTTTCAGCACTCAAACAGTTCTTTGATAAAGGAGTTATTTCTTCATTTAAATGAGAAGGTGCACAGGTAGGCCTCTCTCTACTTCTTTTTCAGTACACACTTGACATCTCTGAACAGGTAAGATATGAATGAATCAGAACATGTAAATTGATCAGAAATACCTAAAGTAAAGATCCTTTAATGCAAACAATATGTGCTTTAACGCACAGCTTCACACTCCCTTTGGTTCTACTGAATTTATCTTCACACTCTGATCTTAATGAATCAATAGATATGTATTTGGTTTATTCATAAAATAAACTAGTTTCTGCATAAATAAAAAGCAGTGATAAATGAAATACATTAAGTCTGAACAATGACTGTATATGTAATTTTTATTACCATTTCTGCAAATTGAAGCGACTGAAATTATAATATAGCATGAAAAGAAAAACACATGTTTTGTCTGTAAATGTTTGCAACTTCTGCATAGATTGCTTCTGATGGAACTTCATGCCGTTCCACGCTGAGGACAATGCTATGAGCTTGCATTCTTTCTCTTGTCACTGTACAGTCCTGCTGGCTCTTAAAACCTGGGATTGTGGGTTAGAGTTCATGAGGGAATTATAAGTGGTGGTGGTAACAACATGACCCAAAGTATATTTTATTAAGCATAAACTTACTGAGTTAAGATCACATTTTGGATAGTCTACTTCCCATAAAATGTATAGCTTGCTGATTTGGCTTCTAAATGATTTGGCTCATTTGAACAAATCATATAATTCCATTACAAAACCCTAAATCAGTTACAGCCAAGCCAACCCCCATGCCAAAATGTTCTACTCCCCATTTTATGATGAACTCAAACCAGGTTCATTTAAATATATTTTTTTATATTTAGGACGCCATTCTGCATGCACCAACTGGTTAAAATTTTTATCAAATATAATAAAGTATAGTTGTAACATCTTTTAAAAATCATTAAAAATGTAATCCAAACATTTACTTACATTGTACAGATTTCTCTGCATATTCCTTGCAAAGGGTCTTCGGCAACGTTCAGACTGCAGCATAAGGTGATCTAAACCTGATTTTTATTTTTATTTTTATTTTTTCATTTGTTACCTGTATCTTATATTTTTCTAATCCAACCCAAGTCTATAAAATATTTGGGCTGCACTTTGGGCTGCAGACTGAATATAGCCCAATACATATCCCATTTTTTTGCAAAGCGACCTCAGTCTGAAAAGCTAGGTCACATTTATCCGACTTTTACTTCATTGTATGGGAACAGACGTCGCATTTATGGGTGTAAATGGGAAGTACCACATTAATCATGGCTGAGGATGGAGCTGAATGCAGTCAGTGGAAGAAAAGTACACATTTCTTTTGTTTTCTTTATAAGATTTGGTTGAAATGGTGGTGGCTCCAATTGAAAACTAACTTAACTAAAGCCACACAATAACCTCCAATCGCATTCTCTTCCAAGATTACTTCCGCTTTTATCAAATCCTTTTTCTGCACATGCGCACCTCACAGAGAACTGGATTAGGTTCATACAAAGGACAGATATAAATCGTAAATTTTGAGTAATGTGAATTGAGCATTAAGAGCTGCAGTCTGAATGTAGCCTTTGTTCCCACATTAACAAACAGAAGACTTATTTAATTACATTTATTTAATTAATTTGTTTTGGTACATAATTAGATCTGTAGCTCATTTGTATGAACTGAGTTACTGTTCCCATAGCATCAAAGGATGTTTGCTTTTACTTTGATTTTAATTCATTTTTCCGGTATACAGAGTACATCTTGTGCACCTAGTCCTGCAGTCCTACTCTTAGTGGAACTATGGTAACTGTAACTCCTCACTGGTCACCAGAAGGGTGTAAAGCATGTTAGACTCTTAATGAACAGAATCCAGCAAAGGCTGCTCGTGCTCCTCTTTCTCCTGGGTTTGTTTATGAATGCTGCCTGCTGTGTTTCTGTCCTTGATTGCTGTTTGCATTCTCACCCCTACCTTAGATACTGAAAGAGTATTTTGAGGTAAGACAAATCTCCTTTTAAGTGTTTGATTTAGCTTTAGAGTCTGTTTGCCAAGCTCAGTTGTACTTTAGATCTTGTTTCAAAAATGGTTGTTAAAGACTTTATTTTCTTTTGTTCTTTTTAGGAAGTTCAGTCATGCACTGTGGATCTTGGAACAACAACAGACTGTTCCAACTACCCAGAAAATAAGACCAAGAATCGATACGTCAACATTTTAGCTTGTGAGAATCACTTTAACAAAATATTAGTTTATTTTTTTTACTTTTATAGTTTTAAAAACACAGATGACAGTTTTCAGCATTCAAAAATATAAAATTCTTAAATTTCTCATCGCATCAGCGAATCAAACTTGGATCTGTGCCACAAGATTACATAGGGTGCTATATTCATGTTTTGTGGTTGAAGTTTTAGAGTAATGCATATAGAGTTTTACAAAAAGTACATTTGTTTTAATGAATTTTGTTCCATCTGTGTGTAATTTAAGATTTGCATTTTGCATTAGATTAAATCACATACATTTTTAATCTAAACGTGCTGCTTTTTTTCCAGATGACCACAGTAGAGTGAGGCTTGCGCCCCTGAGTGACAAAGATGGAAGAGCTGGAGGGGACTATATAAATGCTAACTATGTGGATGTAAGGACCCCTATCCAAGATAATTGTTGGCTTGAGAAAGTACTATCTCCTCCCAAATGCTTGGAGCTACTATCTTCAAATGTTCTCAAACTTTTTAAAACTGTCCAAACTGGTCTGACTCGAGTTACTATGTCTCCTCATACTGCTATCACTAAAGGATTTTGAGATATCACTGGGAATGCTTGTTGACTTAACATGAGCTAAAACAGCATAAAATGAGAATCTCGTAGAAACTTCAAACTCTCAACAGTTAAGTAACTTATCAGTCTGAGCAATAACATGCTGAGCAAGGTGAAAAAGTATTTGGGCTTACCATTAACTTAACATTGCCATTGAAAATGATTTGCAATTTTGGTCCCACAGTATTCAGAAGACAAAACAAGCTAGGGAAACGGGTTCAGTTAATTTGGTCATGGCGGCAACGCATTTTTTTTTACTATGTCACTAACCCCTCCGTAGTAACCAGACTGTTTACCTTAGCAATCTAAATCTCTGCTTATGGAAATCGTTAAGAAGTGGAGGTTGATTTAGATCATTCATATTGAAAATTAGAACATTATGGGACAACACTGGCAACCAGACTGTTTAACCTAGCAATCAATTTCTTAGAACTCTATCTCTTGCTAATCCCAACTGGCTAGAACTAGATTTACTCCATCGAGATAACTTGACTTTTGATGTTCAAACTTTAAAATCTATTTCCTTCTTTATCATTATTTAATCAGAGGGAAACTATTGAATTGTCAGATGATTTCAGACACCTAATTATTTTGTCTTTGAAGTTAAGAGGGTTCTCGAGAAAAGACTGAGCAGCACCTGAGACACTCTTTCGTGCGAAACAAAAGGACATGTTCTTGCTTTGCTAACTTTTTTCCACTCTGATTTCTTCTTCAATCAAAGGGTTTCAACAAGCCAAAAGCATACATTGCAGCACAAGGGCCCTTGAAGTCCAGCATGGTGGATTTCTGGCGGATGGTGTGGGAGAAGAATGTAGGAGTTATAGTTATGATCACAAACCTAGTGGAGAAAGGAAGGGTAAGATAAAGATCCATAACAATCTAAACTTGTACACTAAATGAGTGACGCTCTTCAGTATATATTTAAACATTAAAGTTTAAATTCTTGTCATTGCTCATCTGTCAGAGGAAGTGTGACCAGTATTGGCCTCTGGAGAGTCAGGAAGAATTCGGCTGTTTCTTAGTGACTGTTAAGAGCACGAAGGTCCTTGCTTACTACACCCAGAGAACTTTCACCATCAGAAACACCAGCATAAAGAAGGTAGCAGTAAGATTTATGTATTTGTTATACTCTGTCTGTATGTTTGTCTGCTTACCAATCTAGCTATCTATCCAGATTCAGACTGTTTAATAAGTCACTTTGTTTTACTCATTTTTAGATTCACTGGCTAAATTAAATTTTCATGGCTATTAACTTTGTTTTTGTTTGTCTATTTATGTTTCTTTTTTGTTCCTCATTTTTTTCATTCTCCATTTTTCTATTTTTTCTGAAAAGCAAAATTAAGAAAATAATTACTCAGTGATAAATTATTTATTAACACATTATCCTACTGTATCTCATAATTAATTCAGCTTGTTATAAACATTTATTAACTTTCAACTGTTTTTGTGAGCTCGTCTAAACTGAGGACAATTTAGACCTTGTAGGTCTAAATTTAAAGGCTTAGTTTTATACCAAACAAACAAAGAAAAACACAGTGTAGAGAGGAAACCAGACCATTGAAATATTTAGTCAATTTATTATCTACCTACCTAGCAATCTAAATTCACACTAGTTATAAAGTCACTTTATCTTATTTATTTGTTTTTCTTTGTAACTATTAACTTGTATTTATTTATTTGCATATCTTGTAATTAATGTGTTATTGGTGGTGCAAATTATTTTTTCCTCTTATTTATTTATTTGTGCACTTTTATTTTAGCAGTTTTGCTGGCTCTTACTTGATTTGTTGTTTAATTTATTATTTGTAGGGGTCACAGAAAGGTCGGAGTAATGAGAGGACAGTAATGCAGTTCCACTACACTCAGTGGCCAGACATGGGAGTTCCGGAATATGTCCTACCTGTTCTTTCGTTCATCTATAAGTCATCCAAAGCTCAAACCGATGCCATGGGTCCTATGATTGTACACTGCAGGTGAACAACAATGCATTGTTGAAATGTAGAAATGCCATATTCTAGATTCCCCCCCTCTGATGAGTGTTTGTGTATGTTTAGTGCTGGTGTGGGTCGAACCGGTACTTACATAGTGTTGGACAGCATGCTGAAACAGATTAAAGAGACAGGGCTGGTTAGCCTCATGGGCTTCCTTAAGCACATTCGGACGCAGAGGAACTATCTAGTTCAGACAGAGGTGAGACGTTTTTTTTTCATTTCCTTACAGTATGTAAATTCATTATAATCCTTATATAAAAATTGCTAATCGAGAGTGAAATATTAGTAAATATTGTTCTGTTGTAAAATACTCAAAACGCAGTAATACGTGTTTTTGCAATAGTGTTACACTATAAATTGAAAGCTCCTCTGGGTATTGGGTTATTACAGTCTAAAACCAATCTCAAGAACAATGGATGTCTCATCCCTGCAGGAGCAATTCATCTTCATCCATGATGCTCTAGTGGAGGCCATTTTGAGTCAGGAGTCAGAGATTCCTGCGAGCCTCGTTCATCAGTATGTGAACAAGCTTCTAACACCAGAAGCTTCCAGCAGGACATGCCTCGAAAAACAGTTTCAAGTATGTAAGAGCACAGGTGGAAATATGGGCTCATCACCAAATAAAAACTTCTTCACTACACACTTCTTAACATCTCCTAAAACTCTTAAAAAATGTACATTGAAATGTAAAACTCTTGATACACCCCATTGTAGGAGTAAGGATTTACTATTAATTATAAACAATGAATATTGTGAGGGGTTGAAAGATGATAAAATCACACACCAATGATGATTGATTTAGAATGTATGTACATTTGCTTAGGAGATTGAGTTTAAAGAAAACCTTGGAATCCTGTGGATTTTCTAACTAAGCTTCCTTTATACAAACTAAGCTATCTAACCAAACATACACAAGAAGAAAAAAGGAATATACGATCAAGCATACAATCCAAACCAGGGTGTATATAAATATAAGCGTATTACATTTGAATGCTCATTTTCATCCTTCTACATATCTGATGTACAAGTTGACTAATTCTAATGAAAATTTAGTTAGTTCCTTCTCTATCTCCTTGATTTAAAGATCAAAAGTAGTTCTCTAAATTAGGAAGACAGTTATCGTTGAATGGCTTTGTGTTGACAGCGGGAATTTTTCTAAAACAAACTCTCCACTTTACATTTCACTGCTTTTAAATATTTTGGAAAAAAAGAACAGTTATGCTCTTTGTTATATTTTAATTGTCCTTGTACCTGCAGCTGGTGTGCCAGTCACATGATAAACAGAGGGGTAACAGCCGCTCCCTGACCAACTGTAACACCACCAACACAAGCGACACACTCATTCAATGTGAGTTTACTCTTCTCTTGATGGAATAACTAAAAGCAGTTGAAAACTGTGGAAAAAGGAAGAAATCGACACAGAATCGATGGGTAGTTTGTGGAAATAGACAGATGACCTAGCAGACGGTACTGGATAGAGAGAGAAAAAAAAACAGTGGACAGATGATGTACAACATCTTAGACATGGGTCTAATTCATTTCTAACTTTGACCTCTGCTTCTCCACTTTTACTTGAGAGCCTAAAAATTACGATTTTCTAGGACTACGAGAAAGCATGAATTTTCTCCTAATGTCCCAAAAGTACATCAGTTTAAGCAAAAAGAGTAAGTGTTTTTCTTCGGAACAGATGCATACTTCATTGTGAACTGAATCCTCTTAGTTTTCCCAAGACTCTGTTATAAGTCCACATGGCCTAAATGGAGTAGATTAATTGAGAGTGAGAGATAGATGGCTGTTCAAAGTGAATAGTAGGCTGGTTCCTCACCGCTGTGTGTTTGTGATTGCAGCGTCACCTTCTGATGGAGAGACAGCCGACTGCATCACAGCTTCACACCTGATGGTCAGACTGTGACTCTTCTCTATTTCAAGCATCAGCTCGTTTAGTTTCACACTAAACCTCTCTACTTCTGTACGTTCATGCAGGGCTATCGGCAGTGCAAGGAGTTCCTCGTTACTCAGAACCCTTCACCCAGCACAGTGAAGGACCTCTGGAGGATGGTTTGGGATCAGAATGTCCAGGTTATCGTTTCGTTACCAGACATGAGTAAGATGGTGAGTGCAGCAGAAATGAATACTTTAAAGAGTTTAACCACAAGGCCACGACCAATTAGTTTAAATCAGGATGATGATCGGAGACTAAATACTATATATTTTACACACATAGTCATAGAATCAGTTATTCTATTCACAGGGTTCTTAAAATGCTCATTGTTTGAAAGCAGGAGTCTTTATGGGAAAGGTTAATAGTTTTTTTTTTATAATATTTGTAGTCAAGTTCAGTGACGCACAAGTTCAGTAAATGCACTATAAATGTTTGAATATTTTATTTAATTATTTTATTACAAAAAACAACTGATTTTAAATGGAAAGAATTTAAAATTTAGTACAATTTGGGGTGATTTTTTTTAAATACACAGTATGCAAATTTGACATAATTTAATATTTTTTTAATTACGTGTTAATAATTAATTATTTATCAATGTGTTTCAAAGTAAAAGTTATTCAATTATAAAAACGACTAGAAAGTAAGAATGAACTTGCTCTTAAATAATCCATTAGTAATGCTAAAAATAATTTAAAAGCAGGAATACCTATAATTGAGCCTCAGATAAGCATGAACAAGGCAAGGCAATTTGATTTATAGAGCACATTTTCATATGCATTGGCAATTCAAAGTTTTTCATAGAAGAATGAATACAGATCAAAGATAAATCATACAATAAAACAGAAAAAAATAATTTGTTTCTCTCTAAGAATGTGTGCATCTGGACATTTGTACACAGGTTTTTTTTACTCAAATTAAGTTTTAAGAGAATTAAAGTTTCTATTTATGCTTAACAACTAGGCATTTTTCATGTCCTTTAATATAGTTTGTTAATACTTTATTAGGCGTCACGGTGGCGCAGTGGGTATCACGGTCGTCTCACAGCAAGAAGGTCGCTGGTTCTAGGCTCGGCTGGGGCAGGTGGCATTTCTGTGTGGAGTTTGCATGTTCTCCCCGTGATCGTGTGGGTTTTCTCCAGGTGCTCCGGTTTCCCCACAAGTCCAAAGACATGCGGAATAAGTGAATTGAATAAGAACGATTGCCCATAGTGTTAAAGTGTGAATGTGTGTGTGAATGTTTCCCAGCGATGGGTCGCGGCAGGGAAGGGCATCCGCTGCGTAAAACATATGCCAGAAAGTTGGCGGTTCATTCCGCTGTGGCGACCCCGAAAGGGAATAAAGCCGACAAGAAGATGAATGAATGAATACTTTATTAATAGTGTTTAATACTTAACTAACTTTTATCTGTGAAGCACTAACTAATGCATTATAATGGCCTCCTCTTAAAATAATGTGATGTAAATGATGTGGTAATTAGGAGAGATTTGTCTTAAATTTTAATAATAGAGATAAATCTTATATTTATTCTTTTATTAACATGATTAATTTGACAAAATTGTCTTATGTCCTCATGTGATGTTTAATTTAATCTATTCTCTCTTTCACTGCAATCCCAGTCAGAAAGCAGCAATCCAATCATATTCTGGCCTGCCAGAGATCAGCCAATCAGCTATGAGACCTTCTCAGTTTCTTTAAGAGGAGAGGATCATATGTGCCTGTCCAATGAAGACATGTTGATAGTGCAGGATTACATCTTAGAAGCCACACAGGTACTGTAACCCACTCAACCGCACACACCTCAGCCACTTTAAACACTTATCAGCTAGAAAAATAACTGATATTTTACCCATAATCCACTAGTCTATCATGTAAAACCTTCAGTTGTAATGAAAGTGAGAGATCGATGACATTCACAAACACAAGCACCTGCTTTAAAGATGGCAGCTGTGTGAGACGTATGGTTGAGGAAGATATTAAAAGAAGCAAATGTCTGCTGACGAAAGTGAGAACAGAGCCTGTTCAACAAACATCTGGCGCTGCTCACACGCTCAGCAGGAAACCATCTGGATCTGCTGGAGCACACACACACTAGTTCGTCTCTTTCTTTTCAGGATGATTTTGCAGTGGAAGTGAGGCATTTCCGAGCTCCACACTGGCCCAATCCAGACAGCCCCATGAGTGACGTCTTTGAACTCATTGGAATCATCCAAAAAGAGTCTGACTCCAAAGATGGACCCACGCTGCTGCATGACGAGTGAGCTGACTCTCCAAACCAATTTTTGTATCAGCAACATTGGTGAAAGTATCAAAGTAGACATAAAAAAAAATCACAGCTTTTAAACATTGGAAGAATTCAGGCTTTTGATTTGAGGTTTAGAAGGAAATCGTCAGGTCAGGTAACCACCATTAATGGAGGACACATTATAAACCTTTTTAAAGATTACAGAAAAAGACCTGCCTTCACCCCTGTCAGCATAGAAACACTCTTACTGCAAAAATACGACAGAAGATATGAATTTTTCTTATTTCCTATTTACCGACTGAATACACTAAACGGTTCATGGATGCATTCAGATGCAGGTTACTCTTGATAACTACATGCAGTGTATGAGCTGGCAGGGTAGATGAGGATCACAGCAGTGAAGCTTAAAATGTTTAACAGCCGGAAGGTACGCTGAGGTATCAGAGGATAGCATGTTAGATTTGGGCAATAATCAGAGATGCAGACATTTGAAAGCACAATATATGCTGTCCCTGTAGACACCACGGAGCGACTGCTGGAACGTTCTGTGCACTCTCCACTCTCCTGCAACAGCTTCAGGCTGAGGACACAGTGGACGTGTACAGAGTGAGCAAGATGATCAACCTCATGAAGCCAGGAGTCTTCTCAGACATTGTGAGCAGTTTCCTAATTTCTTTCCATTTTTTACCCTACTTATATCTAAAATACATTTAAGAACATGTCTAACAAATGGTATAATACACTGCAAAAGTCAAGCAGTATTTGAATTTAATGAAAAAACAAATGATATACAAAATGAATGATTAATAAAATCATATCATCAATTAGTCAAATAATAAAAAAAGATCTGCTATTGTGGAATCGTCAAACTCTGAGGATTGTTTCATATTATGTGTTTATAACCTGTGAGTATTTAGTCATGTGAACAGAATAAAGCAATCACATCATTTCACACGCTGCATCTTTTGAGGCACCCTGTTTGGCGAGCTGGTGTGAAGTTATGCTAGCGCTCTTTATTACGTTAAGATGCAGCAACCTCATAACCAATCATAAGCCTAAGAAAGACTTTCACGGTTTAGGCAACTAGCAGATTCAGAGTTTATATTTAATTATATTTTGTTTTAATTTCCCTTATTTTATATCGATGTATAACATCTAGCAATATAGGTTTATTAAATATGATATGTTTCACTTTGTAGAATGAATCTATATTCCTTCACTTTCTGAAAGTCTTTATTAAAAGCCTTTCATATCCTCGCTAGTATTCATATCCTCAGTCAGAATTTTAGAAATCTTGCAAAATTATTGCCTTTCAATGGTTAAGATATTGTCTGTGTTAGCAGGAGATTTTGCTTTGTTTCTAAAAAAAGACTTCTCTTTTTAATTAAAATCTAGCAGAAATATAATGGCATATAATCATTTTAGAAATACGCAAAAAATACATCATGGGTTAATTTGCTATAATTTACATAAAAATATGAAATTACAAAATTATTTTTACAATTTTCCATCAGAAAAAACATTTGTATGTTGAAATTGACAAACATCAACTTCTGAACATAGATATTTCAAAATTACTTTATTAAAACGTTTTTTAAATAACCAGACTTAAATACTTGATGAAACTGTATTACCTTTACATCACCAGACATTTTCAAGAAAAGGGAAATCCACAAAGGAAAATGTTTAGGAAAAGGCAAATCCATGAAGAAAACGTTCAGGAAAATGAAAAAACTAAACAAAACAAATTAATTATTCAAGAAAAAGAAAAAACACAAAGGGCATTTTCCCGATAAAGAAAAATCCACAAAGGAAATTGCATAGGAAAAAAAATCTACAAAGGAAAAAGTTTAGGAAAAGGAAAATTCACAGGAAATGTTAAGGAAAAGTGTATTTCACAAAGGAAAATGTTTAGGAAAAGGAAAGTGTTTAGTAAAAGGAAAAGTTCAAGAAAAGGAAAATGTTTAGGAAAAGAAGAATTCACAAAGGACAAAGATTATAATGAGAAAATTCTACAAAGGAAAATGATTAGGAAAAGGAAAATCAACAAAGAAAATGTTCAAGAAAAGAAAAATCCACAAAAGATAATGTTTAGGAAAAAAAGAAACCCATAAAGAAAAATGTTCAGAAAAAGAAAAGTGTTTAAGAAAAGAAAAGAACAATGCAAAAAGGAAAATGGTTAGGAAAAGAAAAATTATTAGGAATAAGAAAATCCATAAAGGAAAACGTTTAGGAAAAGGAAAATGCATAAACGAAAAGTTCAAGAAAAGGTAAATGTTTAGGAAAAGGGAAACCTTTGGCAGAAAATGTTTAGGAAAAGAAAAAACCACGAAGGAGAATGTTTAGGAAAAGTTAAATCCACAAAAATTAAATTCACGTTCGGTAAAAGTGAAATCAATGAAGGAGAATGTATGTTACTCTATATAGTGGTAAAGCCTAATGTTAATACAACTTTATTTTTGTTGTAATAGGATCAGTATCAGTTCCTGTACAAGGCCATTCTGAGCTTGGTCAGCACCCAAGAAGACAAGCAGGACTTTCAGTCACCCATCATCAACAGCTCAGTGCCCGGAGACATCTCGAGCAGTCAAGAATCCTTAGTGTAAACATAGCAAGGCAAAACCCCACACAAACTCGTTTTCTGTCCGTCAAGAAGCAGCTTGTCTCCATTCATCAGCGCCGACAATGATCTGCTGCAGGGCTGCCATTGAACCACCCTTTCATGTCTTACCTACTAATGCCTTCTCATAGAATGTCATATTTATTTGCTTAAATGCTTGTTTGAAGGGCAACTTTTTTTATTCTATTGAAAATGTTTTTATTAGTATATTTTTGTAGTTTGAACCACTGTTTTCTTGTATTCTCTTAAATAAGCCCATAATGATCTAATATGTACATAATCCTATAGCAGCCATCTCAATGGACCAAATTTCTATTTATGTCTACACCTTTATACTTGAGGCACTTGGTTTTTGGATACATTGTTACGTTTTAATAATGTAGTATCATTTGGAATGATGTTTTAATATTGCTTCACTGTTATTGACTGACATATTAAAAGCAGACTCTAGCTATGATTATGTTTCTGCTTGATTTAATTTTACAACAGACAAACAAAGTTAACCAGTCAATTTAAGTTTTAATGTTATACATGCAACCAACCCCTATTTAGATTCCTATTCCCTTCCTTAGTAAATGCCAGGTTTTCTAAGGAAACATAAATTCTCCTGCCAATTTGTGACGATTGAAAACCATGAAAATTTAAGTGAATTAATTCTGATTTTGCTTCATTTATTATTTAATTGTTTTTGGCAGATTTGACCATTTTAATTTTTCTTTATTCAAATCTAATAGAAATATTATGGCTTACAAACTTTAAAAGACAATTAATAAAAAAAGTGAACATTTTGGAATCATTTGGTATATTTTTGATAGTTTACATAACTTGTTTTTTCAAGCCTCAAAACGTTATGTTCTTTTTTTTCCTATAAGAACAAAAATTTGTTCCTTAAAATCGACACCCATCATCTTTCTACATGACTTCATCAAAAAAACTTTTTTTTTAAATAGCCTAGATTAAATACTTAATAAAAATGTATCACCTTTTGAGTTTCAGTTTGCTTTAAGTGAGTTTTACACCCACAAAAGAAAATATTTAAGAAAAATAAAATCCACAAATGAAAATGTTTAGGAAAAGATAAATCCAGAAAGGAAAACGTTTAGGAAAAGGAAAATCCATATAGGATAATGTTTAGGAAAAGAAAAATACACAAAGGAAAATGTTTAGGAAAGGAAAAATCAACAAAGGACAATGTTTAAGAAAAGGGAAATCCACAAAGGATAATGTTTGGGAAAATAAAAATCCAGAAAGGAAAATGTTTGGAAAAGGAATACCCATTAACAATAATATAGTGTGTGTCAGGATTGTATAAAAAAGGTAAATCCTCAGTAATTTCTCCATATTGGGTAATATTCTCATTTCCATCTGCCCTCGGGACAGACTCGTGTTGATTACAGACTCCAGACAGAAGCCGCTTGGCTCTTGTGAGCTATTAAATCTCAACTTGCTTTTCTTGCTCCATCACCCTCTGATTATCATGGTCCCAGCAAGAGGGTCAGAATAACAGCCTTCCCTCTCCTCCATCTGGCTCAGGGGGTCAAGAAAAGAAGACAAAGGCAGGTTTCCTCTAAGACACTCGCAAGGATGGTTTTTCAATTAACTTCTGCTCCTTAAGTTCATTGCAGCTTAGGCAAACAAGGCCCTTATTCAAACACCGATCAGGTCATTTCTTAAGGCTTGGCATCTTAAAGACTTGATTATTATTATCAGCATAAGTTCAAGGCTTATGTGGTGGTGACAAAGATGACAGCTACACAGAGTTCTAGAATAATCCCTTCGAAGAATCCCTTGTAATTATGCCCACATTCTAATCCATCTTAAGAGCAAAATGTTTCTTATTTAGAAGAGATATGTGGGTCAAATGGCCAGACGTGGAGTTGACAGGCTAGTGCTGCCTTCATTTGCATTTTAACTTCTCATAATTACAGATCCAATTATCTTTGGCTTGGTGGCCTACTTTAAAGTGACCACACTGATGCCCCCTTGCAGAAACAATACTATCTGCGGCCATTCAACAAGGGGGTAGATAAAAGGGGGCTAAGGGGTAGTTTTTTCTAAATGGGACCATCCTTATGACCAGTGGCTCTCCATTCATAACAACTTTAGCTTTAGTGAGCCACAGGTCTTTATGAGCCATAGTTATTTAATCACTTATTTTAATTATAGTCAGTTTGAAGCATAACTTTAGCATAACTAAAACTAACAAATTTCTATTATTTTCTTATAATAAAAATGAATGAATCCTTATTTTACAGCAATCAAAGAAGTTCTAAATCAATCTGATTCATGATCAAGTTAAAGAAAGCTACATTTCCTTCAACATGATCAGTCACCAACATACACCTTTACGTTATTTACTAATAACTAAACTTGCTAAACTGTGAAAATTTTTTGTAAAAACACAAAAACAAAGTTACATTATGGGATAATCTGCTGATTGAACCACTATAACCAAAACCCCTGCCGGCTAGCTTTACTTATCAGTTGAAAACGAAGATAGAGGAGGTATATACATGAGTTATTTAGTTCATAAACTTGCTCATGCATTGCCCCTCCGAGGACATCTGGAAAATCTGTAAAACTAATAAATGTTCTGTGAAATTACAGATATTTGTAGTCTTAAATTTATGGAAATAGGAGTTTTAAAATTGAGACAAACGCAAAAAAAAAAGTCACTGTAATGTTCTCAGTTTTAAATATATAATTTTTTTTAACAGCAAAGACATTGTTTATATTTGTGGAAGAATTAATCCACTAAAATCAACTGTTGAAAAAAATAAGATATTTTCCTCCATATCCAAAACTGTCAAATCATCAAATTTAATTTATTCTCAGTCCTGATAAAAATCCTTATTTAAGAAATGTAGTCTATAATAGCTAAATTCTTAAAAATAGTACATTGTGTTTAATCCCAAGTCGGTCAATTCCAACATATTTTAAGAACTGTACTTTTTGTTTCAACTTGTGTTTTTGTAACCTTTTATCATACTCAAAATTTATAAAAATTAAAAACATAGATAAAGGAAACATAATAGATAAAGCAAACATAGATCAGAGAAAGAAATGTCAGAAAATGACCGATACTATTTTACGGTCTCCATAACTCAAAAAAAAAAAAAGATTTTTACATATTTTTACAGACCTGGCAAGGATTTAGTCACCTTTTTAAGCAACATACTTTGCAGGCTATACTAGAATGCAATAAATGTTTCAAAATACAAATAAAGTCAATCAAAATTTACTTATATTATGCTTTTTTTGCAGTTGCTTCAAAGCAATAGCACGCTTTTCAGAAATTAAGCAATACTAATACAGGGAAAATAGTAGTTGGTTATTGGAGTGAAAACAAGGAGTTCAGTAAATGAAAGTGTTTTATTGGACAGCTGCTCATTTTAAAGCAGATCTTTGGATGTACTATGCTTAAAACACATTAACAATGATGTAACATTAACCAAAATATAGGTTTGTAACAGCATCTGAATGTGGAAAAATAAAATATTTCATCTAAAAGAAATACTATTTTGTCTAGTAAAAATTTCTCACGTCAGCATCTAGTTTATATCAGTAGTTTCAACATGAGATCATGGTCAGCTTTAACACAAGGTTATTGCTCCTTTGGGACTAAACAAGGCAAGGTTCATTTTAAAAACTTTCCTTATCAGGCTAAGAAACCAGACAAGTAAACATGTCATTTTCAATGACAGGAAACAGGACGGTTTTTGAGAAAAAGGTGCCTTGAGGAGTTTGAGTACACTGCAATCAATGTAATACTCCTGATAAAAGTCAACAACAATAGTACAGTCTGAGAATCAGATTCAAGTTTGAAAACCAATCCATTGGCTCATCCCTCTCTGCACAACACAGGCAAGAGAATGAGAGTAACCATCCACTGCGGACTATGATCAGTACCAATGTTCTGTAACTGCTTCCAGAAGTCAGTGTAAGTGTGTGTTACTCTGAAATGGTGCTCTTGGTGATGATCTGCAGACCCTCCTCCTGCAGTCTCCTCAGCACAGGACCGTAAATGTTCTTCGTCATTGGCACCACAAGCCCTTTAGTTGTTAGATCACCTGAGGTGGGAGGTAACATGAGAAATTTAAGTTGTTTTTTTTTTTAAGATAAAAATGTAAGAGGTATTTATGTGTCACACTAACCATTGAGCACCATACGAGTGGTGATGGCCACCGGGTACCCCACAGTCTTAGCCATGGCCGAAAATCCTTTAGGTTCCCCGTATACCACCAAACTGATATGTTTGGTCTCCAGTTCTCCCGTCGGGTGTCTGAGACCCACGTCGTTCCTCAAGATGATCATATCTCGCTCACCATTAGCTGCATGTGAAAGAATAGTCCAAACTATTCTTGCTCTTCTGACTTAGAGTTTCAGTAGTATTTATAATACGTCTAACATATAATAAACAAAATTATAATAAAGTAATTCAAAACATTACAACAAAGAATAAGGAAAAGTATGAAATATCTTTACCAAATGAGAGTTTGGCCTCCAAATGCTTAGCAAGTGCTTCCAAGATGGTTTCTGCATGAGGAACCAGTTCTTCACTGAGCATCCCGAGCCTAATAGGGTTTCATACAAGCAATCAAAGTCAACGCTTCAAGATTATAACTCACTGGAACACTTTTAAAGTCATTTAAAGGGTCAGACACAAAAAAGGGTCCAGTGAACAGGGCTTAAAATGGAGAGGTTTTATAAGTTTTATAAATAACATAATGTATCAAATTTTCTAAAGAGAAATAGACATCTGATGTCCAGTTTCTTTTCGCAAAATTCACATATTTTAAATACAGTTATTTAAAAATTATAGTTATAAAAATGATAATCTCAATCACTCATTGTAACAAAATGTCAGATAGAAGCCCATATTTCAGAGCATTGCAGCTGCAGGGTCTCAATACGAACTGAGATTTTTTTTTATAATACTAATAATTTCATTGCAGAAAAGTCTTCTTCTCACCAATTTAGACTCTGCATTCGGAAGCTGTCCTTGTCGATGCGCTCATAAATGGCATCCTCAAACACCTTGTTGCTTACGCTTGAGGGCAGACCAATCTGCTTACAGAGAAGCTCTTTCTGTGAAGGAGATCAAATTATGATAAAAAATTTTTAAAAAAAGAGTCTGCATGGAACAGGCAACAAGTGGTAGTGTGAGATGTTAAACTTTGTAACAAAACATTTTAAAGTAATTTAACAGTAACACTTCAGAATACAATAAACACTTAATAATACAACATGTTCTTTGGGAGACAGTTACACATACAACATGTTAACATTTCTGATTTTCATGATTTGTGACTGTTACGGTTCGAGTCATCTCTGCAGCGATGTGCTTCTCTTCCTGTTTTTGTCTTCTGCTCTCTTCTTGCGTCTTATGCGCGCTCCCGCTTTCACAGGTGACTAAAGATTTTCCCTGATTTATCCATCTCGACGCCAATCAACTTCACAGATGCGGACCAAACTTAAAATCAACATATTAAAAGATACTTTTTAATCGAATAAATATTAATCTACATAGACTAAAACAAAAACAAAACAAACTCCACTTTAGTTTTTAACCCTCATCAAGTGTAGTTACAGGACAACTACTGTGTAACTACAGAGAAAAAGCTCCACTGTCCAATACAGCCCTGTTCCAGTGCATTACCAGGGTAACTATTCATAAACCAAACAAAATTAGATATAAGGACAATAAAGTCATTATTACAGTAGAAGTACATTGTTATTAATAATAATTATTCATCAAGTAATTTCATAATTACCAAACTAATACCTTTTTATTAACAGAAATGTACTCATTGTTATAATAAAAATACAAATAATGACTTGGAAGTAAGCGGTTGTTAAATATACTGTAATAATGGTAAAGCAATACAGTAACAAAAATAAATTATTGCGTAATTATTATTATGTTGTATATGCATGGGTTTCTCCTAATGTGCAGCTTTGGACCTTGACAGTATATTTAACCAGAAGGAACAATGTCTACAAAAATCTTTAAATTTAAAGCAACTTACACTTGTACTTCAAGGTACTATAAAACCTAAAAGCTTTTGTATGTTTTTGGTAATGGAGTTAAAATTGCAAAGAGAGGTAATCATCAATTTTTAATATCACAGAGAGAGTGAGGCTAAAGCAATTATCTGAAGCCACAGAACGTTTTTAGCAAGCGTTGAGAAAAGACAAAAAAACAGCTTTGTAACTCATTGTCTATGTTACATAGATTAAAAAGAGCCATCATTCATTTATTTGATGAGGTTTCATTCTTGAAGTATTTCGACAAAAAAATAAAAACCTTCAAATCTGCATCATTCTAATGCATTTCATTTATCCAGGGTTAAAGAAAAATCATTCGGAGCTAAAGCCCTGCATACCTTGACCAGAGGATGCCACTGCTGCTCACAATTTTTTTTTTGACACAATACAAATGAGGGTTTCCATAAACCACAATTAACTACCAGGACAAACGTAACAAATGAAAAAAAATCCATAAAAATTTACCCAGGAGACAGGAGATGCTGTGTGACCCAACAGTGGACATGGTTCAGTATTAATGAGTCCCAGTTTCACAAAGCCACTCATAGCAGAGGCAAAGCCCTGCAAGCACAAACACTCAGGTAAAACACCTCAAATGCATTACAACACACTTAAATCCTGAGGTTAAGCGATGAGCACAGACCTTGAAGCGCAGAGTTCCTCTGATCAGTGTATGAGCAGACTCAATGCCATATGGCTCGGCATATTTTGTGCTGTCTCGATTGGGGAAGCCTTCAAGGTTGAAGCCAGGTAGGAAGTTCATTTCCTTAGTGACGTCAAGGAGAGCACCTCCAGGCGGAACACTCACAACCTGCACCATTTAAAACAGCCATTTTGGTCAGGTAGATGTTTATTCACTTCATTTGTGGAAAAAAAAAAATGGTTAACGAAAGTTGACTAGTGCTCTATTGCTTTTGATGTTTGCAAGAGGGATGGCAGAATGTCATGAATAAAAAAAAAACATTTTCTCTAAAGCATTGTTATGAGGCCTCAAATATGAAAACCACTTACTATAGGATCAAGCACTGAGCCAGAGTACTAGGTGGTTGGCTGTTGGGATCCTGAAGGTGTTCAGGAATAACTGTTTGGATCAATAATACCCAGAAGCAGCTGCATCACGAGTGGCGAGGAGCCAGAGTAAGAAGATCATGTGACGGTGCCACTTTCTGGTCATTAGCCCAAAAATATGACCGCGAGGGACGATTTAAAAGCTAAACATCAACCAACAATTTAATTGGTGAACTCGCCGTTTTAGTTTTTAGATGCTTTTTAATATCATTATTACATATTTATCAATATACTTAAAAATATATATCTTCTCCAAACCTCTTAATCTTCATTGTGGTTTTTTTTCATGAAGGCACAGCAATATATAGAATCAAAGGTATTTTTAACTACAAAAAGGGTTGCATAACTCTGCTGCTTTCATGCGTCTGTAATCTGGTGAAAATGATGTTTAGGGTTTTTTTGTTGTTTGAGGGAGGAGCTCGGTTTCTCGACATGAATGAATGACATGGGAATCTTTATAGCATGAAGTCTGAGCTCCCAGGATAAAAGATTCGCTTTGAACTAGACACGTTTCAGCAACTCTGAGTCGACTCTTTCTTAATTAAAGCAATATTTGATATAGTATTTTCAAATCGCAAAGACAAATTAATTATGATTTCTTTTAAGTTTCGTCTTGCGCATGTGAGATTTGTTTTCCTTCAAGTAATTCATCTGTGATTTTAAATGTTATCTGCAAAAATAAATGCTATTTACAGTCATACATCATCACTCTACTAACTAAACACAAAGTCTGTGAGATTTTATTTAATTCATCTGTTTTTTTTTTCACCTGATTTTCTTTGAGATAGATGGCAGGACTGATGGTGTTGAGCAGAACACCGTAAGGACTCCAGCTGAACTTGTATCGCAGTGGGTTGTCTGAGCACTCAGGGGCAGGAAGCCCACCACAGAAGGAGCTGTAGGACTCCACCTGGCAACAAACCGAGACTGGCATTTTCATGATGACTACTTTGTACAATTAATCATTGATAATGTCATGAAACCATGTGGAGATCTGCTGATGCGCACTGATGAGTGCAGCAATGAAGTAACAGTTTGCCGCTCTATCACTATTCCTCATCAACACGTCAAGTGTTAACCAAACATGAGCAAAAGCATGGAATACCTACAGTGCAACCGTCTGCCTTGGCCTGGTCGATGCACTCCATGGCCAACATGTGATCGATGCCAGGGTCCAGACCCATCTCATTGACGATGGTGATGCCAGCCTCCTCAGCACTAGTAAAACAACAGCACATCAGAATAAAATCTCATGAATGTGACAATGTCATGAATTAGAAACAGAGTAAATTTCTATAAAAGCAAATAGAACCAAATGAATCCTGTCAAATTTTGTGACTTTTGCAATGAAATAATAATTTTCAGCTTTGAATCAAGCTGTTTTGAGTCAATCTTTACTGATCTAGTTTTATCTGTTTCTGTATTTACATTTAAAACTAAACAATCCTTTATTTGCTCCCTGAATGAATGAACTGAAATACTTTATTTCATAAGAAATTCAAGTTGAAGGTGGCTTGTGCGAACATTGTTTTTGGGCTTTTAACTATCAACATATTGTGTTGTTGTGCTTGATATTTTTAACGTGTCTGCTGATTAGCTTGTTATGCTGTTGGCCTGTCCGAACATTTCTAGAATTCACACTTCTTACTTTTAATTTACTTTATATTTACTCAATTGTACATTTATTTGAGATTTCTGTCAGCTTATGAAGTAATCATCTGGTTTTTGGATCATCTAGTTTTTATAAATAAAAATAAGGGTCAAGAGTACATATATTAAGAGATAAGAATGTAACAAAAAAATGGCCTCCTCACCACATCAGATTTTCTTGTTCTGACCTGAAGAGATTTAAAAATAGATATTCGTCAAAAGTGTGTCATACCTCTTCTGAAGTTCCTTCATAGCTGGGCTCAAGTAGCTGGCAGTCACCAGGTTCACTTTCATTTTAATGCAGTGCTTGGCAACTTGTGGATGAAATGCATATGGCAGCATGCTAGAGAAAACAAAAACATAAAAAATGAACATTAGCTGAAGGCACTCTGGTAAAAATGACAATTCTGCTTCACTCATTATTGCACTCTTTTTAATGCTTCCAGGTTCAAAACTGTTACCCATCGCGAATAAATAATACAAAGTAACTTTCCCTTTACACATATTTAGTGTTTACAGATATCAGAACATTTTTATTCGGCTATCTGGCTAATTTTATCACCTAAATTCTAACTTTTTGGTCAAGTAGGTTTAAAAAGGGAAATTCTCTAAACTTGTCATTATGAGGAATGATTTTGATAGTAATGCAACAAAAGGCCCTTTAAACATGGTTTTTAAGCCACAATTTGGAAAAAAAAACTTTTCTTTTTAAGACAAGACAATTAGGGTGAAGAGTAGCTCTTATGACCTGCACTATTTAAAACAGGAATTTAATGAATCAAAAGGGAATATGTGAAATTACATTAAAAGTGACACAAACAAAAGGAGCGGCTGATTATAGAACATAATTAAAGAAGTGTTTAATGATGCCTTATGACGACGTCATGGTCTTTGATCAGAGATTCCAGGTGGCCCTCTTGGCTGGTGATATCCAGCATCACAGCAATAGTGTTTGGGTATTTAGTTGCCATGTCTTCAGCCTGATTGAGTAGATTTGATGCTGTAAAGGCAGTAAATGTGAAATTTAGAAATAAAATATAAGCGTCTCTTGTATGCTAAAGTAAAAACATAATCCAGATGGAGTTTTGCAAAACAGGCACATACCCACTGTGACCTGAGTCCCGGCGTCCCTGGTGAGATACTCGATAACTGGCCCAGACACATACCCCGAGCCCAGCAAAAGCACCCGTTTCATGCCGCCTTTCTTCAGGATCTGCTCCGATTCCCTGTTTGCCAGATGGTAGAGTCATTACTACTAACACACACTCTCTCTCACTGGCCAGCCAATCTGTCAGTTCAGAAAAACACATCCTGCTGGATGATGATCTCAAAACAGATTTAAAAAGAATGCTAAACCGACAACGAGACGATAACAGATCGAACGCGTCTGCATACACATTCATGAGCCTGAGCAAGCAAAGAGGGTGTTCTGAAGAACAAAAGAGCCATGGTTTGCACTTCTAAAATAAGTCTTTTTGAGTTTAGAATCTCATCGACAGCATCTCAAAAGGCTGTTAAATCAACATTTTGCCCCATGCTCCCCTGGGATACACAAACGATCCTAGAACAAGTTGCTCAGCCTAATTGGATCAGATTTTGCACTAGAGCCAAAAACCTAACACTTAACTCCAAACCACCTGCATGGCTCTCTGGAAATGAAATTCATAATGAGCACTAATTAATGGGTTTACTGTTATTAGTGCTACTTTTATAAGATCACCAATGTAAGGATTTTAAGTCAAATTATAGCACATTTATATAAAACATCAAGTATCTTCTCTAGCTTACACTTAACCTGAATTAAAGAATAAAATATATGTATATGATATTCTGTAAAAACAAATAAGCCATAGATCAATTCAAGAACAATGAAGAAGGTATAAAAATATTTCATACGTGGTTTTGTTGTATTCTAAACATGGTTATTTGATGATTGTCCGTATATTTATATGTGCGGTTTTGAGTGTAGGGGTATGTGTTTGCATGTAACACATTGAACGAATAAACCACAAATATGTTCCCACAATACAAAAAAATGCATGTATGTATTTATATGATAATGATCATCTTAATATATAAAAAAATTATACATATTCTTAAAAAAAAAAACAATAGTGCAATAACCTTTCAAAATCTCACATATCACAGCACCCAGGATTGAGAAAGCAACGCATCCCCCAAGCTGAAATTGTTACAACATTTTCACCTTTATCAATTAAGTTTAAATTACCATTTTTATGATGATCACAAAATGGAACTAAATCTACAAAAGAAAAAAACCAACAATCAACATTCTCTCTAAAATCAGCTTTTCTCAGCGCAGAGGCAATGGCACTCTAACTACGTTTGTCATTCAGGAGTAGAACAAATGAATCAAAACAAGTCAAATGAAGGATCTTTAGAGATTTCTATTGATTGAATGGAGGTCAATGTTAGGTGTGGGTGCTATCGACCACACAGCTTCAATCAGACTGACAAACTGACGCCTGGTTCTTCACTATTGAAAGAGGCACGGGCAGCATGAAAGAGCCTCATTTGTGCGTTTGGAGATACACAGGCTGACTGCGAGAGAGAGAGAGAGAGAGAGAGAGAGAGAGAGAGAGAGACAGAAACATTTGATTATGGCTTGAAAGAAGAAAAAAAGACTGCTATTCCATTTAATGAAAAGACTCAAAGCCATGATATAATCAATTAATGAGTATGAAAAGATATTTGGCCCATGAAAGCTGGAGCTCACCTTGGAGAATAACAGAACTTAAGAAACTAAAAGCAACTGACTCATTGATTTCTTTCACTGGCAGGCAAAAATTCCAAGAAGAAAGAGTGGGAGAGAACGTGGCATTGATGGGGTGATCATCTACCCATGAGAGAATGCTTTCACTGGATGTGCACACACACTGAGGAAGTGTTGCGGCAGAGCAGAAGGAGCTGAGCCCTTGCTATGCCAAACTAGAATGTGTTTCATGTTATGGTTTTAGTCTTCAAAATGTAAAACTGAACATCATTAGATGGTAAAAATATTTTAAAAAACATCTTACAAACCCATGACAAAGTATTTTTAATGAAGAAAAAGAACAGCAAAATCAATAAATCCCCATGTTATTTATTACTTCATTTAAAATAAAAATTTCACATTTGGACCAATGTGAATCCTTATATTTCGAAACCTTTCAACGAGAAATGTTGGAATTCATGTTTTTTTTCGTAACTGCTGTTATTGAGAGCTCGCATCAAAAGAAAGAGGTTTCTATATCAGCACTGGAAGACCATCGTACATTCCTTTGACACCAAAAGCAGAGTCCACATTTAGTGAAAACTGAGCCTCTATGTAGATACAAAGGCATTTCAAGGCTCCAAGTATTTGAGGTTCAATACAAGGACGACCTTTGTTTCCTACCTGTCTTTCAACCTTCAGAGACACCTTCAAAATGAGACCACCTCCAATGCCATGCATCTCCGAAAGCAACATTACAAGTGTCTATTTAAAAAAATTTCCACTTTAAGTGAGTACAAATGTACTTGAAGCTTTCAGAACTACTTTAAAATGGCTAGAAAGAGTATTAAAAACAGGCTTACCTCCTTTCTCGAAGTTTCTGAATGTATTCAAACTTGGGCGTCAACTTCCCGTTGGAGGTAATTACAGCCTAGGTTGAAAATACATACATTACAAAATAAACCTGATGACACTAATGCACAAAAATAATGTAAATACCAACTACATGGGAAAGATAATCAGACTAAAATAGATATGCTTTTTATTTACATTTGAATCAAGTGTGAAACAATTGTTGGGGTAACAGAGGCTTTTAAGTTTGGATTTAGGAAAATTAAAAAGTTCTTAAGTTAGTCACTTGCTAATTTTAGGTAAAAGCTTAAGGTTTAGGTAAAAGCATGCGACATAATGACAGTGAAAGATTAATTGCTTTGAGGAAAGAGAATGCTAGGAAGCCTAGGATTGGTCGTTTGTTGCTATCTGATTGGCTTGACAGGCAGTAGACAGGGCTTGCCTGTTTCAGCCTTTCTCTTGTGTTTTGTTTCACTTCACAAATGCACTGTGAGAAATTCACAAATACACCGAATGAGATCCACCAAAGCTGAAGAGATTCACAAATGTAGAGTAGAGATCCACAAATAAATCCGAACAAACCTATATTTGTGACTTTCAAAACGTTTTTGTGATTTACTTTTAGCCTACAAACATTTATTTGTGAATTATATACCAATTTTTTTATTTTGTACTCCCAGAAATATCATTAAAGAAAAAAACTAAATCAATTATGTTGTCATATCATCATTCTACATTTAATCCCTCCTAACAATCGTAACACAGTATAGTATTTTAATCAAACCACAAGCTATGAACTGCAACCCATCTCATCCAAATTAGTTGAAGACAATTTATACATAAATTATTGTATTGTGTAAATAGTAGTTTTACTTAAATAATTTCAGGAGGAGCGTGATAATTGATAATTAGCTAAGTGAGATTCTCCTGGCCTATACAGTAGCTTGCCTCTAAATCTAGCTATCAAACAATACTTCATCGACTATTTGAATTGGAACCCTCTAGCACCCTTTAACTGCACTTCAATGATGGGGAGTGGGGGATGGGTTCGGAGTTTAAATTCTGGAACCCTGCTTCAGACAGCTTGTCTAATAGCTTTCTGTATTCACTAAACTTTCTTACACACCTAGGCTAGGGCTACAACTCTTAGCTGATGATATTGATTATTGCTGACAATGGAAATTATTAGTTTAAGCTGGCATTGTGGACTTCCTGTTGGAATGTGTAAAACATTAGTTGCATTTATGACAATTTGTTTGGGAATTGTGACAGTAATGGCCATAAACGCTTTTTTGTTACACTTTGTACTGATCAGAGCACCTATGTCGTCTGCAGTATTACACCATCAAATATATCCCTCTGAAGCCTGAATAAACCATTATATAAACATGGCAACTAACTAAGAAATATCTATTGTAAGCAATTTGAATGAAAACAATCTTAAAGTGGCCACATATAATGAAGACAGTGAAAGGAATTGAATCATGCCTTTGTGTGATCTGCCTGAGAAGGCATGGCCATTTGTTTTGAATGCAGGAACCAAGGACGGCCACCTTTTCAGATGCATATCGGGCAAAACGCACAGATTGAGCCAGATGTGTCTTAGATGTCTGACATGGACATGCAAATTAAATAAACGAGCTGTCCTTTTGGTACAGAGCCGAGAGTGACCTCAGTTTGAATAAAAAATTTAAATGACATCTATGGAGGCAAGGAACTGGTTTTAGGTGTAAAAGTGTGATGTGTGCCCCACTGTGCACTGAATATGCAGTTGAGTTAATTTAATTAACCAAACCCATGACTAGTTGTTCCACTCCATAGAGTCTGATCCCTCATCTTCATGTCTCAGAGAACCATACACAAGAGCCAATCACTGTAATGATATAATTTGATATTGATATTTCGAGAATTTAAATGGACTTCTCCCTAAGCTCAAGGAGTTTCTGCAGTCAGAGCTCCCGCACCACCTCAAGTGTGTTCTCTTCTTTCTTGGCTTTCTAACTTCTCGGATGTTTTTTCTTTTTTTCTCTCTCTCCTCGGCGCCTGCAGTATGCTCACATAAATCTTCATTGAATCTAAGGTATGATTTTATTATGTTTGGGTTTGAGCAATAAAATTGCTGTTCATAAAGCATGTCTCTTGAGTATTAATTTCCATGAAAATCTGTAATGCATTATATATAAGCTTCCTGTGAAACTCTGGCAATGAATGAACTCTCTACAGCAGGGTAGTCAAACTCAATTCCTGGAGGGCCGTAGACCCTGCAGGTTTTTGTTCCAACCCTGTTTCAGGAGACACACTAGTACCTTCAAACAAACCCAGAGGAGCTTAATCAGTGGAATCAGGTGTGTTCAGTTAAGGTTGGAGCAAAACTGTGCAGGACTGTGGCCCTCTAGGAATTGAGTTTGACACCCCTGCTCTACACTGACACAAGCTCAATCAGACATTTTCATTTAACCCTTATAAAAATCAAGCTTTGAACAAATTTTTAATCTGCTTTTAATGCATATACAAAATTTATAAAAAATTTTTTATAATTTATACAAAATAGCATTGTTATAAATCATAACACAAGAATAATTAAACCATTCTCTTACGTCTCTGACTTGTGGGGTGAATTCCTCTTCCTCAAGTGGTCTGGTGGCATTTGAAGGAAGCTGTGGGACAAATGTTTCTATCACAAACTGCTCAGAACACTAAACTTCATCATTGAAATCTCAAGCAACCTTTCAATCTGACAAGAAAAACACAGGCTGCAGGAAATATTTCAACGCAAACAAGACCGGGTAGGCTCTAAGCAATCCTCTCCTGAGCAAACCACCTCACCAGGTTAAATCTTACCATCTCCCAGATGTAAGGGAACAGTCGATCACCAAAGTACTCCGTGGCTTCAATGGGGAGCTGGGCAGGCAGCATATCAATGGAGCACATGATAATGCCGTTACCTTCAACACTGTACAGAGACGTGAGCACAATCAGCGCTAAATACACTAGAGAGCTTTTTTCAGAAGTGAAACCTTATGAATTTTATCATTTCAAGACTTGGAAAACTTTTGGATCAATTGCAAATTTCACTGTAAATTGTTTTGTCCCAAACAAAGCTTCAGAAACAACAACAAAAAATGCCCAAACACAATATATTTAAATCCTTTTTTTCAGTTTTAGGTATTCCAACTGAAGTGATGGTGAGTGTAGTGAGTGAGCATACACGCGTCCTGTGAAATCAGAAGCTCATCGAACAAAGGTAGAGACGGCATTTACGTACTTTTTAACGTTCAAAGCTCTGTGATGACAACTGATTTAAAGCGTTTTGATGTAATAATAATAATAATAATAATACTTTATCTTCTTTGATCATTGATTGTCCATGGGCGAGTGGAGTGGCAGGCACTGAAAGTGGCTTTGTCACTGAAACATGCTTTATCTGATTACTCGGTGAACCAATAAATTTTCAGTAGAATATCCGAATACTAAAACATTTGATAGCTACAGCCCTACAATAATTTTCATTGACTTAGTTGAAAATCTAAATACTCTACCCATGTGAAATAGCCGCCACCTAAGTCCTCTCATGACTGATGGAACTCAAATAAAGCTCAAGCTTTTCTTTAAAGTTAAAAGAGATTTCAGATGTTGTTTTAACAGGTAGAGTATTTTTGTTGAGAACAGTCTGGTACTTTATACATACCTACTTTACAATAACTATGATTAAAACTTGTATTGCGTCACACCTAACCAAACATGAATTTGTTATAAATCTCTAGGACATTCTGGTTTCTAGTTATGATCTTTGAGGAAGGAGGCAGTGACACACCTGTCATGGTCAATGTGTTGGTTGGCATCATACATGCAAAAAGGTTTCTCAATAGTTGTACACTCAGTCATGAACTCGATGGAGCCACCGGTGTCTGCAGAAATGTCACAAATAGCCAAGAATCTGAAAAGACAAACAAAACAATCGCTGTTATTTGGAACCTCTCAGGAGGAGAAATGGTATTGGCAGAAGCTCACTTATGTGGAAGCGCTGGGCAGCCATGATCAGAGGAGGAGGAAGCTGTTATTACAGGTCTGATGAGCCGCTGGGCATCTAGTCTCCTCAACAGCCTGGGCGTGTGAGGATCCCAGTAAATGCCATTGATCAGACAGGTTGTGTAAGGAGCCACCTGCGCAAACATAGAAGTGTTTTAACATGCTGGAGGCAAAACGCTACATCAATGTAAAAAACACAACAGCAAATATGATTGAAGGGAAATGTTGTTACTACAGAACATGAATGTGACAAAGGACAAAAGGGTTATAGTTCAAGATCTACAACCTTCCGAGTCAGATTGTTTAGGGTTAGGTGTCCACTATGTGTTCAGGAAGTGTTATCCATAATTCCCACCTAACTAAAGTGCTTAAATAATTTCAAAATGTTTAAGGTTAACTGGTGACTGGTACATTGAAGAACAAATGAAAAAAGGCAAACTGCATGGCTGATTTTTGGGTATGTGATCTAACATGTGTACTTACGGTATCCCTAAAGTGTGACGTGTAGAGCTCAGGGTGGTTTTCATATTCTAGTGGGTCATAAAATCCATCACTCTTCCTAATCAGGTGGTGATGTCTGCTGATCACTGTCCCGTACACTTTGGACAAGTCTGCAAAGAGGATTGCAGAGGTCAAAATGCAGACACAGAACAGTCAATTACAGCCAACACCTCACAGGATAATATACCTGGCGATGTGCGTCAATCAAAAACCTGAGCTGAGTTTTTGAGGAAAGAATGGAATTCGGGTTAAAAGAAAATACGAACTAAAAATAAAAAATTATCAAAAAAATCTGAATAGCTCTACACTAAACAGCATGATAGTAAACCATGTCCTGGGTAAAACGTCTTTTTATGAACTGGTTATTTTTGCTGTTTTTGACTGTAAATATAAGCTAAACATTACAATTCGTGGAGAGATTTGGCAAACAAATCTATGTAGAGTGGTAAATACAAACAATCGTATTGATAATGAAGTAGAAACTGCATAAAAGGGCCCAGAGACAAAAGCACCAAAACTATTCTAAAAATAAGCAATACCTCCACTCTCAGAGACTTCTTTCAGTTCGTGAGGTTCCACGTATTCACAGGGAAGCTCGTTGAAAATTTCTTGGGCACCCTAAAAAAGTAATTTGTTTAATCATCTTACGTCATTGTGTCTCAATCCAGTATCAAAATGTTTGCCATCACAAAACATTTATATTAATATGAAATCTCTTTTTATTTGTTTATTTATGTACTAAACTTCAACTAAAAGTTTACAAATATAACAAGTTCATGCAAAATATTTTTATTTTCAATATAGAACATTTGAACCCTCAAAAAGAATATTTTGTTTAATGAACTAAAATCTCTTGGAGCCCTTAAAATATAAATGTAAACCCATGTACACACCCTGAAAATATATCCAAAGCCATACATATACAAAAGATGTTTAATATTTAATATTTATAACAAAATTGTAAGAAAACGGTGGATTTTAAATATAAACATACCTTGGAAACATTCCCAGTGCCGGTGAACACAAATGTGAGAGGACCTATAGACTTGGGCATCAGACCTAAGGAAATTTCATACCCACAATCCCTCACTGCCTGAACAGCCTGGCTGACATTTCTGTAGTTGTGCGCCATGCCAATGTGCTGTGAAGAGAGGAGGCCCATCATGCTGCTATCTTTTAAACCTGTAAATTCCAGACTAAACAGAAGTTAAACGTACCATAAATGGCGTGTGGTGTCCAAGGGCAAGAAAGCGCAGCCCGAGACCGTGCAAAATGTTAATCATTCCTACAAAACATGACCGAGACAACAAGAAATTTATCCAAACAATCCATACATATTATTTATAAATAATTTATACAATAAAAAACTAAAAATTTTCATGCTTCTCATGTTTGCTTTCACGTAATGTTAATATGGTGTTTGGTATGTTTGTTGGTGTTTATGATATAGCGATCTACAGATTTCATACCTTTTCAGCAGGAAGAACAAAAAATGTCATATTACATTTACAACATAATTAAATATAAAACACATTATTTTAGTTGCGTAATTTCACAGTCAGCTTTGTAAATGAATCACGTGGCTGTCAAAAAGGACCATACCTGCAACACCAGCCCACTGTCCAAAAGCCACAATTCTGTAGCCATTAGAATCCACCATTTTTTCATAGTCAATAAGTCGCACTTCCTGAAAAAGAAACGATGTGATGATGAAAGATTATGTTTATTGTCAAATTCTGCTCCTTTTGAGAGTTTCACCTTTTTTAGGAGGTCGTCTAGGAGCCCCATGTTTGCCTCTTGTGCTTTGATTGTGTGAGAGAAGAAGGCGTAGGTTTTGTGGGGGTAAACCTTTTCCTCTGGAGGTCTCTTCACTCCGATGATGACAGAAGCCTCTGAGACATCTTCCTGGATAACTGCGCCAGCTTTCTCATAGTACTACACCAATGTAAACAAAAAATCTTTTTTCTTTAACCATCCATTTTTAAAGCAACAAGAGCTTAAAGAAACAGGCATGTTACACGCAGGTGAATTGGTGTATCCAGTGGTTGGAGCACATGTAACTTAACAGGTCTTGTAACCACTCCAGGGTGTACCAATTTGTTTACCAAATATGATCCAAATGATTTTAACTAGGTTCAATATGAAGGGTTTCTGAGGAAGGGCTTTGACATGAAAAAATAGGCCCGACTAGCAGTTTCCTCATAGGCAGCTCATTGCTACAATATTGTTAAAATAAAGCCAAAATCTAAACCAGCTCCCCTGAGTATTGGCATATGACTATCACTCAATTGGATCTTCAATTTATTATGCACATTTTAAGCCTTAATTTAATATTAAACAACATCTATTAGAAATGTTTTTTAAAAATCACACTCTCACAATTAAACAAAAACAGAGTTTACTCCAAGGTCCAAAATGTGTTTTTAAGTAGCAAACAATATTTTCCAATAAATGTAAAATAAATTTGAAAAACGTAAAGAAGTGATTTACAGGAGACTAGCAAGCTAAGTTAACAAATGTTTTATTTTTCATAGCAGGGTTAGGTCGTAACTCTTTCTTATCTGACTCATCAAAAAAAAAAAACTCAAGTGTTACTGGACCCTTCTCTGAATCCTGAGGTGGGTTAGTACAGTTCAAAGGAAAACGGCTCATTTTCAAAACATAAACTAGTATTTGAAGAAGATTTGATTGAGTATGGTCGCAGCCAGTACAACAATTGATTCAGTGTAGCTGTAAATCACATAACCAACTCCATTTTTCAGGAAAAACAATTAACTATTAAGTAAAAAAACTTTGTCAATTGTATAGATAGCTTTCGTAAATTATCAATACTGTTATTTTTATACAGCTTCATTTATGAGAATTCTCTCATTGACTTTACATTAGGTGTCAAAGTTAATTCTAATAATAATACTGCAGCGACACTTAGGAGGGAGAGGGGTTCAGTAGATAAATAAACACATTCATAAATTTCTGATTATATGTTCAAAGTGATAGAGGGAGGCTGCAGCTTGGTCGGGAGATGAAAGATGGAGTGACCGAATGCCCCTCCACTGTCGATGTGGGATACAGACTCACCCGGTCGTGGATAGCCCGCCTGTTTGAGGGCTGCACCAGCACCTTGTGTCCTGCTGCTGTGATCTCTCGGACATGTCGTGGTGCGAGGGGTGCCCGTCTCTCCCACACATTGACATCTTCACGTCGAATAGCAATAACATGTTTTTTGTTCTGGTCATGATGCTGGAACCTCTGCTGACAGCACATGCAGACCCTGACACCTCTGCTCGAGCTCCTTACCAGACGCAGCATGACTGCAGTGGTTAATAAAACACACACCAGTTACATCTGACACACATACAGCATAAGATTAGAGCACCATGGCAACATGACAAAATGTGATGGTTTGCAAAGGAGAGGATTGCCACAAAACATTGCCAGGTCTGTTTTTATTCATTTATAAACATTAATTAAACATAACTGACCCAACTAGCGCACAGAATAAAAACACAAATAAATACACATAATGTAACAAAAACCATTCAAATAACAGTGTAATAAACTAACAAAAACTGAAAAACAATTATAAATCAGCACAGAAAACATATCAGGACTAAAAAATATTTACATTGCATTATAAAACGTTTTTACATTAATACATTCACTAAATGTTAAACAAGGTAATAAGAAATAGTTTCATAAAACTAAAAAATAACAACAAAACACATAAATAAAACAATTTTTTATATAAAAAGAAGCACAAAACACACAATTACAAAACATAGGTATTTAAAATTTAACAAATGAGTGAAAAACACATAAATAAATTCATTAATAAACTATTTTTGCTAGAATAACAAATGAGTCATTTAAGCTAATTACAATTACATATTAATTAAAGTATATATTGCCTCAAATTACGAATAACTTCTTCTGGGATTGGTATCAACACATTAAGTCAAATAATTTATTAATCTTAAATGTTGACAACTCCACCACAGTAGGACCTCAGTTACCGTAACATCTTTTTCTTCCTTCAGAGACAGAACTGAAAATATTGTGCTTACGTTCGATCCTACTGTAATGGTTTAGTATCTAAATGATGATACAAACTGTTTTTGTTTAACGGTTCTAGTGAAACGGTAATGCTCCTCTAAATTCTGTGGTTATATTTAAAATATATAATTTTCATTAGAAGGCATGTTAAGTATTATACAATATTATAACAATAGGAGCTTGAACTGAGAAGAATACTATTAAAATCTGATCTCATTTATATTCAGAATTTGACTTTTCCAAAGGAAAAAGAACTTGGCACCAGACAATTGGGTCAAACTCTTTTCTGTTTGCTATGCGTAGATGTGGAAATCTGAAGATACTTTTTCGCAACTTTATTCAGCATAGATAACTAACAGAAGACTTTTTTATACTAAAACTATTTTCAGAGGAATGGCATCACAAAAACTTTACTTAAAGTAACTATTTACACAGAGTAAAGTTTCAGTTTATCCTATACTAAGATCCCTAAATCACAGAATTTCCCAAAATCTGTTGCCTCACATATAGATCCTCTTTATTATAATCAAGCTTTGTCGTTTTCCATTTTCTAGTCAGTGGTTTCTGAAAATAAAATAGCTGTTCAATAAATGTTTATGCCTTGATAATTATAGTTTAACTGGATAAAATTTAAAATTGTACAATAAAATAAAACAATAATATGCAACAATAATAAACAAAAAAACATATAATTGCCTAATTTAATGTAGTAATCGGGAAAGTGTTTTAAAGTACCTCGGCATATGAATACATAATTTAACATACCCTGGACTACTTTAAAACTCATGAAAGCCCCCCATAACTTTGTGCCTCATGGCTAGATTGTTTTCAGCTGCAGAGTAGCAACAAGTGTTTGTCTGCATGTCAAATTTTACAGACATATGTCTTCACCCACCTGTATTCTCAGACTCGAGCTGTTTCCTGAGACCAGGCGCCGGCTGGATAATCACATTAAACACGGAGATATGAATCGGAGGTTTATAAATAAACCGGAGCCTCGACTCTGACGAGGGAATGCCTCGCGTAAAAGTGAACTGAGAAAACAATAGAACAACAGGATTGACCTGCTTCCCCTAACGAGTACAAAACTAGACCTATCCACGTGGTGTAACATGCAATGCAAATACTCACATTTGCATGGAATACGCCTTTGCTTCCGGGAAGTAACGCGAGATGTGGATTAAATTCCACCAATCATGGAGGACAACCAGGATCCACCTCCTTCGTGCCCTTGATGCTGAGTCGCGGGATTATGACGACAGAGAAAAGTGAGCGTAAGTCAACTCCGCCCCTTTCACGAGTGCGCGCTTTCTGATGGACACAATAATGTACATTTGAAAGCTTTGCTGCCTTCAGAAGACACATTTTCTTCACACATACTTTAGTTTTGTAAAGACTTGATCTGGATTAGAACCGGAAGTAGAGAGAAGGGTTTTGGGTTTTGCAATATGTTAGATTAAATGTTTAGTATCATGGAGTTGGCATGTATTGCTACATTTGGTTATGTGGATCAGGATGGTTTTAAGCATGCGTGGATGATCAATCAACCTCATATGGATTAATTGCTTTGAACCCTACATAATCCTCTTGTCCAGACTATTAGATTAACAGTGCACGCTTAAATCATACTTAAAATACCCTCCCTTTCTTTCTGACTCTTTTGCTCAGTATCATCTCTATCGAGCTACTTGAGTTAAACGTTGTAACAAATTGCTTGCCGTTTCTCCCTCTATTTTACGTCATCTTGATCAAATCGATTGCTAAATATGTAAATGTAAACAGATAATTAGACAGCATTTTTTAGTGGAAAAGTATAAACCTAAAAACAGCATAACAAATCAGAAAGCTCAACAACAAATCAAAAAGACTTTTCACAAAACACAACAAATTAAACTAATCAGAAAGGTTTGCTATATTTAGGTACATATTTTTTTAATTGTGTAATTTTTAAAAATCATTTTCAATTATTTTATGTGTAATTGTGTTTTTTATTGTGTTTTGCTTTTGTTTTGATCTTTTTATTTATCTCTTTCTTTGCCTCTCTATACCACCGCAAAATACCCAGTGTTAAATAAACACTATACTGATGTTCAGTTGCTGCACTTTACTGTTATTTTATGCTTTGGTCCTCACATTACTACCAAAGCACATTTCTTAAGCATCTTAGACTTTCAATATAGTTATAGTTCCTACTTTATTTCTTACTTCCTCCACTCATCATACACCTTATTCTATCTATTTTTAACTTTAGCAATTTATACATATACTGTATTTACTTATACTTATACAACCAGTGTCTAATAGCGTCACGGTGGCGCAGTGGGTAGCACGGGCGTCTCACAGCAAGAAGTTCGCTGGTTCGAGCCATTTCGCTGTGGCGACCCCGAAAGGGAAAGAGCCGACGTGAAAATGGATGGATGGATGGAACCAGTGTCTACTGTGCAACATTATTGTGTCGTTTTTTGTACCAAGACTGGAAAGTACCCCTGTACCGCAGGCGTGTGTGTGGGTGCGTGCGTGCGTGCTTGCGCGCGCGTGCGTGTGCTTGGCATTAAACTTCATTCTGATTCTGACCCTGGACTTGTAATACTCTCTGCTTTCAGTTTTGTGGCTTTCTATTCAATGGGATTTCTATTTCTACTTTGGTTGCCTGAACTGTTGGACAGATGACAAATTCATTCTTAGTTTTAAATTCTTTGCTCAAAGTTATGATGTTCCAGCTAAAATTGAGACTCATCCAATCAGGTAACAGTTTAACAATTGTATACACAGACAGAATCACAGTGTTAAATTAACACTGCCAGTGTAAGCACTGGCCCTGTGTTAATGCTATGCAAGTTTTTTTTATTAAAACATAAATATACGGAGTGTAAACTTAGCTGTGTTTATATAAATGTGGTTTGAAAGATTCATTTAAGCCTTTCTATTTAATTTAGGTTAATGTAAGGATCTGATTTCAATCAACACTGTATGGGACCTATTCTAATTTGTGAAACCTCTTTGTATTTATCTGAAAAAAATACATACATTTCTTTTTTACATATACGTAGTAAATCATCAACAAACATAACATTTTTTGAGTATTCAACATCTAATGTAACTCGTCAGTGTAAAAATGTCAACACGCTTCAACTATTCATATTAACAACTGGTTCCAGTGACATGGTATTACTTTCTTTTCTCTCTTCACAATGTTACCTGAGTTTTCCCTTGTGGATGGACTTTTGTTTAGTCCTGCAGGAATCTGTTAAACACAATTATACACAGGAAAAATCTGTGTTATCCTAACTCTGTTCCGAGTTTACTATCCTAGTTTATAGAGTTCAATTAACACTGGGCCCCTCATAACAACATACGTTAAACGTGTATTTGCTTACATTGGACTTTGTGAAGTGAAATACAAACATTTATTACAAAGTACTGGTGAAAAGTTTGTGGTTTAGATGATAACCACACTGATATTTTAACTCCGTTTGCGTGTTATTTGTACTATATTCAGAGTGTATTTGATCCTATACTCTTGATAGAGTAAATTTTACTCCCAGGATTTTGCAGTCTTTTACTGGCAATTCTTTCTTTTCGATATTTTGAACTACTGTTCTGAAAGAGATAATAAAATCATAAGTCACTTTTAAATTCACATTTATCTTTTTGGTTCGTTGAGTATTTAATTTTAGCTTTAAATAAACATAATCTGAGATTAACAACAAATGATTATCAGAGTCGCAGGAGCTGTCCAGAAAAATGGTGCTGAAACAAGCCAAAATAAAAAATAAAATAAAAAATCTCACCATTATGAACTCATTTCAAACACATTATCGACTGCGACATTAAGAACAGTATTACGAGAGTTATTCCAGCGCGACCATTTCGCTATACTTCTGTGAGCAAACATTTAGGAAGGGTACATAAGCAGCTCTTTAGTAGTATACAGTTCCTCTGAATTATAACCCACCATTTTGCATCCATTCATCATAAGAAGCACATTTAAAACAGCACTGAATTATGTCATTATCATGTGTCGGAGGAAATTCTTAAAATGTTCGTTTCTCATCCACCAGAGGGGGCTTTAAGTCCTCAACATTTGTCAATCACTCAATTTTTAATTGAGTCGTATTTAAGTTTGAATGAATACAGCAATTAAAAGAAAAAAAGAGAATAGATTCGCTTCGGATATGTTTATTTGATCCCCGTAATCATTTGTTTTATAATCTTTCGACATCTCAGACTTCACTGGAAATATACAACAAACCTTGCATATATATTCACATTAATTTCAAACGTTTACATTTGGCAAACAGTAGCAAATACAAAGATGGGTATAAATAATAAACATTTAAATGGAGTTGAAATACACAGCGGTCACGAGGTTTGTTTCATAAACAGGGTTCGGTTCCCCCTTTCTGCAGAAGGAACCTTAAATACACGCCAGGACTGCCGCTCCCCTGAGAATACAAAATATATCGCGTGATAATCTAGTCACAGACGAGTTGCGCAACGGATGCCACTCACTCGGAAATGATCAAAACGAATAAAAAACACATTTGAAAAACCAAATCGTTGCATGCGCGTAAGTAGGTATCCTCTGTTCGCGTGGTCGGGTGGTCACTGCGCCTCCAGGCTTCCCGTGGGTGTGGGGGGAGGAGAATGGGGTCCCGGGGACAGTTCATGCAGTTTGCGAATGTGTTTCTTCAGGTCAAAGTTCCGACAGAAGCCCTTCCCGCAGGTCCCGCAGGTGAAGGGCTTCTTGTCGTTGTGCGTGTGCATGTGGAAGGTTAGGTTATAGATCTGATGGAAGGCTTTGCTGCAGATATTGCACTTGAACTGCTTCTCTCCGCTGTGCGTCAGCTTGTGGTTCTTGTAGTTTCCTGCGAAAGAGAGCAACTCGTTCATTAAAACAACGCCAATACACAGTAAAATCCTGAGAGTAAAATGAACTCTATCCAGGACCAAATACACTCTAAATAGAGTGAAACAAGAACACTTAAACTGAGTTAAATCATCAATGAGGTTATTATGTAAACCGTTGATTATTCACCGAAAACTTGTACGTAGTGATAAACGTTTGTATTTCACTATAAAAACATCACAACTATTTTCCTCACAACTGTTTTCACACTGTAACACAAAATATGAGTTTAACTTAAATGTTTTATGGTTCAGGCTGATGAGCTCCGTGTTAATTTAACTCTATTTAGTGTAGGACCAAATAGACTCAAAGCAGTGTCATTTTAACTCTATAGATTTTACTGTGTACGTTAGTGTTTACGTAACGCAAATGTAGAACGCAATCGTTAAAGTGGGATAGAAGCGTAAAGCAGAGAATTAAACGGTTGCGGTTGGTTGTTTTTCCTGACAGCAGCACACGTGAAGACAATCAGCAATTACCCGCCAAAAAACGATCCCAGAGACGTCGCCAAAACACACATACAATCTACGCTGTCCAGAGTATAGGACAAAATACACGCTAAATAGAATATAAATAACACTCAAACTGAGTTGGACATATGAGGTCATCATCACCATTTCTTCACCAACACCTTTTTTTCACTATAAAACCCCTCACAATTCTATTTTCTGTTTTTTATTTAATAATTTTGCATGCTTCAAGTTTAACTCTATCGCAGGAACAAAAAAAAAACTCGGAAAAGATTTAGAACAGACTCAGAACAGGCAATTTAATACTCTAGATTTTCATTCATTCATCTTCATGTTGGCTTTATTCCCTTTCGAGGTCGCCACAGCGGAATGAACCGCCAACTCACTGGCATATGTTTTACGCAGCGGATGCCCTTCCCTGCCGCAACCCATCGCTGGGAAACATTCACACACACATTCACACTTTAACACTATGGGCAATCGTTCTTATTCAATTCACTTATTCCACATGTCTTTGGACTTGTGGGGAAACCGGAGCACCCGGAGAAAACCCACACAATCACGGGGAGAACATGCAAACTCCACACAGAAATGCCACCTGCCCCAGCCGAGCCTAGAACCAGCGACCTTCTTGCTGTGAGACGACCGTGCTACCCACTGCGCCACCGTGACGCCACTCTAGATTTTACTGTGTAGAAATATTTCATTCGGAAACTTTTATGTTTTTGATCTAATTTTGTTGGTCTCCACCGGTGACGTAATTAAGCGTTAACCTGGCATCGCGGAGGCGATAATGCAAACCAGAAAGAACAATTGTAATTGTTAAAAATGTAATAATAACAACTATGTAAATGGTGCAAAAACATACAATGATTAAAACATATAATGTAATGTTCTCAAAACTCTGGCAAATGGAGAAAAAAACATTTCAGATTTTTTGGGGGACTTAAAATGATATGGTTTGAAGTCAAAATTCAGCGCCACGCAGATTTTTTCTTATATACGTTTACAATTACGCATTTGGTAGACGCTTTTGTCCAAGGTGACTTACAGTAAGAAACAATATGGAATTTACATATTTTACAAGCCGAACTAACTCGGGTCCAGAACCGGAGTTATATCAGCTGATCAAAGAAAAGTGAGTGATTTTTTAAGTTAAGACTAGCGTTCCTTAACGCTTAACGTAAATTCGGGTGAACAACTAAATGATAAATGCATTGTCATTGTATCATTTAATAGTATAAAACATTTCTTCACCTCATGGTGTACTAAAATCATTTTGGTAGGATAGTTTGATGCTGGGATGGTTTGATGGTTCTATAATTGCAATTCAAAGGGAAATGTGTCACAAAGTTAATTGCATCTAACGGTCGGTGTCTGAATGAAAGAACAGAACGATTAAAGTATTAGAAAGCTTCACATCGGTACAGCAGTGTTCCTGCAGACGCTTCTTCCATCTGAGATAGAATTTAGACCTCTCTGAGCGCTGCAATTTCCTTTTCAACGGCCGTTAGAAAAAAAAGTTTTTTTACTCAAAGTAAACATACAAGCAAAAATCGTTGGATTAAAAAATCACTATAAAACAATTGTCAGAATGTCAGAATAAACCTATTTAAATTACAGTTTTCTTCTTTCTGACTGTATGTGTGTCAATAATTTGAAATAAAATGTGTACTTTCTTTCATTTGGTTTAAATATTATTTGAGAGCATACATATGAGTACATTTAAGATGTCACAAAAATATCAAATTGAAGTAAAAAAAAATATCATAAATTTTCATAATAATATATTAAAAGCGTGTGAAAAGTACCAGCATATAAAATCATTCTCTTTTATCAGAAGAACCTCAGAAATCAAAACGAAAAACAAAAAAGGCTAATTTGATCCAAGTAGAAAGTAGACTCCACACAGAACATTTTCATATAAAATATTATTATAAGAGTTTTACAACAACACACTTAATTATTGGTTTCTCCAAGAGTTTCCTCTTAAGTATTCAATTGTTTTAAGCATTATAATAAAAAATGATAACCACATTCTAAAACATGTCACAGTCGAGACGAAAATGTAGTGACTGCAAATTGTGGAGTGTTGCAAAGCTGCTAAATAATGAAATATAACCTCGAACCATTCAGAGTGTAGATATAAAAATAAAAAAAAGATAAAAACAAATCACATACAATAATGATTTGAGGAGATACCTTTCTGGTGGAATCCTTTCCCGCAGAACTCGCAGATGAAGGGTTTGTATCCCGCGTGGATTCTCGTGTGAGTGTTGAGAGTTGAACTTCGGTTAAAAGCTTTGCCGCATTGGTTGCATTTATGTGGCTTTTCCTGCAAAACAAAATAAAAAAATGAAGATCACCGGTACATTTATTATTTTATTAGTCCCAATCAAATGATTACTCTAATTATATTTGAAATAATTACTGTCGCAACGTGAAGTGACATGTCTGCTTCGATTCGTGATTAGCCATTCTGAAAAAACTCATCTGCTTTTACCAACCTAGTTCACAACAACAATAAAATATTTGTAATAGTACTAATATTTTTTGTCGTTCATCAATTGTTTCCCTGGAATTGATATTGACAGTGTAGATTTAATGCTTAAAAATAGCTTTACACATCTTTATATATCTTTATCTTTGAAATTAATTCAGCGGTTAAGTTTTCATTTAGAGCGACAATATTCGATTCGTCGATAACAGAAGACTTTCAAAAACTAATAAAACTGATGCGAATGTTGTAAAAGGAAATAACGAACTACCAAAATAAACAACAACGATGCATAACTTCGATTAAACGAGATTCATTCCAGGATTTTTATTTTATAAGATATTATAATTTTCTGATTTCTAATCACTTAATTCCGTTAGACGCGGAAAATCCGTATCAAAGATCAAGCTTACCAAAACTCTGTTTTGAAGTGTTTATTTATTTTTTATTATCAACAATAACTGTGCACACTAGAACTTTAAATTTCGATGAAATAGTTTTTTTGGATGGTTATATAAAATAATTCCTTTTTTTACTAACGCTCGTTTAAATATATAATAAATCATTGTAATATTATGTTCTAAGCAGCATACTCGTTTAGCTCGCTGCGTCCTTGATCAGCAAACCTGGTCTCAAGTGGTCTCTACCTGAGTGTGGATGATTTTGTGGCGACAGAGGGTGCTGGCCTGTCGGAAACCTTTCCCGCACACTTTACAGACGAACGGCCTCGCGCCGGTGTGCACCGGCATGTGCCGCGTTAAATTGTAGTGCGCGTTGAACACCTGAAAAAGTTCAAGAGAAGTGTTAAAGAGAAGAACGCGCGCCTGACCCAACCGCAAAATGCGTTCCGTGCGCCTCACCTTGCCACAGACTTCACAAGTGAACACCTTTGGTTTGGTTTGAGGGGAGCTGCTGCTGACTTTGGCCGCTGAGTTCTTGAAGAGCTTCTCGGACAGGATGTGCGCGCTCTCCTTCATGTAGTGCTGCAGGTGAGAGTGAGAGATCTCCTTGAAAGAGACGCTGCTCGTCCCTCGCTCCACCCCGGAGCCCTGCTTGCTCTTCTCCGCGGAGAACAAGCTCTTCTGGCGGGCGTGCAGCGGAGCGTTTAGCAGGTACTGCGCCATCGGGTGCAAGTTCACCAAACCTGCGTGGGGTGCACAGACGCTTTCCCCGCAGTTCAGGTAGCACACGGCGGCTCCCATGGCTTGGAACGACGCCTGGTTGACCACGCGCGGACGGAAGAGTTTGTACTGTCCGAGGACCGGAGACGCGTCGTGCTGCTCGTTCTTGTAATTGAAGCCGATGCTCAAGAGCTCGTTGGCGCTGTATGAGAACGCGTCTGGGTGCTCTGAGATGCTGCGCTTCTGCGGCGGCTCGCAGGCCAGCGGCACCAGCGGGATCATGCAGTGCAGGGGCGCGGGGCTCGGCCTGTGCTCCGCTTTCCCCGCTGGAGCCTGGAACAAGCCCGGAAACGGGACCGACTTGGGTTCGGGCGTCCTAGCCATAATCCTTTCGATCGAAAACGCGAGTGGTTTGGAACTGGAGATCATGCTTCCGCCGCTCGGAGCCGAAGGCCCACTCAATATTCCCGCAGAATGGTACAGTGCGCTGTCCATGACGCGCGTGCAGCACCTGTACCTGCGCGCTGCTTGTCTCGAGGTGTATTCCTCTCAGTGACACGCGAGTAAAGTCATCATCGAGCAACGCGAGGGGCCCCTGGCTGCTCCACGACGCCTCGGTGGCACTTTCTATCCGCCCCAGGTACTTAATAAAGAGTGCTCTGTCAATAGCGTAACTTGGGCTCACCGTGCGCGCGTCAAAGACACGCAGAGCTGCACAGATGCTCGATTTAAATCTATCAATCACTGCAGAGGCGCTCTCCCTCCCAGCACTTGTCCCACACACCGATGTGGGCGCCGAGCTCGAGAGGCTGCTCTTTATGAGCAGCGCAAAGCACCGCGCGAATCTGCGGTCCGCTCGCGTCGCGCCGCGCTGTGACATCATCGCTTCACCACTGTCAACAACTGACATTTGAAAATGAGTCATTAGCTGATACGTTGCTACTCTAGAACTATTTTCTTTCTTTCTTTCTTTCTTTCTTTCTTTCTTTATCTCTCCCTTTCTTTCTTTCTTTCTTTCTTTCTCCATCTCTCTCTCCCTTTCTTTTTCTTTCTCTACCTCTCCTTTCTTTCTTTATCTCTCCCTTTCTTTCTTTCTTTCTTTCTCCATCTCTCTCTCTCCCTTTCTTTTTCTTTCTCTACCTCTCCTCTTTCTTTCTTTCTTTCTTTCTTTATCTCTCCCTTTCTTTCTTTCTTTCTTTCTTTCTCGATCTCTCTCCCTTTCTTTTTCTTTCTCTATCTCTCGCCTTTCTTTCTTTCCCTCCCTTTCTTTCGTTCTTGCACTTTCTTTTTAGTTTGTTGATAATCTTTATATTTTTCAGGTTTTTTTGGTCAAATGTTTGAGATTGTGTGAAGCTATAATAACTGTGGTAGAAATTCTTCTGGAATGCGTGTTTAAAAACCTCACTGTTTTGAAAGAAAATAAACATTTTTGGAAACGAAAATGGACCCTCGTCTACATTAAAACAACAAAGTACCCAGAATATAAGAATTGTTGTTACTGTCACATGGCTGTTGTGTAATAACAGGCTATTTTAATGTTATCGAGATCATTTTAATCGATATTATTGATACAAATAATAACATGTCCGCAACGTGAACACGAATGATCAGAGGATATATATAATTAAATAAATCAACATTTTACAAAACACATTAAAATTGTTGTATTTCTAAAATGTGGCCCCGCGGGGCCTCCGTAATGCTCTTTAAGAATTTGTGTTTTTGATTTAACAGCTTTGCAGGAGTGAAACTTTTCACCTTCTATGGTTCATTTCTCTCCGGGAGAATTCCGGGTTCCATGACGGTTAATTTATGACAAAATTTCGATCCTTTATTTTGTCAGAACATGCTAAAATTGGAAATACGTTAAATTAAAACCATTACGCATGGCCTATTGCCACACAAAAACGTATCAGCTCTCAGAAATACATCCATTCGAGAGACAAAGAAAGAAAAAACGCATCAGAGAGAGAGAGAAAGAGATTTACACAGAGAAAAAGAAAGAGAGCGAGAGACATAAAAATAGAGATATAGAGAGAGAAAAAAAAGAGAAAAAGAAAGAGAGCAAGAGACAGAAAGATAGAGAGAGAAAAAAGAAAGAGAGCGAGAAACAGAAAGATAGAGATATATAGAGATAAAAAAGAGAAAAGGAAAGAGAGCGAAAGACAGAAAGATAGAGAGAGAAAAAAGAAAGAGAGCGAGAAACAGAAAGATAGAGATATATAGAGATAAAAAAGAGAAAAGGAAAGAGAGCGAAAGACAGAAAGATAGAGAGACAAAAAAGAAAGAGAGCGAGAAACAGAACCATAGAGAGATATAGACAGAGAGAGAGAGATCATATCGTTTTTAGGACTCTCCTAAAACTAAGAGCGTCGCTTCCTCGTATTTTAATAGTCTTGGGATAATTTGTAATTTTCGTGCGTGTTTTTTTACCTCGTGTTGATGCTCGGCACGCAGGACAAATGCGCTAAAACGATGTTTGTGTTTTCAGGGTCGACTTTAGCAGGTTGCGAGTGCTGATTGCTGTTCAATTGGAAGCAGATGGGTGTCGAATAACCTGCAATTTGGAGCCTTTTCCGCTAATAAGTGCTCGCCTCGCCGTTGTCATCTGCCGCTCCTCACGTTTCTTCCGCTGGCGAAGGCAAATCCGCCCTGCTGTAATTATTTCAACACGAGACAAACCCAGCATAAACGTTTCTTTTTGTTCGTAATCTATATTTGCTGTTCATTTTCTTTTAACTAAAAAGAAAGTGTACTTTCAACATTGGCCAATGTTTCGTTTTAGATTTTATTTGAAATCGATCAGGTCAGATTGCGCCTTGCTCTGATTGTAATTACAAGAACAAGTGCGAGTGAAATGTTTGGTGAAACGTTTCATTCGATTATGATGTTTGTGGGTTTTTTGCAGACATGTAATTTTGTTTTCGCGAGAATTTGCTAAACACTCAAAACCAATATGGTAAAATATAGAGATCTATAGAAGATAAAGCAAGAAAAAAAATTCTAAAAACAACCCATGTCGATAAATTAAATAGGTTTAGAACAGCATTATAATACCTATTCGTTTTTATTGTAATAACTATACATTGTTTCTCTAAATAAAACAATGCTAAACAGAGACAAAATGTAAAAACGAAATGTTTTTTCTAAACATGTGTTTACGCGTTTAAAATGTTGTTTTAAATAATCACATTTAGTCAAGGTGTTTCTTCATAACCATTTAATTTGTAACCTTGTCTATATAAAAGATAAAGGATAAGAAAAAAACAGCTATATATATTTTTTCATTGGCCTCATCAAATAGATTTCTTAGGCTATAAACCTTTTAGTAGTCCTCCATAGATGAAAACATCTAATCTCTGAATAAAATATCATAAACCAATTCATATACTAAAATGCCAAACATTCTCATGCAGCGTATAATAAGACGGAAGGCAGTGACATTAAAAACACTTTATTGTGACTCTCTAGAGACCTGCACAATCTCAGGTGCGCGAAGACAATCAAAATATACATCTCTCATTAAAATCCAATGACATCTGCTTTCATGTGAAACATAGCTGCATACTCCACATAACACACTCAACGTTACTTCTACAGGAGAATCTGAATGTGATTTTATAACTATTGAGAGGCACAGTGTCAAGACTTCACCCAATAACAGTGAACACCTAGCATTTCTTCCGGTGTATTTGGAGCGCTGACCTGAGGATCCCAAGCTGATACAAACAAAAATATTTGCACATAAGCAAACACCACTTCCTTCGCCACTTTTGGCTACTAGCCGTCTCACAGGTAAGCCATTGCGGTTATCTATGATACACTTACAACTCATTGACTGGTCCTTTGTGTGGTAATTGGGGACTGGAAGAGCTTGGCACTATTTGAACGGAGCCACCGTATCACTGCACATCAAATACAGAACAACAGAGACACTTTAGCCGTCTGATAGTGGCCAATGAGAAGGTTATACAAGCATGGTGACACCTCTTAGCCAAGAGGGCAGTGTTGCACTGGCAAGGGTGCATGAAGTGAGAGCTCCAACCATGAAGGCTGGATTCCAACCTCCTCTATCAGCTCTTGGCCATCCATTTCATTGAGACATTAACCTTCCTCTTCATCACTGTCCCTCATGGTGATGCCCTGCAGGCCGTCAGCTGCTGACACTGCTGCTGTGGCTTCCTCAATCGTAAGGCGGTTGTACACAGTATCATAGCTCTTGCAGTTCAATGTGCTGTCCAGAACGCCCTGAAGCCGGAAGTCTCGGTATGACTTCTGTTTGAGGGGAAAAATGAAGAATTGAACAGTTTAAAGCCATGTTGACTTCACTTTTGATTTCCCATCCCTCAGGGGTTGTCTGAAATGGTATTTTGGAACGGTCTCATTGAGGTAATGGAATTTGTTGCACAGTTGAGCTGAACATGACTCACTTGTCATGGTCAAATTAGCATTCTGTGTTCTTTTTTTCTTACCTTGACAATCTTGATGACAGTTTTGAGTTGATAAACGTGTAGCTGCTGGTCAAGTCGGTCCGTCAGCCAGACACACACCGCCTTCATGAAAGAGGTGTACCATTGCTGCGCGAACGAGAAAGAAGGTAAACCTTGAAGAGGTTTTCAATGGGATGCAAAATATCTCATTCCTTTTAGAAAATAAAAGACACGAAGTATTGAAAAAGATTCCTTTGATTGAAATTCATACTACACATGGTCTGGAATGAATGTCAAAATGTTCAAAATGTTTTGCGTTTGATCAAACTTTAAATTAACGCGTGCCACCTTTAAGCAAATGACCTGCATGGATGTTTACCTGTTGAATGCTGTTGTTACCTTTTTGCTCACTCCCGAGTTTCTAATGCTATTTTCTTCTCCCCCAAACTTCATTTGATGCCGCGTTTGCACTTAATTACAAATCTAAAGATAAAGCCTGGACTAATTACAGGACTAACATCTGAATCAAAATGTGAGAGGTCACATTGCAGTCAAATTACCTTTAATTTACATTTGACTAAATACGAAGACACCTTATATAATTAGCTATTCAAAAGATTCCATGCTCTTTAATACGTAATGATCTTACGGTGAATCTATTTTCACTCAATGTCATTCTGACTCCAGCTCACAGTGATATTCATCCTGCTAATTTAATTTCAGATACCATTAGCTCACTTTGTGATATTCAAAATGAGTCCAATTTTATTGTTCAAAAGCTCAGAATGATGTTATATATTCTCTTGAATACACGCACAAGCTAGACCATGGCAGCAGCTTAAATTTTTTTGAGATGCACATCACTTTTGTTGTCTTACACATAATTTAGAGTTAACCATTGCTTGTACATGTTCAACCTTTTAGATGTGTGCATCAATCCAAACGGCACAAAGGTAATCAGCAAAGTCTGCTTCTTCCTTTAACAGAAAGAGGGTAAAATGGAAAGATGAGGCGCCGCTTAATTGAACCACTTGGAAACCAGACAACTGCAGTTTAATTATTGGAGGTGAAAGAACGACAGTGCATTTCTTCATATCAGAAGAATCTCAGTTGGTAATCAAACGCTTAAGTGTCCACTTGTCTGGTTGATTTGGGAGGCAGGGGAGGGTAGCATTGCCACCTGTGACCAGGCTGAGGCCATGGCCCCTCACCGTGCAAACCTCATCGCTCCGCTAATCACAGTGATTTAGCGCCTTGGACAAACAGAGAGCAGCTTGCCAGGGCATGCAGAGACTGATTTTCCCATTTCCGCTCGTATCGCTGAAACACAACAATCGGCATGATGCACAACAGAAGAAGCGCTGAAACATATTCACGGCTGAACTCTCAGATTTGAATTAGATTACATGTTTGGAAACAGACTGAAGGATTGGTGAGATGTGAGATGCACTACACACTCAGACTGCTTGATGAGGAAGCTTCTGTGGCGACACACAGCGACCTATCTCTCGGCTCTCTCTCAGAGCATGACTGTGTCCATGTGACACACATTAGGAATTGCAACTCCATCCTGCCCACCAGTCTCCATTGGAGGACTGTGTAAAGGGCTTATAAATCAAGACGAATCATAAAACACTGCATCTCGCCAATCTGGCTTGGAATAAAGAGTTTTCAAAGACAATCTGCTAAGGATTTATAACAGCTAGAGGTTTGTGTGTACATTCTCTTGAGTGTTTGAGACTTCTATAGATCGGCCAAGTTAAAGTGGCTTGTGAGGTTGAGCAGGGTGCTTTAAACAAAAATAAGCAGCGGGACAAATGGGTTTGTAGCTCTCTTGATGTTGTTTGAGAGTAAACAGGTCAACAGGAGGCCGGGTGAGCGCTCAGGCACTGGAAGTGCTCACAGTGGGCTGATGAGGGCTCTTGGTGAGGCCTCATTGCCTCTTGCTACAAAAGCCCACCGTTTCTCACTTCCGTCTGCCACAGCTGAGATTGGCAATATTGAAAAAGAACTGAAAAGAATCAGGTGAGATTCCACATGTGTGAGATTCTTTCATTACCATATGCTGACCGATAGCTCGTGCAATAAAAGTAGCACTTGCATTGATGAGATTACAGAGTAACTCATAACAGTGCTTCTATTTTAGGTAAAGAGATTTTTATTTTCAGTTACTACATGACGTCAGTAACATTAGTTACAGGACATTTTCAAAGAGCCAATATTATTGAAACAACTTTTGGAACGAGTTAGGTCATGAATGTGTGCACTAATGCCTTGTACACAACTATAGTTAAATAGTATAGTATAGTATAGTATATATATAGTATAGCAGTTTCATTTAATTGAGGTTTTTCTGTATAACTTTTAAAAGCTGAATGTGGTGCAAATCTCGAGCTGGTTTCAACTGATTACATTATTGCATCACAATGGGATTTCTCCACCCTTGAACATTGATTGACAGTTGCACATTAGCATACCCTTCGTCAGTTATGGTATACAGGTACACCGTGTCCACCATTTTCTGCATGGGTGAATCGAATGAGGAGTAGAAGGACTGTTCCTGCTTGCTCTGTAACATTGCTTCTACACGCTTTCTCTGTTTCAGGATGTAGATCCCAGCACCAAAGTCTTCATCATCTACCCATAGATGAGCAGGTTTGAACATTACATCGTTGTTCCTCTCGCTCTTGTTTCTACTGCTTGTTATTTCTCATTATCTTACCAACAGTGAAGATGTGAAGAGACGTGACTTCACAGCGAATTTACATCTTCGGCAAAACCTAAAACAGCATGAATCGTTGACTCCTCCAAATTGGCAATGTTTATCTTATGAATATAACAAATCTGGGTAGTTTAAAACTAAAATTTAGCTTGGCATGTTCAGGAGAGCTCAAAATATTCCAATAGTATTGGCTCTTGTAATAAACTTTAAGCATTGTAATTTGGACACCAATGGAAATCCCCATAAGTGAATTAAACAAGAGATTTTTCATGTTCTTTACTGCAGCAGTGTTAATATATAGATAAATCATGGTTCATCTTTTCTGGTTTTGCATGTTTTTGAAAGTTCCTAGCAGCAATGTAAAGTGATGGTTTCTGTTTTGTGTACAGGGATTATTTTTTCAGGAATGCTGAGCCATCACCAGGGTAAGTATAAACCCTTTATTGACAGACAACATAAAATGACTTTCCTTTCAGTTTAATTTTTCCGGTATGAGCAAAGAGAGATGACATAAAACACAATGACCAGGAAGACAGTGATGATGGGATTGCAGATTGACAGCGACACGCAACAGAAATGTAGCCAGCAGCAGAAACTGGCAGGATTAGAACTATGAAGATATTTTAATAGGTATAGAAGAGTAATGAGAATTAGTCCGGAATCAGGAAGGGGACACAGAACTTTACTAGGAACACACTGTTTAGACACGGGGTTTGTGGGAAGTGGAGTCTTTTAAGAAGCATGAAGATGAGAGGGATTGGATAAGAAGATGAGGAGATAGCAATGATCAGTTGCAGAGAGATAAACGAGTATGAGTATGCATCAAATTATTCATAAAATCAACAAAAACGGACATAAAAAAACAGACTGAACTCAAAACTTAACCAAAGCACAAGGAAAGAAAATAGAACACAAGTCTCCAACTCTAACACATGTGTAACCACTTACTAGTTTCACTTTTAAAGCAATCAGTTAATATAAGGAATTTCTTGTTATGTAATTTGTTTTATGTAAGGTCTTACGTTTTATTTGTAACTACCCCAGCACTTATAATACAGGAAATGGTCTTGATGTACTGATAAAAAAACAAACCCTGAGCAACATTTTGAATCTTTGAAGTAACATCAACACCCCATAAAAAGTTTACTCTATTATCAACTAACCATATTCCGACAGGAAATAACATCAACTTGCCTTTAATGAACTAATGGCAATTCTAGGAACTCGTATCCTTAAATGATGTAAAAATATTTTTTTAATGATCATTTTGTGTTTTACCTGTGGCAACATGGACAACTGGGAATCATAAGAAGGAGAGTATCTCTGTTACAGAATTGAGTTCTGTAACTTCAGGGTTTCTTTAACTTTCATAAAACCAAATTTAAGACTTTTCAGACTCCTCAAAAAAAATGGTAAGAATCACATTGAAGAACTACATCAAAATAAAAAATACATACAAAACATTTTTGCATAAAAAATACATCGTTTGAATCCCTATCCATTGCATTTAGGAAGACTTCTCTGGCAACCCTTAATCACATTTACACCAGAATATCTGTCAATCACTTTTAGGATTTTGAACATTTAACAATGTTTAAAAGTGTTTTCTCAAACTCTGGCAACTCTAGCAACCCCTTTTAAGATTTTGAGTATAAATAAGCCTTTTTTTGTGTGTTTGAGGATTTATGAACATTTTCTCGAACTTTGACAACCCTAACCCTGACTTTTATGTTTTATGATTTTCTCAGACTATAGCAACCCGCGAGGATATGCATAACTTTTTTTTTCTTAAACTATGAGACTGTTATTTTATTTACACCCTCCTTTGACTGGCAGGAACTTACGTCAAATATCTTCTCGGTGTACATTTCATCGTTCACTCGATCACGCAGGATGTCTTGGTTCTGTCGTACAAAAGTGATGAAGGTATCTGCTAGATCCATACCTGGCTTCTGTTGAGAGAGAAACAGATTCAAACTCTGTTTACTCAAAAATATAGATGCCATGCTTTCTGTAAAGGTGCACTAAGCCAGTCATGGTATAATTTTCTCTCTTTTGTTATAAAGATACATCTAATTTATGCTACAGTTACACATATTATAAATTATATGAACATGTATTATTCAAAAATGTTAATGGGTCTTTTGTGCATTTAAAAAAGTTATTTAAAATGTTAGACTTCCAATTAAAAAAATAAAACAAAAATGACAAATGACACCCCACAGCTTTAAATAAACCATGACTTATATGGAAGGGTGAGTACATTCAAAAGCAAGATCAAGAACAAACACCTAAACACATCTAACAGCAATCAACATTTCAGCCCGATACACAGAACAAAAAATGGTTTGGAAATGACAAAAGCAAAGTTCTTTACAAAAAAGGTATCAGAAAGCACCAGCGACACTTACACCCGGTTAAAAGCAATCCTTTTAGCTGTGGAAAAACACTCTATTCACGTTAGGGCTGTTGAAACAGGAAAAATGTCCTAATAGAGCTGTAATTGCTGAAGCAGGCTTCCCGCCCATGACTCAAGGGCTGATGCAGCTCGAGGGCTTGAACATGGGAAAAAATCCCTCTTTTAGGAAGCTAAGAGACACCTAAAAATCAACCTCCTGATCCTGTCAGCCTTCTCCTCAGCAGTCTGTGTTTATGTGTTTACCATAAGACAGAAAGAAGTCATGTGATGTGACAGAGCAGCCATCTCTAACAGCCATTGAGTACACTCACAGTTTAACACTTTAATCTTTTAAAACATTCTATTTTTTATTAGATTTTCCTAGACTGGAGTTGACTCATGTGACTACATTTTTAAACTGATAAAAAGATGAACGCATGGCTTGGAGATGACTATGCTGTGACTGGCTGATTATCAAAACACTAGTTCAAAATTAATGTGAGAATGCGAGAGTAGAGTCAGTTATGTAATCCATAGGTTTCTGAAGACAGGATTTGAAGATAAAAGCGGTACAGTCGGTAGCTTCTGAGGCACTGCATCAGTTCCAAAAAACAAAGAATGATGAAACATGTGAATACATCTATGATACGTGTTGGTTGAAACATGTTCTATATCTCTAATGCCCATCATTAGCTCACAGAGTGGCTACGAGGTCAGAAACGATTTGTTGCATGTGAACGTAATGTAATGTTTTTAAGACGAACACTCTTGCCTGTTATCATGGAAATATAATATTAAAAATAAATTCATTTAGTTTCATATCTAGTGTTATTGTTTTCAAAATGGCTTAATGGTTTTCAAAAAGAGCCGGTCAGCGCTGAGTCTCACCGTGGATTTCACAATCACTATGCTATGCTAGCATGCTATGCAGTGAGACCTTTTTGCGGTCCCTCTGAATGATGCTAAAAAAACGTTCCAACACATTTACAATATGAGCTACATTTAATTAGTTCAGCTGGTGTATTTATAGCAGAGTGTTTATTTTAATTATCAACTGTATGTGTTTGACGTATTCTTGTGCTGAGCCGTCATAAATAGTGAGGCGCGGAATCCTGCCTCATGGCAGGGGGCGATAGTGATCCCAGAGATTGTTCTTGCAGCTCCCAGTCTGCCAAACAGTAGAATTAATGATAGCATTAACAAGTTACAGTATAAACAGTTAGCAAGTCAAGTTTTTTTTTTTCAGTTTCTTATTTGAAAATAGAAGATTACATATCTAAACTGATAGAATTCTCTAAACTGGACTTTCAGCCGCAGCATGAAATACCAATTAAAGGATGACAAACACATAAAGGGATAACAACATTATTTTTAGTCATTTTTAAATCTATGCTACAGTTTATATATTTAAAAAGGCTGATATGAAATTTTAAACAAAACATGTTCAATGTTGCCAATCAAATGTTGAATAAGCTACTCTGTAGTTTTTTTTTTACTCTGTAAGGTTTATACTTTTAAAAAACCTGACTGTCATGACGTCACTGCCTCACCAGACATGAATGCAGTACAATTTCAATAAATTACATTTAATTGAAGTACAGTTTGAATAAACAGACATTGCTGACTCATCAAAATAGATTTGGAATAACGGACACTAGGAAGTTATCTGCTGAATACAAATGACTTTTGATAAAATTTAACAGCGATATTGTTACAGCGACTGAACCCAATAAAATATATTTTTTTAAATTATTATTTAAGAATAAAGGCTGGGTAAGAAGACTAATGTTGACATTTGAAAAAAAAAATCAATAGTACTTTCCTTATTTTACAAGTTTGTTTTGGCACACCAAATCTTGGAAAACATTAGTCATATTTTAATGATGTTTAATATTTTATTTACATTGATATTTATGCTTATGAATCAAAACAGATATATTGTGTATAATTTTTGACAAGTGATGTAGGATGTTACATCAATCAAAAAATTTAAGAACAATGCATTTGATCAAAGCGCTTATTTTTTTTGCCGCAAAATGGCATATAACAAGACCAGGGTTGTTAAATATGAAAAAAAGTAAACCCTGCAAAATGTCAAGTCTAAAAAGCCCAAAAATTAAAGGTTTTATTGTCAAAAGTCAATATAGATTAAACATTATACAATATAGCAATATAGGTGGGTTTATTAAGGCAGGTTTTGTGAAAAGAGCCAATTAATTGAGTGACTTAAAAATTGTTTGTTAATTTGTGTTAGTCTTATGTCAAGCCGATAAAAGCTATTCATTGATTCAATTTAGAAGAAGAAATTGATCCTATACTAAACTTTTCACTTAAAAATTTACATAGAGTAAAATATTTTTTAGAGTGTAGTAAAGTTAACCAGTTAAACCTGGAGTACTAAATAACATGCGAGCTGGTTTAATCACACATTAAAGTCCCTAATACAACCTCCACCTCAAGTTTTGTGCAGAGGGAGCGTTACTCAAAGCAAAAGCTAGGGAACATACTGGCTGTGCTCTGGCCTTTGGCACTCATCATTTTCTAGACTCTTGTCAGGAAAGGTTAAGCTTCTCCACAGCTTTGTGAAGGTTGCTATTCAAACCCAGGGCTTTCTGGCCAGAGGCCCTCCTGATAGCACCCTGTTAACACACTTGTTCACACATTCACACCCGCCGCTCAAATCCACGCATTAGTGCTCCCACAACAAAGTATTTACTCCAAACTTACAAACACTCTTCACACGCTTTCGATCCCCCCGCACACCTGCACCTGGCTGGTGAATGAGGCAGTGGCAGGAAGCCAGGTTAGCAGCTCTGTGTAATTACTGCGCATTTCGTCTCTCCTTCCCTTTCTCCTCAGTTTCCCATCCACGCCATTTATCCATTCGACTTAACCGGTCATTAACCTGGCCTTAATCTCCCTGTCCCACACCTCTCTGTTTGTTCATTCGCATTCGGCCCACACCCAGCCAATGTGCCTTTGTCAGGCCTGACGGATCGGGCCTGTCTTTTGCTACTATGGTTGGGTTTCGTGCGAGTAGCTTGTGTTTATAGTTCCATCAATGCTTTTGCAGACATCCAGTAAAATGTGAGGCGATTCTCATCGTCCTTTATTGAGATGTTAAATGTTTTAGTGGATTATAAGCCAGTTTAACTGACTGTTACAATGTTACCAGAATAGTAAATTCGACTTTGAAAAGTTAATACCAGAATAGAAAATTGGACTTGGCTAGGACAATGTCTGTCTAGAATTTTTTAATAAAAGTTGGAAAAAAAATAATTTAACTTTTTAATTTTACTGTTCACAAGCACCATCTGAAATTAATACAATGCATGCAATATTTATATACAGCTATAATGCCCATTTACATAACATATGGTGCTCTAGAACATGCCAAGTTAAGTTTTAGTTCCAAATACAATCAACATCCTTTATTACAACCAACTAGAGAAGGCGGGTTCACACCCTAGCATATGATTTATTGGAAAGGTCATGCTATCTAATGAGAGTTAAAGAATGGTAGGTAATAGTATATTTGGGTGTAAAACACATTTAGACCGGCAATGAATCTGTTCTGCTCTTAAAACAGTTGCTCCCCTACTAAATCCCCCACAGTTTTATGTTCGTACATTAACTTCTAAATCGCAAAAAAAAAATAATAATAATAATTTGACATAGAGTGGATGCTGTTTTGTGGATGTTCTTACCACAGCCTCTATATTTGAACATTTACTGCGCAGCTCTAAAGTTCAAAAAATCCTTTCTCTGCCATGTTGCTGTGTATAATAAATGATCGACTCTATCATTAAATCATATCAACTTCCTCTTTTGAACCACATGTCTCTTCACTAGACTCTGCTAGAAGCGGTTTAGGTAATGGTGTCTAAAAACAAAAGGATTGCTTTCAAACACACGCAATAATAAACTGTTGGGAAAGATAGAACTTGCAAATATAGTTCACCAACTGTGTACATATCTATGTGCTTTCAGATTATAGAATCTCACTTTCTTGTGATTCATTACCAACTTCTTCTGCTTGAGCCAGCCTTTTGTCAACACTGGCCACAAGACTGATTTTACGCCAAACTGGAAGCTAATTAGCCTAGCTCAGCCAACTCTGATAGACAGTCCAATCCATTAACTTGGCCATGAATCACAAGCGATTAAAAAAAATCATAGTGCTAAGAATGAAATATATATGTAATAAAATAAATTTACCAATGAAATAATCTTTAGCAGTTGTTCATGTTAACAAAAAAGCAAGATGGTAATGTTGAATTGGTTTGTGCAAGTCGATAAAAAAAACACACACATGCACATTATGAAGAGGTAGCACAAAAATATTGATGTCAAGCACACTGTTACCATTTATACATCCATATTTGACACTTACAGGGACATCAACATACTTGGCTGCTGCTTTAACCTTGTAAAAAAAAAAGACATGTTTAATACCTTTAGCACTGCATATCCCAAAATGTGAAAAACCTTAAAAGCCTTACCGTGAAAGACAGGATGGAGGAGAAGAATGTTCCTTCATCATATCTTGAGAGTTTAGACAACACTCCATCTAAAACAGCTGTAAACTGTGAATACAAAGAAATGTTTGTTTCATACACCACAATTTTAATTACACAAGTGACAAATGATGATTTGAGTTAAACCAGTATTTGCTAACAATGCTAAGCAGTAGAGAAAATTCCATTTGTAGCTCCTTGAAAAACATTCATGAGTCAGTGAAGGCCAAGGGAAAGCAATGTCCAAAAGCCAAATCTGGCTGTTGTGAAATGTGTTGCCTCAAAAAGGTTCCTAACAATGGTGGATGCAAGTACCTTTGAAACCAAGGAGGAGATCATTTCCTTAAAGGCCTCATCGATCAGAACATCGATTTTGGAGTGGTACTGTTGCTGCAGGACAAAAGAAAGGAGACAGGGAGGAGAAACATCAACAAATATGATGCCAAACGCCTTGTAAAGCATCCTAAAAGAACAACACGCTCACAAAGACGGATTTCGGCAAAGAGAAAAATCCCTCCTGTGCAACAGGGCTGAGTTAAGCAGCTATTAGGCCCATTATGGCAATGAATGGCATTCCTGCTCTCGTTTAAGGCAAAGGAATTTGAAGGATACTTTTTGTGCCGGCCACAATTAGGGCAGCCTTGTGTTTTTCTAAAGAACCCGTCCAGCTGCGGTGCGCAAAGGCTCAAACTGCATTCTATTAATCCGCCATTTCATGTCTGATGAGTCTTATTCGCCTATTTTGTGAAAAAGAGGGAGGAGGAGAGAGGAGATGAGGGCCTGGGGGCAGAGAGAGGGAGAGAGAGAGAGAGAGAGCATCCATTTTTGCTTTGAAAAGATGCCTTTGCTGCAAGCGCGGCAGGCAGGAGTTCATCTCCCCCAACAATGGGCTTTCAGGGTGAATCTAAAGGACATCCAAATTAAAAATTTCAGTCAACAATGCCTGCAGATCGGTGACAAATTGAGGGTGCTAAGAGGTCACTGTCAGCAGCCCTAATTTTCTTTTCACCCTTTTTTCCCCCTGCACATGAAATGGTCGTTTTTGTCATAAATGGCATTATAGGAGAATCTTGAGGACTTTTTACCTCAATTAACACTTCCATGTTTGCTTTATGTACGGCTAAACGCAGAGGCCTCTTTATTCTTCATCAGCGTCGATTAAATCGGGAGGTCTTTTGCGACGAAAAGAACAATAATTTCTTTTGAAAACATTTATCTAGCAACCATCCACTTCAGAGTCACTTTAGCGAGATGGCAGATTATAAAGCATAACCTTGTATTCTAAAATATAACAGCAGGCAAGCTCGGTTAAAATCATCTCTTCTTTGTTTTTTAATAACTGCTTTCATGAACAAGCTGACACGTACCGTTAGCCATTAAATCAACTTTGTGAAAAGAAAAAGCAGTCGAGTATTGTGAAATATCTTCATCTAATACTAAAGATTAAGTGGGAAAGTGTCAGTTTCTCATTGCTTTTCAACTTTCTCACTGCACAAGGCCACATACTTCCTCTTTGTTTTTTCAAAGTTTACACATGTTTGTGTTTTGTCACGACTGTAAAAGAGTATGGCTGACAATGACAGCACAACTGACTGGCACAATATCTTAATCATACTACAGTGCGTACAATTATTTTTCACGTTTATATCCAATCATGAAGTAGTGTGAAGAAGAGAAAAAGAGTCTTCCTGTTTGAGGAGTCATCCTGCTTGTGCCAACTGAAGCTGAAGTGTTCTGCATCACCAACTTACCTGTCATGCATGTTTTATACTGGAAAGGAAAACACCCTTGTTTGGAAACAAGGAAACAAGCAGAAAAAACCCTTGCAAGCATGAGGAGGACATAAAAAGTAACCAGCATAGTAATTTAAAAAGCAGAGAGCATCATCATGAACCTGAGTTCCAGCAGAAGTTAGCTTCAAAGCTGCAGTGCCAAAGTGCTAAAGGTTTGTCCACTCAACGTTTTCAACATGTCCTCTGAAAAATAAGTAATGATTTGCCAGTGAAGGACAGAGTACACAGTAAGAAAATTGGAAATGAAAAATGTAACATTTCCTTGCAGAACCTTAAACACAAAAATCAGTTTTGTATTGGTATAGTATTGCATTGCTAACCCAACAGGACATGGGCTATACGTCTGATGAGCTTGGTATTTTTATGGCAGCACCTTACGAATTCTGAAGTTGTGATCTGATTGTTTCTCAGGGGAATGAAAATGAATTTTGATTCTTCTTGGAAATCTATATAAATTCAACCAAAGTTCCAGCCCTACAATCGAAATGACATCATACGATCATGTTTACAGAGAATGAGCGTTTATAAAGAACAGCTAAACATTGCACTCTCAAGTTTTAATCTCTAGTCATTATTTTGTAATGACGTTTCCATGCTTGGAAACATGAGCACCAATGACACATCACTTATCTAGCTGAACGTTTGGTGTGAATGAAAAAAAGCTTGGCTTTGCCAGATTGACTTGGATTTTCACAAGAAGACAGATGAAAGCTAGCTGTTTTAATGATGTGAGTGAGACTTGAAAGAGCAGCTGGTGGGGGCTCCATACCCATTCTCATGTCGATCTCATGACAAAAAACCTTGCTGAAGAACAATGTGATGAAGAGCCGATGAAGAAATAATAAAAAAAGAGATGAACATTCAAAAGGTTGTCTTGCTAGTGCCTGACAATAAAGAGTTGTTTGACAAAGCTCACAAAGATCAGAAAATAGCCAAGCGTGTGTCTGTTGTCCCTTGAGTAGTGATGAGAAGTTTCGTTAATTTTGGTGATTTGTTATATTGAATCATGTTCGTTTAAAAGAATGAATCATTTGAACAATTCATTTATATAATTCATATAGAATAAAATCTGATTAACGTATAAACTGACAAAGACCCAAAAATAAAGCAAACTACATCAATCAGGGTAAATGGACAGGCTCACTTGTCTTTTCTAATGGTTAACAATGTAATACACACGCACGAAAGAAAACGATTCACTCCACAAAAAGAGTTGTTACTCCTGAGTCACCCTGCAGAGAAGCATCTGAATGTGTTGTGAGAAAATCGCTATATAAATGTTGACAACTACTATAATTAAGTATTTTGTCAGTATTGTGTCACTTTTGTTAGAAGATAAGGTGGTAACTTTATGATTTTTTTAAGCAGTCGACCAATTCTATTGCTATGGATAAAGATGCTTTTTAATGACAATCAAAAGAATCAGTTAAAGACAAATTGGTGAATCAGAGGGGGTCACTTACCCACTGTTGATCAAACTGGGTTTCATGCAAGAACATGCAGGGATGAGTGAGAGACAGACAAAGAAAAAAAGTAATAAGATTAGATCATTCAAATTTAGCTAGATGTTTACAAGTCTGCCACAGGAAAATATGAATTATGAACAAAAAATTAAATCCATTGTTTTGTGTAGATAAAACATTTATACAATTTTACTGTCTGGACTAAATCGAATATGGAGAGGAAATTACTGAAACTGATTTTGAAATCAGTTCAGATCTTTAATAGTGTACACTTGATTCTATTAATACAATAATAAATGCAGAAGTTTCACTTAGGTGATGACAGGGCTATGCCCTAATGTTTACGTCAGGAGCTATATGAACTACAGACAGAACTACACTTAAGTGTACATTTCAGTTGTTACTTCATGAATAACCATGTAACTCATGGGATTTGAAGTCTTTTCAATTCAATTGTATTGTAACTATATAAATGTATTGCAAATTTTAAAAATGTTCTTGTTAAAAGTAAACATAAGATAATAACATATTATAAACAATATAATAACATAATAAATTATATAAAATATAATTATAATTTTTTTAACAAAAATATTAAAACATAATAGTAATAATAACTAAGAATAAATAAATTTAATTTAACAAATACATCTGTAAATAAGCAATCATAATAATTGCAATTCCATTTATTGTTCACAGATTTGCATTTAATTTTTTTTTAACTAAACAGACACAACAAAATATACATGTTTCATTTTAGACATACCATCATAAAAATGGGATCAAGGCAGCAAAAAAAGTACATAACTAAAAAGAAGATGCCAACAATGTGGTATGTATAAAAATCAGTAAAGAGTTCAGAGTAAATTAAAAGAAAACCAAATAACTTGTGTCACATGTTAACATGCTGAACCTTTCAGTACAGATTTCTGTAAGTCTTCCAAAAGCCTTTAATATGGAAATGTGTCCCCCTTGACAACACACCCTGCACCCTGTCCCCGCCCTCTCAATACCCTGCGCATACAAACTCATACCCCAAAACTGTTAACAATTCTTGGCTTTCCCTTGTTCCTTGTACCTTCTTTTTTTAGGGCATTTACTATCTAACAACTTAACAACCATAATTGGTAGCACTACAAACTACACTCTTCTTATCATTAATTAAGCATTAGCAAATTGTTAAGCGAGAGATTACAAAGCTTTGTTTCTATGGTAATACACATTTGTAAGCAGTTTGTAATATATAACTCTTTATTCTTAATAACTATTAATTTGACTTGCAAAGCTTAAATACATGAGATTTAAAGGCTCCGTTTTATTCTAAACAGACAAAGCAACACAGTGCAGAGGAAACCAGACCATTTAAATATTTGTCTCATGTTTAAATGCTTTACAAAACATAAATAGTCGTCAGTAGTTGAGCTCAAAAAATAGTTGGCAGCAAGTAAATGTTTTATATCTAACGGCATTAATTATGAGTTACAGTAGTATTATGAGTTATTAAAGTGTAACAGTTACTATATATCTTAATAATAAGATGTATTATGTGCTTTCAACGAGTTTAATAATAATTTATTAACACATTCTAAATGATATCTTACAACTAATATCTAACTAGTTTCTGAATATTGAAAAGTTTCATTTCATAATAATTAACTCACCTTCAATAAATCATGAAATTAATCAATCAATCAATCAAGTTTTAATATAGCGCTATTTTAGCAGTTAGTTTCAAAGCAGCTTCACAAAGTCTTAGCGAGGATCATGTAAAGTAAATAGGAGTGCCCTCTGCCTTGCTGACTGAGGGAGGTGCTAGTGACCTCCCCAGCATAAAGAATATACAAACTCAAAATTCATCGATGAAAAGTTGACCGGACAGCACCTGAAAAACAAAAACAAAAAAAACAAAGACAAAACAGAAACTAACAAACAAAAACAATGGTTAAAAAAAAGAAACAGACAACAATAGCATGCTGATGAGCGTCAGCTGCAGAATGAGTGATAAACGATGGGTATAGGTTATACAAGCACATTGAACCTCATTTTTTTTTCAACAGTTTGTATGTTTAAAGTGCTCAGACACCAAATCTGTTTTGACAAATACCAGGAGCCAAATATTCGAATGCTAGATTAAACAGATATGTTTTTAATCTAGTTTTGAACTCTGTGAGCGTAGCAGAGCTCTGGACAACATTTGGGAGTTTGTTCCAGAGCTTCAGGCTCTGGATGAGAACGCTCTTCCCCCTCTAGTGGATTTAATAATCTGCGGCATAATCTGCGGCCCTGCTTCTTGAGATCGAAGAGAGCGAGCTGGAATAGATCGTGATAGGGGACTGCTCAGGTAGGCCAGAGCCAAGCCATTCAGCGCCTTTAAGGTAAGGAGCAGTATCTTATAGTCAATGGGATATTGTACAGGAAGCCAATGAAGAGAGCACAGAACCGGTGTAATGTGGCATGAAGATTGAGAATATGATGGGACCCAGAACAGATACTTGAGGAACTCCATACTCTACTGCTATTGTGTCTGATGAGTCTCCATTTACATGAACAAACTGATTCCGGTCAGAGTAAGTTAAACCACCTTAGAGCCGGCCCTGGATGCCTGCATCATTCTCTAGTCTCTCGAGGACAATCCTGTGATCTATCGTATTGAAGGCTGCACTGGGATCTAGCTGAACTAAAAGAGAGATATTACATTGATCCCAATCAAGTAACAAATCATTTGAAATTTTAATCAGTGCAGTGTCTGTGCTGTGATGTGATGTGCTCTGAATCGAGATTGAAGATCTTCATAAAAGTTCCTCTTCTGCAAGAAGGAGCTGAACAGAGCTATTACAACTTTCTTTAATATTTTTGGCAAGAATGGAACATAAGAGATTGGCCTATAGTTGGTTAACTCAGTAGGATTTTTGAGCTGTTTATGAACGTAAACTAGCAATATGATGAGTTAATGTTGTGCTTAAGCTAAAGATGTGCTTAATGTTATTAAGCATATTATATAGATAATTATAACCCAAGAAAATATTTAAACTAGTATTTATAAACAACTTACAAATGTGAAATAACATAGAAGCAATGTTTCATAAATTATTTCTTAACTATTTACTAGTGCTTAATTAATGATTAGTAGTGTGTAGTTATTATAAAGTTTTGAATCACCAAACGATGCAAGAAACTGATCCCCACATCACTTAAGATCCCACAATCAAGTACTTATATTCATTTATGGTGCCTACTGTAACTCTCCAGAGGAAGAGTCTCACAGTTATATTCTTACCTCCTGACCTTGGTCGAGAACACACAGCTTGGAGCACTGCTTCTTGGCATCCATGAGAACATTGAACATTGTGCACACAGATAAGGCCACTCGGAAATCGGTGGATTTGCAGGACTTCTGCATTTTAGAGTCAAAGGCAGTTTTGGTCCTAGATGTACAAGAAAAAAAGAATTATTCTCTCAAGTCACTGTTTAATACAATACATGTCTCCTTTTACCATAAAAAAACGTTTGAAAATAAAGTTTACTTATGCCTTGCAGATTTTAAATCGTATTTAGACTATTATGATAATTTGAGATAAATGATGACCTTTGTCATAGTTTCCCCTGTCATATAACCCTGCCACCCAAGAGTGGTTTCTCGCTTAGGGTAAGCAGGACTGAAACTGGTGAGTACCAGGATGGGAGATCTCTTGGGAAAGTCTGGTTGCTGTGGGATACTGAGCTAGTGGGGTTAGCAAGTGGTGCAAACTCTGTAGAGTGCTGTCGATCCTAGCACCAGTAAAACTATCTTTCCGGGTTGCTTCTGGTGTTTCACTGATAATAAACTCTCATTTAAACCTGACACATCAGTACATCAACAAGCTAACTGTCTGTCCTCATTTGATGGAAATAAAGCAGGTCCCAAAAATGGAAAACAAGATTTGGACAATTTGGTGGATTGGAAATAACGAGAACACGACTTCAGTGCTGATGACTGGCTCTCCCTCTACTAGCCCCACCATTAATTATGAAAAAACTTTAAATATTAATGTAACTTTAACAAATTGACAAAAGTAAAGAAGTTTAAAATTAGCAATGTGAATAAAAAACTCTTTGCCAGAAATTAGATGTGCTTGATTTGGACGTTCAAAAATATTATATAGTTTAACATGGGTGTCATTTAACACCTGATCACTTCTAAGAAATTTTTTTTTTCATGACAGTTTTCACAAACACTAAAATGTTTTTATGAATATTTTGTTTCAATAACAAATCATGTGGCAAAATGGAAGTAGGAAGTACAGCAGTCTGTTAAAAGTAAAGTTTGAATGGGTGAATAAGCTTTTCTGTTGTGCAAGAAAACACTTGCTCCCATGCCTCAGTGCTGTTCCCGTTGATGTCCAAGTAACTTGCTTCAAAGAAAAACCGTGTGACATGCCATGTATTTTATTTTTAACATACACCTGGACAAGTCTGTCCCGTGACAAATTGATTTTCTGAACCCCCACAAATCAGGCAAAGTACCCAAATTTAAATTAATGTTGTCCGTTAAACTCAATCCAAACCAATAGGACTTTTGAGCATTCATGGTTTTAAAACAGGACATTTCATGATGTCTTTCTGTGGTCATACAAAAATTGCCCACAGGTGTCTGACCTATTAATAATACCTGAATTCTTTTCGGCCTAAAGCCCACGGGTAAGCACAGAAGCAGATACATAGCTGTCACAACAATAGAAAAAAGGGTAGCAAACATAACACATTCCAGAATACTCTATATAATTAGAGCTTTATCCAGATCAACAGCACACCCAGAAAAATATTGTTTTATAAAGGGTACCTTTTAACACAAGCCTCCATCATGTCACTGGCCATCAGCTTTAGCCTCTGTTCCAGATGTTTGGCAAACTCTGGCTCTGGCCAGTGAAGGTCCATTATGAATATCTGCAGAGCATCCAGCTTCCAAAAGAGATCTTCAGATGTGGCTGAGCCATTACTGATTGAAAAAGAGATAAGACAAGTAAAAGAGATGTCAAACCATTAGATTTAAAAGAGGACCGCAGATGAAAATCAAATAAATCGCTATTAGAAAATCGTTAATTGTCCTTGAAAACCCACCATTCTGAAATCCTTGATAATGAGATAATCTCATAAGATCCATCCATCCATCCTCATGTCGGCTTTTTCCCTTTCAGGGTCACCACAGCGAAATGAACTGCCAACTCCTCTGGCATATGTTTTATGCGGCGGATGCCCTTCCAGCCGCAACCCATCGCTGGGAAACATTTAACACTATGGACAATTGTTCTTACTCAATTCACTTATGCCGCATGTCTTTGGACTTGTGGGGAAACTGGAGCACCTGGAGAAAACCCACGCGATCACGGGGAGAACATGCAAACTCCACACAGAAATGCCAACCGACCCAGCCGAGGCTCGAACCAGCGACCTTCTTGCTGTGAGACGACCGTGCTACCCACAGCGCCACCGTGACACTCCTCATAAAATCCCTCTAATTACTTTTTTGCTGATTAAAGTTCTGCTAATGAGAGGAAACTAAAATGTATGCCAATTCTAACATTATGTTTCTGTTTTGGTGGCAAAAAAGCACTGAACTTGTGTGATTATGCAATATAATAGAGGAATAAAATCATACCTTTTAAAAATCATGACATTTGATAAGCCATTTAACTCCAGAAACCTTCAAAATGAAGTTAGATAAAATTCTTTTCAATAATAATCTCTAATGATCAAAAAAGTAATTTTATTAATAATTAGCTTCAGTGTTAAAATGATTGATCTATTCTTAGAGACTCTTAGTGTTTATGAACTGGAAGAAATCAAGGCAGAAAGGTGCTTCTGGCAAGGTTTGGGGTTCATGAGGCTCCAGAGATCTCAGACAATGCAGACAGATGGAGTGACATCGCCATGTCAACCGCAGTTGACACGGCAACACACAGTGTTCAATATAAAAGGCTACTTGTTCTTCTCCCTGTTAAAAGACTGTTACCTTCACAAGTGGCAGTCCGGGGAAAAAAATGGCTTGGCAAAGTCTGCTGTACAATTAAAAGGGACGAGCAAAAGCTCCCAGTAGATTAATTAGCAGCGAAGTAGTCCGTAAGGACCCCTGCGGGGTACGCGCCTCCGCTAGGAGCCCGTGAGAGCACCGGAACAAACGGAGGAGTTTCTGGCCTGAAGAACACACTCCACAGGGAGAACGCACAGTTCTCGCCCAATCTAACAAGCAGATTCCCCTCTGACTGAAACACACACTCTCATACACATGCGTACACACACACACACGATCATGCTGCTTCAGTCTGAACGAACACTGGTGTGCTTTTACAGTTCACACTCTTCAGGCTAATTGAGAGGATGCATTTAATGCTCACTCGAATACAAGTAAGCTTCTTCACAGAGATCTACAGAGCTCTGAAGAATGTTCAACATCTACTGAAGCTTTCCATTGCAGAGAAGCTACTTTATGCTTGACAAAAAGGTTGCTCACACAGACAAAATGTTTTGTTGAGAGGTGCTTGTTGAATGATTCTTTAGTGAGTTAGCTGAAAATATGTTGCAAAACATTCAGATTTTTGTTTTCGACTGAGCTTGTATTATGCTTTGCTGTGATATCCTGTTCTGTACAATGCAATAGAGTACCAGGCTAACTGATGAAAAATACACTACTATACTATACTTTATTTTGCCCGAAGAAAACAATACTATACTACATTAAACTATTCAAAACAATATCAACTATATATTATGTTATATAGTTTATACTAAACAAAACAACACTATATGATACTATACTATACTATAAGCACTATTTACATTTATGTTACATTTACGCACTTAGTAGACACTTTTGTACAAAGTGACCTACAGTAGGGGAGAGACCATATGCAATTGATTACACAGTCAAAGTAGAAGTTATATCACTTGATCAATCAACCATAGCAGGTAGGAAATAAAAAGAAAAGAGTAAAGAGGTTTTTCAGTTGCTTCTTGAAAGCTGTTAGTGTTGCTCCTTTGCTGACTGGATCAGGGAGTTTGTTCCACCAGTCAGGGACAGAGAGAGAGAACCACAATAAGCTGTTTTTTGAGCGCAGGCTTCTTAAGGGCATGTAGGAGTGTATGAGTTTGTGGAGGTAAAGAGGGGCTGATCTGGAGATGGTTGTGTAAGCCGGCATTAATTATTACGATGCTTGACTGTGCAAAATAATACTATACTATACTAAACCAAACAATACTATTCGATACTAGACAATACAAAACAATACTATACTAAACCAAAAAACACAATTCGATACTAGACAATACAAAACAATACTAAACTAAACAACACTATTTGATAATAGACAATACAAAACAATACTAAACCAAACAACACTTTCGATACTATACAATGCAAAACAATACTAAACTAAACCAAACAACTCTACTCGATACTAGACTATAAAAAACAATACTATACTAAACCAAACAACACAATTCGATACTAGACAATACAAAACAATACTATACTAAACCAAACAACACTACTCGATACTAGACAATACAAAACAATACTAAACTAAACCAAACAACACTATTCAATGCTAGACTATACAAAATGATGGTATACTAAACGAAACAACACAATACAAAACAATATTATAGTATGATTCCCTGAACACTACTAAACTATGCTTTACAAAACAACACTCTAATATAATATACAAACCAATAATATGCTACACTACACAGTACTATACTGTACAAATAAATTCTATACTACACAAATATTATACTAAAAATATATAGTCAAACTATTCACTTCTGGTTTGTGCTATAATTTTCTATAGTCTTTAATAACTTAAATCCTTCATTTGATCACAAAAAAACAAGTCTATAACTTTTAAAAATGGAGAAAGGTTGAAAGAGTTATTGAATTTTCCAGAAGGTGCCTTGATACAGCAGGGACAACTACTCAATCTTACTGGGTGTAAATGATGAAGTTCTTTCAAACGTTTAAGAGAATTAACAAAGTTTTGTAACACCAATAGAGTAATAATTTCTTCCTTTCTTCAGTTGTCATAGCAGACCATTACATCATAATTACATCATTTGTTATATTTGCAGTCTAATCAAATTCTAAAGCTACAGTGAAAAGTGTTAGGGAAATTTTAATGAGTGAAAGAGAGAGGGCACACAATAAGAAAGCATAAATACAACTACAGCATGGATAATTATCCTATACTACATAAAATAATGCAATGGTACTCCATACAAGACAATACTACACATAGCTATTTTTACGTTTATAGAATTTTATAGCTGTTGTAGAAAGTTTAAAGTGAAATTTTACAGGACTGCGGCCCTCTTTAAACACCTCTGCATGAAACCAGGCAAATCATGACTACTATATTTTAATTGATAATAACCACTTACTAATGCACAACAGTTTTCTGAAAAGCAACTTTGAGTTTACAAGACAGACTACAGACACAAAACAGACACCAGACACAAGCGTCACATCTAGTACTTACAAAATATCTGGCAAATTAATTCCGTGTCCTCTGCAAAATCAAACAACAACATTAGGTTTCATATAAAATACCAGAGATTAAATCAGAGCAAATCAACAACTGGAATACAAACCCTGGTGTTGGAATCAAACGAATGGGAATGGGAATCAAACAAACCAAATGATTGTGATTCTTTAAAACGTGTGTCGAACATTTTCAAGTGAATGTTTGAATCGGAAGGTAAAATCTTGCACAATACGTGTCTGTGCACAAGTAACAGAACTGATGGAACCTGAAGCCGTACATACATGCTGTCAGACTGAGGCCCCATCCAGGATGGGGCAGAGAAGGTGGGCATCTGAGGGAGGTTAAGAGGCAGTGTTGGCACTCTTGGCAGTGGGACACTGGGCAAATTGTTTGTGATGGTCCTGTCAGAGATCACAGAGAGGAAAAAAGCAGAAAAGCCTGAGAGCAGGCAGAAAACGAGAGCAAGACCAGAACATTTAGTGATATTTATATGCATGAAAAAGTGGACAGAGAAGATGATAAAAGTAGAAGAAGACGCAGAGAAGTTGTGTTTCTTTGGATTGTTTAGTGAAATGGTCAGTTATTTTAAATATGTTGTGTATTTTTGACTTTTTTTTTTATCTGACCCAGGTCACTTTCATATGTGATCTTAAATTTGAAACCTCTTGCAAAGTGACCTCAGCCTATATGCTCATATTGCATTTTTCTGAGTCATTGTGCCCTACTTAAACGCGTTTTCTCATAGATATGAGTCGCTAGAGAAGACAGCTTTTAATGAAAATGTTACAGCAAGATGCTCATTGACATATCTATGCTTTAATGAAGACATGGTTGTCATCCCATCACTTTCAACTCAACTTCCACAAATAGTATTTTCTTAATACTATTTAGCACTAACGAAGTTGCTCTGATCAGAAATTTAAGGCACAAGAGTACCAGAGAACATTAATTTCAAAGTAAACATTTTCAATGTTTACTGCATTCTGAATGATGAAGTCCCATATGGATCCCACATAAGACAGACAGCAGGCACATAATATGTGTAACATGAATGACCAGAACACAGATGATTAAGATCTGCAGTCTTACATCACTCTAAAGTACAGTATCTTCGGCCAGTCATTCTCATAGATTCCTTGTTGCTCCCTGCAACTGCTATTACACAAACGTCTAACTACTTTAGGACAATGTGTGAAACACAGATTTGTGGTGAAAGGAAAAAGCAAACATAAATCACCAGAGGATGGTTAATGAAAATAAAAAAATCTAACAAACTAAGACAATGATTGTGAAGGGACTCTGTGTCAGGTTAAGGGCAGGTCAAGTGTCCAGTAACTGCACAGGGCAATCAAGATGGCAGATGAGGCTCTGGGAGGAGTGAACCAAAATCCTACATGGTTCCTCCTAGCCAGAGCACTCCTGCTTAGGGAACTGAGGTATGATCCTCTCTTCTGCAGCTTGCCAAAGCACAAAGTCCCCAAGTCCGGGAGAGTTCTTCATAGGTGAGCTACACTTATAAACCTAGTTAATAATGAGATACAGGTGTGTTGATGTTTCGTGTTCTCCTGGCTTCACTGACCAGGATGAAAATAATTAGGGGTGAAAGGAGGTCTTACTTGACTGACTGCCATGTCTCCTGTTCAAAGCCCCGATGAATGGACTGGGCAATGGAGGACTCCATCAGGTCAATGTAGCGCACCACAAGAGGACTATACAGCTCCTGGAGGTGTTTGTGGAACATCCCATTGCAAAGGTGAGCTGAAAGACAAAAGTGTTAAAAGTGATTAAACAGTCTGAACTATATCACGAAGCAAAAAACAGTGAGCAACGAGTAAAGGTTTACATTTTGGGTTAAATTTTTCTTTGATTAGGATAAAATTAATGACTTGTAAAAACTTGACTTGTTGCTTTATTCTAGAGAGAAAAAAATGTATGGCAAATGCTAAAAAAAAAATTGAGGATGTAAGTATGTTATCTATATGCGCAAACAGAAGACAATAATAATAGTAATATTTTGTCAGATTCATATTGTAATGCTAGTCTTCTTTGTTGTAATGTTTGAAAAACTCCCTGCCTTGTTATTATTGTTTGGTTAAAGATTAATTTTATAAGTAGGTTACAATCTTTGTTGGAAGAGATTTCAATTTGAAGTTAAAGTGATTGAATTAATTGACAGACAGGTGTCCAGTCACAGCTGTGTTCTGCCCAGGGGGCAACCTCCTTCTTTACCTCTTGATACGTGATAGGAAGTGACTGAGCTGCAGTTCCCCGAGCAGCCGCTTGAGGTTGATTCCTAAAGGGAGCAAGTTCTCATTCTCTTCAATGTTAAAATAAGATGCCTTTACTACGTCCATGTCCTACCTCTGAGGATGCGTATTCAAGTACTGGCTATGCCCATTTTGTGCTTTATGTGACTTTGCCAGAAAACTATGGGTGACGTTACAAACACTCGGTCCATGCTATATACAGTCAATAGTTCCGTCCCATCTTGAACAAAAAACTCACTTGAGCACGGGAACGGAGAGCAATTTAGAGAGAGAGAGGAATCACAAGAGCATGATAAGATCAGACTCTCTCAGGTGCTTTGAAGTGCCTATTGCGAAGTTAATTTAAAATAACAGGTCTAAAACAGTGTTTACATTTCTTAGTAGGCATATTTCTATGGTAGCAAATTTGTGCCAATAATGGAACGTGTGTTTCTGATAATTAAGCGTGTGACAAGAAGATACCTGCGAGCAGAAAACGTGTCAACCAAGAAATGTAAATACTGTTTTACACCATTTATTTTAAATAAAAAAACTGTCATCTCTGTACTTTGTTAAAGTTTAGAACCATTTTAGTGACCTCAATATAAAGTAAAAGCAGTGACAGCAAAAATTACAGACCAGGCTAATATACTCAGCAAAAAAGCTCAACAAATTGTAATCATGCAGAGTCTCCTTGGACTTTATCTAACTGAAATTTCATGGTCAGCCAATAATATTGTGTATTCTGTTCATGTAGGGGATGCTGGGGTGACTCTGTGAGTGTAAGATGGAGAGTGTAAGGACTTCTAACCAGAAAGTAGAAGGAAAAAAAACGAATTTGTCTGACAATAATTGACATAGACAACGCACATATCTCTTCCAGGTTCCCACTAAATGCAATTAAGGGGGGAGAGAGAAAGAGAGAGAGAGAGAGAGAGAGAGAGAGAGAGGGGCTCTCTTCAGACTTCATTAAGAGGTATTCCCATCTCTCTGATCTTCATCATTAACACTGGCCTTTTTACTCTCAGGGGTGTGTGCGCTCATTTCCCAACCATTTAACAATGATGAAACTCATTTGAACATTTACTCTCAATGTCAAAACAGTTTCTGTCATCTTCACACACTTCCAAGAGAAAATAACATTAACAATTCAAACAAATCCAAGAGTAAAATCTTAAATGAGATCACGAACATTTCAGAACCAGATGCCTACGTTGAGTTTTTTAAGCTAAATTCAGCCAAAACACACAAGTTACACAAGAAATTGTCATTTTGAAATTAGATTTTTGAACCCTTACCTAATGTTTTCGGTTTGAATATGGTTTGAATGAAATTCAACTACTATAGGAATGATTATAATTACTTTACCAAACTGTAGTTGAAAGGCATTGTAACTCCAATTGCCTTGAGGAACAGTGCAACAGGGTTGTTCATGTGGATTTTAAATTGCATTTCCTTTTGGTACTGGCACTCATGAACCTACTATTGTAGAGTAACTTTATATTTTTGCTATAGTACTATGTTAGTACAAACGCTTGAACAGTAGAACCAACCAACCTGCTATCCCAAACCCAAATAAGGAAAAGGAATCATCAGCAACTTGTATATAACTTATTTTCCAAGATGTTTTTACCTGTTGTCTAACAGATTTGGAAGTTTTATTTTCCATGCCCATGGAAAACATGGCATTATGAAAAAACATCACAAGATTGGTTGTGACATCTCGGTCACATGGCCTGAGTGCTGGGTCTTGGCCAAAGAAAGCTGCCATAAACCCTTGACATTCCATGAAGCTCTGGCTAGCCAAGATTGTGTAGGAAATAACACAAAAAGCTGTTCATAAGGGCTGGAGACCTCTGTTTCAGAGTAAAAAGCTAGTTGCATTTAGGGCAAATGTTGCATCATTTTAACTGAACTATGAATGTCTCTGATTCTTAGTTAGTGGATGAATTGTGTGTGTTGTGCAAGATTCATTATACCTTTACTCTTCCCACTGACACGCGATAAGATTAAATAAAAATACATGAGTTGTGCTTAAGTTAAGGCACCGAAAATGTTAAGGCACATAACTAATTACTTCAATTGGCCTAAGGTTGATCAACTATGTCTTAAAAACATGATACACTGATAAATGTAATAACTATAGATGCTATCCAAAATAAGTGTGAAATGTTTCAGTTCAGTCTTTGTGATGAACAGAGAATAATTTCAATTACAAAAAACAGGGCACAGAAAAGCAACCTGATGGGATAATATCAAAAAAGTTCATCCATGATCCATGTGTGGGAGTTTCCTATTTTTTTCTGCCAACCGTCTGTGTTATTATGCCATTTCCATTGTCATGCTCCCTTGATAACGAATCACTCGATTCCAAATGAACGGCTGTCTGAAGGAGAATCAAAGGCAATTCTCAATATCACAGTCATAAAAGTCAGTCTTGCAAATTAATAAAGGCTCTAGCTATCGTTCCATTTAAAAAGCAAAAGTTGTTTGCACAGTTAGAAATAAATTAAATAAATAAATAAAAATAATTAAAAATAAAAAAGTCAGCGGGCGTCACAGTGGCGCAGTAGGCAGCAAGGTTGCCTCAGCAAGAAGGTCACTGGTTCAAGCCTCAGCTAGGTCAGTTGGAATATCTGCATGGAGTTTGCATGTTTTCCCCGTGATTGCGTGGGTTTTCTCCGGGTGCTCTGGTTTCCCCCACAACTCCAAAGACATGTAGGCCATGTGAATTGGGTAAAAACAATTGTCCATAGTGTATAAGTGTGAATGAGTGTGTGGATGTTTTCTGGGTTGGTGGGTTGAGGCTGGAAGGGCATCCTCTGCGTAAAACATATGCCAAATGACTTATCAGTTTCCTCTGAAAAATTAAAGAGACACATTAAAAAGAAGACGGATGTGAAAAAAGACCATGGTGAGAGATTAAATGATTCTGACAGTTACTGGCAGATTGAAAAAGTTGAGGTTTACCCCAGCACTTGAACCCTGAATTAACTTAACTCAATTAACTGTCAGAATTACAGCTATCATGCAAACAACCTTTAAAAACCTATAACTTTGAAATATAAAAAAATGTAGTGAACACAATGCTTTTCTTGAGTTCAGCTAATAAACATTGGTGTCTCACTGAAATATTTGTTTGTCTGGTGTTAGCAATGGGTCCCTCTACTATAAGTAAATATTTACTCATTACCTCAATTCAAAGGTACATGTCACCAAAACTTCAGAACAGTAAAGCCTCAAACTTAACAAACAAAAAAATAAAGAAAATGACAACACTATCATGTCAAGCTCAGGTTGAAGTATTCAAAGAATTGTGTCACTCCATGGGCATCACTATATTACTTTTACTGGAACATGTTTCCTTGTGTAAATCTAGTGTTCCAGTAAAATGTCAAGTTTATTACTGCAATATAGTTGTGCACACGGTATTAGTGCACACATTCATGCCCTAACAACTTCCAAAAGTTGTTTAAAAATATTGGCTCTTTAAATTTCAAACATGCTGACTTGCAAAGATTTTAGAGTAAATACATAGTTCCTGCATATATGTTGTTATTATGAAGTGTCTGTGCACATAAACATTGTTACTTTGAGAATATAAATTAAACAAAGAGAAGCTTTTTCCGCGCATACAAAAACCTATCTCGGTGTTAAGCAAGAATGTGCAACAACAATCCTGCTTCGATGACAGGACAATAGTCCCATTATAAAATATTTTAAAAGTAATTTGTCGACAGCTGTTTGAAATAAAACAATTTACTATGTATTTGTGGAGTGTTTACCTCTGTAATCCATACTGTCTGATGAAAATTATGTATATATATATTTTTAAATAGAAGGAGTTTGATGCCCCTTACATGACTTGACTGACTCAACCTAGAAGTGCTTTAAGATAATCTCTGAACATTCTGAAGGTAAGAAGGTCCATAGAAACACAACTAATCATGGTCATTTATATGTGTGTAATGCATCATTACTTGTGAAAAAAAATTAATGAAATGATTTCTGATAGCCAAGTTAATTTTGGATTGGAGCTTTCTGTTATGCGTGTTTATGATAATGATTACAGCAATGAAAAACATTGCTCTATAAATGTATTTAAATCTATGGTAAATTTGAATGTGTTGTTTGAAATACAACTCTGAACCACAAACATAAAATTACCAGCAAAAAAAAGCACATTAAGGAGACAATGTAGCATTTTTTCAAGTTTAAAGTTTTCTTTCAAGATAATATGGATGATGAGGGGGGGTGCCCCAGTAGAGCTAGATCTGTGTCCCACGCAAAACCAGATTACCAGCTTGTTTGGATTAGATTTTCAATGAAAACTAAATCTGGTCAAATGCCCTGCAATGGTATGGAAACCCTTCTAGGGTCTGGGCTCTAGGTTTACCTTTCATCACAAAGAGAGCAAAGAGGAATCTAGTCAAATAACTAAAGAGTTAGGGAGTAGAGATGAGGAAAATAAGACGTTTTCTTATTTAACATTCATAACATGAATTCATTCATTCTGAAGTCTAATTTAGCATGGACGTTTTCTAGTTTAATTGTTTTAGACAGCAGTTTTGTAATAAACACAACATGACCAGTAAGTTCATAATGATTTAGATCAGTGAAGAGGTAAAGGACTGCTTAGTTGAATTAAGCTACAAGAAATAACACTGACATTCTGAAGCAACAATTATAAAATAGTTGGTGTAAACTGGTAAACATCACAATTATCAAATATTGACACATTCTTTAGTTGTTTCATGATCATTTCGTAAGCTTTGTTGTTTGTTTTAATTATTTAAATAACTATAAAAGAAAAAAAAGTATCAATATTACACTTAACAGAACGGAGTATTGTATAGCCCAAACAAAAGAGAAAAGTAACCCACGGTCAGTCCGCAGAAAGTTGTTGAGCAGTTGGAAAAGTGGAAAACTATCCCAGGAGTCCTGTTGCTGGATGGTCAGTGCAGCATCCATATCCACTGTGTAGAGTGAGAGAAAGATCTCTGCATGCTCGGCCATCGCCTCAGGCCACCAGGAGAATGCCTGCAAACAAAATAACCCCCAACTGGTTATGAATTGCATTAAGCTGAATTATGTATGTCAATTTTAACCTTCTTCTGTTGTTTGAGACTTTTTTTTTTTTTTGCTAATAGGCAGTGACAGACTCTTTGACAACTTCATTCCAAATATATGCAAGTGTCTAGATAGGCATGGAATGCAATACAGACATCATGATTCTCATCCTAAAACTTTAAAAGAAATGTCATTATGTAAAATGTTTCACTTTTTGACAACTTGGTGATTTATAAAACCACCTGAGATTTAAAATGTGAAAAATATCAATAACATGCAGATATGTTCAAATCATTTTGTACACATTTGTAGAAGTGCTCTGGAGTAATGAAATGCAGAATCAGCCATAAAAGGCTAAAGATCAAAAAAGGACATTACTCAATCCACATTTGTGCGCAGCTCAAGCAAACCTGAGCCAATCCGCTGAGAGAAGAGAACAATTTTGTGAAGTTCCTCTCACATTGTGCCAAGCTTATTTTTTATCTGCAGCAAGTACATTGAAGGCTCTTCTGAAAAGATCCAAGTCCATCAAATATAATTTTTTTCTTTTTGCATTCTTCTACACACTGATTCTCAGGGACGCCAGTGTCCAGCTTAATTGATAACATCAAAGAAATCCAGTAAGCCTTGTCTTGTATTCTTTGCTCTGGCATGCGAGCCAAGAGCTGTCAGTTCAAAACAGTAGCCATAGAGAAAAAAAGAGATAAAAGTGCAATCAGCCAGAGTAAAGAATAAAGAAAGGAAAGAAGAATTCTGACTTACTGAGGGGGGCTTTTGTGTGTGTGAATACTCATGTAAGTGTTTATGGAGAGAGTGAATATAAGACTTGATGCTTTAAAGCTGCTGGCCTTGAGGGAACTTGTCTTCAACTGAGACATATAGAGCTGACTAAATGAACTCTTTCCTACTGTATATGTTTAAATCTATGATATGTTTTTATTGTCTGTTTTCACATAATAGTCTGTAAAGTACTATGAATTGCCAATGTGTAATTCAGCATCATTATGGTTATAAAACATTATGTAGACCAGACTAACAGTTTCTTCTGTTTCAGGAAGGAGGTTTGATTGATTTTGTGTATTTTTCAACAGTTCAACAATTTAAACTACATATTTTTCCCACTTTTTGGACAGTTATTATAACAGACAATGGTACAATAAATAAAGGCATGCGCAGTTAAAAAGCTTCAAGACTTGTGGCTGGAGGTTCGAATGATAATAACATGAAATCCCTTATTGAACGCTGGTTTAGTGTCCATTTGCACTGATTGACACCCTTATGTTTGAAAATTGTGTAGTGTTATCTGCACTAAAGTCCAATAACAAGACACGACTCAAGCTCAGATGAGGAGGACTTTCCTCTCAACCGTACAACGCATCATTGTCCACATGGGCATAATCCAGAATGATGAAGTGTCCAGTTTGATCATTCTCTTACCCCCTCTAGGGACCCCAAAAAAGGCTGAGTACGGCTTTTTGAAGTAAAGGCTAAAACTACATAGACCAAACTTCAACATTCACAAAGGTGAACACATCTTTAAAAATGACTGCCTGTACCTTCAATCCATCTAATTTCTTACCGACTCCTGAGTAGAAAACAGTCCAAAAGTCCAAGTTGGGTTATAGTCCAGTCTATTTGTGTCTCTCACAAGCTCAATATTCTTCTACGCAATTAGTAAAGGTCAGCACCTTGGCAATTCCAGCAAACCATACAGTGTCTCGTGATGTGGAAGCACTGCTCTAGCAACACATCATACAGTAGAGCTGGGTTAATTCTGTCAATCGTGGAAGCCATACTATACAAGTGGAAATGAAGGTGCTAGGTGCTGAGCCAATTTTCACAATGCTACATAAATTACAGTTGGTCCAAAATAACAATTCATTGGTTTCCTGTAGCGTCACGGTGGCGCAGTGGGTAGCACAGTCGTCTCACAGCAAGAAGGTCGCTGGTTCTATGCTCGGCTGGGGCAGGTGGCATTTCTGTGTGGAGTTTGCATGTTTTCCCCGTGATCGCGTGGGTTTTCTCCGGGTGCTCCGGTTTCCACACAAGTCCAAAGACAGTGAATTAAGTAAGAACGATTGCCCATAGTGTTATAGTGTGAATGTGTGTGTGAATGTTTCCCAGCGATGGGTTGCGGCTGGAAGGGCATCCGCTGCATAAAAAATGGCGGTTCATTTTGCTGTGGCGACCCCGAAAGGGAAGAAAGCCGACATACTTATTTCTGTAAAATATTGCATCGACTATAAGATACTGCTTCTAGCCTTTAAGACGGCATGGCTCCGGCCTACCTGAGCAGTCTCCTATCATGATATATTCCAGCTCATTCTCTTCGAACACAAGAAGTGGAACTATAGATTTTTCTGAGATTAGTAAATCCACCAGAGGGGGAAAAGTGTTCTCAAATAGAAAAAGCTCTGGAACAAACTTGCGAATGTTGCCCGGAGCTCAGCTACGCTTAAAGAGTTCAACACTTTGAATATATAATTTAAAAAACATATATATATATATGAGGCGTCACGGTGGCGCAGTGGGTAGCACAGTCGTCTCACAGCAAGAAGGTCGCTGGTTCTAGGCTCGGCTGGGGCAGGTGGCATTTCTGTGTGGAGTTTGCATGTTCTCCCCGTGATCGCGTGGGTTTTCTCCTGGTGCTCCGGTTTCCCCACAAGTCCAAAGACATGCGGAATAAGTGAATTGAATAAGAACAATGGCCCATAGTGTTAAAGAGTGAATGTGTGTGTGAATGTTTCCCAGCGATGGGTTGCGGCAGGGAAGGGCATCCGCTACGTAAAACATATGCCAGTGAGTTGGCGGTTCATTCCGCTGTGGCGACCCCGAAAGGGAATAAAGCCGACATGAAGATGAATGAATGAATATATATATATATTATTTTAATTTCCAGCAAAAACAGCATTATAGCGTATGAGTTACTCAGTATGTAACTAGTTACTTAATACAGAAAAATTATGAGTGATAAGTCACACTACTGATTTACTCCTAAAAAGTAAAATGTTACTTTTGTAATGCATTACTCCCAACAATGCTGATTAAATTAATATAGCATAACATGACCAGAAGGGAAGTTATCAAATAAGATGACACTGATGAAACAAACAATTGTAATTAAACAAATATATGAACACAAGTTCTACCTCACAAATGACTGCGTAATGAGAGACTACACAACAAACCACAACACAAATTGACACTTACCTCTCTTGCCTTCAGTGTCCACAATCATATGGCAAGCAATAAAGAAAAATACAGTTAACAAAGATTAAAATCCAGAGATAATAACAGAGCAGATAACCCCCTACACACACACCTTGATGTTTCCTTAGTGACAGCATGTGGGACATTTGTCTTGTTAGACATGTTAATGCTTTAGTATCGTTTCCTGCGCCTGTGACAGCTGTTGCAAGTACACACCTAAATATAGCCAGCTACCTTGCAAGCAGATGTCGACATTTATATTTTTATTTCAGGAAATCATGGCCGTCACTGTCAAAGATGTCTGAATGTCTAAGCCTGTTAAACTTTCTTTAGCTATTTTTTCCCTTAATGTTGATGTGAGTGAAAACAGGCACAGTTCTTGTACAGATGGGTTGTAGGCGATGTTTTCTTGTGCTGTTACTATAAGTTGGCATAGAATGGGTAAGCTGTAGTTCACTAACAGCTGCTAAGTAAACAAGGTGAGCAATATGGACAGTGAGACAATAAATAATCAGGAAGGTGCTCAGAAATTATCACACAATACCTTCTGGAACAACAAGCAACACGTAAAATGCCTGAAGAAAAACAAAGCTTTTATAGAACTGGGAGGCCTTTGTGGAAAACTGGAATATTCTGACACAAATACCAACTCTCGTTTTCATTTAAAAAATAGCAAATGGGGGTTTTAAGCATGTACAAATGATCGGATTACTTGGAAATAGCGGTTGGAAAGGATCTACTGTGTGCTTTGGTCAAATCAAAAAGACAAACACCAGCAGTCAAAAATAAGTTATCAAATGGAGTGTTAACATTCACAAAACAAAACCATAATTACTTCTGTCAGTGGACATTTTTTAAACATACCCAAATTCTGCAGTGTAGAATGTATGTTTTCATAATTAACCTGTATTTTTATTTTTTGCAGTAAAAGCTTTATGAAACCGTCCTGCTAATGATCAGGAATGAGGAGACACAGAGACAGGAGGCCAAAAGAACACAGCTTTATTAAAATCAAAAGTCATTAACAAACAGAAGATTGAACAAATAAAGAATAAACATAAGCGCATATATTATGAAGACAACTGGAAAAAAGAAACTAAGAAGGTATGAAACATTGATCGTGTAAAATGTTTGACAAGCGAAAATGAGAGAATGTAATTAATAGAAAAGAAATAGAAGAAACATTTTTTTTCAATCAAAACAAGGTAGTTTTTAATATTATGCAAAAAAATCAAAGGAGGATGCATAGCTGAATCAATAGGAAACTGAAGTAAACAGAACATGAGCTGATAAATACTGAAACAATGACAAAAGCACAAGGGCACACGAAACAGAATATGACAGATACATCACCACTATGTAGCTATCTTGTAAGCAGTTTATTAACTAACCACTCAATGGTTGGTGTAAATTAGTTTCTAATCTTAAAGTTTAGAGAAACTTTAGAGAAAAACAAGATTACACTGTTATTTTTGACACAATGCTAAAAACTAATCAACCAAGAATTTTCTTTTTTTTTCTGTGCCAATGTCACAGAAAAAAATTGTTTGTGTGCTCAAGCACAAAACAGTCTCAGGAAACACACATCCCAAGTAATAAAGAAGACAACTCAAAATGACTACTTACAAACTTTTTACAGGGGTCATTTTAAGCAGTCACTCTGAAGGTTATGTTCAGAGACTACAATGTTTAGGAATACAACCTGAAAGTTCAGTGTGTTTGAAAGTATGAACTCGGACAATTTATTTGCATATTCTTCTCAAAAAATGTCCCTTAGCACAACAGTTAGCAATAGTACCATAGCTTAAATCAAACTGAGAAGTAAGCTTTCAAATGTTCTTATTTTGTTCGATCAAAACAAGGATTGGGGTTTATTTAGCAAGACTTTGTTTTTATTTCTGGCTTGCCCACATTTAGGCTCTTTATCCACTAAGGTGTGTTTTATAAAAATAAACTTAGTTTTTGGGGTTAGTGGGATATCACCATGTAAGCCAAGCAAACGCTGAAGGCTTCAACAGGTTCCAAATAAGAAAAAAAAAACTGACTGTAATGGAAACTCTTACTGTTTTCTTAGTGGAAGCTGTTTTATTTTTTCTTAAAGAGAGGATCCACTGGTCTTACCTCAGAGTGATGCTCATCATTCTGCTGTAAGACCTCCATACACAGCTCTCCGAGTCGGATCATGTCCTCTAGCCTTTTCTCTGGAGGAGCCTGGCTGTTTTCTGGTGATTTAAAGACAACAGTTCACTTACGAATCAGAATCAATAAATGACAATAATAAATCAATATGACAATAAATGTCATAAAGAGAGTGAATTAAAGATGTTCCAACCCTGTTCCAAAAGACACATGAGTAGCTTAAACATGCCAAGAGGATCTTTATAAGTGGAACCAGGTGTGTTACATGAGGGTTGAAGGTAAACTACTTTATTGCACCCCTCCTTGTTCAATTTTCCTCTTATCGTTAACATTCCCCTAATGTTAGTTCTCCAGAGGAAAAATGTTATCAGTGCTTATCATGAATATTACATTAATTCATCAGCACATTTGTGCTTACTCATTGGTCTTTCATTCAATTCTTCAGATTGGTTAGAAAATAATTCAAGCTTTAATGCCTATTAGTGCACAAATTTACCATAAACAACAGCTCAGTTATTGTAGCCACTTGGTGTTATAGTTGCTAGTTATAGTTGCAAAGTCGACACCTACTTGTAAAATTTTTCCATGTCATCAAATGTGCACCTGGAAACAAAGCTGTCCTGCTTCCAAACCTCTAATTAAAGAAAAAGCCACTGCATTGAGCACTGTGACAATGAACACAATTGGCTTAACACACAAAGCCTGAACACAATGTTCTTGAGTGAAGGAATGATTTGCTGACTGCACGCCATTGCATAGATGCCAGTAACAGGATTTCACACTCTTAAACATCATACTGAGGCCTTTTATGCTGTTCTTTGCCAGAAACAGGTAACCAAAACTTCTTCCATCAGTCTGACCATTATCATTTAAATATTTTCCTAGTACCCATGTGAATTAAAGTAATTATTTTGTTGATTTTAACTTTTAACAGTTTTTAAAGTTTAACAGTAAATTTAATACATGCCTAAAACAAGAAAAACAAATAAATCAATAGAATTGTTTGAACTCTTGTGGTTTCCAAAGATTTTAATTACTAATAAAAATCTGGAAAAATTTCTTTATACTTAATCAAGAAATGTATTTCTTTAATTTCGTAGGATATTAAAGAATAAAAAAGATCCCCAATAAAGGCAAGCAAGAGTGAATAATTATATGAAAATCTTTTTCATAAATTAGACAAGAAAGACCTTCGATCTGAGCGTAGTCTGTGAGCTGTGAGTAGTTGATGAGCGCTGCTTTCTCCAGACACTTCTGTACAATGCTGCGCATTTCTTCAACTGAGACGGCAGTGCTGATGTCTTTCATCAGAACCTGTGAAAAAGCCACTTTTTAAAATTGTATTTTATAATATTTAGTTTTATTATTTAATTTCAGCCAAATGCTCCCTAGTACAAAATGTGTATCTGTAATGAATTGAGCAAATTGAAAAAATATCTAACTAACACACTTCATAGTGAGTGGGTTTACATGCACATCAGTAATCCTGTCAGAGCGCTTGTGAGTTTTGAGCAGGTAGTTTTTGTTGTGCAGTAACTTGGTTTTTCTTTTCATGTAAATACCTCAAATAGCATTCTAGCGTTTTTCCATGGGCATGTACCCATCTCCACAAAACAGCAGTTTGACACCATGCATGGTTAAAAAAAGTTTTAAACTTTTAAAAACTTGAAAAACTAGGTGATTGAAATACAAACCATATTCTTCCTGCTATTAGAAGTCCTGGCTGAGGGACTCGGATGGCATTTAATGCAACAATGAATAAAGCATCAAGACAAAGCAAATGGCTGAGTTCAAGAGACTGTATTGAGAAAAAAAAAGAAGTCAAAAAGCTGAACATAAAAAAAAACTAAATTACTTGTTTCCTCCTGGACACTTTTGACGAGTGACAAGTGGCTGTGAAAAAAACACAGTAACAAGTAATGGCCATCACTGGTTTCTACAGCAGCCCTCATTGGTTTGATAGGAACTTACTTAGCAACAAAAAAAGCGGAATTCTCAAAGTACTAGTAAGAGAACTGAAACAGACCATTATTTACCCTGACAGTCAAAGATATAAATCTGTCTTTATTTCTCCAAATACACCCCAATCTCTCAACATAATTCTTGGATGCACACAAGAAATAATCGATTGAAAAAAATTGTCAAAACTAATAAGAGGGCAAGAACAGGCATCCTGGATGTCTGCAACATGGTGACTTAATCTAGCACCAGCTAGAGATAACAAACCAGGCCAAAATAAAAAACCTCTGTGTGATCCTTGGTGTTCCTCTTTTAATTTTTTGCACGTGAATGGAAAATTTACCTAGACTGTCATGTTGATTTAAAAAAAATATCAACATGGAAATGATGTAAAGTTAGGAAACAGTAAAACTTCCACAGTAAATAATTTATCACTCACCCTTTCAAGAAGCGAAAGCGTGGCTTTGAGAGACCCCTCTGGTCGGCCAAAAGGAAAACAGTACCTAAGGAAACAAGTTTAAAATTTTAGTGATAGCTGTAAAAAAATATATATTTATATAAAAAAAATATTTAGAATTTTTTTCTACTCGGTTTCTCGTTTTTTCACACGTACCCAGAGAAGAGTCTCAGAGTATTAGTTAAACACAGACCAAGCTAAAGGTTTTTGAAATTGTCAGGTGCAACGTTGTGATGTGGACAGTATAACCAGAGTTTTTGCAGCGCGAGAACACATTCTTCTTTGTTCATTCAACAAGCTCACTTGACACAGACAGTATCAGTGCAGGTTTTTAACATGACCGGCTACAACCTCAAATAAATGAGAAGGTTTTGAGAGGGAACAGTTGTTGGTAAAGAATTACATTTACGCATTTGGTAGATGCTTTTGTCCAAAGCGACAATTAGTTCCACAATATGTGGAATGTCGAGAGAATTTTTGTTCATCAATGATGGCAATAATATCTTCTGTTTGCAACAATTAAGAAACTACATTTAGACAAAACTGAAACTAGTTTAGAAGCTTCTTATTGGCTGATACAACTTTAGGGTTTGACTGCCACTTATTAAATTGACATTCTCTTTACAGCTTTTGAAAAGAATCTTCATGTAAACAGAATTTTTTCTTTTTAACTAATGTTCATGTTTTTCCGTAGGGTTTAAAAAAACCCTCTGTGTTCTCAGTTATGTGTGGACATGGTCTAAAATTGAAAGCACGCCAGAGGAGTCAGGCTCGAACAGTTGTTTCTGGGCTATCATAGAATAATGATGTCTCCTAAATAGAGATTTTTTTAAAGTCTCTCGAGGAGGGACAGGTGTCAGCATGTGCCCGGACAAAGGCAGAAGGAAGGTTAAAAAGAAATTATTCTCATGTAGGCCTCACACTACAGGTGTCAGTGAACCCCCTTCCCCCAAAATGCTCCTCCAGCAGCATGGTTTTTATTCATTGGGGGCAAGAGGCACACTTCCCAAATGACTCAACAAGCACTAATCAGCTTGGACTGGGTGCTGCTCTTAATCTCCAGGACGTCCCGCACCGGCCTTGTCTGTCTGTTACCATTTGCATAATCCAAGATGGTACTTGTAGCTTTTGTTGGGGTGGATTTAGGTTGTTATTAGGTGCTTCACCATCCAAAAGACCTTTCTACATTAGTTTCACACACTCCACGGGGGCCTGATGGAAAGCTGGCTTTCGAATGGAGACCTACCAGTGTGGGGTGTGAAAAATATGTAAACTGTTAACTAAAACGCTTTACAGAGGATTGATATCACATTGTTCTGGAAGTCTGTTTTAAAAAATTTAATTTTGTTACCTAAAAAATAATTCTGCAAATCAAGTCAGCATAGTTTTTATTTAAAATTTCAAATAATTAAATTGTGTTAATTTAAATCTAGTACAATTGTAGAGTCTAGGCTACCCTAAGTAGTAAATAAAGCTATGCTACCCTATTTAAAATAATGGACAGTAGGAGTAAATTACAGCTGTTTTAATGATGGTTTAAAGATCAGAATGTATACCCTTTGACACAATGAGTTTGTTTTTATAGTTCTAATGAGCATGTCATGTAAAGTTTAAATTAAAAACATTTAACAGGGTTACTGTAGGTTTGTTAAGGTCAAATTTAAGACTTTTTAAGACCGTTATGAAACAAATTTAAGATCTATTTAATAACATCAAAAACACATACAAAACTTTTTTGCATAATAACTGTATGCTTCAATTAGAGTTTTTGAAACCAAACAATCCCTTTTATGCTTTTGAGAATTTATGCAGGTTTTATCAATTCCTGCCAACCCCAACTATGATTTTTGAGCATGTATGCACATCCCCTCAGACCATGGCAACCCTGTTAATCTTTTTCTTGCAACAAAAGAGATTTCAGATGAGCTTCACATGGACATCTGAAAAATAGGACTAGTGAAAAATTATTAAAACCTAGAACAGTGAATTAAAGAAATTTTAAGGCCTCAAATTTGGGCTTTTGAATTTGAAACTTTTAAGATCGTGTGGAAACCCTGATTTAAGATAACTTATTTTAGGGCCATGAACAAGCAGAGAGGTTTAGGTCCAGTTGCAGATTGGGCAGAGCCAAGACAGTCTAAAAACTGTGGTGCTAGTATCTGGAAAGCCATTTTACACCATACAAACTATAAAAAAATATTACTTAATAATGAGGATAATTGTGTTCTGATGAGTGATACTATATTTTAATTAGTCATAAAAGCATTTAAAATGTCTGTAAATTCAATTTCACTAGTAAGAAAGTGAGTCAGAGATCTCTGTATACAATTTATAATATTTACTAAACTGTTAAAAACAACTTGCCACACCAGGAGTAACTTTTTCAACTACAAGCAGAAAGCGTAAAACTTACTTCTTGAAAAATTAAAACCCTAGATTGCTGTACTAGTTCCATCTGTAGATTTCTTGCTGCTTGATAAAAAATTTGTCAATATTAAACAACCTTTGCTCAGGAGCTTTGCCTTCAAAAACAAACAAAAAAAAGCAGGAGTGATGCTTTTTTCTTGCTCCTCACTTATAAATGATGGTGTACATTACTAAACTTGGGCACGTTATAATGCGCATGTCTATCAACATTAGTGAAGAGGGATTTTACATCTCAAACCACTTACACAATACAATCCGTTCACTTTAAAAAAGCTCTGAATTTTACTCAATTCTAATAAAACTCGAACAGAAGTGGTTGCACACATTTCATTTACAGAATTATGTCTAAACACCTTTCAAAAGTCTAGCATTACTAGTTATAAGAAAAAAGTTGTATTCATTTTGGCTTGATGCAAACTTATATTCCAAAAGCAGCGTAACAGTCTGATTGATATTCAGAGACTTGCCACTCTATTTCAGTTAGATCACTTGCAGAACCCTAAGATCTAACATCCTGAAATTAAGAAAGGACATTTCATAAGATTATATTAATAAGATCAAAGAAAAAACTTTTGATAGACTGTTTTTCATACCATGTGGATGTGTTTAAATATGCTTTTGAGTATGCTGCTGAGTACACTTAAAACAGATTTGTATCTGACAGAAAAAAACTTAGAGAGAAGATGTGTGGAAAATTAGGCTAAATTGAACTGATTAATGACATTACTGTCTTCTTTACAGCTCATCTTTAGTGCCAAGACTGTTAATTAGCATTGCTAATGACTTAAACTGAACTCCTATTGCAGCTAATACTACCTCTTCAATGATTCAAAATCTTGTTTTTTTATATAGTGGCATGAACAAGCTCGAACACTCATTACCAAGTTGAGCTTATAATCTGAATTTCAGGGCTAATTATTCCTAAACAGAAATAGCTATACATCAGTTGATTTAATCAATGTTTATTATTTTTTATTATTGTGTACTTGGTGTGTTTACATGGTGTGAATACATTTTCCCTTAAAACCATAACATATAAGAGCCTCTTTTTTTTCTTCAATTCTTGACTATGTTGTACATATTGAGTGCGTAGTACACCGCAAAATGTGTTATAAATGGATCTACTAATGCACTGTTTTGCAGGAAGTTATACCTGAAATGTGTGATCTGCTTCTCCAATAAAAACAACAGTCTGCCTTGGATCTCCTCAAACTCCTCTTTCTCCTCTTCTGTGACTGTGCCCAAGCCGTCAGGTCTGACAAAAACAGAGGACATGTTCTTCTTTGTTTTATTCTTCACAACATCTGCTCAGCCGCAACAAATGCCCTTGAGCCATGAGCTGCACAGCCAAGGAATCAAAAGCGTCTTTAAAGATATATTTTTTTACGATTCAAGAATAAATAAATAAACAACTGAATGTCAGAAAAAGCTATTAGATTCCATGACATTAATGCAATAATTGTCTTTCAATATGTAAGAACAACATGAATCATTATATTAATAATATGAATACTATATAAATATACGAATAATGAATAAATATGAGTAATATGTTTGATACAAGTGAACTGTTTTTTCAAAACAATTAAGAATTAATGAAGTACATTATTGGATTCCAACACACTTGAGAAAAGCAATGGTTAAAAACAAATACATTTTTGCATATCTATGCAGTGTTTTCCTAAAAAAAAAGTAGATTTGTTTCAGAATGACGTTAGTGAGAGAAAACAAGTTACAAAGATGGACATTAACATTTTCTTTTAATAGTTTTTGTCAACCCTACAACCTAAAATTGTTACTTTGAAAAAAAAAGCATATTTGGTATGATATCCTTAAAATTGTATTAAAAAAGAACACATTCAATTATTGAATTTCAAATATTTCAACTAATATATTAAAATAATTAAACAATGTATTGAGTCCTTTACACATTGTACGCATTATGTCCTGAATAGAACTTTTTTTTTTTACCCCTTCACACCCTGTGTCCATTCTAATGGACACTGCATTTCATTAGTTTATTGGTTGCAGAAAATTGTACTTGAAGTATTTTTCTCTTTGCATCGAACTGTTTTTCTGATGTAAAAACTCAAGAAAGTGCATCAGGTTGTAATCTGGACTAGCAAAAAATAAATTTTATAAAAATCTCAGGATTTAAAGACAAAACCCACACGCAAGATAGAAGCCCAACAGCCGATTACTTATATTATACATAAATGTTTTATTAAGCATAAATTAACCAAAAAGAGTTCTATTTACATCAATAAGACTGAACACAAATTACCCATGATGTGGAAATTTTTACAACACAAAAAGTGTTTAACTCTCAAACAATACATAATTTACAAAATGATATTTCAAAAAAGTGCATACTGGACAACCATAAATGTTCCCACAAGGGATGTAGAAAGTAAGGGCATTATTAAAGGGTTAACGATCAAAAGTGAACAAGGGACTCTCGAGTGAAAGAAAGAGAAAAGAGCAGGTTAACAAGAGGGATGGGGTAATGTGATAACAAGCATATGGGAGCAAACTGAGGGACCAACATAGCATAAACTGATAAACAGATAAAATACAAAATGTGTTAAAGAGGGGCTGTTAGGAATCTGGCATTAAAACTAGGAAGACCAAGAGAAGTACTGAGTAGCACCACATAATTGCAGAGGTCAGGTATAAGGGTTAAACTTCAGTCCACAAACAATAACTTATAGGCAAGTCTTTGTGACGAACTATCCAAATAATTTACTCTCAGAAGAGTGAAGATTAGCACGTCCCTTGCATGCTACAGTTCAGACAACATCTTCGAATTAGATGTTAAACTAATTAAACTAAATCACAATTTTCATTTAGACAAGCTCCAGCTAATCCTGAAGCGAAGGGGGTGGACGGAGGCGAAATAAAAACAGACAGTGCTGTGACTAAAAGGAAAAAATGGCTCCTTTCTTCGTGGTGGTGAAGACGAATGAGTGTATAAACTCAGGATCAAGTCTTTAATCTGCCCGTCTTTGTCTGGCTGCTGTCGGCTCATTAGTTCTGAAGGAAGCCTCTTACTTTAACTTTTATGAATAAGAGGCCAGGGAGCTCAAATGAGAGTCTGAAAGGATGAGTGGAAGAAACCCAGAGCCCACATCCACTATAATCTAGCACAGCTTTTGATTCAGCCAATCAAAGCAGGGTGTTTGTTTACGGTGTATGTTAACCTTTGTGGGGTATTCCCATTTTAAAAGCAATTAACAAAATAAAAATTTTACTCCATAACACATTAACATATATGACTTATCTAAAATTCAAACAATATAGAGAACATATCTTGAATTATTGCAACCAGTCCCTACTAGAAAAGAATATACACTTGTAAAAATTAGAAACGGGTCAACTTGATGCGAAGGCCACACAAGAGTTAAATTCACAGATCTGCCCGAACACAGAAAAAAAAGATTTAAAGTTAAATTATTTTGTATCCAAATGTATTTAACTTGACAAGTTTGGTTCCAAAACATGAAAAATGCTTTTAAAAAAGATTGAGTTGCAAATATGAAGTCTATTTTAGTAAAAATTAGTAAGCTCTTTCGAAAGGGCACAGCACACAATATTGGTCGTAATTTGCACGCCTGTTTTACCCCCCCCCCCCCCCCCCCCCCCAACTCAATCATATGGTGTGAAAACAACTTGGTTCAAACAGGGGAGTGTTTTATGGTGCAGGTGATTTCGATTAAAATACATGAACCAACATCAATTATTGTCTGAATAAATTCTAAAAAACCACAAGCAAAATAACAGCTGTAGAAGGATAAATTCTTTTAAGACTATTTGTTTTAATATAACTGAAAGCACCTGTGTTACTTAGTTACTAACATTACTAAATAACAACAGCTCAGTTCATATCATCCTATAGGAGAACTACTCCGCTCACTCTGGCAGATGGAGTTGGATTGTTTGAATGAAATCAAAATCTCAGGGACAAGTCAGAAGAGACAAACCTGCATGGATGTCTGTCATGTTTACAGTCGGTAAATGAGAGTGCGGGCCGGTGACTCTTGCCATCAGATGGGTCAGCCAAGCATGACGGACAGGCAAGAGTAGACTGACAGGTGAGAAAGAGCTTCATGTGCGATTCCTGTCAGAACACACTCACTGCTTCATCTCTCACATGAAGCTACACCTGTCAGTTTGCTCTGGCGTTATTTCGTAAAAAACAGAGCTTGGTTTAGTTCAGGCAGCGTCTGTCAACCTGACACAGGACACATAGTCTGATATGTGCCATGAGGAACAACATGTCTACAAAAACATTGCCTAAATACTAAAGCCACTCTTCTTCAAGCATACTGTCATTTTCATCTGGAAGGTCATTATTAGAGCACACAGATGTTTTACTTTGATAGGAAATCTGAATAGTTGCCGTTATTGAGCAAATGTATAGTATTAAACAATTATTATAATGTTTTACAAAATCCTTCTGTTTTTAAGCACTTTCAATTGTAGGATTTAACCTATTTCTAAATTTCTAAACTGTCTAACCATTTGAGTTCATTTGTTAGTTTCTGTTTTGTCTTTGTTTGTTTTTTGCAGTTACTGTCCGGTGAAATTTTCATAGATTGATCTTTATATATATTCTTTATGCTGGGGAGGTAGCACCTGCCTCAGTCAGCGAGGATCCCAGGGGCCTCACAGAGGGAACTCCTATTTACTCTACCTGATCCACACTAGGACTTTGTGTAGCTGCTTTGAAAGCAACTGCTAAAAAACTCAATAATAAAACTTGATTGATTGATTGAATGAATGATTGATTGAAATTCTACCAAAACAATTGGTGATTCACAAAAAATGATTGAAATAATCAAGTTTATATATAATTGTTTGCTAACAGTTTTAATCCTATTTTTAGTTTTTACATCAAAATTGAAATTACATACTAGTGCATACAGTTTATACAATTCAACACTTTTAGTAGTAACCCAGGTATTGCAAAAATCAGAACATAAAAGACAAAAGCCTTTTTGACTTTGTGCCTGTTTTATGCAAACTCTTTCACATTAAATACATTAACTTCAAGCAATTTGTATAGTGCGCAAAGTGTAATTGTATTCTTGTTTATAACTTTGTTTACAAATCCTCCAAAAAACTGTGAGTTCTCTGTTGGAGGGGTATCAGAGATGAAGGTGTCACAAAGATGATGAGAAGAAGAGTTTCAAGCTCTCCACTCACAGTGAGCAAGGTCGCTGTCTCAGTGTTTGGTTTTGATGGCTGATTTATTGACTGGTGTTAAATCTGTCGAGTGGATGCTTTCCTCAAGCTCTGAGGATGTCTAGAGTAGTGCTGAGGCCATTGCTCACATTTATCTTGCAGGTGAAAAATGTGGCTGCTTTGACACTCCTCACATTAGAGTTAGCTCAATTTATTACAACGTAAAGAGTATATTTTAATATGCATTGCAGGAAAAATCATCCAGCTGCTAATATCTGAGGTCTAGGGAGTGAGTTTTGAGCAAATTTAAGCTTGTTAGATGAATTAAAATTGAAATTGGCAAAAAAAAACAGACTTTCTGTTTAAAAGTTGCGTATATATAACTTACATGTTGTTACAAACTTTCATGAAATTTCAACAAATAAAAATAAAAAAAAATGCAAAAAAAGCAAACGTTTCAATTAGTAGAATATGTCCTTCCAGTCCTGCATTTGTTCAATTTTTTGTTTTAAATCTGAGTTATTTCATTGCTTTGTTAGTCTTTTTGGATACCAAGTTAAGCTGTATCTGTTTAAAATAATGTACGACACCATAGCTAATTATTTGTGGTAGAAAAAAAAGAGCTTGTTAACGGCGACTCCCCAAGAAAATTATTTTACTTTTGATAATTAATCTTTTTTTTTTTTTTTTAATGAAGCAGCAGTCATCGGTGAAAGGTTTGACTGCAGACTTCGTTCTTAATTTTAGATCAATGATGGTAAAGTGAAAACTTTCCTTTTAATTTCAGCAGAAAAAAATCTTTGTGTCTTGTGCAGATATTAATCTTTGTGTGGATTCTTTCAGTTCTTTGTAATTCTGTAATGACTGTGCAAATTTGATTAAAAACACCAATATGCACACAATATTAAATAACACATAATGCATAAGATATACATTATAGAAAAAAAGTTTGGACACACCTTCTCACTAAAAAGTTTTTCTTAAAGTAATGATGGCCACTTGTTTTTCTTGCCATAATACAATCTATTCAGTGGGACTATCAGCTGTGTATCCACCTGAGTTCTGCACAACACAACTGAGGGTTCCAACCCCATTTATAAGGTAATAAATCCCACTTACTAAACCTGACAAGGCACACCTGCGAAGTGAAGATAATTTCAGGAGACTACCTCTTGAAGATCATCAAGAGAACACTAAAAGTGTGCAAAGCGTTTCACACTTTATTGTTATGTACACAAATTCCACAAGTGTTAATTCATAGTTTTGATGCCATTAGTGTGAATCTACCATTTAAAATTTTCATAGTCATGAAAATAAAGAATTTAGAATAATAAAAATAAACAAACATTGAGAAGGTATGTCCAAACTCTCTCTATATATATAGTATATTAAATACAAATATATTAAACATTGCCAAAACATACTTCTGCAAAACTAGGATTTTGCACAAACCTATTTCTTTTACAGAATCTATTTAATAAGAACTGCATTCCTGTAGGTCCCCTGAACACACTCGGTGAACTCCACAGCTGAACCACGCTTATTCAAACACCACCCCCTAATCAAAAGCCACTCAAGTCATTTTCCCTCATTTGTAACTGGTGATTAGCTAGAGAGTCTAATCATTACTGTTCCTAATTGACTAAATTAGACATTGAAGAGAAAGAGCACATCCATGTGTATTTCTTGTAGAATAACTCAATGGATGGCTGATTCAGTCGAAGTGGAAAATGAACAGCTTTCAGAGCACCAAACAAAGGACTTTGCCAGCAAGTGGACAAGGGACACTGCTCATACACCCAGCTGCTCTTAAAGCGTATTAGAATCCCTGAGTAACGTTAAACCATCAATGGACTACACACTTACAGAAAACAAGGCTTATTCGATGCAATTTTTACTCTATTTGAGTCTCTTCTCAGAAATATTAAAAGTACAAAGGCAACACAAATTGATTTCTTAATTATCTTTTAATTGCTCTGCGTTCTGAGATAATAAAGAGCTATGAATTAATTTGTGAGGCAGACGCTCTTGTGATGCTGGAAGATGGCTGAGAATGTCTTCTGTCGTCTTGTTTCTTTTGTATGCATCTCTATTGTGTGTGGATAAAAGCCACGCTGAAGTGTTTTTCCTTCTTTTTGTGCTCTATCAAACATGTGGGACTTCTCATTTGGCAGACACAAATAAAATCCTTGATTTCAAAGGTTTAATAAGTGAGAATTCAAAAAGCACAACCTCCAGGGAAAAAAAAACGCTGTGTTCTGTGCCATCAGAAAGAACTGAAGAGCATTGTTCAAGACCTTGTTCAATAAAAGACTATCCTTATGCACAACATTAACAGCTTTCTTGTGATTTTCATCGGATTCCTCATTACAGTAATAGATGTAAAATGTTTACTATTTATACAAACATGTGTTTACATAAATTTGATCAACAAAAATACTGAATATTTAAAAACTCAAATAGTATGAAAAAATTAAACTGGAATTACTGTTGATGGGACCAATAGGAAGGGCTATAGAAAACACCTTAAAATTTAGCGATAGCCAATGGCTGCCTCGTTAGTAACAGCTGTGATTTTTTTATTTATAATTGTATTGCAAATCATAAAGTTATCAGATAGTAAACATAACAATAAAATCATGCATATAGTATATACAAGAAAATGGTGACTAGTATAGATCTACACACAATTTCCATAGTTTAAGTTCATAAAGTAATGTTTTCAACATCTGAGGCATCAAATTTAAACAAATCTTTCAAAGAAATATTTTTCAACAAGATCAACAAGTACATGTTGTGGTGATTAATTAATAAAATTAACTCAGATGAACCCTATACACATGCACGCATTGCAAGCAGAAGTTTAACTATTTACTTTTTAACACACACCTGTTACATCAACTGATTAACCATGAACTTTAATCACTGAACACAAATCTTTGATGTGGATTTGTGTTGTAACATACGAATTTGAATATACTGTAAAATATAGTAAAGTAACCGATGGAATTGCCTTTAAACTAAACATTATTAAAGTGACATAAATGGCATAAATTAAAAAGTAGAATTATTTTCCAGTTTTCCTGCATCAGAATTTCAAATAGTCTTTCTCTGTCTCCTGTCTACCAATAACCTGGTGTGCAGTGAATGTGTGGGGAAGTATGAAAGCAGTCACAAAATCCCTCTGGATGCTACAAGTGGATTAGGAGACCCCCCTCCTCAAAAGTGTAAATCCCTTTAAAGTACTACTTAAATGTAATTGACTACAACAATAAACAGTGCACAAGTCTCAGAGATCCTCTTTACAGTGTAGTTAATAAAGATATTCACTTACTTGGACATGTGTTCACTATGAAGTCTGTATTCTATGAAAAGTGATCAAGAAAAGGAAGTGAGGTCATGCAGTCAGAAGAGATTTCTTCCTGTGCTCTTCCTGTCCATCAACAGTGCACATGCATTAACTCAGTTTCCTCTGATTTATTTTTCATTTAAAATGCAATTCAAGTTTTTATTGAGACTAGAAACCAGTCCACCTAAAGAGTTGCCCTTAAAAGGTTTTAAAGGTCACAAACAAGGGATTTTGGACAATTTATGAACCATATGGATAATGTAAACATGATGCAATTTTACAATTAACGAACAAGAAAACAAGCTATAAAAAGCAAAGCACTATCAGTCTATCAGGCAAGATTACCCGCTATTCTTAGCTATCACAACAATTGAAATGTATAGCAAATATATTCCACTTTTAAAAGAACTGCACAAAATACCGATGAAGGCACAAACTTTCCAAGGCCATTTCGCCTCATACTTCCCCTTGTATACAGAATAAAAGATTTCTATATGGTAGTTCAAATAATTCGAACATGCTTTTGCTTCACCAAGGCCGAGACTTTGATTTCCAGGGAACAGAGCAAAACTATAATGGCATCTGGAAACGCATTAAAGTGAATGCACTGGAAATGAAAAGCTGAAGCAGTTGCTGTACCTGTTTCCATGGACGTGTGATGCACAGAAGGCGTAGCTGTAGTGGAGGAGCGTGGGGTCGACCAGAGCGTTACTCTCCGAGAACTCCATCAGCTCTTTGAGATAGCAGAGGTGCCGGTGACAGCCTCGAATCCCATACCGAGCACAGTACTCGTCTAGGACAAACACCTGACCTGGGCTGAACCAACCCTGTGTGATGTGTAATGTCAAAGCTATAGTTAACAAATGTAAAGCAAATGGCAAAAAACATTAATATTTCTGAATAGAATAGTTCAACTAACACTTGAATGATTATCTGACCAATAACAAAACCCTGTAAGCAGTGATCAACCAATCATAGTTTAATAGGCCTGTATAATGAGGCCTATCATATAAATATATATATATATATATATATATATATATATATATATATATATATATATATATATATATATATATATATATATATATACATATATATATATAGATAGATAGATAGATAGATAGATAGATAGATAGATAGATAGATAGATAGATAGATAGATAGAGTTTTAAATACCAAAAGTAGTGTGAGTAACCTATACCATATATCCTGAAAGATTTGGTTTTGGCCACACATTTTCCTCCCTGTAAGCATTTGGCTCAGAGAACATGTGAAACTAAACTCTATTAGCTATGGCATCAAGTCTTCCTATAACAAAAAGAGGTTGGGTTTGAGTTGGAAGACAGTTCCCTAAATAAATAGGTGTTGAAATGTTATTTTTTGCAAAATAAATAATTTTACTGAAACCTTTAATCCTGCATTTCGAAGAACAATTAAAATGTAAAAAGGGCCTTTGTTAGTCTGTAAATGTAGCATATAATTTTTTTAAGTAACAAGGACATTTATTTAAGGAACAATTGAATACATTTTTGTGACTTTTTATTGAATTTGAAATGAGTAATTTTAACATTTCATTTTTTTGTTCTGATGATCATTTTTCCATTTCTTTAAAACTTGAATTCTAAAGACTTGTAAATGAACCACCTTCAAATACATACATAAATAAACAATTAAACACATAAATGAAACATTAAGTAAATATATAAATGAATGAACACATAAATATTTTTCTTTATTTAAAATAAAAGTCATTTACTTCTGCATCTGAATAGCAATGACAATTAAATACCAACATGGTGACATGGTATTTAGTTGGTTGTGGACAAAATCAATAAAGCCAATGCAACAGCGATATTCCTAACTGGTCACTAACCATGCACAAAAACAACAATGTTTTGGAACCTCGAAAAAAGGATTTGACAATATTTGATTTCTTTTTAATTGCCAGTTCATTTTATTTGGTGCTCACTTTGTTACTTTACTTACTGTATTTATGTCACTGCTACAGACAAATAACTTACAGTTTTTCCTTCGATATGGTATGAATAATATTTGGGATAAAAATACATAAATGGAGAAGCTTCTGAATTCATATTAACCACAGAAGAATGTGTAATGACAGAACACGCAACACTCCGCCATTGGTGCGCGAAGTATAAATAAATAAGTAAATAATAAAAATGACAGGTACCCCCAGAAAGAGGGAAAAGAAAGTTTCAAGTGCCACTGTCTCGAGTTTAACCCAGCAGGACCTCCGTGAAGTCATGACATTTAGCAAGTGTGACTTGCTTACTTGTTTCTCCTCCACAACACTGAAACACTAATTGAACACGAAGCATCTAAATTTCAGCACTTCTCTCATTTCACGCCAAGACACACAAAAACAAAACCACACACTGTGATGAGCTCTTCCAAAAAATGTTAAAAACACCCTGTCGATTTCCAGCATTCAAACAAACGAGTGCAAGGTTAAGTGCAAACAATTAATTCATAGGCAGAGAAGTCACACTTAACGCAGGCGGTAGGAGATGGCCGTGAGGCTCCTGTTGCATTCATTAGCTCCTTCATCTCTCACATAATAACTAAATTAGGCATGAATCTTACAAACTTAATTAAGACGCCTCCTCTGAAGGAACGTTAGCAAATTAACACTTTGAGGGGGCCGCTCGCCCACGACAGCGCAGAGGGCTGTGAATCAGGAGAACAGCGGTGTGTTTGAGATGCTCATGGGAGACTGGCGTTCAGCAGAGAGCAGCGTGCAAGGGAGCGAGAAACCCGCCGCCTCTGACCCCCGTACGAGCTTCATTAAAGCCACACACACCGACTGAAGAGAGATGACATCAAGCATACTTTGAGATTCGTGCACTTGATCGCTCAGTCAAACCATGCACAGCTTCATCAAAAGCTTTGTGTGACCTGCACAAACCCGCTCTAGAACCATTTACATCCCTCTAAATGCCACTGAAGTACTCGCTTTGCAGACAGATGCTTTTCAAGCCATGTAGTCTTTAGAGTTACTTTGTGAACATTAGCATGATACAGCGTCTTCCTCAAAGAGCACCCAGCCTTGCCGTCTCAAAGCAAGCCTCTCATAGTCAAATAGACTCAGAAGGAATTAAAAGTGTTTCATTTGGAAAGCAGAGTTTTATACAAGATATTCATCAACTTTATTCTCACTATATGATTTTCACTATATTATTTTCTAATAAAAAAAAAATCATCAGATAGCAAAGTGAAATATGGCATATAAAAGTACAGACAATTTTGCATTCCTATGCACAAAGCGCTCCAATAAGTGCATTTTTGAACAAAAAAAAGGCTAATTCTGAAGACAAATATATATTTTTAAATAAATCTTTCTCAAAAATAAATGTACTACTTTTTTTCTGCAGTAACCACAAAACTGCTATATTTAGGATTAATTGAGTCACTGTATTTTATTTAACTTTTTTGTTTACAGGTTGAAAATCAAAGCAAAAAAAATTATGTCAAATGAAAAACTTAAATATTTAAACAATACCTCAATTCCTAAAGATAACTCAATGCTTTTTTCATTTTAAATAATCTTTTGAAAGCTATATTAACTGCATGGTAGGCATTTATTTTGAAAAAAACTAAATAATAATAATGGGATGTGGAAAAAAATGTGTAGATATTAGTGCTAAAAGGAGCTAAGAAATACAAACTAATTTTTTTGATAGTTTTTTTTCTTGGTGTGGCAGTTAAAGTGTTAATATGGAAAAGTGTATTGATGTTCACTTAGAGCAAATGTATTTAAACAATACCCTCATTGTTCAGAATAATATTAAATATGTATTCATAATAACTAATACAAAACAAATGTTGCATCTAAAACAGTAATAAAAACATAAATTACGTATATTAAATTGGTCCAATGTCTAAAAAGAAAACTTGTGTGCAATGAATCCTAATAAATATGTACAAATATTTTCCCTTAAAATAGCATATAATAAATCGAATATTTGTGTTTGCCAAACTCAAAAACAAAAGTAAAAATAAAACACTGATTTGTCCTTTTAATCATAATAATTTCATTGATTGAACTAAAGCACTGTAAATGTGTTAAAAAAAGAATTTGAATAATTCAAATCAAACATTAGTTCATTTTAGCTTGTCTGCCTTCCAATTAAATTTTTTTAACTGCCCAATTTTAACATGTCAAAAAATGAAAATAAGGAGAAGTGGATTTAATTTTGGGCAATAGCAAATCTAGCCTACGAGTTAAACTATCAAAAAAAAAAAAAAAAGATAAAAGTAAATAAACATATTCACAAGGCACATAGCAGCCAACTTTCAGTTTGTAACACTACAGATCTTTATGGTAGTCTGTCTCTGGCTGTGCCGGTCACATCTATTAATATCGCAGCAGTGAGGGCAAGCTGAGTGGCACAAGATGTTCATCTCTGGCAAACAGATGGCCTCCTCGTGCCTTGGCTGCTAGCGCTCAATTAACAATGCTAACGACGGCAGCAGCAGCATTGCTTTAACGAACACAGCCCAGACTGTCTTACAGGAATGAGGGGAGGGAAAAAAAAAACGTACCAAGTACACACACACACACGCACTCACACACAATGGAGACAAAAACCTTCATTGTCCGTAGCAAAATGTATTTTATATTTGTGATCACTATCCTATACGATAGAATAAATGTGAAATTCAAAGGAAACCACATTTTGTGTATTATTTACTTATAAACAAAAAAATGTGAAATCATTAAAATAGTTATATGTATTAATAAATGTGAAGAAAAAAAAAACTATATAAGAAGGAAATGTAAATAATTTAGAGGTGGAACCCAACCAAAATAATTAACTAAATCGCAAACATCATTACTAACACACCAAACAAATAAACTGTGGAAAAATAAATAAATTGTAAAAAAATTAATTAAATAAACATATACTAAATGTAACTAAATAAGCAAATCGCCATCTGCTTAAAAAAATTAATTATGCAACAAATTGAGAACACATAATAAATTAATGAATATGAGAATGGACAAATCAATTTTAGGTACAGTTTTCTAAGACAATATAATGAATGAAAAATCTCTGTTATGCTGCTGGTTTCACATATTGCGTGGTCAAGGCCTGCGTGGCATTATTTCCAGCAGTAATGAGCGTAATAGAAAGCATTTAACGGCTATCTATTGGCAGCTCAGGCGTGTTAATAAAGCTGGATGTGGAGGAGTGAGTCACAAGGAGAGCGTGTGATTATGGGATGGAGAGGGAAAGGGACTGGAGTAATAACATTAAGCTTGAAGCATGACTGGTCATCACTGGCCCTAATCTAAAGCATTTTGCCTGAATCAACATCTTCATCCCAAAAATCTTCATCCCAGTGTCGCCTCAGACAACGCACGTCCAGTCTACTAAATAAACTCCCCTCCTTTCCTGTCATGAAGTGAATAAAAATCAAAATATTGGTCTTTGAATCACCAACAGCTCAATGAACACAATCCCTGTATCAAACCACAGCTGATTCAACAAAAAGTTGTGCTTCACAGCAGAAGTGTGTATTGGTTTTTCCTCAAGGCTACAATTATTGATTGAGACGATTTTTTGGAGATAGCTGAAAAAGATGACGTTGGTGGCTTTGCTTAGACAGCTTTGTTTGTATGTAGAGTGTTTATCTTGAGCAGAAACGTTTAGTTTTTATGTGTTTTAGAAATAAAAATAAAAATTCCAAAACATACAACTGTGTTCTTAATTTATTTCCTGTTTCCAAAAGAAACTCTATGGCTCCAACATTAACAGTATATTCTAACTTCAATGCTATTTTCTCCAATAAAATTATTTTATATGAATTCATAAGGTCAAATGTAATACATTTTTAAAGACCATTAATACTCAAATTGACGACCTATATCATAGCATCAAAACCGTAATCTTTAAAAACTGTACATTGTTTGAAACACTAACTATAACTTTTATGTTCTTTGAATTTACGAGGGTTTTCTCAAACTCTCTCAACACTAATCTGCACATTTTCAAATTGACTTTTTTTGTGCATTTGGGTGTATTTTCTCAAGCTCTGGCAACTTCAAGCAACAACAAAAGAACATAAAATAAGCTTTACATGGACATAAGAAAAATAAAACCGTGAAGTGAATTTAAGACTTTTTAAGACCCCACAGAATCCCTGCTTGAAGGAACTCCAAAAACTCTATACAAATACATATTGATTGATTGGTTGATTAAAGTTAAAAAGTATCATTGATGTATTTAAGTAAACTTGTCTTTAATTCAGCTTCATGAATAAGAATAAGGTCATGCGGAACAACTTTGTCCAAAATCCTGGCAAAAAGGTGACATTAAATGAGTGGAAACATCACATCTTTTGTTTCACAACTAGTTTCCTCAAAGCAAAAATCCCCATGTGAAACTAACCCTACTAGTTTACTAAGCATTTATAAGCACTGCTCCAATCTTAATTTACCACTGGCTGAAGTTAACTTTAAAGTTAGCTAAGAACATTACTAAGCATGATACAATATTTCCCAATATAGACTTAATCGCTTAAAAATGAACACAACTGAAACCCAATTGAGACTGAAGTGAGTCTATGCAATGGCCATCACTGGCACTGTACTCAACTGGCTTGAGTCTTATCTCACTGATAGATCTTTCAGTGTCGGGTGGAGGGGTGAGGTCTCCAACACTCATAGACTACTCACCGGGGTTCCCCAGGGTTCAGTCCTTAGTCCTCTTCCTGGGCCCTATCATCCACAGACACGGATTCACCTACCACTGCTACGCTGATGACGCTCAACTCTATCTGTCACTCTTCATTGGCTCCCCATTGCAGCTCATGTTAAATTCAAATCACTGATGCTGGCATACAAAACTAGCTCCAGATCAGCCCCTGTTTACCTCCACAAGCTCATACACTCCATGCCTTCCAGAAGCCTGCACTCAGAGAAGGAACAGCGACTCGTGGCTCTGTCCAACAAAGGCAGAAAATCTCTTAGCAGAACCTGTCACTGTCCCTAGCTGGTGGAACAAACTCCCTGATCCAGTCAGGAAAGCAGCAACACTAACAGCTTACGAATCCCCATGTGAAACTAACCCTACTAGTTTACTAAACATTTATAAGGACTGCTCTAATCTTAATTTAGCACTGGCTGAAGTTAACTTTAAAGTTAGCAAAGAACATTACAGAACCTTCTCTTTCACTGACCCTGGCTGGTGGAACAAACTCCCTGACCCAGTCAGGAAAGCAGCAACAGTAACAGCTTACAAAAGCAACTGAAAATTCTTATTTTCAGACAACACCTACTTTAAAACCCTTTTTCCTCCTATGTCTTTATTTTCTTCCTGCTATGGTTTATTGATTAGTTGATACAACTTCTATTATGAGCAAGCCGAGATAGACTTTGACTGTATAACAAATTACATATTGTCTCTCCCCTTCTGTAAGTCGCTTTGGACAAAAGCGTCTGACAAATGCATGAATGTAATCCAAATGTAAATGTGAAATAGTTTAAAAAGCATATTTACCTAAACACTACACATATAAAAATGAGTCAATCATGTACTCTACATTCACTTGCTGGTCCCTTTATTGCCGTAGGTACAATTGTTCAGGAGCTTGTGTGGAGGAATAGTCGATGTTGAGAGCAGAAGAAAATGAGCAAGATGTTAATTCTACAATAAAGCTTTGCAGGATACCGTCTCAGAATGAACAACAACATTTGTAAGTCTGATGGTAGATCTGAAGGATAAGGGGTGTCCATAAAGTAAGCAAGGTGCATTTCCTAAAGTATGCCATTGTTAGAAATAGTATATATAAAATAGTATTTTTAATGGAGCTAAGATTTACATTGTTTGTCAAAAAGGCCATAAAAATGTATTGATAGTTTTCAAGGTAAAGTCTTAAAAGAAAACATTTAAGTACTTTGTCAAAATAATAAAATTTAATCTGTTACAATAAATGAATTGACCTAAATTGCAAAATTTGAATCATTTGTGGCAAACAAAGTATATGACTGCATCTGAATAAACCAGAAAATGTTTATGCAAGTTGCATAAAGCTAAAAAATAAATGAGTCAACTTACAGATGAATAACAAACAAAAAAGCTTTGATGACAACTTATTCTTTTACCAAAAAAATATAATCTGAATAATGTGGCATCGCTTTCAAATCAAAATCGGTTTATCTGCTAGCATAAATGTGTTCTGAAGCCTCTCAGCCCACTCCCCCACAGATGTCTAGTCCCAGAAGGCCTGGGAAAAGCAGCACATTCAGGTGCTTTTGTGGCTCTTTTTGCCCAAACACAGAAGTTTAAACAAAAGCTGGGGAGCCTCCACAAAGAGCCAATCGCAGACAGCGTCATTCAGAAGATGAATGGAGAACAGAAGGTGCTATTCCAAGCAGGTACAGACAGACAACGGCAGCCAAGAGAGAGTGGCAGCTAACATAAGCAAAGATGTTTACAGCTAATAGTCAGAAGCTTACATGTATGCCCCTCTACCTCCAAATTAATGAAGTGTTAACATTTCTTTTGCGCTTTTACATTGGGGTGCATTTTATTTATGAAATATATGAAAATGGTTAATCCACACAATACTGGCTTTTCAACACCGGTGAAGCAAAAATATTGCTATTGTGTTGCATATTTACATTCACCATTGACTATTTGCCCACATATACCCTTCGACTGTTCCAATTTCATCTCTGATTCGCTGACATAAACAGAGACAGGCCAGGCCCAGCTGGAGTCTTTTATTTAAGGCAGTAAATGGAGGTGAACTGAAGCAAGTGGATGCTTTTCTTATTTGGGTTGTATTGATTGGAAGTGTTTATCCCAATCATACTCACAAGCTCTCACTCGGCCAGAGGGCTACTTCTCCCCCTCAAGGCATTTAAAGGCCCCTTACTGATGTAATTTTTCATCAACACATCTCACGCTAACTTAGAAGGTCCAAATTGAATCAGGAATCATTCCAGAGAAAAAGTGTTTCTGTTGCAAATCTCTCTAAAATCATGTGGAAAATTTATTTTTCTCTTGATGAGGCTCATATTTCCTTTTCATTTTGCTATCAAAGACAAGATTTGTAGTTTGTGTAGTTTTTTTTAAAACAGTAAAACAATTTCAATGAATAATTTGTATATTTTATATTAACTTGAAACTATTATTATTATTATTAATAATAATTAGAATGGTATATTTAATTCATTAAGATAATGTTATAACATTGTATCAAGTGGCATATTGTCACTCCCTTTAGGACTAAAGTGTTTGCCAAATGCATAAATGTAAAAATATAACGCAATTTGGATTACGATACTGAGGCCCATGGTTGTGAAATAAACAACCCTAGTGCGTAATCGTGCTGTTAACAGCCAAATAGTACTGTGTTAATAGCTTTAAAATATGAAACTATTAACACAAATAAAATTAAGAAGTTGTTCCCCCACCTAGAGTTAAAACTATCTTATGTGCTTTAAAAACTGTTTGTTTTGAGGGAACTTATTGTTATACTAATCAGGTATTATTTACAAAATAAACTTTTTTATTGATATTTCACTTCATCCATGGAAGCATTTCTACATCACACAAACACACAATTCAGCTCCTCGCTTGCTCTCTCTTGGCTCACCAGGCAGGAGAATGAGTCGTTCATTCGATGCACAAGAGTGTGTTTCTGGAGGATGATGAAGAGTCTGGCATGGTCGAAGTTGCAGGGCATGGCAGAGATGAGCTCCTCCACTCCCTGTCTCTGAGTCTTCTCCAGACCTGTGCCAGAAAAGCACAAACACACACTCTCATCAGAAGTCTGGCACATGAGACCAGCTTCTGCTAACGATTCCTTCCGAGCCGTCTGAGATGGCCAGTTAATGCCTGTTTGGGATGCAAACACATAGGCATCGAAAGGAATGAATGACTTTGATTTTTGACAACATGCCCAGTTTGGAGAAAAGAGAGTTTTTTTTTGTACCACTTCCCCAAATTTTGCCACTGTACTGGTACAGAAGTGCATTTCACACATTAAACGCTATGTAAAAGCTGTGTTTGGTCACACAGTCTCCATCTTTGTCCACAGTCTGAATGTTTGTATTTCACCTCCCTTGGCCAAAGATATGCTGTGAAACTCAGTTTTACACATTTCAGCTGTAAAAACTGGCGTGTACATTGAAGAAAGCATGTCTGTAAACTGCAATCAAATATTAGAGCACTTAAATTCTTTAACAAAACACTTTTTAGCTTTAAAAATAAAAACTACTCTATGCCCTTGCAAAACTAAACTTAATATTTGAGTCTTGTATGCTTTCAAATTTGAGATGGGGAAACAAACTATGAATGAAATCAGGTGACTTCTCAGCTCTTAAAGCAATTTCAGAGCATGCTAAAGACAGGTGAGCTGCATAAAGTGATTCCACTCACTCGGACTTTGTTGATTGAGTCTCAACCTTGAATAAAAAAAGAGCACACCTTTGTGAGAGCTCTGAACATGGTAAAATATTCACTGACGCTCTTTCCTTTGCACATTAAGACTTTCTGACACAAGGATCGCTCAGATGGGTGGAGGGGAACGGGGAAGATTGAAAGCAGTAGGCAAAAATACAAATAAAAAGGCTGACACATTCAGCTTGATGCAAAGAGGCCAAGAGGTCAGGGCAAGCTGCAGAAAGAAGGAGAGGAAAGAAAGAGGCGAGGCAGAAAAAGCAGTAAAAGTGTGTCCAAGTTCATTTCCAGTCCTTTCATGAGCATCCTCAAAATGGGCTAATGGGAGGTCCGTGAAAAGCCTAACACTTGCTGGCGGCGTGTTGAGAGCCCACATATGCGAAGCAAGGGCTGTCGATTCTCAAGAACCACAAAAGACCAAGGCTTTTGAGACACGGCTCCTGACGCCTCCATGGCCAGCGGCACCTTCTTGAGACGAGCATTAGTGATTGCTTTTATTAACACTGCCATTTCGGGCATGCCAACGACTTCATATTGAACGGAGAAAAGCCCAGTACGTGCCTGGAAGCAGTGTGGGCATTTGTTGGTTCCCCCCGGAATAGCACTTGTTAGGTGAGCAGGAGTAGTCGATTTCCCAGTTGACAAAAGTCAGCCCCATTGTCTGTGCTTTTAATTTGATCTAGGTCATTTTATGTTCATTACAACCCAAAAAGAGAGAAAAGAGACAAAAGCAGATAAAGAGGAGCAAAAGAAGGTATTGATCCAACTTTCCAGTCTGATGAATCGGGTTTGACAGGAGGAGCAAAATTGATCCACGTCAACTTTAAGTTCTCACTATTATCCATGGACTAGTGGACGGAGGGTGGAGGGGTGGGAGGGGGTGTCGTCTCTAATCCCAGCTGATGGGACTTGTGTGCTTACGCTAGTCACAGCAGCAGTCACATCCATCTGACATCCCTCTAGAGCCAGTCAAGAGCTTTATGACAGGTATGAACCAGGCTGCTGGATGATATCACAGGTATGCTCCAGCGGGTCGTGCTCTGTGAAACCAGCCAGAGATGCATACCGCCTAATGAAGCAGGACAGGATATTGGTCTTCACACAGACATCAGTGACTCTCAGCACAGACACTGATCCGGCTATGAGAGCACTGGTCACTGTTGAGTATCAGATGGTGCGACAGCTCAAAGTCGATCCATCAGTGATGACACATCCAGTGTCAGGGCTGGTTAAGTAAGTCATAGGCTTGGTAAAACGTGGCAATAGAGGAATCTGAATTTTTGACATGTTTTTGAAGTTTCTTGCAGCTCAGTAATTCAAGGATGACACCAGTATTACAAAGGTTTCTCCAGGAAAGCAAGAATGGATGGAATGGCCTTCAATAAGTGTCTTGGATAAAATAATTTGTAAAATGTGAATTTAAAAGGGTACTTCAATCATGAAAGCATAAATAGAGTGGGGAGTTCGTATTACTGCTTCTGGCAGAAGGTAAAGGATCAGATCAGAGCTTGAGTCCTTCTGTATAACACAATGTATTTATGAACACTGTACTACTTTTCTGGAGTGGCAAAATAGTTGTATTAGTTTGTAATATTTATACATGTCAAATATATTTATAATGAAAACTAAATACATAATATTTGTATTATTTGTAACAACTAATTTGACACTGATTAATTCAAAATCTTTCACTGTTTACTGCTGTACATTATGACAAAAATAGTCTAACAATTAAGGTGGTTGTTAAAGTACAACCTTTCCTAATTAAAATAAAAGACAACAACACCAATAATAGAAACACAAGTAATAAATCCAATAAATGAAAGCCTTATAACTAAGTGGAATAACAATAGCAACTGCAAGAAATAATAACAAAATGTAAAATTTTTTTTTAGAACAGAGCAAAAAAGTATGAAGAATTGATTTTATTGTTAATATTAACAACTAACAGCTTTTAAGAGATTCAATAGATTAAAGTAATGTGTATAAAATATTAACAAATATAAAGCAACCAAATGAAAATGTTTTGATATCTTTATAACAGGTAATTTGCATCTCTGTACGTTTTACGAACGTAATTCATTAAAGTAATGATTGAAATAATGATTAAATTATTACAAATAAATTGGTTCTTGGATAATAAATGTTTACTTCATCTTGTCCAGCGTTGTCATTTAATTCATTGCTAGTGATTAAGGATCTCAACAAAAAGTATATTTTTTATTTCTTTTAAAGAAGAATATGGTTAGTGGCCGTAGTAACAGATATTAATTTTCTGTCCCTGATCTGACATGCACTGCAGAACTTGTTCATGCTCTTTCCATGTTCTTTGTCGCAGTTATACTTCAAATGATAGGGTTTTAGCATCTAATCTTCGAAAAATCTAAAGGTCTTTGAAAAAAATTACTGAGTAGGAGGTATAGAAAGACAAGAGGAACTAGACCTTGAAATGTTTTCTGAAAGTCAATGCCAATGCCTGCAACAATAGAGCCACTTTTGAATGTGTGCACAGGGTTTCGAAATGGACCATTTTGAGAATCATAAAGCTGATTTTCAAAGTAAACGCTTTTTTGTTCTTCATACTTAAGAAAAGCAAATGTGGTGATGATTTTATTCCAAATGCTTATCACAAGGCATGGTCTTTGATATTTTGAGAAGCTTCAGAGCTAAATGGCAGCCATAAGTTCTCAAGCCGGTTCTTCACAAGCTATAATGATACAAACCTCATTCAGCACACTCACTGTTTGTTGAAAGTGAGCAAACTGCAGCATTTGAGATTTGTCAGGGTTTCCACCTTTCACTCAGCAGCAGTGTTTGTGCTGTTCAAGCCCCCCCACTGACATTTGTTTAGGCCGTGTCTGTGCTACGGCCAAATAGATCGATGCCTGGCCACCAAAACCTCCAATTTAAAACCCATTCATGAGGGGACAGCAGAAGCTGGCGGAAAAAGAGCCTACATTTTGTTGGGTTTAGAGAGTGTCTATTAAACGAAGAGCTAAACATTTTCTAAAGGGTCCATTTTATTTTGTGCAGCAGCCATTGTAGTATTAGCAAATAAGCAAATTATACGTCCAGAAAATGCATTTAAAACGGGTTAAGATCAGATTTTTCCAATCGAAATCGAAAAATGAAATGTAATACTGTTTTTCTGCATCCTATTTAAACACAGCATTGTCATAACACCTTGATTTCTAGGTTCAAATTCAACCCTCTCTAGCAAATTCTGGACTTTCAAACAGGTGAAGTTTGTAAAGTATCGGTTCATGCACTGTTTTGGCACCGGTAACGACTTAAAAGTATTGATGTAACAGCGGTATCGGGGAAAAAAAGCCAACAGATACCCAACCCTGTTTTCAGCTTACGGCGCCCGAGAGCAAACAATTCCTGTAGTCACTCAATGAAAGTTTAACTTGACAACAATCAAAATGAAATCACCTTAGTCAGCAGACGTAAATAATGCAAGATAAAGCAGATAAAGATAAAGAAAACCACTAAACTCATACACAGCCAATACACAAAAACTGGTGAAATGTGTATGTTCTTTTTGTTAGTTAGAAACTTCCACATTTTGACAATGAGAAACATTGGCTCACAGAAGTCGTATGGTACATGTTTATGTGTTTTAGGTAAAGAAAGTAAATTAAAAAGCTTGAAAATAAGCTTTTTCCCCGAGAGAATGTTTAGATGAACCAGTTGCACAATAATATTAAAACACATCAATCTAAAGATCACATCAGTACAATGAGCAATAATCAAAAGGACATACTGAGCAATGAAATGGGAGCATCTTTTTGGGCATTCCCTCCCCTACAGTTCTGCTGGTTCTGAGTGGGTGCTACTGGTTTGTAGGATTGTCCTGTAGCCCGATACATGGCCTGGACCCAGAGGGCTCGATCCTGATCATCACTGCTAGCAAACACCACCAGATCCCCTTCACGAACAGCACTGAAGAACGCTCGACCTCCTTGAAGACCTACAGAGAGGTGGGAAAACAAGAACATTATTTCAGATATTGTTTAGGGTTTATTAAATTGTTTATTAAAATGAATCTAAAAACAGCTAAAAAGTTAGTCAAATAAATGAGCAAGCGGAAATAAACTTTGACGGTGTAACAAATCGCATATTGTCTCCCCCTTCTGTAAGTCGCTTTGGACAAAAGTGTCTGCCAACAGTGTCTGTGTTAACTTAACATGATTGATAGTAAGACTTTTCACTACTAGAGGCATTTTTCAAGATCAGACACAATTGTTATTCAAACTAGCTATGCTTGAACATGAACTTCTATGAACTTCACCAGGGACAGATGGATTATGCTGTGTTTTATTGATGATTTTGGGAAGGGGGGAGGGAGGGGTGGTGGAATTCTGCAGAAGGGGTTTAGATGTACTGTATGGCAGATAATAATAATTCAAGGTCTTATAGAAACGAGATTATTACAGCTTATCAAAAGTCCAATTGTTCTCATTTCAGCCCCTGAACCACATTAACATTGTATATTAGTACTTATCATGAGACACTAAATTCTGAAGAATTCTGAGAAGTTTTCGAAGTAGGTTCCATCTGGGCCTGCTAATCACCCAATGACTGATGCTACAATAAGTACACCACTTATCACACATAACGATCCCGAGCAGGACATGTAATGAAGCTATAAACCTGGAACCTTTTCAAAAGAAAAAACGAAGTGAGTAAAGGGAGTTTCAGATACTGAATAAAGTCCACAAAACCCACCAATACATTTTTGATAAAATATTAATATGTTGATCCAGTGCTCAAAGGGAGCCTTTGTAATAATAGATTATTTTTGTAGCCGACAAGTAGAAAGTGTTTTCGTCATTAGAAATAGCTGCTGCATGACCTACTGAAACTCCATTTTTCATAAACCTTTAAGAGTGAGACACCAAGAATGTATTTAGCACTGAATGTTGTTACTTTTAAAGAGGAGCAAACAAAACTATTGTAACTTGAAAGTCGATTGAATACCAGCATCTCTCATAACGAACGAAGCTAGCAAATGCTTCAGTAAAGTAAAGAAAGTAACTTGATACTTAGTTCTGAAGTGATTCATAAATTGCAAAGCAAGCAAGTGGACAAATTATTGAATCTCAGAGTAGCCAAGGCTGCAACACTAGGGGGACTTGCCTCTTTTCATGGAAGCCCTTAATAACTTTAAAGATACATATTTAACTGAGCAGTAACTACTTTACTGTCATATCTCCTACAGCCCACGTCTAGAGATGATTCAGCGAACTGGAATTGTCTGATAGTGATTATGTTAAGATACACCGATATAATGCTAGCCTCAATAGTCAAAGCAAATATCAAAATGTGATGCTAGGTAATTGGCTACATGATAAATACCATTTGCTACTCTAACTCTGCTTAAATAACATTTTCTTTCTTACATTAACTCTGTTTATGTTGTGTCCACCAACTGAGTTTCTTGTGAATTGCAAACAATCTAATAGACTTACAAGGTCTAATTCCTCGAATACACAGCATTGAGAATATTAATTAGTTCTGTCATCACTCAATGACAGGATCTATAGATGCTTGGTAATTATGTCACCAAGACCAAGATGGGACAAGGGTATAGCTTTTGTTAACAGAAGTACTAGAATATTCATTTAAAGCTGAAAACTCTTTCATTTTGAAAATCGTTTTAACAACAGTAGATTTAAGATGGGGATTCAAAACAAATACATTATATACTGTAACTATATACTTTATTTTTTTGAATTTGCATGTTAAAGAATATAGAATTTTAGTAGCTTTCTAAAAAGTTTCACATTTTCTTTCTGTTACACCAATCAAAATTTAGATAATTTATTTGTTTAATTGGATTGCTTGTTATTTGTTACTGCTCGCTGTTTTCATCATTTAAACTATGAAATCATTAGCAAAACCTATATATAAATCTAAAATCTATAGATTACTTTCATACTCAAATGGAATGTCAGTGAAGTAGATCTGGACTGAAGCAGTGTTATGGTGTACCTGGCTGTGGATCTGAGTAATCAACCGTGTAACCGTCTAACTGCATCAGCTCATGCGGCTCTGACTTCTTCTCCCGGTAGCTGCACATGGCAAACGTGTACTGACTCACCTGAGCACAAGACAGAGGAGCAAGCTAGAACACTAAAGCTGTTTACACACTGTTACAATATGTCTATGAAGAAAAGTACAATAAAAAAAAAAAACAATAACAATAAACACAAGCTTTAACCCTTCCTCCAGGGTTACATGGGAAACAGAATTATGACAGGTTTACATTTTTAAAGAAAATTTATTACAAACTCTCATCAGCATTATTCCTTTTGGGTTTTTTTTTTGTTTCAAATAAAATATAAAAATGTCATTAGATGTATTATTATAAATCAGTTAACATGATCCTTCAGCAGTTTTACAAATTCTCATCCTTGAAGATGTGATTTTAGAAAAAGGTTTTGAATGAAATCCTCACAGAATTGACGATTCACTGAAAACAGATGCATTTGCTTAATACAAATAAACAAATATTTACTGTTGTCCTACATTCCCACCTGAACGAGCACAAAATATCTTTTCTTCCATCGTTTCCAGACTCTTTGACCTAAGGCATAGAGATACCTTCAAAGAAAGAGAGACAGACAGAGAGAGAGAGAGAGAATGTATTTTAGCATAGATAGAAGTTGCTTAAGTATAGAATTTTAAAAAGGTGAGGTGAAAAATGTAAACAAAAATGATTAGACAAATTAAAAATAGCACTGAAATGTAAATGTTTATTACTGAAATAAATGTAGTGTTCCCACAATTTCACTTTCACCTCAGAAGTAAATGCAACAAAAACAATGTGCTTTTAAATGCAGGCAAAATGTCATGGTATAAAATAAAGGTACACATATTAAACACAACATAGATGCCATGACAGTGAATGATATATTGCGCTAAGAATTAACACCTCATTACAAAAGCTTTGACAAATAAATGTCTTCAACCATAATTAAAAATGTCTCTTTAGTAAAATTCGGACAGAGCATCTCACAAAACAAGAAATCTATATGACAACAAATTTAAAACAAAAAAATCTTTTTGAATGAATTTGTATTCACTGACTGAAAAGGGAAAGCATTGTGTTACTGGATATAAGCACACGCTCATGAATGACATGTTCAGAAAAAATTTTGTGAGCTAAATCCAATCATCTATGTATTGCCAGATAAAGCCTTTGAGTTTAGGGGAGAAGAAATCCCATCCAGTCAAGGTTGAAGAAGCAATGAGAGCATGAAGAAGCCGTTCGCATGTTCAAACATTATCCACTCGTCAAAGTGATTTTCAGCTCACTCTTTAACACCTCATCCGTCAAAAAGCTTGTGGTGGACAAACGCTGTGTAAAAAAGCTCTGAGTGGGAATTTGCAGCTGCCTGTTCACCCAAGTTGTGTTAAATGTCATATTAATAATTATAGTAAATCATAAAAAAAGATTTAGATTTTTAAATGTCAAACAAAATGTCAAATGTAAAACAGAAAATCTAGCAGTTACAAACACCATGTATCCATCAAAGACTGTTGCATTAACCCATTCTTAATTTGACTAATCTTAACATTTAGTCAATGTAATATTGTGAACGTTATTAGGATATCACTTTGGAGAAATTGAATATGCCAAGCAAGTGTTTTCAATATCAACAGCGCCTCTATGTGGATAAACACTATTAGTGCAGAAAACACATGACTATTTAAAGTCTTTCACATAATTCTTTATTTGTTAAATATATATATAACTATATATCTATATAGTTAAATGTAAAAAAAAGTAAGTAAGTAGACTATTAAGTATACTATTTTATGTATACCAGTATACACCTTTTTAGTAAAGGCTAAAGTTATTGTTTCTGAGCAACGAATAAAAAATGTAAATAGTCTTTAATAGTCTTTTAAAATATAAAACACTTTTCTCACTTAAGATTATATGAAATATATATATAAATAAACAGTTCCTACATAAATAAGACATTTTTTATAGATTTAAAACTATTTATTACTACTAGAAAAAGTAGTAACTGCTAAAATAGGCATATAAAAATACACTTAAAGCCCTATTTCACAGATAGTAATTTCCGTTTCTCATAGAAAATGCCACAATTTGAAAAGGTCATACTAAAAAACCTACTATTCTTCAACGCACATCTGAGAAATCTAATCTAGTCCGAATGCAGATGTATGTTTGCGGAAAATGTTTTATTTAAATACATTCCTTGGGTGTTTGGGACACTGTGAACTTGCCATACAACCTCTAGTGTGCTATAATTCAAGTTTCCACTATCACTATAAACTTTCAGCCTATAGCAATGAATGATGCAACCCCTTGAAGACTTAAATTGAGAAAGAAAAAAAATCAACAAGAGCCACATTGAAAAAAAGAAATAAAAAAGAAATAAAATAAATAAATGTTAAAACTCGCTACATAAATATCAGTTTCAGGTGAGATCATTTTCCTTTCAGCACTCAATAACAACGTTATTATGATTTATATTCATATTAATATAATTAATAATATTATTTCAATGAATATTCCACTTGTTAAATAAGTCATCGCTCCGTTGTTTGGTCATATGACCGAATGCAGTTCACACATTCTGATCACGTGCCCACAAGTCAAACTCAAACACTTGTTGGTTTCGTCCAAATCAACATATGACATGACAGACGTCCTCTGAGAAGAATTGTAAATTAAACATTCTCAACTATCAGAATAGGGTTTATTACTACATAATACTCTTAGTTTTTGCTTTTCAGAATATACCAGTTTTAGCATATTCTGTACAAAATATAGAATCCAATTCTACACTTCAGTGAGCCATTAAAACACGATGTGGCCTAGAGGTTAAAGCAGATTTGAGGACCGGCTAAAAGAGGCTTCAATGTGTGTTCGTGCCATGGCCCCAGAATGAAAGAGGGCAAGAATGGCTTTAAAGCAGCACAAAAAGAAGCATGAGAGAGAAAGAGCAAGACTGGTGAGCAGAAACAGGCTGATCAACAGACTCAAGCTGCCATTTCTCACTCTCTCAATGGGCCTGGCTTCTTCAGCGGCTCTGGGATAAACAGATGGCTTCTTTTAATGGGGGGCACTCGAGCTGAAAATCGGCCCAGCAATCATGAGCCCTCTCCCATGCTTCTCATACGCAGCCATCAGGTGTTTGTGATTCAATGGGGATCAAAACTATCTATATTGAATAGTTTTGCTCCTCTAATCATAGATGATTCTCTTTGAGCAAACACAGAAAAAAAAATATTGATTAAATCCAAAGAAATGTGATTATGGAGTAGAATTTGTAGCATAATCTGCCGTTTGAAAAGGCTTCTGCCAATTAGCAGCAGCTCTTTTGAGGCTTCGTGCAAGGCCTCTTGAGTAATTAAGAGGCTGAAGGCAATGATTCCACCCCTCACCCTGTCCCATAGAGGGTAGCACCCCTGCAGATGTCCTGCACATCTTCACAGGGGCCACTCACTCCTGAGAAGCGAGGAATGTACTGACAGGATTCTGTAAGTGTATGGTTGATGAGACAATGAAGAAAGAAAAAAATGAAGCGTTATCAAGAAAATCTCTCTGTCTGCACTCATTTTCATCTACATATACTACAGTAAACATACTATAGTATAAATAAACTTTCTTGTTTAAATTGAACAATTAATTTCCTTGTTTTTAATTGTATGACATGCTAGTGGTCATTTTTACTTGTGGACACGTACTAATGTATGTTAACAGTTGCGTCTCAATAAATTAAACAGCCCCACACAAGTCCGTTTTACTTTTAGAAATTCAGCTCAATTTGTGAAATAAATGACTTTGGTGTTCTGAATGAAATAGCTTGTCATTGGTACTTTTATTTCATTATTTAAGGATTTTTTTATTTGTTTAAATTATTATATTGTTGGCTTTCTGAAAAAGCCTTATACTGTATGTTGATTTGGTGGAGGTTTCTGCTCATCCGCATTTTTTGTGTGTCTTACCTCATTTTCTCTATGCGGTTCAAGTTTCAGGATGTTCCAGTTAAACACACTAGACTAACATCAGCAGCCGAACTTGCCATTCAAACCATAACTGGTGACTGCAATATACACACTTAACTTCAAAAATGAAGCTCCTTCTACCTTTCACCTGAGTCTATGATCAAGGTATCTAAATTTAAAAATAAATTTCATTTGAACCTCTGGGCAGCAGTTCCTTTTTTCTTTTTATTCCACAAAAGATGACTGACAACTTTAACCTAATTCTTGATATTTCTCTTGAGGCCTTAACCCTAAAAATAGTTTTTGCCTGTATGCAACCTATTTGTGATTTTCAGGACTGTCTGAACAGCTCAATTCAGATTTATTTTTCAAATCTGACCCTCGTCCCTTTAATATGTGGTCATTAACCTGATACATATCAGATTTTTTTACTATGCAACCTCAGTCTGAACAGCCACGTCACAATTATCTGGGTTTTTGCAGCATTGGGCCTAGCTAAAATACAGTTTCTCACAGAAACAAGCCACTTCAGAAGATGTTATTATGCTGAAATAGTTTCAGGAAGAGCCCAAAGATCCAAGAACTTCTTACTTCGATTTCTGGAGTTTACTGCAGTAGGTGTTGTTTTGTATCACAATCTTTTTCTTAGTATTGTTTAATAGTAATACATTTGGCTCTGGTAAGATGTTTACCCTACAAAGCTTCAAGCGTGTCTGAGAGCAGGAACTTCAGCGTTTAAGTCTGTTAGCAGTGCATTCTGGGGGATGTAGTTTCTTCTTCAGCGCATACATGTCACATACGTGTTACTGTAATGTGAACAAACGTCCCAAAAAAATGGTATTTCATCCAAAAAATGCAGAATTGGGCATTAAGACAGGAAGTCTTAATGTAGCCAGACAGATACCGCTGAACCAGTACTGCATGACAATTAGCTAACTCTGCAATTTAACTCCAACAGAATTAATTCTAGTTTCAATTTTAATTGAAAGTCAGCTTTTGTTGGGAGCTTGTTGTATATATTAAAATAAAGATATTTATATGACATTCTACATTACAGTAGGTGTATGCTATCACTATTATTTTAATTTAGATTTTTCAATAATAATTTTATTTTTTCATCCATGTACTTTTCATTTTCCCCTCATCTCATTTCATCTCAAGGTACAGTAGTGTTAATCATCACTATTAAAGACAACATAAACAATAAACAAAACAACACTGAACAAAACTAAATAAGATCAGCAGTACCGGTAAAGACAGAATTCCATCGAAGAGCAAACTTAAAGCTTTTGAAATTCAAGGCAAAAGGCTTCCATTCCAGACTTAGCTTTGGCATACCACGTCACATAATGGAAATACAAGTATAACTGTGATAGATCATTTTAAAGCAAGTTTCATTTTTCAGGACATTAACAGTTATATTAGCGTTAATTATTAAATGTGTTAAACACTTCAGTGTTAAGCTTAGTCAGTAACAAGATCTTTTGAATATTTATAAGTGTAGTAATATAGTATTATTAGTATTAAGTGGTATTGTAAGTGTGAGACTTTTTAAAACATACTGCCTTAACACTTGCATTAACAATCAATCAGACACAAGGTGGCAGTATAAGCACAGATTCTCTGATGCATGTGTTTGATGACTACCTGCTTTCAAACTAATATTTTCTCCTTTATAAGGCCATTTTTTTTACATTTCTACTCATCGACCGATTTTTACAAATACAGCAAGGTAACCAATCCTATTTTTAGCAAAATATTTTATTAAAGTAATAACTATTCATTGTTATACATAATATTGTAATATCTTATAAACTAAAAAAATGTCAACTCTCACTGGGATGAAAGCTGAACCAATCAGAGATGGTTTCTTGCTGTGCTTCAGCAGTTTTTGGATCTCATTAACCGACTCCTTTTCAAAGTTTGAAATCAGATGTGTAACTATTAATTCCATTTCAACCCCATTTCAACTTAACTCTGACTTAATCTAGTCTTTATGATGAGTTGCATTTCCCAGTAAGCTGTTGATGCATGGTAGGAATTATATATCACTTTATTTTGAGTCAAGCCAACTTTATTTATTTATTTATTTATTTATTCGTTTATTTGTGCAATTACTGAGTGCTTCACATGCAAGTAAAAACAAAAACAAAACATTAAGAATGATAAAACATAAAACTAGTAAAACATTTCTAAATAAAATGCTAGGTAAAATACGTTAGTATTTTGTAACATTTGTTAGTAGATATTTTTTTGTTAAAAGGCTGCTCAGCAAACCCAAATCTCTTAACAGATACATTAGTTATGCTTGTTAAAGAAGCCACGTGATGATAACATGAATTTTCTGACATTCCAGGCATCTTGAAGTGTTAGTCCCTTATCAAAACATGCTTCAAGTAGTGTTCATATTAGTTTATGAATGTTCGAGCAATCCTTTATTCCTTTTTTATGCTGACAGCTGCTCGTTTTGCTTAACATCAACTTTTTTTTCTTTAAAAAAAGCCCCACACAACTGTCAATCAAATTAATTGCTAGTACAGCCCCTCTCTATGATGAGTGGGAAACTCAGTTTGACCTGGAAGTGTGAGAGCAGCAGACCGTCGCTGGCTTGTGAATGCCAGAGAAGTGCATTTTCAGATGTCCGGAGCCTAACCTTTTGTTTGGATTACCAAAGAATGACTTTATTCGTCAGAAATGGTTTGATTTTGTGTCTGCCAATGAGAGAAAACTTGCAAAGATCAAAAAGTAAAGATCTAGATTCTATTGGCATTTTACACAAGTATACCTATAACAAAATAAATAATTCATAAAACCGTAGGCCTACATTACAAATCATATAGTGTAAGAGTAAGCATGTCTAATTTACCTGTAAACACGCAGCTGAGGAGCAATTTTCCTCCGGTTTCTATTTCATTCTGTGGACTCAAATTCCATGTCAGACTCTGGTTCACACATATAAGGTGCTGTTACATCACGAAAAGCTGTTCCCTGCCAATTATAATGTTTTAAAACTATAACACGCGTTTAAAGCATTGCACGTTGTATTTGTTTTTGCTGAATCCAGACTAGCTTGAGACTGCTGGTCAGTAAGGGCATGCTGAAAGCTCGTCTGTGGGAGGGACCGGCGTAAACAGTACATTTCACGCCGGCAAAAATAGGAGGTGATTCAAAGATAAAATATTGCATTTTGAAAGTTATCAACAGTGGAGCGCTAGTATAGAGGGCTAGTGCTATAACAAGGGCATGACATTGGACCTTTTACAAAATTCTTTAAACTGTACTAAAGTTTTGCAACAGCTGGCTAGACTTCAAAAGAATAAAAATGTGCTATGAATGAAGAAATATTAAGTTAAATATTGTCATTTATGCAACCTTCATTCATTTCTTACACACAAGTTTAACACACTAAATCTCATCATAATGGTTTAGAATCATGACAGTAAATCACAGTGGGTGTGGGGATGTTCTTTTATCTTTACTCAAATAAACAATTACTCTTTTAGGAAAGAAAAGGGGACATACTTTAATTTCTCATCTCTGCTTACCCACAATGCTTCATGTTGGGTGGCTTGTCTATTCGCACGGCCAGTTTGATCTTCAGATCCAGGTCCTGACTATTCTTTGGCACCACCATCTTGTGCAACTCCGCAGATTTGGGGCCATTTGTAGTTGGGTGAAGAACCACCTTCACGTAATATAGAAGAGAGGAGATATAGGACAGAGAGGAGAGGGAGAGAGAGAAAGAAAAAGAGAGAGAGAGAGAGAGTATTAATACACCGTTAAGATGGATGTTCCTGTGTGGACATCTGCAGGAAAAGGTGGGAAGTAGACAATGAGAGAGAAGAGATTAGATTCGAATGCTAACTGAAAGATGTGCAGTCTGCTTGAAGAGAGACTCTAATAGGGAGGCTCCATCTGTTACTGCAGAACTGTGAGCCCTAATGACCAGAGAATCCCTGCAGTTTACTTTCTTTCTCCTCACACATATAGACACAGTGCCTATAATGGTTCACACACTGTGCGGAGAACATCTGTTCCTGTTACAACAGCCCAGGAGAAAAAGATAGAGGAAGTGTTACCTTCAACAACATCTATTCGACTGTGTGTGGCTCTTGCTTGTTCAATTATCCTCTTCTGTTAATAACCCAAGAGAAGCTCTCTTCCAAATGTAGTCAATGAACTGTTTGTCTATGAAAACTGTTGTTGCAAATCTGTGTAGCTACCAATCACCCACTGAACGCAGCTATCAAAACAATTCTTTGTTACTGTGCAGGCTAGCTGAGCTTTGTTTGGCATTGGTTCATTGATGGACCATAACTAATTTTTGCATTCTAACAGCAAGAGAGATGCAAGGTGGGGGTGATCAGAAACACTTTAGCAACATCTGGCAATTTTGCTGGCTCTTGTGAAAAAAATGACAGAAAAACACCACCTGGAAACGTCACATGCTTGTGCTCTCAATAACGCATTTTATTATTTCTTCTTCTATCAGACAGCATGTCACTGCATTACAAAATATAATTTTATTAATGAAAAAAACAAGTTAGGTAATAATGAACCTTTCTATTAACTTCCCTGATGTTTAATGGTGTTTAATGAGAGAACAAAATATATTAGAAAAAAGAAAACAAAAAAAGGTCTTATTGTATTTATGTGTCTTTAAAAACCATGTCATGTTATTTTTGTGGGAGATATGGGAGATGGAGGCTACCTTTAAAAAGAAATGAAAAATATAATTCTAATTCTATCTAAAGTGTACAGAACAGAAATATCGTATGTAATATATAGTAACCTTATTTTAGTACTTTAACCTTTACACTATCTATTTTTGACATAATAAAAAAGGTAAATCTTTATCAGTAGTTTTAGAGATTTTACAATAATGTGTATAATAAGCAGATTTATATTATTAAACTGTAATTTGTGCTAGCATATGCTAAGGTAAGCATATAGTGCAGGAACGTGTGATACAGCTGATATTAAATTCTACACCCTTTTTAATTCTCTCTAATGTAAAATATCAGGAGATGAAAAAAGGAAGAGCTTATCCTATAAACCTCTAAATTACAGTGATAGTTTAATCAAATATCAAAATAACAAATAGCTGCAGCCCTAGTAAGAAAAGCTTATTATTAGTAAACATTTAGTTGAACATAAAACGAGGCAAAAGGCAGAGTTAAAATAACACGATTAGAGTGACAGTGCTTAAAAATAGTGTAAAATTTTAAAATGCAATGTGAACTCTGAGGAAAAATCAAATGCAGAGTCTGAATTTCAAGGCTAAGACTACAAACACAGCTGATTGATTTCAAGGTGTTATAAATCTGGTAGGAAAGAATCATGATCAGGTGGGGGTTGCCGGAATTCCTAATAGCGCCTCTGAAAATGTCAGCTGAATGATGCAGAAAAGAAATGGAATATGTCCCAAAGTCACAAGAAAAGAAGAGGATGAAGACTGATAGAAGAGTTAAAAATTGCAAAATGAGTTATTGATTGTTTATCATGTTCATGCTTCACATGTGACACATATTTTCACCCAATTATACAAATAATCTTGCAACAATAATAACCCAAATAGTTTATCTTTTAATAGCAATCCATAACTATACTTCTAAACAATGTGCAGTGAATGGCGCAAAGAGTTTTCACAAAACTCATGAAAGCATGTGCAATCGTTAATAATGAAGTCAATGTGTCTTCAATGTGTCACACTACGCTTCTGCAATGGCTATGTTAGGCCAGTAGGGAAGATTTTCAAGAAATGAATTCACAACTTATAACCCAGGGGTGTCAAACTCAATTCCTGGAGGGCCACAGCCCTGCACAGTTTTGCTCCAACCTTAACTGAACACACCTGATTCCACTGATTGAGCTCCTCTGGGTTTGTTTGAAGCTATTTGTGTGTCTCCTGAAACAGGGTTGGAACAAAAACCTGCATGGTCTGCGGCCCTCTAGGAATTGAGTTTGACACCCATGTTATAACCCTTTAATTAGAAGATGTAGGCGACATCTCTGTGTCCACCAGCATTAAGAGATGAAACTTGCCAAAGAAGTTGGATTTGAAGTAGCGTAAAATTTTCTAAAATAAGAAATTACTCATGGCTTTGAAGTTGCTCTTCTACTGTGTGTGAACAGTACAGTACTTCCTGTTCTTGTGCATCAAGATGTGTTTATAATGTAAAGAAAAAGAAGAATTCTGGAGTACGGTTTAAATACTGAAGAGAAAGGTATGTTTACTAAGGTAGGCACATAAAGTCTCTTCCCTTCACTTTAAAAAAATATTGTTTCTATCCACACAAGAGACTCGCTATTCTTCTAAAACCACAACTTTATTTTAATGTCTCATTCTGAATTTATGTTGCTGTTTTAATGGATCCTGGCACTGTAAAATATATTGATTCCTCAGTTATCCTTTCAAGTTTGACTACATCACGGAAAAACATGGGACGGAAAGGTGGTGGTAGTGGTGGAGTTAGCCGATTCTAGAAGGCTGACAGTCCATTCTCCCATTCTGCCGCGGTGGCCTCAGGAAAACCACTTCACTCACATTGCCCTGTATGGATGTGTGTGACTGGAAGGGTATGTTTGGTAGCTTATCACCACCAGTGTGTGAATGTGGAGTGAATGAATTATGCTCTGAGAATTGCAAACCGCCAGTTATTTTTTTTTCTACAGTGAAATGGTGCTTTACAACATAGTTATGAAATTAACTATTCAAAAGTTATGAATAAACTGCTCAACATGATTGATGTCATAGAGGATTCACAAAACAATCATTTACATGAACTTAATTTCGGGATGAAAAATTGTTTCTGGTGAATTGAACATTTGGGCAATGGTCATTCTAATTTGTGCAGTTAGATGAACAGTCTCACCTTCCCCAGTTCTTTGTCCTCCAGCGCCAGGACACCCGTGTTCTCAGTGAACAGTTTGACTTTGACGGCGGGCAGTGGGTGAGTAGTACTGAAATCTCCCTGTGTGCCCCACCTTTAAAAGAAAAAAAAAAAAAAAACAAATCAGCTGTTACAAGTACAGATTTCTCCAACTGTTAAAATCTGGTTAATACATACTGATCCAAAAAACTGATAAACAACTAAAATTATGAACGTTTCTACTATTATTAGGATATTGTTAAGAGGCAGCTGTGTAAACTGTTTCATGGTATATAATGTTTTAGTCAATTCAATAAAAAGAAAATCACCTAAAGGTAAAACAACTTGCAGTAGTTTGAAAGAAGTGAATCTATGTGTAAACAGGAAAAGATACCATTGATTAGTTAGTACACCTGTTGATAAACGCAGATTTAAAAAAAAAAATTAACCAATGTTGAGATGCATTTAAAATAAAGGGGAAATAAACTGCACTTCCACCCAACTTTACTCTGCAGAAGTTAAAATACAATAGATTACATATCTTTTATTTTTTACCGTTTAAACTAAATATGATTATATTTACAACACGAATACAAACTTGTTAAACATAACATAGTTTCCATCTTGCATGACAAGACATTTTACATTCCATGATTGCTATTAATTCATAACCAACGAAGACGAATGTAACAAAGAGCTGAAAAATAAAATATTGAGCATGACTTCATCTAGCAACTGATTTCAACAAGGTCTGTAACATTATTAGCCATAAAGAAATGTCGAAAGGCAGGGACGCTGTGAAACAAGCCAAGACATAAACTCAAAGTGTGCCTATAAAACATTCCATCAAGGTCAAATGGAAAATGTTATCAACAGACAATCAACTGATCAAATGGATTTGGAGGTGCAGGAAAAAAGATATATTTATATGGGACAAAAACATGGACTGGATGCCTATGGCTACTGACCCCTCATTAGCTCACTCGAGATGATTTTGACAGGCATTAGAAAACAACACTAGCTGACTCTAAACCTGCAACTGTATTACAACCCTACATGGAGTTTGCTAAATTAGTTTCTGATGTGAGTGTGTGACAAATCTTTGCGACTTATTGCATGTTAAAATCCCCTACACTATCATCTAACACAATTTCTTATTCAGGCCTAAGATCCCAGAGAGTGGTTTGATTGTCTTAGGAAGTCTGTCCTTTTCTATTCTATGCTTGCTATTATATGTTATTTTTAAACTTTAAACAAACACTTCCAAAAATGTCTCAAACTAAGTTCCTTAATTGTGATTTAGCTCCCAAGAATTGTATTTTGTGCTGATAAATCTACAGTTTGTCTAGACTCTGCTTCAAACACTGAGTCATTGTCTGGCTGTGTAATCTGGTGTTGGCGCTTCAGTGAGAGTCTCTGCTGTGTGTCCATTGAACTGACGATTTTAGGGTCATGGGAGATGACTGAATGACAGCCTTTCCATTCCATCAAAGACGATTGAGTCAGAACCTGTGCATTAAAAAAATGTTCTTTGGGTTTGCTGCAGTCCGTACTTAAAGACAACACCTAAAAAGACTTTAGCTTTTATTATTATTATTAGAATTTTAAATGAACACATCTTTTTTCTGTAAATTTCAAATCCGTTTGGATCTGACTGATGAAATCGATCCTTCTTCTCTTTATGATGGATTGTCTAGAGCAAAAAGTGCCCTGGGAAGCATGGATATTTTAGGATTAACTCTGATGTGATACTGGTCCTCACCACAGAAGGCAGGGGTGATTTGACCAAGTTGATTCCTTGAGGGCTAAAGCCCAGCACTGTTTAGTTTGTACTAAAACACATTAGTCGGATACTTATTGGAATCAGTCCGATATTGGCTAAAATATGTGCTCTGTAAAAGACATGCTGTTGGTCACACCTACATGCCGCAGACAGAAGGATACTACACAGATATAGTATCCATTATATATATTTCCATTAATTGGTCTTTGCTTTCAGATTTTAAGTAACTTGCTTGCTTTTGACTTGTATTGCTAAGCAATTGAGCATGATCTTTATGGTCACCGCTCCTTCGAAGGCCATGCAGCTTTCAATAACTTGATAAATTTCTCTTCCCCCTCATTGATACAAAGACTCAGATGTCAATAAAATCCCAAATGCCTAATATTCATGCACAAGCTTTTTTCCAAAAAAAAAAAAAAAAGAAATATTTATTTTTGAATAGCAACCTCTCTGTAACAGCACCTGATGACTTTCTCAAATGTTGTACATCTCAACTGATGTCTTTGTGTCTATCTTCTCAAATTCCCTTGTTGAATTGCTATAAATAACTTTTTGTACTAACTACTCCCTTGCACTTGGTAAGATATGTAGCATTGCTAACATGTTATCCTACACTGTAGCATCTGAATTGTATGTTGTAACATGGAAAACTGCGACTTTGCGATAAGGGCAGCCTATTTTCTAAAATGTTTTTCTTTCTAAATGTATTAATTGCAGCTTATATTCAGTGTGCTCTACAGTCCGGAAATAATAGGTCAGCACAAATTTACATTTATTGAGCTCTCGAAGATTCAAATGACTGAGTCCTCATTTCTAACTTAATAATATTCGTAGCATTAGACAAGCTTGTCAAATAAGAACATGAATTAATAGTGCGAATATGAACTGAACCAACAGATTTACGTAGTAAAAAACACATTATGCAGCACACACTTGAGCCAGCAATGGCTGCTTCATTTGTCACATAAAGAAGACCGCTGAGACATGTGACAGAGCACATTTGCACTTCAGAGCTGTGTATCTGGCATATTCTCCATGTGTCTGCACTGTCAAAACAAATCACCACGTTAATGGGAAGCTGATGAGATAAGAGGGATTTCTTGCTCAGCGTTTGAAGGTTGAAAGCAAGTGAGACGCTCCGAAAGATTGTAATTTGTCGCACTGTTTAATTAAAACACAGAAGTGACCTTACCAGTAACCAAAGGGATTGACGCATATCAAACAGTGTTTCAATATCAGAACACTGATAATTGCCTTTGAATAAATGTTTTAACTCTTTAATATTTAACAATTAAAACAGAGAACATAAAAGTTGATATTGTAGAAAAAAATATTTAAGAGTAAGCCGATTTAGACTAAAACCACATTAGATAAAGGGAAGAAGAATGCAGTCTACAGTGGAGTCTCTTCTGACATTGTACTACTGCTTGGTGCTGAAGAAGCAGAGAGCAGCTGTTGATTGGCTTCAGCTCCAGAAAAGCACACCTGTTTGGCTGCACAATGGAAAACCATGATAAATGTGTTAAATCACTTAAGTATAGAATTTCTAAGCTTTTAGCTCTCTGTTCAAATAATTCCGTTTTTGGTTGAAGTTTAATGAGGGGTTTTAAATGCTGTTAGACTGATTACATGGAATACACTAACTTCCAAAGAGGATAGCCTCTTCGATTGTATGATAAGATGAACACTGGCATATTTCTAGTTCAATACATCTTTCAGTGAAGGGAACCAGTGGATTGCAGTTTGATATAGGTTCAGTACAGAACAGAAATAAGCAACAACTTTCTAGTGCATCCACAGGGTTTTATCGAAAACAGCAAACATAAAGCAGAATGTTCTCATTTGAACAGACAAAATAATTGAAATATTAAAAAACAAAAAACCTCATGAATAACATGGTGGTTTGAAAGAGATAGTAGGGCTTTAACAAAACAATTAACAAAAAGAAATAACATTTACGATTTAAAACAATTACTACCCTTCACTAAATCCTTTATGTGCACTAAATCATCCATTGGCATTCCTTTAACAAACAAACCCTTTTTTTGTTTTAGTTAAATGCATACAGACAGCATACTTACTGTGGTCTGGAGGCCTCCGCTTGATCCGTCTGGAGCTTTTCACCTCCTTCAACCTCCATGGTGCAGTACACAATCCGGTTTGGTGCAACTGACTTTAGCCCCTGGACCTCAATGATCACAATCTGACAAAAACACTCAAATTAGGAATTGTCATCCTTATTCTACTGTTGTTTTTTTGTTGAGGTATAGCATGTTTTGAAGGCAATTTTTGTTTTCAAGGTCAAGTTTATGTTTTTACAAGTGTATTTGGCAGATAGTTCTTATTTACCCAGCATACCAAGCTTTAATTTAAGCAATAGCCAATACATTCATGCCAATCTAATGATTTCATATACAGTGGTACCTCCAGATGCAAATGCTTCACCTTAAGGAAAATTCAAGATAGGTCACACAAACAATATTTTGCTTTATGACATGAAAATGTAAAAATAAGAAAAATGCGCACGCGAATTACATATTCGATATTTGAAATTTGGGTGGAAGACTGCACTGGGCATCACAAGACTGCATTCAACGCGCCACCAAATGATCTGCTCTCTTATTGGTCAGTTAGTTAGTATTAGATTTATAATTTGTACTTTTAAGGATTGAGGAATCCTAGTTTATTTTCCTCTGGTTTCCATGTTATTTTAAATTTTTTTGTGACTATGTGGTTTGGAACAAATTAGGCATTTTACATGTAAAATTTGCTTTGACATACAAACAAAATTCAGCATACGAAGGCCACCCCGGACCGGATTAATCTTGAGGTATCACTGTACTTTGAGTTCCCGTGAATATATCTGATGAATTTTTTGAAAATATGATTCTACCAATTGCAGATCTATACACTAAAGTTACATATTAAAAAAAGGCACATGCAAAAAAAATCTCTTGAATGCTAAACTGCTACTAGTTTGCAGATATGTTTTGTTGACTTATTACAAGTTCAAATGTTTTATTTAGACAACTTTATTCTGACTAGAATAATTCTTATACGCAGAAGATTTGTGCTGAATAATTTATCGACATCATATTTTCAAGTTCAATCAGATTGTATCATCTGATACTCACAGTGCTAGTGTTAATTCATTCATGAATGACTCCATTGTTTAAAGTGACACAAGAAGAACATGAATTTTCAGAAGTAATTTATAATTTCAAGCATCTGCACAATATCTTAATAGAAAAGCTTGTTTTTAGATTTGTTATTGATTGCTTAGCAGAAGCAAGACACGAAAAGACTTGTTTATGCATGAAGCCACAGAAATATAACAATCCTAGCATTCAATTTTGTATTGTCTGTCTATTCATCTCACCCATGAATACAGCTATGCACCATACATCTTTATGTGTGATACATAATTATGACAGTAACTATATTGCACCAAATTAGTCTTATTAAGAATTTAAGTTTCATTCTAAATAGGCGTATTGTTCAATTGTACTAGTGTAATCATTGTCATAGTTAACTTTATTATCAATTCTACCGCATGAGATGCATATAAAAAAAATCTAAATAGCATTTCTCTCAACCTAAAATGCTGCATATAAAACGCTGCAAAAAAAAAAGTTTAAAAGAAAAAAGTAGTGGCACTGGTTTTAACAAATCAAAAGATACTTAAAATTAAAACACATTAAAAATAATTAATAAAATGGCAGTATCAGTGTAATGGTAAAAATATATTATTGTTAAGACAGAACATATAAGTGCAAGTACAGTGGGACATTAAATCTGTGCTTCCGCAGAGCTTCACCTAAACAGTTTATGTTTATCTGTAGGTTAGACATATAAGAGCAAACCTTTACCTCCAAATTAAAGCAGAGCACTACATCAGATTTGGAAAGAGGCAGGTCATTCTCATCCCCAATGTCCAAGAAGCTGTTCATGGGTGTGAGTTTAGGCTTGATTTTGGGCTTGAAATCTTTGGCCACAGGCTGGCTCTCCAGGTTTGCCATCAGCAAGTTAACGGAGGACCTCAGCTCTTCCACGTACATCAACTCCATGTCTTTGGAAATAAACTTTGGGAACTTTCTCTCCTGTTGAACACAGTCCTGATTAACTCTTGGACCAAATTACATTTTTTCCTCCAGCCTTAACCTTCACACTGCATACTACACATTCACATGAGCTGAAGCATCAGTCTTAAAAATTAAGGCAAAGCGGGAAGGCATAGGGCAATATAGCCCTAATAACAGAACAAGCATCAATAAAAAGAATAGCTATATTATATTTCTAGCAATTTTGTTTTCATCAACGATGACAATAACAAAATAATTTAATGAGTGCTCACTCAAGAAATTAGCCATGGATACACAAGCACACTTGGCGGGGTCTAGCGTACAAGCTGTCCGATAGGGGGCTCCGAGTCTTAGGGATGTGGAATCGGCACACGGAGCCCTAACTGATTTTTGGCAAGGTTAAAACGGGCTCAAAAAGGGGCATAGCCAGTCAGAAATGCATCCACATAGGCGGAACACGACCATGGTGAAGATGTCTGATTGGCTGAACGTTTACATTTTTTACACAACTTAAAAAACATTTTTAAATAATAGGGGTCATTTTAAGAAACTAAGACGAGGCTTGCTTGGAGATGTGGGGTGAGGCTGGCACCTGGGGACTTAACTTTTGGGTGGATATGGACTGAAAATAAGAAATAAGTGCCTGGGTACAGGTAACTAGTTGGAGTTGCTAGAAGCTGCGTGATTGGAGTTAAAATCCTGATGCTGCATCAATAAGTATTTCAATTGTATCTGAAAGCTGTGTTCTTTGACTGGCTGACTAAGTTTCCATGATAGCTGACAGTGATAGTCAGACACCAGGGCTTATGTGACACGGAAGAGAGTTGGAGATTGGAGAATGTCTCGTACTTTATTCGCATTGTTAAGCTTTGGACTGGCATAGCTTCCCCTTCCGATAAAAGCGTGCTTGAAATATTGGAATACTGGAGGAAATAATGAGCGAGCAGCGACATACCAGGCTTAAGAGATCCCCGGAGACATCCTTCTGTTGGTTAGAGGATAGATCTGTGATGATTTCGTTGTGGGGTGTGGCTAGAGAGGGCAAATCAAATACATGATGCATGGCTGTGGTTGGGGAGGAGACTGGGGCTCCACAGTAGCGGAAGAGGTAAAAATTTGAGACATTGTGGTTCGCGTATGAGGCTTATAGATTGACGAATGCTTGCCAATTGAATGTCTGAGGGAAATGTAGGCAGACTGCTTATAAAGGGAGGCTAATGACATTAATAAAGAGCTTTAGCTGTTGGCTTATTGCTCTGAACTCAATTGCATCAACTGCTTTGGTGCCTGGAGGCCTTTCTTATTAAGCTTATGCAATATGTTTTTCCATTTGATGAACGGAGAATATTCATAATTCATATTCTTAATGATTTCCTTATAACCAAAAAAAAATCTAATTGATACATTATTCCAATTCAGACATGTATTCTGAGTAACTATATACATGTAAAAATATATACAAATTACTTTGCAATTTATAAGTTTTTTCTAATTTCTTTATACATTAATCACATTTAATAAACAAATAAATATATTAAAATAGGGGTAGGCATTCTTCCCACTTCATTCTCAACACATTAAGTATTGTATATGGACAGAAAGAAGTTTATATTGCTCACCCTGCCGATTTTCTCAGCTAGTTGTAGTTGCCCGTCCAGCTCTCTGCGGATCTGTGCTGCCTGTTCGTCCACATTGTCCAGCTGCAAGAGAAATAGAAAGTAATGTTTTTCCATTTGACACAGTTAGTAAGCTCATCATTCTTAGGATCAAATCACAAATGGTGATTGTAAAAAAAAAAAAAAAAAAAAAAAAAAAAAAAAAATGGTTTTGCCTTATGCAGTTGTGGTCATGATAGTTTAGATCATGAACACAGAGATGTTTATCTCACAGTTTCACTGAGTGGCTCTGGCAGATTCTCACATAAACACCATTTACAATGTTGAGCACACAAAGTGTCGCACAAACAGACATACAGGAATTCTGGCATGCTATCAAAAAAGGGTTTCCTTTCCATGAGTGGGAAATCTCTCGGAACCTCTCTCACACACACACACACACACACACGCGTGCATGCACACACTGCCCCAACCACAACACTGTTTCCACTTGATAAGCTTCCCTCCCTCCAGCAGCAGTTCTCTGGACTCTGCTGCCATTTCACACAGCACGAACACTGAACTATCCCACTTTATTCCAGTAAAGTATTTTTTTTTTTACTCACTTCTAAGCTCACACCAAGTTGCCTGAAACTTGGCAACATAACGAAACCAGTGCTCGAGTGGAGCACGATCAAATTACTGTTTTTGTAATTAAAATACATGACTTTGTGTTTGTCAGAAGTGAGAAGCCGTGAAGCAGACATAAATAACCTCTGTTCCTTATCATTTCAGTTATGTACTGCAGAGTAGGGCTGCAACAAACAATTATTTTGGTAATCGATTAATCTATCGATTATTAGAACGATTAATCGATTCGTCGTCGATTATTTTAATGATTAATGAGTAGGCTTTGAGCGATTATTCTGCTTTTTCAAGTAGTTAAAACACTGACTTACAAATAATCTAACTTATAAATTAAATCACTTCAGCTTTTGAAATAGTTGTTTTAATGAACTTTGAGCCAACTAAACAGGTAATTCTCTTTAAGTTTTCTGATTGTCACACTCAAATTACAAACAAATGCTCTCTAAGCATTGTTTACATGTTTTGTTCTAATTCAACAGAAAAAAATAATCAGCTGCATTACAGTAAAAAAAGTTGAATGTGAACATATCTTGACAGCAGCATTAAGAGCTTTATTTCTAAAACAAGGGTTCAGTTTAATTGAACAGCAGTAACAGTGTCCATTGTACACTGGCCTTTTTTTGGATTTTGAAAATGAACTTTGAGTCAACTAAACAGGCCATTCTCTTGAACTCAAACTCACACACAAATGCTCTCTAAGCATTGTTTAAATATATTGTTTCCTTTAAAAAAAAAAGTTTAAAGAAAAGCAGTAACTGTGTTTGAATTAAAGTGAAGAAAGGTCAGCATATCAACATGTTCACATGACAAGCTTGCTCTTTTTTGTGAGCAAGTGTTTCCTGCAGCAGAGAAGATCCTTTCTGCTGGAGTGGATGTGGCAGGAATGCAAAGAAAAGATCTTGCAAGCTTTGATAGGTTAGGGAAACCTCCCTCATTTTCCTTCCACTAAACTAGAGGATCTTCTGGTTTGGCTATTTGTGATTCCAAGAAGTAGATCTGTACTTCCTTTCTCACCACCTGAATCTTTTGGTCCTCTTGTGACTCCTCCTCTTCACTGAGACTGTCCGTGTCAGACTGAAGGAGGTTTTCTAGCACTCTGATTCTTGCTCTCTCCTTGGAACAATGACACCCTGATGCTGTCCTCCTTCTGTAGGTTTCCAGGACTCTTTTCCTACTTTAATAGCAAGGACTTCGACAGTGCTTTGAACCTCTATCCTCTGTTCAGTGGCATAAACTTGAGCTTTCGAAATCTTGGATCTAGGGCTGCTGACAGAAGAACTGTGTTGTCCTTCTCCTTGAAGAAAGTGCTGATATCCCCCCCACCTCTCTGTTAAATCTTTAGAAGCTTTGGCTAAAAATGCTTTACCAGGTGTTGTTTCAAAGCTAAGCCACTGTTGCACAGACCTCTGTAGCCCTTTTGCAAGCTGAGGAAGGCATGACAGTGTTGCATACTCTTGACCACTCAGAAACTCAGTGGCACATTGAAAAGGCTGCAAGCCCTTGGTCAGTTCTTCAAGCAATGACCACTGATCAGGCTTCAAATCAAAGTAATGTTTGCCCCTTGGTGTCACTTCAGGATCAGAAATAGTAGCAGTAATGGGCCAGCGTTGCTCCAGAAGTCTCTCCAGCATAAAGTAGGTGCTATTCCACCGGGTACTGACATCTTGTATCAGCTTATGCTCCAGTGTATTCATCTGATGCTGCTTTTCTTTCAGCTTAGTATGGGCCAGTTCACTTCTCCTAAAATGTTCAACCAAGGTCCTTGCAGCTCCCAAAGCTTTACTGATACTTGTACCTTTAAGGGAATTGTTAACAACAAGCTGAAGTGTGTGTCCAGTACAGCGGACAGAGACCCAATTATGTTTTTCTGACAGCAATTTCACTGCAGCCACATTGATCCATTGTCATGAACGACTGCTTTAATGTGGTCTACAGATATGTTGAATTTTGTGACAACCTCTTCCAGCCATGTTGCGATGTTGGCCCCAGTATGTCTTTCATCAAGAGGCATGGTTGCAAGAGTTAGACTCTTCATTTCCCAGTCCTCAGTGATAAAGTGACATGTGACACCAAGGTATGCTTCTGTTGTAAGGCTAGTCCAGATGTCAGTGGTCAGTGCAATGAAGCTTCTTCCTTCCTGAATAGTTTCCTTAACCTTTAAAACAAACATCAGAATATTTTAGTTGAAATTTTTCTTTTAACTCTCTTAGTGGTTAAACTGTTTAGTCATCTGTAGTCTGTGTTTAGTTTGAAATCTAGATCAAGATTTTACACTAATGCATTAACTAACCTGAACTAACAATGAGCAGTACATTTGTAACAGTATTTTTTTGTTAACATAGTTCACAGTGCATTAATTAATGTTAACAAATGTATTGGTAAATGTTGAAATTAAGATTAAAATAAAGATTAATAAATGCTGTATAAGTACAGTTTATTATTAGTTCATGTTAACTAATGTAGTTAACCAGTATTAACTATTGAACCTTATTGAAAAGTGTTACCATAGTTCATAAAACATGCATTTGCAATTTTGCATTAGGTGTTTACCTTTTGACAGGTTTTTTTCATATTTTTGCTCCATTAAACTTGTAAAGTAAGTTGTTGATGGAAGGATATATCCAGGATTGAATGCAGAAACCATTTCACGAAAGCCTTCTCCATCCACCATCGAAAGAGGTCTCATGTCTTTAACTATCATGTTCAGAATTGAATCTGTAAGAGCAGTGGCTTGCTGGGGAGTACAGGAATTCCTCCTCAGAAAAAAAGTAATCAATAATAGGCCAACTGCTTTTCTTAGAACTGAAACTGTAAAAGGGACATTTACTTAATGACAAAAAAAAAATAGTAAAATATTATTATGCAAACAATTATTAAAAGTATAAAATTCTATAATCACTTTCCTCTCCAAAAATACCTAATTGCGTTATGATAATTAAAACAGTCCTAACTCCTAAGCTCGATCAATTTTTATTCTATGCACACCAAATCAACACGTTACTTAAATTATATTACTGTTGTTGTTGTTGTTGTTAATGTTATTACACTAATTATTTATTAACAGTAAAACTCACCTCTCACCGGGTCCTCTTGTGCCGGGATGCTTCCTCTTTAAGTGCTCCAACGTGCACGTTGTGCTCCCGTGAAAAGCAAGTTCCGCCTTGCATGTATTACACACGACAGCATTTTTGGTTTTAAGTTTAGTAAAACTTTCCCACACCTTACTCGTTCGGATTCGTTTGCACTCCATCATAATTCACGCTGTGTTTTCTTCTACCGCAGAAGCATTCGGGAGGGCTGCGTTACACTCTAGCGCTACAGCGCCGTAGCGGTCAAATCGCGATATTGCACGCCCTTACATTAGGTCACATGACTTCAAACGACTACTCGACAACAGAAATATTTGTCGACAATTTTTTATTGTCGACGTTGTCGACAATGTCGACTAATCGTTTCAGCCCTACTGCAGAGCAAACATTACTAACATCTTTAATATGTAAATGTTGTACAAAGATAAAGGTATAAATGGTAAGACAATGTTAAGACATCACAGCGTCAAACGGCTGCACTAGTGCACTACTTTGACAAAAATATTGACAGAAAAACCTTCAGTTTCCACTCGTTTATTGCAGCTCCGATATTATTTAACTTAAATATGCAAAGACTAAGGTATAAGGGATATACAATGGCTAGGCGTTGTATATTGTATATTTAAACCACTTCGCGAAGGCAGTTCTTCACCTCCGCTTTGTGGTTTAAAAATCAATATACGACGTCTAGCTGTTGTATATCCCTTACTTTTATAATCTCAGCTGACAATCAATCTCAAGAGGCCTATGGCTATTACCTTGAGCATCAATCACAATGATGTGATAAAACATACTGTGAATTAGCATTAGCTCAGGTGAAAATGCCTATTACGTTACACCACAATGCAGGCTCTGAAGCATCTTTGCATCAGCCAGTGACTTCCTTAAATGCTCCCTTTTCTCATAACTGTTCTTCTACAAAACATTCCTTGGAATAACCTTTTACTTTCCCTCTTTGCAATCTGTTGATAAAATCTGTATATTGATGCTTGTGCCTTGGATTCCATTCTCACCCAACTGGTAAAGAAAGCTAAGTGCTATCAGAGCACATCCCGGCCATATTTCAGAGCTCACTTTGTTTCTCATACTAACACTTTTCTAAAATTTTGTAACTACCCAGATTTTGGTAAATGTCAAAGATCCAACTAAACTTGATTATTATCATCCAATTCCCAATCTTTCTCTATTAGCAAAAGAAATGTGGCTGTACACTTTCTATCCACCAATAGCCGCTTTGAAGCTTTTTCCAATTTGCCTTCCATTCTCTTTACAGCATGGATAAAGTGCTAGGGCATATTAGTATTTAATGAAAATGTCTGGCTCGGATCTCCTGTCAATACTCTCCATAACTCAACATTGTAGTGTAATTTGACACTGCCACACTCCATATTCTGTTAATAAGTGTTCATGGTAATTATAGCGTCTCCTAAAAATCTCCAAAAGGTTGCAATTCATTTCTCCACAAAACTCCTATAAAGGTTTTTACTCAAGCTAATTTTGACACATTCCCATAGTAGGTTCTATATTGAGGAAATACGTGACATTATTCCATTTTTACAGTCCTTTACAGTTGTCCTTAAAAGATCATATCACCAAAACAACTCGAGCATGTAGGTTTGCACTGAACATTATCAGAAAGATCAGGCCCTTCTTAAATCCTCTTAAATTTGGTCCTCTCACATCAGGACTACTGCAACACTCTCCTAGACAAACAAATCCCAGCAAACACGCTCAAATCTTTGCAACTCGTCTTATCGTCAACGAACCGAAGCGAGCTCATGTTAATCCCCACTTCATCACTCTTCACTGACTGATCTCAGCTCATGTTAAGTTGAAAATCACTGACACTGAATCACAAAACCATCTCCAGATCAGCCGCTGTTTACCTGCGCAAGCTCATACACTTCAACCTACCCTCCAGAAGCCTCCGCTCAGAGAACGAACAGTTTCTTGTGGTTCTGTGCCACTAAGGCAAAAAAAAAAAAAAACTCTTAGCAGAACCTTCTCTCTCACTGTCTCTGGCTGGTGGAACAAACTCCCTGACAAGTCAGGATAGCAGCAACACTAACATCTTTAAAAAATAACAGAAAATTATTTTCTTCAGAGAATTCTTAAAATGAATGCTTTTCTCTTTATTTCCTTCCAGTTAAGGTTGATTGATAAGCTGTTACAACTTTTACTACAAGCAACCGGAGTTAGACTTTTACTTAGTAACAACTGTTTCTTTCCTCTTTCTCTTCACACTTCAAGCTCACACTGTTCTCCTGCAGCGTGAGCTTTGCTACAATCAATAGTCTCTATAGTGATGTGTTGCTGTTTTTGTATAGATGTGTGTGTGTGTGTTTGTGTGTGTACATGCGCAACATTTTTAAAAATTCTGATCGGGAGGCAACTTCAAATTCAGGTTGATTTTGAAATCATGTGATCAACCCTGATTTACGATCAAGAGATCATACAGGGACATCCCTATATCAGCAAAGGAATGAACATGGCAACAAGATATAAATGTTACAATTTTTGCGATGGACTATCCCTTTAAGAAACCTATTGGTGATATCAATCCTACAGCTATATTTTCTAAATTTACATGTTAAGATGGCATGGTCAACAGGTACAACAAAACAGTGTGAATACAAAAACAAAGATCACCAAGTGGATAGCATAAGTTTACATCCCTACTTAGCATCTGAGGATTGTTCCGTAGCACATTTGTGGTGAAGTACTCAAGACTATTTCTAATAATATATTTATTATCATCTTTTCCATCATATTCTCCTGAGAACAAAAGAAAAAAATATCTGTAATATCGTTGTAACTTTTTTTAAATTCCTGCCAATTTAGTTTTGTGCCATACAAACGTATGAGATTTCAATGTAATGGTCAGGATGTCTACTATTGAGGATAGGAAGCATATTCTCACTCTTCCACTTTCAGCAAACAGTCAGCAAAATGTGCATGTCTTTATGTCATACCTGATTCAACTACATTGACAGCTACAAAGATCTTCTAAAAAGGCTCATGTGAAAATATGCTTTAAAAGGGTATAAAATGACTCAATCTGCATGATTCTCTCTGTAATGAGGTTTGCTATTGTCTGCCATGCTTTGCTGAGTCCATCTCCTTCTCCCATGGCATTCCGTTCATTATCGACTCATTCTATTAACATATGCAAATCCACAATTTCCTCAGAATCTCACATAAGGAGTGAGTGGGAGATAACACTCCTGATGAAACCCTCTTATCAACCTGGTCATCTATGGGAGGTTTTAATGATGCAGTAAACAACATCAAGGATGGGAAAAGGCAAGTTTGTCTTAAAGGAAGCTTACCTCTGGAACACACAGATGACGTGGACCCTCTAATAGCACACCTAACGACACACACTAACAACAGGAGGTCAAGGTCAACGTGGAATGATGACTATGTGCTAGCAGTGGGCAGTGAATACCATTTGGTCTTCGATTGATGGCCATAAAAAATGTGTATACATATGGACCATTATAATTTACACTAGACTTGTTAATGGCAAAGTACTTGAAAAGCTATGCCTGTGAACACCATGTTAATTAAAACTGGCTTCTAGGGAAACTGAAATCAAACCAGCATTAAGAAAGAGGTCGGTAATTAAGCATTAATGAAGCCATCTATTTCAGTTTCTGACAGGTAATTAATGTCTGTGGCTAAAGCAGATAATCAGAAACATTCATAGCATATTTATAACTAATTAGTGAGTAATAATTCCAATGTTTGCTGTCAACATGCTATTTAAAGAGTGAGCTAGTTGTCTGAATGCACAGTGGGATAAATGTGACTTAATTAAGATAAGGTTGGACCTGTAGCCAGGATCAGTCAGTCGGATATTTCAGCTTCACTTGTTGCACAATAAATCACAAAAAAGTTCCACTAAAAAAAGCCATCTGTTACTCCAAGAGAATCGAGATGATGATCAATTGCAAGAATGGCTAATGTAATTATTTTCCTAATGATTTGATCTCGGTGAGCAGCATGAACAGCTTTATCCACCAAGAACCTCTTGGTAAAGGTAACGGAATTCCAGTGGTTCTTCAGTCTTTTATGTGAATTGAATAACTATTTCAACAAGAACAAAATTTCAATAAAACTTTACTACACGGGTAAACCGAAGATAGAGACAAACAGAAGCAATTGTATTTTGTTTAAATTTATGCCACATATGGATGACCTGAGAGAAAAATGACTTATTTTATTTTTAAATAATAAGAATAAAAGTACACAACTGAGAGCTTGTTTACATTAAAAAAAACTATTCAACAATATAAAGTATTTAGAAGCTGTCAGTTTTTAAATGAGATGTTTCATATTTTGCAACAACTAATATTTTTTTCATCCCTGGAAATCCTAAATTGTATCATTTTGGCAACCTTTCCTGTCCTCAAACACTCAGGAGTTGAACCATCTATTCCCAACAATGATCTTTTAATTACAAAAAGGATGTCAAAATTTCTGGATATTTTTTCTTCTTCTGACTATAATCTGATGCAGTGGTTTGATTGAAAATGTACAATATCATTATATATACAATATATTTACAAGACAATGCAGGATAAATACTTTATGGATGAGATGAGTTATTGGAAAACGTCCAATTCCAAGGATCCACTTTTATATTGTATAGTAGGTACTTTTAAGTGTTCAGAGTACATTTAGAATCAGAAACTTGAATTAATCTATAAAAAATTACAAGAGCAACCACAATAACATGAACATCTAAAAATGCAACAACCAAAACATTACAAATATATTAATCTAATAATAAATATTTAACTTTCTATTTTTCAACTAATAATTCTAGTTACTCTAGTCATTTTTACACATGTACCAGTAAAGCTTTGGATATGTACATGGTTGGCAGTTGGCAACTTTTGCTTTTGACAGCTGGAAAAAACATGTTAACCAGTTCCCAGCACAATGACACTAAATAAAATGCAGTGAAAAACAGATATCTTTAAACATCTAGCTGCTCTACAGCATGATAGTTTTAGTTTGAAAAGCATCAAGTGGATTGATTTAAAGAAGAAAAAAATCTCACAACATACAGCCAGATTATTTAGTTGCTGTGTGACCAACTTGCTCTCTTTTCTTTAGCTGCTCTATTTTGGTGAGTTTGGCAACTATTTCTATGACAACAAGGCTTCGGAGAGCCCTAATGAAAGACGTCACCAGTCAGGAGAGAAACATGTCAGTGTCACGCTCTAATCTTCAATAAGCTTGCTTAACCCCCCTCATTTAAATTAGCAAAGTAATTAAAAGGCAGCTAGCTACAATCATTGTGAAACTCTTTGAAGGAACTCAAGATAAGATGATCTAGTATAAAATCTGCCCAATCCAATAATTCCCTCCAACAATAGCTTTTTTTTTTTTTTCAAATACGGTGTGAACAGACTGTACTTATAGTGGCCATGAACTGATTTGTTTTTGTGTTTATTGATTCTGTCTGTTATAGTGTAAATATTTTTATTTCTAAAAAATTTTATTTAGAATTTTTTTTTAAATTCTCTTCTAGTCATTGCTGCTGGAAGGGCATCCGCTACATTAAACACATGCTGGATAAGTTGGCGGTTCATTCCGTTGTGGTGACCTTATTTAAAGGGACTAAGCCAAAAAGAAAATGGAAGGATGTTCTAACCATATTCAGATTTTATGGATTTTGATGCTTTGGACAAAGTCTAAGCACCAGACCAATAATGTATGAAACTCTGCCTATCACAAGTAAGATGTTATCATAGTGAAATAAAACTGTACACTCAAAAACACAGCAATCACTGGAAATAAGAATTCTAACAGAAGTGAGCGATTCCTCAAAGGAAAAGAAAACGTCTGGACCAGGACAAGCACACATAATGTATATTATATAGATATTGCATCCTTGCTTGAATGCACTTGAATGTGACGTAACTCTTTAACTCATGTAGAATCCATGTTGGCTCAAATAAAAGCCATTTGAGTTGTGGAAGTTTCCAAGTTTTTAAAACAGATAATCAGTTGTGCGTATAAATGTTCAGAACTGCAAAAGTTTGTTTCTCAATTCGAGACCACTTTAAATGCATTTATTTCTAAGTTATTTGATTCATTTTTTAAAAATTTGATTACATTTTACCAAATTTACTCAAATCCTGTTTTTGTACTCTGCCGGAGTAATTCAAGTTTTTCATGGAACTCACAAATTCATTACTTCCTCTTCCTGCCTGACACATCCCCTGGCTTTGCAATGGCACACTAACAAGAGATGACAGGGTGGCAAGAGCAAGTGGAGAGGCTGAATGTGTTCATTAGGGAAAGCCTGACGGATACTGAGAGATGAACAGGGAGGGTCAATCCACAGTGAACACACAGTGGCCTCTCTGATCAGAAGAGGACAGCTGGAGTCCACCTAAGACTGTCTCACTGACCAGATGTTCTCCACCCCACAAGCTGCTTCATTCACTGATCAACAGCCTGGTTTAATGAGCTGGCCAATTGACAATGTAATGTGAATCTATTCCAGTGGATTCTCTCCATTTTGAATTATTCTACATTCACTCTGTCGTACAGATTCTGTAAAATTACAGCCAGGTTGCTTAAAAAACAAACATAACTCTGAAATGAGACAGCCGTATTCAAGGTTACATGTTATACTGTAAGAAAACAACAGTTTAGAACTGTTGAAAAAAAACTCTTTAGCCAATTTTTACGAAAATTCAGTCATTAAACAGACCTTGACAATATATTGTCATTGAGGGGGGGCTGCCTATAGCAAAGTTAACAAGAGAGAAAGTCATCGAATCACTACTTATGGTTAGAAATGTATTATATTAAAAGAATATCTCTTCATTTTATAATTTCTGCATCAGGAAAATTTACAACAAAAACAACAGGTGAATGAGACTAAAAAAGTAAAAAGTGGCTGGGTTTGTGTTTCTTTTAAGTAGTACCTGTTATAATAAAGTCTTAAATGAACTTACAAAATGCACCCAACTGAAAAAGGGACATGCTTCTAAACATGAAGAGCACTATTCAATCTGCTCTACTTTTCTGCACGAGAGTATTATTGTTTATGTAATCAATTTGAACTCCAGAAAATGGCCGAGCAATATTTTTCCCTCTCTCATGTCCTGGGCAGGGCTACAAATGTGCACATTAAGCTAAAATAGAGAAAATATACATTTTTGAGTAAACTTTTTTTGCAACAAAAGTACCAGAAAAGCAAAATAGAAAGAAACATTGTTTACGTCTATTTCTTGCCCTTTTATAATGCGACCATGTTGTTCATACCGAGGTTGCATATTTACCGAATTCAGGCCCACATTAGAAAGCAACCTGGGTTGGATTTGAAAAAAATAAGAATTAAAAATTAAATCGAGCTTTTCAGACTGTGATATCTGATAAAGGTCACATATGGGATTTGTGTCGCTATGTGCTGCAGTCTGAAAGTAGCTGTGCAATGCAAACAGGAACTAACATCGTTGTAAGGATTATAGACTCTGCTTCATCACTGCCCCTTTAATTCTGAAAGAGGCCCACATTTGATCTGATTCTCGTTTAAACATGTCAAAAAGAAATTACCCTCACAGACTTAGAAAAGTCAAGAGAGATGGTTTCCCAGGAAAAGTGTCAATTGACAATTGCCACGACCATGTGAACGCTTCGACCTCTCCATGACCGCAGGACCAAAGCATGGTGTGGTCGAAGCCTGTTTCAACTCAAGCGAAACTGCGCAGGATCAAAGCGCCGCGCTCACCTGCTTGGCTTAACATACAGAGGAAGTGTGGTCTTATACCGTACTCACCAGAACTGCTTTTCTTAACATACAGAGGAAAAGGGACAAATCTGTTTACGTGTACACGCCCATATACTGGATTAATAGTCATAGCAAGTCTTAATCTGCTTGTATACATGGAAGACCTGTATCATTTAGCCAGTTAGTTTAAAACGAATGAATGTGCGGATGGATGGAATTTTCTGTAACTGACCCCTAGTGTTTGATCTCGTTAGAACGCTTATCACGTTCCCGAAAGGATTTACTTGGGTAGAAAGTTATCAGGTACTCTCCCGATTAGATATGACTTTGTCTAGTAATGAATGCAAATTAAGAGCTAAATTCTCTCCCCGCTAGCTGCGCTGAAGCGGCCATGGGAGGAAGTGTGACTCCACCACGGCTCCAATTCCAGAAGTGCTCCCATTGGCTAAGCTGCGAAAAGGACCCGCCTCCAGAGAACACCCGTGCGCGTCCTAAAACTCCTAGAGTTAGTCTTTTTTCTTTTCCGTAGTTAGCAGTCTGTTCTGTTCTTCTCCAGTCTTGGTGTCTCCTGTTCCTCCTCCGGCTCTTAGCCACTTTCTCTAAAGTACCTTCTTAAACCCTCTCATCCTCTTGGCGCTTTTCAACGAAGGAAAACCCGGCTCTCACCAATCCAGAGTCGTGACTTCAACTTTAAAGACTCTCGAACCCAACGGGAAACTCCTTTCGGACTTTCAAGGAAGCTTTTGGGACGTTAAGATCATTCTCACAACCCGGGCACCCCTTTACAGCTGTCCTCCCGGAATCTGCTCGTTCTGCCACGGAGCACGCGTGACACTCCGCGACTCAAAGGATCCAAAACGGTAGCCCGCGATAATTAATTACTTTGGCAAGGGTAATACGGTCAGAACGACGCTTGGGGAATGCTAAATTGATTATTTGCCTAGATTCATAATTAAGAGTAACCTTAGACTTGGGATCTGAGACTTTGTCTCTCTCTCTCTCTCTCTTGCTCTAATCTGCCTCTCTCCCTCTCTCTCTCGCTTGCTCTAATCTACCTCTCTCTCTCTCTCTCTCTCACTCCCTCCCTCTCGGTGTGTGTGTGCGTGTTTGCGCGAGCGAATATGTGTAGGTCAGTTTTAGCTAGAATCATTTATACCATTTGTGTGTCTAGAATAGATTAATAAACATTATCAACACATTTACCTTATTTGTGGTTTATTTCAGTTACCCCGTTCCCTGTGGCCAGAGCCCGAAATACGAATTAATGTTGGGTAGTAATGTTTTGGTCATTTTGAGTAAGGGTCTATAATAATGTCGTTGGGTTTATTTTGGTGGACAAGATAATTTTAACCGAATTTGTGACCTGGCGCAACCTCATTTGAGATCTTGCAGTGTTCCGAATCCCCAGGGCACTGTGATACTGCCCACCCAGGTAAGATTCTGATTTGTTTATATGACAGATTGAATGATTGCCTCTTATCGTATTATTAATTATTAACATGTGTACCGTTTGTTACATCGTGGTAAAGGTATAAAATCAGGTTCCTTTTCCAAAATAAAAATCTTAATTCATGAGTAGTATCCTGGTGTACCATTGTTTTATTTAATGTAAACACTCCCTGGATTTTGAGTCAACTACTTTTAACGTTTGCTATCCCTTATAGCTATCCTTATCTCTAGGAACCAGTCAATCATGAGTTATTTGTTTACTTACTTTGTTATTGGTCTTTGTTGGTTCTTTGCACTCTCCTGTTCCTACTTCTGCCTTTTAAAATCTTTCAGTCGTTCTCTCAGACTGCTTCTCATTTTCCACTGCCTCCCAGTCCTGTTATAGATCTTCCTCGTCTCTTATATGACACTCTCCTCTTAGTGACATTTCAATTGTCATGCTTTCAATCACTTTCCAGTCACCCTTGTTATTTACCCTAGACAAAAATCAGACACTGGGTGGGAAAAAAATCAGAGAAAAACACTTAAAATGTTTAATTGAAGGCACATAGCAACAGAAAATCTAAAATCAACAACTCACCATTAAAAAAATGTGTTTTGTTGGAAAAATAACAGTAATTTGAAAAAGTAAGTGAAGGAACATCATCCTTACTGACAGCAGAAGGCTCTTATAGCACAGTGGTGATTTTGAAGGAAGTGCTATCCAAAAGTTGATAGGTCAAGGGTTTACAAGCTGTTATTTACCAAAATATTTTAAAAATAGTTACTCATTTCATAATCTAAAAATCAGTTTCGAACAGGAATAGTAGCATGTCTTCTTAAAGAGTGTTTCATGTTTGTCATTTCCTATCTGACCTTTATGTTAAGTGCAAAGTTTAGTTTACTTTAATTTAGCAGTGAATGAACAAATCTACATCAGCTTATGCTGAATCAGTGAATGTTAGTGGGGCGGAGAGGTGTTGCAAATAAAAGTTGTATCTACACCACCACTCAGACATTACCTGCCCACATATGAAAACCTTTGGAGATTAAAAGCCTAGAGGAGAGGTTGAATAAAAAGTTGAAAATTCAAACATAAATATTAAAACAACCCAAGATAATAAGATGATTATATAGGGAGAAATTTAAGAAAATTACAAATAAAATTCCCTGTAGCGTTCGGAGGGCAAATCGCAAATTGCAAAACTATTGGTCTCCAACTTCAACTTAATGTCCAGCAGGTGTTGGCAGCTTTATATTAGCACATATCCAGACAGAGAAAGAGATAAAACGATTTGGAGAGATATAAAACGCTTTCATAATAGAAATGATCTGGAATGGTCTAGTGCTTGTTCTGATCAGCTCAAGACTTGACTATTGTAACGTACTTTAATAAGTCACTGCTTGCCAGGCTCCAGTTTGTCCAAAACACATGGTTTGCCACCAACACATCTGGTTTCCCACATCTACAAGAAAACACTGCCCCATCACACCCATCCTAAACTCTTTCTAATGACTTCCAGCCAAATACAAATGAAAAATTCAGTTGTTTACTAAGAAATAAACACACACACATGGATAAAAAAAATCTGTCTGTAGGGCATGCACAATATATAAATAAAGACTGACTGAAGTGTGAGTCTGAGAACAGTAATCATCACTGTTACCCCGCACATGGGTACCGACAGGCATACGAATAGAAAGCCAATAACCTTTAAGTTCTGTACTTTTTTTTATTGTAAAACAGAAACACTTTGAAGTAGCGCTGAGGTTTAAAAAAAAATCCTTGTTTAGGAGAGTTGGTTTGCAGTGCAAGATACAGATCAATGAAGGAAATGACCAAGCATGGAAAAGTCCAAAAATAGCCCTCTCTGACCATCCCCTCCCTTACTTTCTCTTTCCTCTTTTTAATTTAATTGCCATGTGGGTTGTTTCACATTCAACCACTACTCTAGTCGATGAATCCAGATGGGGGAGGATGGCCTTAAAGTAACATTTTTCTTCAGTTTATTTTAATTAAGAACATCTAGATAAAATACAAAAAAAAAATATTTGACACTTGAACTAAAATTAAACTTATAACATGTCAAAAAGGGTACAATTTCAAGGGGAACAAAAATGTCAGACAAGTTTAGTCTCTGACACTAATTGGCATTTCATCTTGCCTGTCCATTTTTCTGTGTTAGGTGAAACATATGGCATAATGGAGAGTAGTGAATAGGATTCTTTGCTTAATTAAGCTTAATTTAAAAAACACAAAAAAAAATCCAATTGACTATCACTTAAGGAAATGAACTCAGCACTCACATGATTTAGCATCTTTTATATTTTGTTGTTTGAGAGATCCCAAGCATTTCAAAGTCTGAAAATTCAAAAGTAAAATCAAAAGTTTGTTTACTTAAAGAAATGACTTTTAGTAAATCCAAAATCCAGAGGTTGCAAATTTTTTATGGTCTCATCTTCTTTGCTATCTGTTTTAAAACACCAAGCAGCATACATGTTTCTTTGCCCTTTAAATACAAGCGTTTCCTTTGTTTAGCTTTGAACTAATTTAAATGCTAGAAACACTGAATATTACATGCAGAGCAAGCAAACGTCTAAATGTCAGCTGAAAGAGATCCAAAAATGTTAATCCACAGGTGCATTCATTTCTAAAATAACATTAATTCACAAACCACATGAATGAAATACAGCCTCACTATATAAAAAAATTCTATGCAAATAAGGGTTTGAAAGCTTTTATTGACTGTGTGAAAAGTTATCTAATCTAAAACATATGTTATGTTCACCTGTCCACTCTATCAGGTTAAATAATTAAACATCAAAATGAAGCTTAAAGGATGGAAAATGTCATTTTTTTGTGTTTGTTTTTTTCACAAGTATTTTTCTCTTTGTTCAGGAATTCTTCTTTTGAAGTCAAACTTGTGAATCCAACTACATTTAGGAGATTTCTAAGTACAGAATTATTTTATTCAAATGAAGCAAATGCCCTCTTAATATTCATGAAATAGATTATTTTCGGTTAGGATTCTTGTTGAACAATCAAGGAATAAAGTAATCAATGGATTAAAATGTTTCTCAATTCAAGCAAACAAAAATAAAGAATAATTTTCTTCCATGGAAAAAAAAACTCCATTCATATTTTTCAAATTAAGCTAAATAGTTTATACACTAATAAGATAAGCAATTTAAATATTCTTAAAATACCAACAAAAAAAAAGATTTTTGTCTATTTTCAATATTTACATATTTGCACCCATTACATTTTCACTTCAGTAAAAATTGCAAAAACTGTAATATTGAGGTATACAATAAAAGGTAAAGGTTAATCATGATCAAACATAGATACACAGCCGTTGCCACAATGCAGGAAGCTTCATCTTCAGAAAAAAGCGCGAGTGGGCGCGAGTGGAAGGCGAGAACTGATTCTTATCGGGCGATAACATTTTTTTTTAGACGTTATTCTATTTAAAAAAAACAGTTCTTTGAGTTGGCTTTTTGTACTGAATGATGACAACTCTCTCTCAACTGTGTGGCTTGGCGTGAATCCTGTGTGTGTGTGTGTGTGTGTGTTTTATTTAGAATAAAGGATTATACTTAGGTAAAGGATTATACCTATATGATTTACAGAGTTGTTCACAGTGATTAAATAAAAAGAACACAGAATATGTCAAAAATATAAAAACTAACCTCAGCAATCTCATACCTGTAGGGCATTGTAGAGCAGCTGATGTTCAAACTTCTTGATTCCGAGAATCTGTTGGAACATCTCGTAGAGTTGCTCCTTGCTGAGAATGAGTTCAGATACTGCACTGAAGGGCAGTCGTCCTTGTGGTCGCCGCTGGTCCTCTTCTCCTTTGTAGATGGCATCGTACTTGGTGATCCAGGAGCTCAGGACAGTCTCTTTGCTCAAGCCATCGATCTCAGGAAGGCTTCGGACACGACGCTCAATGTTCTTCTTGAAGACCTCACGGAAGTCACTGGCAGAACAGCCTCCACTCTGTACCATACGAGCAACTCGCTCACTCTTCAGAAAGCCCTATTGAGTAACCAAGAAAGGGGATGGTCTATTACTGGAGTGTTATTAGGAGGGTGCCTGCTACTTCGATAAACAGAAATCAAATTGATGAAAACACTAAACATCTGTACTAAACATGCAAAATCAAGTTAGTCTTTTTCTTTCAATGCTTTACAGACGATTTGAGAAACTGGATTGACTTTTGGGTTTTGACACAACCCAAGTAACATATTTTAATTATCAACAATAACTTGTAGGAGCCAACATAACAAATATAACTAACAGAGTTAATTAACTTCTTATTATTATTTGTGGGGTTTCTAAAACTATAACCAAACCATAAAATCTTTTCCAGTTGTTCCAGAAACTTTTAAAAAAGGCAAAAAAAAAATGCCAGAATTGAGTTGAATCTTCAGGGCTGAGGAGATACACTAAATCTAATTATTAACGAAGAAGGAACAAAGCCTTCAAAGGGAGTTGTACTAATTCAATAAAAACATGTTTTTCTTATTTTAGGTTCCACATTGAGGTGACTGTGTCTAGGGGAACGCAAAGTTGGTGAAGCACAACAGAAGGAACAGATGGAGGTGCGTGGTGGCTCCTAAGCACACGTAACGAAGCAGAACAAAGACACTTTAGTTGCTTCCTCTCAAGGAGAGAAGGGAATAATTCTGAATGCAGAAAAACACTGTGATCCATCAAGATGACAGAGCTTGGAGAGATCCATGGAGGCTAAACAGCAGTTCTTTAACTGCTTTTCTCTGCAGATATGTAAGGCACAGAAGATAATGTTCATTTTAACATAAGTCCAATTGGATAAACAATGTACAAGCATTTGCTAAAAGAAGACATTTTAGTTTTTAATTTTAAAACAGAACCACTTTTTTAAATTGTGGCTATGCATCTGTGTTCAGAAGTAAAAGGAATTCAGCAAAAAAACAACAACAAAAAAAATCCTGGTTGAAACCTTGCTGTGACTCCATGACAGAGAAAATGAATAGTTTCCTTAAAAGGTGCATGGAAGTATGGTGCCAGACAGGCGCCCTTGCAGAGGGTCTCATTTCTTCTGAACGAAGTGGTCAGAAATCATTCTGATGCAGCCATGCTGACAGATCTAATTCCCTTTTCTTTACCTTATTTGCCACAAGCCTATAAATCCTAAGTTATAAATCATATCGATAGGACACCATTCACCAAACACATAAGCAATAACCTCTCAATGGTGTATGTTTTACATTAACCATTTTTTGCAATAAAAAAGGACAGAAAGTCAAACATATAAACGTTTATGTTTTTTAACACTAATAACTTTTCTAACCCATGCAATCATGGAGGATAAAAGAAATAGTAATTAATAAAACATTTCTAATAAAAAATTAATGCATAAAATAAAATTGCTAAATTAATAAAGACAATTATAATAATAAATAAATAAACATGATTATAACATTTAATGCATGTGCATTATAATTTAATGGTGTCATATCATACCCCTTTTAAATAATTTATAATAAATATCTGACCCCTCCAGACAATCACTGCACCCTTATTAACTTAAAATTACCTCAAACTTGTTGTGTAGCCCTTGTTCCTCCCACTGCCAAACTTCCGCCAAGCCCTCTGCTGGGTTTTGTTTGTTACTACCCATTTCCAATGAATAAATAATTTTTTTGGAAAAAAAAAACCAAAAAAAAAAAACACTTTTGTTCAGAGACATCCAAAAACGTACTTTCTTTCCATTGTTTATAAATGTGTTTCTGCTACAGTTGAACTTCCGGGTAAGTCAGCACCAACAAATCATTGAAATAAGCTGCATTGAGCTGCGTTTGATCTGATTGGTGTTCTAGAACTAATAGAGGATGCCTGCACAAGCAAGGGAAGACAGTTAAAAAATGGAATTCAATTGGTTTAAGGTTTTGTATATGAATACATGCATGTTTCACTGTGTGGATGACTGTAAACATAAAGACGGCAAAAAGCCTTCACATTCTGGAAAAACCAAAGACATTTTTTTCTCACTCCTCACTTACCGCAAGGTTTTATTTTAGCCCTTAAAATTATTATGATAATATTTATTTGATACTGCTAGGGCTGGGTGAAAATTTGATATAGATAATCATCATCAAATCATAACGTCCATGTTTCATGTCATTTTTTCTGTGTTAAACTTGTTAATAAGAGCTCCAGAGTCACGCATGATAAAGCACTCGCAATATTCCTGCTCAGGGATTAAAACGACCACACTTTTATCCTTTTTTATTTTTTACAAAAACAAGCTATATTTTGTACATTTGTCATCTTTTCACGTGTGGAAGTTCCTGCTACATGATGTAATTATCTGGAATACCAATCAGAAGCTGCACTTCATGAGAAGGTGACAAGTGATGATTCTGATTGGTTTAGCTTTTTGACTGATATCCTTTTCAACCAATAGAGACATGCGCTCATGCTCAAAGCAGAAGAGAAACTCGCAGCAGCTGGAGAGATTGATTTACAGAGTCGTTTCAGATCTAGCTTTCACAGTTGCAATCTTGCATTTGCAATTTTGATCTAACACTGACAGCACACTGTATATATTATTAAGTTATATATATATTTTTTTTTCCCCACACAGATGTCTCATTCTGAATTTCTAGACATTCAATCTACAAAACACTTAATAATTTTAATATGTAATAATACAAAATTCACATTTACAGGTGCTTGTATCACTTTGCACTGAAAGCATCTGCTCACACTCCAAAACACTGATGTCTTATTGATTATGATGCTAGTTATAAATGCCTCTACAGACAGCTGCAACTCCACTGAGTTGGCCTGGGTTTTGTGGTGGGGTAAATGTCAAACATTATTACTAATGAATCGGCCACCTAAGGATTTCCTCTCATCCTGCTGCTTGACTTAATTGGTAGTTTTAAATCCCACTCAATTATTTACAACCAACAGTGTTCAGAGTTGGGCTCTGTCTGCAATAAAGAGGTTGTAAGGTACAGAGCTATTTGGGTAATTAAAGCTAGCAAGAAGAATTTACTTCATGGCTAAGCTAATTGATGTCCACAAGCATAGAGAAGTGTGCATTGCAGTTACTGAGTCTCTAATCCCAAGATGATTTGCAAAACATTGTAGGCACAAAAGGACCAGTTAATAAGAAACGTAGAGTTAGAAGTTTAAATTGAAATCAGAAGTTAACATAATATATAAGGGAACTGTTTAACGCTCTCACTCCAAACATGAAAAGAAAAGTGTTCTTGTGAATGGTCATTTTGAAAAGGGCACATCTCAATTTGGCATAATATTTATGGATGATATAAAAAATAACCATGAAGCCCCATGAAATTGGCTTTCTACCAAAATAATTGTAAAGGTATGTTAGCACAAACTATGAACTTGGGCTCTGCAGAAGAATAATGATCATGATCTAAATATGTGGTTTGACTACAGCCAGGAGACATGTTTTTCTCATAATTTTAAAAAAAGTTTTATATAAAACCTTCCAATGTGGTTTGAGAAAAAAAAGCTTCAATGACCCAAACATTAATCACTTTAGGCATAAAATTTTTCACACTAAAATGGTCATGTTTTTCCTAATAAAACAATGTTAATTTAAAAATTGCATGATTTATTTGCATGAGGTATCTTAATTTTGTTTACTGATCTGAAACAAAGCATGAAAACATAAAAAGAAGCAAGCAGGAAGAGGTGGGAACACTTCACTTCTCTGTAATGACATCCTGAGATTTACAATACTAACAGTACTTCAAAATTCTTCTTTGACCAAAGCTTAACTAAAGGTCTTAAAACTGTCTGTAGCTCAAGAAATTACAGTGCGGGCAAAGCATTAATAAAGCTTATGGCACACAATGGCAACAAAAATGTAAATCTTGTGACTTGATGCTCCCTTTTGTAAAATCTAAACAGACATTCTCTAACAACTATGGATCATTAGCCAAGAGTCTTGGTACATGACTGTGATGCTACAGACACAGAGTTGCTAATCACATTCTTCGTTCAAGCTGTTTTTATTTGATTTCTTGAACAACAACTTCAAGACATATGTACTTGTACAAGAAGGAATTTTAAGGCAGATCTTGAACTGAAAGAAACCTTGTCATTAAATCTCTATGTTGTTGTGTTTGTCCTTATTCACCAGTTCACTCAAGCATTTCCTCTTATCATGTTTCCAGTGAACTGAAGTGCTACCCTCTAACTCGCTCCCAGCAGTCAGATTACTCACATCTGAGTGGAAGTCTCAGAACCTCAGTCATATACAGAGAAAGAAAAGTAACAACCTGATTGCTAGGGATGCTTAAATGTGATGAAGGAAACTTCAATAACAATCAGGTTCCCAGTTAAACATGGAAAAGTAATGAGCCCAAAAACACAGAGTTTATTGGAAAAATAGCGGTAGACTGAATACAAGAAGAGGTAATGAGCAGTACAGAATTTCACCTGGACGGGTAGATAAAAGATCCTACCGAGTCAATCCTTGTGGTATTAACAGTACATTGACTTTGATAAGAAAAGTCTTTAAAATGCTTTTGTTGAACTGCATACAAAACTGATGAATAAGTGAACAATGTAAATGAAAGAAAAAGAGGGTGAATTTAGTAGGCTATTCTTAACCTTTCTTATGGAAAACAAACAGAAAAAAGTTCAGAAGAACAAATGAAAATCTTCAAAGTCAGCCCCTGCACCTATTCTTTTTACAATGCTGTCAAACGATCATCAATTGATGGACTCTGTGTAAAAAATAGAAAAGTTACAGGCACTGGTAGAAAAAGAGTAACGCAGGCCATGCGTAATAGATGAACATGTTTAGAAATTAATTACACATTGAGAATTACTCTCCAATCAGGCAATATGCAAAAATATTATTTTCATACATTTTATCTCTTATTATAAAATGTTATTCACTCATATATTATCCAATACAGAGCCAACATAGTTGTCCCAAATTAAAACTAGCCAAACAAAGTGCATAATCATTAATAAGAAAGACATCTTTAGCAGGGCTCCGAACAGGTTCAAAAACAAATAGAAAACCCAGAAACAAACAAATTTCTTATACCAACAAAAGCAAAAAGTACACAAATTTGAAACGCTCCAAGTAGAAATGTAATTTAAAAATGACCAACAACTGGTTAATAATGTCCTTTTAAATGTTCTATTTTTTATTGCACACAGCCAAGCATTAACAAAAATCAGTCCCTGTTTACCTCCGAAAGCTCATACACTCCTACATGACGCCACAAGTCTGTGCTCAGAGAAGGAACAGCACCTTGTGGTTCCATCCCATGAAGGCAGAAAATATCTTGGCAGCACCTTCTCTCTCACTGTCCCTGGCTTGTGGAATGGACTGCTGATCCAATCAGAAAAGCAGCAAACCTAACAACCTTCAAAAAGCAACTGAAAACTGTTCTCTTCAGGAACTCCGACAATGAAAAAAATAAGCAAGCAAACGGAGTTAGACTTTGACTGTGTAGCAAACAGGATTTTGTTTCTCCCCTACTGTAAGTTGCTTAGGACATGATGATTGTAAAAGCTACTCTCTCTTCCCATTAATATCCAAAATATTGGGGCAGGCACTACAACTTCCTACAACTACTACAAGGCCCGAATCCCTTTATTTTTCAGTTTGGTCCAGAGATCCCTTGAATAAACCATCGGGCAAATACAAACCAATTATTTCATGAATACAATGAACTGAACCCTAATTCTAACCCAAACACATATTTTTTCATGTTATATACAATCATTAACCATCATTATAATATATCAACAATATGTTAAATAAATGACATTAGTACCCATTACTGAGCTTTAAAAAATGTCTATACTGTCAACTGATTTAAAAACAACAAAAAGCAAAGTGGAAGAAGAGCTACTAACTGTGATAGCCTTCGTGAGGTGCAATAGAAATTTGGTGATTGGATTTATGGTCAACTTAAGAATAAAATACACTGTACACTATTTAGCTACAGTGGCAGCACAATCTCACTAAAAGATTTGATTCTTTAGGGTGCTAGTATTATAACACACACATAACTCACACAGGCGTTCAACATGGTCATTGCCTAATCACTATAAATCATACACCCTCTCAACATGCAGTTCCTGCCCTGTCAGCCCTCGCTGAGCACAGCTGAAATCATGTTCATAAACACTACTTAGAAAATGCACAATGTAACCTGTTGTGACCTGGACTGTTTTTTTCCCCATGAACATGCTAAAAGGAGAAGCTGTGAAGACATTCTATTAGTCTTTACGGTGAACACTGAAGTTGACACGAAGTGCACATGGGGAGCTTTGTCATCTTGAAATAACTTCATAAATATTGTGTAGTTGATAGAAATTCTTAATTACAATTTGGGAATTTAAATTCAGACTTCATAATGTGATTAGCATGGCAAAATAGCATTAAACACTTGTTAAAGAAAGAAAGGGGGGAATTCAATGAGAAGTATATTTAGCACAGCCAATTAAACTAAATTATTGTGCCTGATTTGTGAAGCTTATCTTATGCACAACTCCTGATAAAAGGAATTCAAAAGGTCAGTCGGTAAATAATGCATCCATGATCGATTTGATTCATAGTCCTTTATCCATATCATTTTCCCCGATTCCTCTGACCTTTCCGATATCCATGCAGTTCCACAACGGCTTTGTAACTGGGAAAAGGTGTTGATAATGAAGCAATGAAATTGCAGCTAGAGATTTGTCATTTATTCACACCTGTTTGGCCAACCTTAAACATATTTTAATTATATCTCAAGATCAAATCTGATGGGTTTTAATGTTCAATTTGGTTATGCTTATGGTGAATCCCTTTTGAATTGATTTTAAAAATTCAAACAAATAGTTGAAGAACCCCTTGACTTGAGTACGCTGTCTACAAGACCACTTCTGCAGGCATAACTTTATATGCATTTGTCAGGCATCAGACTTAGTGTTTTGCCCAAATAAAAGGATCATTGCATGAATTTTTTAACAAAGAAAGTTTTTCAACAACAGTAACTTTACCTTGCAAAAATGAGAAGATAACTAAAAAAAAAACATTAATAGTGATTCAAAATATCAACTTAATTAAAAGAAAAAGGAAAACATTTACACATTTGTTCTGAGAAAAATTTGGGCACATAACCCATCAAAACATTTTTTCCCCACTTATTATATTAGCCACTAGACACCTGCTCCAGCAGACAGCACAATACCAAGCAGTAGACAAATTTGCAAATGAAAGCACCCAACAAACATTTGAACAAGCAAAAAAAAGTCAGGAAAATGCTTGTTTATGTTCTTAATTAAATTTATACAATAAGTTACTGTTTGGCAAAACTTGACAGTGCATTCAGAGGGAAAATGGGAAGCATGAGTGATTTACATTTTAAGTCAAGTGACAAGAATGGTGTGGAATTAAGTAGGAGTATGTTGCCGCACGAAAAATGAGATTATCATTGTTTTAACATGCTGTTACTCTTTTTCATAATATTTAGCTTCATATCCTCATAAATCAACATCTTTACCTCCAGCTCTGTCTCTGTGAAATAACAGATAAACCTCGGGTTTGCAAGTGAAATCATTAGTTCGGGAATCCCTTTTTACAATGTTGTTATAAGCTACAAGTGTGTGTGTGAACAAGCAGAGGTAAACTCTTCTTAGGGGTTTTAGAACACACAAACCGGAAGTATGTTCAGGTTTAAGCAGATGGTAAGTTAACTTTGCTTTCTATGGCTTATTTACCAGATTCTGTGGTAAACCGCAAGCCATAGAGGGCCTATAGCTCTGTTGCTCCACCATCTGGTCGGAGACTTACACGTAACACCAAGGAGCTCAATTACATCTCTATTTCACTCGAGCTGGGGAGCCCTTGCAGGAAGCGCTCACGAACACAGGAGAACAAGTAAACTCCAACCAGAAATTCCAACTGACAACCATTGACGCCCCAAATAATTTATTCTATGCAATTTATATCTATATAGCTAACCTAATTAAAGTTTGGCATGGTAATTTTCAAAACACATTGATTATTTTTTATTTCTAAAAAAGAATTGCCAGAGATCAGAAAAATGGTGGACACAACTGGTCAGAGATAAAAAAGCAGAGGATCATGTATGAAAATAAAATCAATTCTTGCATTTATTAGCTTGCACTTAGACTACTGTAATGCACTCTATGCGGAATACATCCAAGCCTGTGAGCCTCATTTTCTTTCTGTTAAAACCTATGTCCCTCACTAAGACCCTCACTACGTCTATGTTATGTAGAGACTATGACATGGGATAGATTACTTTGTGCATGTGAAAAGGTCACATTTTATAATAAAGTTGGGGTCTCATAAAAAATTTTATTCAACATTAACGTGAACATATGTCGCCAGGAACAGCAAGACAAGTTGCTAGATTTGTCGCTAGTCGCTAGGATTAAAAAAAAAAAAAGTCACTAGACAGTCTGAAAAGTTGTTTAATCTAGCGACAAAGTCGCTACGTTGCCAACACTGAACTGCAGTTCCTTGACTATCTGCTTGAGACTTACTCGTTAAGTGATCAGATTCTCATTGACGCCAATGATAAAATTGACTAGGGTCGAAATGATTCCCCGAGTTACTCAAAAAACTGGATTGCATAAATTAGCAGAGCAAAAAATCCTCCACCTCGAAGCCTCTATTAATCCCTTTTATGCAGTGGTCTGTCTGAATACTGCATTCTGATTAGCTTGGAGGTGTTAGTCAAGGTCTGTTTGTTTACTCTATGTATCCTTGTGTGACGTTAAACACAAACAGCAGTTCTTCAAGGTGATAGTTCACACAATACTAGCGCATTGCACACAGAGTTGCTCGGCTTGGATTTTTTAAGCGACCGTATTATTCAAGTTTTTAGGTTATTTTTTACACAAACTGCTGAGCTTCAAATTGGCACCTTGACGTCACATTTATAAGATTTTTGTTAAGTATGACTTTTAGCTTGCGTATTACAGCGAGTGCCTAAAGTCACTATGGGAAGGGTGTGACCAGGTCAAAGTAATGTTACACGCTCTGTCTGTAGTGCAAGTATGAATAAAATCTTGAATCTGTTAATGTTGGCCAAAGATAATGATATAAACTGCATAATCTAGAACTCTATAATCCAAACATCAAGACATTTTAACAATAAACGTCCGCACTACTTCTGTCGCCGTAGTTAAAACAAGATGTAGACTCACTGACTGGAAAATCTGTCAACTGTATTGTTCCACTCTTTTATAGGTATTTTAAGTTATTAATAATAAATGAATTATGTGACTGTTGGCAAAAAGCATGGCATAAACAGGACAAAAAAACATGTTTATAAAGTGGAAACTGCTGTTGAGAAACTAAAGTTAAACATATAGACATCGTTGTTTCACATTGGGGTTCTCCTCTAACTCGCACTCCAGATTATCACCTTTCACTTTATATTTTTTCACTTTTATTTTTAGGACATCTTGACTCTAATCTTTATGGTAGCATGTTATTGGTAATCTACACATATTGTTCAGCTTGATTTTAAAAAGATTTAAAAAGAGTGTTTTTGATGTAATAATAATCAAAGTTACAGCATATTCTACAATTGAAAGCTTACGAGTCAGTCCGGGCAGGCACCGGAAGTGACGTGTGATGTCTCACATGTTTTTTCCAATTACTCGGTTAATTGTTTAATTTTTCAGTAGAATACCCTATTGCTAAAATATTCGATATATATACAGCTCTAAAACTAACCAACTTCTGAGCTAAAAAAAAAAAAAAACATGTGTAATAGAATTTTTATACTCATGAGACATGATTTATGAACACAATCGCAAACAGCAATTTATTAGTTGTTCCAAAACATGAATTAAACTCATACCTTGATATCAACGAAGCATGTGATCACATTGCAAGCATCATGGAGGGAGAAAGGGAGAGTAAGGAAATAAGAGAAGAGAGAGAAGGAAGGAAAGGAGTGAAATAGAGAGAAATGAGCAGCCCTTCTCTGGGCCGACTCGGAAGCAAAGAGAGTGAACAAGGGGCCTCCTTGAGATTACTTTCAGTATAAATCCCGCCTCTCTACATCACTTCCTGTTTCCTCCCAAATATACATACAAATACATTCTTCTTTGAGAATCACTTACAATGATTAAATATTCTATTACACATGTTTCTCTCCCATTAGATCCATTAGTTTTGTTGATTCAGATCGCTAGTTTTGATATTCATGAACAGTCTGAAGAGTGTTTTTTATTTGTTTGTTTAAATCTAAAGGTTTAAATCTTAATATATATTAAACAGGCAATCAGACATCTTCACTACAGCCATATCTTCTGTTGACACTGTAGGAACAAGGGTATTTTTGGTGAACGTTGATTCCTACGTGTTATATAATTTTGGAAGGGAATGTTAGTAGCAATCAAAAAGAGAATCAACTGTGATTTAGCTTGGTTTAGATTAACTACCTTAAACCCTCATCTCATCCAGCAAGAATTAAATTATAAACTATTTGACTACCTGTGGCTATATCAAAATATTGACTTAAAAATGAACTAGGTAACAAGAGCTAATTTAGATGTCAGCAAATAAATGCAAGGTGAAACAAGATCTGTATTTTGAGACAAACAAGCATAATGCTTAACTAAAACACACGCACACACAAGGAAGAGTGGAGTTTTGAGTTGGTGACTAACAGCATTATCTAGCTTTAGCTTGTCTGTAAGAGTCAAAACTCATCAAGACTTACTTAGGTTCTGAACCGAAGTAATAGAGTCTTGTCATGTGTCCAGAGATTTAAGATGATCTCAGAGACCGTTTTATGAAGGGATCTGAAGGGTTTAAAGAGCACACACTAAAGGCAGGCCAAGGCATTCTGCCTGGTTTGGCATCAGAGTGTGCACGTTTGTGTTCAACTGGGAAAAGAGTCTCTGATTAACTGCGGATTCTAAGTCTTTGGAAATTTATGAATTTATGAATGGTAGCCCCTTGCATCCAAATTCATGCATCCTCAAAGCTAACAAAGAGAGAGAAGACCATGAGAATTTCTCAAGGGACTGTACGACCAACTGAACTAAAAGCCAAAACAACAGAGCGGTATCTTGGTCCAAGAAGAGGGGCATGTGACGGTAAGAAGCAGCTTTGACCCTTCCAGATTGTTCTGGGGGAGAGAAGGACCCACAATCATTAAATCCCCTTATTTATTGAGTTATTTTATGGATGCTAAAAGTTACATGATATAAAAACCAGTGCTGCGGATCGATTTAAATTGATTGCACAATTTTACAGAATAAATTGGGATTAATCGTGATTAATCACAATGACAACACTGAAACATTTTTAAATCTAGAAAAGTAAAATGTAATTAATTAATGTAAATTGAAGACAAAGAGACTATTTAAATTCAAAATATGACTGTTTATTTATATATTTTGTTTAACTTGGAACAAAGGTTTTATCATAAAAACAACATAAAAAATAAACCATCAATAAACCATTAATATCCTCCAAATTAACTGTTTGGTTCTTTTCTTTGGTGGCTGTTAGTTTGTGTCTCTTTAGATTCTTGTTTTCCAGGACTCTCTGCCATTAACAGCTAACTTAGTGAAAACTCGTTCCTTTCATCTTTGTGAAGAAACTTTAGCTCTTTAAACCTTGGATCAATTGCAGTGGCGATCTTCAGCCGTGTGATATTAGGAATAATTAGTAGTCCTGGTTTTTGTGATCGAAGAGAGCGAGCTGGAATATATCGTGATAGGAGACTGCTCAGGTAGGCCAGAGCCAAGCCATTCAGTACCTTAAAGGCAAGGAGCAATATCTTATGGTCAATGCGATATTTTACAGGAAGCCAATTAAGAGAGCACAGAACCGGTGTAATGTGATCATATTTCTTTGTTCTTGTGAGAACTCTAGCTGCTGCGCTCTGGACTAACTGTAATTTATGTAGATACAAAGATATAGAAATATTTAATTAATATCAGATCTTTATAAAGTTTATTTGTCTTGATTAATATGAGCTTTAGTCAACTTTAGTTCACTTCAGTCTATCTTTTGAATTAATCCAGAGCGGTCAAAGGTTGATGATGTTGTCAGACTTCTGGGCTCTAAAGACAGATTATTGAGTATTGTTTCAAAAGTATTGTTTTGGTTAAAAATCAAGGACAAATGTTCCTTCTGACTCCGAGGGATCTTGATCAAAAAAAGCCTTGATCCAGTAAAATATTTGGGCCCACTGTCTCCCCTACAATAAGTTCTCAATTATTGGCTACACCCACTCTGAGCCTCTTTCAACTTTGCCAATAACCTATAGGTGAAATCATGAACACTATGTCCACTATGTCTGGACTGGATAAATGGAACTTGTTTCTGGTATTTTTAAGTCTATTTGCTTTGTAGAGGATGCTGCCTGTAATCTGGATCATCTTAATATTGTGTACGAAAAGATTTAAAAGGTAAATATTTTTTTACATAAATTGTGAATGTATTGCCATGTTTGTTATGTTGTTTGTGATGTCACTTTGTATATAACATAGGAACTACAAACACACAATAATGTAACATTGTGGAATCGCCCATGAAAGAGCGGCGCTCTAATTTAAATGTTTTTCAACATGGAGTTCTAGCAAGAGAACTTTGTATCAGATCTTAGTATGGTCTGTTACAACAGTTGTGAAATTAAATATTCCAGATTTGATTAAGCATTCTATTTTCACAATCTGACTGCACATGATCATATCTCAGCCATGTAAGTATGCTCAAAACTACTTACTGATTGGTTGGCGAGAGTGCAAGAGAAGTAAACAGAGAGAGAGAGAGAGAGATAGACAGTGAGAGAGAGAGTGAGAGAAGTCACAAGTCTCGCTTGATTACCTTCTTCAACATCCAAAACGAACAACAAGGTTTTTCTGTCTCCAAGTCACTTAAAGTGTTTTCATCTGTTTAATAACATTTGACTTTATTTACATTTTTGAACCACTCACTCCTTTAAGCCTCTACCGGTCCCGAATCCATAATGCTTTGACCATATGCTTTGAAAAACTTGCAGAACCTGGCTTTGATATACACACGATGGCCACTGAATGACAATTTGAACTTTGATCAGCCAACAAGACGTCCTCCACATTTGCACAAACGACAGTGAGGGAACATCAAAGGTATTCTTCCAATCCAGTTCAATTATAAGAGCAGAAAGTCAACTTATATGATATGATGATCCTATTAGGACATAATAGGCATGTCCTGTTCCAAAAGAGAATGAGATTAATAACCAGACTGTGATGAAAGCAAAAAAGGTTTGATTGGCAACAAAAGACATAAAAGTCTACAAAAATGTCAAAGGCATGATAAACGTGCATTGCTGTAGTCTTAAACAGAGGGGCATCTTTTTTGTTTGCTTACTTTTCTCTGGAAACACTGTATGCATCACCATAACATTAGATGAAAAGGCTTAAACGACATAAAAACATGTATGTATGTCTTTGTGCATGTGTGTTGGTTTGTGCATGTGTGTGGGTTAAACACAATGTGATTGCAAGAAAAGCACTTAAAGAGATCGCACTTTCAGCCAATCAATTTTCTATTACTCATCAGCTGACCAAAGCACAAACACTCAGTCTTCTCTTATAGGTCTGCAGAACAGCATTTACATAAGTTTAAGATAGAAATATCAAGAAATGTTCCTTTCAAACAACTATTATCACATACTTATTGAAGCCAGATATTTAAGTCCCTTTAGGCTAAAATACACCATACAACTTTCACATTTTTTCAACCACAATTTACGAACTGGACATGCAAAATTGTTATCTGGCTAATTTGTTTAAATTAAATTATTAAAATTATTAGAGTATTAATGAACGCTAATTTTATGAATTTTAGAGTAGAGAAGTCACGAAGGGCTTAAAGTAACTATTGAATCATTTTAATTCTCAGAGGTGAGTTAATAAATTCATCCCTGTTATTGCTACTATTACCCTTACAATTTTAATTGTAACTAATTATAGAATTTAGGGGAGTCAATCTTCTCCAATTGGTTCTTTTTCCTACAGGAAGTATCAGCAGGATTTGTCTTTTTTAATTAAAATCAGCTTGTTTAGCAACCAACCGTCATTTCAAACTTGTTGAACACATTAGCAATGAATGGAAAAGCACTTATTTTCCAATAAAAATGGGTGAAGTGTAAAGATTAATTGTTCATTTACAAAAACTAAAGATATTACACATTCTGTTACAAGTTTGTTACTAACTTAACAGATTGCTAAATCAGAGAATATGTCATTCTGAAAGCAAAGTAAAAGCATCTCAACATAACAATAAATTTGTGAAAAGGTCCATTTAAGTAATTGCAAGAAAAGAAGAGAAGATTATAAACTTGCCTCATAGTAACTGCGCACAGCATTACAGAAAGCCTCATCAGCCACAATCTGTGTCTCTCCTTTTAGGAAGCCTTGGAAGCGCTCCTTCACCACCTGCAACTGCTGCTTGTTAAGCTGAAGGATGGAAAGAAAAACAAAACATATTGCATTAACTCATTCTCTTTTCCTTCACTATAAGCAAAAATAAATGGGTTTTTGACAGTGTTTAACATCGGAGGCAATTATTCCCACTGTGACAAACAGCATGTAAAGAAAATAAATGCAACTCTCAACCATGCAAAGACTGTACAACCATTTTTTTTTGCTTGTTTATTTCATGAATGTAGTTTTACTGATGCTTCAGAAATGAATGATGGTTGGAAAACACAATTATTTTCTCATCATTGGCTCTGCAACTAAAGCTGCTTGAAATGAGCAAAAAGCCTAGAAAAAACATCCATAATGTTTTAGAGTAAAATAGATTTATTCAAAGTAGACCTTTGCCTAAAAACGGAACATTAGTCATTGCTTTTTGATGCTTTTCTTTAAAGAAGGAGTGGAGGGTATTTCCAATCATATTTGCCTACGGCATGTATAGGAGGCGGCTTCACCACTGGTCATAATTTTAGCTATGACTCATCATAAATTCAAAACAAAGACAGTCCATTTTTGCTTTTGATTTTGGCAAATCTAATTGTATAAACATAAATGTCTGACACAAACATAAAACAACCTTGAACAGTAGAATGAGTAGGTTTAACAAACATATAAAAATAAAGTTTTTTGACAGCTTATTTTTATTTTATTAATTTAAAATAAAAGTATACTTAAACTGTACAATTGAATTTAATCGTACAAATTAAATTGGTTGTTGGTTAACAATACATTTAACAAGCGGAAATAGTCCCATTTAAAATGTGTTTTAGACTATTTCTAATGGCAGAGCAGAAGGCAGTAATCTTCGTTCTCGGTTTGACAGCAGCAAGACTAAAAGGCCAACAGAAGTCTCAGGAAGACGTCTCACTTTTTGAGGAGGGTGTTTTTATTACCATATGAATATCTAGGTCATTTCATAACAATAGACATTAAATCTATTGAAAATAAAACAACAAGTAAACGAATGCAATACTTTTGCATTACGTGTATCAAAGTAAAATACAACTATATTAAAGCTTTTAAAGGTTAGTTACAGTAAGGATATTCAGAAGGTTTGCATGATCTTAATTTTTGAGAAAGGAAACATAAGGGCCCAATCAGAAGCTCTGGCAGGCCCTTGAAAGTCAGGGAGTGAAGGTTCCCCTTCAGTCGTTCATTACAATGTATGTATGTGACAAGTTTGATGACTATGGGGCACCATGGAAGGGGCACCCAGTTCTCTACACACCCACTGTAGAAGGCCAGTCAGAGATACGCTGATGGTTACATCATAGTGCACACTGGCATAAAGCAGGGGCAAATGTGTCATAACGTCCTGTGAAGCTTGGAGCCATACTCACCCCTTAGACAACCAGACTTACACAGACTTTCGCTTGGAGCCGTAAAAACCTCACCCACATACAAGAGACTTACGACGACCATACCTAAGCTGCTTTAATAATCACTTTCTAAGTGTATTGCAAGATCTTGCAATTATGGCAAACAGCAAGACTCTCCTGCTGCACCAGAATGTTGAAGTCATTGAAAGCCCAAGGTTTCTACACAATCTTTGCTGCTTTCCAAAACCAGAACAGTAAGCCTCTTTGTTTTTAAATGTGAGCATTCTTTCTGCCTGTCTGTCTTCCAGACATTGACCAAGCAGTCCTCTGGATTCAATTGATTGATACCATTGATGGACAGCCACGGGTCCAGTCACAAGTGTTGAGGCATAACAATTACATTCTGAGGCTGAATTCAAGGGCATAGACTGTGGTCTTCTGCGGTTCTACGCATTAAGATTGAGCTGGGATTTATGATGATCAAGGGCGCAAAGTGGCTTCTTCCAACTCCCTCGGTGATTTGCTGTCTGGTTTAGTGATATGATAGATAATGCACAATTGCACCTTTCGGAGATTTTCGTGAGCTTGATGACGAGATCTCCATTGTTACATCGGAGAGAGACATCACATCTCCAGAAGGAGATGGCCCAGTGCTCTCCCCCTATGAAGGATGATAGTTTGTGCTGCAAAGGAGATTGTTAACGGCTTCCCAGGCGCTTAGAGAAATCAATTACGAGGCAGCTGCAGGATAGGGGGTGACTGTAGAGCTAGAGCTCGAATCTCTTGAACAGACATATGATTTGTGAGACCCTGCTGAGATGTTACCTGCAGCTGTCTTTGTCTCATTCCTGGAAATGCGGCGGCTGACTATAATCTGAGACATTCTTCTCACATCGTGGTTAATCAGTTTCTCCTTTTTCGTTCCCCTTGACAGCACAATGTTGAGACGTTTAACCCAGGTTGCGATATTACCGCAAGTCTGTAAGCTTTTCCTCAAGCTCCTGTGGTTTTGGATGACTTCTTTAGTGTCGCTATAGAAGACCTCACATCTCTACAGGAAGACAGCAGGTGAAGGGCAGGCGGAGGGTCTGGCAGAACTTGTGATGCCATGAAAGAGATGACATAACAGGATTCCTTCTATGAAGGCACTCCACTGTCTGCTCGATGCCAAAGAGAACCTCTTCCATCCTCTGTTCTCCACAGTGTTCAACCCCATTGCACAATACCAAGACCTAAGGGGCTGAGAGGAGCCAATGAAGGAGCAGTCCAGTCCAGGGATCCCCTCGTCATCATCCTGGGAAGAGGTCTCTTCTCCAATAGCCCGCTGCCTTGAGGGAAGGGAGGCTATCACACATGACGAACAATTTTGAACTCCCTGGGTTATGTGTGGAGCCTAGAGGCTTGTGTTGCAGATCTGAATGCCGTCTTCGTTTAGAGACACATTCAGGGTGGGGTGTCAGATACAATGCAGCTCAGATAGCAGTTAGCTTCTGAGTTCGAATCAGCCTCGAGTAAACCTCCTTGACTGGAACCTGGTTCTGCTCCAAGTTCAAGCCTGAATGTCCAGGTTGATCTCCACCAGATCCCCTTCAGACACCACTGATAAATCCGCTAGGCCGCAGTCCCGATACGGGATATATTGGCAAAATGCATACGACGCCATTAGCGAAGTTCTGGAAGCTTGGTGGGTGCTCTCCATTATGTCCCTTTGGCTCAACACACTGAGTATATTAGTACAACGTCCTCCCATTTGGGAGTCTCCAGCTCCTCGTACCCTCATGAAGTGGTAGAGGTAGCATTAAGATGGGGTTCAAATCCTGGTACTTGAATGACAGGCTTATATTGTCCCATCTCAGTCTTAGTTTTTGTTTTGTTTTGCTATGAAGACACAGAAGCACAAAACTCATGTTTTGGACTGGAATAGATGCTTCTGAGCATAAATTGCCTAAAGCTATGAGCAGTGTTCTTTGCAGTAAAAAAACTTCAAGGTAATGCTGTCAGGACACCACGTGTTGGAAGATGGACAGCATGGCAGCAGTGGCGTATGTCAATTGACAAGAAGGATACACTTAGCCCATTTGCCAGCTCTCGCTCGCAAACAGCTCATCTGGACTCAGCATTGGTGTCTGTCACTAGTCGAAGTCCATGTCTCCTGCAGATTAACTGTACAGCTGATGCAATGTGTTGGTAGAAACCAAGATAGTTCAGCCAATCTGGGGTCGGTTGGTATAGTTTATTGCTGACTCAGGAAGAATGGCTTGTGCGTTTTCTCCAGAGAGCTTCCATTCACTCCTGTGCAAGATCAGAGAGGACGAGGCAGAGTTCCTAATTTTGGCCCAGCGACCTTGATTGATAGAACTCTGCACCCTCATGACAGTCCCTCCTTGACCTGAATTCTGATCCTGGGATGTGGGCACATTCACAGGCGCCCAGACCTATGGAACCTCCATGTCTGGCACCTCAAGCTTAGAGGACCCAAAGTTATGCCAAGTCTGTGGTCAGTAACTGTGTATTGCCTTTGCTCCCTCTCTAGGGCTTGTTATGTTGGCAAGGCCTCGATTCATCAACTGGTGTCACTCCTGCAAAGTAGAAACGAGCAGCTGCCCTGTTAAAAGCGTGTTAACCTTCCTCCAAGAGAGTTGGACAGAGGACTGTCTCAGTCCAACCTAAAGGTTGTATCGCAGCGTTTCTGCCAATCACCTTCCGGTTGAAGGTAAAACGCTGGGACGACACTAGTTAACGTTCAGATTCATCAGAAAAGCCAGAAGGGTTAGACCCTCTAGGCTTTTCTTAATCCTTCCTGCGACTTCTGTTGTTCTAAAAGAACTACAAAGTCCTTTTTCGAGCCATCTGACTATGTAGAGCTTAAGTTCCTGTGAATTAATACAGTGCTCCTGATCCCTTAGCCTTGATCAAGAGGGTGGGGGAATTGCAATAACTCTCTCCACTCTCTGCAGGTCTGTTGAGGAGACCTGCTAGTTCTAAGCCCAGGACTGGATATGTCCCAAAGGTTCCTACCATCCCCTTCAAAATTCAGATAGTGAATCTCCAAGCTCTGCCCTGAGAGGAGGCAACACCAAACCTGGTCCTAATGCCCAGTCTAAGCATCAAGGAGCTATAAGAGGACCCGGAGCCTTAGAAGTTAGATGTGACCCTCTGTTTGTAATAAAGATAATTAATATTTGAATTAAAAAAAAATTCAAAACCACTGAGAGTCCCGTGGATCCGTTAATGTCAGTCTAATGAAGCAAAACCTTAATTTTTTTGTACTTATTTAGTTTGAGTTTGGTGTTGAACACCCGTTGAACATAATTTATCTGGTAGGAAAGTCAATGGTTTTAAGTCCCCTGTAAATTTCCACAAACATTAAGCCACCCACCACATGTTTTTTATTTGATGTACATCGCTCACATTCGGAGATATGGCTCACAAAGCCACTACATTAGCTTTCTAAAACACATTGCTTAAAAAACTGATCTCATAAGGCTTTATACAGAACTGGTGTTGTTTACTATGCTGGTGCACAACGCTGTTTCTAAATGCTCGAGCTCATTAAATGCAGCCATTAAGTTGCATGCTGGACTTGTTTGTGACATCACCAATAAGCAGCAACACAGTGCTTGTATCTTTGACATGTAACAGTTGCTGGTCATCTCACTTTCAGTGTGGTATTGGAATCGATTCTGCCTCATCTTTCTCGAGTCAGTGTTGTGTCTCACTTGTTTGTAAAGCAATGGAAAGTCTCAAGGGTGTTGACTGACTAAGTATCCCTTACACTGCCAAGGAAAGAGTGGTGAAGAGAAAAAAGTGATGAAAGTGTGGAAAGACTTCTGCAATACACTGGCCTTGTAAACATCGTGACAAATAATGATATTGTGCTTCACAGTGGTTCTAAGGAGCGTTGAAATGAATTCAAACACAGTAGTTTAAAACAATGACATTGTTTAGTTTTCAATTCAACTTGTATAACTTTTAAATATAATTAAAAATAATATGACATCATTTTTTTAAGTATATTATGCTAAACACTTGGAACACTTTGCAAAAAAAAAAGTAAATTGAAAAAAAGGCAGTTGTGGTCTGCTGAATAAGGAGATTGGCTTGTGATCGTGAGGTCGCCGGTTCGATTTCCAGAAGTTGATGGTGGTGCCCTTGAGCAAGGCATCAGTTTCCCGGACTGCCCACTGCTCCGTGTCCACGGTGTGTTTGTTCCCTGGTGTGTGTGTGTACACTGGGGAAGTTTAAATGCTGATAGGCCTGGGCGATTAATCTAAAAGTAATCATAATCATCATTCAGAAGCTATAATCGTTCACAATTTTCCAGCAAGATTATTTTAATTACTTTCCCTTTAAAAACACTACCGCGTTTGGAGTCACATGACCCCGCTCCATTAGGTCAGGTTATTCTACTGACACACCGAGCGAGTTTAAATGCATGGGCAACAGAGGAACTAACATCAAAGAAAAACTTTATAAAAAATGTATCAAGATAAAGTCAGATGTAGACACTATAAAAAGACAGTTGATACCAAAAGATACCAATTTGTTTCAACACTTCACAGCACAATCACGTTACTGAATATGAACAATGCATGGCTCAAAAAAAGCAAAAAGAAACTATCAAAAACCCAGCAACAACTGCCTCTTCAAACCAGATGTCAATAAAAACAGCGTTCATAAATGCCACACAGCATGATAAGAGATCAGTAAGATGGAGAGAAATAACTGATGATATTTGCTATTATATCGCAAAGGTTTAAACACTTCATTAAAACTGGACAGAAGATACACCGTGTCATCGCAATCATATTTTTCTAAAACTGCACTACCAGACATGTACAAGACATGTTGTAAATATTGTTGTAAACACATTAGAATATTTGTTTGCAGAAGATACAAGAAATTCAGTGTTTAAAAATACTTTCTGCAGTATATTTTAGGAGTTTATTTTACTATTTTACTTTACTGCTTTGTATAAGAAAAACATTGAAAATAATTAATTTTGTTTCCAAAAGTGCAATTTATTATTGTTTTATAAGTACAAAGTAAATTTTTTAGGCAATAGTTTTGTCTCTAATTTCAGTTGTATTTTATCGATGTTCACTAAATTGTCATAGATATGTGAGCATTCTCACTGTACAAATTCTGGGTATGGGTAACTCCATATCTGGCCAACTGGTCACTTCAAAATGTTGCTGTTAGGATCCTAGACCCCAAGTGGAAAATCAGAGATTACAAGTAATCTAATATTATCAATAATCTTTTATCAAAATATTTGAATGAACAAAAAAAAATGTTTTTAAAAAATGACAATGTCTAACTGCTAGGGTTTTTAGGAAAGCTCTCTTCAATCACAAACCAATGACTGCATGAGCATCATCACATATAATCTAATAACTGCCACTTTTCTTATCATGCCTTTTTCTTCTCTAATCCTCACATTCAAGTGATGGCATTTTTCATTTGCCACTCCCCAAGCATTACAACCCCTTCACGTAGTCATGGCAACATCAACCACTGTGTGGTGAGGACAGCATGCAACAGGGTTCATTCATCTGCAGCATGTTTCTCCCATTTCAGAAACATTCATTGGTAAAAAGCAAAGACACTGCCATGGCTTAATTTGTGAAATCCATTTCAATTTCAATTACATTTTTACAGACTTTAACTATCAGAAATTCCACCCACAAGAGATCCATTGCAATAAACAAAAAATCATAATGTTGTTTCAAATACATCAGATGTGACTTCTTATGCAATTATCCATAGACGTATACACAGTCACAAAACCCAAGTCCAAAACAAACTTGGAAAACGATCAGGAGGAGTGTACTGTTCTATGAACTCTTAGTCTACAAGTGTCTCATAGTGCACTTTTCTACCAATACAAGGAAATAAAGTCCTTATAATCTAGAGCCCATTACAATAAAGTTTTTGTGGATAAATATCGACTCTGTCTTACACAGGTATCTTAATTTCTTATTAATTGGCTACTTGCACAAAATAGAAAATAGTTCAGCTCTTTCGGTTAAAGCAATTACAGTGGCTTGCTTTCTTTTGCACTCTCTCTCTCCAAGAACTTCCAAACATTTGTGTCAACGATGTGTCATTTATGCAATAACAAAAAAACTAGTGTGACTCCCAGCATTAAACTAGAGAAAGGTTTTTAACTTTAGTAAAGTTTTCCAGAAATTCAAAGATGATTTTTTCCCAGGTCAATAACTCCGGATATAAGTGCTAATAATAAACATATGAGAGTTCTTCGTAATCTGTGTAACATAGTCACCGAGCTACAGAGCTGTTTGAGCAGAAATATTCCTTCTTTGGCGATCACATAAATGTATTGCCGTCAATGCATAAACAGCTGTGAGGAGACAACAAAGTAGTTTTTTCTAACAATTTTCGTAGGAGAACCCACAAGTTGGTGATTATAGTGTTTTGAACCTATTTTTGGAAGCTATTGACTATTTTATCATAATTATAGATAATGAAAAACATGCTTGCATTGCATTTGACCTGCAAAATTCTCGATTCAATCCTAAAGAGATGATGGTGGCTACGTCATTCAGACAACACAAAGCGTGGAGTGATCTTTACAGTCTCCTTTAGTTTTATACTTTACATTAAAATTACTTAAAGGAACTAAAAGGAACACTTTGTTAGTTTTCGTTAACCTTATGATCTCCTTTCGTTAGAAAGAATTCGTAGCGTTACAGCGAGTGCCGCTAGATAGAAGCAATGTTAAAGGCTCCGTAAATATTCATAATATCTTTAATATGTTAATGTTGGCCAAAACAAATAATTGTATAATAATACACACCAAACGTTAAGACATCATGACATTCCGCAGTCCTTTTGTTGGTGCAGTCAAAGGAAGATGTAGACTGACTGGACAAAACCTTCAGCTGTTGCTAATTTAATGCAGCGCCGATGTTAATAATAGTTTAATAATGCGAGTGTTTTTAAAAGACCTTGGCTTAAAAGGGACAAAAACTATGCTTATAAAGTGGAAACAGCTGTTCAGAAACAACAGTTAAAGTTAAAGACACCTTTGTTTTACAAGGGGGTTTCTCCTCTAACTTGTGTTCCAGAACAGCACATTCCACTATAACTGTATTTTTTAGGACACCATGACTCTAATCTTTATTATGGCAAGTTATGGGTAACATGCACATACTGCTCCACTTCATTTAAAATGCATTTAAAGCATTTCTGATGTAATAATAAAGTTTCTATGGGCGAGTGGAGTGGCAGAATCCAGAAGTGGTGCGTGACGTCACATTTTATGTGATTAATAATCAATTCAATATTCCATAGAAAATCCAATTATTGAAAAAAATCGATAGCTACTGCCCTAGTACTAAGAGAAGATAGTCACCTAATGCTAAAAATATGTGCATTTAAATCAATAACAAAAAAACAAATATTTCAATCCATTGCTTGGCTTAAAATATAGCAAACATTGCATCCCCTGCACTGTGGTATATACTGTATAGATCAGATGCAAGACATTCACTCAATTTAGAGAGTGAAAGAGCAAAAAAAAGTTTGAAAGCGTTTTCGAAAAAGTTTATTAAAAAATATTCTATTAAATTTGTATCCAAACATTGTAAGAATATTTCTCAAGAAATTTATTTTTTATTGTTAATTTTTATCAGAAACTAGAATATTCTGCTAAACTCTTCTATGTGCAAATTCTTAGCAATAAAAACAGTCCCTGTGACTTAAAGTCTGAGTTCATAATGGTGCAAGTTTTATGAGTCCAAAAGGTCCTCGAAGAACAGGTGTCACCTGCTGCTCTTGTCCCAAACCTTGACCATCAAAAAACATACACAAACGCACACACTCCTTCTATTCAAACACACTCCTTCAACAAACACGCCTCAATGTGTCACCTAAACTTTATAAAAGTTGATTAAATGTATGAACTACCCTAGAATATGCCCATAATTTAAGTAGAAGTTTCAATCTGGGCAGAGGGCTAAGCTTACACAGCTTACAATGAAACAAGACTGCAATATGCTTGAAATGTGATCAAAAGAGACGCATTGGGATTGTACATATTTCAATAATGTTACTTAAAATGTTGAAATTGCTTTTTTTTTCATTACAAAAATCACAGGCTATTCAAAAATGCTTTGTAAAACTTTCTAATAAACATAAGTGGATATAACATATTTGTACTATGGCACTGAAAAATGCTGCACATAGAAGTTGGGTGGTATTATTAAATATAATGTATGTGTGTGTATTTTTAACATATAATGGTATCACTGTATTTGATGTTATTTTTTAAATGCATGACTAGGTGTTAACTCCATTGGCAAATAATTACTGCAATTAAATGGTTTAAAATGAACAGACTAGTTTAAATGCTCTCAGAATGCTGCTGTTCATAAAGAGCTGACAGAGACACTCATAATTGTAATGAGGTGAAGAATCAGAATGCATGACTGTTGCAGTCAAAACAACGCAGTTAATTATGCAATTTTTGCAATGTGAAAAGAAGTTTAAGCTACCTTATCACCTGAGATTTCATTAAGGCAACAATAAATAGGTTTGAAATAGCTAAATACAGAAGATGTAGAACTTTGTGAAGCATTATTAATATTTGCTCTGTCTCAATCTAGGGTCTATCCTTTGTAGTGCGCAGTTTTCCCAGCCTCTGGAGGCTACGGCTTCGGCTTCCAAAGGCTGCATCAATCGTTGGTAAATGGGACAGCAAAGCACTTCCGGAGTGTAGACTAGAAAAAGCACCCTGGGATATGCGAGGCGAGGCAAGGTCGAAATTCCAGGGAAAGGAGGACACATTTCAAGGACTCATTTAAAGGACCTTGCTAATTTTGGCGAAATGGGACGGCCTTCAATCCGCATTGTGATGTAAGCGGCCTTGAAATGCACACTAAAACGGATCCAGACCCTGAAATGAGACATAGCTGTTGCTTCAAGTCCAACCAGATAGTGTTCAAGAAGTGAAGTCCCATGAATGCAATTTCGGGAGAAGCGATTAGGTATCTAGCAAACATCTACAGGTGTTTTCAATCCTTCTGTACGCTCCCAGATATAAATATGTAACCACATCACTTCCAATTTGATGACTAAATGCAAAACTTCCCCTTCCACCCGTCTCCACATCAAAGGACAGCTCATTTAGTTAATTTGCATGACTATGTCACAGGGGCCAGCTTTTCTCAAGCAGATCACACAAAGGCGCAATTCAGTTCCTTACAGCCGACAAAGTTACACTGCTCAGTGTTTTGTCGACGTTTTGTAGTGCACTCAACAACAAGTGCGTTACATGAAAAATGTATATCAATAAAAACAAAAACAACCGTATTCGGTATGAAACGGTATACCGCCCACCCCTAGTACTGGGTAAAAATAATTACTGTGTGGGGCCCCTGAAGTAAATCCAGGACCATTTAAACCTGTACACTATAGCTCACTACAAGAGGTTAGAATTTCAAAATAGTCAACAATTGTGTTGTCAGAAGAAAGGAGCCATCAAAATTAGTCATCAACAAATAGAGAAGGGAAAATGCAGCATAACTTGCGCAGAAAAAGATGCTGTTACAGCAAAAATATGCTTTTTGTTGGTGTCACAAACAGTTCTACTCAAAGAGGATTAAATAGAGAAATGGAGGAGAAACCGAACAGCGTTTGTGATTTAAAAAAAAACATTGTATTAGCATCCATAAGCGTTTTACTCCTATCCAGATAAATCCCACTCTCTCTGTCTCTGACAACCACACGCAAAATTGCTGATCTTCACATCTTAAAAATGTAATGTTTGTTGTTAAATGAAAAACTAAAGAATTTGAAGAATTTCTGTTCAGCTTCAATGAACGTTTGAGTAATTCCCTGCTGGAATATTAAATTCAACAGCAGAGGCTAATCGCATTGGCGATTTTTGAAATCACAAAAGAAACCCATGTTTGTATACAATTTATAGTATGGCTGCAACTAACGATTTTTTTGATAATCGATTAGTTGGCTGATTATTTTTTTTCGATTAATCAGATAAAACTAAATGCATACTTATAACTATATAAAACCATAAATCAGGGTATTGTTTATGTATAGAAGTAAACTTAAAAAAAAAAAGAGTTGAATGATATTTAATATTTAAAAGTTTGTTCTTGAACTGTAAAACTCACAATAAAAATAAATAAAGGGATAAATAAATAATTAAATAAAGAGCAAAACACTTGTTAAACAATTAATTTTGAAAACAGATTTGGTAGTTAACAAGTAAACTTTTTTGTGGACTATAAATAAAAACTCTTAGAAAAAGGGAAAAAAAGCTAATAAAAAGGAAATAATAATTTTCATTGGTGTACAAATGAACTGTTACTTGAACTCCCTGAAAACCACAACAATAACTAAACGTAATATTTCTATTTTTATACACAGTTTAATTTAAGCTAATTTAAAGTAGCACCATTTAACTAAACACTAGTTCTCATGAGGCGATTACGCAGAGTAATGCTAGCGAGTTGCAAGTGAACTATTGAAGTGAATGAGCTACTTGCACAACTACTTCTGCGTTCTGTCTAAAACAGTGCAGGTTCTTCCGGTTATAGCATAGATAATGGCCGAGGCTTTGTATTACTCGCTCTGTGCAAGTACTTCCAAAAATTGTTGTGACAGCTCTTTGTTATCTGTGTAACATTGTCATTGAACTACAAATCTGTTTGAGCAGAAATACTCCTTTTTAGAGATAGCTTAAATGTATTGCTGTCAATGTACATGCAGCTGAGGTGCTGTGAGGTACGAGAAGGTACGAGGTGCTGTGACGTGCACATGCGGATCTGTTTCTGCTCGTGCAAATCTTAATATCGGAAATACCAAAAATACCTGCTCCATTTAAGGCAGGGATTTGCTGCTATAGGAGACAGCCGTGTGAGCACCTGCAAAGAACCCAGCCCCAAAAACACATTTCTTGCGATCTCTGAAGAATTGTGCAAGTAGCCCATAGATCTAGAGCGACTGTCCTGAACTTAGCAAACAAAGTGCTTTTGTTTAAGGTGCTCGTGCATCAATGATGTGCTTCCATGACATGAAAGCTCGGCCCAGCATAGCCTGCAGCTCACTGTCTTCTAAGGAGCATTTAAAGAGAAATGATTCCAAACTTTGGAAGATTTTGGTTGCACGCTTTTTCCTGAAGACGATGTTTCCTCCATCCTGCTGGCATCTGTGTATCTATGTTTGATCTGTGCGTCTTGGTGTCCCGCACCTCCGTGACATCAAGTGATCAGGCCAACTAATTGATAACAGCATTAGTTGACAACGAATTTCATTATTGATTATTATCAATTAGATGTCGCAACCCTAATTTATAGAAAGTTCTGTATTGATGTCTAGATGGCACCAACAAGCTCCAGTAACGTATATTACCCAGAAATCAACAGGGCATGATGTAGAGATTCAATGTCGGGAGCTACAAAAGTTACATATTCTCAAAACAAATATGACCTCAATCTCTCAAACAACTACTTTTTTATGAAAAATAACCTAACCACTTCCTATCCATTTTAACCCCAAATAAAGTGATAGAAAACCAATAAGAGCAACAACAAGAGAATTAAATTTATTTTTATACTGTGTGATGGTTATATTCCCTGGTACCATTGGGAGCTAATGGAGCAGAAATTCTCAAAACATTTATAACAGAACATGCAGAGCCAACAAGCCTGAAGGTGCAACCCTACCCCACATGCCTATAAACCCATCACTGGAAAAGCAATAAAAAGTAGCAAGAAATAGCCACAATAAAATTAGTTTAACACACTGGAACATGGTTTTAGGGGCAAGGTCCTCAGTTTTCATTTGTTCATTACTGTTCATTACTGAGAGATGTCTGTAGCAAACATTTATGTGAATTGCGCTTTTTAATAACTGGCATGAATGTTCTCAGGAAAACTCCCACTGCCAAACTCTTACCTCACTGTGTTTAATCATGTGTTGGTGTAATTTCAGTTTCTGCTATTTGAAAATCGTTTTCAAGAATAATGCAAATGTGATTAATTGTTTAGCCCTACTCTACAGTCAATATTGTATATTGTAATACTGTAATTCATTGCAAAAGTTCTAACTGGTTCAGAATAAAAGGTACATACACACACATTATGGATTGATTTCTAAGTAAAGTCTACGTTAAGACGCTTAAGCTTGCTAGTTAATTTATTTATCAGAGGAAGTGTACAGGGAGAAATAGAAAGGACTGGCGGACATGTTTTTAAAGGAGAGTAATTAGTGAAAGAGTGGGACAGCAGCAGGCTCAGGGAAAAGGTGGAGGTATGCTCTGGTCCGGTCATGCCTGTGCCTCCCCCTGGCAAGCTTGGGCCTAGATCTGCATTGTTCTTGTATGCGAAGGGAGTGGGTACCTTTAGGCATGTGATGAGAATGAACGCAGGTCTAAAACTATTTAAGCGTTGCTTATTTTTTGGCGCTTGGTGTGATTGCCCAGTAAGAGTATTTAGCATTTTGGCAAAGTTAAAATATTATTACAGTTGTTTGTCTTTATTATAAAAAAAGAAATGCCATTGCATGTCATCTTCAGGTTTATATACAATAATACATTTATGTTATTCCTCTTGAAAAAATAGGTCGAAACAGTTCTGAAATTGCATAGGTATATATCTAAAAAAATATGGAAAACCATATGTGGATCAAACCTCCATATCATCTATGAGACTGCCTATGATGAGGAAGGGGAGGGGGGGAGAAGGGGAAGGAGGAGAAGAAGCCAATGCTTGACGAACAGATGGGGTAAATTACACTTACAAGATACAGTCCATGGTTACACTGTGAAGCTATACAAACAAAAAATACACACAGAACATCTCTAGATCACTAGCTGTTTATTGTCAGTAAAGTTCATTTATAGAGAATAATTCTAATTTCTCAAACAAGAATGCAAACAAGATTATTAAATCCAAGTCAGACTAAAAGGCTAAAAAATATTTGTTGCAGGACACATTTCTGGAGGCAGATCATTCTTTCAAAAATAAGTGGTGTCACAATAACAGTTCCATCACTTCTCGGCTTCAGTCTTATTCTAGGCACTCACTCTTATCAGCCAAATGGTTTATATTGGTGACAGGAAATCTAGATAGAAGATAGAACGATTTTAAAGTAGATTTTAAGGGTCTTTCCAAAGTGGACTTAATTCAGCTGTACAGTACATCACACAGAATCAAGTCTATAATTTTTGGAAGTTGAGAACAATGTGTTTTAACCACAGTATTGAATAATTTACTCATTCTCAGCTGTGAATTGATTAAAACAGAAAGATTACCACCCTAGGCTGAAATAGAGAAAGGAGGGTTAAAAAATGGGACAATAAACAGATCATGAAAAATAATGACTATTAAATTATAAAATAAAAACATTTGTTCATTAGATATCGTTACAGGGTTTAACAAGGTCATAAGCAGTCTGAAAAATAAGATTTTAGCATCAGAAGTGATTAACAAATGGCATACGTTAGCACAAAAGTTCCATACACTGTTTGACTGACAACGCACTAGTTATTTGGGAAGCATTTAAATGAGGTCTTCTTGTTGTTTGATAAATTCTTTCACTCTTTTTATTAAGCAAAATACAGTCAGCTCACCAGGAAGGCACAGGGAGATATTGGTGTCCTACAGATTTGACTCCAGCTTCCCTAAAGCTCCTCTGTTCACTGTTGATAAAAAGCTTCATGCTGTGTAAGTGAGAAAATGTACACACCCACACCATGTTTTAACCGCTTCCGCCTTTACTGAATACTTTCTGAACATCTTCTTTTGCTCTTCCTTGTTAAAGGTATGGGCAAGATTCTTCTACGTACATGCCATGCAGTTCTTTTTAGTCAAAAACAGTCAGGAACTTTCTGAAAATTACACCCATTTTTAATTTTTGCATTTTGTTTGTGGACTAAAAATTACGGATTAGTTAAAATAATTTAATTATTGAACCCATGTGTCCTTTAGTGTAAAGCAAAAAAACAGGCCATTTTATTGCAATCCAAAACCACTGTAATGCAGTGATTTTTAATGCAAACATTATAGCCTTCCAGAAGGGTTAGAACACCAATCAATGTATTGGTTTCCATAAATAGTGAATTAGAGAACGACCCTCATTTTAACTAATTTTTTTGGCATCCTGTATCTCAAGGGTATGTACAGTAGATGGACAACAGAGACACATTTATATGCATTGAGACATGGTTTATTGCTCGCTTTCAGTAGCATCCTCTTTGTCAATGGCTTCCCTCCTCCTCGATTTCCTTCCTCAACCCCCATTCTTCTTCCATTCTATTCTGAGTCATGCAAAACGAAGTAATAACGGAAAAGGGAGCTTCTGGCATACTTACAGAAAATATTGGGATCACTGCAAACAGCTATCCAGACTAATGCTGATTGACGTTTCCAACCACTTTCTTGATAAGTTGTAGTCTTGATGAGTTGTATTGCGTGATAATCTGTATTCTTTCTTCCCTCTAAAACCTACAAAGTCTACAGATCGTAAACCCTGAACAGACTGCCTCCCAGTCCTCTTCTTGTTTGCTGAAAATGTTGTCATTGATGAAACCCTGATCATCGCACCAAAACGGTTGTGGACAAATGGCCTAAAAGATTTCAGTAAAAACAAACTCATACAACACTTACCTTTTGGCACAGATTCTATAATAATAACTGTTCAAAACATCAACGGCAACACAGATTAGTGAAAGCTGAAAATAAAGCATGAAAGCCACAATGATCGCTTATATAAAGTGTCGCTCTCAATTTCACACAAAAGAATCATTGGAACTAAGCACTGAAAATGCACTTAAAGCTGGCAAACCCTTTTAGGCTCCACTGTTAACATGTTTCACTCTAACAACTAAGAGAAAACAATTCAATGTAACAGTGTCCTTAAATATTGTTTCATTTTAAGGTCAAACTTCACATTGAGGGCTGATCTAAAAATATAAGCACTATGGCTATAGAGCATAGCAACCTTCTCATTGAACAGTTGGAATGTTTGAGGTCTAAGAAAGCAGGCGTTCCGGGAGTGGTTTGTCCAATTAAACAAACAGCAGATGTTGAAATGTACAAAATAAATATACAAAAAGATCAATTTAACAAGGCAAAACATATGCCTCAGTATGCGTTATAAAAATCCCATGCACGCTATGACTTTTTGTGGGATTACAACTAGCGAATAATTAGTAAAAATTATATTAGTTGCTTATACAATTATAAGAAATTATACACACACACAATATGTATATTACGTATTTTAATAGATTAAGTATACACATACTCAATTAATAAATTAAGTCAATATATTACAATATATATAGTAAATTTCCCAGTTCAAAATGCAACAGTTCAAATGATCTTTTTTCTCCACTTTTCAGGTAGAATTTTATTGAGTTTAAAATATGTATAACTAGAACAGATTTGAATTAATAGAGAATTGTATTATTATTGTCAGATCACATTTAAAAGTACATACAATATGTTGTTTTGAATGGAGACAATTGTAGACAGTCATTTAAAATAGATAATGGCAAAGCATAAAAAGATTTCACTTGGGGAGTAATGAAGATATACGCAAGATATACACAACGGCTGAGCATGGATTATTCAGTCTAAAACGCACAACGTGGAGGAAAAAAAGCTGCGTTTAAAATGGAATAATCCATGCTTTGCTGTTGAATATCTTTATTATTAATATCTGAGCTGCAATAAACTAGTGGAAAATGAACGTTATTTGGTCAATCTTGTTTTCACTACATAGAAAACGTGGTGCTGATGTTTGATGCTGTGACATCTTAACATGTAAGATCTTTATACCATTATTTTTGGGCAACAATAAAGTATTATTAACATTTACAGAGAAAAATAACATTTGTCATGTAAGTTAAGGTAAAATTAATCTAGATTGCTCTCCACCTATGAATAGACGAGAGGAGGCTGAATTCAGCTTCATATAGTTCGATGATAAATCTGTGACATTTAAAAGATATCCGGGATCAACATTAGACAATAACTGAACGCTGTTCTGATCTGTTGTTTTTATCAGAGGCATTTTATTTAGCTTTAGCATAACATTAGCTTTGCAGGACCGTCTACAGAGTGCTCACTAGCTTCAAACACAAAAAGCACAGTAGGGTTGATCGTTCAATTTTTTTAGAGCAGTTGTAATGTATTCATGATTGTGAAACTTACTTTAACATAGCGAGTCCCTTTCCATTGTAGGTTCTGTAAACACTTTCTCACTAAACATGGACGTTAATCTGAGTCAAACAATTTTACTGTGAATTTGCGGATTTACATGGACACCATGGTTTTCTGGACATTCAACCTTTAATGTCATTTCTAGTAATAAATGTTTACAGGTCAAACTTAAAAAGCCGGTTTTCCTTTGTTTGATCTCGTTCATTCAATACCATCATAGAGGCATTTATGTACGTTATCGTTACAGGACCATCTACAGTGTCACTAGCGGCAATACTACAAAAAAAGGATGGATTGCTCACAATTTTTAGAAAAATTGTACTGTACTGAATCCACTGCGAAAGAGTGAAACTTACTTCAACATTGGGAATGTTTACCCCAGTACGAACAATTCAATAACAATTCCCTTTCCATAGTAGGCTCTGCAAATATTTTCTCACGGAACGTGGATGTTTATCTAAGAGAAATTAATCTTATATTATCTTCAATGACAAACATAACTAAAAGAAATACAACCGCACACTGAGCTGGATGAGCTCACATTGAGAGGGATTGAGAGAAATATGTCGCTATGAAGCTAGGTTAACACTTTAAAAATGATCACCATTGAAGCACCATTAAGTGCACCATTAAAGTTAAAACTTTACCACAATCTCATCATTGTTAGATATTTGCATGAATGAAAACAGGCGAAGGTAAATGTGAAGCTCATGGTTTCTTTTTGTTGCAAAAATATACAAGAAATTTTACATTACTTCATGCTCTCCTGGTTTTGTTCTATGTCATCAATTCTCTCACCGGCAGCTGAATCAATCGAATGTCTCTTGGTTTTGGTCCAGCAGAGCTCCTCAAAAGATGGTTGTTATAAAAAAAAAAATTGACAGTAGAACTTAAATAATACAGTCGCTACACAATGCAAATCTATGTGAACTGTGGTGTGGTGCACTCGAATCGACTGATCGATGCACGGTTCTTAAAGTCACGCATGGACACAAAGTTATTTGCCCGACCGGGACTTCTTGTGCGTATTTTGTATATTATATAACACTTTCCAGCCAATCAGAATTGAGTATTCAAGCACACTGTGGCATAAAGTAAATAAATCTATTGGTTTCAATATATGGTTGCTAAATAGTTGTCAGATGAATCTCCAGAAATGAAATTCTTGGTGTTGATCCTTGATGTTTTCTAGGATATAAACATTCCTGTGTGCTCTCCTATGATGTAATTTCCAAAAGTTGCAAACTAAAATAAGATTGTCCCTATTAAGTTCTAAGGAAAAGTAAATACTTTTAATCCAAATGATCAAAAATACCTGTCTGATCTCTTTTAATATGGTGGTTAATAGGATTAGGTCAAATCTTTGTCCACCTAGAATGTGTGGAATGTGTGTACTGCATGGAAACTATTGGTCATTTGGAATGTGCTTCAAACTGTATTGCACACTCCAAAGTAAGGAAACTAAGCCCTTCCTGTTGAACTGCAAATAGAGGAGTTTATATAATGCACTTTGGAGATATGTGTCTCATGGAGAGCAAAACTGACAAGCGAACGAAATATGACAAAGAAGATGGGACTCTGCCTCCAGCAAGGCATCCGACTGCCAACCTCCCCCAGCAAAGTCTCAAGGACTGATCTTCTTTTAAGAAAAGGAGCCAAGTCAACTTGCATAGTCTAAATCACACAGATTTTTAGAAGTAGAAAACAAGCCAAAAGCTGTGCCAAGGGATTAGACATATGTGGAAGGCGTGGGAGGAGGATATTCATATGCATTTTGAAGGCTAGTGTTCACCATGAGCCATCATATCATATGATATAAATGCCCATTGGCTTTCTCTTGAGGAAATCCAGAAACAATGACCTGATAAAGGAAAGCAAATATTGACAGGAAAGGAAAGGGAGTGTGGAGAGAGAAAGGGTAACATTTAAGGAAACTGCAAAAGAGAAAGTCACCGGCCCATATTGACACTTACAGTAAAAATCATAATGAAAATCAACCAAGTTTGAGGTCTACTTATAACAAATCTAAATTGGGGATTGGGCGTTTGGGGGAGGGGGGTGCGAGATGTTTTCTTCTTCCTAAGGGGGCATGACAGAAGATGATTGAGAGACATTGAACTAGAGTAACATTAACTGAATAACATTCATTCTATAACAGCAAAATTGAATTTAACTAGGGCTACAACAAGTTATCGATAAAATTGATAATGGCATTCGGTGCTAACGAATGTCGTTATCAATTAGTTGGCCTGACCACTTGACGTCACAGAGGTGCGTGACACCAAGACAAATAGATGAAACATATATACAGAGCCATCGGCGCAATGGAGGAAACATCGTCGTCAGGAAAAAGAATGTTCCCAAAATCTTCCAATGTGTGGAAAATTTTATCATTAAACGCTGCTCCTTGGAAGACGTGAGCTGCATGTTATGTCGGGTCGAGCTTTCATGACTTGGAAGCACAATGGTGTTGCACGAGCACCTTAAACGAAAACACGTTGGTATTTTGGATGTCAAAACATCAGTAGGGTAAGTAAAAACTATCTCTATTATCACTATCAATAATTATCACTATTGTGTAATATTGGTATTGTTTAAACTGTTTAATAACTTCGCTCTAGATCTATGGGCTACTTGCACAACTAATTCTGCGTTCTGACAGTTTCTTCCGAGTTATAGCAAAGGACAACTGTCCTTCACCAAGACAACTTGAGTGTGTAGGCTTGTACTGCACAACATTCGAAAGATCAGGCCCTTCTTAACTGAGGATGCAACTCAACTCCTAGTTCAGGCTCTGGTCCTCTCACGTCTGGACTACTGCAACGCACTCCTATCAGGACTTCATGCAAACACGCTCAAATCTCTGCAGATGATCCAGAACTCTGCAGCTCGTCTTATCTTGAAGGAACTGAAGCGAGCTCATGTTACTCCCCTTTTCATCATTCTTCACTGGCTCCCCATCGCAGCTCGTATTAAATTCAAATTGCTGATGCTGGTATACAAAACTATCTCCAGATCAGCCCCTGTTTACCTCCACAAGCTCATACAGTCCTACATGCCCTCCAGAAGCCTGCGCTCATAAAAGGAACAGCAGCTTGAATGTAATGTTCAAACGTCATTGCTCATTGACATGTTATACAGAAAACAAAGAGTTGTCACACCAATTTTTAGAAAATTTCTGCAGAGAGCTAGTGTCAAACAAAGTCACGACAATTGACTTTGCTATAGCCAGAAGAACCTGCACTGTTCTAGACAGAACACAAAAGATGTTGTGCAAGTAGCTCATTCACTTCAGTAGTTCACTTGCAACTCACTAGCATTACTCTGCGCAATCACCCCATGAGAAATAGTGTTTAGTTAAATGGTGCTACTTTAAATTAGTTTAAATTAAAAGGTGCAAATAACAGTAGAATGTTACATTTAGTAATTGTTATGGTTTTCATTGGATGCAAGTAACAGTTAATTTGTACACAAATGAAAATTATTATTTCCTTTCAAGACTATTCGTTTTTTTCTCATTTCTAGGGTTTTTATTCATAGTCCACAGAAAAGTTAACTTGTTAACTACCAAATCTGTTTTCAAAATACAATTTTTAACAAGTGTTTTGCTCTTTATTTATTTATATTTTGAGAAGTTTTACAGTTCAAGAAGAATCTTTATTTTTCATTTGTTTAAAATTTCATTATTAAATATAATTCAACTCTATTTATGGTTTTTGCTTTTTTTTAAGTTTAATTCTATACATAAACAATCCCCTGATTTATGGTTATAGTTCAAATAAAATAAAATTTTATCAAATAAAAATTTAGTTTTATCTGATTAATCGGAAAAAAAATTATAATAAATAATCGGCCAACTAATCGATTATCAAAATAATCGTTAGTTGTAGCCCTAAATTTAACACAACATGGCATTTAAAATCCGTTGGAAGCACTATTTTCAACATAAAGGTCAATTAATAAAAAATTACGTTTTGCCAACCACACTTTTGTGCCCCTTGCACGGGATCATTTTCTCTGTGTTTATATGAGCTCCAGTGGCAAAAAAAGCTATATCAGTCAGCTCTGATAGCGTACCAGTCAGTGCACTGACACATGATGCAGATTTGCATCCAGCGACAGGGGTTTAAATCCAGCCCCAGTCCTTTGCCAATTCTTCTCTCCTGATCTCTCTACTAAATATTATTCCTGTCTCCTCTCTAATGTCCTATCTAATAAAGGCATTAAATATCCCCCAAAACTTTATCAATAAATTAATTAATTAATTAATTAGTTCAAAAACGCTAAATTCTTATTGTCACTCGCTTTCTGTTCAGGTCCAACTTTCCTGTTACTTTTGGTGAAATTTTGATTATTTATCACTGTGCATTAATCTCTTATTTCCTTTATGTTTGAGTGAGTGCTTCCAGGAGCGAACTGTGTTTTGTGGCCTCTGCTGGACATTTGTGTTTCTTCTCCTCATCTCCTGGAACAGATCTCCTTAATTGGCTTCTTCTAAGGATTAGTTATTGGAGGCAGCTGGACCACATAAGAAATACAATTTGTCTTACAGTGAATTGAAATTTTGGTCATACCACCCAGCCCTAACACCAGCCTATTACTATACTAGCCTGCATTGTGACTATTAGTCAGAATGCACAATTAATTTGAGTTTGAAGAATCCATTAAGAGGCTGAATTTTAGAATAATGGGCTCGAGAACTGTGACAGAAGAAAAGTTTGGTATAAAGGCAGAGTATATATTCACAAGAAGAGTAAATCAGGTTGAATTCGATCAACTGATTCAGTATTAAAAGGCTTTTAAAAGGTGCACTGACAGAGTGTGAGGATAAACTAGGGAGTAACTTTTACAACCGTTTACTTTTTTAAAGCAAGCACGTAATCTAACCATTGATCCAACAAGGGAGGGATAATTTAAAAGTTAATAACCACAATAAATAAGCACAATATCCACCATTGAGCAGAGGAGATGTTAATAATCATGGGCAGGATGTCCTCATCGGTGTAAACTTTGAATATCTAAATGATCTAAAAGCTAAATATCCACCAGTGCAAAAGCTTTGTACTGCTCCTGTAATGTGAAAGATAACATCGGCTCATCAGCTGTCAGGATGGCTTACAAACAGACCAATCAACAAAGAGCAGATTCTAAAAAGAAAAGTATAATCCAAAAATGTATAAAATAAATGATTTTCTGCCAATATGCAATACACTTTGATATGCTTTTAATAGGTAAAAATGAAAGACATGTCTTACTTTCACAGTGTATCCAAAAACAATCAAGTACAAGAAAAGTTGTACAGCCTCAAAGCATTCAATCATAAGAACTGAAGAAATTGATCAAACTGAACATCTGGGATTCAACCCCAACTGACCTCAAATTAATCTCAATTGATCGCAAAATGAATCTCAAAGGCACACTGACTTTCTTTGATTATCTGAAGAGGAATGTTAAAAAAATGTCTGATTACATCTAGCACACTACAATTCTTCTTAATTCCTGCATCATATTCAGGAAAACAAGTCCTTCAGGAGAACTTGAATACCTCCAGAGGACATATGCAAGCCTGAGAAGGTTACCTTTTTCATTTAGGCAGCAAAGATATTTCTATAAGCCATGGCAGGAAAATCAATAAAACCCCCCGAGCGACTCTTAAGATCTCTTTCAACAGAGAATATTTATTCAGTGAAGACTAAAGCTAGATTTATTGCTTGTCAATTTTACCTGTAAATCAAGGTGATAATGATATCCCTTAAAGCAGTTTGATTAAACAACACAGATTTAAATGACAATTCAATTAGGCATTGTTCGGCCATTAAGAGTCATTATAAACAGAATCCAAAGCCAACGTGGTCAATTATTACAGGGGCAAAAGACCCCTGCAACAACACCAGAGTTCCAGCTGAAGTCATTGCTATGATTGAGAGGCAGACTTTTCAACAAAAGCTGAAGAGGTCCAGGGATGTAGGGAATGAAAAGGGGAATGAAAAGGCCATTTCAACTAGGGCTAGTCCAAATTGTCTCTATCGTTCTATTTTTCTGGATGCAGGACAAAATGAAGTACACCAACAACAAAATAGAGTGGAGTATTTGGAAAGCGAGTTGTTGAGCTATGAATGACGAGAGACCATTTTACTACAAGAAGTCAAATATACATATATATATATATATATATATATATATATATATATATATATATATATATATATATATCCATCTTTATACATAATAAGCATTTTGCAACTGCCTACAGCAATTCATTACTTCAAAAACTTGCTTTTGGATGGAGTTGGTTACTGCTTACCCATTTAAAAAACATTGAAATGTACACTTTAGAACAACTATTATATAACAAACTTTCCAACATTTCAGTTGGTAGCGCATGGCCATACACGCCTATCCTAACCAATTTTTAAAAATCTTCCTCTTCAGATTTGCGAAAGCATACTTAATCCAATAACATTTTCAAATAGTTGAATAACAATCATTATGAACAGAGGTCCACGAAACAGTGGCACACTGGCACCTGGAATTTGAATGCAATTTACAGGTCGAACAGGTGCATAGCTGATGAGGGGTTATTAGCAGAGACTTTTTAACCACCACTTTCAAGACTACGTACTTGGAAATGTAATTACCTACTTTGATCAAAAACATAAAATACCAATATGTTAGAATTCTAAAGCTTTGCGATATAGCCACTTTTATTTAGTGTTTGTAAAAGGTGTTGGTCTTTGCTTTTCATATGTGATCTTTTTAAAACCACTGTTTGATGGTAAGCACACATAGGTTAGTTATTTTGACAGGCAAATCAATTGCTACATACAAATATTAAAAACAGTATTAATTTAAAAGATTTATAATACATTACACGTATTTAACAATTATCACACTTTATGTGATTTTGAGTTTATCAGGCAAAAGACACCATCTTTCAAATAGCTTTGAATCTTTTTTTTCTGCAGTTGCCGTTGCATTATCCTCATAGAAGTAAAAACTGTAGCCTGAGGATTTACATACAATTTTACAAGCTTTTACAGTCAAATGATGGAAATGCACTTGAGGGTACATTAAAAAAGCGAAAGGCTATACAAATAAATGAAAGTAACCTAACTCTAACCCTAAATCCCCTAAACTTTGGCTATAACTTTATATAAACTTATAAATCCAATGAAACATAGATGAATACTTATGTAACCAAAGTTGTACATTGGCAATGTGCTATAAATGAAATAAATATTTTTTTTTTCGAGATGAACGACCGAGAATACGAAAGAACAATTAAAAAAAATGCGAGCCCAAAATATTTAAGCGCGAAATATTTGCAAACAATTAACGGTCACTCACCTTCTGCTGGCGTCGAGCCATATCCGTAGGCTGTTTGGCGTTAAACGGATACGCGATACATCTCAACACAAACACGTAAATCTGTAGTTTGTTTTTCTTCTCTTCCTCTTGTCTTTTTAGCCTCTCTTGCTCGGTTTTGTCATCCTCTTCAGGAGAAGGTGCATGCTCCTTGGCTTGGGTTCGCGAGGTTTCCGATTTCTTTTCAGCCTTGGGACTCTTTTTAACAGGTTTAACTGGTGGTTCGTCCTCGGGTGGTAGTTCCCCTTCAGATTCATCGCTGGAGGACGGGTCCAGCATGTTCGACACGCACGAGGAGACAACTCCTCACAGCTGTCGGAAAGCTGAAAGGTTCTGATGGCCAGGCGCACCGAAGCCGAGTTTTCCCAAGAGAACGTCAAATGAGTCAGTGTCAAGACTTTTGAAGGCGGAGTCAATCCAACATTAACAACCCATAATAGTATGGGTTGAACCTCAGTTTTTTCTTTTAACAAATAAACAGTGTTTTTCCAGTGGAGCCAGGAATACAATTGTGCGAGGCAGGTAGGCAACCTGTGGAATGGACAACAAGCAACACGTGGGAGGTTCCCTTCTTAAAGGTACAGTCTGCAGATACACATGCAACTTTTTCTCCCATCCTTGCAGATTTGTAGGGAAGCTAATTACATTTACTAGACATTATTTTTGGAAAGCGTTTCCCATAATTATGTCATGAGATATTAACTAAGTCACGAGATATTAAGTCATAAGTATGAGATACTAAGTCATAATTATGAGATACAAATCTCATAATTATGAGATTAATTTGTAGCTTTTTTTAATCACATAAACATCCTCGGAGAGCACAACAGCTGACCATAGCATGGACTTTGGACTTTGGTTGAGTTTATACACTTTTATTTCTTTCTTGGGATAAGGCACAGGAAATACTAAGGTCATTGAGTAGTGTGGATTCAATTATTATTAGTAGTATATCAACACTGTGTAGACCCCTAAAAACTTTGACGCTGTTTAGAATGAAAACAAACTCGGATCTTGGTTGGTGATTGGTGTTGTAGCTAAGTTTGGGTATACATATTTATCTCATAATTATGGGATACATATCTCAAAGCTTTGACTTAGTATCGCATAGTTAGTACTTTTTCAAATACTAAAAACTTGGTAAGTTATACTAATGACTTAGCATTAGCATCGCATAAGTATGACTTATTATTGAATATTCTGACTTATTATCTCGTAACAGGATCTCATAATAATGACTTAATATCTCATAACTATGACTTAGTATCTAATGGCGACCAAGCTTCAAAAAATTATTTGATGAATGTAATGAGCTTTCCCTTTTCAAAAAGGTATGTAAATGTAACATGTTAATTCATAATAATGTGAAAATAAGCAGGTTATTATTTAGCTGAAAGATTAGATAACATCTTTGGGGCTACTAAAACTGAAGCCAATGTCAAAGAAAGTTTTTTAATGTGTATTTTTAAGCATTGCCCTTTTATAAATAACTAAATGATACATTTGGTCGATTTGTTTGCTTTTGACCCTAGGCAGAACATTCTTGCAAAATTGTTTTACTTGCAAAATTATTCGTTAGGCTATTTTAACTGAAATATTACATCATTGTACAGCATCCACCTTATATTTCGCCCTGAAAATTACAGAATTAAACTGTAAAAGTAATTTATGGTACGTATTTCACTGACTACTTACCCTTTTAGGGATGAAAACGAAACAAAAATAATACATGAAATAGTTTGTTTTAAGGTATTAATGCCAAATTTAAAATACATATATAATTCATTCATTCATCTTCATGTCAGCTTTATTCCCTTTCGGGGTCGCCACAGCGGAATGAACCGCCAACTCTCTGGCATATGTTTTATGCAGCGGATGCCCTTCCCTGCCGCAACCCATCGCTGGGAAAACATATATAATTTTCTTTTAATAAATATTACTATTTAGTGATATAAGTGGATCCCTGTAGATAATTTTTTTTACCAAATTGCTTATTTTAAGAATACTTTTCTCCGCCATAAATGTGTTATAGTAAGGTTGTAATGATTAATTTAATGAAAAAACGTAGACTACTAATATTTGCACATTTGTTAATTTGAACATGATTTGAAATATTCCATCGTTTGATTGATTTATATTTATTTTTTTAAAGTAAATCGCCAGGATTAAATCCTTTGAAAGTCAGCCATTGTGACAGCAACTAGAGGGTGATTTGTGACAATCGAAGACTGAGGTCACAGACAGGGCTTCTTAACCAGAGGCTATGAAACATTTTTAAAATACTATTGATTTATCATAAGTCAAAGTTGACTCATAATAAGGAATGAGGTATTTCACTTTTAAATTAAATAGGGTTGAATGAAAGTCAAAATTGCCCTTAATCAGGTGAGAGGCTTCAAACAGTCTTTTCTGATCCACAGCAACATTAACTTTGATTTACTGTGGTTGCAGGATTTGAGCATAATTTCTCATAGTGTGGGTGGTTAATGCAATTAGATCACATTTCCAACTCACATTGAGAACAACTATTAGTCCTTGGGCAACAATAAGCACATGTGAATAACATTAAGCCCTCCACTCCTGTTTTCCAGGGGATGTAAACACATGTGTTTATAAATTACATTTTATTTTGAAACTAGTTCTGTCTTATTGAAAATTGGAATAAACGTATGCAATACAGAGCCTTCAGTGTAGGTCCACCTCTTTGGAAAGGCTCAAAAACATTTTATCAAAATAATAAGGTTTTTAAGAGAGGGAGGAGGGGTTAAAATGCATTAAAATTAAAAAATCATATACAGAGTAAGACACAGACACCTTTATTATAACAAACTACACTGACATAAATGGTCTCCATTCCTTGCAAATAAAATATGCACAAGAATGTTTACTTTTACTAGTGTTTAATGTAGTTCTGCCAAGGATTCATCACCCTCTTATAAAAAAACATAACTGAAATATAAAAACACATACAGGTTTTTTAAAAAGCACATAACACTTTATGAAAAAACACATTTTGGCTTTTGAAGTAGATCTAAATTGATGGAAATACCAAGCTTTTGGTGAAATGTTCTCTGTATAATTTACATATAATCAATATGTAATTATCATCTGGCAGTGTTTCTGTGTCTAATGCTGGAAAAACAAGCTATGTCCTTGATTTGTTCTTAGTCTTAATTCAATATTCTACATATATACATACATATTTGAACAAAAATATACATTCATAAAAACTTTAAGTGCTATGGTGAACAGGACTATCACTGTTGTGCAAATTCATTGTAAAGCTTAAGACACATTTTCTATGTAATATACTCAATTGCACTTTTGAACTGTACACATCCACTGCTCTCCAAAGCACCCTCTTCAAAATAACCCCAAATGTTATGCTAATGATAGCAAAGACGACAAAAAATTAAACCAGCAATGTCTAAATTAATTCTCTCTAGGAATCCAAAGTCCATTTCATGCTGGTTGTACTTTCCTTCCAAAGGAATCCAAAAATATTTGGACACTGACAGCTTTGAGACTACTCCAAGGGACTGTACATATAGTGTAAAATTTAATCTAAAGTCTGCACAGTCATAGTCATACTCCAGTGTTGTTTAGCAGCGGTGCCCAGTCTGGGTAAGTGTCCAGTTTAAGCAGAGGTGTCCCCCATGTTGTGAGAGCTAAGAGAACTGTGAGAACACCTATTACATTTACCCCAAGCCCTGCTTTTACCTGGAAAAAAAGAAAATCATGACATTTAGTTAAGGTTCGATAGAAGCATTAACATTTGAAGTTTGAATAAAATAAAGCTAATACAATAAGAAGGTAATGCTAGGCCGCCACTGCGATTTTATAGTCGCATGATTCAGCAAATCGCAGGGGTTACAAGTTAAAGCACATGTAAAGAAAAGACATTTTTGCGCATGCGAAGGGACAGTTAAAACGGTTTGTGCAGCTTCAATAGTGCGAAGTGAAGTGAAGTGACCAGTTGACCAGATATGGAGTGACCCATACTCAGATTTTGTGCTCTGCATGTAACCCATCCCAGTGTACTCACACAGCAGTGAACAAACACACCGTGAACACACACCCGGAGCAGGGGGCAGCCATTGCTGTTGCCAGGCTCAAGGGCACCACAGCTGTGGTTGTTGAAGATGGAGAGCAAGTGTTTCATCACTCACACCAACTTCAACTCGGTGGATCTGGGGATCGAACCTGCGACCTTCAGATCACAAGTTAGTCACCTTATCCACCAGACCACAACTGAACTAATGCCCTAGTGCGATGTCCTCTCAAGGAGCGTGCAGGATTTTAAACTGGTTTGATTTTATTGTGGCCATACAATCGTGGGTTGGGAGCTGGTCGTGAGGTGCTAATCGCTGCCTGTCACCCCAGTTACACTGCATGAGTTACGACACACCATTCAGCAGAAACTCTGCTGCAAAATAGGGGCACAACTGAAAAATCATGGCAAAATGGACTAAAAATCACACAGGGTCTGCCCCGCTTAAAGGCTTACCATATCTATGCTAGTCAGATGACCATAGGTGAAAGCAATGGCATTTGGAGGATTAGAAACCGGAAGCAGGAAGGAAAAGGACACACACAGGGCCGTCGGAACAAGCATGTACAGAGGGTTGACTTCAATAGCCTCAGCCTAAAAAAAGACCATTGATGATGAGAATGATACAAATGTCCCACAAGCTTTACAAAAAACCTCCACCTACCAAGGGAGCAAGTATGGGTAAAAATATTGTCATTGTAGCAGCATTGCTCGCAACCTCTGTAATGGAGGTTACAATGAGGCAAGCAATAGTGACAGTAGCTAAAGGAGGAAGATTTCCCAAAGGAGTCAGCAATTCAGCAACCCAAGTGGATAAACCAGAAATCTAGTGAAAAACAAAACAAAAAAATGTCATGATTTCAAAAAGAGATCCAAGAAAGTGCTCTGCCAATATTTTCCTAGGCTAAACAAGGCTGTGTATGAACACCTCTTTGTTCGCTTGTCAACCGAGGGTATGAGTGTATAATTTAGCTGTTTGTCAAGATATGGCTTCCAGGCTGGTGGTATTCCATATGGAGAGAACAGCAAACATTAGCCTTTTCTGCTTTGAAGATTTTAAAGGCAAAACTAGCCATGACATTTGGATGTTTGGATCAAAACAAGACTGGAGCCTTGATGATAAGACACCACCCAGCCCACCACCACCAGGAGGATATTCAGACAAATACACTCTTTTTCTTGTCTTTGTGACTGCCATGAGAAAAAAGCTAGTTGTTCTGCTGAGATGATGTCTCTTCAGTCCCAGTGTCACAGTGAAACCATGTAATTCAATTCAATGGATTGACAGAGTGGAATAGTTGTTCTCTGGGCGTTGCTGATTTGTTTTGATCCTTGCCATTACAGGCATTATAAAATATTCACTTTTATTAGATAATCTGAGAAGCATTTTTGGGATTATCAGTAAAGGGAGCAGCTGACACTGATATCTCGTGGCATAGTTGAGTAATAACTTTATCACAGTAAAATATATCCACATAATTTCAGATTAATTCAGAATTTCATGTTTTTTTGTTAATTCATTCCTTGGTGTTGCCAGAGATTGAGAAAACGATCCTAAAAGCTAGATATTTTTTAAAATGATGGTTAGTGTTGACATATCTTCAGAAAATGCTCCTAAATGTAAAAAAAAAAAAAAGTAAAAATAATGGTTACGGTTGCCAGAGTTTCAGAAACCTTCACAACTGCTCAAAAAGGATACTATGTATTATGCCAAAAAGTTTTGTATGTGTTTTTGATGTTATGATATAGATCTTAAATAGGATTCTAAACTGTCTTAAAATGACAAAAAGTATTACATTTGACCTTATAAAAACTTCAGAAACCCTGATTTAATGGTAAAATCAGATATCCTAACAGGCGCTGTCAAATATCCAATGCCGCTTAAAGACCTTTCTAAAATCCTGCTTTGAAAGTTGTGTGTATTTTAACATCTGCTAGAGTTAATTTGTTTTATGAGATTGAATTTGTTCTACCTTGAAATTAGTGATGCGTTATTTATGAGTTACTACAAACACATAGCAACAGTGACAAACAGAGGTGGTGCTTAGTAACAAGGCACTTGGTTTGTAATTACTTAATTAAGAGGTGAACCTACCTTTGTGCCCTCAGCTAAAGCAAAACCACCACCCACAAGTAAGCAGATCTCCCAAGGCATACAGGCCTGGAAGTCCTTCCAGGTTATCAAGGCCTCTGTCAAAATTAATCAGCAGCAAACCTACAGTTAGTGTCTCTGGTCACTTTGAAGTTGCCATGAAGCACCATGCAGCATAAATGATTTAGCATACCATAACGTTCTGAATTTAGTTTATGGGCAGGGATGATGAAGAACAGGAAACCCAGCAACAGAGCTACAGTAGCATCTGTAGCGTAACCCGGGTAACTGAAAAAATAAGAGAAAAAAGCAAAGAGAAACTAAGAAAAGTAAAAAGAGCGATTGACAAGATTACTGACTGCTGATATGGAATATGTTTCAGTGCATTCAAAGAACTGAATACATGTAAAACCACTCACTCTGCAAATAAAGATGACCAGCCTGGCATAAACCCCGGGTTCCTTGTAAACCACAAAATTGCCATCATAATAAATATGATCAAGGTGGTGATCTCCTGGGAACTACATTAGAAGAATAGAAGAATGACATATTTCAGTCTTGGAACATTTTTTCCCTATTTTCATGCAGGACTTTTTTTAAATAGAGTTAGGATACGATCAGACTGCAGTCCAAAGCAATCCAATATTTTTCCTCATATGCAGCCTTTATCTGATATTTTCAAGACAGTCTGCACAGCTCAATTCAGATTTTTACGAATTTGACCCAGGTTCCTGTCCTATGTGTTCCTGATACATATCTGATGTTTTTACTATGCAACCTCTGGGGTCTGGAAAACCAGGTCGCATTTATTCGTCTTTTGCATCATCAAGCCCAACTTCAAAACAGTTTGAGTCACTGGAGTCGCATTTCATTCACACTAAAGACAGATAGCAGACGCATGTTACTTGTAATGTGAGTGAATGCACCAAAAAACTGTCTTAACTAAACAATTTGAATTGGGCATTAAGACCTGCAGTTCGAATGTAGCCTTAGATCATCAGACTGCAGTCAATCCATTTAACTTGTATAAATGTTAAAGTTAGGGTTAGGGCTAACCCTAACCCTTGCTAAAATGTAAACATTTTGGAATAAATTGCAATAAATTAATCATGCTCTAAGTGAATCACTATACTACAGGTGAATGGTGGGAAAATGATTGAAAACTTAAATAACTTAACCTTGTAGTTCCAATTTGATCATAGTTTTTTACCAATCACTCTTTGACAATAGTACTATTTTAGTTAGATTTAGTTAAATACTTCTCAATAAATTTATGCAATTATATATTTTATCTTGACCACCAGAGAATTAATAACTTATTATAATCCTTTCATGCAAAGCCATACACATGTATTGATGTATTGATACATTCGCCACTGAACCAAAGTATGAATTAGTTTACAGTTGTTAACAGGCATTTACCTTTAAAACAAATGTATATTTAAGGCCTAAGGATTCAAATACTGATTATGGGAAAATGTAATAAAATTCAACCAAAGATCACTTACCTTATGGGTCCCAGTGCGTTGTACTGATCCTGGAGCACCTTTGCAGTAATTTTTTCTTTGGTAGTTTTCTGTCTAGAGCAGAGACTGGCTCGAAAGCTGAGTATGGATAGAGAAACAGGTCACCATTTATTGACTGGCATCATAAATATGACAAAAATCATTTTAAGCCATGCATAGAGTCACATCTCTGACATGACGCCGTGCTCTGGAATGCGTTTTCATCATGGAAAAAAGGTAAATCTCGACAGTGAAGAGCTGAAGCAGTCTGCTCGATACAACATGATTATGTTTGAGTGATGAGAAGATTAGAAGGCTGGAAAGTCAGAAGCTGACTGGAGATTGAAAACATGAAGTGGAAGTTGAAGGGGTGAGGTAGAAAAATACAGGTGGCACTGTGATTCAAAATTAAGAATTGAAATGGAACTCAACAAAGAAGAGTAACTGAAGGATCAGGAAGCCATCATAACTCACTTGGACCCAATGTACATCCAGTGCAGGAACACCCATGACAAAATTAACATTATTATGCAGATTGGAAGGCAAAGCACGAACCAGTTTCCAAAATTAATGATGGTGCATTCTGGGTAGTACCTGAGGAAAAGTGCACCACACACATTAGAGATGTTACTAAAGATAACTAATGCTAATGGTGCTTTCCCTCCACTCATAATCAGGTGAACTCACTGATAAATATATTCAGCAAAGATGAGATTGGTAGATGTTCCTGATAACGTGGTCAAGCCTCCAATGGATGAGGAATAGGCAATGCACAGAGACAAGCCCTTGCACATCATGTGATCCTCACGTGTTCTGTACTTTTCACTATATGCTGGAGTTGGTGTCTAGCAAATAGAAACAGCAATTTTATATAAATTGACTGAGATGTGTTTATTCGGTTTCAATCTTCACATCTGTCAATTGAATCAATGCATAAAGAGGACTACATTTTAACCTTGATTCCATTCAGGTATGAAGCATTTATCAGCCACCTATGATTATATGTATTGGTTATATCATGCAAAAGGCAAAGAGCATGGTATAGTAGTTATACTTTTAAGGGCAAAAACACAACACTGCATCTGAACTCTTTGCTAAGATACAAATATGCAATCAATGTGATAAAAAATATAGTATGAATTAGATTAATAGGAGAGATAAATTACAATTACAAAAAAGTTTAATTGATGAATGGCAATTATATTACAAACCTTGGCTGTTTCAGTTTCGTCTGAAGTTGTGTGAACTGGTTCTGGAATGCCTGCTTCAATGCTAAAGATGGAGAAAACTCTTTATTTTCATTCATTCATTCACTTTTTTTAAATTTTTTGGATTTTTTATGCAAATTCACCTTTTATCGTTAATCTTCTCAGACTGGTCATACTGGGCCTCTATGTCTGAAAACATGTTCAATGTTTTAATGCAGCGCAGTTCTGAAAGATTAGAGGTTGATTAGAGGCTTGATTTTAACAATACCTTCAAGCTGAAGAGCAGGATTGGAGATGCCATTCATTGCCCCCTTGTGGTCTTTGTTAGCTTCTTCACTTGCGTTCAAAACCTGCTGGATCACTGCCTCAACAATTGGCATCACCATTGCAACAGTTGAAGTGTTGCTCAACCACATGGAGAGAAATGCACAGCCGACCATAAACCCCAGCATCAGCCTGTGTAACACATTTCACAGTAAACAAATGGGGTTGAGTTAGTCTATATCTTGCTATGGTACAACTCCCAGTTAGAATGTTATCAAAACATTACAAATGACATTTTAATAATAATTCGTATCATGCTTTAACTAAACTACGAGATATTTCTTGCCAAATTATTATTTAACCAGGGCATAAGCAGGGGTATTGGTTTAGGGTACGGAGTATCAAGCCTTTTCTTTTTCCAAGAACATGGGGTGAGATTACGTTGAGAAATAGATAGGTACTGTAGAAGCCAAGAGGCAACCTTTTGTTCTCCCTGCCTGTGCATAACAGGAAGTGACTGAACTGTAGAACCTCAACTGGCCCACAAGACGAAGTGGGGTAAGAAGTGAGCAGGTTCTCATTCACTCCAATGACATGTTTACACCCCTGGTGCTGAAATGTTTTCATTTAGATTACTAGTTTTCACCTTAATGAACACTTTGATAATTATTATTTTATGTGTTTGTTTGAGATAAATTAAGATGTAAACCTTCAGCCAAATGTCTGTGCTACACCTATGCCCTGTCTCTCTGGATCCATTTTTTGGTTACCTGGAAGTGATGCACTTCCATGATGGTGATTGCTGACTACAACCATTCTGAGCCTTCTTTACCTTTTATATTAAGTGTTATGCATGCTACGTCCATCAAATGAAATACAGTCACATCTTACTCAGCTTCATAATTTGTTTAAGCTTACATGCCAGGGTTGACTCCAAGACCAGTCACCAATCTGAGGGCAATTCTTCGATGAAGACCCCACTTCTCGATAGATGTTGCAAGGCAGATGACCCCCAAAAGTAACAAGTGGAAGTCTTTGAAATATTGAGATGCAACCTGAGGAGAAATTATTGGGTGGTTTGAATCCTGTCTAAGTGTCTCTATAATGTTGTTTTGATAATAAGTACCTGCGAAGATTTCATGATTCCAAAAAGAGGGAAGAGTAGCGCCGGGATCAGTGCCGTCACTGACAGAGGCAATACCTCCGTCATCCAGAACAAAGCCATCAATATCAGGATATAAGCACATTCTGCTTCCTATTGGATTTTAGAAATTAAAAAGAGTATGCATGTATCTGTTTTCAAACCAACTAAAGAAATAATGAAGGTGTAAATTATTGGTTGGGAACAGATGTGAATGTCACGAACATATTGTGTAAAACCCCAGCTTTTCATCACTTAAGTTAAGATCTGCAATAATAGTGAGTTTAATCTAATTAAGAATAATTTACTAATTGTATTAACTGTTATGTCTGCATGATATTTTTGATCAGCTAAGGATTTAATAGTGACCCTTTTAATCATAATAAGCAAATCAAGTTACTGCTTATTTATTAATTTCTTGACAAAAAAAATAAATGCTGTTCTTATTTATGCTCAAACTAATAAAACGTCAGATCTAGTAGCAGTAAATGCAGCATGTCTTACCTTTGCTTTTATGAGGAGTGGCAGTGGTAACAATACCAGAGGTGTGCTGATGATGATTAGTAGTTTCAGGAAGCTCCAAGAACACCTAAGCTGCCTCATTCTGTGGCCGAAACAAAGTCAACTCAACAACTGTGACTTGGGTAGGCCTTAAATAGTCAGCTGTTGATTAATCTTTGCCCTGGTCCCATCCGCATCCCCTGTTACTGGTCCATTCCGTGCATGTCATAAAGCATTATGGCTATGGAGATTAAGCTTCAAGATTAGACTCCCGCCAGTCACAACACTAGTAAGTCCCTCCTAAATTGATTCACTTTTATTTAGTAAAAAACTCTTTTACACATGAGGTCATAAAAGTGAATTCAAACCCATTGACATGAAACAGTGACAGACAGTGACCTGGAATTCACACCTTTTTCTAGTAACAGCCAACATCATCACTGATTCCCTTACAGGGCCCTAATCTGGCACTGCACATGGGGTTTGTTAAACAACAACCTTAGAGACTACATAAACACAAACTCTGAGAAATCACACAGCAGGCCATAATCCGCTTGTTTCCAAAGAATTTGATTGGAGTGGGAGAAAAACATTGAGAACCATGCGCCTTAATGCTGTTATAAAATGTACAACCTATAGTAACATTTTCCATGGAAATTTTAATAACATTAAAAGAGGACTTGAATACATAACATAACATTTCTCATTGATTTTGACTAACTTTTCTGGCATTTTTGGGTAAAATCTTTGTTTAAATTTCATCTGTTCTCTCACAAAGAAGTCAGCATTGCTATCAAGACCATTGACTATATATAACACGGACATAGCATTTGAACAGTAAAGAAGGTTTTTAATCTGCATAGGTAGTTATTACCATTATGGTAGTGCGTCACTTCAATCTAACCAATAGGGTCCAAACTTGACATAGGTAAAGCACAGGCGTCTCATAGGCTGATGGTTTAAATCTTGATATATCTTAAACAAACACATTTAAAAATAAATAACCAAGATCAAAATTAGCTATCTAAATATAAAACATTGCAGCATTAGTGGTTTTCACATGAGCGTGGATGAGAACCTGCTCACTTCTTACCTCACTCCCCCTTGTGGCTGGACCAAGACTCTTTCAGTGATAGCATTTTGCCAACAAGACATAGCGTATTATGAAAATTGCTAACTTGAATTTGCTTATAATAATATTTTGAAAGTCATGGCATTAGCATAACGGTTGCATGAATTCAGTATTAGAACTATTAGGACATGCTAGCAAGAAAGTAAGGAAAGTTCATTTGTGCTAGAACTGTGCTAATAAGCTATGAACATGCACAAATAATGCTAACAATATGTTAGTTAATTTATGGTGATGCACTATTTTACAATGATTTTAATTATTGTAAACATTCCAGTAAGTGGCACTAATTAGCCAGATTTATCATGTCATCACCATGAAAAAGACTACTGTGATTCTACCGTGCCTTACCGTCTGGCTGTTGAAATGTTGAATTCTAGTAGCTTTAAATAGCATTCCAGCAGACTGAACTTGATTTAATGTATATTTTTGGTAAGTAATGCAAACTCAATAATAAATGAAATTTTAAGTTCACACAAAGTCTTCATTTTGATCAGTACACCAGTTAAACACTGATTTAACACTGATTTGGGATCATCTCATGACCTGGCAGACCGGCATCTAACTGGGGGAGTTCTCCTCGTGTGTGTGTGTGTGTGTGGTTTTGTTACTCCTGGTACTCAAATTTTTTTGTCCTCATCCATAAAGGAATCAACATTGACAACAAATTTGGCACAATTAGGCTAAACTAGACCTAAAACATGGTAATGATTACAACAGGTTTCTAAGGAACTTTATGGTCGCCAAGTTGTATGTTGTAATTAAATTTTTCGGTCTAAAATATCTCAATTTGTTGAGATTTCTTTTATTTTCAAACAAATTAATATATAATTGTTGTTCCAACCTCCAACTTTTATTTAGTTTTGACTTGTTATGACGCGGAGAATACTGTATTTACCAGTAATTTCATGATCTTTAAATTGGGATTTTACAATTCTGATGATCTCCTAATGACACCAATAATAGCTAAACAGATGTGCTTTTTCTCAAAAGCCCTCCAATAACTAGGAACAACTAGATCCTGGCCTATGACCCCTAACAACTTCAGATCAGCTGATTCTTGTTGAAGATGTTTCCACTTTATTATATGAGTGTCAGGATTACCAAGGATTTACCAAAGAAATGCAAATGGGTGATTCCTTGAAAAACTATTGGTTAACTTGTGCTTACAGCTTTTACAAAACACTCACTTTCTCTAGTCTGAACAATTATACATTAATCGGGATTCTCTAGCTTTGTCAAAGAACAAACAGAACTCTATCAGAGATTACATAAAACTCCATTAATTAGTTATCGATATGAGTACTGTAAAGATCAAAGGCTTTTACAGTGTCCAAAGATTACAAGTATTGCACAAAAGTAGTGGGAGAAAAAAATAATAGACCTCACCTTTGGCTCACTTCCATTCTGAGACAACTTAAACAAAAAGGTTGAACTCAAATGTTCCTGTTTGTAACCCTGGGTTTTAGCAAAGCATTCATTTAAACTTACCAACCTTTTCTTTGAAGCAGTTTTGAGAAGGATTACAGCAGCTGTACATTTTTTAAAGAAAGAGGTTTTTCCCAATAAAAAGTGCAACAAAATGAAACCGCAACAGTTCGACTGCTAAATTAAAGAAATAAAAAGTAGTTTGTTTGAAACAACATAAGTTCCTAGAAGGCACATTATACTATAAATGTTTATATTTAACTATTGTATTATATAATTAAAATGATGTACAAATATAATTGTTTAATTATTCGCACCCAATTTACAAACAATTTCTACGTTTTTTTGTTTGTTTGTTTCTGTCAGTAAGTGGCAATACCAGCAAAGCTTTTCATTCACCTGATGCTGAGCTTTCTGGCTAATGTAGGCACATACACATTAGAGTAGTGTGCCCCTTTTTATGTTTGAGCACCTTTGCACAGCCTTAGTTCCTTCAAATATTAAGACATTATTAATTTTCATTAGGTTTTATTTTATAGTGATTTTTCTTATTGATAAGATGCAGCAAGACTCAAAAATCCTAAACTTGAGTAAGCATGCATGCATGACATATTATGCTCCTTTTATAATTTTGGTCTAGGGCGAAAATATAGTAATAGTAATCTTGATCAAGCGTCACGGTGGCGCAGTGGGTAGCACGGTCGTCTCACAGCAAGAAGGTCGCTGGTTCTAGGCTCGGCTGGGGCAGGTGGCATTTCTGTGTGGAGTTTGCATGTTCTCCCCGTGATCGCGTGGGTTTTCTCCGGGTGCTCCGGTTTCCCCACAAGTCCAAAGACATCCGGTATAAGTGAATTGAGTAAGAACGATTGCCCATAGTGTTAAAGTGTGAATGTGTGTGTGAACCCAGCGATGGGTTGCGGCTGGAAGGGCATCCGCTGCATAAAACATATGCCAGACAGTTGGCGGTTCATTCCGCTGCGGTGACCCCCGAAAGGGAAGAAAGCCGACATGAAGATGAATGAATGAATGAATAATCTTGATCACCTGATGTGTGGCTTTTATCTCGTTTTGTATTGTTGTTTAGAGTCCATGCCTCTATGTGTTATCTCTCTCATGTGTCCCTACCACTCTTGCTTCTTAAAATATTAATATTAATTACTCCCCTCTATATTCCTAAGTTTGACACTTAGGAAGTGATGTGTCCAAGTCCTGTGATGTGCTTTTTTAAGCATGAGTTTAAATTAATAACTATGAATAATCTGCTTACTTTGTAATTTGTAGATCTTCTAATTTACGAATTTAAAATATACATTTACTCTGTATAGTGGAAACAATGGAAATGTATTTGTTTACCAGAAATTTGAGATGTTATGTTTTTACAACATAGTGTCTGAGTTGAACAACATGATGTGAAATAATTGTATTAAATCTGCTGTTGTAAAGCTCATTAAATGAGCTTAAATTATGGAGGAAGAGAAATAGAATCCAACCATTTCCTCAGCAGTCTACAGTAGTTCCTGTTAGCCATTAATCCTGTGGCGCGGCTTGCCTCATTCACATTTGTTCAAAAGGAACCACAGGAGGAGGCTCTTGACCTTTTGCTATAATTGGAGATCTTAGATTGCTCACCTCCTGATTAGGTCTAGGCTATATATCATGTTCAAAAGGGCCAATTAAAACCCTTTAAACTCGTGCTTTATCCAGCTCCTGAAGTGTTTCCCGGAAATAACGTTTCCGTACATTCCACTAATGCATTATGAAGTGATCATAGAGAGATCATCTATTTACTCCAAAATTACAATTTGTTTTGTATGTGAAGAATTCTCATCACTCCAAGCATCACTGCTCATTTAAGAAAAAGTTCTAACTACATATTACATTTTAAAAGTTTATTACAGGAAACATACTTGTAGTTTATTTTAACTGAAAATCATAATAACCCTGAAACAAAGCGTTGGTAAGCTAAAACCATTTTAATGATCAGGTCAAGTTGCAGAGCACAATGAAGAAGAAGAAATGATCCTTTGACTCCTGGATTTAATTAGGACCCCACTTCAATTTCACATTCAATAAGCAATATAAAGAAATTCTAGCGTAGTCTCTGCCTTTTCTCAGTAAATCTACATGCTGGTTTTAGTGATTGGTCTGGAGACCAGCAGGTTGCTGAGGGAAGCAGGATGAACTTGCAGGTGTTCACCAATCTCATGGATACGGGAAAAGTACTTCCTGGCCAGCGTATGTTTGTGCATGATGTTGTGTGTAACTATTGCATCGTATGCCTGCAAGAGAAAACAGCAGCCATTGGTACTTTATGTTCTGTGAGTACATGTTAAAGATTTGTTAAAGAGTACAGTTCATGATTTTTGCACGTTTTGGAGGATTAGCTTCATAATCCCTAAGCACGTTTTCAGCTTCTTATCATACATTATTTTCTAAATCTCACTCTTTTTGCCATCTGTGGTAACCTCATACATTGCTAAGTATTTTGATGATAGCAGAATAAAACATCTTCAAGACATTTTCTAATCAAACAACAAAATGAAACAAAACAGGAAAAAACTGTACCCCTTCTATGTTCTTCAGTTTCAAGTGTGCAGCCGCTTCATCTTTTGTAAGAAGAACGCAGTTCCATGGGGTCCACTCCTGGTTTTTCTGCCAGCGCACCAGCAGTAAGTCACTGAGGTCTTTACAGCCACTCAAAGCAGATTGAGCCCCCCACAACACATCAACCAGGTATTGCAAATCCTCTTCCTAAATAGGAGAAATCGGAAAGAACATATTAGTTTTAATTTGTTTTTCTACTTATTCTTCTTGTTACCCTAATTTTTTCAAGCATATATATTTTAACATTTATCAAGAAAAACTTCCTGTTCTCCAGAGAGCCCATTATTATTAATGAGAACATTCTATTTTTGGTATAATAAGGTCAATTTCCAATCCCTTTTTTGTTTTTCCTTTCACTTCTCCTTCGTTTTTCATGGCCACTGGTGGTGTTATCCTACTTAGGTTTCTGCTAAGCTTCATCCCATAGAATTTGTTGGAGAAACTGTGAAAGTGGTAATGCTCAAGATACAGTACTTGTGGAAGTACAGAGGAAGTATTCGTGAAAACTGTGTTGCAGCAAAGAAAGCCAGTAACAAAGAAATTAGCAATTTTGAAAAACCAGATTCAGACTTCAGGTCAGTTATTGGAAAGTATATTCTTTAAAAATGTGAGCCAGAATGGAATGTGTATTAATAACAAGCTGCCTGAGCTTAAGCCTTTAGTTAACTGTACAACTGTTTTCAATCGTAAATCCAGACAAATGAAAAAAGACAAAAAGTTGTTTATACTGAATTACTCACTCAAGACTTACACATAGTTTTTTTTTCATGATTCATGTCAGTATTGTGAACACCTACAGTCTATCAAACATATGCTTTTTAATTGTAATTCGCCTATTGGGGTAGAGGTACCTATCTTTAGCGAAACAACAACATGATAAAAGAATTTACAATAGGAATGTTTTTTTATATAGATTTGCTTTATAATTCTCAAGCGTTGTGCTGTTACACACAGTCTGAATTTTAAAAGAAGTTAATAACATGTTCCTGATATAGAATGCAATGCTCAGAGAAAGAGTGAATTTAAAAACTGATAAAAACAATATAATAATCTCAAAGTGGACAAAAATGTACTGCTACCTGTACAAACAGAACAATCTCAAGAAACAAAGTTCATAAACACTCTCCATTCACTAGAGGTTAAATTTGAAAACATTGTCATTAATACTATAAATAGCTTAACAGATAACTCCATTTGTAAACTAAATATGAGATTTTTGCTTGGAAACAGCTTAAAACTGCTTAACTGGTTACAGATTAAGAGAGATGAACCCATGTATGATTGTTTTAGTTTTTTTTTTATTACTTAATTACTTTTGGTCCCTTGAAAAATTCGAGTCTTCATTTTGAGAGTCTTCATTTTGAACCCATATTATTTATAAAAAGCATTGTGAATATGTTTTCGTAAACAACTGAAATAACTAAACTTGTGTCAATGTCCAAATATATCTTGGTCTAACTATAAGTTATTTTTAAAAAGTGTCTATTTTTAGTAGTTTCTTTAATGTGAAGTAAATGCATCAGTTCAGATCCATAACATGATAATGCAAGAAAATGGATAAAGAATTACTCTGTGATTACAATAATTTAAGACCACATTTAAACATATAAGTGTGGATGTCACAATTGCAACCATACAATCAAGTATCATTACTTTAAAGTGTTGAATCACCCAGTGCTGTTCAATTTATATTGCCACAAAGTCACAAGAAAATGCACCAGGTTTTCTGCAGGTTTGATTAAGACAAACGTTAGACTTTTTGAAGAATTAAATGAAAACCTATATCACAACACCAAAACAAAAAGAAAACTTTTTTTCATAATAAACAGTATGCTTCAAATACAAATTTGAAACCTTTTAAAAGCCACATTGTTTTGAGCATTTACAAAGTTTACTCAAACTCCTGCAACCCTAACCACAATTTTTTACCCTTTTGAACATATAGGAGCATTTTTTCAATCTCTGGCAATCCCAACAATCACATATAGTTTTTTTTATATATAATTTATCAGTCTTATGTCGATATCTGGCAACCCCTTACAATCTCTTATACAATTTTGAGTCTATATAGCCTTTTCTCAAACTACAGAAGCACTAAACGATACTGTTTTACAGAATTTGCACGTGTTTTTCAGACTATGGCAATATCAATAGGGGTTTCCTTATATTGTTTTATTTAACGAGGCAATGACTAAAGAAGTTAACAATATTGAGGTAGTGGCAATTTACAAGTCATAAATAGAGTCCAAAGGCAAACATACTATAAGGCATATTTCCAACTTTACCTGGAGAAGGTAAGTTATTTTGGCATCTGGGCTGCTCTCAGCTTCAGTTTCTCTCAGACATGTAAGAAGGTGCTTGTACAGGGAGAGGTCTTCTCTTCGACGAGCTTTGTTTGCTAACTTCATACAGTGGCGGCAAAGACCAACCGCGGATGCTTTTGTGACCAGAGAAAAGTTGGAAGATGGCTGATACTCATTGCAGCCACGACACAAACAGATGTTCTTTTTCAGGTCTGGAGGATCCTGAGGCATCTGTGGAGAGCAGGATAAGTAATAAAGTGTCACTTTTGGGATTTTGAAAAAAGCTTACATGTTCTTATAATATACTTTTAAATTTACCGTATTTGGTCATGATTCCAAAATGACTCATTTAGTGACTCATTTGTAATAAACCCCTGCTCTACGTGACTCAACCGGAGCAGTTTATGGAGTTACAGAATGAAATCTATCTGGCGTGTTTTGTTGACAGAAATGACAAGTTGAGGTTTGAGTCAAGCTCACCAGGGAAGCTCATGGCTCATCCTGAGAGCGGTCATTATTCAGGGTCCTGGGTGTAAATATATCTCTAGTTCTTTACTACACAGATAATAATTTAATTTCGCAGCAATCAGACTCAGGTAAAATGTAATATTTTCCCTTTCTGTATGCTAATCTCTGTCATAGGCTTCCATAACCATACTTCCTCTCATGTGACTGCATACTCCAAGAATCGTTACCTCAATATTTGAGGGATTTTTTTTTCCCTCAAGTTAATTTTTTCAGCATGAATGAATGATGTGGGAGGTTGTGCGGCATGACACATGAGAAGTAATTTTATAAACCCATAATTGTGGTTCTTTAATAAATTTTTGGACCCAATAATCTCATAGATGGCTGAAAAGAGGCTACAATGAGGTTGTTAAAACTAGATAAATAACTTGATGCAGCTAGCGATTTTGCAAAACAAGTAAACGCGGGGAAAAATGATATGTCATTACTAAGGTTGGTTAATGTGAAAACAGTGTTACAGAATGACATTTTCCAGTAGACTGAAGAACTTTCATTAGAATTTTTTACTGCATGTTTGTTTAGAATGTTCTTGGTTTGCGATTGAATTATATGTTAAGTCAATGGAAAGATGGGATTTTAAATCCATAGGTCCAAATAATGCACTGTAGCAATGTTTTAACATGTAGCCTAGTTTTAAGACCTAGAGTAGAAATACTGTATCAAAAAGGCAGCTTACAATTATGTCACATACCAGCAGATGTTTGGACACCTCAGGGTTGAAGGAAGGAGTTTTGATGAACTGGAGGAAGAGTGTGGATATTCTCTTCCTTAGACCCTCCAGATTGCTTTTTTTTACACCTCTCATCATCAGGTCAACCTCCCTGTCAATCAACTCCACTATCTCCTGTGTTAGCTTGCACTCATGATCCTGTTCCAAAATGTTTTTCACAATTAGAAGAGCATAATCTGCACAGAAGATATACATGCCTTACACTAGTTGTTCAAATGTTTCAGCTTAGAGCTCTGCATCATACCTTTACATTGTGTTTAAGAGCGAGCAGCACATTCAGCCGTTCATCCTTTGTGATCTGAGTCTGCGTGATGCTGTTGTACAGGTCTCGAAGCTCCCCGGCTCTGATGGTGAACTCAGTGTTCATCTCTGTCACCTTCCCATCAAATGCTCTCCATTTCTTTGGCTCAGCACACTTGGGAGAATGTAACAGTTAACTCTGACACTGCTGTCTTTATTGGTCAATTTTAGAGAAATGGTTACTAGCAATGGACAAGAGCCACAACAAAAGAAATACAGTATGGGAATGTGTCTTCATAATCAAACCTTTAAAAACAAAGGCAATTACATTGACTGAATTGGCTACAAAAACAAAAAAGATTTATGCTTTTCATGTGCCGTAGACACAGTGTTATAATCTAAAAGTCTTAATTAAAGATCTGCTTTTAGTGAATGTTAGCAAAAAGGTTGATTGATATTAATTAAGCAAACATTTTTTTAAACCAATGAATTGAGATGTATCTCTGCAGACATTTAAATATGAAAATGTCCATATAGTAACATTTATTTAATTTATTTGTTGTTTGTTAACTTAGTTATACATATAAATCACCATTAAAGTCTAACGAGAATGAGGATGAGTAAAAAATTTTAGAGTAAAGTAAAAAAAAAAATCATATTTACCTTTCAATTTACACTCACCAGTCACTTTATTAGGCACTCCTTGTCACTAAAAAAGACCCCATTTTTCCCTTCTGTATTAGATGTATCTATACAGAGATTTATACATTTTTACCCTCGATTTACATGTTAACCTTTACAATGTCAAATGTTTTTGAAAATAATTATAGTTTATACATGATCTCTAAAATCGCTGTGGAAAACCTTGATGCTCACTTTAACACACCTGTGAGGTGTCGTCACAGATCACTAAAGAACCTAAGCAGAATGTGTCCGAGGCTGTTATATTATATTCATTGGCTAGATGTTAATCTGCACATCCTTTTAGATACCATTTTGCTTTGCTAGATTCATGGGTGAAAAAATGGGAAGATCAAGCAACACGGCTTACTGGTGTCTATGAGTAGTAAGCTGCTTTTCTAAAGAGAAGAGTAAAACCTTTTGGATACCTTTGTATTTATTCTACAATTTGGGATAGATTCATTTTCATTTCCCACCCTTAAAAGTATGGATAGTTCACTGACTGGAACACATGGTAAGTTTTGCAGGTGTAGGTGCAACAATAATTTTCTCTAATTATCTCCCTATTTATTCTGCATGTTCTCCTGTTCTCATTAATGTTTGATCTTTATACTGTGCTGATTGCTATGCCATCATCCACAGTTTAGCCAAAATTCCACAACTCGTATTGTTCAGTCTGTGAAAGTTGATATTTTCTTGAGAGATGTTTATATTTAACACACTCTCTACTTTCAGCAGTCTGGAGAGCTATCTTACCCTTGTAGAGAGCCTTTCATAATCTACCAGTTTGTCTGCTCTGACCTTGTTTTTTTTTTTGCAGTAGTTCTCTTTGGAATGGAATTTTTGGAATTTTTCCATTTTCTGTTTTATTCTGAAGAGTGGCTACATCACCCTGCATCACTTTTCTCCATCATTGTGAAGAAAGTTAGTAAAAGTATATTTCTGACCCGTATTTGAATCCTAGTCTATTAACTCCTAGTTTCGCGAAGCCAGGCCTGCAGATTTTTTTGACCAAGACCTTCCCAGGAAGCCATTTGACTGAACATATCTTTACGTTTCTCGCCGTACTTGTTCAATGTTATCCCATGTTTAGCTTCCATCTTCATGTCGGCTTTATTCCCTTTCGGGGTCGCCACAGCGGAATGAACCGCCAACTCACTGGCATATGTTTTACACGGCGGATGCCCTTCCCTGCCGCAACCCATCGCTGGGAAACATTCACACACACATTCACACTTTAACACTATGGGCAATTGTTCTTATTCAATTCACTTATACCGCATGTCTTTGGACTTGTGGGGAAACCGGAGCACCCGGAGAAAACCCACGCGATCACGGGGAGAACATGCAAACTCCACACAGAAATGCCACCTGCCCCAGCCGAGCCTAGAACCAGTGACCTTCTTGCTGTGAGACGACCGTGCTACCCACTGCGCCACCGTGACGCCCATGTTTAGCTGTTCTTTAATATATAATTTAGTTCATAAGTTCGTTCTTGCTTATAATTGCCTAGTATCGCAAGCGTGATTGGTGAACGATTGAGAAGTGTATTAAGCAAGCTGTCCCAGTGGTAAGTCCAGGGCCAGGAAGTATAGTATATTTAAATTTGTTTAATGATATGAAACAAAAGTGAAAACTTAATAAAAAAAAATCTGGGCAGGTGCAAATCATGTATATCTATTATATCCTGTCTATATATTATCTATATATTTTTAGCAAATGTCCTGCTCTTAATTTGAAAACAGACAGGTCATATGAAATGACTGACACCTTGTTGAGAAAGGCTGCAATGGCTTTTTCCTGTTTTTTGGTGCTTGCAGCCATTCTGTGGCGTTCTATGGAGGAGATGAACTGGGTCTCCTGCTCCAGGAGTGCACACAGAGCTCCCTTTCTCTCTGCACCACTTAAAGTGAAATTGATGCGGTCCACCTCCTCTGTCCTCCATTCTGACAGACAGAAAAGAAGAATGAGAGCCACCCTTCAGCAAATCCACATGACTTCCCACACTAAGACACACAATAGCATCTCAAATGTAGCTGGTATTTCAGAAGATCTTGGCTCACAGCAGGAGAGAAGAAAATCTGCATAGATACTGAAGTGAATCATTTATTTCATCAGTAGTTCATTTGCATTAACCCATTGAACTCAGCAAAAGATAAAAGGCACTATTTGCCACGATAGTTGACATAAAACTAGAGAGGCATCTGCAAAAAGACAATGGCAACAGTTTGAAGCCAGTTTGTATTTATATTAGATTTTTTATTCAAATAAAAAATTGATGTAAACTTTTCCACTTTATCTCAGTTAATTGCTCTTGCAAACCAATTCCTACTTAAACTTTCACGGCTAAGTGTAAAAGATTAACTTCAAATACACAATTGTAGAAGTCCACCCTTGGACTCCATTCCACACCAATTACAGAGCTTGAAAACAACAGCTGTTCTTGGTGAATTATCTATCATGATCGATATCTCTATAAGGGTCTACAAGCTATAATACTGGTTCATCTCTTTTATAGTTCTGTTGATCCTAATCTATTTGAATGGTTGAAGATAAGGTTAGTGAAAACGATGTCAAAGAAGCACATTTATTTTTTGCCGTGTTAATAACAATACTTTTTCATTTTTTATGTCATGTTAACATGTTTATGGTTCTATTACAATATAAATTAAATGCTTATTTCGCTACAAATTAATGTTTAAATTTAAAAGGTCTATTTAATTGTTTTTCTTTTTTTGGAAGACATAACCTCAACACAAAACGATCATGGCAGCAGATAAAAATTAAGGTTTGCCTTATAACACACTATCTCTGCGGTACAGTCCTTCTATTTTGTATGTGCGACAAAGCTCGCAAATGTAAGATATTCCATCATCAGATAATCTGTATCTTTCATACAAATACGTGTCAGGAAATGCTTAGAGATTTTGTCTGTCCTGAAATACTTGTCTGTTAAGAATGACATTTATCATAACATTAAAAACACATACAAAACTTTTTTGCATAATAAACCGCTTATTAATAATAATAATGCTTAAAATAAATGTTTTGAAACCCTAATTATTATGTTTTTGAGCATTTATTTTGAATGTACTGTATATGAGCCTATTCTCATATTTTCTTAACTATGGTAGTCACTTTTTTGAGGACACGGTTTTGAGGATAACCCTAAATATGACTTTTCTGTTTCTTCATTTATGCACTTTTCATTTATGCACACTTTCTCAACCTTCTGGCAACCCCAAGCAACTGCAAAAAACACATGCGCTTTACATGGACATCTGACAAAAAAGACCTGAGAAAAATGATGTAAGACCTAGAATACTGAACTTAATTAAGGCTTTTTAAGTCCTAGCATTTGGTCGTTTAAATTTGAGACTTTTTAACGCCATGCGGAAACCCTCAGGGGCCACATGCAAGGACACTGTCGAAGATGTTGATAAGCTGTCAAGATGTTGAATCATATCATTGGATAACAGTACCGGTCACCAAAGGTGGAAAGTAAAGAATTGTATTTACTCACACTAATGCAATTGAGTATATTTTTTATGTACTTCTACTTTTTTTAGTAGTTTTATAAATGTGTAACTTTACCTTGAGTAGTATTTTTATTTGAAGCAAAATACTTTAAAAAATATAAAACCAGATTCTTTACTTGAGTAAACAACTATTAATAACGATCCAATGAAAAAAAAAGAAATATTGTGCTAATCTCCCAAACAGGTTAGGCCCAGCCAAAAGAGAAATGCTACACCTTCCGTGTTTAACTGACCAGAAAATGAAGCCAACTATACTCTGCATTAATAGCTGTTTATGCGAACTGTCAGCTTTCTATAAAACCTGTCCACAAAGCAATGCATGGATGTGTAGGAAAGCTGGTAATTTAAGGGAACATCCTGTATTGGTCATTCTGTAGTCACATACACAACAACGTTACAAAAAATATTAGAAAAAACATTTCCTCTGTTAGTCATTTAATCAACGTAGCCCTAATCCACCATTGTGACTTTGCCAGAAACATTTAGTAAATGTTCTTAACATAATCTGGGTTTATGATATTCCTCTTGATCTGCTCTCATTCTGGTTATGGCTGACTTGGTTATATGTAAGATGTTAAATCTTTTATATTATGTAATATCACTGACCCTTTTGACAGACAGCAGAGATGACTCTGAACCACTCACGAAAGAACGTTAGCCGTAGCCCTGCACATATTAGTTGCAACCCTGGTTTATTAAACATGCTATTAGGTGCGTTTCATGTTAAACCGATCATGGACACCCATGGTTTTAAGTTTTGTTTAATAATCTTAGCTCAACCTATTTCCTGCCATTTTGCCCAGTTCTAATAGTAATGCACTCCCAATATGTACACTGTCATTTTAGTTACACATTACCTCCCTAAAAATGTATGGGTGGCATCAATGATAGTCTTTATCAAGAATAAACTGCATGGTGCCAGAACAAGACTGACCCAATCTCAGATCTCACTCACTTTGCAAGGCATTATAAAGCAGATGAAAGTCTCCCTCTGTTTCTGGATTAATCATGCGGCGATATTCCTCTCTGATCTGCTGTTCTTTTTCTTCTTTCTTCCTTCTCTTTTCATGTTCAAGCCACTCCAGTCGATGCTCTTTAGCCTGTTTCAAGCTTTCTGTGAAGCTCTTGGCTAGCCAACGTCTAACGTACGACTGAATCAGAATGACCTGTGGAATGCGGAAGCAAACACAAACTTTGTAAACCAACTGTTTTCTAAAGCGAGAAACTAGACTTTGTTGAGTATAATAATACGTTGAATATTACAAACAGCTGCAATGATGTAACATACAACCTTGTAACAAATTTGTAAAATAATAGATTTACCCTTTAATAGTCTGCTCTGGTAAATAATTTTAGAAATATCACCCAAATAATATTATTTTTGTGTTTGAAAACATAATTTCAAAATTTTTTAGAAATGCTCTGTTAAATGTAGTTTATTTTGCCAATGCACATTTATTCGTATATCTTATTTCATACACATCTGCAATTCTTTGTGCTTTACAGAGGAATATGTTTTAATAATTTATAAATCAGAAGCTATAAACTGAAAAGGGTTTGTTTAATTTGTTGAAAATGGTTTAAAAACTTGTAAAGTAGTTACTGAATTATTACAACCAAAAAAACTAATTTTGTCTTGAATGATGTTTAACGGGAATTTTGATTCTGAGAACTCAACAAAATGCAGATGAAAAAGGTATTGAAGGTGTTTAGGCCCATTTCAGAAAATACGAAGCACGGAAAACTTAAAAGATATAATTTTTTTAACCTATGTGAATGAGAAGGTTTAAAAAGTATTTCACTTTCTATCCATCAAACTTGAATCAGCTGAAAACACCGATGGGATGACCTGACTGACTAATCCCTGAAATCTTTGCAGGGTTCATATATAATAAAATCGCTTTCAAAATAAAATGGGCATATTTAATTCATTTGTGTGTAATGTTTACGTACTTGTGGGTTTTAAAAGTAATGTGTGCAATTTTGTACAAATTGGATTACAAAATTCATGCAAAAAATGTTCACAGACACTGAAATTTTGAAACTTCCTTTTGTTCAAAATGAATGACAATGGCTGTTTATACACACAAAACTTGGTTTTACGACAAAATTCTGGACACAAAGAGCAAAGAACATACCGCTCTCAGTCTCTTGCTGTGATACTGGTCTGCAGTAATATAAGTGCCAGGGGTGAGTAGCTTATCATCCAAGTTAGACACATAACAGCCTATTTTTCTCATCTGAGTGGCAGCGTTCTTGGAGCACTGCTGGGACTGGTTCTTCAAATCAGCTGTCTGTTTAAAAATGAGAAAACACGGTGTGTATCATCACATGTCTCAAAGTGGAAAACTGAGACTAAACAAACATCAGTCTTCACATTATTTTACTCAGAGAGCTAAGCACACAATCCCTGCACACATAAAAGTCAAACTGTCAAACCTCAGATTAAAGAGGGATCCACAACAACAAAAGCTTGCTTTTGGTCCTGCAAGGGATGACTACTTCTACCCTTTGTTTTCTGTCTTTAGATCCTGAACACATTGGTTATTTTGAGTATTACAGTATAAACTCAAAGGCCACTTTACTAGGCAACAGCTAATAAACTTCTCTGTAACAGAAATGGGTCCTCGGAAAATCAAATGGAAGGAACTCAAACCATTTATGTGTTAAAATTAGTAAAAACAATACACAAAAAATCTAAATTTTTGAGCTTTGGAAGGAAAAGTAGTACGCAAAGTAAGCACTATGCTAAGGAAAGAGGCAAAGACCAGACCAAATTAATTTGCCAGGACTCAAATCACAAACTTCCTTAATTAAAAAGAAATCTTAAAAGAAAAAAACATCCATTGGTGTTAAATCAGAGGAATCAAAATCAGAAAGATCTTTATTGGCAAGGAATTTGTTGTGGCACAGGGGTTCTCTCCAGTGTTCATATAAAAAAAGGATACAATAACATTGCACAGTAGCACAGGTACCATAACACCCATTATACAGTAACACAGTTGCACAATAATACAGGATATAGAAGTAAATTACTTAAGTAAAAAATAAATTGAATATAAATATATTCTAGAAATAGAGGTGGTTAAAAAATAAAGTAATATACCTATAACTATAGAAGTCCAAGGTGTTTAAGAGATGTGCTTTGGAGGTAATGTGCAGACCAAAGCATAAGTAAAAATAAAGAGCAGCAACAGATCAACAGAATGTGGAGCAACTGGAAGTGTGCAAAGACTCCACATCAGAGTCCTGTTGCTTAGTGCAGAGTCAGTGAACTCGTCCAGGTTTAAGGCAGCAGGTTCAAAAACACTCTGGTCCTTAAAGTTGAAGCAGGCTTGTAAAACCTGCTCTGCCTCGAGGGATGAAATATATGAGAATGTTGGTGGGGAAAATTTGGGTTCAGGAGCTGAATGGTCTAAGGAAAGAAGCTGCGTTTGTGTCGTATGTATGGGCTCTGAAGTGCTGGCCAGAGGGTAAGAGCTGGAAGAGGCGGTTGCCTGGGTGGGCAGAATCCAGAGTGATTTTGAGAGACTTGTTTCTCATTCTGGACGTATACATTTCTTGAAGGGAAGGTAGGGGACATCGAGGAGTCTTGGGAGGTGCAGTCATTGGTGTAGAGGGAGAAGAGTAGCAGGGACAGAACACACCCCTGGGGGGGCACCAGTTCTGGTGGTGCGGGTGTCAGTAGTAAATTTCCCCAACCTCACTAGATGTTGTCTTCCAGCCAGGAAGCTGGTGATCCACTTACAGATAGAGTCAGGAACTGAGAGCTGGTGGAGTCTATTCCGGAGGAGTAATGGGATGATGGTGTTGAATGCTGAGCTGAGATCCACAAACAGGATTCTCACATAAGTCCCTGGTTTGTCCAAATGTTGCAGGGATCTACTGAGTTAACATGATGGCTTTTGTCCATCTCCTCTCAAAGCTTTTACTGTAGTTTCCAGTCATTATCTTAGATCTTCTAATAGATGAGCGCTTAAAATCAAAAGTGACTCGCTTGAATGACTCCAGGTGAGAAATTGCGGTTCAATTCAGTGACCACAGATGAGAAAGAATGATTTACTTAAACGCAAGCGAAATCTACAAAGGGATATGACTTTCTGAGTGTGTATGCATGTAGTGGTAAGACCTTGTAAAGGGGCAACTTATTTCAGCAACTCTGAGTCAACTATTTTTTAAAGGCTGCAACTATGCACACCAAGAATGTGCTATTCTCCTTAATTTTTTTACTTTTTTTGTTTATTGTAAGGATACTCCAGCTATTTTTGTACTAATCCGCAGCTTGTAAAAGTTATCTGGCAAGAAGTGCATACATATCCATTCAAATGAGATGTAGAGGAAAGGTCAGATTTGTCAGGTAAAAATCAGTTGTGGACTGCCTGAAGGACAGATGGGGCACTAGTTAGCAACCCATGAACCTGGCATACCCTCTGCACACACCTTCAAAGTGGATTGCAGTTGAAAAAGAGGTCAATGAACTCGAGCTCCTAATGCATCATAAAGGATATAAAAGATGAAAACTCAGAGTTTGTGTTGAGACGAGGAGAGATGCAGCAGCTTGTCTCCGTTGCCAGAGCTACCAGTTGACAACCAGAACTTTGAGCGGAGAAAAGACTTATGCTTTGAGAACCAACAACAAACTTTATTCTACATTGCCTGAGTACTGTTTTACTTTATGACTAATAGAATGTTTTGTATTATATGTAAAAAGCGATGAATTAAAATAAACGTAATTGATAGCAAAAAATTTTACAAAACAGAAGTCTTCTGAATAAGTGTTGAGCGATTAAAATGTTAAGGACCTAGGAATGTTTAGAAACTAATCTGAGAATAATAAATAAAAAGGTTGAAGGTGTAAAGAATTATTTGAACACCATATAACAGTATGTAGACCTGTGCATCTCTGCTGAACATTTCGACTCCTCTGTTCGGCCTCCTCTTGGGCTCCGTCTGTACAGCAGCATGGTGATACTCTGCTTTAGTCACCCTATGACGGAATCCCCCCAGAAAAGCTTTCCTTTGGGTGGCTCGCTCTATCTCTACCACCACGTCCTGATGAACGGCTGACTCTTTTTATAAGAAAGTTCAAAAAAGTAAAATGAGACTTGTCTGGTTTCCCCAAATTTTTGTGTTAAAAGTGGGATTGTACCTGATTGCACTCTTACTGTAATGACATCTGGCATGTTGTATTCCTGCAGTGGTTTAAGTGGTTTAATGGGGTAATTCTCTGGATCTAGCGAGCTCATTTCAACTTGAATCATTCCGTGTGGCTGTACACCAATATCCATCAGTGTCAGATCTTCATCTACATCTTTTTCTGGGGAAAAACAGATACTGGTCAATAAAGGTTTCAAAGATTATTGTTAGACGTGTAATATCTCACCATCTAGAGTGATCTGTATTATTTCCTGTGGAACTCTCAGCTCCATGCTGAAATATCTTTTCAGATCCAAGATCGTGAGGCCAATGGTGAAAGCGACAGTAATCGTCTGCTTATCTGGCATCAGTAAGATTTTAACTGATAAAAACAAAAAGCACTAAAGGGTTAGATAAAGCTGTTAATTAGAGGATGTCACTAAACTTACTAGGCTATTGTGTTGAACTGTTCACTGTTTAGACAATGTTCTAAACACTGTCAAGCAATGACAATCTCCAAGACAGCTGAGGTCAGATCAGTGCACTGTAACTGGGATGTGAAAGTGGCAGCATGTTAAGGGCCCTCGAAGCTGTGTACTGAAAATTCAGAGTGGAAAATTTGGCCAAACACTTGTTGCAAATTATTGTTTTGACTTTTGTTTTGAAATATATATCCAGACAATAAGGAGTAGTGAGAACCCTCCTCAGAAGTATACCTGCTCCTTAAATTTAACAAGGATCCAGTTTGAATCTGGGATGGGGATAGAATCAAGATAAAGGACTTAACAAAGTTACCAATTGGGATCAACCAGTTTTTGCATTTCTTTTGCAGCTGGCAAACAGATGGTTTTTGTCTATAGGTTTTTTGGAAACTGGGACTGCACGTACGGAAGACTTTAATGTGTGGGTAAATTGGAAATTATTTAGGATATAAGTAGAAGAGCCTAAAAATGTGGATCTTTTATCTTATATTCTGCATCATCGAGCGGTTTACTAGCTACTTCTGCTCATGCTTTAATGTGTGTCGATTTTTTAATGTTCAGCCACCAAGTTGTTTGTAATGTACATTTTTGCAACCGTTACCTTAAATGTTCGATTAAAAACTTCAAGTGCATTTTAGTGCAAAATAGGCGCAAACTATTTTATATAAACAGAAAAAAGTACACACTTGAACTGCAAATAAAAAATAAAATTATTGGCCATGAAAATGAGGACTGGCTGCATCAGTAATTAGCACACCTGTTGTGGGATCAGGATGACTAGCAGTAGCAACTTTAAGACCTTTTATTGCAACCCTAAGTTGAGGTAACGCAATATTTGTCACAGTTTATAAAGCAAATGTTTTATGTTGTTTTATTTTGTTTTCATTGGTAACTAATATAGTGTATATTTATTAAAGTTCCTGCCAGTTGTGTGCAACGTTTATTATTGTCCCCCTGCAACAAGCAACCAGAAATTGTGGGGCAGAAATAAAATATTACTTAAATATGTTACTTTTTTCATTCCTATAAATATATTACAGGGCCTTCAAGTTATTTTATTTGACCACAGTTTCAAAAATGAAGTCTTGTTTGAGCTTATTTTAGTTAACGAAATATCTGAACGCTTATATGTGTAATGTTTTGCTAAACCTTAACGTTATTGTTTTACCAGTCGCTGTCGAGTTTGCAGGAGAGATGATCTTGTTTTCACTTCCTGATTTGTTGTTAACGTTTCGATTCCTCGACTCTGTAGAAGACTCCGCGATGTTTTCTTCTAAAGACGAGCCGGAATCTCTTCTGATTTCGTGCTTGGGTTCTTTTTCTTCCTTCTCTTCATTATCCTCCTCGTGAGCTTCAGTTTCTTTGTGAAAGAGTTCTCGAGTCGTTTGCTCCGTTTCTGAACTGGCTTCAGGGCTCTCTGATTCCTTCTCCGGATCATACATACCGAATGTACGTACCCGTCGGTATCAAAAACTCATCCGAGACACGATTTTATGTCATAAGAGCAGACTGCGACGGAATCTTTGATAATAGCGGAAAAGTAGCGTTGAAACTTACGCCTGTATTAGCATGACGAGCCGTGACATTGTTTGTCGCTGCTATGGTAACCACAGCATCCGTCAATGTCCGATTCGCAAATGAATCAATCACCGGATTCGAATCGTTAGAATGGTTAAAGAAAACTGACTTACATTGTTCAAATGTAGTTTGCGTTATGTTTGACACAAGTGTGATTAAACTGCCAATGACAGTCATACAGTTCCATGTACAATTTCATAAAAACAAACTGAAATATGCCAAAAGATTGAGAGCTGTCCAAAGACTTAAGGGCATGTTTACTTATACATAGAACACTTTGCATTGTAACAGCTGTAACTCTAGGGGTGTTCTGTGAAGACGTTTTTATACCTACTGTGAATTAAAACTAAGCTATTATTAGGAATTCAGTTGCATGATGTCATAAATTCAAATATGTGACATGTTGTACACATTAGATCATGCTTAATTTTTTATATTACTTGGTAGGTTTTTGCTTAAAAATGACTAAATAACAAATTCTTCAAATGGCATGGCATTTAAACCATGGCATTTCATTGGCATAGCAACATTGCTCGAGATTTTAAAAGGCAGTGTCATTTGATGGCAACAATCCTGACCTTTAAGAGTCACACTGGTTAGCCTGAGATGCTTAAATACAGCTTGTGTTGGGAAATATAAGGCATTTGGTTTCTGCTTTTCTTACCTCTAGTCAGAGGTTGGGGATATAGATTATGTTTCAAAAGAGGTCTTATCTGGCTTTTGTGATAATGAGAAACAGAAATCCTGACTCTAACAGTGCTCTTTAACTGTGTGCGTTGTGTTAGCGTCAAAACCTAAAGCAGGCTGAACATTCCAAATGTCAACGTGAACAAACTGGCCAGTTAAAGAGTGGTACTCCGCTCATTTATTCATTGGCTGAACCCCTATTCATTGAAGTCAAACCCCTCTAAGGTGGGTTGCCTGTCGACCAAAGGAAAAAGAAAAAAAGGATGTAGAAAGAGGTGGGACCAAGTCATTACTTTGCAAGTCAAGTGAAAAGTCCAGACAGGGCAAGTCTGAGTCTGACTGAGCAGATTGATGAGTCTGATGGCTGACTGCTGCCCATGTTAGCGAAGCAAAAACATAAATTTGGGTGGTTTTTGAGCAACTCACCCTAACCTCAACTTATTCAAGCTTCCCTAAACTCCAACTCGATCACCCCTCCCCCAACAGCTAAATCTGTATAGGAGGTGGGAAAGGTGTGAAAAAATTAGTATGTAGACATCAAATTATAATTGATATCAATGCCAGCATGCCTAAGGTCTTGCTGAATATAGTATTTATCCTAACCAGCAAACCCCTCCCTAACTCTAACAGACTTTTGCTATATTTATAACAAGAGTTTCCTTGGAGAATGATAACGCTTCAGAGCCCTAACAACAGACACAATAAGCAGTTTGGAAAATGAATAATTGAAAAGACATTGACATTATTATCATCACTCACAACTATCTGTCATCTCAGTTCTATTTTCAGCACATTAGAAATACTGCTGTCAATCTCAAGCTGACATCGAGTCTGGTCCGAGCCCAAGCAGATGTGAGACCTGCAGATGGGGATCTAGATCAGAGCACTGCCTCCAGCCCCTCTCTGACTGAGTGAGTGCTTGAGATGTGAACCCTCTGCTTGACCAAACCATCTCTGACAATACTGCACTGCTTTTTTTCCATCTCAGTTAGAGTCATGATTACAGCGACATAATGACAGACTAAACAATTACTATTAGAATCTTGTTGATATTATTTTAAAACTCACACATAGCATGACTGTTGACCCTAAAATAATTTGTCTCTCCCTTTCTTCATATCTGAAATAATTGAGATCCTTACAAAAGGATGTTCCTAAAATGAAACACATTTCTGAAAGAGTTGGGAGATGTTATCTGTTAAAATTGGTTTCCTGGCTATTTTGACAAGACAGTTGAGATTTAAACTGGAAAGTACAAGATAAAGTAAGATAATGGTCCCTGAGCCAGAATTGAACAAAAATATGGTTTATACGTCTAAATGGATTCTGTATGGACTTAAATTTCAATTACACAAAATTAGATTTCTAACAATAGATGAACATATTAAATCAAGTGCCACCTTCCAGCACTCTTGTATGATGCTAATGCAAAGTGAGTAAATCTACAGTTAATGGACTGACTTTTTAGGACGGACAGATAGACTGCCAATGCTGAAGTTCTTAACCTCATAGCTCATCAAATAAGCTTAAACCTTTCACTAACAGATTTGAATCATATTGCTATTTTAATTTATTTTATTTCATTTACAATTATGTACCTTTTTAAAATTAGCTCTTCATTTCAGATTAATTAAACCTTAAAATTGTGCATAATTAAGGATAGGGCAATTACGTGATAACCATATATAGGCAATGAGGGGAGGTTTTTTACTTTGGTATCTCATCTTTTTGCCCATTTTTGCCCATATGGGTGATATTACGAAAGATATTGTAAGATATAAGCAGCTGAATCAACTTCAAATTCATAGACATTATGGCTGTTGTTTGTTTTATTTTGTGTTTTGGCCAATTAAAAAGTAAAAATTTATTTGAGCATGGTTTATATGAAGCCACACCCCTGTTACAGCACTTTTATTTCCTAAAAAACATTGTAACACACATTTTAACCAATGTTATGATTTATAGAATATGTAGTTCTATGAAACAATATCTAGCAATATCTGTCCTTCTTCTTTGTTGATTTCATTTTTTCTTTAATAGTTGTTTATTTTAGGATATAAAAAAAGTATTTTCTACTTTATGAAAAATCATCCAAAAGAAATAATAGGATTTTAGGGGTCTTTGTATTTTGGAAATGAGGCAAATCTAATTGAAACAATACTGCAATATTTCATCAATTGAAATATCATCTAAGGTTATGAACAAAAAAAGTTTTCTAAAATAAGGTTGGTCTTGCTAATCTAATTAAATAATGATGTGTTCTAAAAAAATTAAAATGACACTATACAAAGAAAGTCATTGGAACAACATGCAGTTTAAATTTTAATCAGCTTTAGATTTATTCTACAGTTTTAACTGGTATAGCATTGTGTACTAGACTATAGACGCTACTGGATCAACCATGTGCCCTTTGCCCAGGATTCACATCTGTCCTGGAGAGACAGAACAGACAGAAATCTGGGCCATGTCAAGTGAGTTCACTGGGTTAATGTTCATGAAGTTTATTTTGATCCAATCTTTACTGTAGATATGAAAATCTTATTAAATAAGTGATTCTTGTAAACCATTGTGCAGCATTGAGTATTTGACAAGATGGTTAGCTAAACTGTTAGTTGTTTCTGTTTCGGTCTCCTTGTTAAGCTACTGTAGCATCACCTGCGTTTGACCTTCCTCTTTACACCTCTATATAGGACCTCCAGTTTCATCCCTTCATTGTGAGTTATTCCTCAGCTTCCATTCTGCTGTCATGCCACTGGCTCGTTCGATACATTTCCTAATGTACTTGTGTGTCGTCTTGTCTAGTTTGAGTTTCATCGTTTCATCCACACATTGTGGGACTGGGACTGGTAACCCAGAGTAAAAAACCCACACACATATAGATAAAGACATCACAGAGAAGATTTCTGGAGTTGTCTGGTGCTAATCACCTCACCAGAATAAAGCATATTTAACATGAAGATCCATCAACAAAGGAAACACAGGAGAGACCCAGAAAAGTAAAAAAACAGGATCATAATAGATGGGGATGTGTTTAAGCCATGCTTTTGTTTCAGCAGTTTCTATGTTTGTAGCGCTCAGGCAACAAAGGGTTTGGACAAATATCAGAAGCCAATTCTTCGAACGCGTGATTAAACAGACATGTTTTTAATCTGGATCTTAAGTTTTGCTTGAGATCTTGAAGCGTAGCCAAGAATCACTGTTCTGTCTGTTACAACAACCTCACTCGTACTGTCTACGTCACAAGAAATCTTTAATAGCAAACCTGATGATATTTGCTGATGTGTGTCATTAATTTCCTTACAGGAGGTATTTCTTATCAAGAAAGATATTTATGAATTGAACCTGATGTATCCATACACAAATAACCCCATATTAAAGATATTTTATACCATATATTCTTTTGTGATTGGGTAGAGATTAAATGTTTTGTTTTCATTTGTTATTGTTAGGTTATTAAAACCTTCTTTAGATTACTTTTTTTTCACTTCCATGTTATTTATCCATTCGGTTCAAATTCAAGTTCAAGAAGATTATTGCCTAGCTAACCAAAAAGATTTCCTCCGTCTATTAATCTTTCAGGTGGTTGCATATTGCTAAGCATCCTTGTTGTGTTTACAATAAACTGATTTATATTAATGCTCACATTCGTAGTTATTCTGTTATAATCCAGTTCAGTTTAATCCTTCATTCATTTATTTGGATCAGACAGAAAAGTAGCAAACACATTGAGTCGGAGCAGGGAAAGATTAAACATCAACCTTTTTCAAAATTTTCCTTAAGCTACTGTGCAACTTTCCAAGATTCCGTCTGGAGTTATTGATTAAACTCTGCATGTGTTTTATAATGCAGGACCTCTGGGATTTCCTCAGCTGCAACGATAAGCTTGTGACTTTTAAGACGTTCCCTGAAATATTACTAGTAAATACACTAGTTTTTATTATTTACGGCAATATGTGTAAAAATGTACACTACTTTGTTTTTTTAATCTGAAACGGTATGGGAAACTTGTTTTTTACAGTTTTATTTTCAATGACGTGCCAAATTGGCAGTCACAACAAATTTCTTCAAAACTCCTGCAAAAATATATATTTTTTATTATATTATATTATATATTATATTATATTTGTTTTAACATTCACCATAAAACTCCATTTAAAAGAGATGAAAATTTTAACCTATAAAGCAATATTAAAAAACTAAACAATCAAACAATCCAAAACTAAAGCTTTTTGATGAAGTGTATGATTAAAATTAATTGTGGTCAGATGTTGAATCAAATAAAAGAGCGATTTTAAAGGGTTGGACGTTAATGTTAAGCATGCTCAGAGCAGAGCAGCTGAAGGCCAAATATAGCCGGCTGTCTGTTTCTGCTTTGGGAAGAAGATCACTCTAGTTCAGATTGAGCTCAAGCTAAAGTCCCGACAGAGCAGTGCGAGACGCATGATTTCATTGGAACTGTGTTTCCTGAGGTGAGATTACAGCCTTTGTTTACTGTTCACCAAAGTGTGATTCATTCAGAAGTGGTGATCAGAGTGTTGCTGTGCATGCCCTGGTTCAGCATTTCATGGAATCCTTTGCAAAGCTAGTGTCTTGCAGAGCAGACATGTTAAAATCAGCTGATTGAACTTCCTTGAAAGGACAGGTGAACTGAATTCATTGTAATCCTAAAGACGCGTTCTTCTGGAAATGTTTTTTTTTTCAAGCTTTCTTGGAGTCCTACTAAAGTATTCTGAGAATTTAATTTTGGTTAAAACCTAACGCCTAACTGGAACCTAAGATGACCTTTATAACACCTAGCCAGAACAATGTGCAAAAAGGCATTCAATCACTGGTCACATGTAGGCATAAAAGATTGGTTACACTTTATTTATTTCCCTTTACACAATATGTGACCAGTCGACTGTGGTATACAGCCAGGGTCAGAAAAATAAGCGCCCTTGCAGTTCTCTCAAAAAAAAAATATTTGTGAAATCGTAAACATGTATCAACACTGAAACAGCACACTATAATGCATCATTAAATCATGTTTGGATTTTAGAATAATTGGATCATATTTTTCTATGATCTGTCTGGCCTGGCACAGACTGGGTTAAACTTTTCTAAATGTGGCCCACTGACCTGAGAACTAATTTGAGTTTGACACCTCAGCTGTAGGAGCAGATCTAAATATATGCTAAAGCAAAAGATGATCACTAAACTTTTCATTTTTCAAAGTTTTCGTTTTGACTGAAGGACTTAAACTGCTCACCCATAATTTCACTGAATAGTTTTTGTAACATGTAAGAGTTCAAACATGTATCAGATCAAAAATGTAAAAAAAATATATGCCCTCACATTAATCATAGTTCTTTAGGCAAATGATGAGAGATGATAAATGAAGACGAGAAGAATAAAGATCACTGTTATGAACAACTGGTTTCAATCAAAGCAATTGCTGATAGCCATGTTAAAAATGTTATGTTTCAGAACAATCTGACTGCATGCTCACACCAAAAACAGACGATGCATTATTTGTATTGCTCAACATAATAAGTCAATGGAACAACACCATTTTGAATTCAAGCAGACAAAGTGAATAGTTAATGCATTTTCTCCAATGCGGATAATGCAGTGTTATTGGTATGGAAGTATTTGGAATGTAATTATTTTTTCGGTCCTTATTTAAAATATTTCTGAAATGTCCATCACTTGTAGAGATTGGTTGAAAATACAGAATTCTAGCCAAAAGCCATGCAAAAATTTTTTTTCGTTGGAAACATTTATTTTTGCTAAAATTATACTAAAATAATATTTTTATTTTGGCTAAAAGAAGACTAAACTGGTGTTGTTGTCTTTTTTCATTATTTGCAATGCCAGATAATCTTTTTGTTTTAATGTAAAAGCAGTCTGTATAATATTTTGTCGACATACATGTCAGTTTCTGCATGTTCTAAATAAGACTCTGTAAACTAAAATGCAAAAATTATAAAAGGAATTAACCAAATATGAGTTTTACACACATACACATGCCTACACAAAAGAAAAAAAATGCTTTCTAACAAAACAATATTTCAGCACAATGTTCAAAAAGCTATTTTGGCCTATGATAAAGCACCCCCAAATGCATTTTCCTTCAAAAAATTGTTTTGTTTGTCTCTACAGTATTATACACAAGCCTTAGACTTAAATTATAGTTGAATCATAGTTTTAAGACTTTCAATATTTAATAGAGTAAGCACAGTATGATGACCCTCAACACTAGTGCTCAAGTGTCAAGTGCTCACCCATATAACTAAATAGATAGCTTGTAAAACTGAGGTTGAATGAGCGAGTAAAACACTTAACTTGATTATTCTCAGAATTAGCTTGAATTGTGTTAAAGTTTATTTTTAGTAAGTAAAATCTTTAGTGGAGGTTATAAAAACTTTTTGTTTTACTTCTAGGAAAAATGGATCTGCCAGATGACCTAGATGATGAAGATGAGCTTCTTGATGCTGCAGTCCAACTGAGCATTGAAGAATCATGTAAAGACATTGCCTCCCTCGGAAGGTGTGATATCATGTAAAATGTTGCCTTTTGGCACCATTAATTAGAGCATGCATATCTTGAGAAAGATTTTTACACTACCATCTACTTTTGTCCTCCAAATAAATCCAGTGTGGAACACCAAAAGGTCTTGGATGCAATATTTCGAGGTAAAATTTGGTGCTGTGTAATTTTAATAAGGAGAAACTACTTTCTCCTTTAAATTGCAGAGTTGTTTAGGTGAATATGATCTGTTGATCCTGCAGGAGACCTCTTTGCTCTGCAAGAGTTGTGTGATTATCCAGCTGCCTTCACTGAATTGGATACCAGAGGCTGGTACCCAATTCACCGCGCTGCCATCCAGCAGTCAGTGCAAGTGATGGAGATGGTGCTCTATGGTGAGCTCTGTGGTGAATTTTTGATAATCACTTCAGGCAGTTTCTCAGGATGACATCAAAACCTTGTCCAAAGACCTTCGATTCATTTTGAATGTCGTTGGCCAAGTATAACAGTGCAAGACCAAATTTATTTCTCCAGCTTACTTGTTGTTTAAAATGCAGGCAGATTTAATGTGAATCAAAACCTTTTATTTGCTCTCAAGAGAGGTGAAATGTGTTTCAAGGCTGTTCAAATTTGAGTTGTTATGGTACTTTGGAAGGCAACATTGGAAGGCATGCATAAAATGAAAACCCTCATTACCCTCGACTTATCTGGGTTTATAGTAAATCTATGGTTTCTGTTGAAAGCCTCTTACAGGTTGAGTTTAGAGGAAGAAACGGCAGATGGAGAGACGCCGTTGATTCTGGCCATCAAAGCTGGGCTTGTGGAGATTGTTCAAACTCTTCTTGAACACGGTGCTTCACCGAACAGAATCAACAGCAAAGACGAATCTCCATTGTTATTGGGTATGCTCAAGTTGACCATTTCTGGAGTATCTTCAGTGCTTTCCGTTAAAATATTGTGTTTTGTTTTTGAGCTGTAAGAACAGACTCATTTGAAATCGCCTTTACCCTTCTGTCACGAGGGGCATCGGTGAACCAGATCTGCCCAAAAAAGTGGACAGCAGTTCATGAGGCGGCTAAAGTGGGCTGCACTGATATCCTCACTCTCCTGCTGCAACATGGAGGAGATGTCTCTGAGACAGATGAGCATGGAGTGACGCCTATGGGGATTGCTGCAGAGTATGCTCAAGCGGAGTCACTGGACACCCTTATTCACTACGGTAAAACTGTCTTTGTTACTATTTGTTATCAAATCTTTATCATTACATTTTTTACTGTACATTTACATGTACGGTACATTTTATTTGCATGTTTATGATTAAATACCTCCACAATATAGTGAGAGATGTAAATATATACATGTAATGTAGGTGTGTGTGTGTGTGTGTGTGACCTTTAGTCTTGCTAAATAAAAGGAAATATATTCCACAGGTGCTGATGTAAATGCTCAGGCACCAAATGGAGACAGCGTTCTATTTGATGCTGCTGGTTCAGGCAATCCCGACTGCATTGGGCTTCTCCTTCAACATGGGGCCGATCCGAACATCGCTAGTCTTTCATTACAGCTTCCCATCCATCGTGCTGCATACAAAGGCCATATCCTGTAAGTTGAAAGATCTCTGATGAACTATTTGAATTTGTCTGTAATGTGAAGAGTACCAAACAGCAAATAATTCAATAAAAATCTGTCTCTTTTCAGTGCTTTGAGAATGTTAATACCTGTAACCACAAAGAGAGCACTTCTTCTCTCTGGCCAGAGCCCGCTTCATGCAGCTGCAGATGGAGGACATGTCCGATGTCTAGAGCTTCTATTAAATAAGGGTTTCAATGTCAATGAACTTCTAGATGACCAAGTGTCTGAGAAGTACGGGGACAAGCGAAAGACTGCCTTGTTCTTTGCAGTCTCCAATGGGGATGTGACTGGTACCCAGTTGTTATTAAACACTGGAGGCAAAACAGACTTGGATCCATTACATTGCCTGTTAGTGGCAGTGAGAGCCGGGCGGTATGAAATTGTCAGGATTCTTCTGGCCAGCCAAGCAGATGTTAACTGTTACTTCAATGAAGTCAATGACACAGTGTTCCCCACTGCATTACAATACTGCCTCCGGGATGAAATGATGATGCGGCTCCTATTGAACAGTGGTTATGATGCAGGAAAATGCTTCTCTTGTCATCACGATGCAGTGCGGGCAGCAGAGCAGACCAGCGAACAGGTTCCAGTGAGTTTATCATTAGTGTCTTTGTTTTATAATGTTTGCACTGTTGTTTTGGAAGCTTTACAAGTTTTTTTTACTCCTACAAAAATTGGGTCAAAGAGCTATGAAACAAAGAGCTATGAAACCCCCATTTCAGTCTCAATCCAAGATTCTATAAAAAGGCAGCTGAAATGGGTGCGATTCCACATCTAGATTAATTTTTGTGTCAGAAGTTTTGCAGACAAACGTGCCTTGAGCCTAAACAATGGGCACCTATGCAAACGCACACATCTGGCCGAGCAATGGATGCAAGCAAAAAAGTTTAGCTCTGCCATGTCCCCTTGGTTCTTTGAAAGGGGGAAACTTGAGGGTGATCATGGATATTGGCTTTTTAGATCGTGTGTTCAGAGAACTTTTGGGACATAAAAGTCATCTACACTCTCGCATCAGCCTTATATCAGGAAACAGTGCAGAAGATGAACAGTGTGAGCCAGGAAACAAGAAGAGCCGAGGATAAAGCAAGTGAATTTCAATTTATCTAGGTGTGTAAGGAGCAGTAACAGTTTCAAGAATTCTCTTTTCAGTGCATCATTTCATTGGATAAGAAAACTCAGGCATGTCAATGATTATGAGATTCAGAGTAATCATTGTCAAACTTTCGTAAAGTGAACATCATAACAAGTGAAATTGATGGTAAAAGTCGAACATTTCTTGGGAAAAGAGGGACATAAAAAAACACTAAGCTGCACCAAAAGGATGTATTGAAAGGAACAGTACTAGCAGCAGTGGATGAGCGACGAAAGCTCAAAGCCACCTAATGTTTTTGAGTTTTCAAAACATTAACCCTTTTTTTTTCTCTGGGAGCCCATAGCAACCATCTCAGGTGTGCTAGCAGGAGATTTTGCCCAGTGGTAGAAGAAAACCTGAGCTTTACATCACATGTCAAATTTTCACCTCATTTTAGCAAAAAAGGATCTTTTCATACAGCTGGAGAAGGAGTGCCTCAGCCCAGCACAATATAGATTCAGCCTTCATCCAGCACACCTGATTCTACTAATCAAATGATATTGCACCTTTAATACAATTGTTACAAAACTTTGTGCCCTCATCATCTCATAATCTAATCTTATCACATAAAGATGTAAATCTCTATAACATAATAAACTAATACATCTTTTGTCTAAATATGAATTCATAATTTAAATTGTTTGACCAAAATAGATGTAAGTGTGTTCAGTTGAGTATACAGTGGTGTATTGGCTGACCCAGCAGTCTGCTTCTTTAAAGCAAGTCCCTATGCTAGAAAAATGGGCTTCTTAAGTTAGCTGATGAAGCTAAGATTTGCAATGAAACTAGCATTAATGGTGACACATTGGCACCAAACTGCCAGGCTTGGGCTCCCTGGACCGACAGTGACACCTAATGGTCAATATATAAACCCCTGAAAATTGTTTTACTTGTACTAAAATCTAGAACTTTTCCATGCTTGCTGGAATTACAGTGCTAGTCATATTTATTTGTGCTTCTGTATTATATTGCAGTTTTGTGATTTCATCAGCGTGTCCTGGCTAGTCCAATTTGCAGGAAGAGCAGTTAGGATACTCCTCGACTATGTCAATCATGTGGGCATTTGCTCCAAGATGAACATGGTTCTGAAGAGGCACAAAGAGTGGACGGAGATTTCAGATATTCTGGGTATGTGTTACTTGTAGAAATCGAACACCGACGCTAAATTTAACCAATACAATTTCATTTAGAGAACACTAAATGGTTGTATTAGTAATGTTATGAGATTACTATTAGTAATTAAATGAGAAAATAAACATCTTCAACAAAATTATGGAATGTTTCACGAACCCCTAAAGATTTATCTCGCACCCACAGAACATGAGTGTATATCTTTTGTCCTGAATAAGTAAAAAAATCTATACATCCACAAAAGGAAATACATTGGTTTTCATGATACAAATGGTGTAATCTTATTGACTTTCTCAGGGAACCCTCGATCACTTCAACACCAATGCAGATTTGCTATCAGGAGAGAGATGAACACAGCAAGGCTGGGAAACCCTGACTTTATAAACAATGGCCCATTCCCACCAGGACTGAAAAGCTACTTATCTTATAGGGAATTTGATCTATATGGGAGAATCATTTGCTACGACTGATGGGCTCTTAACAAGGTAAAGGTTGAAGACACAATATGTGAAATGCTGTTTCTCAGAATGAACACTTTCAAAATGATCCTTCTTTGTGTGAAGGGCTCTCTGTGCTTTGATTATGCAAAATAACATGGGTGGTAGATGCCATTGCACCAGTGCTACACCCCTCTAAATGCAGAAAGCATCATCAATTGACTCATTTAACATGATAAAAACTCTTGACCAAGTTGACTTAAACATCTATATTTTATTGATGCACCATCGTGGGATTTTTCAGGAAATTGCTTTGTTTATTCACCAGATTTGAGGTAGAAATTTAATGCACAAACCTGGAATTGCTCAGTATAAGAAAAGCACACACTTATCAGCAATAAGAACTTACAGTCCATAAAAGTGTGGATTGTGCTTAAGGGGTTAATAAGGAACACTTTTAAACAAAAGTTTGACAAGGCCTAAATGTTTAAGTTCACCACCCTGAGCTTCAAACGCAAATGCTGCACACTTTAAACCAGAGGTCTCAAACTTGATTCCTGGAGGGCCGCAGCCCTGCATAGTTTTGCTCCAAACTTTTTTTGAACACATGTAATTCCACTGATTAAGCTCCTGAGTTTGGTTGAAGCTACTGGTTTGTCTCCTGAAACAGGGTTGGAAAAAAACCAGCAGGGTCTGCGGCCCTCCAGGATTTGAGTTTAAGACCCCTGCTTTAAATACGTGTGTTATTGGAGTCTTGACTGAAAAGCAAGCAATGTACTATAAATATCGTTCTAATTCATAGGATAACATGCAGTTTAGTCATCCAATAAATGTTAATAAGTCTTATCTTGGGTATATAATCTTGTTGGGTATAACGTTATTTTCCTGTGTCAGATGTACATGTGTTTGAAATATAACTATAGTTTAAGTAGTTAACTTACAGATTAAAAAACCTACAGCTGTAATATAAATTTAGTGTCAGTGAATCAGGTGCCACCTCATACAGACGTTAACATGACATGAGAAATTTTCAGTTTTGAGTTCATTTGTAAATCAAGGTCCCAGGGACTGGAGGAAAACGAGAGGCACAATTGCTTAAAGTGAGTGGGGGGTTTAAGGAGATATTTTATCTGCTGGTGTTGGTCCATACATCTTTTATCAAGTCCACCGCAAGCAATTTTAGAGCACTTAATACTTCCTGTTGCATCAAGCTTTTTTAAGATGATTATTTTTTTGTTCAGAAGGATTTTGCATCTTCCACAAAACTACCAGCAGCTTGTTTAGTAACTATGGAATAACGGTAAGTGATTGGCTGGCAAACACCCCAACTTAAACCCAATTGAAAATCTAAGGTCCATTGTGAAAAGCAAGAGGCAACGGACACGGTAAAATATTTCTCATTGTAAGTAGTGGAGTAATAGAACACACATTTGGTTCACTTTTTCAACAAAATTATTTAAAAAAATAATAAAATAGCCTTCTTTATAAAAATACCACATCAAGAATGATGCCAATTTCCAATATCAACTTCATTAAGGTGTGAGTGACAAATCTGATAGTCACTCACTCGTGTTGTTCTACAATGACCCTCTATATCACATCTTAAGTCACCAAAGCAGGTCATGCATATCTTTATGACCTGTTAACATCAACAAGATTTTACTGTCAAGGTCTATACCTTTGACATAATACTAATCACCATCATACCTGCGTGCCCCCTAATAAACGAAAACATGTGCTGTAGTAGTAGTTTCCTATATTCTTATCTGTGCTTGTTCAAGTACATCTGGTCATTTAATCTGATAAACAATATGCATCATGACATTGCAATGCTTGAATCCAGGAAAGTGATCAGAATAGCATTTAAGCCTAAAATTCCTGGATAGTTTTCTACATCCAGTGAAGATGCCCTTAAGATGGATGGTTCTACATCAACCTTGACTGCAAGAAAGGTCCTCAATTTCCAATCCCACAATGCACTGCGATAAACATCAGCAATTGGCCTGGCATTGCAAACGGAACCGTCAACAAGAGAGAGATGTGAAGATGCATTACATTTTGACATGACTGATAAATTACATTCAGTATAAATTCATGCTACTACAGGGAGTGCAGAATTATTAGGCACGTTGCATTTCTGAGGAGTCATTTTATTATGGAACAACAACCATGTCTCAATGAACCCAAAAAATTATTTAATATCAAAGCTGAATATTTTTGGTAGTAGTTTTTAGTTTGTTTTTAGTTTTAGCTATTTTAGGAGGATATCTGTGTGTGAAGGTGACTATTAGTGTGGATAATTATTATACCCATTGCAATTATTTATTTTCACCAGTGAAACCAATATAACATCTCAACATTCACAAATACACATTTCTGACATTCAAAAACAAAAGAAAAACCAATCAGTGACCAATATAGCCACCTTTCTTTGCAAGGACACTCAAAAGCCTGCCATCCATGGATTCTGTCAGTGTTTTGATCTGTTCACTATCAACATTGCGTGCAGCAGCAACCACAGCCTCCCAAACATTGTTCAGAGTGGTGTACTGTTTTCCCTCCTTGTAAATCTCACATTTGATGATGGAGCACAGGTTCTCTATGGGGTTCAGATCAGGTGAACAAGGAGGCCATGTCATTAGTTTTTCATCTTTTAGACCCTTTCTTGCCAGCCACGCTGTGGAGTACTTGGACGCGTGTGATGGAGCATTGTCCTGCAAGAAAATCATGTTTTTCTTGAAGGATGCAGACTTCTTCCTGTACCACTGCTTGAAGAAGGTGTCTTCCAGAAACTGGCAGTAGGACTGGGAGTTGAGCTTGACTCCATCCTCAACCCGAAAAGGCCCCACAAGCTCATCTTTGATGATACCAGCCCAAATCAGTACTCCACCTCCACCATGCTGGAGTCGGACTGGAGGTCTCTGCCCTTTACCGATCCAGCCACGAGCCCATCCATCTAGCCCTCAAGACTCACTCTCATTTCATCAGTCCATAAAACCTTAGAAAAATCTGTCTTCATATATTTCTTGGCCCAGTCGTTTTTCAGCCTTTCTTACCTTGGCCATGTCTCTGAGTAATGCACACCGTGTGCTTTTGGGCACTCCAGTGATGTTGCAGCTCTAAAATATGGCAAAACTGGTGGCAAGTGGCATCTTGGCAGCTGCACGCTTGACTTTTCTCAATTCATGGGCAGTGATTTTGCGCCTTAGTTTTTCCACACGCTTCACGCGACCTTGTTAACTATTTTGAATGAAACGCTTGATTGTTCGATGATCACGCTGCAGAACTTGACAATTTTAAAAGTGCTGCACCCCTCTGTAAGATATCTCACTATTTTTGACTTTTCAGAACCTGTTAAGTCCTTCTTTTGACCCATTTTGCCAAAGGAAAGGAAGTTGCCTAATAATTATAAACACCTGATATAGGGTGTTGATGTCATTAGACCCCACCCCTTCTCATTACAGAGATGCACATCACCTAATATGTTTAATTGGTAGTAGGCTTTCGAGCCTATACAGCTTGGAGTAAGACAACATGCATAATGAGGATGATGTGGTCAAAATACTCATTTGCCTAATAATTCTGGACACAGTGTAATAGCCATATTATGACTAGCATGACCTGTTGGGAGGTATTTACTTCAAATGAAGTACCTACTTCCACAACATGTGATTTCCAATGGCTTGTTTTAAGTACAAAAAAAATCATTTACAACATTCTGATTGATTTAGAATTTGTGACTTAAATTTGATCTACACTTTTAAAGACACAAGCAGTTTTAAATGTCTTGACTGGGAATGAAATTAATTGCATGATATCAATCACTACCCTTTCACTTAACCACCAAACGCAGTCTGGGTGAACTTTAGTCTGTTTTAGACTTTTCATAGATACCCAACAGAATCCTTTCAACTTGTGAGGAGTTGGCAACCCTAAAAGATTTGTGCAGTAACAAGTTCTCCTAGTAATACAAACCAAGTGAGGAACAAGCAGTGTGGCACAATGTCAAACAGAAGCATACTAGGACTAATGGAAGAGGCTAACCTCACTTTGTTCCAAACTTAACATAAATACCCAACAGAATCCATTCAACTTGAGGACTAGGCATCTAATGTGCTCTTTAATGTTATAGCAGCAACCCTTAAAGATTCGAGCAGTATTAGGATTTCCTAGTAATACAAACCAAGTGAGGAACAAGCAATGTAGCACAATGTCAAACAGACCTTACTTAGTTAGAGCCATTTCAGTAAACTTCTAAAATATCATATCACCTTATGTGAAGCAGCTCTGGTTCTCCAGAACACTGAATCTTGTGAACTCTGCTAAGTAAACATAAACATCAAGAAAAACTTAAAATGTTGACTGCTCAGGTAATTTGCACAGCAAACAAGAGTCGCTGGGTGCAAATAATAAACATAACAGGAAACAAATCAATTGCGATACAAAAAAAACCCCTACAAAATTACAAGTTTGTAAATATTTCCATTTATTTAAGTATACAATTTAGAGTTTCCATTCCACATTTCATCCTCTAGTAAGATTTGATGTGAATTTAAAATGTCTCATGGCCATCCTTATGGGTCACGGACAGCAACTTCAGTCCAGACAGACAATACTGTTAAACCAGCATTAATAAACACAAACGTTTCTCATTTTCATGACCTATGACACATCTGTCAGTCAGGATTTGACCTGTAAAAGCTTGTAACAAATAGATTTAAATTTTTACTTTGTGAAGTGCTTTGACTCTTGACTTTATATGACAGGAAATTCCACATTTGTGAATGTTTTTTCACATTTGACAGTAAGCTGTACTCATCACTTTGACCCAACTGTATAATATTTTCTTGTTAATAAAGTGAAAACAACAAATGTTTAAACAGAACTCTTCATAACGTGCAAATGTAGTGTTTGTGTGACGCTGATAGTGATTCCCACAGAAATCATATTTAGAGTTCAGTCAATGTGTTCATCTTACAGTGAATTTTCATTTGTTATTCGTGCAAAAATATATAGCGCCTCAATATATCAGCCTGGTGTACATTTACAAGGGAAACAGTACATGGGCATACATGTTCTGGCAGGAGAACCTCCTACCAAATCTAAGAATGCTAAACTAGGATTTGAAGGTAGAGAAAAGTAGGGTATGAAAATAGTGTTTTCTAAATCATTAATTCACAATTAACAAGGACTCATAACGTCCCAGTCATCGCTCTCTCCCACCTACTGTCAGTGAAACCAAAACCATTAAGTAAAAAAAAAAAATCATTGTTTCCTGGCATAAAACGCAACATGGTTATTCCAGGACATCTTTTTCCAGAGGACAGATGACAACACTTTACAGATTACATGAGGTATTGCACAGATTATTTCAAATAAAACAGCAAAAAGGCAACAAAAATATACAGCGATTTGGGGAAAACATACACAGACGGAGTAAATCTGTGGGAGTAATTTAGAATAATTTACTCTACTAGCTGGAGTTAGTGTAGGGGAATTAATCATCCCATTCATCATCATCCTCAAAGTCTTCTTCCTCATCATCATCTTCATCTTCATCTGAGGGAATAAGAAGAAGCCTGTGATTAACTGATTTAAGAGGTACGTTAATACTGAAAATAAACAAAAGAGTTTATGTCAAGCTTAAACATCATATCAAGCTTAACATGAAGGCAGTTAAACAATGCAAGCTCAAGCAGGACCAATGCAAACCATAGAGATGCAACGATGCGCTTGAAGAGCATCAGTTGATCATGCAAGAGGGCAAAGCCCTATTGTTTTCTTAGTGAGTATTTTTCACCGAAGATTGTTTATTGGCTGACAGATTGTTAGATTTGACATGTCTAAAGTCCAGACCGGGGGTCAATCACAGCCCATGGCCAAATTTAATATAACCCGCAGTTTCAGTGTTAAAGTTTGTTAATTATGGCTTGTAAATTGAGTTGCCTTGTTTAAAATTTTAATTTTAAAAAGAAGACTAATTGTGCTGCAAGCAAACTGGGAATTTGCATGCTAAAAAAAAGTGAAGCAACTGCTCAGTCATCGCAACGACGACACTTTACGTGGGCCTCAGTCAACCACACATCAATCATTCCCCTCAAGGTACACCTGGTCTTCTTACTAAATTTCAAATCTCAGTTAACCTCAGAAAATTTTTATGTAAAAATAATAATGATAGGGTTCTCAATCTTTGGCAACATGAACAATTACTTTTTTGCTTTTTTGAAATAATGTAAGTTTTCTCAATCTCTCCCTACCCTTACAATAACATTTAAGATTTTTTTTTACATTTATGAGTCGTCTGTCTCTTTAGAATTTTTTTGTCATGCTTTTATCAACGTCATACAGCGTATGGCCATCTAAGTTCATTTACATCAAAGCACACATGATATATGCTTTTATTAAACTGCCTGGAACAGCTCCAGCAACAGAATTAGAATCATGGGCATGTGATCAATCAAATATTAACCAACACACAATATACCAATTTATAAAACGATCCATCACTAGATATTTAGAAGCTTTGAGCTTGATTGTTCCTTAGAACAGCTGCTTATTAAAGCATCAGCGTTCCTTGCTTTGAAAGTACTGGTGTACTTTTTAGTTTGTTACAACCCCTAATGGTCATTTTATGTATTATGTATGCTCTGTGTTAGTTTGTGTATTTTACTGTTTTACTAATCTGATCACATAACTTCCTATGCCCTGATGTCACTTCCTGCCACATCTGCCGCAAAAGACTTGTCCATTGGCCCCTGTGTTTCTGATTGTTGTCTTTCTGATTTTTGAGGCTCACTTGTTGTAGGTGCTCAGTGGGTGTTCTGTGTTTTAGTATTGCTTGGAAAACAGACCTTGCTTGTTTCTCTGATTTAGATTTTGCCTGTTGCTTGACTGATATGACGCTGTTGCCGATATATTTGTAAATAATTTGAAAGAAAATCGAAGTGTCTCCTTGACTCCTTAGTGGAATTTCGTGGAAGTTATTGTTCTCACGGTCAATAAGCTAACTTAATACTTTTTTCCTCATCTTTCTGGATGTAACCGATTGTGGCAGAAAAAAAGGCTCAATGGAAAGTGTGGAGAATGAAGCGGTTTCGCTCACCTGAGGAGTGGATGGCTTTGCTCCTTTTCTGCATCACCTCCATCAGAGCTCCAACAATCCCTGCTGACTGAGCAGGCGTGGGAGGTCCTGAGTCATTGTCCGATACCTAAATGTCCAAGACAAGAACAATCAGCTGACCTATGCAAAATAAAGGTCTTAACATATCTTTCATTTAGTACCATAGTTTTATTTTTATTACAAATCAGAGTACTTATTAATTTAACGATTTTTTTCAGATTTAGTAAGAGGGTTGCAACAGCACCTTTATTTTGAGAGTCCTGGAACACACATACAAAGTTGACTTATCTTGAAATAAATGAATCATTGTCTTATACTTAAAAAAAGAGACACAAAAGTAGTCTATTTTAATGTAGCATAGATTATTCTGTAAAATGACGCAAAACAAATGTACTGGGATTTCAGGTTTTTTTTTTTTCAGTGGGGGAAAGCCCACAGAACGGTGGCTAAAGGTCTGATGGGTTTGGTACATTTTTACAGAAAGCACTTCAAGAATCCTAAAGTCATGCTTTGCTTGGTTGAATTTATCCAGAATTCCAGGAGAAGAGAGTGTCCAATTTATTTTCATTCTGCTGGTAAACAAGTACGATGGACACAAAGAGTTATCATGTGTACTGAGAATGACAGATTAGAAAGAACAGCTTGACATTGGATAATGTTGAATAACATTAGGGTTAGGGTTTTTTTGTAAATTTTTACATTTACATTTGACATTTATGCATTTGGCAGATTCTTTTGTTCAAAGCGACATACAGTAGGGTAGAGACAATATGCAATTTGTTACAGTCAAAGTCTATCTCAGCTTTCTCATAATAGAAATTTTTAAGTGACATTTCCACACCTGGAAACATAATGCCATTCAAAGTCAAATGGGATAGGTTGTTTGAGATGTCGGTCAAACGGCTTCCTGGGTGGAGCTTAGCCAAAGAAAGCTGCCAAATACTTTCGTTGCTCTGTCCTGTGATCTGAACTCCTTCTTGCTGCTGATTGGGTGCCAGTTTGTTATGATTTTCCAAACGACAAATGTTCAGAAAGAATTTTTGAACCATTACAAACTCCACATTCAATGCTGCATTTTTTGCTCAGTTACATATCAGAATTATGCAGTGATGAATATAAAAAAAAGTTTTTCTTCCCCACAGACACATTTTAGCTTTAAGCAACATTTTAGCACTTTGTGTAAGCCTATATCCCTCACCGTTTTGAGCTGGATGCCCTGTCGGATCTGGTCGAGGAGCGCATCCCGTCCAGTGGACGACACTGGTCTGTTATTCTGCTCCACTTTCTTCAGCTGCGTGCCCTCCCTTATCTGCTCCAGCAGAGCCGACTTCCTACCCATCAGCGGAGGCGTGGATTCCCCGTGACCTCCATCCACTTCAGGTGTAGGAGGGGGTCCTGGTGGCGGTGGAGGAGGGGGAGGTGGAGCAGCTCCTCCAGATACAGGAGGGAGTGGTGGAGGAGGTGGCATAGAGACAGGGGCGGGTGGAGGTGGAGGTGGATGCCCTCTGCTTGGTGGAGGGGGTGGTGGGGCTCCCATGGTGGGCCGTGATGGAGGTGGAGGAGGGGGGGCGCTAGTAGGTGCTCTTGAGGGTGGAGGTGGTGGTGGGGCTCCTCTCCCCCGAACAGGAGGTGGTGGAGGTGGGGGTCCAGAGGTGTGAGGAGGAGGCGGGGGAGGGGGACCACCTCGAGATGGAGGAGGTGGTGGTGCTGCAAAAGAAATAATATTCTCAGATCAGTCCTAATGAGGAATAAGATTCTGCATTTATTTTGGTCACTGTAATTATGTTTTGATTCTGAAACCTCATTTTAAAACTCGAGAACATTCATATCTCAAAAGGTTATTGAAATAGGTACACCGAAGCACGACAAAGCAAAAAATGTTGTGTACATAAGAGCATATGTTGCATTAAACTGAAATACATGGATCTCACATGTTGAGTTCAAGCCCATCGCATGTTGCACAACACTGACAACCACAGTATATATATATCTATATACACACTTATTTTACCATGGATGTGAACAGAATTGGTCTGTATCACAGTGTTTAAGTCTATTCATCATGTCGTCGCTTTAAATATGATAGCTACGTCTACATTGGCATCTCGGTTAAATTTCACCCACACTACTTTTACTCAACTAGTTTCATCTACTAAACTCTTCTGATGATGTGGTCACTCTAAAGATTTAAATTTCAATAAAAAAAAAATACATGTACTAACGTTGCATTCAATGCCGTAAACCTTCCACTTGACAGAGCGCTTCTTTATCTGTATCATGGATCATAATTTGTCACATATAAGATTGAGAGTTATTCTTAGTTACATTGGTTATAATACATTTTTACTTGTTTTGTTTCTGTTTACTAAGACGTCGTAACAATAACTAACTCAACCTCTTGTTTTGCCAACAATCGGGGTTCCTTCATAAGATCAAAAGTAACATTTTAGACATTTTTACGATTGTTAAGAATCAAGACTCAACATAAAATCTAAAACAAAAACAACAAAACATTTTTTCACAGTATACTTAAAATAAATAGTTTGAAACCCTAACAATCACTTTTTTGCGCATTAACAAAAGTTTCCTCAAAGTCTAGCAACTCTGACCATGCCTTTTACAAAGTTGAGTTTTTATAAATATTTTTTCAAACGCTGGCAACGCAAATAAATAAAATATAATGACATGTCGATTATCTAGCAACCTTAATCACTTTTAAGATTTTGAGCGTTTATGATTGTTCTAACAATCACTTTAACAACTTTAAGTGCATACGAGTTTCATCTCAAACTATGGCAACGCTGAACGTGACTTATGTTTTTGAGGATTTACTAAAATGTTCTCAAACACTGGCAACCATAATCGTGGCTTTTTTTGTTTTAGAGAATTTCTGCACAATTTCCTTAACTATGGCAACCCTGCACAGAATTTTTTATTTTTTTTTTACATTTAGGTGTACTTTCTCAATCTCTACCAACCCTAAACACTCAATAAATTAGCTTTACACTGACATCCGAAAAATAAGACCTGTGAAAGACCTAGAACAGTGAATTTAAGACTTTTTAAGGACTACAATGTTTGATTTAAAATGTTAGACTTTTAAGACCCTGTGGAAACCGTGCACAATGCAAGGAGAGAAATGTCTAAGATAATTATGTTGTCTAACACATAGCTTTTACTATGAAGGATCCAAAAAGACTGAATCACACAGCAAAACCAGTTAAAAATGCATGCCCTCAACCCATGAGTTGTTTTTAGAGACTGATGGAAAAGAAGAGACAGTTCTTCAACAGTTTAGATGATCCCAGCTAATTTAGAGTAGTTTGAATAGATTTCTCACACACTGACTCTCTAGTGTTAAACTCATGCAAACACACAAAAACTGAGAAATGTAATGCAAGAGATTCAACTAAATGATAACACTCTACCTACCACAGCACCTGGGAGGACCTGAAGGAAAACCACAAACACTGATTAAATTCTAATGTATGCAGTTGAGCATGCTCTTTAATGAATAATTCAGTGTGAAGTGTACATGGCTCACATGTGTATGTCTGCTGGTGCAAATGCAACAAATACAAAACCAAAACCCTTTTTAGTAACTTTGAAATGTTTGAATAGGGGGAAACAAGTCAAATTTAATAACAGAGACATGGTGCCTTCCTGTCAGATCACTTGCCCTCCGTGGAGGATGGTGTAAAACATGCAGACAGAATAGCAGAACGTACATGAAAATGGCATAATAATACCTGCTGATTAATACAAGAATTATTTGGAGTCTGTGCTAAAAGCTCAGTAGTCGTTTTACTAGTTGAACAAACTTTTCCAGGTTTTCTATCGTTGTGGAACCAAAAAGTTTATGGAGCTGATAACAGTAGTGTGAAGTTAGGAGAGAAACTCCACTGTACTGGCTCCATTCTTCTCACACTTTGCCTAACATTTAATAAATGTTGTTTTAAACTAAACCTACTGTCTACAACTAGTTGAGGATTTTTATAATTTTACTTTAGCATTAAATTTTTATTTCATTTTATTTAATAATATTTAGATCATATGTTGAGATAATGTAGAGAAAACAGCTGAACAGCTAACCATTTAAATAAATGACACCATAGACTTGTGCTAAAAATATTATCATACTGTTAAAGTGTGGTTAAATGTAATGTGATTAAGTGAGTTTTTATTTATATGTTACTGTTAAATTTAAGTATAAAAATTTTACTCAAAACCAATATCAGTGTTACCTTAACAATATCTTTTGTTAAGAGTTCAATTCAATTCAAAAGTGTATCAAGTAACTGACAAGTACATAACAATTACTAATCATAAGATAAATAAAGCTTGAAAGCAAGGCCGGTATGTAACGTGTTTGACTGATCAGGTTAAAATTGCACATTTATATACAATTACCATAATTCAAAATAAAATGTGTGTAATAAAAAATATTTAAAATAAGACATCAGAAGACACACTTCTTAGGCCATAAATATATTGCACTGAATAATGTTCAGTATTTAAGAGCTGGATTGTTCTGGGGAAGTTTTTCTCCTCTGGGTTTTACATTCGATGGCTGCGTAGAGTCATTATATTATAGTTATATTATAGTTAATTTCATATTCAACCAAATAACTGAAATAAATTAATGGAAAAACATATATACATATATATATATATATATATATATATATATATATATATATATATATATATATATACACACACATTATTATTATTATTATTATTATTATTATTTCAAACGAAACAAAGGAAAACAATTCATTTTAACTTTTTGGATTCTGTGATAAAAAAAAAAATTAGTTACAAGATGGTGCCATTTTTTGGCGGTAATTTTTCTTTTGGGAAATAGCATCGCCCAAATATATTATTATATCAATCGCGAATCACAAAGCAGATTAAACGATGGCTATTAAAGAATAATTAAAGTTTTATTTCAAGCTGGCCATACTCATACTCAATTTTGAGACCTTTGAGAGAATGGACAACAAGCGTGAGCAAATGTTGTGTTCTTCACATTCTATAAAGAAAAAGAGACGTGACGTAAACAGAATACGAGAGAATTCACTAAAGTTATCCACAGATTCAAAAATTCTCTTTCCCCGGCTCACTTACTTTATCACTGAGCATCTTTACCCAGTGTTTATTGTGTGATTTAAGTTGTTATTTAGAGAATAAAATATATTGACGTGTCACTGACTTATAGACTCATTTGTGTTTCAGTCCTTTCCACTTAAAAAAGTTTTTTCTCTAAAGCTGGAGAAATTATATCCATAAAATAATATATTACTATAAATAATCTTTCAAATACATTTTTTTAAATACAATAGCAATTACAGTTGTTGCAAATGACCCTAGATATCTCTGTGGAGCCGGGCATTTGAAGCCTCGAAACAATACGGCAAGTTTGATTCATCTGCTTCAGGGCTTCACTACTGTATAAAACTACCAAAAACTTCACTCAAACTATTTACAAAATTTTTTGTTGGGACATTCTTCTCTGCTTTCTTGCTAGTTTTCCCACAAAAGTCATTGTCGCTTAAGTTGTCTACAACATTAAAATTCCGGGAATGATGCACAAATTCTGGAGAATCCAGTGAGAAGTTCTGAATGTTTGCTGGTCACAGAATAACAATATAGGAAGCCTAAAAAGCTATGACCCTATGGAAAACACCCATTTTCATTTAGATTTTTTTTTTAATTTCATAACTTCAGTAGCTACAATTTGAACAATTGATGAAATATGAAGAAAACAAAACCCGAAACCTATTTTAAGTATTTTTCTAAAGCATCGCTCACCCTGGCAACCCTGTTCATCAAAAGCAATTTATCAGTGAAGGGCTTAATTTTTGATTGTCTTTAAAACACCACAGATGAAATGATCTCCCCAACAGAGAACAGTAAAACCCCAATCGTTCAAAGTGATGAAAGGCTGCATCTGTGTTTGTCCCACCTTGTCTCCTCAGCTCGTTCTTCACAGCTTCCACACCACCCTTTTTTTCAATGAAGTCATAGATGACCTTCGACGTCTCCTTGTCTTTGAGCTGCGCCTCAGAGATGCCACACATGTCAAACAGGTTCTTCAGTTCAGGGTCCAGATTATTCAACTGCAAAAAAAAAATTGCGCGGAATTTTTTGGGGGGGTTGCAATGAAATTCCAAACAACACTTACATGTTTAATCAATACGTAAACTCTAAATACTGATTTCAAGTGCTTGCAAGGCATTAGACACTACAGTTAAGCATCATAAGGAGATCCGTTTCCAGGATATTGCTAAGCAGTTTTCCTTTTGTTGAAGATTACTGTGGCACTTTGTTTTCCTAGTCAAAAAATTTGCAAATATGAAAGCACGATGTCTGAAAAGAATAAATAATATTTTAGGTTTTTGTTTGAATCACCAACCTTTAATATTAGCAATAGTATTAGTGAGGCGTGCCTCAGTAAGCACAACTAAATATAAATAGGAGGAAAAAGAGAGAAAGAGAGAGAAATTAGTGAATTCTTAAACTTGAAAAATAAATGGATGCAAAATAAAGATGGCAGTCCCATTCCGGTGTGCATTCAGAGGTTAGATGGCAAACGAGTGTGCGGGAAGCATTCATGAATGCTTAGCTTTTTAGATAGTGAAGTTAATGTCTATCGCATTTCAACCTGCATTAATGTTTTGCTATAATCATTAGGAGCAATACAGAGGCTCAGTGGGTAGTGCACAAAGTTCAAAGAGGGTTTAGGCTGGTCAGGTACACGTTTTTCCTGCATTATTCCAGGTTTCCTCCAGTAACTCCAGGCCCCACTATCCTATGCAGAAACATGCTTCAGGCAACAGGAAGAACTCTAGGAATGACAGAGTGCAAATGTGACCCTTTGATCAGCTGGTGAGCTCTTCAGGGTAGACGCCAGCTCTGTCCTTATGGGAGCCAAACTAGAAATAAGGTAAAAATGGATGGATAACTGGGTTGAAAGTTATGACTCAATTTACTTAAGGAATATGCACTTGTACTTCTATACCTAAAACCTATTTTTAAAACTTCTAGAAGGCATTTTTTTTACATTGAGCGAACTTAAAGTCTGACAATATATGGAGCTAGATATGCCAAAACAATCTGGATTTAAATTATTGACAATTGTATTTTATTAGAATTATAACAGTATTTATTCTGCAGAAAACCAGCTTGTAAAAAATAGATTTCAAGTTTTCAAGATGAAAAAAAAAACTACAAATTATTATTATTATTTTTTTTTTTCAGATGTTCAGCATTCAAGTTAAGAAATAAAAATTCTAATTAGGAAGTTGTAGTTTAAAAATTATATAATATATTGAGTTTTATTAAATTAGAATAGTCAATAATTCAAATCAACAGTATAAATTCAGATTGTTTTGATAGATCTCTAGCTCCATAACAACACACTACTGTTTGTAAGTTACTGCTTAAACTGTTGAAGGTCATGACATTTCCTAAACCCTGAAAGGTGTAAAACCAAGTTTATCTTACATGCAAAAAAAATTGTGGAGGAAATTAAAAAAACTTTTTAAAAGAAAATTTGTTTATAATTTTCTTTATAGAGAATTAAAAATTCTCTTTTAAAAAGGTTTTTTCCCATCTAGAGAATTGTTTTTCATGTGAATTCTTGTCGGCTTTGTCCCTTTCAGGGTCGCCACAGCAGAATGAACCAACTCTTCTGGCATATGATTTACGCAGCGGATGCCCTTCCAGCCGCAACCCACCACCGGGAAACACACACACACACACATTCATACCCACTCATACTCTACAAACATGTTTTTACCCAATTCACTTATAACGCATATCTTTGGACTTCTGGGGGAACCGGAGCACCCGGAAGAAACCCACGAGATCACGAGAAAAACTCCACACAGAAATGACAACTGACCCAGCCGAGGCTCGAACCAGCGACCTTCTTGCTGTGAGACAACTGTGATCCATTTTAGTATTTAAAGTTTTTACCATTGAAAGTTCTTCCAGACGGCACAGTGGAAAGAACCAAATTCATTTTGTAGGCACATTTTTACATTTTTAAATGCTGACCAAACTTACCTTTGAATTCATTTCATTCTAGGAATTGACAAATTTCTTTTTGTGGTTGTTTTTTTGAGTGCCATTCTCTTACGAAAGAAGTATGAACATGGACTTCACAGACTAGTTCCCTGCTGTTGTAGAACGAAATGCTGTCCGCACAACAAATGAATGCCACTTCAATTACATTTTGAATAAAAGAGCGCTATATAACCTTCCTAAAACGGATAAATGATTGATATTAAAATGTAATTTAAATTAAAATAAAATAGAGTTCAATCGAGAATAAATGTTATGACTTGTTCAATGACAATTCCACAATTTGAATTTGCAAAAAAAAAAAAATCCAGAGAGAACTGCCTTGCAAGCACTACTCCCAATGCATCCAACAATTATCTTGTTCTCAAGCACAAGCCTGCCACCATGTGGAGAAACCGCTAATCCCAAACATCCCTGCTGCATCAATCCATCGAGTCATGCACAGCATTCCAGCTGCATGCATAATTCAAACGCAGCTATTTGACGTCTTCTCCAAAGCTCTTGTTAAGAGCACCATTTTAAACTTCTGAATACAACATGGGCTTCAGATGCACCCCTTAGACATTTTATCAAACAGTTCAATTTAATTGCTTAAGACAGCATAAAAGCAAATAAACAGATGCATAAATGCCATCTTGGCTGTGCTGTGGGCGAATGGCTGCAAATTCAAGCGTCAGATGCTTCAGCCTCCATGAACAGAAGGCTATTGAGGCATTTCATCGTGCCACAGGCACACAGGTCAGCATTGTTTTCCTTGGAGGGACTCTTCCATATGCATGAGAGTGTGACAGAGCAAGCCATTGTTGTGTACTCACATCGAAGCCTGTGTTTGGGTCCCATCCTACATGACCGATGTGCCTGGAAAACATTGTGTTTAGCAGAGTCAGAATAAAATCCAGAGCAAGACATCATACCCAAAAGTTCACTTACTTAATGTAAGAGATTATTAAAACATCTCTTTAACACATTTTTATATGACAAAAAATAAAGGCACGAGTATTTGAGAAACGCTAAAGACTTCTACAATGTTTTAGCATAATGTCTACAATTTTTACATTTAGCTTAATATGCATAGTTTAAAAACCTGGTAATGGTATACAAATTGTTGGTAGATGTGCATTTAGAGGTGTGATAACCAAATACTTTTTTTTTTTTTATGCTGTATTGCCTAAAACAAATGAATGTACACATTTATCTGTCAATTATTATAAAATAAAATGCAGGTTTAATAAGACCAAATTTAAGACTTAAGACTTTTAACAATCATAACCTATATCATAACGTCAAAAACACATTTAAAACTTGTTGCATACTAAACAGTATGCTGTTTGAAACTCTAACTATGACTTCAATGTTTTTGAGCAAGCTTCCCAAAATCCGGTCCCGTAGTCCTGCACATCTTAGTTGCCACCTTGCTATTGTTTGCATACTACTCTAGCGTCAGACAATCAGAGGACCTTAATTAGTGTTTCTATTAGCAACAGGTGTGTTTCCTGATGATCGAACCAAAAATGTGTAGGCCTCCAACCATTCAGGACTGGATTTGGAGACCCCTGTTTTAGAGCAACCCCAATCATCATTACATTCATGCACATCTTCTCTATCTCCATCAACCCTTACAATCACTTTTTTATTAACATTTATGAGACTTATCTAAAAATCTGGCAACAATTATTTTCAAGATTTTAAGCATTTTGGCAAGCCAAACCATAATTTAATGTAGGAGCAATTACCAATCTCCAGCCAACCCCAGGCAACAACAACAAATTAAAAAAAAAACACTTATCAGATTAACTTAACATGAAAATAAAAAATAAGACCACTGAAAAAATTATTTGTGACCTAGAACAAAGAATCGAAGACATTTTAAAAACTAAAATGTGGGCTTTTAAATTTTAGACTTTTAAAGACCCTGCAGAAACCCTGAAAAAACAAAACATCCATTTTAGGTGAAATCGTTTCGCTAAGATGTTTTATAATGATACAACTCGACTCGACTGAATGCTTGTGGGGGCTTTTCCATCAAGTTCTAAGCTCTTTTTTTTCATAACCTTCAAGACAATGTTGCATGAATAGAAAGAAAGGCTGGATGTTGATCACTAATTTCGGAACTAGACTGGTGTAGCTGAGTGACACTTCTCGAGTCCACTCAGAACTGATACAGGAAGTTAGTAAAAACTCAGCGAGTCGAGTTAATGCAAACCAAGTTGTGTTGTGTCATTACTAAACTGTAACTCTGACTAAAGCAGTTTTTCCCCAACAAAGTTAAAATATTATCTTTTAAAAGGACTCTTTTTGCAGACGAGTTTACTCTTTCTTATTAAAGGCAATAACTTGACACACAAAAAGCACTAAAATTCTTAATGGTGTTCTTTAAATTGAAAGCCATATTGCACACAAAATAAATGGTAATTTTCAACAAACAAAATCCATAATAGCAGCTCTTTAAAATACATCAATGTTTCAATAGGTCTTCATTCAATAAAAGTATACTTAATTTCTTAGATCACATTACTCCTTAAAGCTTTAATTAAACGTTTTTGTTTCGATTTTTTTTATTTTACTTATTTAATAATTATTGAAAAAGGAATTGCTTACAATAACTCAGGCTACATGACATATTTATATTTGTAAAAATTCCAAACATTTAAATATTCTGCCTTTTGCAACCAACAGAAGAAAAAGGCGGTAGCTTCTCAAATGAAAACGTAAATGCATATTAAGAATATACCTCGACCATCAACATCATCAAACATCATTTGCCTCATTACAATTGTTGATCAAGGCACTAATTGCTTTTAGCCTCAATATCCTATGTCAAATAAACAGAAGAGTTAGAAAATATTGACTCTAGGCCTGAGCTCTTCAAGAGCAGAAGGAAATTTGTTCTCTCTTGTCTCAAGGGGCTGCAGGAAGAACAAGTGACACACAAACAAGAAGTTGGACATTAAAAACCTGCAAGTCAGCCAAGCGTGAAGATTTAAACACTTTACACATTTTTTTTGCTATTGACATTATTTAAATTGCTCTGAAAATGTTCAAGAACAATTTACTTGGTAAAATCATATTAAAAACTATAAATATCTGTTGGGTCAAAAATAATTGTTCCCCAACACTACAGAAAAAAAACTTCATACCATTTTTTTTTATCTACGGTCAACAAAAATAGAGACTTGAAGAAAGTGCTTTTGGTAGAGTGATGTTTTACATAACTCTATAACAGAAAAGAGCACTACTGAAAAATCAACAACATCATCCAAAGACTCACTGGAAGTTGCTTGGTGTCCCAATGTCTGCCTTCGTCAGCTTCTTCCTCTTGCCCTTGACCTTCTTTTCCTTCTTGTTAAGGCTACTGTGCACCATGTTGTTCATGTGTGTGTTGTTGTGGAAGCGCATGTTGTTGATCTCAGGATTCTTGATGTCCACCGTGGCCATCGGCAGAGAGGGTCCTAGACACATGACATAAGTTATTAGCTACTGAGCAGTGCTAGGACACATTGGGCTATCTGAGAAACAGTGGTTGAGCCTGTAGGCCGAACTCTGGGTTAGTGTTGCCCACAACAGCTGATTCTCTCCATGCGCAAGCACAGAGAAGGCGTCTCTGAATGAATCATAAACATTCCTGAAAAACTCATGGATGGAAACATTTGAAGCACTGATGTCACAACAATAAATAGAAAACATTTCAAGAAAATGGCTTGCAATTAAAGACAGTCTTATTATTTAAAAACTATGTAGTGTTTTCTTTTAGGACAAAAAAAAAAGTATTTGTAATTTCACACTTTCTTAATGAAAACTATTTCATAATATTTGCATCATCCAAGTTAACAATCATTATGTAATTGTATCAGCGTCCACAAGCAAAATATTGTGAACTAATCATGAAATGCCATTCATAATGGTCATCGGCACCAAAACACCGGTCATAATGGTAGCTTTCATAGAAATGAACGCTGCTTAAAAGACAAGCTTTATGGAAGCTGTTGCCAAAAGCACCAGCAGCCACTTTCCAGACACCGAGCTCATTCAGACCGATCCATTTATCTATAGGTGATCTATAGATTTCCCATACTAGAAATTAATTTCACTTAAGCTGCTTTTAAGAGAAATTTTCAAGAAAAAAAATTGTAGGCAGTCAGCAGAAGCTTTCAAAGCACCAGAGGTGATAAATGTTCAGGAGTGTGTGTATTTTGAGGATTTCAAGGCCAACATCAGATAATAGAGAAAGCAGACATTCATTTTTAATTAACAACTCATTGGCATGCTGCATCGATGCAATCATTTATTAAAGTAGTTACTAAAAAAAAGTTAAATATAGAATATTAACAATAATTAAGATATGATTTGTTTCTTTAATTATAAAGAACTAAATATGTTTGTTAAATGGAGCATTAGGCACTGGTATTTGAGCCTAAAAAATCTATTTGGTAAAATAGTTTGAAATCGTTTGAAAAGGAACAAGCAGGTGTGACATTTGACAGCTCATTTGTCAAGAAAGGCAATTGCCATATCTCTAAACCAATAGAGCCAAAACTCAGCATTTAACTTCAGATCATGCCTATAACATCATGAACCACTTTTGTTCGAAAGTCTTGTCAAGTATAACAGTAAATAACTATAACAGCATGCTCTGAAGATGATCTGTCTAGGACTAACAGTCCAAGAGAAGCTTGAAAAAGCATTCCTGTTTGTTTTTTGCAAAACTCTAAAAGAATGAAAATGAATAGATAATCTGAAATAAAGTAAAAAATGTAAAAAAAAAAAAAAAAAAATTCTAGGAAATAGACTAGTTTTCTGCACAAATGCTACAGGGTTTGAGTTACAAAATGCCACATTTGTTCCATTTCTAAGTCTCCCTTTGGTTTCAAAATGTATCAATTGGGCATTTGCCCACAAGCCAAACTAGGATTTGACAATGGCGGAGGAGATCACTAGATAAATCTAGTGAAGAACACCAAATACTATAGATACTAGTACATGATTATATGTAGTTTCAACTGGATATTTGATGCTGGGACTTTTATAGTGTGCCATAAATGACACAAACATTTAATGTTAGCAGATAACCTAGACTTAAATACTTCACAATAAACAAAAACCTCTCATGCTTCTCAACACCTGAAAAATCTCCAAGCCAAAATATAATTCAGTGATGCATCTCAGGTGTATCTAGGCTTATCTCGGTGTTTCCAAAATGCTGATTAGCTTTGAAACACATCTGCTGAAGTCATCATCACACTAGAGACGAAGCAGCATCCCAGAGCATGCTCCGTCAGATACCGGCCACAAATCTGCCTACACAATGAGGAAGCACAAGACCAGGAAATGTGCAGGATAAAGATTACATGTGTGTTTTTTTTTTTTTACAGGTGGACACTTTACATAACACAAATCCTTTTTTTCATTAGCAAATAGAAGGATGCATCCCAATGACTTCAATCTTCATAGTGATGTCAAGCAGAAGCTGTTAAGAGAACAGCCATTTATAACGCGCAACTAGAAATGGGAGCAGATTGTAAAAAAAGGGGGCAAATGGAAATGGCTCCCAGCATTGGAATAGCAAATTTAGGCCGGAAATATTGTTTGGTGAGAGGACTAACAGGTTGTGACTGAGAATTCTGAATCCCGTCATGACCTGGGCATGAACCAAAGGTATCAGCTTGGAATTGGACTGTTGCCATGTAGAAGGATCTGTGTTGAAACTATAGGGTCTTGGATTTAATCTTTGGTTCCTTAAAACCACTTTTCCTCTTTTTTAGGTTCTGGCTTAATTTCTATCAGTTTTAATGAATTCTGATTTAGCTTTGATTGCCAGCTAACCAACCCGATTCAATTTGTATCAGAAAGATGCATAGAACTGGACATGGTGAAACATAGGCTTTCATATGGTATGCACAATGTTACAAAGAGGAGACTTTTACATTTCAAAGATTTGATTTTCAAAGTGAAGGTTGCAATGACTCAAAATGTTCTTTACCAACTCTGGCAGTTTTGGAAGAACTCTGTTAAGCTCTACAAAAACAGTGGAACCAATTAACAATTTGAGGAGTCAACTATGAGGTGAAAAAAGGGAGAGTCAATATGTCAACCAATCAACACTAACGCATCTTTAACAAACGACAAAGTGAAGTAAAATCCTCATATAAATAAAAAAATTTGACTACATAATCAGCAACTCACTAAGGTTTCTAAGGTCATGCTTGGCAATATTAACACAAAAAAACAAGTATTATAACAAACTTTTATAGATCAGACCCTCACAGTCCTTACATAACTCAATACGATTGGCTAATGAATGAATTTTAGTTGAGCCACCAATTTAAATTCAGTCACAGTTTCCAAATGATCTGAAACAGCACCAAAAACCCCAGATCCAAGAGAGCCATTACGACGAAGAAACGTGCTATCTGTTCTTTGACGTAATTGAATGAGAGTCACAGCAGTGCAGTGGCATGGAAAGATCCAAGTAGCGTACACACACACACACTGACCCCAGGCACCCAGTGAGGGTTTGAACTTCTACACATCTAGGTCATGTACAATACAGATGTGCGAGTCATCCTTGAAAACATACCGCTGTGATGCATCTGGATACACTACATTGTCACTGCTAAAGCATACGTTCTCATTAACAGAGTAAAAGAAGCTATCCGATTAGAAGGAAATTCATGAGTGAATGCAAACATACCATTTGGTGGATCACGCCTTTTCTCTGCAAAAACAAAATTGAGAGTGTTAAAATAAGAAGGCCGAATTATAGAACTAGTGAGGTGAGTACCAGAGAGGAAAAGTTACTCAAAGGAGAAGAAATGCTTTAATTCTTTTAGCTTGGGGTAGGTTAGGGAGGAAAAGGTGTCCACAAAGGTGTAGAGAGCTCCTGTGCCCTTTTCAACACATTAATGGTAACCAACTTAATGGTAACATAGAATTGCATTCTGGTGTTCCTGTACTACACAATAATATTTTAATTAAAATATATACAAGATGCTCATTATCTAAACAGGTAATTTAACAGCAAAATCTTGTTCTTGGTAATAAATATCTGTATCTCGAAATATAAGCTCACAACCCTCTTTTGTTCCCATCGCAAAGTAAACTAATTTGAGCTTAACTTTATACATTTTTAACTTACAAGTTGAGAGGCTGAGTGGTAATTTAACTCCATATAGAGACGGAGAAGGACCAAGTAGACTTGGAACAGTTTACTTAACTGTGTAGTAGTCATACTCATAACAGGCCTTACCACATGACAGGAGATCTATTAAGGAAAGCTTCACTTCGTTAGACGTGAGTAATTTCATGTTGTGTTCAAGAACTGATCCAATGTCTTTAGTTTCTGGTTTAAGGTAGGAGACTTTCTCTGGGTCTAAACTGTTCTAAAAACACGAGGTCTGGGATTTACTCAAGAAACAGATTATTATTATTATTTGTTAAACTCAAAAATGAGGACCCAAAATATCTGATAAATTCCTTAAAGCAGGGTTTCTGCAGGTTTCATGAGGTTAAATTGAAGACTTATTTAGGCCGATTTAGGCCATTAAGAATCATATTATAACAGGACAAGCACATACAAAACTGTTTTGCATAATAACCAGAATGATTCAAATACGTTTTAAGAAACTCTAAACATCACCCTTATGTTTTTGAGCATTTGCAAAGATTTCCTCCTAATCTGGCAACCTTGTACAAAATTAGAATTTAGGAGCATTTTCTCCAATTCTGGAAACCCCAAAAATCACTTTTATGCTTTTGAACATTTATTCGCATTTTCTTAATATCTGGCAACTATAACAAACACTTAAGATTTTGAGCATTTACACCTTTTCACTAGCATTTTCTCTCTGGCAACCTTAATCATAATTTTTATGATTGAGTGTATATGAGCCTCTTCTCAAACTATGGCAACCCTAATCAACGTTTTAACTTTTTCTTTCTAGCATTTATGACAATGTTCAAATGTCAACAGTTTAACAGTGAATTTAAGTATTTTACATTTACTTTTCAAGACTCAGTGGAAACTCTGGTAAAAAGAGCTTCTTATTTTTTTACACACTTTTCCAGTAGACCTTATTAAACACAGGATTGCCAGGTATTTAGCAGACTCTCCTGCTCAAATGTTAAAAACTAATCATTGGTTTTGATCTATCGAAATGTTCACTCAACTCAGGGTCAACTAGAGAACCTGTGAGAAGCCATGCCTAAAGGGTCTTGGTGAAATTTATTTATTTATTTTTACTTTGCCTAAAGCTTGCCTTAAAAAAATACTGATTTATCATGCTGCTCCTGAAATCAACCTTGCATCACCTAACAAAAGCAGAAGACAACGCGGTAATTCCTATCCAACTGTAAAAACGATAAAAACTTTTTATAATTTGACCATATTAAACGTGAAGAGAGGGCAGACACAGGAGCCATATAAGGCACTAGAGCCTCTTTAAAAACCAGTTCGTGCAGAGAAAAGTCTAAACTTCAAAGCCCAGCATGCAAAACAGAACAGGAAGTCCTGGAACCCAGTCAGGGTGAGAAGAATGAGTGATCGCTGCGTTTACAAGAAGGGTATGAGGAGAAAAGACCCACTATAGAGGGTCTCACCAGAACACAAGATCACTTGCTACCTCTACATCCCATGAACAAGATCAAAACTACAGCATGAGCGGGGAGGAAAGAAGGAAAGAGTAAAGTTAACAAGAACTCATCTTCATGTCTTTCCAAACCATGACTTGCTTTAGCTCAACGATAAGAGAGATTACTCACAACCCTTCAATCAATTTTGTAATCAAAGTGTTTTAAGATCTTGTTAGCCAACATTGGCTAAAATTAACTAAACAGTGCATGATATAGTTAAAGTGGTTGTATTTCCATAAAACAGCTATTATAAAGAGATTGCATTTCCATAACAGTGACCATTTCCTATTATAGATATGATATCGTGCTAATGCACATGTGTCATCAGCCAACACCTGATGTCAAAAAATGTAGATACTGTATTAAAATATATATATTTTCATACCTTAAAAAAATATTTACCTTATAAAATAAACATAATATTCAGTTAAATCTTTTTAAATAAAAGCTTTTCATTTACCCAACTACAAATAAATGTAAAATATAAATGACCAGTATGTAAGAGTTAAAGCAAAAGTTAATCAGAAAATCTTCATGTTCAAAAGTTCATGTACACATTTAATGCAAGTATTGGTATTTAGAATAAAATTGCATTTAGAAATTATGGGATTACACATCCTTTGGTGAAATAGAAGTGTTGCTGAAATAGCCAAATTTCTCCTGAACAAGTAAGCTACATTTAATACTAATTACTTGAATACTGGGCTTGATATACATGCTTGAAAATAAATTTATTTTACTCATATTCCAGTCATATTAACAAGTCATTAAATTTAAATTCTAACACCTAATAGAACAAAATGTAATTTTCTAAAGCACTATATTTCAAATCCGTTAAAAAAAATGGTTCCGTTAAAAAAATGTTCTCTTTCATTTTTTACACATAAATAAAATTAGATGTTGGCATTGACTGACCTACCTGATCAACTTTAAGCAAAATGTATTCTTTTTTTAACCGTGGTCTCAAAGTATTTGGGACATTACACAATTATAATTATATTAGCAATTTGCAATACTGAAACCATGTAGGTCTTGTCACTTTTCATGATTAATAACTGCCACGTCAATTTTTGTTGTTATAACAAATCTTAAAACTAAACAACTCGAATTAAAGACCAGATATTACACATTCTAAGATTTGATATTAGTTAAATCCTTTCATGTGTAAAGGGAATTCAGAGTAAATGTAGGTCAATAGTGTTCAATGGAGTGAAGATGGTGAACAATTCTGCATTTGACAAAAACTACCTTTTCATGTCTGGGTATGAAATTTAAATCAGTTTGTTTGTTGATAGAGCGTTTGATCCAATATGTTGTTGATTTTGTGGTCAATCCTTGTAAATATTCTAATAACACTTTAAAATTGAGTGTGACTGTTCACTTAAAAACAGCAAATAAACCTAGACAGATGCAGAAAGTCAAGTACAGATTTGGAACAACATTAGAGTGAGTAATTGAAGAACAGATTATTATTTTTGTTGGAAAGATTTGAAACTTTACCAGTTTTTCTCTGTCGCTTACTAAGCAGTTCATTGAGTGCACTTCGAAATCTTTTGGCTTCTTCTTCATTGGCAAAGTTGAGGCCAATCTGACAAGACTAAAGAGAAACACACATTAGACGACCAACAAAGCCAATGACTTTAGCCAAACAGAGGCTGTAAGCAAGTAAAGTTTTAACACATAGAACGAGCTCTCAGGCTTTTCTGCTAAGAGTCAAATAGAAAAAAAAACATGCTAAAACAACTCACATCTCCTGCAAAGGTGATGAAGTAAGCTCTCGAACTGTTGATTGAAAAATTATTGTAGAGCTCCTGTTCAAACTTAGCTTTTCCATCCTGCAAGGAAAACACAGAATATTGGTGATCAACATGATTTTGTACATTGAGGGGTTTATTTAAAGCTGGGGTAAACTTAAACCTATGGTTACATCTGGTCTGTCTTCCTGAATGTCTAGCAAGAAGTCATGTTAATTTGAAGTCAGTATAAAATGCATTCCATGCATGCCAAAATTCAGTGAATCTAGTGACTGACCTTCAAAAAAGCTGGGCTTTTTTCAGTTACAGGGAGTATTCTGTAGAATTTATTTAGTTACTACACCATCGTTTTATATATTCCTTACACCAGATATTTCATGAATCAACAGAGTGCTTTTTATAGCAGTTAAATTGTGTTAGTAAAATAATTGTCTGGTTTTGTTGCTGTTCCTCTTTTAATCTTTGTGTGCAAGGGGAGTATTTTCTTAAGCAGCCTTGTTTTTATCAAGATGACTCTATGTGCAGAAAGGGCAAAGGAGTCAGCAATTCACTCTCATGTTCTCTCTAATAATGGAAAAAAACAGTGTTTCATGAAAACCCAAACTAGTGGCTTATATTTGCCAATGGGTAGATAATTAGCCTAAAGCCTTACATTTTGGCAGCAGCTGCCAAGTTTGCCATATGAATTACCTACATAATAAACTTGTAAAAGCAACTCCTTCTAGATGATGAATGTGTTCAGTCAATGAATTTTTTTTGTTATGAAAACACGTTTTAGCCATTGGGCTACCGACATGAACAGTTTTTATGAGAAAGCCAATCAGAGGAGTACGTTTTTTAGCTGGTTTCTGCAGCATATAAATGCGTTAACCAGCGATCTATAGTTTTTTCTTGTCTGCGGTCTGGTTTTCCCATATCCAAATTAGCCAGGAAGTACACACACAAGAAGTTAAGTTGTTGAGTTAAAAGCGCACATAATTTTGCCCTTGCAGTTGACGCACAATCATAAAAAAAAAAAAAAAAAAAAAAAAAAAGATTGTAAAAGCAAAGATTGTAAGTAAAAGCACTTATTCAATCGAGTTTTCCAGTTCATGACTGATTATCTGTGTTTATGGTTATTGCAGTGTTCAATATAAAAAGCAGTTTCAAAAACTCACATCAAGCCAAGTCAACATCATAGGAACCGCTTTTTAAACCCTATGAGCAAACAATGTTATAGTCCCTGTGTAGACTATCATGTTTATGATAAAACCTTAAGTTTTTAATGTAGACAACGAAACTAGAGTTTTTTGGACTGGTAAAAACATTTTGATGCTAATAAAATGGAAACATGGATTTAGTGCTAGGATTATAAATTCACCTGTTGGGCTAGAATACTCATGACTGGGCTGTAAAAAGTTTTTTGGATTTTCATGACACAAAATCAAGTTTATGCAAACTTTTTCAAATGAAGAAAGGAATACGTACAAAAATACATGCAAAAAAAAAAAATAAGGCCACGAGTTGAAGTCAAAGACAGAGATATTGACATTTCTAGCTTTTGTTGATTTAATCAAATTAAAGATGGGAAACCTTCACAATTGATCAAAACTCACCTTAATATCGAGGACACGAATAAAATAGGACCTCTGCGGGTTGTCCTTTACCAAGCAGGCCACACCACAGCACCTCTTGATCCAGGATGAGCCCCGGTCTGCCCCGTACACCTGGACAACAGCTGAGCATAACGTCTACAAAGAAACAAACCAAAAATCACATTAAACAAGCATAACAACGACACCTAGACATACACAGTCATTATTCAGAATTTTAATGAGGCAAAAGACTATGATTAGTCAGTTTCAATTTTTTCATCTCATTTGAAATGAAGATCTGAAAGAAGTTAAAGCAAACAAATGATTTTCTCAAGAGCGAAAATCATTTTTAAACAATAATGAATAAATAAATACATGGAATAGTTGACTGTACACAAATATCCAGTAAATTCAATAACTATTCGAGAAAGACTAGTTTGGATATTTTACAGAAACGTAACACACAAAAAAAAACATTGAGAATCCGTCCAAAAAAATCAGTGAATGAATACTGCATGAAGTTCTTTGGTGGAGACAGTCGGCTGATACAGATATCCAATGATCCTGTAATTTAAACTGCAGCCAAGTGCTTGGAGACACCGTCGATGGGGCATTTTATTCTCTCTCCAAGGGGACTTGTACGAGCGTCTGAATTCCAAGCATATGATCAAAAACAGCATTTTGAGCAGTCTTTTACAGAACATGGGCTACAAAAGGAAATATAGGCCAGAGTCTTGGCAATACAGCCATCCGGCGACCAGCCAAGATCTCACTCAAGATGAAATATTTTCCATTGATGAACACACAACATACTTCAGCATGAACATCAACATACACTACTCTAGAAACTAAAGGAAAAGTGAAATGTTGAAGGGATGAGCGAGAAAACCATTTAACTCTAATGGCTTTTTTAAAGACTTTTTTTCTATTAACTAGTTTAAAAAATAACTTGTGAAACCATCCCTTTGGTGAGATAAAAGACAATTCAATTATTTAAATGAGAAAATGTACATAGCTAGGCACTACAACATGCTAAGAATTGTCCTTGGTGACAGCTTTAAAACTAAATAGAATACAGATATGCAACAACATGGTCAGAATAAAGATAATTAAAAGCTGTAACCCTTAAACACTCTTCGATGAAATCTCTGAATTAGAGATATCACAGGCACATTGTACACATTTTATTTACATGCAACAGTTAAAACCACACACATGCAATGCTTTCACAGAAACCAAAACATATCCTTTAAAAACAAATACTTCTATCCCATCACAATATCTTAAACATTAAAAAGTGCATAATAGGCGCTCTTTAACATTATAAACTACAAAGCAAAGAAATGTGTACACTAATTCCTACAGAAATAAAATATCAACTCAAATGCATACTAGCAACATTCACTCTTGTACCAAAAAAGAATAGAAAAGTTCAGAATCCATTTATATTAAGAAATGTACATCATTTTCAAAAATGAATGGCCACAATGCTGTTGTGGGTCAGATGACATCTATCTATAATACAACCATCCTTTAAGCTTTTAAAAATTACAAAAAGAAGCTATGGCAAAATGGCTGTTAAAAGCTGATGTGCACCTCTTAGTACGGTCAGTAACTAATCAATTCATTACAATCCTGCCACGTAAGAACATGCAGCATCACTGAAACAAGGCATTCCTTCATCTCCTTTGATGAAAAACTGCTTCCTCTTGCTGCGAGACTGCTTATTCTGCATTTTAACATCAGAACTCTTTCTGTTCTGGTTATTGAAGGTTGTTCCTAAATGTACATCTTCAGTGTTTAATAGTGTTCAAGTTCAAAGAGTCATCAAGCTTCCACCATGACAAAAACACATGCTCAATTTCCCTTCGAAGCAACCAAACATCCTCTTGAGATCTAATCCTTTAATCGCTCAGCTAAAGTTGAACTGCTCTAAAACAATACCACCAGCTACATTCGAGTGTCTAGGCATTTTGGTGGGGGCATGATGGATATTTGTTACTCTAACATAGTAAACGTCCTTGGTGGGATTTCTGCCAGCATTAAACACATGCTTAAGATGCTTGAAGTCCCTCTGTTACAATCTTCAATGCCTTGGTCTATTTAGAAACCCAATTCTGGATCAGCACTGGTGTTCAAATCTCCATGGAAAGGGGGTAGATCAGTTCACTTCCTGTTCCCAAAGACTGCTGATCATGTAAAACCTACCCCCAACCCGTATCTTGTTCCTTCTCCTCATTGTGCTGTATGTTCTGATCCCTATTCAACCTCAACCCTTGCATTTTCATTGCCTGGTATAAGCAATCGCAATGAATGAGCCCATGATTCCTAAAACTTGGGTCTAAGCTATGCATTAAAGCATCCACTGTAACTAAAAAGCAACTTTATGACCATCTTATTGGCTGCTGTTTCTACATAGACACTGTCTCACTTAAACATGTACAAGCCAATTAAATAGGTCTGATATGAAACAATGGCACATACATAAATCAAGCGGACACAGCATAACCAACATTTTGATTTAAAACAGGTGTTTTAAGTGCAAATTTAGTCTCTATATGGGAATATCCCACATAATGATAGAGCTCAGAGTTTAAAACTATAATAAAATCAGTTCAACATTTCTCCTTAATGCTGTGGTAATGATATAAATAACTTTCACAAACTGGTCTCTTGCTGTTCTAGTCTGTTTCCAGGTGCAGTATGGTGTTCTGCTCTTCGAAGGAACTGCATGTCCAACTGGGCCGTATGATGGTCATTTCCTTTTCCTACTTTCCACTGGATTTGAGTAAAGCCAATGCTGTTCAGTATCCGTTCAGAGTGGGCTTGTTGTAGACATGACACTCAAGATGCTAAACTTCTGAATCAATCTAATTCTATTTGCTTAGAGAATAGACAGAAACGGCAAAAAAGGCTGATTACACAACACAGAGTATGACTGAATGAATAGAGTCTACCATGGAAGAAGTGCTGATCTTATGTTTGGTATGTGGTAGTCTCACGTAGCCAGATCTTCGGGGAAGGTCTGGGGTTTTGGCTGCTTTTTTTGGTCAAGACCTGCCCATGAGTTCGTTTGACTGACATCACAAACAACCAATCCCATGTAATTTTCCAAAGCTTCATGTTTCTGTGCATGAAACGGTCACTACAACAACTGACCGACACGCAATGAATTAGCCATGGGAAAGAAATTACAGAAGATGAGAGATAATGGAAAGGTCCAAGAACAGAACAACAATCTTTAATAATAGAATCGAGGGGCACATAGCTAACAAAATAATATTTTCTTGATTATACAGTTGAACACACTCACTTCTCCTGGAAATGTAGATTTAAACCAAAAAATTTAAACCAATCAGATCCCAATTCCCAGATTCTTAAAGTGCTTGCCATGAAAAGCCAAAAGAAGAATTAAATCTATCAGACTTTTAGCCAACGTTCCATGAGGCAGTAACTAGGTATGTGGTGACTTCACTCTCAAATGAAAGGCTTCATTAAAAAGACGAATAAGTGCAGAGAGACAAAAAAACTGATGAAAAAGTACAGGACAACACTTGAGCGCTAAGAGTTAAACCAAAATCTTGAAATTTAGTGAATTGGCCTATGCACAACTTAGGCTTCTATTCTAATAATTGAAGTACTCCTCTTGCTGAAAAAGCTACAGGTTACAGAAAACCCATCGATTTCCACTGGAATAAAAGCATTATTTACGTCATTTAAATCTTGAAACCATTTACTTCATTAATCAAGGACAGCTGATCAATTTCCCATTTTAAAGCCAGCCCTACTGATGGGTCCCATTGTGTGATAACTTGTCAGAGTTTAATTCAGAGGTTAGATCCATTCTTTACCTCAAGATAAGGAAACAAGTGTGAAATTCCATTGCGATCTCATCGATTGAAGTGAATGGAAAAAACAACTTTCGGCACTAAAATGTCGATGACGAACTACTGATATGGAATGCAGAAGTAGTCATGCATACAAGGGGCTACACACGCTCTCCCTGCTTCTTCGCAATAGGAAGCGCTAAACAGTAGAGCCTAGACCTGCCGCAAGAGGGGTGGGATCAGAAGTGAGCAGGCCGTCCTTCACTGCAATGCAACTTAGAAGCTAAAAAAACATGTTTTCACCCCCGGTGCTGTAATGCTTTTTTTCAGACTGTTAGTTTTGACCTTTATGAACACTGAGGGAGTAGTGAATAATTTTTTTATTGCATTCAGCCAATCAGATGTCTTTGCTACACCCATGTCCCGCCTCTCTGGACCCAGTGTGGTTGCCAGGTAGTTCCATGCTGGTGAAGGCTGCTACGCCCATTTTTTACTGCTCTCCTGTTCACATGAAACATTGTGCATGCTATGTCCATGTTATATACAGTCTATGCAGTAATAGCTGCAAGCTTTCCCGTCATCTGATTGAGAGTTTGCGGGGAAATGTAGTTCCTGCACACAGTGTAGTCATGGCTATTTCACATAAATAACCATTTCTTCGCTCACAAGAACTACTGGACATATACAAAGGTTAAGTCTTGATTGGAAATAAGTACTTTAAACAGCTAAGTGCAGGGAATAGCTGTTGATTGGAGTGTTACGTGACAGTTTGTGTCCAAAGAAAGCTAAGAAACTTCAAGAAGGCGTAATGTAGGAAGATGTGCAAATGTGGAAGACTATGCATATACATATATATGAAGTAACAATACCAACTGTTATAAACAGTTCATCGTCTGTCCAAACAAGTCTGTTCTACTGCATTAAAATAAACAAGTTAATTTAGATACACAATCAGAATAGCTGTTAGAAATACTGTTCATAGCACGTTGTTTGCCGCATGCTAATTTAACTTTTTTGAAAATTGTACATGATAAAAGATAAAAATTTCCATTATAATTTTTATTGATTTAGGTAATTAAAGCATATATTGATAAAGACAATGCTTAATTTTAAGGGTAACAAATAATACTTTTTAAATTATAAATCCATTTTAAAACATACCTTCTATCTCGAGTTTAAAGGCCTATCTGTTTGTTTGTTTGTTTGTTTGGTATAATTGAACCCCTGCCCCACTCAAAAGGTGTCATACTGGAAAACTAGAAAACATTCAAATTTTTGTCAGACACAAATTACTTATTTCTATTATCAAAAAGCAATCACAAGTTTGACACACTTAACTTTATGTGTAATTTATGTCATATGGAGCATATGAAAATCCCTTCCTAAAATGAGACGCACCGGTGACTTCCTGATGTTCCTTCTTTTCCTTAGAGAAATGAAGAGCATAATTGAGCATCAGCCACGTGCTTTAGCTGACTCAGAGAGCACGTCTGATGCTGTCTGCGTAGGCAACACTAGTTTAACCAGGATACAGCTTCACTGAAGCTGCAGGATGGTCAGGCCTACAACCATCTCCTCTCAATTTAAAAGATATGTATAATAACAAAATAACTATAAATTCGATATATGCATATGCACATTTGCACTCGTATGAATCCCTTGTGTCAACAAACACTGAAAAGACAACTAGCATATAATTATTTCCAGCTAAAAGCTTTCATCAGCTTGCCAGGTAATATATAAGCAGGATTACTTGCATTTCAACTTGCTATGGAAGAGCTACAAGCTGGGTCATGACAGTAAACAGAACTTACGAAGCATTTCCTGCCCAGGTAGTTGAAGAGACATTCGTTCTCCTGCGGGGTCAGAAGCAGGGAGCCCACGTTTGCCACCCTCCTTTGAGGCGGGTGGCCGTGGCCGCTCATGCTGACAAGTGAAGCGATCTCGAGCGTTTCTCTCGTATTAGAATGTTTTATGTGCAATCACAAATCAACATGGCCTGTGCTCGGTTCATCCCGTCAGAAATTCCACAAACAAACTCGTTAGGAGCGATGTAGAGTTGTCCTCTATGCGCGGGAAAAGCTGTCGAGTCTAGCTAACTCCAGTGAGCAATTTAATAGCGGAATCTTCCACTTTGAACAGAGTGCATAATGTAAACTTTCATTCCGAACTCCCAAAGCAATAACGATCCTTCAATCCAACATGGCAGCAGGACGGTAGAGTTTAAGACGGAGTTCGGGAAAGGGGGGGCTGGGATCTGGTGCCAACTCGTGCTTGGTTATTTGTAAATTAATTTTTAGAGCTATTGATTAGTAAGTTAAAAATCATATTTTGTTAAACATAAAGTTCGGCTAGGAATACAACTTAAAATTAATTTTACACAGGCGAAAACACATAGTGACTCCACCGCTCCGTTATAATGGTACATCCCTGTTTTCCAATACCTCTTGCAGAATGCGGACGGGATGCGCACGGGATGGGCGGGGCCTCTGTGGCTGAGGGTGGAGCGCAAAGACGTCAATGGCGTATTAATAATAAAAAAAAATTTTTTTTTGTTTTATTTTGCTTTCTATATTAATTATTTTACTTGTATTAAAAATATATACCTTTTTTAAAATCAAGCTTTCTGTCTTTTATAAACAACTATAGAGATATTAAACCACTGTACAATTATTCCCATTTATTATTCTTTTTCTTAAATACCGTAATTATTTTTATGCATTTATGTATATTCCAGAAATCTAGAGATGTTTCTAGACATGAGTATAGCCCGATATTTTTTCTTCTCAGGTTTGTCGATGGAACTTAAGTTCAAATAGTATTTATGCTGGGGAGGTGATTAGCATCAGACCCCGTCAGAGAGGCTCTGGGTGACCTCATAGAGAGGTCCTTCACCGAGAAGATCTTTTCTCTGCAAGTGTGTGTGGGTTTTTACTCCGGGTTCTCTATTTTTTCCCCACATCAATAAAAAAATGGTGTAAACTGGGCTTCCATAATAAGTCAAATCAACAGTTTCCGCATACTAATAAACTTTACTTTACAATAACCATTTAAGGTAGGATTACATAGTAGTTTTATTTCTACCCCATAGAATTAAACAATTAGAAATTCCTATTTAACTCTTAATCCCCATTAGGCCTTAATGAAGCTGCTTTAACTGCTGAAAAGTGCTATATAAAAACATTTTGTTTGATTGATTTAAACAAATTATAATTTTCATAATAATTGCTAACTAAAACCTTGATTTTTTATAATAGCTATTAATATTGCTAATATTGAGTTATTAGAACATTAATGAAAAATTTAAAGTTAGACCACAACTTCAGAAAGACTATACAAACCTAACCTTTTGCATGATAAAATGTAGTAATTGAACCATTAAACAATAACATTTCGATACATGTTAAGTTTGAACAGTGGGACTCAAGATGGAGAAGTGGTTAGCGCAAGAATCCTTTTGTGAAGTCACATGCACCCATTGCAATCATAGTTTTTTTTACTCTGGGTGCTCCATTTTATTTAATCAACATAAAAAACAGCAAAAGTAAAATTGATACTCTATATTGCCCACAAATGAGGCCAATTTAGGGTAGACTTATATAACTATTAATATGTTAATGATCCCAACATTAATTTAACCTGACTCACGTAGTGTGAACAAGTTAATTCCATTTCCTGAATTCAAAATTCTATTCTTACCCCAAAGTGTCATATCCACATTAGGCCTGATGTTTGTGAAGCTCATACCAAATCAATACATTTTGATTATATTGTGTTCTGTAAATGAGGTAGATACATATCATCCATGTAGTTATCATTCACTATAAACTAGTTTACTTAATTAATTAATTCACTATAAACTAATAAAGCTCAGTCAAAACAAAATCTGTTCCATCATGTAGGCAACCACATTTATGTTAGCAAATTTCAGAACACCCCTCTTTCTAATTCAACGTCTTTCATGATGTTTGAATAAAAATTTGATCAACATTTTTCTTCTGTGATTTCAGTAAATTTGGGTCAACAACATTCACCTGTATAACATTAAACAGTAAACTTTGTGTTTATTAGGATAAAAAATATAACCTATTGTAAAAGAATGCATATAATGTGTTTACATTAAAGGTGCCGTAACATGTAAAGACTTTTGACAAAAGTGTTACCAAAAGAGGAATGTATTGGTTGGAAATTGTGGATTTTCTCTGTTTGCAAGAAAAACCCATCAGGGGTGTGGAGGAAGCACTGCAGTGGGAGGAGAAGGGGGTACATGGCTTGGTACATAGAGGCGATTCAAATACATTGTTTATGATAAATACTGCATTCTGAAGGTTATTAAGGGCGCCGTGATAGTCTAGATGGACTGAAGAATACATGTTATAATTATAAGAGGCATATTATGGCACCATTAACATATTACAATTACTTTAAAAAATAATAAAATAAGCAGTAACACATAAACCGCACAAAATGCTTGTTGAGAACACAAAAACTGCAAAAAGAACAAAATAAAGCATACTGTTAATTGTGGCCACACTATAGAACTGCTGAAAATAATATTACCTAACTATGATTTGAGCTAAATCTACTGTGTACACAATAATTTTTACTGCAGAACACCTGAGGACATTACAATACTGCATAGAAAAAAGACTAAACATAAAGTAACACACTGTAAACTGTACACAAAAATTGGCCAAGAACACTGCAATATTTTTGTGACAAGAAAGAAATCTACAGCAACAAAATGTAAACTAGACTGTTACAAAACAGAAGTTATGAGAACACATATTCGTAGAAACTTCCAGAATAATCACTACTCCGCAATCACGTCTTTGTTTCTTTAGGCAGAAAGAAGGGGAAATCTTCTATTCAGACTCTATATACGTTTCATTTCAACGCTTGTGGATCACTGATGCACTTGAGGTGAGCTCTTTCACCTTATGTTTCAGAGATCATGGACATCACTGACTGCAAATCAAGGAATCTGGGGATTTGCTATTTAATAAGAGAAAGACGGAGCAGGACAACATCTACTAAGAATCACAGAATAAAAAATCACAGGGACGTGGGGTAATACATGAACTGGACAGGCAGCAAGAATCTTTAAAGCACGTTGAATATCAGCAATGTGTGATAAATATGCTAGGTTAATAATTTGCCTCGTCTCGTCAAAAGCAAGTCAAAAGTTAGTCGAGGACTCCCCCCTGGTGGTGATTAACGGATTTTCTTATGAATTGAGAAGTTCATCTGTAATTATCTACGTTTGAGAGTTTTATCAAACTGCTTAATTTCTTTAAACAATTCAAATTAATCAATTGTTTTATTGGATGCAGTTTAACCTGGTACTTAGACAATACTGTTAGAAGACGATCATATTTTTAAATTGTTTAGAAAAAAATATGAAAAAAGGGGAAAATATTGTCTAGTTTTTTTAAGAGTATAAGGTGATGAAAATCTTCAAGATAAAATTTACAGCAGTCTGCAAATAATTATTTACTGTCTGAATGAGAGTGCAAAAATTGGTGACTTTCCGTGCATGTTCAGACCCTCAAAAGTGCGACCAATGACTGAAAATAATAATAATAATGAATGAATAAATAAATAAAATAATTAAATAAATAAATAATCTGAGCAATTACAATAAAATTCTTGTACAATAGTTGCGGATGATCTGGGCATGCACTTTGCATTTTGCGGCATAGAGGGTCCTTACCATGCAGAGTGCAGAGTCATGAGGCACGGTAGACCAGACTGATACTGATGGACGGGTATTAAATATAGAACTCAGATGAACTTCGTGACAGTGACAATCAATCAAGTTGTAGTGTACTACTTTTGTGTACTAATTTTGTAGGGACGTGATTTTTTTTTTTCTATCAAGCGGGAACATTTATAACATCAATGAGGAACAACAACAATGGAGGAGACAACTATCATCACAGTTTAGGGTCACCCAGGAATAACAAGAAACTAACAAAAATTAAATGGTTTTGGACTCAACTGCATTAATGAAACCTATAAAATCCAATGAATTGTGCAATACAATGAGTTGCAGATAAACATAAAAATTCCAGGCTGATTTGGGTGCAAATAGATAGAATGAGATTTTTTTATATGAACTTCTGCGAGTAGTTGAGTGAGCGGTTTCTGACAGCCAGAGGGATTGTTGGGGTTAAAAGGAATATGTTTCATTGAAATGAAAAAAACAACAACAACAACTAATTTTTAATTTTAAACCAAAAATTAGAATCTATTGAGAGAAATCTATTCAGTTGAAATGTGAAATTAGAGGATAATATAATATAATATAGATACATTTAAATTTTCATACCTAAATTACAAATTGCTATTCTCTAATTTTAATAGGTAGAGATTTGATGTGTCCTCTACGCATTATTGTAATGAGTACTCCAACTAGCCAGTTAGTGCAATTACCAGAGATGCAGAGTTTGAAATACACTGGCTTGTTACAATGCCACAAACAGAGTGGCAAATTGATATTGAGATGCTACAAATAGCTCAAGAATCGTTTCTAAATATTATAAACTCATCTCTATTGTTAGGTTACGTTCCTAACAGCTCAAATATTCAGTAATTAAACCACCAATCAAAAAAAGGCACCTCTATCCTACTGAGTTATCCAACTATAGGCCAATCTCTAACCATGTCAAATGTATTAGATAAAGTTGTTATAGCACAGCTCAGCTCCTTCTTACAGAAGAGCAACTTTTATGAAGATCTTCAATCTCGATTCAGAGCACATCACAGCCAAGACAAGTATGGAACATTTTTAGCCGGCTGCTCTTTTAGCCGGCTGCTCAGCCGTATCACTACATGAATTAGTTAGTCCAGAAAGCAGCAGCTAGAGTTCTCACAAGAAAAAAGATATATGATCAAATTACACCTGTTCTGTGCTCTCTTCATTGGCATCCTGCAAAAAATCTAGCATTCAACTAATTTGCTCCCGGGATTTGTCCATACTGATATGGTGTCTGTGTGCTACAAACAAACAAACTGTGGAAAAAACAATGTGGTTCAATGTGCCTATCTAACCTATTCTCATCATTGATCTCTCATCCTGCAGTGATGCTGATGCTGTTTGTTGTCTGTTATATTTTTCTAACTATTGGTTTTCCTTTGTTAGTTTCTGTTTTGTCTGTTTTGTTTCTTTTCAACATCACCGTGCTTTTAAGCTACCATTTATTCTAAATCCTTATCATTTTACTTTAGTCCTTTAAATTAAAGTTATTTAGCCAGTTTAATATTGATAAGGTACGCAAGGTTGTTCAAGTAGTGTACATTATTGCTTAAATAAACACATGAAATTGATGAAATGGATCAAAATACATTTAATCGTCAGTTGTTCACACACTACATTTGTTTAGGTTTAGGAGAAAATATGTAGACCACTTCTGGCCAGGCGAACATCAATTGACGTGGAACACATCCTACCTCAAGGTTTGGGCCACAAAAGGTCCAGATTAAATTAGCTATTTATGTAACGTCAATTCAAGTCAACTTGTTTTTCTCGAAATGTCAACGGCCCCACAAACTGTAAAGCGATTTCTTTCGGATAGTTGGCCCCGCCATTACTGCTTGCAGTTATATTTAGGATTCTGTCTTTTGACTTATGTGATCTTTGCATGTGTTACATTTTTTACAGTTTTTAAAATTGCTGTTCTATTCACTGCGAATCTTGCTTAAACCGAGTTGTGGACAGAGCAGAGAGAGATTAGTAAACCGAGCGCATTCTCGGCGCTGTGAGAAGAATCCGCTTCCACTTTCTTCTGCGCCTTAAAGAGGGCGGGTGTGTGTTGTGTAACTTACCAGCCCTTTCAATTAAACACACATTGCCTATAGAGTGTGTTCACAGCTCAGAAACTACACAAAACACCCGAGACAGAGGCAACTAGGAGCATACACGAGCTAATGCATCGTTTCAGGTAAAACATTGCCTTCTGTGATAGCATTTTGCTTGTTTTCACGTTTGAGGCGAAATTGTTTGACAGGTGTGTCTCCATCTGTTAGCGTGTCCTACATTTTTTTATTTTATTTTAAGATTTAAGTCGATAAATGTACGAAGTATATACGTTTAGCGTATGTTTACATCATGTATGAACGTAGATATACTTACTGTAATAAGTTTAACGTAATGAATTTGTTTTCTTTTCGTTTGTTTCTGGCGATTGTGCGCATGCGCGGTTCAAGTGTGGCGCTGTGTTTTTTTCAGAGAAGTTGTTCAAAGAGGACAATAATTGGAAATTTTACTGAACTGCGATTTTTACCAAACTTGTTTTATGTGATTTATTACTTAACAATCTAAAATATTGCTTGTGTAAAATAATTTACTGTAATCTCACCCTGTACTTATTATTCATTCATTCATCTTCATGTCGGCTTTATTCCCTTTCGGGGTCGCCACAGCGGAATGAACCGCCAACTCTCTGGCATATGTTTTACGCAGCGGATGCCCTTCCCTGCCGCAACCCATCGCTGGGAAACATTCACACACACATTCACACTATGGGCAATTGTTCTTATTCAATTCACTTATTCCACATGTCTTTGGACTTGTGGGGAAACCGGAGCACCCGGAGAAAACCCACGCGATCACGGGGAGAACATGCAAACTCCACACAGAAATGCCACCTGCCCCAGCCGAGCCTAGAACCAGCAACCTTCTTGCTGTGAGACGACCGTGCTACCCACTGCGCCACCGTGACGCCCTGTACTTATTAAATGTTTTCAAAACATGAAGGACAAAGTAATTTGCTCTTTATCAATTTTAAACATTTTTAAATCCTCTTCCATTAACAACTGATTTTTTTTGCAACGTTGGAATAAACTTGAGAGTAAACAATAAACAATGACTTTAAGAAATCTTAAAGATTAGATGAAAATGTCATGTTCTGAGTTATTCATTTCAACTCTGTTTATGATTAGCACATGCACATCTCCCTTTGCAGCTCTCCAAGTTTGCATGGTTTCTCACAAACCCTATCTAAGTGTAATACTTTAAGCAGGTTCGATCACGACAAGGAGTCTCAGTGATGGACGGCGAGGCTTTACTGGATCTGTGTCACCTGTCTGAAGTTGAACAGACAGCGATACTGAATGTCCTTCTGAGAGATGCTGAACTACGCAGCAGAGATGAAGGAAGAGTACGGTCAGTGTTTGTTGTTGATAAAAGAGACTTCATGGTATACAGATGGTAATGTTGCTTTTCTGACATTTAAATCATCAAGTTTAAGATCATCACTTTAAAATTAAGTAATACTTTTCCTTAGTTTGTAGCTTAGAACTAACAGGTGACTATTTATTTACTGACGTAACTACTACAAAGTTATCTTTAACTATTCCGTTTCTAATGCCACAGTAACTATTGAATCTAGCCATAACTCCTTTAACACATAAGTAACTATTGATTTTAGTCTTCCTAAATAACTATCAATATTTCTCTCATTGTGCCAGTTATTCTCCCAGCATTCCAATCCACCAAAATACATATATCTAAATAAAATCAGGTTGTCTTCCTTATAGAGCAGTGGTTCTCAAACTATTTTCATCAAGTATCACCTCAGAAAAAAGTTGCTGCTCCAAGTACCACCATATTTAAATTAAAATAATTAAAATACATGGCTCCAGTATAGCCACAGTGTTTAGGCCTTCCTGTTGAGCTACAGTTAAGTACAGCTCAAATTAAGAGGCAATATTATTGCTATTAAAAATATGTAATATTTTTAGCAACAGATACAGACTGAAGATTAAGAATGCACTGTTTTAAATGAAAAAGGTAGCGAGTTAGATAAAATACTAGCGTTTTAACGCACTCTTAAAACAAAAGCTGTTTGAGTAACATTTTGTCAGATTTATATAGTTTATATAGTCACCTTTATTGTTTTAGTTGTAAAACCCCGGTTTGTTGTTTGACTAAACATTCTTTTTATAAGTAGGTTATCAAGTTTGTTGGATAAGATTTCGGTTTTTAAGTTAAAGCAAGTGAAACTAACTGACACGCGGTTCAGTTTTTGGTTTGTGCAAATCTTCTTAATATGCGCATGATTATAAGAACATACTCTGTTATAAATTCAGTTTGACATCCTTGAACTAGGTTTGACTTCGGGGTGAGTATTTGTAATCGCTGTCTGCCTTGATTGTATAAATGATTGGAGCTTAATTTGTAGATCTGACATAACAAACTGCATGTACAGTATATCACATAACATACTTTTTAAACTTAAAAATGGGTTTTTATTAATAGCTAAACTTCTGAGTTCAGTTTTTTTGCACATAGTCATTCTCCCAGAATATAAGGGCAAACATATTTTTCTTCACAACTTCATATTCATTTCTATCATGAAAACTTTAAGGCTTTCTTTAAGTTAGATGAAATGCTTGTGTTGTCAGAACGCTCCAGCAGACAGTTTCAGATCCGGTGCATCTACGCTCTCTCTCCGGAGCCTGGTTTCATGAAGAGCAAGCCAAGAGATATGTAAAAGGCGGAGTGGATGTTGTTCGTGCTTCGCTACGCCGGAGGAAGCGTGAAAAAGGTTTCAGAATTTTTGTACTTATGTCATTTCTGTTGAGTGGAAATATTCTCTTCTGCAGATATATTGTGTTTTGTTGGATGTGATTGATTCCTGTAGACATACTTTTGAAGGCCATATTTGATGAAGATAAAGATGAAGAATCTTCACATCTAAATGAGAAGAAAGAGGATTTTTCAGAAAGAGACCAACAGGAAAATAAACTTGTAAGAGTTGGTGACATGGAAGAGAAAGATCAAGAAAAAGAAAAGAAAAGGTTGGTGCAACTACCAATAAAATCCATCAATCAATCAAAATGGTTTTATATAGCACTTTTTTACAATTTGCTTCAAAGCAGCTTCACAAATGCCTAATTCTATGGGGTAGAACTAGATATACCATTTAATGTTACTTAAAGGCTTGTAAAGTAAATAAACGCATGCAAACACACCTAACTAATCTTGTCGTATTGTTTTTAGTGAGGGTTCTGCAATTCCAAAATATATCATTTTTGTGGTGATATAGCTTGTTGGTTCTTTGCAAGTAGACCTTCTGGTTCAAACTCATCACAAATGCATAAATGTTCTAGCAAAACAAACAAAACTCACAAGACTGTACTGCACTAACTGTATTCATCTTATTTCAAACACATAGTCTTATAATATATGTTCTTCAATGTAGAATATAGCTAACATGTTTCAAGAAACTCATCTATTGTGAAGGAATAAGTCTATAAATTGTTGTGCATTTGTAAAATAATTTATCTATATCAGTATCTTATTTAAGGAAACCCAAGGCCAATAGATTTCAACATGCAAATAGATTGTTCATGGCATGTTATGCCATGGAAGAATCACGGAAACCTGATATTCACAAGAGAACTCCCAAAAAGCAAAAGTAGAACAATTCTCTGCTGCTAAAATCTTGTGCACTGTAAAAAAAAAACTAATTAATGATCGTTGACTCTAAAGATTTTTTCTAAAAGATTTAATTCAGTCAATTAATTATTTTTAGTTTGCTCAATTTTTGTTGAAGTGTTGATGACTGAATTAATATTTTCTAATCGAGTTCAAATTCTCAGTGGCTTTTGTTGACTGGTTTAAAACGTTCACCTAATTGTTTTCCCGAGCTGTGTCAGAGTGATGTATTGAAAATGTTCCATTTTGGGGAAGACAAAATTGAAAAAGTACTGAAAATTTACTCAAATTTCTGTTAAACTGTATGTTAAGTCAAGACATTAGTTAGAATGTTGAATTTGTTCTCCTTATTCTTATTTTGTTAACTTCTCTTCAAGCCTAAAAATAGACACTGAAAGCCAATCCCCAACAAGGTCCGCCACACAGGTTAGTTTATATTTCCAGTTATTTTATACTTATACTGTACCTGTAAAATGCAGTAGTACTGATTGAATGGTTCATTTTCTTGTCTTGAACAGAGAAATGAGATTATTTTCAGAGGAACTCAAGGTAAAATGCTTATAGTTCTGCAATATTTAAGCAACCAAATGGATCAAAATACTGACTCAATCTTTCCCTCACTCCTCAGAAGCTGAAGGAGTAAAGGAGAGTGGAGTTTTACCAAGTATTTCATCATCTCTTCAGGTTGATTATTTATTGTTAATTAAAACTGTATAATTTACGAAAGGTACTGATCTCTCAGGTCTGATGTATCTCAGGTTGACTCAGAGGGAGACATTGACATGGGCAGCACAGAAATCAACTGCAATCGATTTGATTCATTCAGCAGTTTAACCTCTCATCATAAGGTGAGACATTTTTAAATCTTGAGTACCAGCTTCAAAAGTCTGAAATGTACATAATGAGCAAAAATAATTTAATATCCTCTAGATGAAGGGGAGTCTGGTGAGTCTCTACAGCGTGGGAGATTTCAGGGAAGTTGTCGTATCAGGACAAATCCAGTTTTCTTTACAGTATGACTTAAAAAAGGAGGCGCTTTATGTGGAAATAATACGCTGTCAGGGCCTTGCTGCAGTGCGCAAAAATCGATCTGATCCGTGAGTACAACATTACTCATTATAACCCAATAAAATGTACTGTGCTGGTAATTATTTCCTGTTTAATGTATATATCGATACTAATACCTTTAAAAAGTGTATGGATAATAGATAAAACAAATAATTAGTTTGAATCTGAATTTGAAATAGATCATCCGATCTTTCAGACAGGATTTTTATTCTTATTTGATTGTTTTATGTAGTTTTGAAGGATTTACATTTTTTGAAGAATTTCATTTTAAGGTATTAATTAATGTATGCATTAATAATATTAAAGTATCTAATGATTAAATAGAAAAATTTACAAAAAAAATTTTCACTAAAAGTTTTCACTAAAAATGTGACTTTTAATTGGAATAAATAGTTTATTCTTTTAATAATCCTATCAGCTTTAAATGTATATTATTTAAAGGTAAAGGTTAATTTTGTGTATTACTTCATTAATACCAATGGTATAAGTATTCCTTCTTCATAGGTCAATACATTTAATGCTACTGTAAGTTGTGAAGTGTATCCTTCACAATGTTTGAGTTTTCCATCTCTATTTTATTGCCTGAACATTTCTCTCATCTATAGTTATGTGAAAGTTTACCTTCTCCCTGACAACACATCACGCAGCAAGAAAAAAACAGCAGTGAGACGGAAAACTTTAAATCCGGTTTATGATGAAACCTTAACGGTATCTTCCCTTTCTTCTCAAAATAAACACCAGTTATGCATTGAACAACACATGTCTTCTCTCTCAGTATAAACTGCAGAGGCTGGACCTCAAGGGTCGGGTGCTGAGCATGTCTGTCTGGCACATGGAGAGAATGAGGAGGAACGTCTTCCTGGGAGAAGCGGAGGTGAAGCTGGGTCAATGGGACTGGAGCCTGAAGCAGAATCAGCCGACCTGGAAAAACCTTCAACCACGAGTGAGCACGGTGATAGCACTGATTCTAAACAGCACAGATTCATCTCAGTCTAAACGCTTTGAACACACCTACACCAGTACACAGCAAACAGTGTTTTTGCTTTTAAATAGAGAATATTGAGTTGTGAACATGTGCGAAGTTAAACATTTTTGCAGTTACTTTACAAAGTTGTCTTTGCAAACCATTTAGTTTCTCACTTAATATATAGTATAGTTTTATAGTAGAAGTAGAATCAATCAAAACCCAGTACTGTATTGACCGACTTTAAAAGACTTTTGTATGCACAAATGTTGAAATTTCAGATGTGTGGATCTCAATGTTGAAATTTAAATGGTAGACATTTTGATGTACAACTGTAAACAGTGCAAACATGCATATTTTCAATGATAACCTTCAAACTAATTCATGCCAAACAGTTGAAATTACAAACAAGCATTTGATGAGCAAGGACTGTACTGGAGTACCAGTTCCTATATATGGCCGGTTTCATATTTGTGACAATATTTTCAATAGTTAATTAAGTTTTTTATCTCTCTTTTTGAAAGTCCTCTCCTTTAGATATTTAGAGATTCAGCAAATACTATGGCGGTATACCTGTACACATCCACAAACATTCCATTAATAAGTTTAACAGACATTTAAAGAGATGTAAAATAAGATTAAACTGCATTTTTTTTTACTTCAACAGGGAAGTTGGCGTTTACAAAATAAATAACTTCAGAAAATATAATTGTACTTAATCAGTAATAGATGCAGCCTGTGTTTTCTTTCTCATCATGTTGTTCTCTCTCAATAAAGGTTCCATTCACTCCAGAAGCCATTATCAGCAGAGGAACCATTCTGTTCTCTGTTAAATTTGTACCTCCAGGTTCAGAGGGTAAGTTTGACCCATTCAGCTTCTGTTAAACTTCTTAGTGAACATACTCACAGAGGAATTAAATATTCTAGGAGTACCCATCAGGTTGATTCAAGCAACAAATAGGAAGCACAGCCAGGATAGTAAATAAATTGGGATACTTTTTATATGCATGTGTAATTATTACTATTTGCATTAAATCTTTAATTTATTTATTTCTACAGCCATCCACCAAGAAGTGTTTGAACCTCTAACAATGTACAATTTGAACTGCTTTTGATCATTGAGTTAGTAAAAATCATTAAACATTTTACAAGTCAAATCAAATCAGGTTTTATTGAAAAGCTACTAAAAATCAGCAGAGCCAGAGCTCCCATGATTGAGTGTGTTTGTGAACATGTCAGGGATTAGTCTTTGCCCACTATTAACAAAGAAACATAAATGCACATACATTCGGAAACTTTTCCTTTCAAGTCCGTTTATCTTTTTAAGTTTAAATCCTTCCCGTGAGATAAAGATAAAGTTATGGATTTGGTCTGGGAAATAGTATAAGACACATCCTTTCATCCCCAAACGCGCTGAAACACAGAACTAAAACCACATTTGATTTGCACTCTTTTTGGTCAGCTGAAAAAGTCATATTGTAACAATTATTACAAAAGAAATCCAATCTTTATAAACAAAAAGTAAAATGAGGAAAGACTATGTATTGAAAGCATAACACGGAGCAAAATGGTGGAGAAAGCCAGAAAGTCACCTAGAATCTGTCAGTATTGAGGGAAGAAATTCCGCCCCCTATCAGTACTAACTGATATCAACTGATGGCCTCTAAAGGCATCTTAATACCCAGAATAGCTCATCTCAATACCTCAATGTTAAAGCAGGATGAACAGAGAAATGGAGCAGGGTTATTCTGTATAAAAACTGCTGCCATCTAGCAGAGCTAAAATAAAAAGAGGTTGACTTTTCAGCAAGACATTGTTGTGTAAAAACATTTATTTTCCCCACGGTAAGCATTTAACAAAAGCAAGTCATTCTCAAAGTCCAATGTATTTAATACTACATGCCTAATGTGTATTTATTGAGTTAATGATACTTTTTTGACCTTTTGAAAATGCGTTTATCTATTCACAATTTTTCAAAAAATAACAAACATTTTTTTGATTGAAGTTGAGTTTTGTCTCATAGGAAGAGGAGCTCCAACAACGGGCGAGCTCCACATTTGGTTGAGAGAAATTACTGGTCTGCAGCCTACAAAGCGTGGTGCACCCAATGCATATGTCAAAAGGTGAGTATGCATGGATTCCTGATGATTCAGAATCAGATAGAGTTCTCGGTTTTCTTCAGTGCGGTGTGTGTTCGTTCAGTGTGGTGTTACCAGATGAAAGCGGTGTCAGTGGACAGCAGACACGTGTGGTGCGAGGATCGGTGAGCCCAGTGTTCAACCACACCATGGTTTATGATGGGTTTCAGCCCAGCGACGTCCTCGAGGCGTGTGCAGAGATGACCGTCTGGAGCTCACAACCTTCTTGCTTCCTGGGAGGAGTTCGCCTCAGCACTGGTTCAGGTGACAGTAATCTGGAAATAAAACAAAAAGTTTAAAACAAAAACTTCCAAAAAATAGATTTAGTATTTTTTTTATTATTTCTATTTAGTTTACAGAATATTTCATGAAATATATTTATATGCATTTTCTGCCATATATGTTTGCATCATGTTTTTGAAAAAGTAGTCATATCTTTAAGTGAAATATGGCTAGTTGTTTTTAACTTAAATCAGTGAAAGCCAGGAAAATTGACAAGGATAAGCTAATCCTTAGAACAATTACTGCTAAATAAAATCTGTTTTTTTTCTGAGGTGAATGCTAAATCTACATAAATTAACCCTAAACTACAATTAATTAATACACTGCAATTAAATGCAGTTCGTTGATAAAAAGGAAAATAAAAATGTTTATAATACTGTTTTAGCTATATACAAATTCATTGTTAGTTTATCGTGTTTTTATGCTAAATGAATGCTTGGTTATGAGCCGGTTAAAACCTAATCAAACCATTTATTTATGCTTAACTGATGAGGTACTGAGCACCTTTTACCCTTGTGTGGTAGTAATTAAATACCAGTATGTTTTTTATTGGTTAACCATTAATTAATGCATTATAATTAAGCTTGTAAAATAAGTAATTTCACAATTAGTGGAGGTTGCACTGACACTATGCTATTAAACTTGTTGCAGGTGTGAGTTATGGTCAGTCTGTTTGCTGGATGGACTCAACAGCAGATGAGAGTAGAATTTGGTCATGTGTGATTCAGAGACCAAACTGCTGGGTGGATGCAACTCTTCCCATCAGAGCCAACTTACAGCTCTGCTCAGATTGAAATGCACACATCCTTCCTTTCTAACATTCAGTGTGAACAATAAAGAAATATTACACCAGTTATTTTGAAACATTGCTAGGAGTTAAGACGACTAATTATAAGCATTGTTTGCTTTTCAAATATCTTCAGCTTATCTAGATCTATGAGACAATAACTGACCTAATGCAGTTATAATTTCAAACTAGTACAGAATAGATATTAAATCAGTCTGTCCTGAAATGGAGACATCAAACATCCCCATCTACCAACAGGGGTTATATTCCAGTTTATTACCGAGTCGGTAACACCTTCTGACCGCAAAAGAAACAAAACAAGTTGTACTCTTCTCTGTTAAAAGGCTTGTGCACACATCTCAGGTTTACACATAAGCAGCTGATACCACATTCATCATGGGAAGATGAAAATGTGTGATTTAAGCCACTATTTAGTTTCTGTTTACCGTCAGAATGTGGTCCCGTCACAGTATTAAATTAGTAAATATCAGCCGATTGCAAATTGGGACATTTCATTATGTTTTAAATGCTGCTTTAAGGCATGAAAATCCATGTGATGAGTGCTAATATATCTTGAAATTGCTTCAGAGGAAATATGAAGCCATAACAGATTTGGAATGATATGCGGGCAAGTTATTTTTATACTTGGAGTGGATTATCGCTTAAGTGCCATTTAATTAAAAGATAAAGTTATAGTGGTTATGCATTGGTTGCGTCATTTTGTTTTCTGTAAGAACAAAAATTTATGTTTTCAGAAGAGAGGTTGTTTGTAAAGTTGTTAATTTAATAAAATGCAAACTTCTAAAACCACATTTTTGTTATTTTTCTTCTTTGTGTACAATGTGGATGATCTGCTCGTGTTTTGCTGTCAATTTTGGCTTGTTACTTCAGTTCAGTGTGGTTCAAAATCTGGGAGGATGATGACACACAATCTGTACCATCGACAAAGTTAGTTCTGTGCATGTTCACAAATCACGTGCTTGAATAGACTTTTAAAGTTCAAGTTTCATCTCCCTTCAAAAACATTCCAGGATTTTGGTGGTATAACATTTTTTATTAGTGTGTGACCTCGAAATTAACAAGCTGCCAACTAAATTATCTAAATGTCATCAAAATTCATTCAATCACATATTTACAAAACATAATAACATTCATCATAAAGTACTCAATCAAAATAGAATAAAGCTTGTTGGTGCTCTGAGTTCTAGTCGTCCATCATCAGCTGGTATCTCTGCCGCCGGAGACGGGCTGCTGCATCTCCTCTTGTCTCAATGAAAACTGTGTGTCTTGATGTTTTTATAGGTCTTATGATGCAGTCTGAACTCCAGTTCATTGGCTTCTCCTCCAACATCTGTCCAGATCACTCACTAGGAGCTCTTTTGTTTATCAGGCAGTCTCGCAGATGTATACCCTACGTTTCCTTTGAATGCAATTTAAATCAAATTTTCCTGGCTCCAGTTACCACCTGCAAATTATGAGATTTCAACCATTCGCAAAGGAAAGTCATATTTATGTTAGTACCTGTTGAGTGTTCAGCCTGGTCACTTTATAGGTTGCTTGTCTCTATCGATAAAGATACCAAGTTGGTAGGAAAATTAACACTTTAAATAAACCATTAATAAGTAATATATCTTATTAGTGGGGAGCAAAATTTTATAGTTATCTTAAGAATGGTGAGAAAACATTTTATCATCAAGAACTATGACTTGTCTTATAGATTATAAAAGTAAATTACTCCCTAAGCATTTAGCTAGATATTGAACATGTCTATATTAATGCTATTTTTACGTCTGATGTTTTATACCTGCTTGATCATAGTAACTCTCACATGTATTCTCAGCTGATATTGGGCAAAAAAGATTTTAATACAATTAATAGATCATCAATCAGTTACTGGGTTCCAATGTTACACTTTAATGTGCCATTAGTGATGTTACATATTATGTTTGCATGCAGTGGCTTTGAGCTTTAATCAACTATTAAACAACTGTGTTTATCATCTTTGGGGTTGTACGTAACAAACTGAGCTAATAAAATTTCACTATATTTGACTAATAAGGCTTTCTCTTTTAAATGTATTTATTCAGCTCTTTGAAATCCATCCCATAGAGATTGTGCACGTGGCTTTGTGAAACTGCTTTAACCCTACTGTGATGTAACGGGGATGGGGGGTCAAGGTATTCTCCAACAAGGGGATCAATAACAGACTTTGACCAACAGTGAAATAAATATTTGACCGGCCCACTCCAAACCTGATCTAAAACAAACTTGAAACTTTTTGACATTGATGCTTGTCTCAATGTGTTGCATACCTGCAAGTAAAGGGCAGGCTTATTGTCTTTTAGGTTCTCTACTGTATATGTTATTTATTTATATGTATTTCATTCATTCTCATAGATCTTGTGAATCAGGACCAAAAAGATCAAAGTCTTGTTCGCAGTTAATAAATATTTGTCAGGACCACCCCTTCAAATCCCAATAGACCTTCACATTATATAAAGTCACTGTGGTCGATGCTAGGAGGCATCTTCAGGAGGTTCTTTAGTTCCCACCATGTGGACTATTCTAGCTGGAGTCGTGGTTCTGGTGTGTACTGCAGGTAAGTGTGCATGAGAGAAAAATAACACATGGTTTTGATAATGTTGGCATGTTTTAATTCCTCATGGAAAAGTATTTGAAAAATTGAGCTTTTTCTTCATCAGATGCTACACCAATGTTAGGAAGGACACCTCCTTATTTTGGAAACAAGTATCATGTCAAAGGTATATTCACTTTTGTCATTCACAAAACAAAAAACATTTATTTCTTTGTCTTACAAAGAGTCAGCTTTAAAAAAGATTAATTGAAACACCACCTAATGTTTGTCACTCAATAAATGTCTGCCCTCATACAACATGCTCAGCCCATCACTGGATCAGGTGTACATCCCAAAACTTGCACATATTTATTAGAGTGATCTAAATATTCATTTTGCCTTTTTCAAGGGAACTAATTATTTTCAATACATCAGATGCAATTTATTGTTGTATATTAATATTAGTTCTAAGTTTGTTGGCTGTTTAGTGAAGTGCTCCTTACAAGTAAAATCAGCAACTTTATAATTATGTCATATTTTTCAGAATGCACACATTATGAGGTTAAAAATTAATAGAAACCTTGTAGAGCAAAGCAGCATTATTGATAGTTGGGTTGTCTGAGTAAGATAACAGTGGCATTATGTTCACTCCATGTGTTTTCTTCAAAATTCTTTAAATTTATTTATAATTTTTAAAACGAAACAAAAAGAAGCTTAATTTGCAGGTAATGTGAAGAAATAGAATATACACAATTACACAAACCTGTATGTTTGAGCATCATGCAACCCTGAAAGTTCCGTTTCTGCACCCGGATGAAATCTACTAAGCCTTATGTCTCGTTTAACATGGATTTAAGAAGCTGGTTTACTGATATATATGTAGACTGTAAAAAAAAATTACATGTATCAGGTATGAGCACCCAAGGCATTGTATAGCATCTATCAATCTGCACTAGTGGGTGGGAAAAGCACCTTACCATATCACAAGCATTGCTGCAAAATGGTTTTGGATGCTTTTTTACCTTTTTAATTTTAATTAATTGATGACATTAAACCACTCTGATTGTGGTTACACAATTAATTCACACATTTATGTTAAACAGCCTACAAAAACTGATGTTGTGTCATTAGATCCCTTTAAAAACAGGAGCTCTCCAAAACCAAACTGAAGCTGTCTCATTTAGGATCAGACTATACAATAACTGTTATAATACAAGTAAGTACGTTTCAGTAGAATGGACCTCTAATCATAATCTTTTGGATAGGTCTGCTGTCCTTCCCTCATTCTAAGATAGAGGAACCATTTGAAGCATGGTATGACCATGAGAGCAACAGAAGTCGGATTGACTACCGTAATGGTTAGTGGTTTTTCTAAACATGGCTTTGAAAAGCTTGATTGTTTCTTCGTAACAGTGATTCTTTTGCTGCAGGTACAGTGCGCACCTTTCTACTTGCAAATTACTTGGACAACGGTGCCATTTTCAAGGTCACACCAATCATCCCTCCCACTGATATCAAATGCTACCAGCTGAATGGAACCAAAGAGGAACCAATAAAGCCACAGGAACCAATGCCTGATGTGCAGGGATTTGAAGTATGTCTCATCATAAATGAATTTAAATCCCACATATGCAATGAGTTGGCAAACTATACATAAGATTATTGCTTGGTTGCAGTTTGAGAAGATGGAGGAGCACAAAGGGGTGCAGTGTGAGGTGTGGAAAAAAGTCACAGAGGTTGGACACAAGAAGAACACCTATCGCCTGTGGATCACACGTCCAGAGGGAGCTGTTTTCCCCACCATTCCACACCACTTTGAGATGATCAGCTTCAACTCTCTCCTGGGTGCTCATAATGACAAATACAGCATTGAATACAGTGATTTCAAGCCTGATGGCGAGCCAGACTTTTTCTCGCCACCTTTAGGTAAGTAGAGAACTAGCCATCAGAGAAAGTCACCCTTTTTATAATTATAAAGCATCAGACATTGACAGTTTTTGGCTTGTTTAGGAATGAAATGTGAAGAGTTCCCTGACCCTCATGATGAGCATCAAATTTTAGCCAATCCAATGCAAGACTATGTGAGCACTCACCCTATCAGCCACGGCCACAAACTGTTTGGCAAATTTAAGAAGGACTTCGAACGAAAGTATGAAGATGAGAAGGAGAACGAGGAGCGTGAGAACTATTTCTTACACACTTTTAGGTAAGAAAAATATATTGCCATCTAAAATTTTAAAGAGTATTAAACTATCTTCTTAATATAAGTTCTGTTTTTTGCTTCTAATTCGTTCTCAGGTTTGTCCACTCCAACAACAGAGCTGGTTATACCTACAGTGTGGGTATCAATAACTTTGCTGATTGGACAGAAGGAGAAAAAGAAAGAATGCATGGCGTTAGGTTGCCAAAGAAGAAGGATAATTGAATGCAGTTCTTACATATTTCTTTAGTGTGTTGTCAACACAAAAAGTGCATGAAAAGGCATGTCATTTTGAATAATACTTGAAAACATGTAGCACAAAAAGAAGTTCAAAAAATTGGAATAAATGAAATTGTCTTATGCCTTACTTAAATAAATGTATCCTTATTCTTTTGCTCAGAATGTTGGTACTTTTATTTAACTTCACTCACTGTGATGATTAAACCCAATAAAGCTGCAGCACATAAGAAATGGAAACCAAGCAATGATGAGCCCTGGTATGTCAAGACATCGAAGAATCATAACTGTTCTAAGCACTAGCATCAATTGAAGTTCAAGCTGATTATTCATATTTGAAAAGCAACGCGTCAGCCACTAACACAGTAAAAAAATTGTGAAATTATTCATCATGAATTAATGCATAATTTACTAATTATGAAGTTTGAAATTGGTTTTTATTTAGAGGTACATATCTCCACATTAACAAATTATTAATTCATGATTAGTTGATTTTTATTAGGTGATTACTTACTTTAAGAGACACATCTTTGTTAACTCATTATATAAATCATTAATTCATGATTTAGTTGATTATTTTAATTGATTATTATTAGGTGATGACTTTACTTTAAGTGACACATTGCTAACTCATCATTTCGTAATCATTAATTAACTTTAGACATGCTCCAGAGTGAGGTTTGTGTCGTCCATTATGAAAAAAAATCATTGTAAAGTGCAGAAATATTTCAAGAGTTGGTTCATTATATTAAATGTATATTATAAATACTAGAAAATTATTCCATTTTAGCTATTAGAACAGTTGCTTTAGTTTGTTTATTTTTGTAAACAAGGGAACATGGTCCAGTCAATACAGCATTTGGTTGTTTACCCAAATTAAGTTAAAATGGCTCCTCGCATATTTACAGATAATAACGATGAATAGAGGCAATATATTTGGATTAATTTATATAACCTTAGAAAAGCGAGTATGGGTCGTGAAGGACGTCAACTAAATCTACTTAATGTTTGCTGCGCATGCGCTCAACGAGGCGTCAAACAAGCAAAATAAAAATATCACTTATTTTTAAAGAGTTCTCGTAAAAAACTAAAACAAAACACATTTAGTTCATACAGAAAACATACAGAATTAGTTTTTAAAAGAAGCCAAAAGGTAGTTATGAACATAAAAGCACACCATCAAACAATCAATACATTTTAAGAAGAGAATTCATTTAATCAATTGGACACAAAATAAATTACTTTTCAACTTTCTCTTGGATACTGACGCATCAAAAACGGTGGCTATAAATAACCAGACAGAACGCATTATTTATATAACGATCCGGACTTTGAAATGAAGTTAAACATTAACTTGTTTCTGTCAGCTACACATGATCTCAAATTCCAAGCGTCTCTCATTACAGATAACAGAGAAAAGTGAATTCAGATGAACAATGATCCTTGTAGCTTTTCAAACTCGTAATAAATAACGTGGCTTGAAAGAAATGGTCAGCAATTTTACCGCCAATAAGCTGATTTAAGCCAAACCGAAACAGCTGACTCGGGTCATGTGACCACCACACACCCCGGGTCATATGACTTTAATTCACTCCTCCTCGTCGCGTTTTAAGGAACTCACCGCGGCGCACTGTCTACGACTACAACACCGCAGAGAAGTTGTCGGCGATTGTTTTCGGGTGTTAGACTGGTTTTCCTCGGATGCTGGCTTAGAGCCTGGTTTACAGCATGTGGTTGTTCCTGGCTGGATCCGTGCTTCTGCTCTGTGCTGCAGGTGAGGTGCTGGTGAACCAAACAGAAAAGACAAGGTCTCCTGATTGGTCACATCCCGATTTTAAATACATCGGCCACGTTTCCTGTCTTGAGTTCAAATTAAACAATTATAGATTACTTGTATATTGTGTAAATTTGAGATGGGATGATAACGGTGCCTGTTTTCTGCCTGTACAGATGCACTACCAGTTGATGGCAGAACCCTTCCTGAATTTGGAAAGATATATCACGTGAAAGGTATATTTATACTGATTATGAGTAACCGTGTATTTTATTTTCCCTTGTGTCCCTCAGTTTGATCTTCTGCTGAATGTTTTCTCCGTGTGTTTGAAAAAAAAAACAACAACGAACACTTCAGGTTTCCAAGCGAAATTATAAAAATTTATGCTATTCTACCTATTCAGAAGTTTTTTTTAATTATTATTCCTGCAATTTTACACATTAACTTTAAGTCTAAAGGTGTAGCCAAGAATACAGATCTAAATATACAAGAAACAATTGAAGGGATCACATGGGCATAACTTCCTGTCTCACTTCCCAGGGTGAAGTGAGTAACTTAAGTGCCTGATTGTGACTTGAATCATCAATAATTAATGCATAAAACATCAACATATAACGGCTAAAAAAAAGCACTAAATAACAGTAAAAAATTGTATGATTTTTTTGTAAATTTGCTGTATCATGTGAAATAACAACTGCTTTAAGTATTATTCAGATTGTTTCCTGAATGCTTGCATAATCCTATTTTCTTTTTCTGGGAGCTCAAAGCAAAATAAACAAAGTCAGATATAATATGTTTTTCCCTTACTAAAAGTTGAGGGAGTTATTTGAAAATAGGAGGATTTTCTCCATTTTTGTACCAACAAAATATAAACCAGTAGGGGGTGTGGAATAAGTACGGTTGTGGGAGGAGAAGGAGATACACACTAAACACATTCCCAATCGGTGCACTATCCACACTTTTATGAGTGCAAAATGAGAAGTGGTGTACCCCAAACCATGGTATACATTTTGTTTTAAAGTGTCTGAGTAGTGCCTGGGTGTGTACTTTTTCTTGCTAGATACTGAAGAGCAGATCAACTGGCTCATGCCCACAGCCATGAAGAGTTTTCTCTTGGACCTAGACAAGCTCTCACAAATAATTTTTTCAAGAAGCACATAAATAAATAAATATGGTCAATATAGAGAGTGTTCTGTGAGAATTCAGATTGGGACTTGTTTAATTGCTCCCACGGCATAGGATCATGCAAACCTCTTGAAATTTCTTAATGTGGCCATCCTTAAAAAGTCTTTATAGAATTGTATTTATTACTTTGTTACTTACGTTGTTGTTTCTTTGCATAACTTTATTTTTTCAAACGTCGGGTATGTTGCCTAGGTAGTGATATGGCAATAAAAACATCCATGACAGGGTGGTTCTGTTTTAGAAAAAAATACACACAAAAAAAAACCAGGCCCCTACATTCCTATTTTACATTTAACTACATGTTATTTGTGTTAATTCAATGGCATGCTGTTTTTGGGTCTTGAAATGGTATTCACATAAGTCCCCCATTGAACAGTACAAAGCAAGAAACAGTTTGCCAACCCTTTAATTGCAGATGGAATGAATTGTTGACATCACAGCTCTAATGAGATTAGTCTGATTCAATCTGATGGAGTAGATCTAGAGTTTGATTGGCCTTGTTTCTTGGTTCGGGTTACTCTGTAATTAGAAAAACGAATTTTACTTCCTCCTCAGGTTTGATTTCTTTGCCTTATGCTGAGATAAAGGAACCGTTTGAAGCATGGTATGATGTCAAGGAGAAAAGAAGTCGAATTGACTACTATCACGGTTTGTGATCCACTCAATGCTCTTTACTCAGGGTGAAAAACAAACATTGATCTATTTCAGCTTTCTTTACAGGTCAAGTTTCCACTTTCTTTCTTGGAAATGATTTGGCTTACGGTGCTGTTTACAAGATCACACCAGTAACCACTGAGACAGAGTTGAATACTATGAAATGCTTCCAACTAAATGGAACTAAAGAGGGGCCCATTGACCCGCAGATAGCAGTGCCTGATGTTCAGGGATTTGAAGTAAGTGTCCGTGTCACCCAACAGCAAATTCCAACAATGAAGCCAACACAGATCATATAGATGACTATGCTTGAATTGGATGTATAATAATCTAAACCAGTGATCACCAAATGGTGGGCCACTCAAAGGAGTTTAGACTGGTCCCTCACATGGGCTGTACTGTAGACTGTGTAGCTGCACGTGTCCATTAAATGAGCCCGCATCAATACAAATGTCTTGTTGATATTCGTTTTATTTTCTTATCGTTCACTTTCGCTTCGAAACCAACATGACATCGTGATAACGTGTGCGCCTTTATGAACAATGCAGCTGAAAACTTCTTTGAGCTCGATCAGACGTCCGTCTCGTCAGAATTCTCTCTCTCAACTAAACTTAACATTCAGCGTCCGCTTGTCATCATGCAACACACGTGTCAAAATAAAAGTCCCTTGATCGCATCCAACCAACATCACAAATAAACACTTATACAATTTTATAACCTAGAAATACTTGTGTATTTCATTACACTCCCACCAAATTACTATGATTTATGAACCCAACTTTGATAAATCTAGTAATTTCATCTGTAAGTAACAACTCCCTTTCGATAAAAGATTTTTATGCCTGATTGGTTTCAATTAACACAACCAATTTATGAATGGGGCGTTCCAGAATTGATGGGATAAGCTGCTGATCTTCCTTTCTAGACTTTTTGTTCCCTACTTGTACTGTAACTTTCCTCACACAGCCATCTTCATCTTCTTGTGCTTTAACTACCCTTCCTAGTTTCCATTCACTACGAGGGATTCCTTCATCATTTAAGATCACAATGTCTCCCTTCCTTACATTGCGTCTTTTAGCATGCCACTTTTGCCTGAGGGAAATGTTTAGCAAGTACTCTTTCCTCCATCTACTCCAGAATTGTTCTGCTAAATACTGTATTCTACGCCACCGCTTTCTGGCATATATGTCCTCAGCTACAAACCTTCCAGGTGGTGGTAAAGGAACTGAAGGCTTCATGGTGATGAGATGATTGGGAGTGATGGGCTCTAGACTCTTTGGGTCATTAATATTGTCAGTAGTGAGAGGTCGACTGTTCACTATGGACATGGCTTCATAAAAGAAAGTCCTTAGAGAAAAATCATCAATTCTTCCTACATGTTTTGATAGGATGACATTTAAGATGTTTCTCACGGTTCTTATTTGCCGCTCCCATACTCCTCCCATGTGACTGGCATGGGGGACATTCATAATGAAGTCACATTGTCTTTCAGCAAGGTAAGTGATGATTCTTTCAGAGTCCATTTCCTTTGTAGCTTTTGCCCATTCATTCTTTGCTCCGACGAAGTTTGAGCCCTGGTCTGACCTGAATTCTCGTACAGATCCTCGAATTGAAATGAAGCACCGAAGAGCATTAATGAATGTGTCCGTAGTTAAGTCCTCCAACATCTCAATGTGTATGGCTCTTGAGGAAAGACAAGTAAATAAAAGACCATACCTTTTGTTTTCTTTGCGACCTTGTTTGGTAAAGAATGGGCCAAAGCAATCAATCCCACAGTATGAAAAGGGTGGTGAAGGCTCAACTCTGTTGATGGGTAGGTCAGCCATTCTTTGTATTTCCATAGGTCTGCGTGCTCTTCTACATGTGACACATTTTTGTATGTGTTCAGCTACCACCTTGCTTCCTCCAACGATCCAAAATCCATTTGCTCTGATCTCATTGAGCGTCAGTCCTCTTCCTTGATGTTGTACTTTCTCGTGGAAATGGTCTACTATCAAGTGTGTGATCCAGTTATTTCTGGGAAGTATTAAAGGATTATTTACTTCTGGACATGAAGATTTTCTTAACCTTCCTCCCACCCTCAAGACTCCATCTTGTATAACTGGATCAAGTTGGTACAGTTTATGACTGCTTGACAGCTTTCCTTGCTCCAATGCATGGATCTCGTCCTTGAATGCATCCTTTTGTGCTAATTTGATTAGCGTCAAACTGGCCCTTTTTAGATCTTCTACATCAGTTGAGGAGCTTGGCTTGATTTTCTTGGCCAGACTCTGTATACGTGCAGTAACTTTGACTGCTGTATGCCATTTTGAGAAACAACTGAACCTTGTCAGAAAGTCTTCTTCATTATGAGCTTCCGTTGTCAGAGCTATTGTAGTTCGCACTTCTGGGTCTCCAACCAACAGCTCTGGCTTTTTAGGATGGTATACACCATGATGAGGAATATACCACACATTCCCTGCTTTTGGCTGTTGATCGGCTCTCTCTGCATCCCCGTCTTCCAAGACCTTGGCCATGAACTTCACATAATCCTTTTTTAATTTTGTATTTCCTTCCAATTTGACTTTTAAGCGTTGTAATCTCAAAATAGCCAACTTTTTGTTCTCTGGCAGCTGTGGGCGTGTCTTAAATGGAAGAGGCATTTCCAGATGACCTTCTGCATTTTTGTGTATTCCACTTTGAACTGTGTGCATGAATTGAATGTCATCCTGAGAAACACACTTTTCTTTAACATTACTTTCCTTGAAGTCTGATTCAAGAGTCCTTAAGATGGCTGCAGGTGTCAATATTGGGAATTCTGTAACACTTATGCGATGGCATAATCCAGTGACTGCTGTTGATCTTACTGCTGGTTTTGAATTGCCTACTATGCTCCAACCCAAGTCTGTTTTAATAGCATAAGGCTCCTCATCTCTCCCAGTGATGACCTTTCTTGGAATAAGTGCCCTGGAGCAATCATACCCAATTAGAAGTCCAACTTTGCAAGTTAACAGCTCTGGTATTTCCTGTGAGATATGAGTAAGGTGACTCCATCCCTTTGCTGCCTCTGGTGTGGGAATGTGGGACCGTTCCAGTGGAATAAAGTCTCTAGTATATGTTGGGGGCAAATTAATGAAGCTTCCAGAGGAAAACCCTCTTACTCTAAGACCACTAACTCTCTCACTCTTTATGATGGAGTCTCGTCCCATCATAGTGGTCAGCTTCAACTTCACCGGCTCTAACTTTTCACCCATTTCCTCACATACTTCTTTATCCACAAAGGTGTTGCTGCTTTGAGTATCCAACAAGGCATACACTAAAATCTCTCTTGAAGGAGTAGAGACTGAAGATATCCACACTGGTACCACCATTGATGTGCTCCCACCATTTTTGTTGATACTGCAAGAAAGAGATGAAGTCCTTGCCTCTGGTCTATTTAATCGTGAAGACGATCCATCTTTAGACTCAAGCAGACGTTCTTCATGCATGACTGTTGGGTGACGTTTCTTGCAAATGCTACATATGGCTTTGTTTGGGCATTTCTTTGATATGTGACCTTTCCTGAGACAGGAAAAACACATTTCATTTTCCAAAATGAACTTCACTTTGTCTTCTGTGCACTTACTGGCAAACACATCACACTTGTGAATCGAATGTTTTTCTCCACAGCAGACACACTTCAACAATTTCAAGCCTGAAAATGTTGCTCTTTCTTGACAATTTTCTTTGTTTTGCAGATTGTCAGTGCAATTTCTTTCCATCCTTTCAGATGTTTTCACATCAGTGTTAAAGGTGCTGACCCTTGAACGCTTGACCTCCTTTAAGGATTTATCTTCGGTGTTCTTTAAAGCAGAAAAGGAAGTTACTGGGTTGCACACAATATCTGCTTCTAATGACAGAAATTCTACAAACTCATTGAAACTAGGATAATCTTCTGTTTGCTTCATTTGTAAAGTCACATGACGATTCCAGCGACTCACCAGCCAATCTGGCAGTTTTTGCAGTAACCGCTGGTTTTCTTCACAGTCATTTAAAACTTGAAGGCCCTTCACATGTGGAATGGCATTGTTGCATGCAGTCAAAAAATCAACAAAATGTCTCAGTTTAATTGACTCCTTTGAACCAATCTTTGACCAGTTGTTTAACTTCTCTCTGAAAGCTCGCTGAATTATAAACGAGTGACCATATCTTGCATTTAGTGATTCCCATGCCTGCTGATAAGCATCATCATCTTTTCTGTAGAACTGACCTTCCACTACAGACAATGCTTCTCCTGTCACATACCTTTGTAAGTAGAACAGTCTGTCTGCGGAATTGGTACATCTCCTTTCAATCAAGGCCTTAAAGCTTGTACTCCACTCCAAGAACTTCAGTGGGTCACCAGAAAACACAGTAGGTTCTAGAGCAGGTAGTCTAGAGAAAACCATAGCATCTTGCAAAGCCTGAGGAAATGAAACTGCGGACTGAGCAATTTTATTGTGATTGCTTTGTGCTCTTTCTCCATCATCTTCTCTACCAGGAAGAAAATGAGAATTTAACAGCTTGATATTCTTAGATTTTCCTTCTTTAGTTGCCTTTTCAGGGGGAAGATGCAAACTGGAATCCTCACTTTGCTCTGACTGGTTTTCCTCTTCTGACTGACTGGGATCACTTTTTGAGTAGGCTTCCATTTTGGCTGCGATTACTTCAAGATCTCTTAGATTTTCTAATCGTCTAAGTTCTTGTCTCTGAGTAGCGATTGCATCTTCCATTCTGATTTCAGCCTGCTTTGCTGCAAACTGTGCAGCACACTCCGCTTTCGTGATGGTCAAGTCTTTAGTTGCTTGGCTAGAATGCTGGCTACAAACAATTGATCCGGACATTGTAGAACCAAATATTGATTGTGCATATTTTTTGTCCAGCATCACATGAAGCCTTGCATTTTCTGCTGCAGCATCAAAGTCATCTAGCCCTCTTTCACTCAAGCGTACATTTATCAATCCCATAATATCAGAAGTTACAGCAACACAAGAATCCACTTTTCTTTTTGCCTCACTGGAAGGCACTGCATGGGATCTTATATCACTGTACATTTCCTTCACTTGATTTTGCAGGTTTTCTAAAGAATCCATCATTTCGATCAGTTCTTTGTCACTGCATTCTTCTTTGAGGTTTTTGCGGCTTAACTTCGCTTGTTCTTTCCAATTCTCATACGTCTTGAGAAATTTACTTTCTTTCTGCAGTGCTGCTTGCTGTTTTAACTCACTCATTTTTGCAGTGTCTCTCCTTTCTCTGGATGATTTTCTAGTTTCTGTTGTCTTATTAGCAGCCATTAGCTCTGTAAGTGCAAATCTAGATTCAGCATCAGCTACTGTTAACTCTGCTTTATCTTCTCCCTAACCCTCAACTCTTCTATTAACTCAAGCTGAAGGAATTCGGATAGCTCACTAGTTAACTCAACTTGTTTTCTGTCACAACCACTGGCCATGACAATAAATTCAAAAATAGTTGAAACAATATATATATACACTTAACTTTCTTAAATTAAAAACAAAACATGCAACAACAACAACTATTAATTTGAACAATTCAAATGAACAGATAATATAAACTGAATGAAAGTCCAAACCTTAACTGTAAATTATTGCAACCAAACCTGTTGTCCTTTCAGACCGCAATAATGTAGTCAGTTCACTGCAGGTGTCTAGTTCAACATCTGAAGGAACGCTGCCTCTGTGGTCACTCTTTGTACTGCAGCGCAAACTCGTTCAGTCTCTTCAAATGTCCTTTCCCGCTATCTGGCGATCTTCTCCGTCAGCGCGGCTTCTTTCCTGATGCTCTTAACTCTCTTCAAGATGACGCCACACTTCTCTTTTAGAAAACATTCAAGCTCCGGAACAAACGATGGCTTCCTGAGACTCTCGAAGCGCGTTCTGTGCATGCACGTGGTCCCTCTCTTGCTCGCTCGCTCTCTGACCAACGTTATGCTTCATCTTTGATAAGCGGCGTTTTCTCTCTGCCTGGCGCTGGTATCAATGGCGCCAAACGCTACGTTATCACTGTAGCTGCACGTGTCCATTAAATGAGCCCGCATCAATACAAATGTCTTGTTGATATTCGTTTTATTTTCTTATCGTTCACTTTCGCTTCGAAACCAACATGACATCGTGATAACGTGTGCGCCTTTATGAACAATGCAGCTGAAAACTTCTTTGAGCTCGATCAGACGTCCGTCTCGTCAGAATTCTCTCTCTCAACTAAACTTAACATTCAGCGTCCGCTTGTCATCATGCAACACACGTGTCAAAATAAAAGTCCCTTGATCGCATCCAACCAACATCACAAATAAACACTTATACAATTTTATAACCTAGAAATACTTGTGTATTTCATTACAGACTGCTGAACTTGGATGTTGTTTTATTGACTGTGATTTACCATCACGTAAAAGTTTGATGTGGTCCATTCATAAGACTTGCACATTTATGACTATATATGGCGCAGAGGCAGATTTTGTTAATTTTACAGTGATGTTGATGTCTATCAGCAAACAAAATGCAGGCTTAACCCCTCACTGTTTCAGCACAATTTCTCCCAAATGGTGGATTTTACGAGTATAGATATCATTTCATCAAAACTCAAATGAGAACTAAAGCTAAAAAAAACTAAAGGTGACCTTGAAAACCAATCCTTTAAAGCCAGAGAGAATGCTTAGCCCACATGCTTGATTTGCATGCTGACCCTTGCTGTCTGCAAAGACAACAAGGTTCTCTCTCTTTCCTGTCTTACAGTGCCCTATCTACACTCTCTATCTCTTGTTTCTCACTCCTCTTTCTTTCCCCCATCTCCCCTCTCTTTATTTCACTATCTCCACTATAACTCTTTCTTCGTCTCTCTCTCTCTCTCTCTCTCCTCTACCCTTTCTCCTCCCCCTCTATCTCTTCTACACCCCCCCCCCTTAAATTCTCTCTCTCTCGCTCTCTCTGTATATGTCACATTACAATGTGCTTAACATTAATATATTCCTTTTGTTTGAATAATGATCAAATATAAGATTGGGGGGGGGGGGGCATTTGATATTTTTCTTTGTTTTAAATGTTTATTAGAAATTTAGTGGATGGAGGGGCTGTTATTTGACCTTGGTGGAGAAAAAGTGACCCATTATATATTTTCAGTCTCAAAAAGCAAAGCCCAAGTCATGCTTGCTTGCTTCTTTAGTTATCTACTCTTCTTTCTTATTTAACACTATTTCTAGTGCTGTATGCTTGCCAAGTGCAGTCTTTTTACAATCGTTTGTTGCAGTTTGAGAAGATTGAGTATTATGGAGGCGTTCTGTGTGAGGTCTGGAAAAACGTCACTCAGTTTGGCCATAAGAAAAACACTTATCGCCTGTGGGTCACTCGTCCGGAGGGGAATGATTCCCCTGCCATTCCGCACCACTATGAGATGATGGGCTACAACACTCTTCTGGGCTCCCACTATGACAAGTACATCGTCGACTACAGTGAATTCAGCACACAAGTCGATAAGGAGATTTTTAAGCTTCCTGGAGGTAATACAGTGTACACATGACTAGCTTGCACCAATTTTAGATTAATCTTCTTTACCTGCTTTTTTCCTAAATCGGCACACTAGCACATGGGGCATGAAAACTCTACTAACTATTGCCGCTTTCCTACTGACCTAGGCTGCGTTTCCCAAAAACATCCTAACCTTCAGTCATAAGAAGGTTTTTAAGAACAACTTGAGGTTAAGATGCTTTCAGGGAAGAGGATGAAATAATAAGATCAGGCGTAAGAAGGTTTTTAAGAAAGCATTGTAAATGAAGTAGCATGTAAAAAAAAAAAAAAAAGAACGTGATCGTGCATGGCCCAAATCCCTCTTAAGAAGAGGTTAAATGTCGGGACCCCTACAAAAGAATTTTTTGAATACATCTTTGTTTGTTGAAGTGCAATAAGATGGTAAAATAACTGTTTATTGTATTTCATAATGCGTTTAAAGACAAAACAATCAAAATACATAAAACTTAAAGGTACAGAAATAATATTTAGCAGGAAAATGTATATAGTATATACATATAATGTTTACATATATTAAAATAAACATGATTTTGAGTCAATCTCAAGTGGCCACTAGAGTATTGGCAGTTAAATAATTCCCATCGAGAAGGAAAGCAGGAGGTTGCTGTTTATTGGTGTCTAGTGGCGTCAAAGAGCAAGGGGCAATACTGCACCAACATTTAAACTGCACAGGTGTGAAGCTATCAAAACTCCCCCTGCTGAAAAGTTTGGTTGGATTATGCATTCAAAAGAGGCCTTCTCAGCAAAATGTTTTAATCCATTTTTGCCACCAAACAAAGGGCAAAATTGAGGCCTACACCACTTTGCAAATAATCCTGTGATTTTAATGCTTTGATTTTGAGTCTGGACCTCAGATTCCCACCACCTAGGTTACACTTAACTCCTGTAAATCCTTCAGGCTTTGTAGTTGTCTGCAGTATTTTGAGATTGCTTCTAAGATGGTTATATCAGATTTTTTAACTATATAATTGACCAACGATTTCTCTGTTTAGGAATGTCCTGTGGCAACTTTCCTGGTCCTGGTGTGGAGCATCAATTATTGGCCAATCCCATTCAAGACATCCTCCACACCTCCCCCGTGGGCCACGCTCACAGAATGTTCGGCCACTATAAAGAGAAGTTTAATCGTCAGTATGAAAATGAGATGGAGCATGAGGAACGAGAGCACAATTTTGTACATAATATTCGGTGAGGATGAGAAACTGAAAGAAACAATTGTTGTGTTTAAAAGACCAGTTAACAAGACTTTGCTTTCACCTCCAGGTATGTGCACTCTAAGAACAGAGCTGGTCTCTCCTTCTCTCTAGCAATCAATCATCTGGCTGATCGCTCTCAAGACGAGCTCGCCATGATGAGGGGACGCTTAAAGACCATTGTGCACAGAAAGGCTCAGGCTTTTCCTTCAGAGATCCGCTCCATAGCCACCCCTGACTCCATCGACTGGAGGCTCTATGGTGTGTTCTCCGATTCTTGAACATTATGTAAGAACTCTGTATGACTCTGGATTTGATTGTGTTTTGGGGCATTTAGGTGCTGTGACGCCAGTGAAAGACCAGGCAGTGTGTGGATCCTGCTGGAGCTTTGCCACAACTGGGACACTAGAGGGAGCTCTGTTTCTCAAGGTATGTTTATATAGTGCCAAATTAAAGTAAACTTTTGTGTGTTATTGTGTGATATTAAACTGAGACAGAAAGACTTTATAGCTAGTGATATCATTATGCTAGTGCTCTAGATTCATACACTTGTACTAACCTTTTAGTTTTAAAACAAATTGGAACTTTAACTTGGATAATAATCATTTAACTTTCATAATTGAATAACTTAACTAAGAAAAGTTTGTGTTGCTTAAACCTTCCATTAACCTACAATTTATTATTTACGGTTTGAGTTGTTCCATTTATACATGCATAACAAAACATGCACCTGCTAGGAATTGCAATCTTGGTGCCTTTTAGTAGAATTGTTAGTAGTTAATTATATATATTTTAAAGCTATTTGTACACAGCGGAAATAAACAATACTTTGTTCTGTATATTTTAAATGGTCATATATAGTTACTCTTATGAACATATTTTATGTTAATTTAGTTAAGTGGGATAAACATTAAGAAATGATGGAAATAGTGTTTGTAACACCATCTATAGGACTCTGTAGAGACATTTATTTCTTCTGTGTCAAAAATGTGTAAAATGGACGAAGCTGAGCTGAAAAGCCAAAACTTAAGACCGCATAGTTGGTCTTTGGCTGTCAGTCAAGTGAGCATGCCAACATTTATGCATGAAACACAACAATTTCAAGGTTGTCATACAGATGAAAGTTAATGATGTGAATTTAACAATTTGCTTGAACCAACCTTAAAAAGGTTTTGCCCATTAATTACACTACACTGATTTTCTAGTTGTACACGGTCTTGACCATACATGCTTCTTTTTGCTCTTCCTCTTCAGACAGGACAGCTGACCTCACTATCTCAGCAGATGCTTGTGGACTGTACCTGGGGATTTGGGAATAACGGCTGTGATGGAGGAGAGGAGTGGAGAGCGTTTGAGTGGATGATGAAACACGGAGGCATATCCACAGCAGAGAGTTACGGAGGATACATGGGCATGGTTTGTGCACACGTCATTCCACTAACATTAGAGAACATTAGAATATTGCGTAAAACCGCATTTGTCGGAATTTTACTTTATTAATTTTAAATTATTTAATGCTAAATACTTTACCTTCAGAGGAACTGATTTATAAATTTGTGGAATCCAACAGCCTTTTGGTAACATTTCTTGTTGTAGTGGTTTTCATTTTGAAGATGGCTAAAATATATAAAGATTTTGAGTGCAATCATTCGATATATATATATATATATATATATATATATATATATATATATATATATATATATATATATATAAATAAATAAATGAAACTATTCTTAACAGAAATTCCTGAAGTGAACTGTCAATGGTAACAATAGCGCTCTGGTATTTTATGATAATCAATCGTATAGTGAGTGTTTTTACATTTTGATAAAACCATTAACATGCATTAGCAGAAATAAGTATTTGTTTTAACATAAAATAATTTGCACTAGACTTCAATTGGTCAAATATACACTTCTATTGGATTACAGGTTTCTGAGTAATAACATAAAAGCACGGCATTTCATAAAAAAACTGATGACTTAAGTCAGGAATTAATTCATCAATATTATTCATTGATCGTTAGACAAATATTATCTTAAAATGGATTTCTCAAAAGAACCTCAACAACCCACTCTTTTTAATTGTTTACTAAATGTGCAAAAAGATTCCCCATTTGTTGAAAAAATAAAGGTTAAAATTTTAAGTCTAACCGGTACAATCTTTTTGTGATTTTCAGAATGGTCTGTGCCATTACAACAAGTCCTCTATGGTGGCGCAGCTGAGCAGTTACACGAATGTCACCAGTGGTGATATAGCAGCTCTGAAAGCCGCCATCTTTAAATTTGGGCCTAATGCGGTTAGCATTGACGCAGCCCATCGATCCTTCTCTTTTTACAGCAACGGAGTTTACTACGAACCAGACTGCAGTGAGTCCATTCACTTGTCATTATCATTGTCGCTTTTATTCTGGATTCTGAATCTGATTCCTAGAGAACCAACCAATGGTTTCAGTTTTCATTTAAGATATTTAAACACCTATGCAGCTGTTGCTTATGTGGCTGCACAGCATTTCCCTCATGCCAGTTTTCATAATTAGAGGCAAATATCTCTCCTTGACTCTAGAAATGAATGGAAACATGAACACACTACAATCTTTTATCAGGGTTTTATTGGTTCACAAAAATGACATTGTTTTAGTTCACCTGCAAGAGGCTTTTTGTCCTTTCAGAGGCTGTAGAACTTGGGAGACAGCACTTCAGCCTTACGTACAAAGCAGTCCTTTGCTGAAAAAAGACATCTTTGAAAAATCTTTTTTTTTCTCTGCGGAGGAGCAAGAGATTAAAGCTAAAAATTATGATGCGTATTCTATATTTTACATATATTTGTGTTGTAGAATGCTGTGGCTCCTGCCAAAGCCAAACAAAATTGTTGACAAAAAAATTGCTTATTTTGCGAAAACGATCTCAAAGAAGCACATTATGTTTAATGAAAAATTGGGTATCGAGCATGGTATGCATTTGATAACGATATCATATTTGTTGATGTTTTAATTTGTCATGTTAATGTGTTTATGGCTTTATTACAATAAATAAATGTTTATTTCTCTACAAATGTATGTTTTAAATTTAAAGGAATATGTAACCTCAATGCAAAATGATTTATAGTAGCAAATAAAACTTGGGGTCTGGAGCAGGTTAGCTGTACAACACACCGTCTCTGCAGTACAGTGAGCGCGTAAACATTTTGTATGTGCGACGAAGCTTGCAAACTAAGATATCCTTTCAACAGATAATCTGAATCTTTCATGCAAATACGCGTCAGAAAATGCTTAGGGATTTTTGTCTGATTTTGTCCATCTCAAATTAAGTGAGGGTTGAACAGTTTGTGCACAAATATGCCCAGGATTGGGAAGAAAATATAAAGTTATTGTTACAGGCGCTAGTATTACGTCACCTAAATTGTCACTGATTGGACAAACGTAAGCTTGCGATATCAAATCCAGATCATAGCCTGCTTTGGAGCAGGTTTGGCGCTAGTAAACAGGGTGGCAAAGACCGATAAATTCCTAGATCGTTTCATAGTACACAAATTCCAGGATTGTTGCAAACTAATCCTAAACTTGACTGGCTAACCAGTTAATCTGGCTTCATGGTACAGGCCCTTGGTTTCCGTTTAAACCTGTTGAATTTGTTTGTTTTTGTAAAAATGTCTCTTCTCACTCCACAGAAAATGGGCCTGATGATTTAGATCATGCCGTGCTGGCTGTCGGCTATGGAATCTTGAACAATGAGTCCTACTGGCTGGTGAAGAACTCCTGGTCCACTTACTGGGGCAACGATGGCTATGTACTGATGTCCATGAAGGACAACAACTGTGGTGTAGCCACGGATGCTACTTATGTCACATTAGCGTAACACACAAGTGCACACACATCACACAAAAAAACAAGAGCAATGTCTTTTGTCGTTTTATTGCAGATTTTGAATTATGCTGAGTTAATCAGCGTTTTATTGATTGGAATGTTAATAAAAGGAAATTCTTAACGACAAAATGCTTATTCATTGAAAGATCACATTAAGATTTGCATTCAGTCATGCAGCAGAAGAAAGGCATTTGCATACATGTTCACAGACAAAGGTTAACAACTGGAGTCATTTTAGGTTTTAATTTCTCCTAGCTGCCTAGCATCACTTGCTTTAAGACGTTGCTTTTTGTTCATTACAACTGAAAGATCTTTACATGAGAACTAGCCGATCACAACTAAACTAAATAGAGGAATGCTATTAAAGCTTCGTACTCATGCAGAAAAAGTGTAAGGAATAGTTCAGCCATTATTTAAGGGTGTGTATACTAATTGACTGAGGACATGAAGAAGTAATTTCCAGTATTCCTTGGGTTGTTTGAATTCTTATGGATTTTTTGAGAAAACCCAAAATATAAGAAATTAAGAGTTTAGGTCTTGCTGTATTTTTGAGTGCATGAAAACAAGGCACCATATATATATATATATATATATATATATATATATATTTAGAAAACACTCAGTACAAAATCATGTGTTAAATAAGCAGGTTTTGAATAAGCATAGACAAAGTTTACTGTCTGGTTTTTGCTACGGTCAAACTATACCTTTGAAAACCAGCTCAGATCATGCTGACAAATCAAATGACCAAGATCTGAATTAAATTTCATATAATTAACATGTTAGTAACAGTGTTTGTAGCTAATATTTCCATGCAAAAAAACAACTAGCATTTGGCAGTATATGCCTGAGTTCTGATGCGTTCCTTTGTAACAGAAAGTAAAATTCAAGAGAAAGTAAAATTCAACATTAAAATAAAAATATTCTCTAGTTACATGACATGCTTTGCTTCCATTGAAATCAATTCAAATTGAAGGCTGCAAAAAAAATTTCACTCGAATTGTGCGTATGATGACATTTTATGTCACTACAGCAGGGAGCAAAATTTGCATCAGACTAGTCATTCATCTCTAATGCTACAGAATAATAAGAACACTCGCATGCTTTTAAAATGTCAATACTTGACAACCCGGTGTCCACACATTAACAGCTAGGTTACAAACAAGGCACTAGTTTACATATATTCAAAGATTTGCAAAATTTGCTAAATTACAACAGTCACAGTTTAATGTAAAATGTTAACTTGCTGGACTTTTGAGAGAGTGCAAATGTTTCATATGGAAATTAAAACAGTTTAAACTTAACAGTTTTGAAAGGAAATATTTTGCACTGGATATGTTCTTGTGCTCATTAAAATTTGCCCAAAGGTGTTTTCCTTCGTGTTTTTTTTCTCAGGTTTTGCATATAGAGGTCTAAGACACACTGGGTGCATTGTGATGTAATAACTGATTAAAAGTGAGTTGTGCACGTTTGAAACTTTAAAATTTTGATCAAAATGCTTTTAAATCGGACAAATGAATAAAATATTCTTTTTTTTTTTTTAACAAAATCTGAACCTTCTTCCTTGTTTCTCCACTAATCAGCAAGATCGACAGTGAACTATGATGAGAAACTGCATAGTTGTTTGAGTAAAAGTTGCACTCTAACCCAGAATATCTATTTCACTTATTTGAGGATAACCACATGTTATTGTCTTCAAAAGGTTTTTGTTTTTGCGTCAAATGTGGGGATTGTAAACATGAAATAATTAAGATTTCTTTATCAAACTGTGGGGTATATACTTAGTCTTCCCAGTTATTTTTCATCCATTTTTTCATGATGTTATCAGACTGAATATCGTACAGGATGCAGAATTTCAAATGGGACATAGCTTTTATGGAAAGTCCTGTACCAGATTATGCCAAAACCATCACTATAGCACCATCAAATCCTTGGTCAATACAAGCTTGGTGAATTTTGGACCTAATCGTTAATATTCAGAGGTTTTGATGATTGAATAGAAAGCAACTGCAGTTAAATATGAACTAAAATGCAGCTGGTGTGTGTTTATCTGGACTCATCTGCCAAACCCTGCAGTTCCTGTCCTTCAGCACTGCTTGGTGACTGCACAGGAATTTCTCCATCATATTTCAAAGCTGACCTAAAGGAGAAAGCATTGCGATTGGGTCATTGTGAGTAAACTCTCCTTGTCAGAGGAGTGATTATTTTTACCTCTCAGTATCATAAATGCTGTCCGGTAGTGGCTGATTGGCAGTTTCAGGCAGCGCAAGGGCAAGCACTGAGGCAAGTAGAGGAGTTGAGCCAAAAATCACCATGGGCACAATTGGAGTGTGACGTCCAAGAAGGTTTATTAGAGGTGCTAGAACTCCACCCATCCGGGCAAACATGGAGGAAACACCAATCCCTGTTTGTCTGGAAATACAATTATTTTTCAATTACTTAATAACTAACAAGTAGGTCGATTCAAATCACCGTCCATGATATTCTTAACATAGCACTGAAACTCCAACAGTATGTTCATCCTTAGAGGAGCACCTCTAGGCTCTCTAGATGCTGGCATTCACAAAAAGCCTTTGTGTCTTTCATCAATTTGTGCTCTGAGAACATGATTTTTTTTTTTGTGTTCACCAGTCATGTGATCTGTTTGATATCATGGCTGTTTTTTTTGTCTTGGGTCATGTT